>CM059436.1:78474227-80874227 GCA_030390025.1 Squalus acanthias | reverse complement strand
CCTCCTTGGCTCAGTGGTAGCACACTTGTCTTCCAGTCAGAAGGTCATGGGTTCAAGCCCCACTCCAAGGCTTCAACGCATAATCTCAGCTAAATACTTCAGTCCAGTACTGAGGGGGTGCTGCACTGTTGGAGGTACTGTCTTTTGGATAAGACCTTAAACCAACTCTGCCTGCTTAAGTGGCTGTAAAAGATCCCATGGCACTATTCGAAGAAGAGCAGGGTTATTCTCCTAGTGTCCTGGCCAACATCTATCCCTCAACCAACACCACCAAAAACATAATAATTGGCCATGGTTCCACCGCCCCAGAACTACCCCTTCTGTCTTTCAGGGATGACCCTCATCTTCACCTGTCAAACGCCGGCTTTACACTGAAGCTGAGAACACTGTGGCCTAGAAATTTGTCTCGGGCGGTGGCGCAAAATGGCCGTTATCGGATCAGCTGCCTGTTATACGCAGCAACCTGATATTCAGGTCCATTGCAGTCAGAATGGCTACTTTGCCAAATAGGGAAAATGCTGCGTAATATATATGGTATGAACAGAAAACATACTTTGTGCTAAGGTCCATGTTGGATGAATAGCATATTGAATACGTATCATACATAACTTCTATTATACCATAAAGCACACTATCACTTATTTCTTATTTTAAACATTGTTTGATTTCACAGGTGCAAAATAGCAGAGCTGTGAAAATGACTATTATTCCCACCCATGTAATAGAAGTAGATTGGATCACCTTATTTTGAAAATTAGAGAAACATTATCCCCATCCAGCTGGGTGATTTTATTTTGTCTTGTGCCATCTCTCAGCAGCGTTTTAAATTTGCAGTTACCTTGCATCACCAGTAGGTGGTAGTCTAAGTGTCCAGTTTAAAATCAGACAGGAAAGAATTGATTGCTGTCCATTTAGGTAGGATCAGGAAATGCGTGCTTAGATTAATCAATGACATCCTAATGATTGTGAATTTTTAATTAACTGATCACTGCTTACACTTTACGGTGAAAGGCTGAATAAAATTTATATTTCTGATAAATTTTACCTCAGCTTTGAAGACGGGCATGTGCCATACATTTGAACAATGCACAAAACCTTTCAGCAGAAAAACACGGTAAAATATAACATTTCAAGAAGAAATTTAACATTCCTAAAAATTCATTTGAAAACAATTCTCAGAAACAGATGTGTCCAAATTCCTTCACTCATCACCTTTTATGATATAAACCACACAAACTAGATGTTCTCAGCTGATCTGTGCTGTGTTAACTGGAGAAGCATTTAAGAACAGGAGTAGGCCATTCAGCCCCTCGAGCCTGCTCTGCCACTCAATGAGATCATGGCTGATCTGTATCCTAACTCCATCCACCCGCCTTGGCTCCATATTTGGGACATTAATTGGCCGCAGCATCTCAAAGCTAGAGAGAGAGAAAAAAAAATCAACCAAAGGTCATGATCACTCGACTAAGCTGCAGTGCCCTCCATGGTCAAATAGCACCACCAACACTCACTATCCTCGTGTTACACATGAAGATTAGCCATTTGGGCGAGTTGGTGGAGGGATCCCAATGCTTGTGGAACTGTATGCCAGCAACAGTCAGCACCTTTCAGGAGAAGAGAGGAGAAAATTGAAAAAGAAAATCCATGTGAAAAATATTATTCAATCGTTGGTGTTAAAATATGGGACTTCACTGTTAGAACATAGGAAGGAAGGAAGGCAGGCAGGAAGGACGACTTGCATTTATATAGCGCCTTTCACGACCTCAGGATGTCCCAAAGCACTTTACAGCCAATGAAGTATTTTTGAAGTGTAGTCACTTCTGTAATGTAGCAAACACAAGGCTCAAAATCCCACTGGTGTACAGCTCTGTTAGCCCTCCAGTACCTCACTCAAAAGACTTTCCTTGGGGGTAATTTTCGTCTTTGCCCGAAATCAAAGGGATGGACATTAGACGGGTTCTACAACGGGAGGACGATCTGCTCTGCCAGCCAGGCTGAGTTCCACAGTAGTCCTCCTCTGTCATCAGTGTTTTTTATTGAAAAACAGCAACCTCAGCCTGACTGGTGTCCTCCACATCCTTGGTTTAGAGAGGGGCAAAAAACTGCCAGGCTTCCTGCTCTTGATCACTATTCAGCGAGCACTGTCAGAAGTCAAGGCAGGAGTGCAAGTCAGGGGAGGACGTGATCAGGCTTGGCTGTGATGCCCCCAACGGTTAATAGCTTGTATACACGTATTGTCAAGGATCAAATCTTAACAATGGCGACTTGGGCAATGGCACAGGTGGGTGATCTTTCACCCATGGACCCTTACTATCAAGGGTTCAATGCCTTTAGGAAGGAAAGAGAGAAAATTGGTGAGAAAGGAAATAATTAGTCAAAATAACACTGCACATCCTGCTTGCACAGGCACCATATTTTCCCCTATTTTTTAATTCGAGATTACTTCAGACAGTTCTTTCATGCAGATGCTTGGCTGGAAAAAACCACGTGGCTGGGAGTGGGAGGCAGCTATAGGAGGGTGAAATGATTGGGGGTAGGGAAAAGTGAGTGCAGCAATGTTAGGAGATGGGAAATAGAGACTACAGCAGCCTTGGGCATGTAAGATTTGGGTGTAGAGCTTGCATCCTTTTTTTGCCCAGGCCTCTAAATTGCTCCAGGCCTCAGACTAAGACTGGTGGGCCTAGGCTAGATTGAAGTCCATGAGCTGAACAATGGTTACATCTCACTTAGGTGAAATTGCGCTATGTAATATTAGCGATGAACATGTTGGTATAAAACTCAGTTGTCCACTAGTCATAAACCCATTTATTACTAATACAGCACAGAGTGATTTCAACTATCAGTGTTCCAAACACATGCTGGGAAATTAATACGACAGCCTTATATCTCTTTAGCTGCCCTACTTTAATTTGGTGTTCTGGGAGACCAGCACTCTGAATAAATTCACATGGGGAAAAGGGGAGTCAGTTGGCTTAAAACAAATTGGTGGCCAAGACAGACAACAGGTGAAATGCAGCAAATTTGATTCTTCAGCAGCTCCGGTGACTCAGTTTATGTCGGTTCATATCCAGTACCTTTTAACATTACCTGAGCCACTTTTACACTGGCACTGTTTTAGTTTGGAATCAAGAGACCTGGCATCTGTGGGTAGCTGCCACCATTTACACTGCTAACTCCAGCTCCCTTACCGTTCCAGACTCACAGACATGAGTCCAAACTCCAGCATCTGTGACTCTGCTGCAGGGATGAGGGAGTCAGATTTAGGAGCTTAAAGGCCAGAAGAGCTAGCTCAAAGGTGCTGGTCTACACCCAAATCTTGCAAGCCCAAGGCTGCTGTTGTCCCTATTTCCCATCTCCAAACATTGCTGCTTACCAAGAGCAGACGGGGCCTCGGTTTAATATCTCATCTGAAAGACGGCACCTCCAACAGTGCAGCAATTCCTCAGTACTGCACTGGAGTGTCAGCCTAGATTTTTGTGCTCAAGTCTCTAACTTGGGACTTGAACCCGCAACCTTCCGACTCAGAGGCAAGAGTGCTACCAACTGAGCCACGGCTGACACAGTATGTAAGCCTTCCTTAAAGTCAGCTATATACCCAGGGTCGCCTCATGCAATCCACCTGTACATATTTAAATAAACATAGAAATTACAACATGGAAAAGGAGTGTTCAGGCCAGCCAGTCTGTGTTGGTATTTATCCTCTACATGAGCAGTGCTCCTAATTCCCAAATCCCTTTATTCCTTTCAACCACCTATCTAACCTATTCTTAAATGTTGACATAATATTTGCTTCAGTCACAACCTCACAACTATCCATGTAAAAAAGATTCTCTTGCGCTCTGCCCTATATCTCTTACATTTAATCTTATATCTATGTCCCCTCATTCTCGGCCCCTCAATCACAGGGAACAGATTATTCTCTCCCATCCTTTCCTAATTTTAAACATCTCTATGAAATCACCCCATAATCTCCTCTGTTCTAGCAAAAACGGCCACAATTGTTCAAGTTGATCTTCACATTTTTATTTCCTTATTTGCCTCTCTAACATGCAAATTTTGTTTTGTATCCAAAACAATTGCCTCTTAAACTGAACACATTAGAAAGACAGATCCAACATCATTAACACGTTGCTTTTATATATCATTTAGACATTGTTGGTGATTAATCCCCATTCACAAATGGGGAATATCTGTAATAGGCTATATGGCTTGGCTAATGTCACACTTCTGATTGCGCTGTTTCTCACCTCTGCACCCTTCTTTTTATAGAGCAGAGGTGTTGAGTGACACGCTGCTTCAGAAATGTCACACCTCTGAACATATTGCTCCAATTATCTATCCCAGCCTTTCTATTGTGAAGGCTTGCTAAGGACGGCCATTGAGAATTTATACCTTCTGGGGAGGTGCTTCCCAGAAATGGAACTATGGATGTGTTAACATTCTGTGAGTGCCTTCCTTGTGCAGCCGAGGGCACTCGTTAATGCAAATAGTCCCAATGAGCACATAGGCAATGGCAGTGCAGGTCCCCTTTTATTGTGGGTCTTTTGATCTGCCATCAGATGAACCCATCCTCATTCTGGCCCACTAATCACACTGAGATGGTTCAGTTTCATTGTGATGCGAAGTGGTGTAATGAGGCAAGCACACCAGCACATGGAACCAGTTGAATGTCGATTCCCAGCTCCATGGAACCCATTATTTTAAGACCAGAGGAGTTCTCCCTGGTTTCCTGCCAATATTTATTCCTCAACCAACATCACTAAAAAACAGATTATCCGGTCAGTATCACATTGCTGTGGGTAAATTGGCTGCCATGTTTCCTGCATTACAGCAGTGACTACACTTCAAAAAGTGCTTCAATGGTTGTAAAGCGCTTTGGGATGTCCTAAGGTCATGAAAGGCGCTATATAAATGCAAGCCTTTCAATTATAAGGTTTATATATTATTTGCCTCCACTGTCCTGCAGGCTTGTTTGGAGGTCAATTTGCAATACAGGTATCTGTTTCTCTTGTTGTGTGTAGAGGACTGTAGGGTAGATTTTCAACTATGGGTGTAGTTTTATTCCTGAATGCTAGAAACAAATGCTAAATCCACCAGAATTGGAATATGTTAATTGCATGCAATTTTCCCCAGTCAGCTTATTAACATAATTATCCAGATGCTGAGTTATACAGGCAAGTAGCCTAGTGGTGGGACGGGAAAATTATGGTGTTGGTAAAATTTAAAAGGCTGTGGACAGTTAAAGGTGAGTGGTAGAATTGGAGGAAGTAAAAAACCTTGCAGCCTTAGAAAAGGCATTTCAGCCGACTCAGAGCCTTTGCCATGGCTAAAGAGAGAGAAGGTAAGAAGTTACAAGTAAAAATTAAGCAAAAAGAAGCTCTGCAGGAACGAGTCTGCAGACAAGCACTGGAGCAGCCCAGCACCCAAACCCTGTTTAATGGCCGGGGGAAGTGAAAGTGGTGCCTCATGTAATTCTCAGTCTTACTCCCATTCTGACCTCTCTGTCCCCAGCCTCATACACTGCTCCAATGAAGCTCGAAGAACAGGACCTCATCTTTTGATTGGGCACCATCCAGCCTGCCAAACTAAACATTACTTACCGCCACACCGTAGCGTCGTGAAATGACGGAAAAATGGTGGCCGCCGCTCTTTCGTCAGCTGGTGATGGGTCTCGCGGCAGCTGCCATTTTCCTCCCTCCCTTTGCGCTGCCGGAAACTGGCAGCGCCTGCCTTGGAAAAAACATGGCGGCGTGTTGATGTCAGTCGGTGTGCAACGCAAACTTAATGTCACCACTCCGAACTTTGACCCTAGCACTGAATTTAGTGCTGGGTCCTAAGCACGCCACAAGCAGGCTGACCGTGGCAATGTCAGCACCTCTTAAAAGGGACACACACATCTTTCTGGTAAGCTTGGATTTAAGCTTTTGGACTGGATTTTTTTAATTTATTGGAGTAGTGGCTTGCTGCAATAGATGTTAAAAGTTTTTTAAGTGTGTAGGGAGTGCTGCTGGACGCATGCAAGGCCACGGATGGTAAAGGAAGGCCTCTGAGAAGACAGAAAATGCTGCAAATACTCAGCAGGTCAGGCAACATCCGTGGAGAGAGAAACAGAGTTCATGTCTCAGGTTGAGATGCTGCCTGACCAGCTGAGTATTTCCAGCATTTTATGCTGTCATTTCAGATTTACAGCATCCGCTCACAGAGGGCAGAGGAAGACACAGAACAGGAAGAAGCTGAAGAGGAGTAAGCGGAAGGAAGGATGCAACCCAGACAGCCCCTTTCTGGCCGGGATATCCGGGATGGAGTCATCCACCTGCGGTACCAGTGACCATAACCCCAATTCCCCTTTCCACATTTGTCCCACACCTTACCTTCCCTCTGTTACTGACCATCAGAGCATCCTCTTGGCCACAATGCTGAAATAAAAGCCTCCACAAAGCAAACTTTCCAATCCAACTTTATACATCTATCCATCCAATATGACATCAAGAAATCAACTCATCACCCTTATGCATTCTCCTAGTGACTGTCTTGTGTGTGCCTTTGCCTATCCTACTGATGTCACGCAGTGCTACCCCAGTGGCTGCAGCATGGCTGATAGAAGGCTGCTGACTTTCAGTGGGGGACACTACAAGTGGCCTTGCTGGTCGACCTTGAGGAGCTGGTGGCTGGGAGTGTGATATCAAGTGACGGTGTTTCTTCTTCTTCTTCACTTTCCTCTCCCTCTTCTTGGTTAACCACTGGCTGGGCAGGCTGGATTTCTTGGGTGTGCGAAATGAGGAAGGCACAAGGGTGGAATTGTGGTGAGGGGAGGACGGGAAAGCAAGAGGTGCACACGAGAAGGAGGATACCGTATGAGGATATCAGCATCTTTTATCCTTTCGGCCCCATCGCTTATCAAGGGCCCAGCCATGCCCCTGCCAAGAATGGCCTGCACCGTCTCCTCCAAGGGGGTGAGGTGAGGCTAGGAATTGGAGGTGTGCCTTGTCATTGGTACAGATTGTTGATAGGTGAGTGGGGGGGGGGGGGGGGGGGGGGGAGGGGTCATGCATTGAACAGTGTGTGAGGCTAGTGGTGCAGTTGGTAGGAGACGGTTTTTGAAAATGCATTCACTGACCTTGCCCAATGGTCTAGGTTCATGAAGCTTCTTTGGGCACTGGAGCCAGGTGGTGAGGGCAACACTGCTGGCAGTGACAGCCTCTGTGATGTACTCCCACATCCTTCTTTCTCGAGGGCCTCCTGGCCCCTGTGGGCAGAGGACCTGTCTTGCAGTGTTGAACTCCTGCACAAAGCTGGAGTGTTGTGTGCGAGACCCTGTGTGCCCCTTCCGTGACTAGCTGAGCCATTTGCATTAGTGCTGAAGCAGTTTTCCCATTTTTTGAGGTTCGGAAGGAAATTCGGCTTTAAGAGTTGAATAATCACATTTGGGACTTTTTAATGTTACATTTTTTTTTTAAGTCAGTAAGGTTCCAGTTGGCCAACTTGTTCTGCCCACGTGGATCAAATGTAGCACAGGTAAGATACTTATCAAGCTGTCCATAAAGTGGGCAATAAGGTGCTCCAATTTGCAACTTTAGTATAAGAGTAAAGACGTCTTACTGCAATTATATAGGGCCCTGGTGAGACCACACCTGGAGTATTGTGTACAGTTTTGGTCTCCTTACCCAAGGAAGGATATACTTGCCATAGAGGGCGTGCAATGAAAGTTTACCAGACAGATTCTTGGGATGGGGGGATTGTCCTATGAGGAGAGATTGAGTAGACTAGGCCTATATTCTCTGGAGTTTAGAAGAATGAGAGGTGATCTCATTGAAACATACAAATTTCTTACAGGGCTTGACAGGGTAGATGCAGGGAGGATGTTTCTCTTGGCTGGGGAGTCTAGAACCAGGGGTCACAGTCTCAGAATAAGGGGTCGGCCATTTAGGACTGAGATGAGAAGAAATGTCTTCACTCAGAGGGTGGTGAATCTTTGGAATTCTCTACCCCAGAGGGCTGTGGAGGCTCAGTCGTTGAGTATATTCAAGACAGAGATCAATAGATTTTTGGATATTGAGGGAATCAAGGGATATGGGGATAGAGCAGGAAAGTGGAGTTGTGGTAGAAGATCAGCCCTAATCTTATTGAATGGCGGAGCAGGCTTGAGGGGCCGAATAGCTTACTCCCGCTCATATCTCTTATATTCTTAAGTTCTTATGAATGTAACTCGCATGTGGAGGTTTATGTTACACATGTGAACATTACCCTGACCAGCGCAAGGGTCTGCAGGGAAACATCATTCCACCTGAGGTAACGTATTCTTCTTACCCTCTCACATTCCCAGTGCTGGTCCTTAGGCAAGTGTGCGAGATTGTGGTATAATCCCATTCCCCACACCAGTTAGCCTCAGGGTCTGTCTAGGTGAAGCTGCACAATTGGTGCAAAATAATGGATAGTTTGTGCTTCGGTTTTAATCACGGAGAACTATATTGAGACTGCTCGAGCTTACTTCAGTTAGAAACCATAAAAGATGCCAGAGTGAGGACATATTCCTCATTTCTGTGGGCAGATTAAAAGACAGGTCACAGGAGGTGTGTGCAGAGACAGACATGAAATCATCTCAATTTGGGATAAATTTGGACAGCTTCAAGTTTGAAGTTGGGAAGCACTTGCCCATTTTTGTGAGAAAGCTGCAGGGTGTCTCTCTGCCATGTTCCACAGCTACATTCATCTTTCTCCCCGCTGGGGCAAGGTAGATAGTAACACAGGTATGCAATTTTTGGAATTATTTTTGTTCGGATTTATTTTGTTTGTGTAATATTTGATTCCTTGTTAGTCTTGTGGGAGAGAATTTGACCCTTGCTGGTCTAGGGCGGGGTTTAGGAATGTGCTGCTCTTCGCAGTCTTTAATTGGCTGGCTGGGATGATCCCTAACATTCGTGTGCGGAAAACATCAGATTCCTGGGTGGTAAGTGTAGGTCATTGGGATTGATTTGGCTTTGTAAGTACTTACATTTCTGGTGAGCCAAGCCAAAACATTCTTCCCTAGCACTCAGAGATGAAAGGACAGTGCTTTCACCCACTACTCCATCCTGTCCCCATCTTCCCATTTTAAAGACATATAGTCAGTTTTTTGTCAGTTTTA
Organism: Squalus acanthias; assembly: GCA_030390025.1. Lineage (NCBI taxonomy): Eukaryota > Metazoa > Chordata > Chondrichthyes > Squaliformes > Squalidae > Squalus > Squalus acanthias. Next base: position 80,865,103 of record CM059436.1, on the reverse strand, counting down.
CCGATGCTTTCTTCTGTGACTTCCCAAGCTGCACCCTACACAAACTTTAAAGCTTACATCTTTTCCTGTACTAAGTTCCACTTAACTATTACTCCTGTCCTGGTCGACCTCCACTTACTCCCCAACCACCAACCAACACATGGATATCAAAATCCTCATCCTCATTTTCACGGCCTACCTCTGCAACCTCCTCCAGCCCTACAGCCCAGTTCACACCCTCTGCTTTTCTGAGCCCGACCTACTGTGCATCCCTCCTCTCTCCACTCCACTATTAGTGGCAGAGCCTTCAGTACTCTGCACTTCTCTTCCTAAAGCCTCTGCCACCCACTTTCAAAAGCTTCCTCAAAACCGATCCCCTTAGACCATTCCTCTGGTCACCTCCCCATACCCTTCTCCAATCTCCAGCTTCGTGTCTAGTCTGATGGGAATTGGGCCTCGGGCCTCATTTGAATTAGACCCACGAACTGCAGACACTTGCTGCAGCACTCCAGTAAATCCCAAGAAGGGGTTGGCGCAGGCTGGGGGAGCACTCCTGCTCCTCCTGGTTCCCCAGTTTTTTCGTCTGCCACTTACAGATCCTTTAACAGACGTGAAGCTCCTACTTTACGTCTGCTCAGGCGCCTAAAAAATGGGCCTCACAAATTTAGCAGTGGGACCAACACCTGCGCAGATTAGGCGCAGGCGTCCCGTTGCTAAATTGGTATACACTGCACCAGTTTTACGCCCCCAAAAAATGAGCACAATGCCTTCCAATTTCTACCCCTTGGAGTCCAATCACAGCATGAGTCAGCACTTTCAGAAAGGCGCGGAGAAAATTGAAAGACAAGATACTTATGTTTTTACACACTTGAAATTGTGAAAAGTCCATTTATAGTTCAACCTCTTCCATTAAATACATATACCGTGCATTAATTTTGTTGTGAATTTAATGCTGCAATCATCGTCATTTTAAATGCCTCTACTGGAACACCAGGAAAATAGAAAAGATTTCAGCCAACACCTCCACGGACCACTTGGGAACTGAGCAACCACCTTCTTACACAATCAGAGTATTCACGCAGTTGGACAAATATTCCCATGGACCACCAGGGATTTGGACTGATATCCGCATGGACCACCAGGAAATTCAAGGAAAAATACCCCAAATGACCACCAGTAAAATGTATTTCTGTGAAAATCTAATAAACATTAACATTGTCCTTTCACAATGAAATTTAATCCAAAGAAAAATACTATAAACATGACAAACCACTGAATTTCAATGCCAATAAAAAAATTATACATTATTAGTATATAAAGATATGTAATTTAAAAGTAAACTGTTATAAACAGGAATATAAAGAAAAATGTTTATATATACAGTGGTTCAAGCAATGGCATTTTATTGTCCTGAAACCCAGATAGTGGTGTTAAAGAGAGAAAATTACTTGGAACAATTCCTCTTGTGAAATGTATGTATGACTAGACTTTAAATACAACATATTTGAGATGTATAACAGAGCATCGTGTTTCCAGTGTTTAACAGCTGGGAAATGCAAATACTGCAAAACTGTCATCATTAATATTGTGAAACCAGAAGACAGGAATAAACAAAGCAATAGACAGAAGACTGTATTATCATTACAATTATGCAAGCACTTTATTGATCAGGAACACAATCCCTTCTGTGTGGAACTCCAGTAAATGTTCTGTTTTTGTATTAAAAAATAGCCAACTCGAGCAACTGTGCTGGCTTGCCTCAAGCTTCAGCCTTCCTCTCCACAGCCACCCCCTCCCCCTCAACCACTCTTCTCTCTGTGGAGGATCCTGTCGAGGCCATGGCTTTCTTACGAAGTGGGAAGGTGCCAAAAAGCAATGGCTTCCCAACTGAATTCCATAAGAAATTCTGTCAACATTATTTTTGGGCTCATCGCTGGATGTGTGCATAGATTCCTTGCAAAATGGCATTCTTCCCAATTCATTGCTCGTTTGCGCACGGAAAATATTGTGTGTGCACATTTAAAGAAAAAGGAAAGCGATCCTTGGGCTCCATCAAATTGCCGGCCAATTTCACAAACTGCCCCAGATTTCAAAATACACTCTCACCAATTAAGAGTGTGTCTAATATGTGTACTGTGTGTACATCTGCTAAGTGCTTTCATCTGTTAAATATATAGGGGGAGAAATTCATGTTCGCCAGCAAAGTTGCCGTTGTCATCAGCAACTGGAGTTAATGGCCGCTGAAAATGGCCATATGCTAATGGAGCAAAGTTGGTCTGGGGGGCATGGAGATAGGTGGCGTGGCGCTTACCTTCCGTGCAATGCCGTCCTGGTGCTCCAATGCCCAAAGAAGCTTCATGACCTCAGACCACTGGTCAAGGTCAGTGAATGCATCTGTAAAAGCCGTCTCCTACCAACTGCACCACCAGCCTCACACACTGCTCAATGCACGACCCCCAATCACTCACCTACCAACAATCTGCACCAATCACCAGGCACATCCTCGTCACCACAATTTCACCCTTGTGCCTTCCTCATTTCACACACCCAAGAAATGCAGCCTGCCCAGCCAATGGGTGACCAAGAAGAGGGAGAGGAGAGTGAAGAAGAACAAGAACAGAAGAAGATTTATTTGACACTCCCAGCCACCAGCTCCTCAAGGTCAACCAGCAAGGCCATCTGCAGTGTCCCCCACTGAATGTCAGCAGCCTTCCACCAGCCATGCTGCAGCCACTGGGGTAGCACTCGGTGATATCAGTAGGATAGGCAAAGGCACACACAAACAAGACAGTCATTAAGAGAATGCATACGGATGATGAGTTCATTTCTTGATGTCACATTGGATGGATAGATGTATATAGGTGGATTGGAAAGTTTACTTTGTGGTGGCTTTTATTTCAGCATCATGGCCAAGAGGACGTTGTGATGGTCAGTAACAGATGGAAGGTAAGGTGTGGGACTAATGTTGAAAGGGGAATTGAGGTTATGGTCACTGGGACCGGAGGCGGACGATTCCATCTGGATGTCCTGGCCACAAAGGGGCTGTCTGTGATGCATCCTTCCGTCTGATTCCTCCTCTGCGACTTCCTCTTCTGCGGCTTCCTCCTCTTCTGTGTCTTCCTCTTCCCTCTGCGAGTGGATGCTGTAAATGTGAAATGACAGCATAAAATGCTGGAAATACTCAGCTGGTTAGGCAGCATCTCGACCTGAGACGTGAACTCTGTTTTTCTTTCCACGGATGTTGCCTGATGTGCTGAGTATTCGCAGCATGTTCTGTCTTCTCAAAGGCCTTCATTTACCATCCGAGCCCTTGCAAGCATCCAGCAGCACTTCCTACACACTTAATAAACTTTTCACATCTACTGCAGCAAGCCTCCACTTCAATAAAATCAAAAAACCCAGTCCAAAATCTTACATTCAAACTTACCTAATGATGTGTGTGTCCCTTTAAGAGCTGCAGACATCGCCACTGTCAGCCTGTTTAGGACCCAGTGCTCGACTCGAAGTTCGCGTTGGTGACGTTAAGTTGGCGTTGCATGGTGATTGACATCACCACACCGCCATTTTTTCTTTCAGGGTGCTACTAGTTACCGACAGCGCAAAGGGGGACACGCATATGGCGGCCGCCGCGGGACCCACCACCAATTGGCAAAAGAGCGGCCCGCCATTTTATCGCTATTTCACGGCGCTGCGGAGTGGGGTAAGTAGATGAATTTCTAGCCCATTGATCTTTACGGTGTCAAAATTTCACACTGGCTTTCTACAGGAGCATGCTCTGTTAAGTGTATTACAATAAGCACAATATTCTTCAATGTGGAGTCTTGTAGTCTCTGCTCTGATACTCATCACTGCAAGCGGAATCCCACCAGCTGGAATTATCTACTCATCTGGTTTATGGGAATAATCATTTCAATTAATTCCAGCTTTATATTTGAATTCAGAATCCCTAAAATTTGGATTGTTCCAAATTCAAAGTCTGAAAAGAAAATGGTGGAGGGATATTGACCCAGACTGCCACATGTTTCCGCCAAACCAGCAAGTTAACTGCACTCTGCCTGTGGATCACCAAAGTATTGGACTCAGAACCCCACTCCCAACTAGACCACCAGTGAATTGGATTCTTACCCCATCAAACACCAGTGAATTGTAACCACACTGGTACTGGACAACCAGGAAATTGGGCACATACTTAAAATGACATAGAATTACATAGTATTTACAGCATAGAAACAGGCCACTGGGTAGTGATGAAGAGTAGGAGGTTCATAGCTGATTTTCTCCTCCACGGCCCTATGGTGTTGAGGCCGACTAGCACCCGACTGTCACTCCAGCTGTGTGTAGGTAACTCAACACAGATTAGGAATGGGACATGAAAGTTTCTGGTTTCTGTGGCTCAGCAACATGATGGCTTTGCCAATTTAGCAATTAAGCAAGTTGATTCTCTTTTATAAATTGCACAATTAGCACGGTCACCTCCACCCCCCTCCATTTCAGAGGTAGTCATAAAAGACTTGTTCCTTGTTATCATTTGTTTTTGCACTTGTTATATAGAAGCTCGAATATGTATAATATTGTCAGCTTGGCTCAGTCAGCAGCACTGTTGAGAATGTAATCTTGAGACTTTCCCACTCCCACCCAAAAAGGCAAATGTTTAGGCAACTTTGCAAAGATTTTATAAAATGCTTTTCTTTCAAGCTTATCTCTTACTTATCTTAGCTTCCTTTCCTCTTTGTAAATGGAAAAGGACATTATGGAATTATATTTTACATGATGTATTATTTTAAATTAGACATCTTGTGAGTAGCTGAGGCACACAGACCAGGAAAGTCCCAGATTTGATCCTAGGGCTAAGTTGCCTGATTTCAGTAGGCCTCAGCATCCCTGGGCTGGAGAGGACAACAGTTGGTCTCAGCCTCCCTGGCTAGCGGGACCAAGTTTCCACTTCTGAGCAACCCCTGCTGGAAATGTTTGTGTGTGGACATTGGATGAGAACAGCAATGAGCTCAACTGCAATGCCCCCATGACAGAATAGCTTGCCAACACTCACCGTCAAGGCTCTCATATGAATAATTCCCATCTGAGTGAGGTACCAGAGGATTCTTGACACTAATGAAACTAACACAGAAAGGATTCAATACCTACAGGAAGGGCGAGGAAAAAAATTGGAAAATTAAAAAAGAAGAAATATTAAACAAGTAATCTCAAAACTGCTTAAGAACTCATCCAACATATCAGTCAGCTATTTAGATAGAAAATGAAAGTAAAGAAATCAGGAGTGATTCTCCTTTTGTTGATCCCTTTTATTAGTTTTTTTTAAATCAACTCCTATACAGAATACATAAAACAACTATTCCAATTTGACAAAAATATGCATTAAAAAAGACTTAGTTTATATAGTGACTTTCACATCCAACAACAACTTGTATTTAAATAGCGCCAGATCTGGCTGTACCACATAAAGCACTATCGGGGGTCCTGCTCTCCTTTGCCATAACTGCTCACTATTCCAGGATCACCCTGGAATGCAAAGATAACCCCTGGCTTCTTTTCTCTACTACAAACCATCTTCTTAAACCCTTCTCCCCTGTCTCCTCCACCCTCACCTCTAACAACAAGTGTGAGGAGTTCATGGACTTCTTTGTGACTAAGATTGCGACCATCCAATCAGCTGCCTCTGCCACTTCCCTCCCTTCCACTAGCCCACTGGGCCAAACTTCCTCTAAGGTTTCCCACTGTCCTAGGCCTGAACTTGCATCTTTCTTTAGTTTCTCTCCGATCTCCCCTCATGCCCTCTCCGAGCATGAGACTCACTTCCTGCTCCCTTGACCCTATTCCCACTAAACTGCTGACCACCCAACTTCCCTTCCTGGTTCCCATGTTAGCTGATATTATTAATGGTTCTCTCCCCTCAGGTACTGTCCCCCTCTCCTTCAAATCTGCCGTCATTATCCCTCTCCTCAAAAAATACCCTTGACCCCTCCGTCCTTGCAAACTACCGCCCCATCTCCAACTTCCCATTCCTCTCCAAATTCCTTCGAACATATTGTCACCTCCCAATCCGTGCCTATCTTTCCCAGAACTCCATGTTTGAATCCCTCCAATCAGTTTTCCGCCCTTGCCACAGTACCGAAACGGCTCTTATCAAAGTCACAAATGACATTCTTTGTGACTGTGACAAAGGTAAACTATCCCTCCTCGTCCTTCTTGACTTGTCTGCCGCCTTTGACACGGTTGACCACTCCATCTTCCTCCAAAGCCTCTCCACTGTCGTCCAGCTGGGTGGGACTGCACTCGCCTGGTTCCATTCTTATCTATCTAATCGTAGCCAGACAATCACCTGCAATGGCTTCTCTTCCTGCCCCCGCACAGTTACCTCTGGTGTCCCCCGAGGATCTATCCTTGGCCCCCTCCTATTTCTCATCTACATGCTGCCCCTCGGCGATATCATCCGAAAACACAGCGTCAGTTTCCACGTGTACGCTGATGACACCCAGCTCTACCTCACTACCACCTCTCTCGACCCCTCCACTGTCTCTAAATTGTCAGACATCCAGTACTGGATGAGCAGAAATTTCCTCCAACTAAATATTGGGAAGACCAAAGCCATTGTCTTCAGTCCCCGCCACAAACTCCGTTCCCTAGCCGCCGACTCCATCCCTCTCCCTGGCAACTGTCTGTGGCTGAACTAGACTGCTCGCAACCTTGGTGTCATGACACCGAGATGAGCTTCCGATGACATATCCGTGCCATCGCTAAGACTATTTCCACCTCTGAAACGTTGCCCAACTCGGCCCCTGACTCAGTTCAGATGCTGCTGAAACCCTCACCCATGCCTTTGTTACCTCTAGACTTGACTATTCCAACACACTCCTGGCTGGCCTCCTACGTTCTACCCTCCGTAAACTTGAGGCCATCCAAAACTCTGCTGCCCGTGTTCTAACTTACACCAAGTCCCATTCACCCATCACCCCTGTGCTCACTGACCTACATTGGCTCCCGGTTAAGCAATGCCTCAATTAAAAATTTTTATCCCTGTTTTCAAATCCCTCCATGGCCTCGCCCCTCCCTATCTCTGTAATCTCCTCCAGCCCTACAAATCTCTGAGATATCTATGCTCCTCTAATTCTGGCCTCTTGATCATCCCTGATTTTAATCGCTCCGCCATTGGTGGCCATGCCTTCAGCTGCCTAGGCCCTAAGTTCTGGAATTCCCTCCCTAAACCTCTCCACCTCTCTCTCCTCCTTTAAGAGGCTCCTTAAAATGTACCTCTATCTGCCCTAGTATCTCCTTGTGTGGTTCGGTGTCAAAGTTTGTTTTAGAATGTGAAGCATCTTGGGACATTTTACTACGTTAAAGGTGCTATATAAATACAAGTTGTTGTTGTTAAGAATAATCTCTCACAGTAGCATAATGAGACAAAAATGGAGGCAGAGCCATGAAGCGAGATACGTTTAAGGATAAGTTCGGTTGTGGAGAAAAGAAGCCAGGGGTTGTCTTTGCTCTCCAGGATGATCCTGGACAAGTGGGCAGAGCAAATGTACTTTACAGCCAAGAATAATTTTGAAGTGTAGTTCCTATTGTTATGTAGGCAAAATGTGGCAGCCAATTTGCACACAGCAAGGTCCCATAAATAGCAGTGAGATAAATAACCAGTCAGTCTGTTTTAATGTTGTTGGTTGAGCGATAAATGTTGGTCAAGACAGTGGGAGAACTCTTCTGATCTTTTATATCTACTTGAACAGGCTGAGAGGGCCCTTGTTAAACACCTCATCTGACACAGCACATCCAAGTATGCAGCATACCCTCAGTATTGCACTGAAGTGTCAGCCTACATTATGTACTCAAGCCCTGGACTTAAGCTCGAACCAACAACCTTATGACTCAAGGACAAGACTGCAAGCTGACACTTGATTATAGCTAATCTCTACGCATGCTGCTGATAGAGAAGTTCAATCCAATTCAAAATATATTTTTGTTCCCAAGGATCATTCTTATTACAAAATCTTTTAATGCTCTCATTAAAGTAAATGAATAGAGCTCCCTGACTGGGTAAATACACCGTGTGGTGTGATACCAAGCCAGGCAGACCTCAGATTTGATCCCCAGTCTGTGCTGAGTTTGTTGATCTCAGATGGGGCAGCAGTTGGATGCTACAATTGACCTTAGCATCCCTGGGCTGGTGAAGGAAAATGTCAGCCAGCGTTCCCAGTCCTGAATGGTATCCAGTGACCCGTGCTAAAAAGTTCATTCGGGTGAGAAGCGGATCTGCTCAGCTGTGCCAATCTTCACAATTGAGTGCTTGCTGATACCCACTTTCTAGCCTTGTGAGCAATGGTCACTTGGCTGAGGTACTGGAGAGATGGCATACATGGAACCACACCCCAGCAAGAGGCAGCACTTTCAGGAGAGAAACCAGGAAATTAAACCACTAATTAATACACTACAAAATCCTTTTGTGGGAATTTTATAAAAAGGCTAAATAATACCTCACTAAAGAAAGAAAATGGCTTCATCCTACAATATACCAATCAATACCATCTCGAGGGCAATTAGGGATGGGCAATAAATGCTGGCCTTGCCAGCGACGCCCACATCCCATTAACAAATAAAAAAATGATTGTCGCAGCTCAGCTCAGACCTAGTCTGGATAAATAATTCTGAAACCAACAGAGCTGGAGTCGAGATGTTGTGCTTTCTTTCTCCTGTTGCATCTGTTAAGTTTGACCTATAGGGGCTCATGTTACTGGGAGTACCTCAGGACCTATTTTAAGTTACAGGAACCATTATCTCTTATATTGTCTATTTCGGCCAATTTTGAACTTGGACCAGATTTGGCGGATCCTGATTCTCAGTATTTGCAAAGCTTTTGCAATAAAACATTTTTAACTCTCTCTTCCAAGCAGGGTGCTCAAACCATTTCAACAGCTAATAGAGAAAGTTAGTGAAGACTTGTACTTGTTTCTACCAGTGTTTACAAGTACAACAACAATAACTAGTATTTGTATAGCACCTTCAACGTAGAAAAACGACCCAAGGCACATCACAGGAGCGATTATCAAACAAAATTTGACACTGAGCCACATAAGGAGATATTAGGGCAGGTGACCTAAGGCTTGGTTGAAGAGGTAGGTTTTCAGGAGTGCTTTAAAGGAGGGGAGAGAAGTAGAGAGGTGGAGAGGTTTAGGGAGGGATTTCCAGAGCTTAGGTCTTAGGCAGCTGAAGGCAGAGCTGCCAATGGTGGAGCGATGGAAATTGGAAATGCGCAAGAGGCCACAATTGGAGGAGTGCAGAGATCCTGGAGGTTTGTAGGGCTGGAGGAGGTTTCAGAGATAGGGAGGGGCGAGGTCATGGAGGGATTTGAAAACAAGGATGAGAATTTTTTAATTGATGCTTTGCCGGACTGGGAGCCAATGTAGGTCAGTGAGCACAGGGGTGATGGGTGAACGGGACTTGGTACGAGTTAGGATATGGGCAACAGAGTTTTGGTTGAGTTCAAGTTTATGGAGGGGGGAAGGTGAGAGGTTGGCCAGGAGAGCATTGGAATAGTCGAGTCTAGAGGTAACAAGGGCATGGATGAGGGTTTCAGCAGCGGAAGAGCTGAGGCAGGGGTGAAGAGAGGCGATGTTACGGAGGTGGAAGTAGGCGGTTGTGGTGATGGAGTGGGTATGGGGTCGGAAGTTCAGCTCAGGGTCAAATAGGACGCCAAGGTTGCGAACAGTATTGTTCAGCCTCAGACAGTGGCTAGGGAGAGGGATGGAGTCAGTGGCTAATAGTGTATCTCATATTACATAAAGACTAGTTGGCACAACTTTTTCACAACTGATATTTGCACTTTCCTCCTTGCCACGTGCTAAGAGTTGGCAAAAGAAAGAAAGGCTTGCATTTCTGCAGCGCCTTTCACAACCTCTGGACTTCCCAAAGCGCTTTACAGCCAATTAAGTACTTTTGAAGTGTAGTCTTTGTTGTAATGTAGGAAATGTGGCAGCCAATTGCACACAGCAAGTTCCCACACTCCCACAAACAGCAATGTGATAATGAGCAGATAATCTGTTTTTTTTGTGCTGTTGATTGAGGGATACATATTGGCCAGGACACCAGGGATAACTCCCCTGCTCTTCTTCAAGATAATGCCATGGGATCTTTTACGTCCACCTGAGAGAGCAGACGAGGCCTTAGTTTAATGTCTCATCCAAAAGACAGCACCGCACTCCCTCAGTACTGCATCGAAGTGTCAGCCTAGATTTTTGTGCTCAGTCTCTGGAGTGGGACTATGAACCCACAACCTTCTGACTCAGAGGCAAGAGTGCTACTCACTGAGCCACAGCTGACACTGGCTTTATGTTGGCAGGGGTTTCACAGTTGACCCCGATCTGATCCTCTCCAAGACTCAGAGTAAAGGAGGTTTCCATTGCTACTGGAACAAGGTGCGTCTGGTCATTTGCATTCCTAAGTGTAGCCAATGGCAGGAGTCTTGGTCATTACAATATCAAGATAATTACTGAGGCCAATTAGTGGTTCCCCAATTATCAACTCAGCAGAGACCAGGGATGAAATTGGGGCTATTGATCAGTATGGACCCAGCAGGTGCCTTTACTCACTGGAGGAGCTGTAAGTTCCCAGGCTGGATCCACAGTCAGTGCTGAGTTAGTTGATTCAGGTGGTGTGGGTTAGGGCACTACAATTGACCTCAGCACCCTGAAACTGGGGAGGAGACGTGTGTCCATTCTTGTTTTACAGTGAATGAATTTAACCAGGGTACAGCAGAGTAGTGATTATGTTCCTGCACTAATAATCCAGATTTAATAGCAAAATACTGTGGATGCTGGAAATCTGAAAGAAAATACTGCACCATTATCCAGGGCCACAAACATCCATCTGAGACAGCAAGTTACGTATACTTCTTCCAATCTATTATACTGTATTCGTTGCTCATGATGCGGTCTCTTCTATGTTGGGGACACCAAATGCGGATTAGATGATAGCTTTGCAAAATTCCCCAATTCTGTCTGCAGGTGGAACCCTGACCTCCCCGTCTCTCGCTATTTTAAATTTCCCTCTCATCCTCACTCTCTCTCTCTGGGGGTCATTTTGACTTTGAGTGATAGTGTAAAACAGGTGATAGCGAATTGGCAATACAAAGAGAAAATGCTGGAAACATTCAGCAGGTCAGGCAGCATCTGTGGAGAGAGAAACAGAGTTAACGGTTCAGGTCGGTGACCTTCCGTCAGAACTGGATATTTAGGTATGTAACAGGTTTTAAGCAAGTACAGAGGCAGGGAGAGGGGAGGAAAGAGCAAAAGGGAAGGTCTGTGATGGGGTGGAAGGCAGGAGAGATTGAAGATGGGAAAGCAGGTGGCCAGGTGGAGGGGTTGCCGAACAGAATTCCAGAGTGCAGGAGCATGTTGGCTGAAGGCTGTGCCATTCTCAATTGAGCAGGGTACTGGGGGATGCACAGTGGAGCAGTATTAGAATAGAGGGTACGTGCGGAGATGTAGGCCTTGAACAATCTGCTGAAGTAGGATGGAGTGAAGCCACAGTGAAGTTTGGAGACAAGAACATGGAATTGAAAGGCTATGTGCTGGAGCATGAGGAGCCGATGGAGATTGTCAAGGAGACAATAGGTGTGCAGGACCTATGGGATAAGATATAAGCAGCTGAGGTGGGATAGGATACAAGTGGCTGAGGTCTGGATGAAATGGAGTTTGTATAGGATGGAACTTGGCAAACAGGAGAGTGTGTTTTGGAGAACGTAAGCCTTAAGGTGACAAAGACATAGATGAAGGTTCCTGTGTCCCCGTCCTTACCGCAAGACCCTCCCGAAACCCTCTTCCCGTGACATACCTGCTTGCTGGCTGAGCCTGTCTTTGGTAGAGGCCACCCGACCTTCCACTCCTGCCCATCGGGCATGCTGCCACTTTCTACCTGTTTCGGGCAGGCAACTGACTGGCGCCATGCAGAGAAGACACGCAAGTTAAATTATCCCGGGCCTCAAACTTAGGCATGTGAGTGCTTTATGCACTCGGTCTGCCCCCTGCCTGCCTGAAACCCACTAGAGGTTAAAATCTACCCCTATGTCAACATTCAAAATTAGATTGGCTAGGTGGAGGAAGGAAAAGGGGTTAAAGGGATATGGGAACAGGGTAGGTATATGTGATTAGGACAATTTGCTCATCTGGAGGGTAAACACTAACATGGACTGGTTGGATCAAATGGTCCATTTCCATGTTGCTCTTTTGGTGTGATCAATAAACAAAAACTGTACCGTAACAAATATACATCAAATGAAACTTAACAAATTAAATTAAAATTTGGTTGCCGGGGGTGATGATGCACACCAGTCCCCGCGGCGCCCACCGGTCACGGAAGGCCTCGAGCGTGCCGGCGGACACAGCGTGCTCCATCTCCAAGGCCACCCGGGCGCGAACGCGGCCGCGGAAGAGAGGCAGGCAGTCGGGCCGATCGCCATTTCCATGTTATAGCTTCTATGTAACAACAACAACAAGTTGCATTTATATAGCGCCTTTAGCGTAGTAAAACGTCCCAAGGCGCTTCACAGGGGCGATTATCAAACAAAATTTGACACCAAAGCCACATAAGGAGATATTAGGACAGACAACCAAAAGCTTGGTTAAAGAGATAGGTTTTAAGGAGCATCTTAAAGGAGGAGAGAGAAGCAGAGAGGTTTAGGGAGGGAATTCTTGAGCTTAGGGCCGAGGCAGCTGAAGGCACGGCCATCAATGGTGGAGCGATTAAAATAGGGGATGCGCAAGAGGCCAGAATTGGAGGAGTGCAGAGATCTCAGAGGGTTGTAGGTGCTGGAGGAGGTTACAGTGATAGTGAGGGGCGAGGCCATGGAGGGAGATGAGCTGAGGCAGGGGCGGAGTCGGGCAATGTTGCAGAGGTGGAAGTAGGCAATCTTAGTGATGGCGCAGATATGTGGTCAGAAGCTCATCTCGTGTATGCCTATGTGAGCAGGCGAACAGGCCCTCAGTTTAATGATTCATCTGAAAGACAGCACTTCCAACAGTGCAGCACTTCCTCAGTACCACACCGAAGGGTCAGCCTAGACTATGTACTCAAAGTCTCTGGAGTGTAGCTTTAACCTTATGACTCAGAGACAAGAGCGCTACCACTGAGCCAGGCTGACACCTAAGTAGCTGGTCATTGTAGTGATCAGATGCGGGGTTTCCAAGCTCCACTTAGGGTTGAACAGGTCACTGAGGTTGCACACTATTGGGTTCAGCCTGAGTGAGCAGCTGGGAAGAGGGTGGAATCAGTGCTGTTATTTAAACCTATTTAAATAAACCTATTTTCTGAACCGCGCAGCGAAGCGCTTGTTTAGATCAATTCTTTGGAAACATATAAATAAACACTAACTCTAAACTAACTTAAAAATAGCACACTGTTGCGGAATTGGGATGGTGTAAGGAGGCTACAATTGGTGTCAGCGTGCTTTGAGAGGGAGGGATAAAAATCAGGCAGGGTTCTGATCCTGATCGCTATTCAGTGACACCTACTAGAAAGCACATGTCTGTGAACCTTAGCTGGAGAAGAAATAAGACTCGTATGAGATCTCCCAAAGTTGAATAGGCTGCCATCACTCGCTGTATAGGATCGCACATAAAGAGCGGCCATGGTCAACATCAAGATGAATGGCCGTAGAAATGTATCTCAGTGTTATTGAGTGCCTTCAGGACAGGATTAAACAATATGGGGGGTGTGGGCAAGAATAGACAGGGGTTTGGACTATTGTCCACCTCCGGAACATTGCCCGACCCCACACCTGCCTCAGCTCATCTCTTGCTGAAACCCTCATTCATACCTTTGTTACTTCTAGACTATTCCAATGTTCTCCTGGCCGACCTCCCATCTTCCATCCTGTATTAACTTGAGCTCATACAAAACTCTGTTGCCCGTGTCCTAACTCGCACCAAGTCCTGTTCACCCATCGCCCCTGTGCTCGCTGACCTACATTGGCTCCCGGTCCGACAACGCCTCAATTAAAAAATTCTCATCCTTGTTTGCAGTTCCCTCCATGGCCTCGTCCCACCCTGTCTCTGTAATCTTCTCCAGCTCTACAAGCCTCTGAGATCTCTGCGCTCCTCCAATTCTGGCCTCTTACACATCCTTGATTTTAATCACTCCACCATTGGTGGCCATGCCTTCAGCTGCCGAGGCCCTAAGCTCTGGAATTCCCCCCCCCTAAACCTCTCCGCTTCTCTCTCCTCCTTTAAGACGCTCCTTAGAACCTATCTCTTTGTCCAAGCTTCTGGTCACCTGTCACACTAGCTCCTTATGTGGCTCGGTGTCAAATTTTGTTTGTTAACGCTTCTGTGAAGCGCCTTGGGACATTTTACTACATTAAATGTGCTGTATAATTGCAAGTTGTTATAGTTGTTTTTATTGTAAACAAATAAGTTGCTAATTTTGTGATAATATAGACCAACTACATGGGATAGATTTTCAACTTGTTGCCTGGGTGTAAAACTGATGTTGCTGAGCCGCTTCCCATTATAGAAACCAGTGATTTCAATGGAAATGAAAACCGAGTGGTTTCTATAACGAGCGGCTCATCTACAAGCTGAAAATCTACTCCCCTCCCCCACCCCCCAAAATCTCCCAATAATCAATTACCAATTAATATTCCATAAACTCACATTGAATACACCATGGATACTCACCTTGCAACATGAATGTCATCACACATCGACGGCAGGGACGCATTGGCTGATCTTGACCGAATTCAATGTGTCGGGAGGAACAGACCCCAAAACTATATAAAACCACCAGCACTAACCTCACAGCCTACCTTATAAAAATAATAGGTAGCAGCCATAAACTGCTTGAGCTTTGTTGTTAGGTTTATGACATCTCTGAATCCCAAATGGAATTACTGCCTTGGAATCACTCCCATGTATCCATTATTCTCAATAAATTATTCCTTTCACCTGGGAGCCCATTCACTTTTTCCTTTTAGTCGATGCTTGTACCACCACAGAATCCAGTCTCTTAAGTCACACCTTCACACAGATTGTTATGATTTGTGAACTTGTGCTGTGAGTTATACACCCGTGTGAGTGATCTTCTGCCACTTGCCCACTTTTTTTTTTGCAGTAGTACAATCTATCACTGTTTTATGTTTACACCTGTTGCATGAACTGGGGCATATGCCAAGCAATATAATGGTATAGAGGGGAGCCAGGAATTGAATCAATCCATTCGCACAAACTTAATTCAAATTAAAGATCCTTCCTCCCAGTAACTCGCAAAAGTGGCTCGTTTATCGTGTGTGAGCCTGGGTAGTGAGTGCTAACAGCCTATTCAACCACAAGGGGCACCACAAGTGAACCCCGATTCTTTTCTGCGGGCCAATATCCATGCCACTGGCCTGGGGTGCGGAGGCCAATTGAGGGGCCCAATTGCCGCCCTGGCTCAGATCAGCTAATCGCGCACAGATTAGGGAGCGAACTTTGGACCTTCCTGCTCCATGCGTCTCAGTACCAAACTGGGTGACGCATTTGCCAACTGTGACAGCAGGGAAGCTTTCTTCTTAAAGATGTCAGATGTTTTGAAATTAAATTTAAGCGAGTCAATTTACATAGTTTAAGTATGGTACTTTTATTCGAAACAGAGATAAACGTGAACGTTCAGCTGTGGCCTTAGAAAGGCTTCTCCGATCAAATAAATTGCCATTCTCGTCGCCTTTTCTGATAGGAGTTAATAAGCAGTCCAGTAACTTCCGTAACCAGGCCCTTCCTCCTATACTAGCCCTTTAGAAGAGACAGGTGTCTTACTAAAACCCTAAAGCTATGTCTAATCTCTGCTTTTCACAAATGATACTTTTGTTCCTCCTTTTGGATTTCTGGTTGCAAGAGAGACTCTTTTAAGATACAATGAGACAACATAAAAAAAATAAAGCATCTGCACATATGGCTAGGCTGGATGTGATGACATCATTTATTTAGTTCAGATGATACAGTAGTAAAGGGATGTGGTGAGAGGAAGGGCCCCTTGTAAGAAAATAATGTGGTTATGGCCAAGGGCTAAGTATGAGACAAACCACAAAGTATCTGGTACCGAAACAATGAAAAGTTCATCGGTTAAGAGACCTTCTATCTCAGGTGCAGTGAAAGAGAATAGGCCTCCATTGTTAAGACAGGATAAGGACACAGCTTTGTTCATTTCTGTCCTCTGGCACTACAATAATGATATCTTGTCAGTTTAGTGACATGTTGGCATAGATGGCAACTACTGATGGATATTCAGCAAATGAATGGGCAAAGTCACGTATTCATGCTGAGGTATGTTGTCGTAATTTCTTTCAATTTAACTTGGAATCTGAACAACTGGAAATAAAAGTTTACATGCAGAAAGACACGATGAGAGATTTAGTGAAACAAAAAGGGTTTCTGTTTCTTTTCCAGTTCAAATTGTTGTAATGTTAGCTGCGAGAGTGAGCGAAACCTCCCTCCTATATTATCATTATTTTGTTTCCGAGTTTATTTAATGCTAGTCATCAAGTAAGTGTTAAAAAGCTAAATGTACAAAGGCACCATGTTTTCTGCTCACCACCTCCTTGTAATCATTTTTGCGATGGAACAGGCATGTAACAACAGAGGGCAAAACTGCACTGATTTCCAATTTAAAACTTAAGGGTACATTTACACTCCATGTTCAGCATCAGTGTGAAGTAGTTCTGATTTCACGCCTTAGTAAGCTTGTGTGGTCCACCGGGACTTTCACTTCCATGTCGCATTGGGTCCTGGCTCTGAAATTTAGTTTGCTTTCCAGAGACAGTGCAAAGTGAAACTGCTTCACACCAATGCTATAGTTGCAGTGTAAATGCACCCTAAAAATCACCCGTTGTTTTTTGCTGTGCTTGTTGGGCAGATCCGTCTTTTTTCCCAACCCTTGCGTATAGTAGTGTACATCATATTACAACACGTTGATGTTGGAATGGATAACCATTTGTTAAAATGTAAAACCTATGATAAACTGGCAAAACACATGATCATTTTAGCATTGGATATATTTTCATAACCTGCACTTTGATTTCGAATAGAGGGGGGAAAAAAAGTGAAGCTCTTCCTAGAAAATGCCAACTTCTTGCGAAAATACTTCACATAAGAGTAAAGTCCCTAAGTAAAACCATCTGGGAGAAACAAGCATGCGTTAGCTCATAATAAATCTGTTGAAAGTTGTTGAAAACTGACCTTTTATTTGTAGACGTTTGATGATTTCACATATGAATCGGGGGAGGGGGTTGCACTCAAAGGAAATTGCCTTTAATTCGAACTCTTAGAGCTACTTTATGTCAGTGGATTACACGCTTGCCTGATTAGAAGCTTGAGTTACATAAACACACTGTGTTTAGGTTTAAGCTTTGCTGTCAGATCTTAAACAGCTGCTTGTACTTAGCTCCAGCAGCAAGCCTTGGTTTAATCAAAGAGACAGAAGTATTTTACCTGTTTCTCTCACGTTCAGCAAGGAGTCAGGAACATTACTGATGTGTGGATTTGCTGGCAGCCAGTATGACAACATAACACCTTTACTGTAAGTTTAAAGCAATATTAGGCACTTTAGAGACTTGCGGTGAACTGATTGAACCCAGGTACTGCATAACCCAGGTCATTTTTGTTATTTAAAATCAAAGTTTATGATGCCAAAGTGTTAATGGATTCTATTTTTTTTTAACTCACTGGAAATCTGAATAACATTTACTATGTGCTTCTGATTTTAAACAGGCTGTGGCATTAAATGAGTGTATAAATAGACAAAATAAAAATGTAGTATGAAAAGGATCAAGTGATGTACTGCTAAGGTATAACCTATGAGGTAGGGGGTGTTTGTGGCATTGTTGGAAACAGGTGTGGAGGGTTTAAAGGAGCAATTTAATAGTCTGGATCATTCACATGCTAATGTACTAATTGAGTCACTGATAGGATAATTGACACCTAGGCAAAACAATAAATGTTTAGGTGTGCTTGCAGATTGAGTTCAGTATAGTTGTGGCAAATGAGACGTTTAATCTCAAAACTATGTGCACCACTTAAATGGATTCCATTCTGGAATAAAATGAGATCAATTATAGAGAAACAAATAGGAAATGGTTAGATAGGTTCATTATGTGATAATGAGCAGATTATGATGTACAAGTGCATAAAAGCAATCAGGTTTCACTGTACAGAATGTCTGTTTTTATATGGATCTGACTGCACAGGAAATGGAGGCTATTGCAACAAAAATTGTAGGGAGACCACCCAGTTTTTTTTTAAAGAAAGACACAAGAATCAAGACGTACAGACAAGAATGATCCTGTGCTCAATCTTTAGTCTGTCTATATGTTAGTTGATCTTGGCTGGGGGAGTCAATGAGGTGCTTCAATTGGCCTCACTACCCCTGGGCTGGAGCAGATGAAAGTTGGCCAGGGTTCCTGTTCCAGGGTTTCTCTTAATCTCTCCTGCCTTCCATCCTATCACAGACCTTCCCTTTTGTTCTTCCCTGCCCTTCCCTCCCTGCCCTTCTCCCCCCTTTCCCTGCCCCTACACTTGCTTAAAACCCTGTTCCATCTCCAGCTTTTTCCAGTTCTGAGGAAGGATCATCGACCTGAAACGTTAACTCTGTTTCTCTCTCCACAGAGGCTGCCTGACCCGCTGAGTGTTTCCAGCATTTTCTGTTTGTATTTCAGATTTCCAGCATCTGCAATATTTTGCATTTGTATTCCTGTTCCTGATTACTGTTCTGAAAGGTGTGTGAGTGAGAGAGGATAGAATTGTCTGTGGTCCCTTCTGTGTTCAAATATCCTGGCAAAACCCACTGTCGAGACTCACCAAGAGGAATAGTCACTTGGGTTGAGGTTCCAGAGATCTGCCAATGCCTGTGGAACAATAACCCAGCAAGCGCCAATGCCTTCAGGAGAGGAAGGGAGCAAATTTTGGCCAAAAAAAAGACTTGAGTACGAAGACTCTCTCTTTAGATCATATTGATGCAATTATGAAGAGCAATTTCCTGGTGTAAACATCCAAGATCAATGCTCAACTGAATTATTGATCTGCTCATGTTCGAGAAACTTATCAGGTCTAGCAGTTTGGCTAATTTGAATATAAATGGGGTGAAATTCCTCTTGAGCTCCATCATTGGCAGCTGCCTAGG
Organism: Squalus acanthias; assembly: GCA_030390025.1. Lineage (NCBI taxonomy): Eukaryota > Metazoa > Chordata > Chondrichthyes > Squaliformes > Squalidae > Squalus > Squalus acanthias. The sequence continues at coordinate 80,845,972 of CM059436.1, read as the reverse complement.
CCCTAAGCTCTAGAATTCCCTCCCTAAACCTCTCCGCCTCTCTTTCCTCCTTTTAAGATGCTCCATCAAACCTAACTCTTTGACCAAACTTTTTGTCATCTGCCCTAATATCTCCTTATGTGGCTCGGTGTCATGTTTTGTTTGATGACCCTCCTGTGAAGCGCCTTGGGACATTTTACTATATTAAAGGTACTATATAAATACAAGTTGTTGTTGTTGGGTGGTTCCATTGACTTCAATGGAAAGAAAAATGGGTGGAATGTAAAACAGTCTTCCGATGCACCATCGTCCATTTTACGCTGCCAGGCAAGAAAAATTTCACTCCAGTGTGTCTATTCCTCAAGTGTAGGCTGGGTAGAAGAACAAAAGCATCTTTTTTTTAGTTTTCCATGTTATTCATTCATTTTTACTTTACACTCTAATGGAGGGGGAGATTTGATTCTTAGTACACAGGAACAGGAGTAGGCCATTCAGCCCCTCGAGTCTGTTCCACCATTCAATTAGATCATGGCTGATCTGTACCTCAACTCCATTTATCTGCCTTAGCCCCATATCCCTTGATACCCATACCTAACACAAATCTATTGATCACAGTCTTGAAAATTTCAATTGAGCCAGCATCCACAGCCTTTTAGGGGATAGTTCCAGATTTCCATTACCCTTTTGTGAATAAATGCTTCCTTATTTCACTCCTATGGTATCAGCAGTTGGTAGCACTCTCACCTCTGAATTAGAACTTTGTGGGTTCAAGTCCCACTCCAGGGACTTGAGCACAAAAATCCAGGCTGACACTCAAATGCAGCACTGAGGGAGTGCTGCACTGTCAGAGGTGCCGTCTTTCGGATGAGATGTTAACCCGAGGTCCCGTCTGCTCGCTCAGGTAGACGTAAAAGATCCCATGGCACTATATCGAAGAAGAGCAGGGGAGTTATCCCCGGTGTCCTGGCCAATATATATCCCTCAATGAAGATCACAAACAGATTATCTGGTCATTACCACACGCTCTTTGTGGAAGCAAATTGGCTGCCACATTTCCTACCTTACAACAGTGACTACACTTTAAAAAAAAAAGTACTTAATTGGATGTAGAGCACTTTGGGACATACCGAGGTCATGAAAGGTGCTATATAAATGTAAGTCTTTCTTTTCCTAAATGGTCTAGCTCTAATTTTAAGATTATGCCACCTTGTTCTGAATGCTTCCATCACAGGAAATAGTTTCTCTGTAGCAGGAAATAGTTTCTCTGTAGCTACCCTATCGAATCGCTTTATCATTTTAAAAACCTTGCTCAGATCACACCTCAACCAACAACAACAGTAACTACTTGTATTTATATAGAGCCTTTAATGTAGTAAAATGTTCCAATGCGCTTCACAGGAGTGTTATCAAACAAAATTTGACACCGAACCACAAAAGGCGATATTTGGGCAGATGACCAAAAGCTTGGTCAAAAGGGTAGGTTTTAAGGCATGTCTTAAAAGAGGAAAGAGAGGCAGAGAGGTGTAGGGAAGGAATTCCAGAGCTTAGGATCTTGGCAACTAACAGCCGCCACTGGTGGAGCGATTAAAATCAGAGATGCTCCAGGGGCCAGAATTGGAGGAGTGCAGACATCTCGGAGGGTGGTAGGGCTGGAGGAGGTTACAGAGATCTCATTACCATCTCCTTTTGCCTTGCACCATCATCCCTTTTGTCTTTTAATTTCTCCTGTCTTCCAGCCTATCACAGACCTTCTCTTTGTTCTTTCCTCCCCTCCTCCCTTTCCCTGCCCCTACACTTGCTTAAAAATCTGTTACTTCTCTAACTTTTTCCAGTTCTGATGAAGGGTCATCGACCTGAAACGTTAACTCTGTTTCTCTCTCCACGGATGCTGCCTGACCTGCTGAGTGTTTCCAACATTTTCTGTTGTTATTTCAGATTTCCAGCATCCACAGTATTTTGCTATTGTATCTTTCCTGAGGTTCGGTGCCCAAAACTGAAGGCAGTACTGCGGATGGCGTCTGACAAAGGTTCTCTACAACTGAAGCATCACTTCCTCACTTTTATATTCCAACCCATTTGAGATAAAGGCCAACATTCCATTAGCCTTTTTAGTTCCTCCCTGTACCTGTGCACTAGGGTTTAGTAGTTTGTGTATGTGGACCCCTAAATCCCTTTGCTGCTCCACCACTCCTAGTCTCTCACCATTTAAGAAAATATGCCGATTTGTCTTTCTCGGATCCAAAGTGGATGATCTCACGCCTCCTCATGTTGAGCTCCATCTTCCACAGTTTTGCCCACGGCAGTCTAGTGCAGGGTGTGGATCAGGTAGTTAAGGGGAAAATATGCATCTGCTTTCACCAGTGGTTGTGTGTTCATTATTTCTGGGAGGAGGATATGTTCAATTTATCCTGGCTATGGGGGGAGACTGTTTAGTACAGAGACGTGAGTATGCATCTGGGTTTCTCTAGTGGTACTTGGGGTGGGGGTGGTCATAACGTTTGCATCTATATTTCCTAGTTATCTTGGGGGAATGCGCTTGCCACCGCGTGGGATTAGGATCCATTTTGTCAAATATCCAAATTTTGCAGGCTTGGAAACTGAGTGCGAAAAAAAACCTGAATGTTGATCCCTAGCGAGCACTTCCCGTTGGTAGGAATTTCCTGAAGCAAGCACTCGTTCAACAGTTAGTTGGCTATATTCAGTACAGTATAGGTTTGTAAAGAAATTCCAATTCACAAGTACTTGACCACATCTAAAGAAGAAGCTTATGTGCATTGAAAAGGCTGGGTGGTGGTCCCTTTCAGTCTCATTTCCTGATTTATTTTTTTCTCTCTCTAGTTGAGTTGTACATAGACCTCTTAAAGGAACACTGTCATCAGTGAATCCTTGCATCCAAGGCAGAAATTCCACCATGAAGATAAATTGCCTTGGTGTATTGCTTCCAAAGTAGTCTGCGGCTCCAATATGATCCTTTTACTAGCCGTATTTTTGAAAATTCTCCATGTTTCTGCATGTGATTTAATATTGTTTTTTCTTTTTACAATTTTTAATGCGGATTATTTTTAGTCCATTTGTTTCATCTAGAAGTTACATATTTTAGTGTAGAGCCTTTCATAGACATTGCTAGGTAAACATAGAAACATAGAATCTAGGTGCAGGAGTAGGCCATTCGGCCCGTCGAGCCTGCCCCACCATTCAATACGATCATGGCTGATCATCCAAATCCAGTACCCTGTCCCTGCTTTAATCCCCACAGTACACATATCCCACCCTACCCCCGTAACCCCACATATTTAATTCCCCCTAACATATCCCATCCTATCCCCATAGCCCCACATATTTAATCCCCCCCTAACATTAAGGGTCAATTTATCATAGCCAAATCAACCTACCCTGCACATTTTTGGACTGTGGGAGGAAACCGGAGCACCCGGAGGAAACCCACGCAGACACGGGGAGAATGTGCAAACTCCACACAGACAGTCACCCGAGGTCAGATTCGAACCCAGGTCTCTGGCGCTGTGAGGCACCAGTGCTAACCACTATGCCACCGTGTTGCCCACAGAGCCTGTATATTGGTCAATGGGACTTAGAGACCATTGTTTGGCTTCTTATGTCACAGAGAATGGCTATATGATATCCTTGAGATGGCAGGAAGGGGGGGGGGGTGAAGGTGGGGTGGAGGTCTCCCTGTTGTTATGTTTATTCCTTGCCCTCTAGTGGGATCTATGTCCTGGACTTCCAGGATGCTTAGTATTTCATGTTACTTTCCCAAATTGGAGAATGGAACACCAAATGTTAGCATCAAACAGGTCAAGTGTGACATAGAAAGAATGTTAAAACAGAGTGCCTCTTGCATTGCTCAAATGGTTTACATGCACCCCCAATCTGAGTAGCATCATTTCACCAGAATGAACATTTGAGTATTTTGGGCTCTGAGTTGGATTCAAAGCATAGAAAATATAGAAACATAGAAGATAGGAGCAGGAGTAGGCCATTCGGCCCCTTTAGCCTGCTCTGCCATTCAATGCGATCATGGCTGATCATCCAAATTCAGAACCCTGTCCCTGCTTTCTCCCCATATCCCTTTAGCCTTAAGAAATATATCCAACTCCTTCTTGAATATATTTAATGAATTGGCCTCAACTGCCTTCTGTGGTAGAGAATTCCACAGGTTCACCACTCTCTGGGTGAAGAAATTCCTCCTCATTTCTGTCCTAAATGGCTTACCCCTTATCCTTAGACTGTGACCCCTGGTTCTGGACTCCCCGACCATCGGGAACATCCTTCCTGCATCTAGTCTGTCCAGTCCTTTCAGAATTTTATAAGTTTCAATGAGATCCCCTCTCATTCTTCTAAACTCCAGCGAGTATAAGCCCAATCGACCCAATCTCTCCTCATACGTCATTCCTGCCATCCCAGGTATCAGTCTGGTGAATCTTCGCTGAACTCCTTCCATGGCAAGAACCTCCTTCCTTAGATAAGGCGACCAAAACTGCACACAATACTCAAGATGTGGTCTCACCAAGGCCCTGTACAACTGCAGCAAGACATCCTTGTTCCTGTACTCAAACCCTCTCGCTACGAAGGCCAACATACCATTTGCCTTCTTAACCGCCTGCTGCACCTGCATGCTTACCTTCAGCGACTGGTGCACAAGGACACCCAGGTCTCGTTGCACTTCCCCTTCTCCCAATCTATTGCCATTCAGATAATAATCTGCCTTCCTGTTTTTGCCACCAAAGTGGATAACCTCGCATTTATCCACGTTATATTGCATCTGCCATGCTTCTGCCCAATCACCCAACCTGTCCAAATCATACTGGAGTTTCTCGGCATCCTCCTCACAGCGCACACGCCCACCCAGCTTTGTGTCGTCTGCAAACTTGAAGATATTACATCTAGTTCCCTTGTCTAGATCATTAATATATATTGTGAATAGCTGGGGTCCAAGGACCAATCCCTGCGGTACCCCACTAGTCACTGCCTGCCACTCGGAAAAAGACCCATTTAATCCAACTCTTTGCTTTCTGTCTGCCAACCAGTTCTCTATCCAAGTCAATACCTTTCCCCCAATCCCATGTGCCTTAACTTTGCATGCTAATCTCTTATGTGGGACCTTATCGAAAGCCTTTTGAAAGTCCAAATACACCACATCCACTGGTTCTCCCTTATCTATTTTACCAGTTACATCCTCAAAAAATTCCAGTAGATTAGTCAATGCATGATATTTGTGAAAAACCATGACTATGATAACGGGAAAAATAACCTTTAACACACAACGTCCGAAGACGCTTCACAGAGGCATAATAAAAAATGCCGAGCCGGAGGAGATATTAGGAGGGATGACTATATCTTGGTCAAAGAGTTGGGTTTTAAGTGCGGGTGGGGGAGGGTCTTAAAGTAGGAGAGGGAGGTGAAGCAATGGTCCAAGTCCATGCAGATGTGTTTTGAGGAATAAGAGCTCCTTTTATTCCACAACAGATCACCAAGCATGAACTGTAAACTCACCTTAAAACCAGGTGGGATCAGACAACTCCAAACCACTACTGATACAGATTCCCCTACTAGAATACCAAGGATTAGATGTATCTGCATCTAACCCTTGCAGCACAGCAAGAAGATTGACCCAGCAGAGGATCATGCACTCGCACAAATTCACCCCCTGTCAAACTCAATATTAGGAGGGAGTGCTGATTGGAAATGTGAACACAGTGACCTGAATTAGGCCAATTTGGGTTAATAGTCCTAAATAGTTGAAGTTGGCCAAATTTGGACCTGTCTTTCTTTTTTTATATGAAAAAGGCATGCATTACTCAGACCATCCTCTATTTCCCTTTGCACATATTCAACGACATTTATCATGTCCTGTTGCTGTGCGCATGTACCAAGGGACATTTTGTTCCTTTTGTGCATGCACATTGTATGCTTACACTATCCTGACGTTAGTTGATCACCATCAAGGTGCCTGATGAGTTAATGACAACAACAAACAACCAAGGTGTTTTTCTTTTAAATCAAATTGCCAGTAAAAATATCCTTTGTGGTCCAGTGTGAGCAATCTGATCCTTGTTGGTCTAGTGCTGGTCTGTATCCGAGTTCTTGGCATTCCAAAGCATCCATACTTCTTGCGGTCTGGGGAACTGTCTGTGTGTGCTGTCGAACGTATTTGGTAGGATGGAGGATGTCTGCAACAGACATCCTGGTGGCCTCCTGGTCAGTTTGTATTTGTGGGTGAGCTGGTGGAGGTTCTGGGTGAATCGCATCTGCGGCTGTCTCGAGTGGTTCTAACACTAGCCTGTGGCAACTGGGAGCAGCCTTCAGGGTTGGCCTTGCAAATAAACAATTTCTGAAGCCATTAACCGAAAATATTCAAATGCTCATCCAAAGTTAGAGTACAGTATTCCACTGGCTAGGAGAAGCTACACTCTGGGGTTGGTGAGCTGAGAACCGATGCAGATTATCCACTTGTGAGCAACAGCAACTTGCATTTATATAGCGACTTTAGCGCAGGACAACATCCCAAGGCGCTTTACGGGAATGTATTCAGAAAAAAGTAAGGGAAACAATCGTGTTTCCTTTGTATTATTACAATGCTTTTTTTTAAACTACTTTCTTGAACTATCAATATTCTGTAGACATTGTACTACTTTCTTTCTTCCTGCAATGCCTTGTGTATTGAAAGTTAATTGGCAATCCTTTCAGTTGTTAGATTTCGATTTGCACAGATTTGTGCCCCATAAGTTGAATGCTGTATAAATTGAGGTGGAGTGATGAGTGACTATTTCTGCGTGCTGTGAATGGTCCTATGATACTCGCTCGTTCAATAAGGACTTGTATGAAATGCTTTGAAGAATTGATCTTTTGTGTATAAATAATTATCCGAAAAGTGAAATAAGGAATATGATAGTTCAAGCTTCTTTCAATCTTCTCATTTTCTTCACTTATTGATTCTGGTCACCGGGGGGGGGGGACGATTTTAATGGAGTGGGATCGGTGCGGGCAGAAGGGTCTAATGCTGATGGGTAACCCGCCGGCCCTCCACAGCATGAAGCTCAGAAGATTTTAACTCCCAGGCCTCATCTGCACGATTACTATCAGTCTCCCGCCCGAACTGGGAAGCACTCGCTGACTAGTGGGATTTCAGGTGGCTATGGCTGGGGACCCACAGGAATGGGAAGGGGATCAGATGGGCTTTATGTTTTCGGGAAGGGGAGGGAATCCTGGGGCAGGGGAGGCCTAAGATTCAAATTGGCCTGGCCCAAATTGGAGACTTAAAATTAATTCTAAATGAAGAAAGAAAAGAAAGACTTATATTTCTATAGTGCCTTTCAGGACATCCTAAAGCACTTTACAGCTAATGAAGTACTTTTTGAAGTATAGTCACTGTTGTAATGTAGGAAACGCAGCAGCCAATATGTACACAACAAGCTCCCACAACCAACAATGTGATAATGACCAGAAAGTCTGTTTCAGTGATGTTGATTGAGGGGATAAATAATGGCCAGGACACTGGGGATAACTCCCCTCTCTTCTTAAATATAGTGCCATGGGGTCTTTTATGTCCACCTGAGAGAGCAGACAGGGCCTCCGTTTATCGTCTCATCTGAAAGACGGCACCTCCGACAGTGCAGCACTCCCTCAGCGTTGCACTGGAGTGTCAGCCTAGATTTTTGTGCTCAAGTCTCTGGAGTGGGACTATGAACCCACAACCTTCTGACTCAGAGGCGAGAGTGCTGCCAACTGAGCCACAGCTGACACCTGGCCCAGGCTCCTCTTCCCCACAGGTTTGCCTGGTGGGGAAACAACAGCGGCTTCCTCTCTGCAGACCTCCGGTTAAGATTGCAATCGGACCCTGATGATGTCATCAGAGCCCAATCTGCATATTTAAAGCAGGACCCCACAGCGGGTGTCCTGCTCGCCAGCTTAAAAAGAGTAGGTTAATCTCACGGTCTGCAGGAAGACAGCAAGATTGGTGGGGGTAAGTCACATGGGGCATATCAACAGCCGGCCTGCCAGGTTTCAGTTGGGTGGTTGGGTTTAAAATTCCCCCCATTATCTCTATTTAGGAAATTTTATTCACACTGTTGCAAAGGCCAGTTTGGGGAGAATCATGAAGGAAATATTAAAATGTTCTCCTGGTGGTCTAGTGGGTAAAGGCACAAACTGGTGTAGCGTTGTAAGATACAGACCAGAATGCCACAAGCTCAGTTCCCAGGCTAGGAAGAAAATCCGTCAGCCCTTGTCCACGCTTTCTGTTATTTCTTCAATGAATTCAATAAGGTTGGTTAAACATGATCTTCCTTTTAGAAATCCATGCTGATTAATTTTCATTATATTCTCCATCCTAGATGTTTTGTTAACTGATCTTTTAGCAATGATTCTAATATCTTTAGTTCTTTCCAGTTCTGACGAAAGGTCATCGACCTGAAATGTTACAAAAGCAAAATACTGCGGATGCTGGAAATCTGAAATAAAAACAGAAAATGCTGAAAATACCCAGCAGGTCAGGCAGCATCTGTGGAGAGAGAAACAGAGTTAACGGGCTGGATTTTGTCAGTGTGGGAGGGCTGGGGCATGTCAGGTGGAAATCGTGTCGGGACCCCGACTCCTAAGTGAAGTGTTGAAAAAGTGGGATTTTCCCCTAATTAGGCAATTGATTTCCTGCGTGTGGGAACACCTGGCCCATTGAGTCTTTTCATACAGAAAGTCGCCTCCGATGACGTCATCAATGCTGCTGGATTTAAGGCCTGCAAGCAGCCTTGCTTCTTCTGGAGACTGCAAAGGCTTTGCAAATTGTATGAAGGAGTTGATTTCCAAAAAAATGTCCATGATCAAGCAAAAGTGTGCACCTCAGTTTGATGAGCCCTCCCTCCAAGCTCTGGTGCACGGAGCCAGATGTAATAAAGAGGTGCTGTTCCCTTCCTCAGAGAAAAAAGCCACCCCAGCAGACAAAAGCTGTGTGGCTGCAAGTGGCCGAGGAGGTCAACTCCATTTCAATGAGCCGCAGAACCTGGCTGCAATGCAGGAAGAGGTTTCATGACCTTCTCCGCACAGGAAATGTGAGTATGACTTTCCCATCACCTTCAATCTGAACCCCATCGCCTCTCCTCACCAGCACTCTGCTTTGCCAACCTCTTCCTCCACATCACACTTGACACTTGCATCCCTGCACCCTTACCCATTCCCTCTCTATCTATGGTCATATTCACTTAACTATTCGACCATGCAGCCCTCACACTCCCTATCACTGTGATGCAATGACAACACCAACTTACAACACACAGGGAGGGTCCTTTGTATCCTAAGCATCTATGCTATGGATTCTCTACACTCACTCCTTCATTCTCACTCAAACTCCACTTGTGTCCCTCATTGCAGGAAAAGAGAGCCCACAATAACTCCACTTGTGTCCCTCATTGCAGGAAAAGAGAGTCCACAATAAGAGGGAAAGAGCCATGACAGGAGGAGGGCCACCCTCAGTAGCCCAGCTCACCGCCTGGGAGGAGGCGGCCCTGGAAATCGCTGGGATCGAGGACGATACCCAAGTGGGGGACGGACAGACCGGCGCATCACAGCAAACTGGTGACAGAATAGTTTGGCATCTCTCTCATTGACATTTCATGAGTCACTGATAATGAATCTGATGCTCTAACAGATTGACTTATGATCATCTGCACTATTCAATGTGCACGTAACCTTGACCTCACATCTCTAACTCTTTCCTTTAATCCCGCACAGGACCATTGAAAGCCCCCGTTCCCACTGTCCAGGAGGAAGAGCCTGAGCTTCCAGACTCCTCAGAGGAAGCTGCAACCTCTGAGGGCGCAACGTCAGCAGAATTCAGCACACCCTGCACCAGCGCAGACACTCACACCTCGGTGGGATCTTCGCGAGATAGAGTAGTGTTGGCACCTGGTGTATCACAGCTCACAAGTGAGCATCAGCAGATGGTGGAGACAGGGTCAGCAGTGGAGAGTCCTCGTCGGAGGGCGCAGGACTCTGCCAGCTCGGCTCAGCTGCATGTCGACCCTGTGCCTTCGGGTCCATCCAGAAGGAGAGCGGTGCTGGAACTCCAGGAACAGGTGCAGGAGTCTCTGGCAGGTTTTGTCTCCAGGGTCGCTGCGAGTGTGGAGCGAATGGAGGAGTCCATCGCGAACATGAGCAGAGCCTTTGTGGAGTCATTGGCACATGAACTCATCACCGCGGAAAGGATGGCTAACTCCGTGGTAAGGCTGGCTACCGTAGAGGAGAGGATGGCTATGGCCATGGAGGAGCTTAGTTGCCAGAGTATGGAAAACATGATAATTGTTCAGACTAGAATGACATCTCTTGAGGAGCGATGGTCAGCTATTGAGAATACAAACCAGACCTTCATGGAAGTCCTTCATGGAGTAGGACTTCCAGTGCAGAAATGGGTCCTCATGGCCCCCCTGAAGTGCAGCAAGGTGCTGTCAAGCCACTTGCTAGCTCTGAAGTGGGGCTGACCCATGAGAGGGATGATGGTGGCAGAGAACAAGGAAGTGGGGGCTCCTCTCCAAGCGCGCTCACGACCATGCCACTGCAGAGCCCTCGGTCAGAGCCCCACCAGAGTCCTCACCCAACTGAGATGGGCATCTCAGCCCCTGCACAGCCGCAGGAGCAGCAGACTGTTGGCGAGCCCGCACAGGTTCGCCACCCCAGAGGACGGCCGCCAAAGGCATCGAGACAGGAGCAGCAAGAAAGTGAGCAAGGGGCCTCCACATCTGCTGAAGCCACAGGGGAAGCACCACGTAGGAGCACGTGTAAGAGGAAGATAAAGCACAAGTAGTCACAAGGGTAGTCACTTGGGTGCTGTGATGTTTTGTATTTGGACCAGCCACCATTGTCATTGTATTATAAACAGATTTGATGGCAAACTTATGACGTTGTGGCCTGTGTCATTTCGCAAATGGAACTCTCACATTGAGGGCTTAGGGCGCCTTGCAATCATCAGTATGGTGGTCAGAGTGATAGGAATCCGTAGGTTCTTGTCCATTGTGGATGCTCTGGTAAGAAGGTGCGAGACAAAAGTGTTTGATTGTGCAGGCTCACTAAATCTGGCCAAGATGAGTGCGTCCCTTGCATCCCGGGCAGCAATGTCGTCGCGCGCTGGCGCCTTCTGTCCTGTGCAGCTTCAGGTCGGTGACTAGCAGCTTGGCGCTGCTGTTGATGCTCCTGCTGTTGGTGCTGCTGTTTCTCATGGTTCTGCTGCTGCCGCAGCTGGTCTTCATCCGAATCTGATGTCCAGAAGGAAAGGAATTAAATGGTTCGCATGTTTCTGGTATATGCCTCAGTTGAGGAAGCGCTCAGTCAAGGTGGGAAGAGGGATTTCCCAGGAGGTCACACTGGAGATGCGTGTCAGGCTCCAAACTTCCAGAACAATGAGTAGGCCTGCTAAAAGTTCCCCCAGACCTGAAACAACAAAGTTCTGCCACCTGCAAATGATCATTGGTGAAAACTCCTTTGTAATGGTGGAGCTGCAGCTGTTAGTAAGCAATCCAATTGTGAGGCCGCAAGGATTACCTGGCGTGTTCCAGAGGAGACGTGTAGGATGGGGAAATGTCTAAAAATTGGAAAGGCCTCTCAAAATGGGATAATAGAGGCAATTAAGGGGCTCTTAAGGGCCTATCCTGCCTCTTGGAGGCGGGATGGAAAAGGGGTCAGAAAACATGCATTTGGAAAAATTGCTCAGAGGCAGGATGGAGGCGGGATTTTTTGCGTTTTTTTTTTACCACCTCGCACACCTCCAAACCCGCCTCCTCGTGCTTGGCAAAGTCTAGCCCAACGTTTCAGGTCGATGACCCTTCATCAGACCTGGAAAAAGTTAGAGATGTAACAGATTTTTAAGCAAGTGCAGGGGCAGGGAAAGTGGGGAGGAGAGGAAAGAACAAAAGGGAAGGTGTGTGATTAGGATGGAAGACAGGAGAGATTAAAAGACAAAAGCCTCACCTCCTCTGGAGATCTTCCCTCCACGGCCGCCAACCTCATAGTTCCCCAACCACGCACAGCCTGCTTCTACCTCCTTCCCAAAATCCACAAACAGGACTACCCTGGTAGACCCATCGTTTCAGCCTTTTCTTGCCCCTCGGGATGGATTTCTTCCTATTTCAACTCTTTTTTTTCTCCCCTTGTCCAGTCTCTTCCCACCTACATCCGCGACTCTTCCGACGCCCTCTGCCACTTTAACAGTTTCCAGTTTCCTGGGCCCAACCGTCTCCTTTTCACCTATGGACGTCCAATCCCTCTACACCTCCATCCCCCACCAGGATGGCCTGAGGTCGCTCCGCTTCTTCCTTGAACAGAGGCCCAACCAATTCCCATCCACCACCACCCTCCTCCGCCTGGCTGAACTTGTTCTCACACTGAACAACTTCTCCTTTGACTCCACTCACCTTCCTCCAAATTAAAGGTGTTGCTATGGGAACCCACATGGGTCCTAGCTATGCCTGTCTTTTCGTGGGATATGTGGAACATTATTTGTTCCAGTCCTACTCGGGTCCCCTCCCTCACCTCTTTTTCCGGTACATTGATGACTTGGTGCCGTTTCCTGCTCTTGCCCTGAACTAGAAAATTTCATTCACTTTGCTTCCAATTTCCACCCTTCCCTCACCTTCACAGGGTCCATCTCCGACTCTTCCCTTCCCTTCCTTGACTTCTCTTTTCCATTTCTGGGGATAGGCTATTGACAAACAGTCACTATAAGCCCACTACAGCTACCTAGACTACACTTCCTCCCACCCCGCTTCCTGTAAGGACTCTATTCCATTCTCCCAGTTTCTCCATCTCCGCCGCGTCTGTTCTGACGATGCCACCTTCCATACTAGTGCTTACGATATGTCTTCCTTTATCTTCAACCGAGGATTCCCCTCTACCATGGTTGACATGGCCCTCGACCATGTCCGTTCTATTTCCCGCACTTCTGCTCTCACCCCTTCCCCTCCCTCCCAGGATCACGATAGGGTTCCCTATCTGAATTGCATTTGCTGTTTGTCAGTCCTCTGGCATTCTACCTCTTTCTATTGATTTTTTATATATGGATACTAGTGTCTCTGGTATCTCTCTTGCCTAATTTCTTTGAGTATACATGGGCGCAATCCAGCTGGACCAGGGGTCTTGTTCTTCTTAAGTTTGTCTAGTATCTCCTTTCTTTCTATCTTCACTGTCTTACTATCCCTCTTGGCTTCTTCTACTGTTATCATTTCATTTTTTTATAGCTTCTTCAGTGAAAACTGAGGCAAAGGCCTCGACCCCGATGGGCAGGAATGAGTCGGGTGAGGAGTTAGAATCCTAAAAATCGAGAACCTGTCTCGAAGCCGCCGAGTTCCTGCTTGCCATAATATTTACGGCGGCCTTGTCGTGAATCTGGACAGGGGTTAGGTGGGAGTCTGGGAGATTTTATTTAAACGAGGCCCTGCCGTTAAGATCAGCAGTGCCTCCACGTCCCTGACCTTGCCGGGTTTATCGCCTGCTCTTGAGCAACCTCCCCGCCGCCAATAAAAATCAAGGCCAAAGTATTGATTCAGTACCCTGCCATTTCAATATCTCCTTCTGTGAGTTTATCTTGCTCATCCCTCAGTGGCCATATCCCTATCTTAATGCTCCTTTTGTTACTTCATTCATATAGAGTACTTTACTATTCCTATAGAATACTATTTCTTTGATATTTTCATTTGCTTCTTTGCCTTCTTAATTGTCTTTTTAATCTCTTTCCTAAGCTCATTATATTCCCATTTGTCAACCTCTCCTTTATTGTTCATGTACTTTGCGTATGCCTTTTTATAGAATAAGTTTTATCGTCGGCTCTTTATTTATCCATGACATCTCATTCTTGGCTAGCTTGTTCAGATTTATTTTAGTGGGATATATTTCTCCTGATCGCCCCTTAAAATATTGCCCACCGTTGTTCTCCTTCTTTGTCAATTTTTATGCCAGTTCGTCTTCCTTGAGTCCATCCTCATTCCCTCATGGCTGGGAATTCTGGATGAGATGCTTGTCACAGGGGTGATGGGTTGCCCCAGAAAGCAGTCATGAGTACCTTCTCGGGCAAAGGGACCACTTTAAAAATTTAAACAAAATTGCGCTCTCAGATCTTCATGAGTTCAAGCCTAAACTCATGGCTGCTGGTGGCCAGGGAGGTATGCCTGGTACCTCTGCCCATACACCAGGTTCTAGTGAAAGGCCGGGGTGCTAGAAAGTCCTGGCTTTAAGGAGGCTGAAATTTGTCTAGGGTGGTAGCACAAAACGGGCACTAACGAATCAGCGGCCCATTTTACACTCTGCCTGATTGTCTTTTCCAATGGATGAATTTCACCCTCTAGGGGAGCAATTTTGCCAGCCCTGGGGAGGCGGGTATGGAGACGGGACTGCCGGGAAAATGGCAGAATTTGGGGGCGGGTGCTCAACCCGCCTCCATGCCATCTTCCCAGGAGGCGGGTAGCTGTCCCGCGCCGGGTCCCATCTCCTTGGAGGCGGGAAGGAATTAAAGCCAATTTTCTGCCTGTTAACTACCTGTTAACAGGCAGTTAATAGGCAGAAAATAGGATTATTCCCTTTTTGCACTCAAGTGCGGGTTTCCCGAAGGCTCCAAAACCCGCCAGCTCAGCGATGTGAGTACTGGGTCTGCGGTGGCCAGGGGGGTGCAAATGTGTGGTGTGAAGGTAAGTGATGGGTGCAAGAGTGTAGAGGTGAGTATCTGAGGTAAGTGTTTTTAAAAGTGCACTTACCTTTGTTTCTTCCTGCAGACTTCAGTCGGTTTGTATGTGGAGAGTCTCGGACCTCCGCGTTGGGATTGACAGGTGGCCGTTGCATTCACAGATGCAACAACCATCTCAATTCTGTTAAAGAAAGAAGTTTGATGGGGTCTTGTATTCAAGACCTCATCAAACTGCAGAGAATGTCACTGTTTGACAGCTTCACAGAGCTGTCAAACGATGACAATTCATCTGTCAAAAATGTTCCCTTAATTGGCCTGCTAAGCCCGCTGGACAGGCTTAACAAGGTCAATCAAAGGAAAATAGCATGGGTTGGCCACAAATCGATGGAGGCGGGACATCGACCCGACAAGCAGCAGTCCCGCCTCCAAAGCGCCACCATTCACAAAATCGCCCCCATGGAGACCCCACCCCGACCTTGCATCCCACTTACAACCATGGTATTTTTTTGGTCAGGGTGGAAACTCTGCCCCCACAAGGCCATTCCAACGTTTTTCTTTGGCACAAAACCTGGACCTGGCATATCTGGGCCCTGGCCTAGTTTCTGGCCATTCCAGGGAGCTCCCGCTGAAGGTACACTGAAATGATCATGGATTTTTGGGGCCATTGACTTCCTGGATCTCTTGAGGATTTGCTGGATGTTATTATTGGAGGGCAGTTTATTAAGGGCAGACAATGGATTTGTAAAAGGCAAGGTGTGTCTGTCAAAGTTAGTAGCGTACGCTGAGAAAAAAACTATCTGTATTGATAATGAAAATGCAGTGGATGTTGTGTATATGGATTTTTACAAGATGTGTGATAAGCTACTGCCTTGTAAGAGGCTTGTAGGTTAAATTAGGTTGCATGACATTCAAGTGGGGGGAAGCAGAATCCATAATGGCTTTCAGAAGAGAATTAAATAAACATTTGAAAAAGAAAATAATTAAAAAGGTATAGGGAAAGGACAGGTCGGTGGGTCTAAATTGGTCGCACTTTCGGAGAGCTGGTGCAGGTGTGCTGGGCAGAAAGGCCACCTCCTATGCTGTAAAGTTTTATGAAAATTGAGGAGCAGTAACTTATAGGAGTTAAGTACTTAATTTCTAGTTGGTTATGTCGCTAAAAATAATTCTTCAGAACATATTTTCTAGCTCCTTTTGTAAGCTCAAGAGATGAAACCACCACCTCTGAACTGCCAGGTCAATTAGAGTTAGCTGGTCTTGGCTGAGGCAGTGATATGGGCACCTCCTGCTGCAAAGAGAGCTGGAGCTAAAGCTAAGGTCTGAAGTTATTAAAATTGATATTAAGGTCAGAGGGCTGTGAAGTGCCTAACAGAAGGATAAGGGCCCTGAATTTCCCAGGGGGTTCTCCCAATCTCCTGCCATAGAAGATGAATGCAAATCCTAGAGAAACGGTGCTATTGGACGTTTTTAACTGTTTTATGGCATTTTTTTCCCGGGGGTTCCACTGATCTTCGGCTGGAGAACTCCCAATTTTTAATATTGTGGCAATTTCCCAAGAGTTCCAGGAAGCCAAACTATATAGAGCAGGAAGTTGAATTAACTGTGGAGAAGGTGATGATTAGACAGGCCCCCAAATCTGAAACAGCCATAAATCCACCAAGCTCCGGCAGCTGTAGAACTATGTTTAAAAAAATTATATAAATGCAAGTTGTTGCCATCTAGGATCACTGGGATAGAATGACCAGTTAGGTAAAGTATTGGAAGGGTGCCGGCACCTGCAGGCATTCCCCACTGCATAAGAAATCACTGCTTTCAGAAGATGAAGGGAGGAGATTGGGAGGGGGGCAGTTGTTTTATTAGGCAAATTCAAAGGAGACTAACATTATTGCTGGTATATTTCAGTCTTGTAATTAGCTGCGTTCACGCTTTCAAGCTTTGGTAAGCAGCAGCCTCAAAGCAGGCATTTTAGATCGAACTGTTTCTCCAGGGACGCTATGAATTGACTATATTGTCCACAGCCCTCCATCCCTTTTCACGAGGCCACTGGAAAGGAGGTTCTACATAGAATGTCCTTTTCCAGGCTGTCTGCAATCATTAGTTGAAAGTACAAAAAACAAGAACAAAGACGACTGGTACAAAGGCGGACTAAGAGATACTAGCAAAAGTATAGATTTAGACATTTAAGATTATGTGGAAATTCAGTAGAATTCCCCCTTTAATCTTAAAGCTGTACTACATTTATTGTAACTGTGTACTAATGATTACAGTATGTGATTATATTAGTTCAGTGCTGGAAATGGAACTTCTAAGGGATAAAAATACTTGGCCATCATCTTCCTGTCCCATATTCTACTGTGGAAATTCTATGTAATTGCACAGTGTTATCCTTTTACGATAGCTCTCCAAAGGTACTTAACCTCTTTGCTGAGAGTGCCTTTGTTAGACTTCCTGGCACGCTTTGCACTGAGATGTTAGCCAAGCAGTTCTGTTGCATGGGAGGGTGTCTCACAGAGGCACTCTCACTGCAAAAGGAAGTACCTCCTTTATAATTATCACCATTTAAAAAAAAAAAGAATTGATTAGAGAATGTTAATAAGAGGTGCCATGGAAACGGAATGCTCTCTGGTTATTGAAAATGTCTGGCTCGGGTTGAAGTGGGAGCTCTTGATCCATCAGGAGTGATGTATAAATTTACAAAGCCTTTCATCTGCGACTCTTGCATATTACATACACCACACTAATTTTTGGAAGCTGGACAAAGATTGCTAGATACCTAGGGTTATGTTGTGACTAATTCGCTTTAGTTAACTTTTAATTATCAGGAAGTAACTGGGAAATTGGCTAGTTGTAAACCAACATCAATCACGGGATTAAAAATGAGCTCCCCCAATGGCTAAGTGGGTCAAGGCTCTGCCTGATCTAATGCTAAGCCATACAGACTAGAAGATCCCAGGTTTGATTCCTGGTCAGTGTTGCGTTAAGTGATCCCAGTAGTTGTGAGTGCTACAAGGAAGGTAAACCAATCCAGATTCCCGTGTTTATTTACTATCCAGTGGTCCTCCCTGGAAAGTGCATGTTTATGGATGTGGGTGAGAACAAGATGGGGTTCAAGTTTACAATTGACTAACCTGCTGGCACTCACTGTATAGGTTGACAGGTGAAGAATGGGCACTTGGTGCAGAACTAAGGGGCTATTAGTGCTGTTGAACCATAGCAGGAGTCAATGCCTTGAGAGAGGAGAGAAGGAAATTTTAAGGAGGGAAAAAAATAAGAAAACTGGCTTGCGAGCTCTCCCAGTGGCCCTGTTGTTAACCGAACATCCAAGGATGATATTGAGCCATGTCAATTACCAAAGTGCTAAGTTTGAACCTTAGCACTGTGTTTCATTAGCTGATATCAGTTGGGGCAGTGATAGGACATTACAATTGATCTCCAGTGTTTTCAGGGTAGGGAGGGGGGGAAATCAGACAGGATCCTACTCGTGATCGCTATCCAGTGATCATGTGTTGATACTGACTGAGCACGGAATCAGGTTCAGCAGTCATGCTTTTCATGGGGGAACCATAGATGTTTCCAACACAGAAGGAAGCCATTTGGCCCATTGGCCCCGATAATAACAGGGAGGGAGGTTTAGCTGCTGGGAAACCCGGAAGTACAGGATTCCTGGAGGTCCTGCTGAATTAACGGCAGGACCTGATATATTAAACAAAAAATCACTGTTTCCTGGCCACAGCCAGCCAGATTGAAGGCCGGCTGGCTGCCGGGCGGGTAGGCCTGTGGCTGTAGGCCGCAGCCGGGGATCTGGCTTCAGCGAAGGGGTAAGTCATCGGGAGAGGGTCAGTCAGATGTCCTGGGGGGGGGTGGGGTTACAGGTTAGCTTGTTTGGCCAGGGGGAAACACACCTGCTCTTCCTGGACCACAAACACTGCTGTAAAGACACTTACCTGATGGATCCGGCCCTTCATGTCTCCCTTCAGCTGCCGGGTTTCCCAAAGCCTGGGAAACCCTGCTTGCAGGTGTTAAAAAGTAAAAGCAAAGTTAAAATGTAGGCATGCAGCCTCTTTAATAAAATATTTTAAGGATCGACCCACCTCCTGGGAGTGGGTTGGTTCTCCCCGCCCACCGACCTGCCTCATTTAAAAGTGGACGGGTTGGAGGTGGGTTGGTGTCGGCTGGCTTGCCCTTTTTAAAGTTTTTATGCCCCCACCCAACCTGGGGGGGTTAAAATTGTGCCAGCTCTTTGTTAGAGAAACCAAAAACAAATCCGACTGTCCTGTTTTCTTCCCATAGCCCCGTGTGTTTCTCGGTTTAAATATTTCTCTACTTTTCTCTTCTCTTAAAGGTCTCAACTACTTTATGGCAAAGTATTCCTTGCTCCAACAACTCTGGGTAAAGAAATTTCTCCTAACTTCAGTCCCTTCATGAAAATTTAAATAAAAGAGCCCTCATCAGAGGTAATATGCTTTCCTTACTTACCCTCTGAATAACCTTCAAAATTTGAAATCCTCTATTCAATCTCTTCTTGCTCTTCTCCACTCCAGTGGAAATAGTCCCAACGCTTTCAAGTCTGTTTTCATAACTATAGTTTCCCATCTGGTATCATCCTGGTGAATCAACGTTGTATGCTGTCTATGGCTTCACTGTTGTTTTTATAATGGTGAGGGGTGCCCAAAACTGCACATGGTAGTCTAGCCTTGGCTAACCATTACCTGTACAAATTTATCATTACCTGTTTGTGACTACACTTCAAAAGTATTTCATCGGCTGTAAAGCGCTTTGGGACATCAGCTGTGGCTCGGTGGGTAGCACTCTCACCTCCGAGTCAGAAGGTGGTGGGTTCAAGTCCCACTCCAGAGACTTGAGCACAAAATCTAGGCTGACACTCCCAGTGCAGTACTGAGGGAGTGCTGCACTGTCGGAGGTGCCGCCTTTCGGATGAGATGTTAAACTGAGGCCCCATCTTCCCACTCAGGTGGACATAAAAGATCTCCTGGCACTAATTCGAATAAGAGCAGGGCAGTTCTTTCTGGTGTGCTGGGCAACATTTATCCCTCAACCAACACCTAAAAGCAGATTATCTGGTCCTTATCAAATTGCTGTTTGTGGGAGCTTGCTGTGCGCAAATTGATTGCCGCATTTCCTACATTACAACAGTGACTACACTTCAAAAGTATTTAATTGGTTGTAAAGTGCTTTGGGATGTCCTGAGGTAGTGAAAAGCACTGTATAAATAGTAAAGAAAATACTGCAGATGCTGGAATTCTGAAATAAAAACAGAAAATGCTGGAGATACTCAGCAGGTCAGGCAACATCTGTGAAGAGAGAAACAGAGTTAACGTTTCAGGTCGATGACCTTTCGTCAGAACTGGAAAAAAGCAGGAAATGGAACAGATTTTTAAGCAAGTGTAGGGTCTGGGAAAGGTGGAGGGGATGAAAGAACAAAAGGAAGGTCTGTGATAGGATAGAAGGCAGGAGAGGTTAAGAGACATTAAGAGATATTCAAGGCAAAAGGAGATGGTAATGGTACAGGTTAAGAAACAAAGGATGACTCTAGATGAAGTGTAAATTGTGCTGGCAGAATGAAAGACAGCTGCCATGTGGGAGAGAAGAAAAGACACAAACGAAAGGTGTGGATAAAAAATATATATATGATAGGGGCCGAGGTTATGATCTGAAATTGTTGAACTCTATGTTGAGTCCAGAAGGCTGTAAAGTGCCTAATCGAAAGATGAGGTGCTGTTCCTCGAGCTTACACTGAGCTTCCGTGGAACAATGCAAGAGGCCGAGGATGGTGAGGTCTGAGTGGGAGTGGAGCGGTGAATTAAAGTGACAGGCGACCGGAAGCTCTCCCCAATGTAGAGGAGATCGCATCGTGAGCAGCGAATACAATATACTAAATTGCAAGAAGTACAAGTAAATCGCTGTTTCACCTGGAAGGGGTGTTTGGGGCCCTGGACAGTGGGAAGAGGGGAGGTATAAGGGCATGTGTTGCATCTCCTGCGCTTCCACGGGAAGGTGCTGGGCGAAGGGGAAGGGGTGTTGGGGGTGATAGAGGAGTGGACCAGGGTGTCGCGGAGGGAGCGGCTCTTCAGAATGCTGAAAGGGCAGGTGAGGGGAAGATGTGTTTGGTGGTGGCATCATGCTGGAGGTGGCGGAAATGGCGGAGGATGATCCGTTGAATGTGGAGGCTGGTGGGGTGAAAGGTGAGGACAAGGGGAACTCTATCGTGGCTCCGGAGGGAGGGACAGGGGTGAGGGCAGAAGTGCGGGAGATAGAACGGACACGGTCAAGGGCCGTGTCAACCACAGTAGAGGGGAATCCTTGGTTGAGGAAAAAGAAAGACATGTCGGAAGCACTGGTATGGAAGGTGGTATCGTCAGAGCAGATGCGGCGGAGACGGAGATACTGGGAGAATGGAATAGAGTCATTACAGGAAGCGGGGTGGGAGGAAGTGTAGTCCAGGTAGCTGTGGGAGTCAGTGGGCTTGTAGTGAATGTTTGTCAATAACCTATCCCCAGCGATGGAAACGGAGAAGTCGAGGAAGGGAAGAGTCGGTATGGACCATGTGAAGGTGAGGGAAGGGTGGAAATTGGAAGCAAAGTGGATGAAATTATTTAGTTCAGGGCGAGAGCAGGAAATGGCACCGATACAGTAATCAATGTACCGGAAAAAGAGGTGAGGGAGGGGACCTGAGTAGGACTGGAACAAAGATTGTTCTACATATTCCACGAAAAGGCAGGCATAGCTAGGACCCGTGAGGGTTCCCATAGCAACACCTTTGATTTGGAGGAAGTGAGTGGAGTCAAAGAAGAAGTTGTTCAATGTGAGAACAAGTTCAGCTAGGTGGAGGAGGGTGGTGGTGGATGGGGACTGGTTGGGCCTCTGTTCAAGGAAGAAGCGGAGTGCCCTCAGGGTGGTGGGGGATGGAGGTGTAGAGGGATTGTACATCCATAGTGAAAAGGAGGCGGTTGGGGCCAGGAAACTGGAAACTGTTAAAGTGGCGGAGGGCGTCGGAAGAGTCGCGGATGTAGGTGGGAAGAGACTGGACAAGGGAGAAAAAATAGTCGAGATAGGAAGAGATAAGTTCCATGGGGCAAGAACAGGCTGAAACGATGGGTCTACCAGGGCAGTCCTGTTTGTGGATCTTGGGAAACATAGAAACATGGAAACATAGAAGATAGGAGCAGGAGTAGGCCATTCGGCCCCTCGAGCCTGTTCCGCCATTTAATGAGATCATGGCTGATCATCCAAATTCAGTACCCTGTCCCTGCTTTCTCCCCATGTCCCTTGATCCCTTTAGCCTTAAGAAATATATCTAACTCCTTCTTGAATATATTTAATGAATTGGCCTCAACTGACTTCTGTGGTAGAGAATTCCACAGGTTCACCACTCTTTGGGTGAAGAAATTCCTCCTCATCTCTGCCATAAATGGCTTACCCCTTGTCTTTAGACTGTGACCCCTGGTTCTGGACTCCCCCGCCATCGGGAACATCCTTCCTGCATCTAGTCTGTCTAGTCCTGTTAGAATTTTATAAGTTTCAATGAGATCCCCTCTCATTCTTCTAAACTCTAGCGAATATAAGCCTAATCGACCCAATCTCTCTTCATACGTCATTCCTGCCATCCCAGGTATCAGTCTGATGAATCTTCGCTGCACTCCCTCCATGGCAAGAACATCCTTCCTCAGATAAGGCGACCAAAACTGCACACAATACTCAAGGTGTGGTCTCACCAAGGCCCTGTACAACTGCAGCAAGACATCCTTGCTCCTGTACTCGAATCCTCTCGCTATGAAGGCCAACATACCATTTGCCTTCTTAACCGCCTGCTGCACCTGCATGCTTACCTTCAGCGACTGGTGCACAAGGACACCCAGGTCTCGTTGCACTTCCCCTTTTCCCAATCTATTGCCGTTCAGATAATAATCTGTCTTCCTGTTTTTGCCACCAAAGTGGATAACCTTGCATTTATCCACATTCTACTGCATCTGCCATGCATCTGCCCAATCACCCAACCTGTCCAAATCATACTGGAGTTTCTCTGCATCCTCCTCACAGCACACACGCCCACCCAGCTTTGTGTCGTCTGCAAACTTGGAGATATTACATCTAGTTCCCTCGTCTAGTTCATTAATATATATTGTGAATAGCTGGGGTCCAAGGACCGATCCCTGCGGTACCCCACTAGTCACTGCCTGCCACTCGGAAAAAGACTCGTTTATTCCAACTCTTTGCTTCCTGTCTGCCAACCAGTTCTCTATCCAAGTCAGTACCTTACCCCCAATCCTATGTGCTTTAACTTTGCACGCTAATCTCTTAGGCGGGACCTTATCGAAAGCCTTCTGAAAGTCCAAATACACCACATCCACTGGTTCTCCCTTATCTATTCTACCAGTTACATCCTCAAAAAAGGAGGTAGAAGCGGGCTGTGTGGGGTTGGGGAACTATGAGGTTGGCGGCCGTGGGGGGAAGATCTCCACAGGAGATGAGGTCAGTGACAGTCTTGAAAACGACGGCTTGATGTTCGGTAGTGGGGTCATGGTCCAGGCGGAGGTAGGAGGAGGTGTCGGAGAGTTGGCGTTCAGCTTCTGCTAGGTAGAGGTCGGTTCGTCAAACAACAACAGCACCACCCTTGTCAGCAGGTTTAATGACAATGTTGGGATTGGATCTGAGAGAATGGAGTGCTGCAAGTTCAGAGGGAGGTAGGTTGGAGTGAGTGAGGAGAGCAGAGAAATGGAGACGGCTGATGTCTCGACGGCAGTTTGCAATGAAAAGATCTAGAGAGGTTAAGAGGCCAGAGGGAGGGGTCAAGGTAGAACGAGAATTCTGAAAGCGGGAGAAAGGGTCAGCCGTGCGGGGGGAAGACTCCTGGCCAAAGAAGTGGGCATGGAGACGAAGGCGGCGGAAAAAGAGCTCAGCATCGTACCGAGCTCGAAATTCATTGAGCTGGGGGCATAAGGGGATGAAGCTTAGGCCTTTCCTGAGGATTGATCGTTCGGGGTCAGAGAGGGGAAGGTCAGAGGTGATAGTGAAAACGCGGCAGGGGGTGAGATTGGGAGAAGGGATGGGGTCAGAGGAAAGTGAAGGGGAAGAAGGTTCCGGAAGGGTGTTGGTGTCCAAAAGTTGTTGAAGCTTGCGATCCTTGACACCTGAAAGGAAGAAAAAAAGTTTTTTGTTAAAGCGCCGGTTGAGACGAAGGATGAAATGGAACTGCGGACCAGGACAGCTTTGAGATAGAGTGAGTCAGTGCTGCTGAAGAGAGAGGTCGAGAGTGTTCATGTGGCGGTGCATGGCATTCAGCATCGATCTCAGGATACGGCGAGAGCAGTGGTTCGAGGAACGCTGAATATCTTGGAGATATCTGTAGTCCTGGGTGGATCCAAAACACGAAGGGTGGAATTTCAGTTGGAATCCACGTGGAGTAAGTCGGAACCGGAGTCAGTTGCTGAGGAAAGATATGTGGCTGTGAAAGCGAGTTTTGGCAGATACCTGATCAAACACAAGAAGGGAGACAGAAAGCAATGAAGATGAACAAGGTCAAAGAGACAAATGGAAATGCCGTCGGAGAGAAGAGCAGAACTTCTTCAAGGTGGGTATTCCTGGAAGAGAGGTGGCAGTGAATTAAACACTAATGCAAAAAGAAAATACTGCAGATGCTGGAAATCTGAAATAAAAACAGAAAATGCTGGAGATACTCAGCAGGTCAGGCAGCATCTGTGAAGAGAGAAACAGAGTTAACATTTCAGGTCGATGACCTTTCGTCAGAAATGGAAAAAAGCAGGAAATGGAGTATAAATAGAGTTTCTTAACATAAGAACATAAGAAATAGGAGCAGGATTAGGCCATTTGGCCCTTTGAGCCTGCTCTGCCATTCAATAAGATCATGGTTGATCTTCTACCTCAATTCTATCCTCCCACACACTCCCCATATCCCTTGGTTCCCTTAGTATCCAAAAATGTATCGATCTCTGTCTCGAATATATTCAACGATTGAGCATCCACAGCCCTCTGGGGTAGAGAATTACAAAGATTCACAACCCTTTGAATGAAGAAATTTCTCCTCATCTCAGTCCTAAATGGCCGACCCCTTTTTCTAAGACTATGACCCCTAGTTCTAGACTCCCCAGCCAGGGGAAACTTCCTCTCTGCATCTACCCTGTCAAGCCCTTTAAGAATGTTTACATTTCAGTGAGATCACCTCTCATTCTTCTAAACTCTAGGGAATATAGGCCTAGTCTATGCAATCTCTCCTCATAAGAGAACCCTCTCATCCCAGGAATCAATCTAGTGAACCTTCGTTGCACTCCCTCAAAGGCAAGTATATCCTTCCTTAGGTATGGAGACCAAAACTGTACACAATACTCCAGGTGTGATCTCACCAAGGCCTTATATAATTGCAGCAAAACTCGTTAACTCTTATACTCCAATCCTTTTGTAATAAAGGCTTTTTCTTTTTCTCTCCTTTCTTTCTTTCCTTTCTTTCTTTTCTTTCCTCTTGTAATCTGTGTGCCTATTTATAAAACCCAAAATACTATTTTGTATGACTTTAACTACCTGCATTTATACTTTCAAGGAATTCTGTATGTAGATGCCTAGTTCCTCCACACCCACCAGCATCTTTCCATTGAGTGTAAGCTCCCATTATTTCTTTTCCCTCGAATGCATTAACTTGCATTTCTCCACGTTAAATTGCATATGCCCCTTGTCTGCCCATTCCACTAACCTGTCTGTGTTTGCCTGAAGCCTTTTACAGTCAGCCTCTCTGTTTGCCAAACCCCTTGCTTTTGTCTCATTACCAGGTGTTGATGTGCTGCCCAGGTCCAAATCCATAGATCCATTCAGGACTGCTGGAGCATAACCCTTCTTGAATCCAAGCCACTCCCCAAATAACCCTAACCATTTGTTTCCACTCTATCAACCAACTTTCTCTTCATGCTGTTACATTTGCTGTCATACCACACATCTGACTTTTTGTACAGGGCCTTCAGCGAGAATCCTTAACAAATGTCTTTGAAAACCCAGCGACTCCACGGCGGTGGTGTTTCTTTGTCTGTCCAATCAGTTGCTAGTTCAAAAGATTCTTATTAAATTTGTCAACCATGATTTGCCTTTCACAAATCCATGTTGGCTGTGCTTGGTTAGCCCGTGCATTTCTAAACGATTGCTAATGTGATCTGAAGTGATGCATTCGAAGTGGGGAGTTGGGGATTTTCAACTTGTGCCCAAAGTGGGGTTCAAGCCGGTAGAGCAGCCGCGTCACCTGCCCGAAGCTGGCAATTAAATGTACCCGCAGAGCTGTGGGCACCATATGGGCATTCTGCTGCAGCTTGCCGGTTGCGGGAGGGCAGAAAATCAGCTCCTCCTGGCCCCACAAAAAACAAAAGGCAAAGAGGTTTAGGGCTCCTTTGTGGTGCTGGCTAGGTCGCGCAACGGCTGGAACAAATGTGTGGAGCGTGCGTCATGCACAGACCGCCTATTTCTGCTTCAAAATTGTAATCGGGGGGCCTACAATGACGTACCACCCTGATTTACGTATTTAAACAGCCTCCTGTCCGTCACAGGTGGGCATGCTCTGCACCCATTTGTGACTGCAGGGAACTTGCAGCCAAAGCATTTTTTGTTTTTTTTGGATATCTTGTGTTAATGGTGAGGCTTGGTTCTAATTTTACACGCCCAAGGAGTTTAGGTACATATGTTGTTTTTATAATGGTAAGCGGTGCCTAAAACTGCACATGTAGATTCACCAGGATGATACTAGAGATGTGAAATTATAGCTACGTGTGCTGAACCGGCTTGCATTCGGAGCCTTACGGGGAGGTGGTGGTGGTGGGGCTTGGGGCTCGGATGGGCCAGCAGCGGCCGGGACATTACTGCTCCTCCTGGCTCCAAAAAACTAGACATTTCTTGTGTTGTTTTGTGAGCGGCCTCTGGTGGTCCCGTTAAGGGTCGCTAGTTAAGCCGCTCACTGCCCGGTACAGATGGGCGGATTGTGCGTGTCACATACTTCACCCATTTGTACCTCTCAATTGTATTCAGATCCTATATATGTTCTAGGACCCCGATTTGCATATTTTAAAAAGGCTCCTGCTTGCTTTAGGTAACCGCCCTTGTAAAGGTCTCAGGCAAGGTGATGGCAGGCGGAATGGGAGTGGGAATGGGGCGTTAAGTGCAGCACTCTGATGTTAGAGCCACTACTGCCCAGTCCCTGCCAGATGGACCGAGTTAAAATCGGCACTTACTTCTGCCATTGGCAATAATTTTACATGTTAACACCTGTATATATTAGTTCTCCTCCAGCAAAGCCACAACTAAACCATTATGAGTGTCTGCCTCTAATTGTTAATGCTACTTTTATGTGCTTTTGGGAATAACTGGAATAAGTTAAATCAGGTGTAAATCATTTATCTGCAAAGGAACTAGTTAAGGACTGATTTAAAAAAAATAGTATAAAATCATAAGAGAAAATGGGGGGTGAATTTCTGCGGGAGTTTTCCTGCTCATCACCATCACTCCATAAAATGTTGTGCATGTGCCCGAGTGCTCTCCTTTGCTAGTTCTTCTTTTTGACATCTGCATTACGCCTGCCTTCCTTCCTTCAGCTCCTATTTGAAGAAGGATTCTTGAGTTCTCCAGGCCTTTTGGCCAACCTTCCTTCCCCGGTTAATCTCACCAAAGGTCAGATCAACTGGTCATTCATATTACTGCTCTTTCTGGGACCTTGCTGCACAGAATGGCTGCCTCATTTGCCCACATACCAACCATTGTTGCCCTTCAAAAGTAATTCACGGTATGTGAAACACTTTGGGATGTTTCTGGGCGATGTGATTACGTGCTATATAATTGATCACTTCACAGCTTTATTTTGAAAGATTTGTTGACTTTACTCAGGCTGAGAATGATAAAGCCCGAGATTAACTAAATGACTCGTACAATCCAAACCAGAGAATGTTGACGTTACTCTATATTGGTATTGCACCAGGTGAATAAATGATACATCAGCCAAGCATATATTTTAATGAAATCTTCCCAGGTACTCCCCGGAGTGATTTGTTCAGCAGAACTATAGTGCTGTAGGGAGCTAATCTAAATTCCGGTGCTACATCTGGTATTAATTCACTTCCCTCCAGACTGCAAACGTACAGTTTATTCTCCTGCCACTGCTCCATCAACAATCAATACTTGAATCCAAATGCAATCTGCTTTTAGTAGGCCTTGCTCACTCTGGTGGCTACTTTATCCATTGGTGTTGAGATTGAAATGAGTTATCTTTTAAAAGAAAGCACTTTTTTTACACCACAAGAACATGTTTAAATTTTTTTAATGCATTTTATGATCTTCTGTCTCCGGGGTCCATTTTGGACTAAATTATGGCCTGTGCAATTCCACTAAAAATTCAACATTGAAATGAAGGAATAACCAGTTTCTAGTGGCTCCTCCGTTCACCAGAGCTTGAAGTCAACAAAAGGAAGAAAGGTTTAGAGCTTACTGTAACGGTATGCTCTGGGGGGAGGGGATGGGTAAGTATATTATCAGTGTGGTATCATAAAAGATTACGGCACAGAAGGAGGCCAGTCAGCCCATCATGTCTGTGCCGGTCAAATAAAAGCTATCCAGCCTAATCCCTCTTTCCAGCTCTTGGTCCGTTACATAGGATATACGGCACAGAAACAGGCCATTCAGCCCAACCAGTCCATGCCGGCATTTATCCTCCACTCAAGCCTCCTCCCGTCTTTCCTCATCTAACTCTATCAGCATAACCCTCTATTCCCTTCTCCCTCATATGCTTATCTAGCCTCCCCTTAAATGCATCTATACTATTCGCTTCAACCACCCCTTGTGGTAGCGAGTTCCACATTCTCACCACTCTATGGGTAAAGAAGTTTCTTCTGAATTTCCTATTTGATTTCTTGGTGACTATCTTATATTGATGGCCTCTAGTTTTGCTGTTCCCCACAAGTGGAAACACTCTCTCTGTGTCTACTCCATCAAAACCTTTCATGATTTTAAAGACCTCTATTAGGTCACCCCTCAGCCTTTTTTCAAGAGAAAAGGAACCCAGCCTGTTCATCCTTTCCTGATGGGTATACCCTCACATTTTTGGTATAATTCCTATAAATCTTCTCTGCACCCTCTCCATTGCCTCTATATCCTTTTTCTAATATGGTGACCAGAATTGTACGCAGTACTCCAAGTGTGGTCTAACCAAGGTTCGATACAAGTTTAGCATAACTTCACTACTTTTCAATTCTATCCCGCTAGAAATAAACCCTAGTGCTTGCTTTGCTTTTTTATGGCCTTGTTAACCTGTGTCGATAGTTTTAGTGATTTGTGTATTTGTACTCCGAGATCCCTTTACTCCTCTATCCTATTTAGATCCTTATTTTCCAAGTAATATGTGACGACCTCGTTTTTGTTACTAAAATGTAATACCTCACATTTATCTGTGTTGAATTTCATTTGCCAATTATATGCCCATTCTACAGGTTTACTAATGTCTCCTTGGAATTTGTTGCAGTCCTCCTCAGTATTGACTATCTCCCCAATTTGGTGTCGTCCACAAATTTAGAAATTGTGTTTTTTGATTCCAAAATCTAAATCATTAATATAAATTGTGAACAACAGTGGTCCCAGCCCTGATTCTTGTGGAACACCAGTTCCCACCTTCTGCCACATTGAATAGCTACCCTTTACCCCTACTCTCTGCTTTCTGACTTGAAACCAGCAAGCTATCCATTCTGCTACTTGTCCCCTGACTCTTCATTCCCTGACTTTATTCATTAGTCTATTAAGGGGTACCTTATTGAATGCCTTTTGAAAATCTAGATAAATTATATCTACTGCATTACCCTTGTCTACTCTCTCTGTTACCTCTTCCAAAAATTCGATTAGGTTGGTGAAGCAAGACTTTCCCTTTTGAAATCGCTGATTATTTATTATTTTTTTGTTTCTAGATGTTCTTGCATTTTCTCCCTTAGTAGGGATTCCATTATTTTTCCAACCACCGATGTTAAGCTGACTGGTCTATAGTTCCCTGGACATGTTCTATCTCCGTTCTTAAATATAAGTATTACATTAGCTATCCGCCAGTCCTCTGGCACTACACCTTTTTCTAGCGAATGACTAAATATGTGCAGTAATGCCTCTGCTATCTCTTCCCTAGATTCTTTTAAAATGCGCAGATGCAATCTGTCCGGACCAGGGGTTTCATTAGTTTATTTAATATATCTCCTCATTTTATTTTAAATGCAGTTATCTCATTACTAATCTCATCATCCGATGTCATGTTCACCTGTTCTATCTCCCTGGTAAATACTGAAGCAAAGTAATTATTTGATATCTCTGCCATCTCTCTATCACTGCCTGTGGTATTATCCTGTCCATCCCTTAGTGGCCCTATTCCCAGCCCGAATTTCCTTTTTATTTTTATGTGCCTGCAAAATATTTTACTATTTTGTTTTATGTTCCTTGATAATTTAATTTCATTGTTCCTCTTTGTCTTCCAACTTTTTTGTTTACTTCTCTCCTAATCTATTCATATTCTCCCTTATCATGCTCTCCCCTGCTGTCCATGTACTTAATGTATGCGTCTTTCCTTACCCTCCAATTTTCCCCTCTTTCCTTACCCTCCAATTTTCCCCTCTTTCCTTACCCTCCAATTTTCCCCTCTTTCCTTACCCTCCAATTTTTCCTTTTATGGCTTTATTCATCCACAGTATCTCATTAGTGTTTAGCTTGTTCTTGGTTTTTTAGTGCAATATATTTTTCCTGGACTCTGTTGAACACCATTTGAAATGTTTCCCATTGCTGTTCTATGTCACTTTTTGCCAATATTGTTCATTTTATTTTCCCAAGTTCTATTCTCAGCCCCTCAAAATCAGCTTTTCTCCAATTTGTTACCCTGGTCTTTGTCATACTTAAGTCTTTCTCAATTATTATCTTAAAGCATATTATATTATGGTCACCATTGCCTAGATGTTCCCCTACTTTTACTTCTCTTATCTGCTCTGGTTTATTCCCCATTACTCGATCTAATAGCAAATCCTCATTCGTTGGACTTTTTACATTTTGAGTTAGAAAGGAGTCCTGTACACATTGTAGGAACTCCATTCCCTTATCCCCTTTACCTACCTCTTCTGTCCAATTAATATCTGGGTAGTTGAAATCCCCCATGATTATTATTCTATGTTTTTTACTAATTTCCTTAATTTGTTTGCATATTTCTTCCTCCACCTCCCTTCCACTATTAGGTGGTCTGTAGACTACCCCTATTAGTGTGATTGATCCTTTATTGGCCCATATTTTCCGACCCCCACGGGTGCGTATGAGGTTTGTATCTGCCCATAGGGGCTTCGCAAGTTCCGGGTTTAGGCATGCGAAGCGCATGCGCTGAAACCCGGAACTTGCGATCTGTCAAGAATTCTTTTGACAGGTCATCCACATGCCCAAGAAAAGTGCCTTTGCGGGTGAAGAGTTGCGCTATTTGCTCAACTTCCGCCCACTGAAAGGCCATAGAATTCTTATGCCTGGTAAAAGCAAGCATAAGGCCTGCTTTTACCAGCATAAGGGGGAGATATTCGGTATCACCCCGTTTGGGGAGCAATTATCGGCCGAGCGCAAAGTTTAGCCTCCGACTGCAAACTTGGTTTCTATCACCCCTGGAGGTGATTGGAGCGCTAAATCAGGCGCTACACACTTCTCTTAAGGCGCTAATGCCGAGGAGTGAGGCGCTACCTCAGAGCGCTGGTGAAGCTCATGTGATGTCAGTCAGCAATGGAACACAGACACACTGGCGCCAGCCAGTTCTTAAAGGGGAGGGTCGATCTTGCTCTCCATCCACACCCTGCTCATTGCAGCCTTGAATCTTGGCCTGGAGAGACCTGCACATCAATTCTGCTGGAAAGAACCATGGAGAGGCCTAGGGAAAGAGCTCAGAGTGCAGCCCCCACAGTCTCTTCTAAATTGATGCAAGGAAGGTCAAATCAAAATGAACCTGCAAAGTGCTGCTCAGTACCCAAAACTCCTTCACACAGCGTTGAATCTCTCCAGAAGTCAGTCTCTCTCTCTCTCTCTCAGAATGCGTGGTGCAAAAATGTCACCGACAAAAAAAGGCAGGAAGCGGCCGCCTTTAAATAGCGCTCCCCCAGTCCCTTCCCGACTGCAAAACGTTCCCCTCAACCTGTCGTTGCTAGCGGCAGGCGGAAAGGCAGGGGGCGCCACTCAATATCCGGTCCGGGGCGCTACCGGGGAGTTGCACGCTCGACTGATGTCACGATCTGTGGGCGCAGGAGATCGTGGCGGTAGTGTTTAGCGCCGCCGCAAAATGTCTGATCAATTGGATGGATGATGCAACGCTTGATGTAATGGGCATCCGGCAGACTTTCCGACTAAATTCAAGGATGATGCACATTTTTTTGAACAATCGCCCTCCTTTCACCATATGTCACCCATTTTTGAATAGGCATGAAATAATCTCATGGGCATGTTTTGTATCGAACAGTATAAAAGAAGAGCTTGTGGAAAAACACCAGTTCCTTCAGTAGTGCTGCAGCTGAGAATTCATATCACTGGCAGCTCACGCTCATGAGCCATGTGTATAAGATTTTCTCCTCCTTCTATTTCTCTCCCAGTTACCTTGTCAGAAACTCGCCAACCATAGCAGTACAGAGGCAGAACACCAAGGGTCGATTCATGCCTGAGAGCAGTTATTGTGGGAGAGGCACGCTTGGATGGTGAGGGCGGACTTTGAGTACACAAACCGCTGTATTAAAATTTTAATGTGAAGAGAGTGAAGAATGGGCACTGAAATGGCAGGTAGCCATACATCTCTGAATCGTAGATAACTTCTTGAATTGAATCTGAGTTGACCTGAAAGTAGCCCTTGAATCCCTGGCCAATTTGGCTATGCCTCATGCTTAACAGTTGGCTGAGCTTCTACCTATTCAAAATTTTCCTTCCACTGTTTGCCAGAGACAGTTTTCCTTTGCTGGCTCTAGGCAAAAAGTATAAGTAGATGATAACTTGGATTCTCAGATCTTCGCTCTGTGTAATGGACAGAATTGGGAGGATGAGGCAAAGATCTGAAATACAGAGGACAGTTTAAAAAAAAAAGACTTGCATTTATATAGCGCCTTTCACGACCACCAGACGTCCCAAAGCACTTTCCAGCCAATGAAGTACTTTTTTTGAAGTGTAGTCACTGTTGTAACGTAGTAAGATGACACATCAGGGGCAAGGGGCTGGTGGGGTGCGGGGGAGAAAAGAAACTTAAAAGGGGAAAAAAATACCTTTCTTCCCACATGGGTCTGTAGGGAAATGGTGTGGTACTGAGCCACATGGAAGGTCTCAGGTTTGACACATGGGGCCAGATCTTTCTCATTGGTGCTTGAACGTTAAATAAGCACCTGGGCAGAGCGGATAGATAACATTTGAGTGGAGAGGATCGTATACCTGTAATGGAGCCCGCCTACTATTCCGTCCACGGATTGGAAATCAAGCGTGTAATCCTCTCGGCCCGGTTTTCCTCTCTTTGTTCAACATAGGTGATTATTTAATGCCCAAACATAACAGAGGAACATCTGCCCTCCATCTGCTCAGAGTTAAGTTGAAGGGGGAACCGTAGTTGGCCTCCGCATTGCTGGGCTTGGGAGAGGGGGAAATAATCCAGGATTCTGATTCCAGATCCCTATCCTGTAACCGCTGTTAAAAGTGGCAAGTGCACGTGTGTGGCTGTCAGATGAAGCAGGGTTAGCTCAGTTGTGACTCCCCCACCCCCCCCCCCCCCACCACTCTGTCTCCCTCACCTCATGGTTGAATATCCTGCTGAAGCTCACTATCTAGGTTTAATGAAATGAAAATGGCCACTTGGGCAAGGTACCTGAGGGGGTCTGTGAAACCCTACACAGCACAAAGTCATTACAATTGAAGGAGGGAGATTATGACCTCTCTAAACTGAAACCACATATTTTGTGGAGGGGGTGGGAGGGGGTGAAGAAAGGTGCCAGACATTGCTCAGTCGATAGCACTCTTGCTACTGAGTCAGAAGGTTGTGGGTTCAAATCCCACTCCAGAGACTTGAGCACAAGATCTAAGCTGACACTCCAGTGCAGTACTGACTGAGGTGCTGTCTTTCGGATGAGACGTTAAACTGAGGTCCCATCTTCCCTCTTGGGTGGGTGCAAAAGACCCCATGGCACTATTTTGAAGAAGACCAGTGGAATTCTTCCGGTGTCCTGGCCAATATTTATCCCTCAACCATAATCATCCAATAAAAACATATTATCTGGTCATTATCGCATTGCTGTTCATGGGGTCTTGCTGTGCGCAAATTGGCTGTCGCGTTTCCTACATTACAACAGTGATTACACTTCAAAAGTAATTAATTGGCTGTAAAGCGCTTTGGGACGTCCTGAGGTTGTGAAAGGTGCTATATAAATGCAAGTCATTCACCCTGCGCAAAAACCTCTACACATACTCCAGCACGCTCACATTTGAATAGTTGTTTGCTCACATGCCAAATAATGTTTTGCAAATGGACACATCTAAATTTAGCATATATAAATGGAGGGGAGGGGTCACTGAAAATGGGGTCCTCTGAAATACAACTTTAAAAGAAAATTGATTGACAGTGCATTCATTTCCGGGGCTATTTGGTGCAACTATTTTGCAGGGTTAATTTGCTCCTGATTATTTCACCGTGTTTACTTTCTAACCTCGCATAAGTTAACGTAAAGGTCCAGGTTGTCGACCCCCATAAAGTGATGCCCTCGTTCAAACGCTTGAAAATATCGAGGCAAATGTCAAATGAATCCCTGGCGCTTCCCACAAAATGTTTCCCAATATTATACAGTTTTTAAATTTTTATAAATAAAAGCAACACAATGAGCTGTTGTTTATGTTGCAAATATTTTATAAGATGTTTCATAAGCAACAGTACACCATGTTGGTCAAAGTACAACCAGAATAAATAGTTCTTAAAGTAAAACAGTTTTACGATTATTGATTCCAGCTGACATTCATTGCCTAGAAGCCTTTCCAAGACAATATTGGGATCTGAATAAGCAGATGCTACACATCTTGTTGCAAATTATACAGAATTAACTGGCTTAAGCCAAACATTCTTGACGGATGATCTCATTATTTTCTGTGTTGTTAAACAGACCACTTCACTCGGTATGGTTAACATTTCATATCGTATATCATTTAATAAAAATCTACAGTTTAACTTTCTGTGGCATTTTTTTCATTGAGTGAAAGGGAACAGGCTGTTTATGGGGTTTTAATTATACTCTCTGAAGACAGGAGTAGCAGCAGCCCTGCATGTGTCCAGTAACCCACTTACAACATCCGATTTTTGAAAATTTAAAGGTGCATTGCCCTTTTTTTTGTCTACCCAGGCAAATCGTGTTTTTTTAAAAAAAAACTGTATTGCAAAGCTTTGAGTATTTAGCAACTATTTGCAGCACTGTAGCTAAGGAAAATAATACCATACCAGACACTTGAAGCTCCCATAATCTTTTTTTAGGAAAATAAACATCACTCAACGTGAGTTAATGTTACCGCCTAATTATGAATACCATAAATGTCAGTAAACGTTTTCTAATTATTTTGTTTTTGACTTTAAACACAAGCTAGGGAGGCCTGAAGAGAGGTGAACAAAATATTTTACAGTTGTGGAAAAAGTGGACATGTTTTCACTTTTCATGATTCGAAATGAATGGCCTACATAGCAATCTTTGAGGTCAGAGTAGCATATAACATGGTTAAGAAGAATATTATCGAAAAATGCTGTTGTCTTGATTGCATTGTACCAATTTTTATAGAAGTGTACTTTTTATTTAGTGTATTAATAAATAATGAGCAGCAGCGCTTCTCCTGATAGCTCAGTCAGCCGTGGCTCAGTGGGTAGTACTCTCACCTCTGAGTCAGAAGGTTGTAGGTTCAAGTCCCACTCCAGGGTCTTGAGCACAAAATCCAATCTGACACTTCACTGCAGTACTGAGGGAGTGCTGCACTGGCGGAGGTGCCATCTTTCGGATGAGACATTAAGCGGAGTCTGTCCTCTCGGGCGGACGTAAAAGATCCCATGGGACTATTTAGAAGAAGAGCAGGGGTGTTCTCCCCGGTGTCCTGGCCAACATTCATCCCTCAACCAACATCAATGAAGCAGATTATCTGGTCATTATCACATTGCTGTTTGTGGGAGCTTGCTGTGTGCAAATTATCACAACAGTGACTGCACTTCAAAAGTACCTCATTGGCTATAAAGCGCTTTGGGTCGTGAAAGGTGCTATATAAGTGCAAGTACTTCCTCAGTGGGTAAAGGCGCCAAGCGGTAAGGTACTGAGGCACACTGATTAAGGCGGCTCCAGCTTTGATCCCTTGTTTGTGCGGAGTTAGTTGATCTCAGCCAGGGTAGTGTCGGGGACACTACAATTGTTTTCCTTGTCTCCAGGCTTGGGAAAGGCGTGGGGGAAATCCACCGCAGTCCCCACTGTCTAGTGCCCTCCCCCCCCCTTTGCTGGGAAGTGTGCATGTGTGACCATCGGATGAGGGTGGATCTGACTTGACTGTGACAGAACTCGTCAGTGAATAGCCTGCTGGCCCTCGCTGTTTAGGCTCAGACAGGATGAATTGCCAGTACTAGAGTTCAGTACACTGGCACCCTGTGGAGCTATATTCCAGCGTGAGCAACTGCTTCAGGGATGGAGCAGAAAGCAAAGAAAATTGGGGGTGAAAATATCATTGGGAAAGCTAATCGGAGATGAAATACTTCAACAACTGAAGGCATGGATTTCTATTGTTTCATGAGACACATTTTACTGTAATATATGGGTTAAACAGTGGAATATTAGTGCTGTGTTCATTGTAAGCTGGTAATAAATTGATTGTAGCAGAGTGTTATTTTATTCAGTTATATGGTAAGTGAATTGGGACCCTGGAGAATTTTCACTTTAAAAGAAAATTCCACTATATGCAAATTCACTATGAACCAATTTCACTGTATAATATAAACTATAACTGCCTGCGTTGGCGGAAACCGGGCGGGCAGTTAAACTGGTCCGTGCAACTTACCCGCACTGATCCCGCAGGTTGTGATCAGGCGAAAGGGACACCCGCCAGAAGGCAGTGGAGTCCTTTAAACATACAGGTTGGGTGCCGATGACATCATCAGGCACCCAACCATCATCGACATGAAATGTTAACTCTGTTTCTCACTCCACAGATGCTGCCTGACCTGCTGAGCACTTCCAGCATTTTCTGTTTTTATCTCCAATTTCCAGCATCCGTAGTATTTTGCTTTTATTTTCGATAAAGGGGAGGGTTGGGTGGGGAAGGAAAGAACAAAAGGGAAGGTCTGTGATAGGGTGGAAGGCAGGAGAGATTAAATGACAAACGGGATGATGGTGCAAGGCAAAAGAGGATGGTAATTGGACAAGTAAAGAAACAAAAGACAGCATTGAGATGCTGCAAACACTGACAAGCACTGCACAAAGGTGAACGCTTGCACCCAGGCTATCCAATGACTCCCTCCCATATGCTTATGGAGGGAGTCACAGCACGCAGGGAGGTTCTCTTCCCTTCCAAGGGCGGAAGAGATCTCCCCAGGACACCAATGCAGCCTGGTTGCACATTGCACAGGAGGGCAAAAGCAGGGATGTTGTCAGGGGTCCCTGGCTGCAGTGGCGCCAAACTTTCAATGATCTCAGTGGATCACGAAACGTTACTGCAAAGCCACACTCAATCTCACCCTGCTGTGCCACTCAACACATCCCCATCACTCTGCCTTCCATACCCTTCTCCTGCACATCCTTACTCACACCAACTTACCTTGCACCTCCACCCAACCCTCTCTATCTACTTTATCACTTCCCCATCTCACTAGCCACCCCTCACACTCGCCCTCATCCTACTGCAAGCATACCAACTAACAGCACACAAGGGTAGGCACTTGAAAGGTTTAGCCAATGTTCATGTGAAATTTCAGGTAATGTGTTGTCATATAGTGAAATCTATTTTTCCAAAAGTGCCCCTTATTGGACAGATCTGAGCGCACCTTGAGAAGTGTCTTACTGAGTTCCAGTGATTGTTCAGTCATAACTTCCCCCCCCCCCCCCCCCCCACCGGGCTATAGTGATGAGTGTGCATGGAATGGCTTGGACATTAAAGGGATGCTTCATGGTGCTGGTGTGGGATGGTGTCAACCTGGCGCATCATGTGGCAGCCAGGGTTTACAGCGTCAAGTGAAGAAAATCTGGCCATGGTGATGCCATTGCTGGCCTCCCGGGCAGCAATGTTGTCAGGGACTGATGCCCTGTGTCCTGTGCAACATCAGGTGATGGCGGAGAAGGTTGGTGATGAGGTTTTGATGTTGGTGTTGGGGCTGATCGTGGAAGGATTCGGATGACCAAGGTCTGATTGTTTCAATGGCTCCAATGTTGCTGCAATAGATGGCAGCTGCAGGTGAGATGACAGAAGTGATCTGTCAATGGTAAGAGAGGTTCTCCCAATGAGGTGGCACTGGACATACAGTTGGATCTAAAATCTATGTATTAAAAATGCAGTAATCAACATTTTCTTTGCTCTGAAACTCACCATCTGCAACATGGCATTCTTGACGCCACTTCTGCAGCTGTCAGCTTATCAGAAACATCGGAGCAGACTCAAAACACGCCAGGTTGAGCTGGCGTGTTCCCCGAACAGCGGGTAACCCGTGGGGGAGAAGGTAAAATTAGAAGTAAGCCTCAAAATAGTCTTAAATTGGCTCTTAACAAGCCATTTAACAAACTGAATTGTATCCCCTCCGCTTGGTGTCGGGTCAGTTCTGCGCTGACAGACCAGACACCTGGGAGACTCACGTGGAGGCGGGTTGACAGCGGGTCTCCTACCCGCTGTCAATCTTTGCTATTTTGACAGCGGACCCGCCTCCAAACCCTCCCCCCTCAGCGCTATTAAATTTGCGGCCTTTCTCTCTATCCACCCTATCATCTCTTTTGATTAAGCATTACCCCTTTTATAGGTGTCCACTCCTCTGCTCTGAAGAGGGGAAATCTCCTCTGCTGCATGTCTTGGAGCAACACTTCGAAGGCAGCGTCCTCAAATGCAGCAGTCCTGCTCCTTTTCCTTCTGGCCTCCAGTCTGGCACAACACCAAAAATTGCTAGTCAGTTTTTGAATGTAGTTCCCTTCCTTTTAAATGCTAGCAGCAGCCCATCAAAAATTATAGGCTTGCCAGGTGTCCCACCCAACACCTGCAGTAAAAAAATATATATATATATAGTTCCAATGAGCTGCTATAACATGAGGTCAGCTTCTCTGGCAAAGCTCTTCTCCTCAATTTCTGGCTCCATTTCAGTCCACACTCCTGATCTTCAGCCACCCGGTACAGAGGTTGGGGACAGTCGGAGGACCTTCTTGTGGGTCTGCTCTGGGGCCTGGCCAAGTTGGCCATCTATAGGTCTAGGATGGATGTGACCCAGAGTAGTGGTGAGGTGGGGGTTGCTCTGGCTGCCTGGCTCTCTTCCACAGCATTGTCCGGTGGCCCTGAAGAGGGAGCATGCGATGTCCACTGGTATGATTGAGGCTTTCCGCGACCGATGGGCGCCGCAAGGACTGGAGTGTTTAGTGGACAACCAGAGCAATATTGGGCCAGAAATTCGGCTGTTGTCGGGTGAGTACGCGCTGTGTACTCACCCGTAAGGCCACCTGAAGTGCCGGTTTCCTGCATGCACTGCGCATGTGTGGGAAACCGGAACTTCCGTTCCCCTGAAGGGAGGGGTTCAGAAGTCGAACACGTGCGTGGGAGAGGCTGCGCGCTGCGCAGCGAACTTCAGTTCTTTTTTCAGGTTTCTCCGAGAGGGTAAGTATGAAGAAGCTGCACTTTTAAAAAGGAGGCGCAAGGCCTGTTTTTAAGAAGGTAAGTGGTTAATTAATTACAATTTAAACATTTTTTCAACAGGTTTATCTTTTTTAGATACTTTAAAGAAAGGTAAGTTTATTTTTAGCACCGTTAAAAAGTATAATTATTTTTTCAAAAATTTAAATTTTTGTTTAAAGTAGTTAATTTATGTAATTTATAGTTATTTTAAAAATGTGATTTTTTTTCCCCAATTTATTTGAAGTTTAAGTGTAGTTTTGGGGCCGATCTCTATTCATAGATTTGACAGGTCTTCCTGTCAAATCTATGAATGAAAATGCCCTGCTAGGATTGGCTCTTCATGGCCCACGTGATCCCAGGGGACGTTTTGAACTAACTGCGCCCCTGGGATACACAAGCACTGCGCGCCGGCAGCTGCAGGAGGCCCAGGACCTGAAGTCCTCGTGGGCCCAAAACACAACTGCAGACACGGTAGGCAAGTACGCACGCGATGCTTGCACCCGCAGGAAGCCGGAAAGCCGAATTTCTGGCCCATTATCATTTTGTTTATTTCCTTTTTTATTACGGTTAAGCTCTTTTATTAGTTGTGCCCCTTCATTAAAAAAAAAGGGCACATTTAAAAATAATGGGTTCAGTCGATGACACTGGGGCATCCCAGTGTATCCTTATCGGTCCTTGGAAAAAGGCACAGCAACAGGACCAGATAATCATCCTATATAAGTTTCGGAGCTTGTTTCCAATGTCTGAAGGGGCTGCTGGAGCTGCCTATAAAACGCCAATTAATCTCATTAATTAGGGATGATTAATGCAGTTCAGAGGCCTATAATACAGTTTCCACATATTTGGGGGCCTGTGGACCTGTCACCTTTTAGTTGCAGCTCAGAACCGGTGCGAGGGTGACACCTCAGTACTACAACGTTGACATTTGACCTTTGGCACCTGCCATCATCCTTTGAACTGAGAAGCCGGAGGATTGGAGTTGTGAGAAAATCTAATTGCCACGCAATTCAGTTAAAGGGAATCTCCTGTGCCAAGGCTAACAGTATCATATACTGGTCTGGCACACATACTCACCCATTTAAAAAAAAAAACTAGCACATTGCACAGACTTGTATATTGCAGTTATGTGGTACATTAAATCATCAGCCAGAGCTAAGTCTGTCTTTCTACTCTCGTCATTAACATTGCACGAACTTCTTGTCAAACAGCTACTGGCAATCACTGTCTTGTGGCAGTTTTACGCTAATGTGGTTCCTGGGAGACCTGTGATGCACCACTCTGCCCCATTTACTTCTCTGCCTACCACTGCCACTGGTGCAAATCAATGTTGGAGATCTGCAGTTCCCAAAGCTAAAAGTTGAGGGAATCTGGCTGTGCCTGATCAGAAATAGATAGATGGGGCACAAACAAAGACAGTGGCATTAAGGTGTGCCAACTGTTGTGTTTTGACACCTCCCCCAAATAAACTATGCACCTATTCACAGGCTGAGAAGGAATATATGCGCCGATGGCATCTTTCTTTCCTTCCTTTGTTCCCTTCTCTCTTGCAGCAGCTGATCTGCACTGAACTATCGTCTCGCAAATGCTGGCCACCCTTCGGTACCTTGCCCAAATAGCTGCTCTACATGTGAGCCTATACACTGTGTTATCAGGCTATTCACCCATAAAGGGCATCATAGCCATGCCCGATCCTGTCCTCATCCGATGTCCATACCAGCACAGTTTTCAGCATACCAATCAGAAGTGGCAACTATGCCAGATATTCCGCTCCTTAGCCAAGG
Source organism: Squalus acanthias (assembly GCA_030390025.1). Taxonomy (NCBI): domain Eukaryota; kingdom Metazoa; phylum Chordata; class Chondrichthyes; order Squaliformes; family Squalidae; genus Squalus; species Squalus acanthias. The sequence continues at coordinate 80,804,668 of CM059436.1, read as the reverse complement.
GTTGCTGAGGCAAATTATGGAAGCCCATTATTATCCTAGCTGCAATTAGCTAAGTCAGCCAGACCATAGACTGAACATGAGACATTCCTGGTTTGTGTAGTTCAATGCCATAATGGGCTGTGTACCTACCAACTATTAAGGATATCAACGTGAGTGCCACTTTACATCAATTAATAGGAATGGGCTATTCTAAACTAAGTACTGAACAATACATTGTGAACTTCAGTATCAAACAAACTTCCCTCGTGTGATCGCTGTGGTCATTTTCCTCTTTACATCTGTAAGATGCGACGTGATTACTCAATAGACTTTAGTTTTGTAATTGCCGTGCTGATTAATTGAACAGCTAAACCATTGTTTTATTGAAGAGCCCTGAATTTGCGGCCGGAGGCGTACCTCTGAAATACACTTCCAAGCCGCGAAAGATCTACGAACTTACCTCCTGGATCCAAAGCTGCGGAGAGTTCGGGTCTCGGGCCTGCAGGCCTGCGTAAAGGCCCACGGATCCCACACATGGGCCAAGTCCTCCAATGAGAAAGGAGGATTCCATTTCCGAACAGAATCCCCATAAACCCTGCTGGAATCCCCAAATAATTAAAACAATTTAGACAAATGTAATAAAAATAAATGTTCTGATTTTCAAATTTAATTCATTACATTATTTTGGAAAATAATTTGAAACATTTTAATCTGGGCCAATATTTGTATAAACTCATTTTAAGTGTTTGTGCATCATTTTTTATTTAAAAATGTTTAATTTAAGATTTATAACAACCCTGATGCTGGTGAGACCAGGCCCTACGCCTGCTTTTACCAACCGCAAGAGTTTCATGGGCAATTACTGGGCAATAGTTGGCAACTCTGCACCAGCAAAAGTGAATTTCTAGTTGGTTCGGATGATCTGTCAAGGCGAACCTTGACAGATCGCAAGTTCCGGGTTTTCACGCATGCGCAGCGCATGTGGAAACCCGGAGCTTGTGGGGCCTTTTAGACGGCTTTCGCTGTGCGTATGCCATCGTGGCGACCGTAAATTCCGGGCCAAGATTTAAAATAATAATTCTCCTTACTGCTAAACCTCACCTCATTAGGTAGTCACTATTGCTTAAGTTTGTATTGTTTTAGGGCGCTAGCTGGTGCCACATACAGACAAATGTTTTGGTTGTCCATTCAACCATTGTAACTAGTGTTTAAACAGTTTGGGTAGCTGTTGTCCATTTAGCCAGTTTAGGCGGTCTATGTTGTAGTGTTAACTGAGCACAAGCATTTGAGTGCTCGAGATGTTCTAGAACTCAATGTTAGATTATTTAGTTCCAGTGACCTGGAATGGTCTAGTTTCTCAAATGCAATTGATAAGTACTGTATAATCTGAGATCTCTATAGTGTTGTATCAGGAGTCTGGGTTTATGGCTGATTAGGAGCGAAAAGTTTCAATACACTGGTGGTCTTGAGATTTTTGGGTGAAATTGATTCTTTTCGTAGAGGTTTTAACTTATTTTAAACAAAGAAAAATATATGGGCGGACAAATTTAAAGCTGTCACTTGGGGTAGGGGGCTTCCCTGAAATCTCATCTGACGCGACACTGAGATATACAGATCAGGAAGGCACCAGGTTGGCTATTTCATCCATGCTGAGTTAATTGATCTCAGTCGAGGTTTGCAAACATGATTATTATCCAGTGACCCTCCCCCCCCACCCCCACCCCGCTGGAAGATGCTTTTGCCTGGATGTTGGCTGAGGACGGAATCAGACTTGGCAGTGATCACGGCTATAATTGAATAGCCTGCCAACGGTGTCTAGGTTGAATCATGACAAACAGCCAATTGCGCTAGGTGTTGAAGGATCGGTGACACCTGTGGAACCAATGCTCCCGTTGTGCGTCAGCACCTTTTTAGGAGAGGAGGGGGAAACAAACAGCCATTGTACAGTTTTAAATAGATTGTCATGCAATTAAATAAATGTTTTTGTCAGCAGAATAATGCCAATAACTTTTATGAACAGAACTATACCCGACACATTTAGTTCTGTTGCTGCAAAAAATGCCGCAGTTGCCAACTCGCTCACCTGTGCCAAACGAGAACGTTCCAGACCAAACCTCAGGGAAAAAATGTCAAGGAGCAACGAATAATATTTTGTCAGTGTGGTTGTTTTGTGTGCAGCAGAACAGGAACACCATTATTGTGAGATTATTGTTGAGGTTAGGACCTTATAATTTGTAATGTAGCAAGTTGCAGTATTTTGAGAGAGTTTCTACTGTTTTGTGATGTTTGGCACTAGAGTCAGTCTAAATGCCATGTTACTGGAGTAATGGTAAGGGAACATTTTAAGCTACCATGGTTCAAATGCACGTCAAAGTATGTGGATTAGACATAGTATAGGAGCATATTTGGATAAAATGGGTGGAGGCTCTATGTCATATATTAATAATCCAATAAAAAAGAATGAAAACATTATGACTGACATCTATGACCTCATCTAAGACTATGGGCACATATGTGGCTTATGCGCTAGCTGCTGAAATCAGCTCTACTGCGATTTCTGTTGCCAGGCTAATATTGTAATTCAATATGGATTTTCGAAGCAGGAACATTTTAACTGTTCAAAGTGACTAGGAGTAATTACAGGCCAGAGACAGAAATCCAAATTGGTAGGAGTGGGCGATCCAGCAATCCAGGATGAAACTGAGATTTCCATGAAAAGCTTAGATCAAACTCTTCATATGTTTCAAAATAGTAAAAATTCACTAAAATGTTAATTTTGAAAAGGCAAATACATCTGTAGCTTAAAATCATTATATGGGACTTTTTGTTTGAAGAAATATGATTTGATTGATGATATATATAATGCAAGGTGGCCAGACTGCATTGTATTGTTAAAATGAATTTTTGTGGCATTGCTAGCACATCAAAAACAATAAATAGTGCAAATTTTAATGATGACAGGTTTAACTCTCAAGGCTTATCATAGTGTTATCTGCTGCAACTGTGATACGCTTGTCTAGTCTTCACCCATGAGGTGCTTTGCAATAGTGGAGCATTCCATCTTGAGGAATGGAAAACCAGGCACTGCAAATCTCGCCAAACTGAACACAGTTGGCTGGTTCCCTACTCCACAATGTTCAGGTTAACAGACTAAGTCGTTACTGTTGTTTGTAGGATGTTGCTGGCATATTTGCCTACATAATAAGTCACGGCCCTCAAAGTAATTCATCGCGTGTGAAACACTGTGATTTGCTCCAAGGATGTGAGAAGGTATTATCATCCCGACTTTGGATTCTAGCTAAATCGCTGTCATGGAAAGGAAATACAACATACATGGTAAGCGTTTAAATGGAGTAGAAGAATACAAGGACCTTGGTGCGCAGATACACATGTCTTTAAACTGGTGTCCGCAAGTAGATAAGGCCATAAAAAGACAAACCAAATCCTTTTTTTTATTGAGGCATAGGGAGTGATTTTTATCTGCCTACTGTCCTGGTATGGGACAGTAGGTAGACTATTTTTTTAAAAAATCCTACCACCCACTGGTCACCTGCTCCTGCTCACTGATGCCCAGTTTGGGTTCCGCCAAGACCACTCGGCTCCCGACCTCATTACAGCCTTGGTCCAAACATGGACAAAGGAGCTGAATTCCAGAGGTGAGGTGAGAGTGACTGTCCTTGACGTCAAGGCAGCATTTGAGCGAGTGTGGCATCAAGGAGCCCTAGTAAAACTGAAGTCAATGGGAATCAGGGGGAAAACGCTCCACTGGCTGGAGTCATACCTAGCACAAAGGAAGATGGTTGTGGTGGTTAAAGATCAATCATCACAGCCCCAGGACATCACTGCAGGAGTTCCTCAGGGCAGTGTCCTAGGCTCAACCATCTTCAGCTGCTTCATCAATGACCTTCCCTCCAACATAAGGTCAGAGATGGGGATGTTCACTGATGACTGCACAGTGTTCAGCGCCATTCACAACTCCTCAGATAATGAAGCAGTCCATGCCCGCATGCAACAAGACCTGGACGACGTTCAGGCTTGGGCTGATAAGTGGCAGGTAACATTCGCACCACAGAAGTGCCAGGCAATGATTATCTCCACCAAGTGAGAGTCGAACCACCTCCCCTTGACATTCAACAATACTACCATCATCGAATCCCCCACCATCAACATCCTGGGGGTCACCATTAACCAGAAACTTAACTGGACCAGCCACATAAATACTGTGGCAACAAGAGCAGGGCAGAAGCTAGGTATTCTGCAGCGAGTGTCTCACCTCCTGACTCCCCGAAGCCTTTCCACCATCTACAAGGCACAAGTAAGGAGTGTGATGGAATACTCTCCACTTGCCTGGATGAGTGCAGCTCCAACAACACTCAAGAAGCTCGCCACCATCCAGGACAAAGCAACCCATTTGATTGGCACCCCATCCACCACCTTAAACATTCACCCTCTCCATCACCGGCGTACCGTGGCTGCAGTGTATACCATCTACAAGATGCACTGCAGCAACTCGCCAAGGCTTCTTCGGCAGCACCTCTCAAACCCGCAACCTCTTCCACCTAGAAGGACAAGGGCAGCAGGCGCATGGGAACACCACCACCTCCAAGTTCCCCTCCAAGTCACACACCATCCGGACTTAGAAGTATATCGCCGATCCTTCATCGTCGCTGGGTCAAAATCCTGGAACTCCCTACCTAACAGCACTGTGGGAGTACCTTCACCACACGGACTGCAGCGGTCCAAGAAGGTGGCTCACCACCATCTTCTCAAGGGCAATTAGGGATGGGCAATAAATGCTGGCCTTGCCAGCGATGCCCACATCCCATAAATGAATAAAAAAACCCGAGGCCTTCCAACTTGATTTCTGAGCTGTTCTGCCCAAAGCAGGTGCGAGCCCTATTTAAATTGGGGTCTTAATTGTTGTAGTTGTAGGATCCCAACACGAGTTTCAGGTAGCAGTGGGCAGCGCTGGCCCCAACAAAATTCTTCCCACCTGCGGCCAGCCCTCCGTCGGGCGATTGCCTCCTTTAAAGCCTAACTTCTGGCTCAGCTTTACAGGAGTGACTACACTTCAAAAAGGACTTAATTGGCTGTGAAAGCACTTTGGGACATCCTGAGGTCATGAAAGGCGCTGTAGAAATGCAAGTCTTTCTTTCATTTATAATCAAATAGCCTGCCAACATTCACTGTCCAAGCTCTTACCTGAACAAAAAGCATTTGGGTGGGCTACCAGTATAAACTCAGCAGAGGAAGAGATGAGGAGATAAAAATTGGAGGGAATTTGGAAGAGAAAATCTAGATTACGACAAAAATATATAATTTTTACAGTATTTGATTCGGGGATTTCTGATCTGTTAGCTCCTTAGTAATACAAATTCACATACTTTTTTTTTCAAAAAGTCTACAAGGTGGATTTTCAATTGTCCGTCTGCATGTAAAACTGACATTGCGGATCGACCGCCCATTCTAGAAAACACCAGCTTTTTACAGCCCTCGATTTCAATAGAAATCACGCAGTCTGTATAACGGGCGGTCAATCCACAACGGCAATTTTACACCCGGGCGACAATTTTCACATCTCGCCCTACAAGGTATCTGCAGCAGTCATCGTGGTAAATCTGGGTAGAAGCTTTTTGATTTTTTTTTTCCAAATAAAAAAAGATGGGAGTTAGCCTAACCATTTATCTCTGTTTGTCTGTGACTGAAATATTAGCAATTTAATTATTTTTTCAGTGTCTCGCTGAATTCTGGAAGTGAGTTATTCATCTGTCAGCAAAGCTGGGCAAGCCCAAGGAAGCCAACCCCAAGGCTAGAGCCAATTGTGTGGCACTGTCCCAGCTCAGGAAAAAAAAGATGAACCAGAGATGAGTTGAGCTTATGGCCACAAGAGAGACCAGCGCTGAGGTCATGGATCAAAAGAGGGAGGTGGGGTAGACAAGTGAAATCCAATGGAAGTTGAATCAATGATCTCAAATTTTCAGTCCTTTTGCCTATTCAGTCAGCCTGTAAATCAGAGGGGTTTTCTGCCCTTGTACAGATGCAAGATGTTTTTTTTTAAAAAAAAGGCCTTTCAACATATAATGAAGTTCCCAGAGAAGGAAGGACAAGAAGTTTCCAAAACAACCGTGAAACCTTCAGAAAGAGATAGCCTATTAATTAAAGTATAAGTAAATCATCTGCATGCTATAAACTGATGATGTTCATGCTCCTTGCGTTTGTTGCTGGCTAATCTTCAGCAGATGGCATGTGTCTTTACCACAATTTAATTCCAATCAAAGGCAAGTGATTCTATTGGTAATTTCACAAACATTTTTCATATTCCTCAAAATCATACATTTTCTTGAGAATTGTGATAGGCTTGATCTGAGTTATGGATGAGGGCCTCAAGTCAGGCCCAAGTTCGGCACAACCTTGAAAACGTCTGAATGAGCCTCCTTGTGCATCAACATCAGGAGCCAAGCTTCCATTTAGATTTCTTTTATTTTCAATCCCGAAATTTCAGTCAGTTAAACTAATGATTATCACCCGACAAAGGGTGAAGTTTTACGCTACAGTGGGGGTAGTTTTACCCTACAATGGGGGTACATTTACCCTACAATGGGGGTAGTTTTACCCTACAATGACGGTAGTTTTACCCCACAATGGGGGTAGTTATATCCTACAATGGGAGTAGATTTACCCTAAAATGGGGGTAGTTTTACCATACAATGGGGGTATTTTACCCTACAAAAGGGGTAGATTTACCCAACAACGATGGTAGTTTTACCCAACAATGATGGTAGTTTTACCCTACAATGGGGGTAGTTTTACCCTCTAATGGGGGTAGTTTTACCCTCTAATGGGAGTAGTTTTAACCTACAATGGGGGTACATTTACCCGACAATGGGAGTAGTTTTACCCTACAATGATGGTAGTTTTACCCCACAGTGGGGATAGTTTTACCCTACAATGGGGGTAGTTTTATCCTACACTGGGGGTAGTTTTACCCTACAATGGGGTAGTTTTATCCGACACTGGGGGTAGTTTTACCCTACAATGGGGGTAGTTTTACCCTACAATGATAGTAGTTTTACCCTACAATGTGGGTAGTTTTACCCTACAATGGGGGTAGTTTTACCCGACAATGGGGGTAGTTTTACCCTACAATGGGGGTAGTTTTACCCTACAATGGGGGTAGTTTTACCCAACAATGGGGGTAGTTTTACCCTACAATGGGGGCATTTTTACCCTACAATGGGGGTAGATTTACACTTCAATGGGGGAAGTTTTACCCTACAATGGAGGTAGTTTTACCCTACAATGGAGGTAGTTTTACACTACAATGGGGGTAGATTTACCCTACAATGGGGGCATTTTTACCCTACAATGGGGGTAGATTTACTCTACAATGGGGGTAGTTTTACCCTACAATGGGGGTAGTTTTACCCTACAATGGAGGTAGTTTTACCCTACAATGATGGTAGTTTTATCCTACAATGTGGGTAGTTTTACCCTAGAATTGGGGGAATTTTTACCCTACAATGGGGGTAGTTTTACCCTACAATGGGGGTAGATTTACCCTACAATGGGGGTAGTTTTACCCTACAATGGAGGTAGTTTTACACTACAATGGGGGTAGTTTTACCCTACAATGGAGGTAGTTTTACCCTACAATGGGGGTAGTTTTACCCTACAATGGGGGTAGTTTTACCCTACAATGGGGGCATTTTTACCCTACAATGGGGGTAGTTTTACCCTACAATGGGGGAAGTTTTACACTACAATGGGGGTAGATTTACCCTACAATGGGGGTAGTTTTACCCTACAATGGGGTAGTTTTACCCTACAATGGGGTAGTTTTACCCTACAATGGGGGTAGTTTTACCCTACAATGGGGTAGTTTTACCCTACAATGGGGGTAGTTTTACCCTACAATGGAGGTAGTTTTACCCTACAATGGGGTAGTTTTACCCTACAATGGGGTAGTTTTACCCTACAATGGGGGTAGTTTTACCCTACAATGGGGGTAGTTTTACCCTACAATGGGGTAGTTTTACCCTACAATGGAGGTAGTTTTACCCTACAATGGGGGTAGTTTTACCCTACAATGGAGGTAGTTTTACCCTACAATGGGGGTAGTTTTACCCTACAATGGGGGTAGTTTTACCCTACAATGGGGGTAGTTTTACCCTACAATGGGGATAGTTTTACCCTACAATGGAGGTAGTTTTACCCTACAATGGAGGTAGTTTTACCCTACAATGGGGGTAGTTTTACCCTACAATGGGGGTAGTTTTACCCTACAATGGAGGTAGTTTTACCCTACAATGGGGGCATTTTCACCCTACAATGGGGGTAGTTTTACCAGACAATGGGGGTATTTTACCCTACAAAAGGGGTAGATTTACCCAACAACGATGGTAGTTTTACCCAACAATGATGGTAGTTTTACCCTACAATGGGGGTAGTTTTACCCTCTAATGGGGGTAGTTTTACCCTCTAATGGGGGTAGTTTTAACCTACAATGGGGGTACATTTACCCGACAATGGGAGTAGTTTTACCCTACAATGATGGTAGTTTTACCCCACAGTGGGGATAGTTTTACCCTACAATGGGGGTAGTTTTATCCTACACTGGGGGTAGTTTTACCCTACAATGGGGGTAGTTTTATCCGACACTGGGGGTAGTTTTACCCTACAATGGGGGTAGTTTTACCCTACAATGGTAGTAGTTTTACCCTACAATGTGGGTAGTTTTACCCTACAATGGGGGTAGTTTTACCCGACAATGGGGGTAGTTTTACCCGACAATGGGGGTAGTTTTACCCTACAATGGGGGTAGTTTTACCCGACAATGGGGGTAGTTTTACCCTACAATGGGGGTATTTTAACCCTACAATGGGGGTAGATTTACCCTACAATGGGGGAAGTTTTACCCTACAATGGAGGTAGTTTTACCCTACAATGGGGGTAGTTTTACACTACAATGGGGGTAGATTTACCCTACAATGGGGGCATTTTTACCCTACAATGGGGGTAGATTTACTCTACAATGGGGGTAGTTTTACCCTACAATGGGGGTAGTTTTACCCTACAATGGAGGTAGTTTTACCCTACAATGATGGTAGTTTTATCCTACAATGTGGGTAGTTTTACCCTAGAATTGGGGGAATTTTTACCCTACAATGGGGGTAGTTTTACCCTACAATTGGGGTAGATTTACCCTACAATGGGGGTAGTTTTACCCTACAATGGAGGTAGTTTTACACTACAATGAGGGTAGTTTTACCCTACAATGGAGGTAGTTTTACCCTACAATGGGGTAGTTTTACCCTACAATGGGGGTAGTTTTACCCTACAATGGGGGCATTTTTACCCTACAATGGGGGTAGTTTTACCCTACAATGGGGGAAGTTTTACACTACAATGGGGGTAGATTTACCCTACAATGGGGGTAGTTTTACCCTAAAGTGTGGGTAGTTGTATCCTATACTAGGGGTAGTTTTACCCTACAATGGGGATAGTTTTACCCTACAATGATAGTAGTTTTACACTACAATGGGGGTAATTTTACCCTACAATGACAGTAGTTTTACCCTACAATGTGGGTAGTTTTACCCTACAATGTGGGTAGTTTTACCCTACAATGGGGTTAGTTTTACCCTACAATGGGGGTAGTTTTACCCTACAATGAGGGTAGTTTTACACTACAATGGAGGTAGTTTTACGCTACAATGGGGGTAGTTTTACCCTACAATGGAGGTAGTTTTACCCTGCAATGGGGGCATTTTCACCCTACAATGGGGGTAGTTTTACCCTACAATGGGGGTAGTTTTACCCTACAATGGGGATAGTTTTACCTTACAATGGAGGTAGTTTTACCCTACAATGGAGGTAGTTTTACCCTACAATGGGGGTAGTTTTACCCTACAATGGGGTAGTTTTACCCTACAATGGAGGTAGTTTTACCCTACAATGGGGGTAGTTTTACCCTACAATGGGGGTAGTTTTACCAGACAATGGGGGTAGTTTTACCCTACAAAGGGGTAGTTTTACCCAACAATGTGGTAGTTTTACCCAACAATGAGGTAGTTTTACCCTACAATGGGGGTAGTTTTACCCTACAATGGGGGTAGTTTTACCCTACAATGGGGTAGTTTTAACCTACAATGGGGGTACATTTACCCGACAATGGGAGTAGTTTTACCCTACAATGATGGTAGTTTTACCCTACAATGGGGGTAGTTTTACCCTACAATGGGGGTAGTTTTATCCTACAATGGGGGTAGTTTTATCCTACACTGGGGGTAGTTTTACCCTACAATGGGGGTAGTTTTACCCAACAATGATGGTAGTTTTACCGTACAATGGGGGTAGTTTTACCCTCTAATGGGGGTAGTTTTACCCTCTAATGGGGGTAGTTTTAACCTACAATGGGGGTACATTTACCCGACAATGGGAGTAGTTTTACCCTACAATGATGGTAGTTTTACCCTACAGTGGGGATAGTTTTACCCTACAATGGGGGTAGTTTTACCCTACAATGGGGGTAGTTTTATCCTACACTGGGGGTAGTTTTACCCGACAATGGGGGTAGTTTTACCCTACAATGGGGGTAGTTTTACCCGACAATGGGGGTAGTTTTACCCTACAATGGGGGCATTTTTACCCTACAATGGGGGTAGATTTACTCTACAATGGGGGTAGTTTTACCCTACAATGGGGGTAGTTTTACACTAAAATGGAGGTAGTTTTACCCTACAATGGCGGTAGGTTTACTCTACAATGGGGGTAGTTTTACCCTACAATGGGGGTAGTTTTACCCTACAATGGGGGTAGTTTTACCCTACAATGGGGGTAGTTTTACCCTACAATGGGGTAGATTTACCCTACAATGGGGGTAGTTTTACCCTACAATGAGGGTAGTTTTACCCTACAATGGAGGTAGTTTTACCCTACAATGGGGGTAGTTTTACCCTACAATGGGGGTAGTTTTACCCTACAATGGAGGTAGTTTTACCCTACAATGGGGGTAGTTTTACCCTACAATGGGGGTAGTTTTACCCTACAATGGAGGTAGTTTTACCCTACAATGGGGGTAGTTTTACACTACAATGGGGGTAGTTTTACCCTACAATGGGGTAGTTTTACCCTACAATGGGGGTAGTTTTACCTACAATGGGGGTAGTTTTACCCTACAATGGGGGTAGTTTTACCCTACAATGGGGTAGTTTTACCCTACAATGGGGTAGTTTTACCCTACAATGGGGTAGTTTTACCCTACAATGGGGGTAGTTTTACCCTACAATGGGGGTAGTTTTACCCTACAATGGGGTAGTTTTACCCTACAATGGGGTAGTTTTACCCTACAATGGGGTAGTTTTACCTACAATGGAGGTAGTTTTACCCTACAATGGAGGTAGTTTTACCCTACAATGGGGTAGTTTTACCCTACAATGGAGGTAGTTTTACCCTACAATGGGGTAGTTTTACCCTACAATGGGGTAGTTTTACCCTACAATGGAGGTAGTTTTACCCTACAATGGGGTAGTTTTACCCTACAATGGGGGTAGTTTTACCCTACAATGGGGTAGTTTTACCCTACAATGGGGGTAGTTTTACCCTACAATGGGGGTAGTTTTACCCTACAATGGAGGTAGTTTTACCCTACAATGGGGGTAGTTTTACCCTACAATGGGGGTAGTTTTACCCTACAATGGGGGTAGTTTTACCCTACAATGGAGGTAGTTTTACCCTACAATGGGGGTAGTTTTACCCTACAATGGAGGTAGTTTTACCCTACAATGGGGGTAGTTTTACCCTACAATGGGGGTAGTTTTACCCTTCAATGGCGGCATTTTTACCCAACAATGGGATTAGTTTTACCCTACAATGGGGGAAGTTTTACACAACAATGGGGGTAGATTTACCCTACAATGGGGGCATTTCTACCCTACAATGGGGGTAGATTTACTCTACAATGGGGGTAGTTTTACCCTACAATGAGGGTAGTTTTACACTACAATGGGGGTAATTTTACCCTACAATGACAGTAGTTTTACCCTACAATGTGGGTAGTTTTACCCTACAATGGGGGTAGTTTTACCCGACAATGGGGGTAGTTTTACCCGACAATGGGGGCATTTTTACCCTACAATGGGGGTAGATTTACCCTACAATGGGGGTAGTTTTACCCTACAATGGAGGTAGTTTTACCCTACAATGGGGGTAGTTTTACACTACAATGGGGGTAGATTTACCCTACAATGGGGGCAGTTTTACCCTACAATGGGGGTAGTTTTACTCTACAATGGGGTAGTTTTACCCTACAATGAGGGTAGTTTTACACTACAATGGAGGTAGTTTTACCCTACAATGGGGGTAGTTTTACCCTACAATGGAGGTAGTTTTACCCTACAATGGGGGCATTTTCACCCTACAATGGAGGTAGTTTTACCCTACAATGATGGTAGTTTTATCCTACAATGGGGGTAGTTTTATCCTACAATGGGGGTAGTTTTACCCAACAATGGGGTTAGTTTTACCCTACAATGGGGGTAGTTTTCCCCTACAATGGGGGCAGTTTTACCCTACAATGGGGGTAGTTTTACCCAACAATGGGGTAGTTTTACACTACAATGGGGGTAGTTTTACCCTACAATGGGGGTAGTTTTACCCTAAAGTGTGGGTAGTTTTATCCTACACTCGGGGTAGTTTTACCCTACAATGGGGATAGTTTTACCCTACAATGAGGTAGTTTTACCCTACAATGGGGGTAGTTTTACCCAACAATGGAGGTAGTTTTACCCAACAATGTGGGTAGTTTTACCCTACAATGGGGTAGTTTTACCCTACAATGGGGGTAGTTTTACCCTACAATGGGGTAGTTTTACCCTACAATGGGGTAGTTTTACCCAACAATGGAGGTAGTTTTACCCTACAATGGGGTAGTTTTACCCTACAATGGAGGTAGTTTTACCCAACAATGGGGGTAGTTTTACCCTACAATGGAGGTAGTTTTACCCTACAATGGGGGTAGTTTTACCCTACAATGGGGGTAGTTTTACCCAACAATGGGGTAGTTTTACCCAACAATGGAGGTAGTTTTACCCTACAATGGGGTAGTTTTACCCTACAATGGAGGTAGTTTTACCCTACAATGGGGGTAGTTTTACCCTACAATGGAGGTAGTTTTACCCAACAATGGGGTAGTTTTACCCAACAATGGGGTAGTTTTACCCTACAATGGGGGTAGTTTTACCCTACAATGGGGGTAGTTTTACCCTACAATGGGGGTAGTTTTACCTACAATGGGGGTAGTTTTACCCTACAATGGGGGTAGTTTTACCCTACAATGGAGGTAGTTTTACCCTACAATGGGGTAGTTTTACCCTACAATGGCGGTAGTTTTACCCTACAATGGGGGTAGTTTTACCCTACAATGGGGGTAGTTTTACCCTACAATGGGGGTAGTTTTACCCTACAATGGGGTAGTTTTACCCTACAATGGAGGTAGTTTTACCCTACAATGGAGGTAGTTTTACCCTACAATGGAGGTAGTTTTACCCTACAATGGGGGTAGTTTTACCCTACAATGGGGTAGTTTTACCCTACAATGGGGTAGTTTTACCCTACAATGGAGGTAGTTTTACCCTACAATGGAGGTAGTTTTACCCTACAATGGAGGTAGTTTTACCCTACAATGGAAGTAGTTTTACCCTACAATGGCGGTAGTTTTACCCTACAATGGGGGTAGTTTTACCCTACAATGAGGTAGTTTTACCCTACAATGGGGTAGTTTTACCCTACAATGGGGGTAGTTTTACCCTACAATGGGGGTAGTTTTACCCTACAATGGGGTAGATTTACCCAACAATGGAGATAGTTTTACCCTACAAGTGTGGGTAGTTTTACCTACAATGGGGGTAGTTTTACCCTACAATGGGGTAGTTTTACCCTACAATGGGGTAGTTTTACCCAACAATGGAGTAGTTTTACACTACAATGGGGGTAGTTTTACCCTACAATGGAGGTAGTTTTACCCTACAATGGGGGTAGTTTTACCCTACAATGGGGGTAGTTTTACCCTACAATGGCGGTATTTTTACCCTACAATGGGAGTAGTTTTACCCTACAATGGGGGTAGTTTTACACTACAATGGGGTAGTTTTACCCTACAATGGGGGTAGTTTTACCCTACAATGTGGGTAGTTTTACCCTACAATGGGGTAGTTTTACCCTACAATGGGGGTAGTTTTACCCTACAATGATAGTAGTTTTACACTATAATGGGGGTAGTTTTACCCTACAATGGAGGTAGTTTTACCCTACAATGGGGGTAGTTTTACACTACAATGGGGGTAGTTTTACCCTACAATGGGGGCATTTTTACCCTACAATGGGGGTAGTTTTATTCTACAATGGGGGTAGTTTTACCCTACAATGTTGGTAGTTTTATCCTACAATGGGGGTAGTTTTACTCAACAATGGGGTTAGTTTTACCCTACAATGGGGGTAGTTTTCCCCTGCAATGGGGGAAGTTTTACACTACAATGGGGGTAGATTTACCCTACAATGGGGGTAGTTTTACCCTAAAGTGTGGGTAGTTGTATCCTACACTAGGGGTAGTTTTACCCTACAATGGGGATAGTTTTACCCTACAATGATAGTAGTTTTACAGTACAATGGGGGTAATTTTACACTACAATGACAGTAGTTTTACCCTACATTGTGGGTATTTTTACCCTACAATGGGGGTAGATTTACAGTACAATGGGGGTAGATTTACCCTACAATGGGGGCATTTCTACCCTACAATGGGGGTAGATTTACTCTACAATGGGGGTAGTTTTACCCTACAATGAGGGTAGTTTTACACTACAATGGAGGTAGTTTTACGCTACAATGGGGGTAGTTTTACCCTACAATGGAGGTAGTTTTACCCTGCAATGGGGGCATTTTCACCCGACAGTGGGGGTAGTTTTACACTACAATGGGGGTAGTTTTACCCTACAACGGGGATAGTTTTACCTTACAATGGAGGTAGTTTTACCCTACAATGGAGGTAGTTTTACCCTACAATGTGGGTAGTTTTACCCTACAATGGGGGTAGTTTTACCCTACAATGGAGGTAGTTTTACCCTACAATGGGGGTAGTTTTACACTACAATGGGGGTAGATTTACCCTACAATGGGGGCATTTTTACCCTACAATGGGGGTAGATTTACTCTACAATGGGGGTAGTTTTACCCGACAATGGGGGTAGTTTTACCCTACAATGGAGGTAGTTTTACCCTACAATGGGGGTAGTTTTACCCTACAATGGAGGTAGTTTTACCCTACAATGGGGTAGTTTTACCCTACAATGGGGGTAGTTTTACCCTACAATGGGGGTAGTTTTACCCTACAATGGGGTAGTTTTACCCTACAATGGAGGTAGTTTTACCCTACAATGGGGTAGTTTTACCCTACAATGGGGGTAGTTTTACCCTACAATGGAGGTAGTTTTACCCTACAATGGAGGTAGTTTTACCCTACAATGGGGGTAGTTTTACCCTACAATGGAGGTAGTTTTACCCTACAATGGAGGTAGTTTTACCCTACAATGGAGGTAGTTTTACCCTACAATGGAGTAGTTTTACCCTACAATGGGGTAGTTTTACCCTACAATGGGGGTAGTTTTACCCTACAATGGAGGTAGTTTTACCCTACAATGGGGGTAGTTTTACCCTACAATGGGGGTAGTTTTACCCTACAATGGGGTAGTTTTACCCTACAATGGGGGTAGTTTTACCCTACAATGGGGTAGTTTTACCCTACAATGGAGGTAGTTTTACCCTACAATGGGGTAGTTTTACCCTACAATGGGGGTAGTTTTACCCTACAATGGGGGTAGTTTTACCCTACAATGGAGGTAGTTTTACCCAACAATGGGGGTAGTTTTACCCAACAATGGGGTAGTTTTACCCTACAATGGGGTAGTTTTACCCAACAATGGGGGTAGTTTTACCCTACAATGGGGTAGTTTTACCCTACAATGGGGGTAGTTTTACCCTACAATGGGGGTAGTTTTACCCTACAATGGGGTAGTTTTACCCTACAATGGGGGTAGTTTTACCCTACAATGGGGGTAGTTTTACCCTACAATGGGGTAGTTTACCCTACAATGGGGGTAGTTTTACCCTACAATGGGGGTAGTTTTACCCTACAATGGAGGTAGTTTTACCCTACAATGGGGGTAGTTTTACCCTACAATGGGGCTAGTGTAGTTTTACCCAACAATGGGGGTAGTTTTACCAACAATGGAGGTAGTTTTACCCTACAATGGAGGTAGTTTTACCCAACAATGGAGGTAGTTTTACCCTACAATGGGGGTAGTTTTACCCAACAATGGAGGTAGTTTTACCCAACAATGGAGGTAGTTTTACCCTACAATGGGGTAGTTTTACCCAACAATGGAGGTAGTTTTACCCAACAATGGAGGTAGTTTTACCCAACAATGGAGGTAGTTTTACCCAACAATGTGGGTAGTTTTACCCAACAATGGGGTAGTTTTACCCAACAATGGAGGTAGTTTTACCCAACAATGTGGGTAGTTTTACCCAACAATGGAGGTAGTTTTACCCAACAATGGAGGTAGTTTTACCCAACAATGGAGGTAGTTTTACCCTACAATGGGGGTAGTTTTACCCTACAATGGGGTAGTTTTACCCAACAATGGGGTAGTTTTACCCAACAATGGGGTAGTTTTACCCTACAATGGAGGTAGTTTTACCCAACAATGGGGGTAGTTTTACCCAACAATGGAGGTAGTTTTACCCAACAATGTGGGTAGTTTTACCCTACAATGGAGGTAGTTTTACCCTACAATGGGGGTAGTTTTACCCTACAATGTGGGTAGTTTTACCCTACAATGTGGGTAGTTTTACCCAACAATGTGGGTAGTTTTACCCTACAATGGAGGTAGTTTTACCCAACAATGTGGGTAGTTTTACCCTACAATGTGGGTAGTTTTACCCGACAATGGAGGTAGTTTTACCCTACAATGGAGGTAGTTTTACCCAACAATGGAGGTAGTTTTACCCTACAATGTGGGTAGTTTTACCCTACAATGTGGGTAGTTTTACCCTACAATGGAGGTAGTTTTACCCTACAATGGGGGTAGTTTTACCCTACAATGGAGGTAGTTTTACCCTACAATGTGGGTAGTTTTACCCTACAATGGAGGTAGTTTTACCCTACAATGGGGTAGTTTTACCCTACAATGGGGGTAGTTTTACCCTACAATGGGGTAGTTTTACCCTACAATGGGGGTAGTTTTACCCTACAATGGAGGTAGTTTTACCCTACAATGGGGTAGTTTTACCCTACAATGGGGGTAGTTTTACCCAACAATGGGGTAGTTTTACCCAACAATGGGGGTAGTTTTACCCAACAATGGAGGTAGTTTTACCCAACAATGGGGGTAGTTTTACCCAACAATGGAGGTAGTTTTACCCAACAATGGAGGTAGTTTTACCCAACAATGGGGGTAGTTTTACCCAACAATGGGGGTAGTTTTACCCAACAATGGGGTAGTTTTACCCAACAATGGAGGTAGTTTTACCCAACAATGGAGGTAGTTTTACCCAACAATGGGGGTAGTTTTACCCAACAATGGAGGTAGTTTTACCCAACAATGGGGGTAGTTTTACCCTACAATGGAGGTAGTTTTACCCAACAATGGGGGTAGTTTTACCCTACAATGGAGGTAGTTTTACCCTACAATGGAGGTAGTTTTACCCTACAATGGGGGTAGTTTTACCCTACAATGGGGTAGTTTTACCCTACAATGGAGGTAGTTTTACCCAACAATGGAGGTAGTTTTACCCAACAATGGAGGTAGTTTTACCCTACAATGGGGGTAGTTTTACCCTACAATGGGGGTAGTTTTACCCAACAATGGGGGTAGTTTTACCCAACAATGGGGGTAGTTTTACCCTACAATGGAGGTAGTTTTACCCTACAATGGGGGTAGTTTTACCCTACAATGGAGGTAGTTTTACCCTACAATGGAGGTAGTTTTACCCAACAATGGAGGTAGTTTTACCCAACAATGGAGGTAGTTTTACCCTACAATGGAGGTAGTTTTACCCTACAATGGGGGTAGTTTTACCCAACAATGGAGGTAGTTTTACCCAACAATGGGGGTAGTTTTACCCTACAATGGAGGTAGTTTTACCCAACAATGGAGGTAGTTTTACCCAACAATGGGGTAGTTTTACCCTACAATGGAGGTAGTTTTACCCAACAATGGAGGTAGTTTTACCCAACAATGGGGGTAGTTTTACCCTACAATGGGGGTAGTTTTACCCTACAATGGGGGTAGTTTTACCCAACAATGGGGGTAGTTTTACCCAACAATGGAGGTAGTTTTACCCAACAATGTGGGTAGTTTTACCCAACAATGGAGGTAGTTTTACCCAACAATGGGGGTAGTTTTACCCAACAATGGAGGTAGTTTTACCCAACAATGGAGGTAGTTTTACCCAACAATGGAGATAGTTTTACCCAACAATGGGGGTAGTTTTACCCAACAATGGAGGTAGTTTTACCCAACAATGGAGGTAGTTTTACCCAACAATGGAGGTAGTTTTACCCAACAATTGTGGTAGTTTTACCCAACAATGGAGGTAGTTTTACCCAACAATGGGGGTAGTTTTACCCAACAATGGAGTAGTTTTACCCTACAATGGGGGTAGTTTTACCCTACAATGGGGTAGTTTTACCCTACAATGGAGGTAGTTTTACCCTACAATGGGGGTAGTTTTACCCTACAATGGGGGTAGTTTTACCCTACAATGGAGGTAGTTTTACCCAACAATGGGGGTAGTTTTACCCAACAATGGAGGTAGTTTTACCCTACAATGGAGATAGTTTTACCCAACAATGGAGGTAGTTTTACCCTACAATGGAGGTAGTTTTACCCTACAATGGGGGTAGTTTTACCCTGCAATGGAGGTAGTTTTACCCTACAATGGGGGTAGTTTTACCCTACAATGGGGGTAGTTTTCCCCTACAATGGGGGTAGTTTTACCCTACAATGGGGTAGTTTTCCCCTGTAAAGGAATGAGCCATATTTCAGAAAAATCCACCATCCTATGAACAAAATTCTGATTTTATTAAAACAAAACAAACTGGGGTTAAAAATCTAAAAGCCTCCACGACACAAGCCGTAAACAGAAATACAGGCTTCTGAGATAAGATGAAGTTTTAACACAAAGCTGTTAACACCTTACAGGCTTTTGAGATAAAGAATTGTTATTGACTGACACAATGGCCTCATTGGAGAAGCAAAGAGTTGGTTCCAAGGAGTCTGTCGTTTGGAACCAACACAATAGCAATGCCCAAGTAAAGTGTTAAAAGCTAACACGTCGATCAGAAACACAGAACATTAAAAAACCATGTGCCTTTGCAAACGTAACATCAAATGAAACAGGAAACACGATTATATATATATATATAACCAACGAAGATGGCTGGGAAAGCAAACACGCTGGTTGAAGTGGTTTTGATTTATATATTGTAAAAGTTACACAACAGAACACTTTGAAAATATTACATCAATAGATGTACCAAGCAATCACATTGTTTATATGTTGAACTTGGAACACACAGAGACGAGAAGTCTGAAATACAAGCAGTTAAGCCAATATTAAGAAATCAATTGAAGACCTTCGAAAGAATGGCATCAAATAGATAAATCTGTTAAACCATATTTTATGATAAGTTTTGAAACACCTATGCAGCAGACAGGATTCTGAAAGCTAACAGCTGAAATAACAGTAAGAATAGAAAAGAATTCAACAGAAAAACCACCAGAGATAATTAGCTTACATCAGCAGAAAACTTCAAAGAATATACCATTAAAAAAAGGTATAAAAATAGAGCTTTTCAGACAGAGAGTCAGAAGTCGCTGGAAGGAGCAGAGCGATTCTCACCTTCAGAACCACTCTGTAGGCCTACAACTCCTTGGGGTAGAAATTAGGTCGCGCCCCATTTGGGGCGCAAATATCGTCTGGACGCAAATATTAGCGCCTGGCGCTAATTATCGGCACTGACTGGAAACTTCACTTTACCGCCCTGGGAGGTGAGTGGAGCGCTAAAGCAGGCGCTGCACACCTGTCTTAAGGCGCAAAGGCCAAGGAGTGAGGCGCTAACTCAGAGCGCTGGCGAAGCTCATGTAATGTCAGTCAGCAATGGAACACACACACAATGGCACGGGCCAGTTCTTAAAGGGGATGGTTAATCTTTCTTTCCATCCACATCCTGTTCATTGCAGCCTTGAATCTCGGCCTGGAGAGACTTGCACATCAAATGTGCTGGAAAGAACAATGGAGAGTACCAGGCAAAGAGCTCAGAGTGCAGCTCCCACAGACTCTGCTAAATCGATACAAGGAATGGCAAATCAAAATGAACCTGCAAAGTGCTGCTCAGTACCCAAAACTCCTTCACACAACGTTGAATCTCTCCAGAAGTCTCTCCCTCTCTCTCTCAGAATGCGTAGTTCAAAAATGCCACCAACAATAAAAGACAGGAAGAGGCCCCCTTTAAATAGCGCCCCCCCCCAGCCCCACAGCGATTGATAGCGTTCCAGTCTTCTGGTCGTTGGATGCGCCAGGCGATAAGGCAGGGGGCGCCACTCAATTTCCGCTCCGGGGCGCCACAAGGGCGTTGCACCATGGAATGACGTCACAATCTGCGTGCGCAGGTGGTCGCAGCGGTAAAGTTTAGCGCCGCCGCACAATCTCTAGTTAAGTTCCCGAGTGGCGCAAACATCGCTGCACCCGGGCGTTAGCGGCTTTGCGCCCCATTAGCGCCCTCTTAAGGCGCTAACGGGAGGCGCAACCAACTGAATTTTTACCCCCTTGAGTCTCAGGTAATCAAGGTATTTGATTTTGGTGCATATTCTGGATTAAGAAATAAGTACAAGTGTGGAAATGTAACGAAGTTAAGATTTGAGAATAAGGATCTCTGAGAATAAGAATTGTAAGCTATTTGTATTTTGAACTGTTAAAGTTGTGATGAAATCAACAGCTGTTAACTACATGTCAGTTCTTTAATAAATCTATATATTTTTTTAATTGTCTCAAAGTATTTCTGTATCAAACTCGCGAACTCAATTTCTGTACACTCTTTTGAGAGGAGTTGCAGAATTCTGGGGGGGTTTTCTGGACCCTCATAATATCCGGAAGGTTACAGTCGAGTTAAACTTGTTAAAAGTGCTATCCGGAGGACGGTAACATCTTCAGGCCGTTCCTTTCCTTTAGGGAGAGATATTCTGAATCTTTAGACCCAATTAAGCGTCTCTAGGATTCGGCTTCTGCTAACTTTTGTTGAATGGGAACGTCTGGGTAATACGCCTGATCTGGGGTAGCCCGAAAAGGGCTAGGACTTGTAATTTATCCCTTCAGTTTTACCATACAATGGGGGTAGATTTACCCTACAGTGGGGGTAGTTTTACCCTACAATGGGGGTAGATTTACCCTACAATGGGGGTAGATTTACCCTACAGTGGGGGTAGTTTTATCCTACAATGGGAGTAGTTTTACCCTACAATGGGGGTAGTTTTACCCTACAGTGGGGGTAGTTTTACGCTACAGTGGGAGTAGTTTTACCCTACAATGGGGGTAGTTTTACCCTACAATGGGGGTAGTTTTACCCTACAATGGGAGTAGTTTTACCCCACAATGGGAGTAGTTTTTCCCGACAATGTGGGTAGTTTTACCCTACAATGGAGGTAGTTTTACCTACAATGTGGGTAGTTTTACCCTACAATGGGGGTAGTTTTACCCTACAATGGGGTAGTTTTAGCCTACAATGGGGCTAGTTTTACCCTACAATGGGCGTAATTTTACCCTACAATGGGGGTAGTTTTACCCTACAATGGGGGTAATTTTACCCTACAATGGGGTAGTTTTACTCTACAATGGGGGTAGTTTTACCCTACAATGGGGGTAATTTTACCCTACAATGGGGGTAGTTTTACCCTACAATGGGGGTAATTTTACCCTACAATGGGGGTAATTTTACCCTACAATGGGGCTAGTTTTACCCTATAATGTTCAGTATGTATTCCAGGCCAAGTATCTATGGTTGTTTCTGTTACAGGGATAAATTTGACTCCAGTACAATCCATTGACTCTTACCATTAGATACCATTCTTCTTCATATTTCATTTTAAAATGTGCCAATTTTCTGTGGCTAACATTTCATGGTTATCCTGACTATCATTTTACCTTCATTGGTATCCTGCTGAGCAAGATGATAAGAATACAATTAACTATTCAACAGATTTTAGACTCAAAGTGAATTTCTCCCCAGGGTATTCTCTTCCTGCTAAGATTACTCAGTTGAAATAGGACAAAATTTAGACTTGACTTCAACTTTACTTCTAAATAATACAGAATTCAAATTTAGTTATCTATTTGAATTCATATGCGTTGCTATTTCCAGATTTCAGTTATATAGGCAACAATATCCTAGGCATGTGTCAGGTAGTGAAAAACAGATGAATATGACTGTTTCTGCTGTTCCTCTTGCCCACAAAGCCAAACCTACATGCTGGGCCCCATCTTTCTCGAGTTTATCTCCCATCTCCTATGCCCTCTGCAGGCACAACTTGTCCATGAGACCACCTCCTGCTCCCTTGACTGCATTTTCACGAAAATGCTGACCACCCAACTTCCCTTCCTGGCCCCGACACTAGTTGACAATAATGCATTTGGGGAGGGTTAGCAAGGCAATGGAATACACAATAAATGGTAGGATACTGAGAAGTATAGAGGAACAGAGGGACTTTGGAATGCATGTCCACAGATCCCTGAAGGTAGCAGGACAGGTAGATAAGGTGGTGAAGAAGGCATACGGGATACTTTCCTTTATTAGCCGAGGCATAGAATATAAGAGCAGGGAGGTTATGCTTGAACTGTATAAAACACTAGTTATGCCACAGCTAGTGTACTGTGTCCAGTTCTGGTCACCACATTACAGGAAAGATGTGATTGCGCTAGAGAGGGTACAGAGGAGATTTATGAGGATGTTGACAGTAGCTATGAGGAAAGATTGGATAGGCTAGGGTTGTTTTCTTTGGAACAGAGGAGGCTGAGGGGAGATTTAATTGAGGTGTATAAAAATATGAGGGGCCTAGATAGAGTAGATAGGAAGGACCTATTTCCCGTAGCAGAGAGATCAATAACCAGGGGTCATAGATTTAAAGTAATTGCTAGAAGGATTAGAGGGGAGTTGAGGAGAACTTTTATCACCCAGAGAGTGGTGGGGGTCTGGAACTCACTACCTGAAAGGGTGATAGAGGCAGAAACGCTCATCACATTTAAAAAGTACTTCGATATGCACTTAAAGTGCAGTAAGCTGCAAGGCTACGGACCAAGAGCTGGAAAGTGGTATTAGGCTGGATAGCTTTTTCGGCCAGCACAGATACGATGGGTTGAATGGCCTCCTTCTGTGCCATAAATTTCGATGATTCTATGAATTTGACATTGTAAACGCTCCCTCTCCTGAAGCATGGTTCCCCTTCCTTTTAATACCACCATCATCACCCCTTCCTCAAAATTCACACTCAATCCTTTTGTCCTCGCAAACTTTTGCTCATCCCCATACTTTCTTTCCTCTTCAAAGTCATTCAATGAGATGTCACCTTCTCAGAAGACTATGGATCTGGGAGGTGACAACTCCAAAGTTCCGAAATCTCCTTTTTTGAATCACTGCACTCGGGCTTCTGTCCATCCCACAGTACTGAAACAATCCTAACCAAAGTCATAACAGCATTCCCTGTGACATTGGTGGATAATTCCTCTCTCATTTTTTTCTTCATTCTCTGGATGTGGGCATTGCTGGCAAGTCTTGGATTTATTGCCCATCCCTAGTTGCCCTTGAGACGGTGGTAGCAGGGCTTCTTGAACCACTGCAGGGCATGTGGTGAAAGTGCCTCCTAAAATTTTGTTAGGGAATTCCAAGATTTTGACACAGTGACAATGAAGGAGCAGCAATATATGTTCAAGTCAGGATGGTGTGTGACTTGGAGGTGATGGTGTTCCCATGCATCATCAGCCCTTGTCCTTCTAGGTGATGGAGTTTGTGGGTTTGGGAGGTGTTGCTGAAGAAGCCTTGGTAAGTTGCTGTAGTGCATCCTGTAGGTAGTACACACTGCAGCCATGGTACGTTGATGGTGGAGGGAGTGGATGTTTAAGCCAGTGGATGAGGTGCTGATAAAGTGGACTGCTTTGTCCTGGATAGTGTCAAACTTCTTGAGTGTTGTTGGAGCTGCATCACATCCAGCAAGTGGAGAGTATTCCATCACACTCCTGACTTGTGTCTTGTAGGTGGTAGAGAGGCTTTGGGGAGTCAGGAGGTGAGCCACTCTCCACAGAATACCAAATCTCTGGCATGTTATATTAGCCACGGCATTTATGTGGGTGGTCCAGTTGAATTTTTGGTCAGTAGATATGTTGACGGTGGAGGACTCAGTAATGGTAATTCCATTGAATATCAAGGGGAGGTGGTTATCCTCTCTCTTGTTGGAGATGGTCATTGCCTGTCATTTATGTGGCGTGAATGTTATTTGCTACTTATCAGCCCAAGCCTGGATGTTGTTCAAGTCTTGTTACATGTGGGCATGGACTGCTTCATTATCTGAGTAATTGCAAATGGAGCGAACAGCCCACTTTTGACTTTATGATGGAGAGAAGGTCATTGATGAAGCAGCTGAAGATAGTTGGGCCTAGAATGCTGCCCTGAGGAATTTGTGCAGCGATGTATTGGGCTGAGATGATTGGCCTCCAACGACCACAGCCAGCTTCCTTTCTGCCAGGTATGACTCCAGCTACTGTTTATCCCCTTGCTCCCCATTGGCTTCAGTTTACTAGAGTTCCCTGGTGACACACTCAGTCAAATGCTGCCTTGATGTCAAGGGAAATCATTTTCACCTCACCTCTGAAATTCAGCTCTTGTATCCATGTTTGGACCAAGGCTGTAATGAGGTCTGGAGCCGAACCCCAAACTGAGCATCAGTGAACAGGTTATTGGTGAGTAAGTGCCACTTGATAGCAGTGTTGATGATTCCTTCCATCACTTTGCTGATGATTAAGAGTCGGCTGATAGGATGGTAATTGGCCGGGTTGGATTTGTCCTGCTTTTTGTTGACAGGACATACCTGGGCAATTTTCTTACATTGTTGGGTAGATGTCAGTGTTGTAGCTGTACTGGAACATCTTAGCTAAGGGCACGGCTAGTTTTGGAGCATATGTCTTCAGCACTACTGCTGGGATATTGTCTGGGCCAGTAGGCTTTGCTGTGTCCATTGCACTCAACCATTTCTTGATGTCAAATGGAGTGAAACGAATTGGTTGAAGACTGGCAATTGTGATTGTGGGAACCTCAGCAATAGATCGAGAAGGATCATCCACCCAGCACTTCTGACTGAAGATGGCTGCAAAGACTTCAACCTTATCTTTTGCACTCGCATGCTGGGCTCCAAAATCATTTGAGGATGGAGCTTCCTTCTGTTAGTTTCTTAATTATTCACCACCATTCACGACTGGATGTGGCAGGACTGCAGTGCTTTGACCTGATCCATTGGTAGTGGGATGGCTTAGCTCTGCTATAAGGGCGGCATTGGATGGCATGCTGCTTCTGCTGTTCAGCATGCATGCATTCTTTGCAGCCCTTGACATGGTTATCCACACCCTTTTCCTCCAATGTTTCTCTTCCATTGCCCAGGTCAGTGGGACTGCCCTTGCTTAGTTCCACTCTTCCGTATCTGATCGTAGCCAGAGCATCTCTACCAAAAGCTTCTCGTCCCACCCTTGCACTATCGCTTCAGGAGTCCATCATGAACCCATTCTTGGTGCTCTCCTGTTCCTCAACTATGTGCTTCCCCTTGGTGACATCATTCGCAGACGTGGAGTCAGCTTCAAAATATATGCAGCTGAGATCCAGCTCTGCCTCTCCGCAAACTCTCTCAAACCCAGACCTGCCTCTCCACAAACTCTCTCAAACCCAGCTCTGCCTCTCCACAAACTCTCTCAAACCCAGCTCTGCCTCTCCACAAACTCTCTCAAACCCAGCTCTGCCTCTCCACAAACTCTCTCAAACCCAGCACTGCCTCTCCACAAACTCTCAAACCCAGCACTGCCTCTCCACAAACTCTCAAACCCAGCACTGCCTCTCCACAAACTCTCAAACCCAGCACTGCCTCTCCACAAACTCTCAAACCCAGCACTGCCTCTCCACAAACTCTCTCAAACCCAGCACTGCCTCTCCACAAACTCTCAAACCCAGCACTGCCTCTCCACCATCTCTCAAACCCAGCACTGCCTCTCCACCATCTCTCAAACCCAGCACTGCCTCTCCACAAACTCTCTCAAACCCAGCACTGCCTCTCCACAAACTCTCAAACCCAGCACTGCCTCTCCACCATCTCTCAAACCCAGCACTGCCTCTCCACCATCTCTCAAACCCAGCACTGCCTCTCCACAAACTCTCTCAAACCCAGCTCTGCCTCTCCACAAACTCTCAAACCCAGCACTGCCTCTCCACCACCTCCAAAACCCAGCTCTGCCTCTCCACCACCTCCAAAACCCAGCTCTGCCTCTCCACAAACTCCCAAACCCAGCTCTGCCTCTCCACAAACTCCCAAACCCAGCTCTGCCTCTCCACAAACTCCCAAACCCAGCTCTGCCTCTCCACAAACTCTCAAACCCAGCACTGCCTCTCCACAAACTCCCAAACCCAGCTCTGCCTCTCCACCATCTCTCAAACCCAGCACTGCCTCTCCACCATCTCTCAAACTCAACACTGCCTCTCCACCATCTCACAAACCCAGCACTGCCTCTCCACAAACTCTCAAACCCAGCACTGCCTCTCCACAAACTCTCTCAAACCCAGCACTGCCTCTCCACAAACTCCCAAACCCAGCTCTGCCTCTCCACAAACTCCCAAACCCAGCTCTGCCTCTCCACAAACTCTCAAACCCAGCACTGCCTCTCCACCATCTCTCAAACCCAGCACTGCCTCTCCACCATCTCTCAAACTCAACACTGCCTCTCCACCATCTCTCAAACCCAGCACTGCCTCTCCACAAACTCTCAAACCCAGCACTGCCTCTCCACAAACTCTCTCAAACCCAGCACTGCCTCTCCACAAACTCTCAAACCCAGCACTGCCTCTCCACCACCTCCAAAACCCAGCTCTGCCTCTCCACAAACTCCCAAACCCAGCACTGCCTCTCCACAAACTCTCAAACCCAGCTCTGCCTCTCCACAAACTCTCAAACCCAGCACTGCCTCTCCACAAACTCTCAAACCCAGCTCTGCCTCTCCACAAACTCCCAAACCCAGCACTGCCTCTCCACAAACTCTCAAACCCAGCTCTGCCTCTCCACAAACTCTCAAACCCAGCACTGCCTCTCCACAAACTCTCAAACCCAGCACTGCCTCTCCACAAACTCTCAAACCCAGCTCTGCCTCTCCACAAACTCTCAAACCCAGCACTGCCTCTCCACCATCTCTCAAACCCAGCACTGCCTCTCCACCATCTCTCAAACTCAACACTGCCTCTCCACCATCTCTCAAACTCAACACTGCCTCTCCACCATCTCTCAAACTCAACACTGCCTCTCCACCATCTCTCAAACCCAGCACTGCCTCTCCACCATCTCTCAAACCCAGCACTGCCTCTCCACCATCTCTCAAACCCAGCACTGCCTCTCCACCATCTCTCAAACTCAACACTGCCTCTCCACCATCTCTCAAACCCAGCACTGCCTCTCCACAAACTCTCTCAAACCCAGCTCTGCCTCTCCACAAACTCTCTCAAACCCAGCTCTGTCTCTCCACCTCTCTCAAACCCAGCTCTGCCTCTGTATTGCCAGACTGCCTATCATCCAGTTTAGGCTGAGTTGCAATTTCCTTCAGCTACTTATTAAGAAGACCAAAATTCCTGCCACAAACTTCGTACCTTCAACACCAACTCCATCCCCTTCCTGGGCATTGCCTTAGGTTGAATCAGACTGTTTGTAACCTCAGGCTACTATTCAACCCTGAGCTGAGCTTCCACCCCTATATTCTCCATCCTACTTTCAGGTATGTAACATCACCAGCCTCCGCCCTTATCGCAGTCCATCGACCACTGAATTCCTCATCCATTTTTTTCTCTCGCCTCCAGACAGAACTATTCCAATAGTATACTGGTCATCCTCGCATCCTCCACCCTCTATAAACTTTAGCTCATGCAAAACTTGGCTGCTTGTATCCCATCACCTCTGACCTCACTAACTTACATGGGTTCCCAATCACCCAATGTGTCAAATTTTTAATTCTTACCCTAGTGTTTAAATTCCTCCATGGCCTCGGCTCATTGATATCTTTGTAGCCTCTTCTAGCCCCACAAAAGACCCCCGAACTCTCCGTTCCTCTCACTCTGAACACTTGTGCACCCATCCTCCCTTCACCCCACCTTCATAAGAACATAAGAACATAAGAAATAGGAGCAGGAGTAGGCCATTTAGCCCCTCGAGCCTGCTCCACCATTCAATAAGAATATGGCTGATCTTCTACCGCAACTCCACTTTCCTGCACTACCCCCATATCCCTTGATTCCTTTAATTCCCTCAATATCCAAAAATCTATCGATCTCTGACTTGAATATACTCAATGACTGAGCCTCCACAGCCCTGTGGGGTAGAGAATTCCAAAGATTCACCACCCTCTGAGTGAAGATATTTCTCCTCATCTCAGTCCTAAATGGCCGACCCCTTATTCTGAGACTGTGACCCCTGGTTCTAGATTCCCCAGCCAGGAGAAACATCCTCTCTGCATCTACCCTGTCAAGCCCTGTAAGAATTTTGTATGTTTCAATGAGATCACCTCTCATTCTTCTAAACTCTAGAGAATATAGGCCTAGTCTACTCAATCTCTCCTCATAGGACAATCGCCCCATCCCAAGAATCAGTCTGGTGAACCTTCGTTGCACTCCCTCTATAGCGGGTATATCCTTCCTTAGGTAAGGAGACCAAAACTGTACACAGTACTCCAGGTGTGGTCTCACCAGGGCCCTATATAATTGCAGTAAGACATCTTTACTCTTATACTCAAATCCTCTTGTATTAAAGGTCAACATACCATTTGCTTTCCTAATTGCTTGCTGTACCTACATGTTAACTTTCTGCGATTCATGTACAAGGACAACCAGGTCCCTCTGAACACCAACATTTCCCAATCTCTCACCATTTAAAAAATACTTTGCTTTTCTATTTTTCCTACCAAAGTGGATAACTTCACATTTCTCCACATTATATTCCATTTGCCATGTTCTTGCCCACTCACTTAACCTGTCTATATCCCCTTGAAGCTTCTTTGCATCCTCCTCACAACTTACATTCCCACCCAGCTTTGTATCATCAGCAAACTTGGATATATTACATTTGGTCCCCTCATCCAAATCATTGATATAGATTGTAAATAGCTGAGGCCCAAGCACTGATCCTTGTGGTACCCCACTAGTTACAGCCTGCCAACCCGAAAATGACCCGTTTATTCCTACTCTCTGTTTTCTGTCTGTTAACCAATCCTCAATCCATGCTAGTATATTACCCCCAATCCCATGAGCCCTAATTTTGTTTAATAACCTCTTGTGTGGCACCTTATCGAATGCCTTCTGAAAATCCAAGTACACCACATCCACTGATTCCCCCTTATCTATTCTGCTAGTTACAACCTCAAAA
Organism: Squalus acanthias; assembly: GCA_030390025.1. Classification (NCBI taxonomy): domain Eukaryota; kingdom Metazoa; phylum Chordata; class Chondrichthyes; order Squaliformes; family Squalidae; genus Squalus; species Squalus acanthias. Next base: position 80,774,930 of record CM059436.1, on the reverse strand, counting down.
AACTCTAACAGATTCGTCAAATATGATTTCCCTTTCATAAATCCGTGTTGACTCTGCCCAATCCTATTATTATTTTCTAAGTGCCCTGTTACCACGTCCTTAATAATAGATTCTAGCATTTTCCCTACTACTGATGACAGGCTAACTGGTCTGCAGTTCCCTGTTTTCTCTCACCCTCCTTTCTTAAATAGTGGGGTTACATTTGCTACGTTGTAATCCATGGGAACCATTCTAGAATCTATGGAATTTTGGAAAATAACAACTAATGCATCCACTATCTCTATAGTCACTTCTTTCAACACCCTAGGATGTAAGCCATCAGGTCCAGGGGATTTATTGGCTTTCAGTCCCATTAATTTCTCCACTACTATTTTTTTGCTAATACTAATTTCTTTCAGTTCCTCATTCTCGCTAGAGCCTTGGTTCTCCATTATTTTTTGTGTCTTCTTCCGTGAAGACAGACATAACGGGCTCGATTTTTATTCCCGAGGCGGGTTGGAGTCGGGTTTTGTGGTGGGCGGGTTCCGGAGCCACTTCCAGCCGGATCAGCTGTGGATGTCCGATTTTAATTAAATCAGCTTGTTGAGTTCATTGGGGCGCGCTGGCCGGTCCAATGAGTGTGATCGGGTCGGCTGGCCACCTCTGATGATGTCATCATAGCAGCTGGTTTTAAAGCTCCCATTCAGCCTCAGCCTTTGTCTTCTGCATTCCGATAGTCTGTGATTTTGTTACAACAACAAAGAGTTCTTCCAGCGGCAAGGCAGCTCCTCGATTTAATGATGAGTCCCTCCGTGCTCTTGTCGATGCTGTAAGAGGGCGCAGGGAGATTCTCTTCCCTCCGGATGGCCGGAGGAAGCCTCCTCAGCAGACCAAGGCAGCCTGGCTGCGCATTGCTGAGGAGGTCAGCACAAGGTCCATTTGTTCACGCTCCTGGATCCAATGCAGGAAATGGTTTAATGATCTTGTACGAACATCAAAAGTGAGTATCCCATCACACTTACCTAAAATCTGCTTCCCTTCTCTTCTCATCACCAGCACTCTGCGTTATAAGCCTACTCCTCCATATACCACCTTACCCTTACTTCCCTTGCACTCTTACCTATCCATCTCTGTCTCTGTACTGAATCACTTCAGCATCCTGCCTATGCACCCCTTAGACTCGCTCTCACTGTTCTGCAGTGACAACAACTAACAACGTACAGCGAGCTAGCTTCCTCTTGGCACCTCACCCCATCTTCGTCTCCCTCAAAGCTTCTATAGTAGGGATTCTTCACACTCACTCCATCACTGTGGTTGAAACTCCGCTTGTGTCCCTCCTTGCAGGAAAAGATAGCCCACAATAAGAGGGAGAGAGAGCACTGACTGGAGGAGGTACACCAACCCTAGTAACCTTGACAAGTGCTGAGGAGGCTGCACACAAAATTGTTGGAGGTGGCGAGGATCTGGAAGTGGGCGATGGAGAGACGGGCACACTAGAGGAAGCTGGTGACATAATAGAGTTTCATCCCTCTCATTGATATTTAGTGATTGACTGCAATGGCATATGATGTTCATAGAGAATCGTGTTGTATCATCTGCACAAAAGGATGTATCTGCTACATCAATATCAGATGTCTAAATCATGCCTTTACTCTCCCACAGGACCATCGAGCGCCCCCCTCCCCATGATCCAGGACGAAGAGCCAGACGACTCCACAGAGGAACCTGAAGCCTCTGAGGGAGCAGTGTCACCAGGACTCAGTGCACCCAGCACCAGCGCAGCAACACACTCCTCGGTGGGGCCCTCGCGAGTTAGAGTAGTGTTGCCACCTGGTTTATCACAGTGCACAAGTGAGCATCAGCAGATGGTGAAGACAGCGACAGTAGTGGAGAGTCCTTGGCGGAGGTTGCACCAATCTCCTAGCTCTGCTGAGCTCAATGCAGACGCTGTGCCTCTGGGGCCATCCAGAAAAAGAGCGGTTTGGGAAATACAGGAACAAGTGCAGGAGTCTCTGGAAGGGTTTGCCTCCAGGGTTAGTGCGAGTGTGGAGAGAATGGAGGAGTCCATCTGTAGCATCAGTACTGCCGTGGTGGAGGCAATGGCACATGAACGCACCACCATGGATAGGATGACAACCTCCATGGAAAGGCTGGCTACCGCCATGGAGGAAATAAGTTGCCAGAGTCAGGAAAACATGGTGATTGTTCAAAATAAATTTTCATTTCTGGAGGAGAGATGGGCAGCTATTGAGCAGAGAAACCAGAGCTTCATGGACGTCCTTGTGATGAGGACTGCTAGTGCAGATATGGCCCCCCTGATGTGCAGCAAGGTGCTCTCCAGCCATTTGCCAGCACTGAGGTGCGGCTGACCCATGAGAGGAATGTTGTTGACAGGACACAAGGAAGTGTGGGCTCCTCTCCAAGCACTCACACGACCCTGCCACTGCAGAGCCCTCAGTCAGAGACCCACTTTGCAGAGCCAACTGAGAAGCACGTTTCAGCCCCTGCACAGCAGCAGGAAGAGCAGACTGTTTAAGAGCATTCCAAGGCTCCCAAACCCAGAGGATGCCCGCCAAAGGCGTTATAGCAGGCGCAGCATCCTCGTCAGCAAGGTGGCTGTACATCTGCTGAAGTCACAGGGGGAGCACCACGTAGAAGCACGTGTAAAGAAAGATTAAGCACATATAGTCACAAGGGGACTCACGTGGGTGTTTTGTCTTTTTTCTGACTGTTCTTGGTTTGTGATCCTTTTGTCATGTGGTAAAGAAAAATTATGGCAAGCAGTTGATTGTGTGGCCTATGTGTTCTGGGAAATGGCAAATGCGCATTGAGGGCTCAGGCCAACTTGCTTTCGTAATGCTGATGGTGAAAGTGATAGAAAATAACCGGTATAGCAGAGAGGATGTATGATGTTGGACAAATGTCACCTACAATTACAGAGCCATATGGTAGCCACCTATTGTTGAAGAGTAAGCTTATGCGAATGTGGCATGGCAGTGTGCATACCCTGCTTGACGGACAGCTGTGAACTGGAGGGATGCTGCGTTGGTCACAACAGGGCACGCAAGGTGACCCTCGTCCTCCTCCTCCTCCTCTTCCGAAGAAATTCTGCGCTGAGCCACACGGCTGCTGTTCCTCCGATTATGAGGACCAGGATGAGAGGACATAAATTTTTCCCATCCCCTTGCTTTAGATTTCATTTGAGGCAACAAGCTTGCAAGCGCACAGTCGAAATGGCCTGAAATTATTCCATTCAGGTCACACTGCAGATGGGTGTCAGCTTGAACAGTCAGAAGGTCAGTAGATGAGCAAAATCTTATCCCAAACCTACAACAGCAAAGTTGTTGCATTTGATTGTCAGCCATGTTTCAGGAGCACTTTTAAAGTGCTCCACCAATGAATACAAATCATGTCCTCCACCAACTCGTCTCCTTGAAGCTGGCCTGTTTCTGACAAGATGGGAAACAGGAGCCAGAAGCACAAAAATGGGAAACCACTATCAAAATAGGATTAGCAAGGCAGTTAACAGGCTCTTAACTGCCTTAACTACCTGTCCCACCGGTTCCAGTCGGGTCAGTTTTGGAGCGGCTGAACAGACACTCACGAAAATCAGGTGGGGGCGGGATGAAGGCGGGTTGGGTGTCTGAAGCCATTTTTTCTGATTTTCGCTGCAGACCCGCCTCCAAACCTGCCTCCTCAGGGCTATTAAAATCGAGCCTAATGTATTTGTTTAATTTCTCTGCCATTTCCTTATTCCCCATTATAATTTCCCCTGTCTCAGCCTGTAAGAGACCCACATTTACTTTCGCTAATCTTTTCCTTTTTACATACCTATAGAAGCTTTTACAGTCTGTTTTTATGTCTCTTGCTAGTTTACTCTCATATTCTATTTTCCCTTTCTTTATCAATTTCTTGGTTCTCCGTTGCTGAATTCTAAAATCCTCCCAATCCTCAGGCTTACTAGTCTTTTTGGCAACATTATAAGTCTCTTCCTTTGATCTACTACTATCTTTAACTTCACTTGTTAGCCATGGTTGGACCACTTTTCCTGTGGGGTTTTTGTGCCTTAAAGGAATGTATATTTGTTGTAAATTATGTATTAATTCTTTAAATGCTAGCCATTGCTTCTCTACCATCATACTTTTTAATGTAGTTCCCCAATCTACCTTAGCCAACTCGCCCCTCATACCTACATAGTTTGCTTTGTTTAGATTTAAGATCCTAGTTTCGGATTTAACTGAATCACTTTCAAACTCAATATAAAATTCTATCATATTATGTTCACTCTTCCCAGAAGGCCCCTTTACTACAAGGTTATTAATTAACCCTTTCTTGTTGCACAATACTAGATCTAAAATAACCTGTTCCCTAGTTGGTTCCTCAACATACTGATCTAGAAAACTATCTTGCATACATTCCATGAATTCGTCCTCCACACTATTACTGCAAATTTGGTTTCTCCAGTCTATATGTAGATTAAAGTCCCCCATGATTACTGTATTACCCTTGTTAAATGCACCTCTAATTTCCTGATTTATACTCTGCCCTACATTACAATTATAGTTTGGGGGCCTATAAACAACTCCAACCAATGTTTTCTGCCCCTTGCTGTTTCTTACCTCCACCCAAACTGATTCTACTTCTTGATTTTCGGAGCTAAGCTCCTTTCTCTCTAAAGTCTTTACTCCATCCTTTATTATCAGGGCTACCCCATCGCCTTTTCCATTTTGCCTATCTCTTCTAAAAGTTAAGTATCCTGGAATATTTAGTTCCCAAACTTGGCCACATTGCAACCACGTCTCCGTAATGGCTATTATTTCAAACCTATTAATTTCTATCTGTGCTATTAATTCATCTATTTTGTTGCAAATGCTTCACGCACTCAGATATAGTGCCTTTAGCTTTGATTTATTTCTATTTTTCCCTGATGTCACCTTAGTCACTGATGCCTTTGTTACTCTCTCTGTCCCTTCCTGACCCACTCTGCTTATTTTTACCCAAAACTCTACTCTGTTCTAGAGCCTTGACATTTCTCTCGCTGCTGTTAAATTTACTCTTTCCTGAATCCTCTCCCCGCACCCCCCCCACCCCTCATTAGTTTAAAGCCCTGTCTACTGCCCTAGTTATTTGGTTCGCCAGGACACTTGTCCCAGCCCGGTTTAAGTGGAGCCCGTCCCAACGGAACAGCTTCCTCTTTCCTCAGTACTGGTGCCAGTGCCCCATGAACTGAAACCCCTTTCTTCCACACCACTCTTTGAGCCATGCATTCAAACCTCTAATCTGTTTGTCCCTATGCCAATTTATGCATGGCTCAGGTAACAATCCAGAGATTATTACCTTTGAGGTTCTGCTTTTTAATTTGGATCTTAATTCCTCAAACTCCCTCAGCAGAACCTCATTCCAAGTTCTACCTATGTCGTTGGTTCCTACATGGACCATGACAACTAGATCCTCCCGCTCCCACTCCAAGTTCTCCTCCAGCTGCGAGAAGATGTCTTTAACCCTGGCACCGGGCAGGCAACACAACCTTTGGAACTCTCGGTCACAGCTGTATCTATTCCCCTGACTATACTGTCCCCTACCACAACTACATTCCCTTTCACCTCCCCCACTTGAATGGCCTCCTGCACCATGGTGCCATGGTCAGCTTGCTCATCCATCCAGCAGGCTTTTCCCTCATCCACACAGGCAGCAAGAACCTTATACCTGTTGGACAGGGGCAAAGTCTGAGGCTCCTCCAGCACTGCACCTGAGGTCCCTTTACCTGCCTGAGTTGCAGCCACACGCTCCTGTCCCTGACCACTAACCAGACCTGTACCACTACTTAACCTAAGGGGTGTGACTGCCTCCTGGATCAAAGTGTCCAGGTAACTCTCCCCATCCCTGATGCCCCGCAATGTCTGCACCTCAGACTCCAACTCAAAAACTCTGAGCTGAAGTTCCTCAAGATGCAGGCACTTACCGCAAACGTGGTTGGCCGGGATCATAATGCTCTCCACAAACTCCCACATGCTGCAGTTGCGGCACACCACCTGCACTGCCATCCCTATATGACTTTGTTTTATTTCATTAAATTTGTAATGCGGTTACTTAGTTTACAGCGTAGTTTCTTGATCACTCACTTGATCTAGATTAAGATATGGGTACTGAAATTATATAACTCCTTATGACACAAAGCACTGCAAGTAGTGTAGGCAAAAAGCAGCAACTCCTTCCTCCCTCTTCTCCGAATTCCCACTCTTTCCAAATTCCCAAATAAAACACTCTGTTTAAGTACACTCCGTTTTAACTGCCCACTTCAGCTGCCCAAGCCCTGCACTCTGGATATCCCTCCCTTAAATGCCTGTGACACATCACTCCTTTAAGATCCTCCTTAAAACCCAGCTCTTTGACCAAGCTTTTGGTCACCATTTCTAATCTCTCCTTTTTTAGCTTGGCATCCATTTTTTTCCTTTTAGATTTCTGAAGCACCTTGGAACATTTTTTTACGTTAAAGATGCTACTTAAATGCACATTGTTGTTGACTGTTATAAAAGCAGCACGGCATTCCTCGATTCACTCTAGAAACCTTCTTTTCCTATTTCACTAGGTGCTCCAGAACTGATTACAGTTTAACAACTGTAAATCATAGAATCATAGAAATTTACAGCATAGAAGGAGGCCATTTGGCCCATCTTGTCCGTGCCGGCCGACAAAGAGCTATCTACCCTAAGCCCACTTTCCAGCACTTGGTCCGTAGCCTTGCAGGTTACGGCACTTTAAGTGCATATCCAAGTACTTTTTAAATGTGATGAGGGTTTCTGCCTCTACCACCCACGGGGTGCCACTAATGCCACAGGGTTAGCAGTTGTCTGCCAAATTCCTCATTTTTTGGTCTCTATGGAATTAATTTATTTGTGTCACTGGTTTGGCAATTAGTGTGATTGGCACAAATATTGGTTCAGCTTTTTTGGAAGATGGTCTTGACAATATCCATTATTTTGATCATACGGCACTTGTTGCGAATTATATTCTTCACAACCAGCAAAAAGGTGCCCAGTACCATCAGTATAACTCACAACATCTGTAGGCATTTTAGTTTCTGACCCTGTGTTTAACCTGACAACTTGACCAGAGAGACCAGTACTACATCAAAAAGCTAAAATGAGTTGAGTGTCATTCATAATGAGTAAAACTTGGCAGCCCTACTCAGGGTTAATACACTGCATGCTACGATACGCATCTGGAAAGTCCTAATTGAATCTCTATTCCGTATTGAGTTTACTGATCTCAGCCAGGGTGACTGCAGGTCTACTACAGTTGGTCTCTGCATTCTAGGCAGACGGGGGGGTGGGCAGTAAATAAACAGACAGGAACTTCATTTTTGATCAGTACCCAATGACCTGACGTGTGTGAGTGGATGGGATTGAATTTGGCCGTGGTTCCCATCTCCACTGACACTTCAGAGGCTCACACAGGTACGTGACCATAAAAGCATTATACCAGAGAGCTGCCAGTACTCCCTATACCCCAGCTGTGTCCCAGCATGACATACCGCCTACCTTGCAAAAAGAAAATTAGCGGGTGGGAAGTGCAGACTTTAGTTTGCTTTGCTGTCATTTTCTATATATTCTATTTCTTGCTCCCCTAATGGCTTCGTTAGTAAAGATAGTGAGTAACTGAGCCATAGACATCAAAATGTCCCAAGCTTGAGTTAGTATTGAGTTAGCTGATTTTAGTCCGGTGGTGGCAGGGGAAATACAACTGATCACAGCACTTCTGAGCAAAGAAGGGGGAAAAACAATCAGTGTTCCTGATCCTAATCACCATGTCATGATCCTTGATAGCATATATGTGTGTGTGTGTGCGTACACACATGTATGTATATTGAACAAGGACAGGACAGAGTTTGCCTGTGTGCTATCTGCAATTGAATAGCCTGCTAACACTCAACGGCTGAAATTCCAAGGCACAGAGGTGGAAGATTACCCACGGAGGGTCAGAAGTTGGGGTGGAACCCAGATCTGCCAGCTTTCTTCCCCTTGTAAAATCTGGCCAAATTGTGGCTTGGAGGGGGCGGGGCGGGGTGGGGTTGGGATTGAAACACTTTGCCCACTCCTGCTGTCTCCAAATTAGTTGTTTTTTTTAATGTCCGGATGGAGGTAGACATCAAAAATATATGTTTTTTAAAATCATCGCAAGGTCACAAACTTATTGGGGAAAATGCGCTGTGTTTTTTGGGACTAAGCTAGACAGGTCAGGAAGATTCCAGATTTGATTCTAGGTCTTGTGCTGAATTATTAATTCCAGCTGGTGTGGCAATAGACACACTGAAATTGACCGCAGTAAAGGAGGAGAAAAAAAGTTAACCAGTATTTCCATTCCTCATCTCTATCTAATAATCCAGAGATATGTGTAAAAGAGGTGAGGACTGAATCGGACTCAGTTGCGATCCCACCAACCCTGCCAACATCACTGTCCAAGCTTTAGGTTGACGGATGAAGAATGGCTGCCTTACTGAGCTGCTGGTGCCTGTGGAGCCATACCCTAGTGTGAGTCACCACTGTAAAGAGAAGAGGTGTTGAGCGGAAATAAATGTGGATCCCATTTATTCACTTTCCCTTTTCTTTTTCCAAGAGGTTTTTTGCGAAACGTTCCTTTCCACCAACCCCCCCCCCCCCCCATCTTGTTATGTGCTCCCATGTTCTTTATTACATTTTTACTATCCTGTCTTTGATCTCGATATTCCTGGCTCTGCACTATCTCCTGGCTTTGATCTCTCTATCTCCCAGTTCAGTCCTTGTGATCTTTTGGCTGTCTATTTCCATCACCTGGTTCTATACATACAATCTCCAGGCTTTATCCCAGCAATCTCCCAGTCCTGGATCAGTTCAACAAGGCACATCCATGCAAGTTGCTACTACTGCTGTGATATTACAGCAACACCATGGATTGCTGCTATCACTTAAAGTGTAGCCTTTATTTTATTATGTTTGAAATGACTGTAAATGGCTAGAATTGAGTACCAAAATTGAATTTTGCACAAGTTACTCAAAAAATGCTTCAGAAGCAAATTTTGATTTAATATTGAAGCTATTTGAAGTGATTATAGGCACAGTGATGCACATATAGCTGTAACAGTAGTCAATCCTTTCAGGCTGCATGCAAGATCATTAAAAAAAATCTTTAGCTTAGTGTGCTTAACTTTACTGTGTTGCTACCAATGGCACCCCCGATGTCAGTAGCATCACCCCATGACTGTAGCATAAAAAGAATTGGAGAGGAACAACTTTAAAAAAAAAAATCCCCTCTCCTTGGATGGGGTCCACTTGCACACTTCGCCTGATCTCACTCAATGTACTCACCTCCTGACTTAAACCAGCTCATTTTGAGGGCGAGGAAGCTGGAACTCCCAGAATAGTGAGTCACCGTCCTCGATCTCACCCCCTCTGTATCAGTGACCATGTTTGGGTTGCACAGTAGTCCCGCCCCTAAATAATGCTGCTGGAAACTCTCACCTAAGGCCAGGACCTGGCATTTCCAGGTCCTCGCAGCGTTTGTAACCGTTCCACCAGAGTTACGGCGAGAGTCTGCCAGAGTATCAGTGGGAGTCCACCAGAATGGCCAAGTAATTTCGGGGCCTCACTGTGATATTAAGGGGTAAAAATTCACTTGGTTGCGCCACCCGTTAGCGCCTTAAGAGGGCGCTAATGGGGCGCAAAGCCGCTAACGCCCGGGCGCAGCGATGTTTGCGCCGCTCGAGAACTTAACTTGAGATTGTGCGGCGGCGCTAAAACTTACCGCTGCGACCACCTGCGCGCACAGATTGTGACGTCATTCCATGGTGCAACGCCCTTGGGGCGCCCCATAGCGGAAATTGAGTGGCGCCCCCTGCCTTACCGCCTGGCGCTTCCAACGACCAGAAGACTGGAACGCTATCAATCGCTGTGGGGCTGGGGGGGGGGCGCTATTTAAAGGGGGCCTCTTCCTGTCTTTTATTGTTGGTGGCATTTTTGAACTACGCATTCTGAGAGAGAGAGGGAGAGACTTCTGGAGAGATTCAACGTTGTGTGAAGGAGTTTTGGGTACTGAGCAGCACTTTGCAGGTTCATTTTGATTTGCCATTCCTTGTATCGATTTAGCAGAGACCGTGGGAGCTGCACTCTGAGCTCTTTGCCTGGTGCTCTCCATTGTTCTTTCCAGCACATTTGATGTGCAAGTCTCTCCAGGCCGAGATTCAAGGCAGCAATGAACAGGATGTGGATGGAAAGCAAGATTAACCATCCCCTTTAAGAACTGGCCCGTGCCATTGTGTGTGTGTTCCATTGCTGACTGACAGTACATGAGCTTCGCCAGCGCTCCGAGTTAGCGCCTCACTGCTCGGCCTTTGCACCTTAAGAGAGGTGTGCAGCGCCTGCTTTAGCGCTCCATTCACCTCCCGGGGCGGTAAAAGTGAAGTTTCCCGTCAGTGCCAATAATTAGCGCCAGGCGCTAATATTTGCGTCCGGACGATATTTGCGCCCCAAATGGGGCGCGACCTAATTTCTACCCCTAAGCCTTTTAGAATGGAAGTTCCTATTTGCCATTCCTGTTTTGAGCTAAGTTAGTTGATATCAGCTGTAGATCAATGTGGGCAAGTGTGAGGTTATCCACTTTGGACCCAAAAAAGATAAATCAAAGTGTTTTTTCTAAATAATGAGAAACTAGGATCTGTAGAGGAACAGAGAGATTGAAAAGAAGAAAGATTTGAATTTATACAGCACCTTTTCACGATCTCAGGACGTCCCAAAGTGCTTTACAGCCAATGAATACTTTTGAAGTGTAGTCACCATTGTAATGTGGAAAACGTGGCAGCCAATTTGCACACAGCAAACTCCCACAAACAGCAATATCATAATGACCAGATAATCTGTTTTTTTAAGTAATGTAGATTGAGGGATACATATTGGCCAGGATAACTCCCCTGCTCTTCTTCGAAATAGTGCCATGGGATCTTTTATGTCCAGCTGAGAGAGCAGACGGGGCCTCGGTTTAACGTCTCATCCGAAAGACGACACCTCTGACAGCAGTCCCTCCGTACCATACTGGAGTGTCAAGCTAGACTTTCGTGCTCAAGTCTCTGGAGTGGGACTTGAACCCACAACCTTCTGATTCAGAGGCGAACGTGCAACCAGCTGAGCCACAGCTGACACTGCGTTTGGGCGTTCAAGTACACAAATCATTAAAAGCCAGTAGACGGGTACAAAAAAACAATCAAAAAGGCTGATGGAATGTCGGCCTTTAACTTAAAGGGGCTGGAATACGAAGAGGAGGAAGTGGTATAGAACCTTGGTCAGATCCCATCTGGAGTACTGCGTTCAGTTTTGGATTCCTCAGGAAGGATATATTGGCCTTGGACGGGGTGCAGCCCAGATTCACCAGAATTATGCCAGGATTTAGAGGATTAAATTATGAGGACAGGTTATGTAAACCTGACTTGAATTCCCTTGAGTTTGGAAGGGTGAGACGGTGATCTGATTGAGGTGTTTAAATGTTAAAAGGATTTGGTAGGATAGATACAGAGAAACTATTTCCTCTGGTGGGCGAATCAAGAAGGGGACAATATCTTAAAATTACAGCTAGGCCATTCAGGAGTGACAAAAGTGAGAAGTCGCACAACACCAGGTTATAGTCCAACAGTTTTATTTGAAATCACAAGCTTTCGGAGCTGCTGCCCCTTCGTCAGGTGAAGTGAAGGAATACGAATTGGCAAAGCATATATAGACAGAGAACAATGCCTGTGTAGCGTACAATCTCAGACGACTACAGTTAATCTTTCTGACTGCCTTTCATCACACCTTGGCAGAGAAACAATCAGGTCAGCCAGGAAGGCACCACATCAAAGACATAGCAAGATACAACTGAGACAATGAGGTGGGGTCACAGGGGGTCTAATGTGTCAAATGCAGTCTGTATGGAAAACCATAAACTTTAAAATGTTAACTTTTTTTTTACTGGAAATCACATCTGTGAACAAGCCAACGACGACTCGAGTCTGGATGACTCTATGTCATGTAGCGTGACATGAACCCAAGATCCCGGTTGAGGCCGTCCTCATGGGTGCGGAACTTGGCTATCAGTTTCTGCTCGATGATTTTGCGTTGTTGTGTGTCTCGAAGGCCGCCATTCAGGAGTGAAATCAAGAAGCACTTTTTCACACAGAGTAGTAGAAATGTGGTACTCTCTCCCCTAAAAGGTTGTGGATGCTGGGATAATTGGAGCTTTCAAGACCGAGACCGATAGATTTTTGTTAGGTAAAGGTATCAAGGGATATGGAACAAAGGTGGGAAAATGGAGCTGAGGTGCAGATTAGGCATGATCTAATTGAATGGTGGAGCAGGCACGAGGTGCTGAATGGCCTACTTCTGTTCCTAATGTTCCTATAGCAGCGCTTCGGGCAAAATCAACCAGGGTTCCATTCCCGATCACGATGCAGTGATGCTGCTGTGAAGTGTGCCTGTTGATGTCAGTTGAGGAGAGGACCAGGGCTCAGATGTGAAGACTCTGACAGTAGAATACGCTGTAAACATTCAGGAAGTAGGTTCAAACTTGAAGAATGGCTATTAGGATGAGGTATTAGAAAGTTGGCGGTGCCTGTTAATCGTTGGCAGACCAAAGTTTATTCAAGGTACAATCAACATAAGGAGGCAGAGCTGAGGAATCTGACAATTGCCCATAATGTACATATTACAGCCAGTACCCCAGCAAGAGTCAGCACCTGCAGGAGAAGAGAGGTGAAAAGGTGAGAAAATTAGAAATGAATGAATGTTCATTTTGGCAAGTGAAGCACTGGCTGGAGCAAGTTACATACCAGTGTGCTGGAACAATGCAAATTTGTTTGTAGGAGATCAGCTCTGAGAATGATACCATAAAACGGGTTATTTCTGTGTGGGCTTTATTTTTGCCAATTTCATATTTGCCATTTTAGTGCAGGGTGAAAAACCAAAGCAAAGTTTTCAACCAGCCAATGTTAAATGAGAAATTCAACACAACTATTACACAGAGCAAGATATATTACTAACTGCACTTTGTAGTGCTTCAAACCATAAACAAGATGCAAGTGAATGCAAAAGTACTAATGGGGATCAGTAGCATTACAAGTGCAGTATCAAGCAATACACAGCAAATGACATTGGCCCTGAAATTCGCCTCTCCGGCTTGTCGCGGGGGTAAGGATCGCGCGCGCACTTACCTACCGTGCCTGCCGTTGACCTCTGGGCCCACGGGAACTTCAGCTCTTGGGCCTGCTCCAAGTGCCGGCGCGCAGTGCTTGCGTGTCCCAGGGGCATAGTTAGTGCGATGCGTCCCCTGGGATCACGTGGGCCATGGAGAGACAATGGCAGCAGACCATCTTTCATTCATAGATTTGACAGGAAGACCTGTCAAATCTATGAATTGAAATCAGCCCCAAAAGAACAGCTAAACTGCAAATAAATTTAAAAAAACCATCACATTTATAAAATAACTATAAGTTAAATAAATTACCTATTCAAACAAAAATTTAAATTTTTGAAAAAATTAAAATACTTTTTAACAGTGCTAAAAATAAACTTACCTTTCTTTAAAGTATCTAAAAAAGATAAACCTGTTGAAATTTTTTTTTAATTATAATTACCACTTACCTTGTTGAAAACGGGTCCTGCGCCTCCTTTTTAAAAACACAGGTTCTTCAATGCTTACCCTCCCGGAGAAACCTGAAAAAAAACCTAAGTGTGCTGCGTGCGCGCAGCCTCTCCCGCGTACGCGGTTCACCTCTGAACCGCTCCCTTCACCAGACCGGAAGTTCCGGTTTCCCGCGCATGCGCAGTGCATGCAGGAAACTGGCACTTCAGGACGCCTTACGGGTGAGTACACAGTGCGTACTCACCCGGCAAGGGCCGAATTTTTGGCCCATTATCCTTAACACAAATTACAATAAACTGCCATTAGCATAAAATAAAGCAAGCCAAGTTTATAATGATTTCAAGCACACATTGATTTCCAGCTTGGAAAGTGTTCATTGGAAGTCAGTCATTTGATGTTACTGCTTATCAGGGAATCAGACTTGGCTCAGTGGTAACACTCTTGCCTGTGTCAGAAGGTTATGAGTTCAAGTCCCACTCCAGAGACTTGAGCACCTAATCTCGGCTGGCACTTCAGTGAGGTACTGAGGGAGTGCTGCACTGTCGGAGGTGCCGTCTTTCAGATGAGACGTTAAATCGAGGCCCCATCTGCCCTCTCCGCCGGACATAAAAGATCCCATGGCACTGTTTCGAAGAAGTGCAGGGGAGTTCTCCCCGGTGTCCTGGCCAATATTCCTGACCAACAACATTTTAACAGATTATCCTCATCATCAGTCTCATTGCTGTTTGTGGGAGCTTGCTGTGCGCAAATTGGCTGCTGTGTTTCCTACATTACAACAGTAACTACACTTCAAAAATACTTCATTGGCTTTAAAATGCTTTGGAACATCCTGAGTTCGTGAAAGGCGCTATAGAAATGCAAATTCATTCATTCTTTCTTTTTCTTTTCTTTCTTATGAATTCTTCCTTCAATGCAATTTTTTGTTTGGGAAATCTACAGCTTGTAAATCTCTGATACAAACAGCTAGGATGAAAATGGTAACATCGTTGTTTTAAGCTACTTTTTATATTAGTTTTGTGCCATGCTAGTGCCACTGGCTCTTGATGCATGGGTCTCGTGCAGCTAATGGAAACTCCCAAGTAAAGTTGCTGGATTCACTAAGTCACAGTTGCTGGGAAGACTTGGTAGCACCTATAAGAAGCAACTGTAGTGGAGCAGATTTTATACTTTCTCCATTCTGCTGGGGCTGTCTGTGATTGTGATTTTCCAGTTGTTTCTGCTTCCTACTGATGCATAGAATGAGGAGGTCAGGTGGACATTCCAACATTGTTGTCTTGCCGCCACAGTGATTCTGTGCGTGTGCAATACATGACTTGACAGGAAACTTGTAGGCTGGGTGGGAAGCATCTGTCTTTCCTGCAGAGATAAATTTGAATGGTAGTAAACGGCCAGGCAAGGAGATGGACCAAAGGGCGGCGAGTTCTCAATTGTTGTCTAGCCCATGAGCTCAACTTGCTTGACTCCTTCAGGTCACTCTGATCCCAGTTGAAAATCAGCTCACTTGGAATAGCTCCACTGATAAACATAGCTTTCACTCAATCCAAACATTCTTGCCTGACGTGAGCAAAACATTTTTGGGAACTTTTTGGCGGAATTAGTACCTTTTGTTTGACAGATCCAAGGCTGTTCAACAAACTTTGCCCCCAGTCTATGGAAAAAAAAACTATTGGCCTGCCAAAGTCAGACAGCAGCCCTTGATCCCTGTGTTTCACGATGCTCATAACTGCAGCAATAATAGTGTTGGAGTTCCAGTGGATTAAAGTGCTACAAAATAATTTTATATTTCTTTGTCCATCAAATCAGGCAACAAGTGACTGATCCCTTTTCATTGATATCAATGCATTAATAACAAATTGGGATTTATTCTGCTGTTTTTTAATTTGCTTATTCACAAGACCGCAAGATAATTACAGATGTGGAAGACCATTTGGCCCATTTTAATGAATCTATCCAGAAAGAGCCTTAATTCCCTTGTTGCAGCATGAAATTATTAATATATGACCCCAGGGTTTTTGCCTCCATTACAGTATCTGGAAGTCCTTTCGAAGTGTTGACTACTCTATGTGTGAAGAAGAATTTCCTGATGTCCATCCTAAAATAATGCTTTGAACCTGGGTCGCCTTGTTCTACTCCTGCAATTTAATTTAAAGTAATATTCCAGGTTAACTGTTCCCATTCCCTTGACTATCTTATATGCCTCTAACATAGGAACAGGAGTAGGCTATTCAGCCCCTCGAGCCTTTTCCACCACTCAATTAGATCATGGCTGATCTGTATCTTCACTCCACCTACCCGCCATAGGTTCAAAGCATCATCTCTCAGACACCTCCTTTCCAGGCTGAATTGACAAGTTTCTCCAATCTTTCCTCATAGTCAGACCCCTGAGACTAGGGATCAGCCTCATGGCTCTTTTAAAAAATATATATATTTATTCATTCATGGGATGTGGGCATCGCTGGCAAGGTCAGCATTTATTGCCCATCCCTAATTGCCCTTGAGAAGGTGGTGGTGAGCCACCTTCTTGAACCGCTGCAGTCCGTGTGGTGAAGGTACTCCCACAGTGCTGTTAGGGAGGGAGTTCCAGGATTTTGACCCAGCGACGATGAAGGAACAAGTCAGCACTGCCTTGTAGCATTTCTACATAAATCTGACGGCTTTCATTGATACGATATCCAAATTGTTTAGGAAAGTACCTAACTGCTCTTGTGTTTCCATGCTGCAACACATATTATGCTACCCTAGCATTTCAGGGCTGTAATGCTTGTGCTGGCTGCGTTACTTGGCTATTTTGTGAGGCACCGTGTTTTTGTGAACTTGTGCTACAGCCTGTTATGTGTCAGGCGGCACACTGTTTGAGTGTCAGTTTTCACCCCAATCTCAAACGTTTCAGTAATGACACCTTTTTTTATTGTATATTGTGTGGTATGACACCAAAATGCTTATGCAGGGAAATAAATCCCATGTGCTTCCTGATGTGATAATTTAGCCCCATGCAAATGACCTTTTCATACTTTCAGAAATGTTCTCAAGCCAAATCTTGTTTATCACATTTAGTAACTTCCATAAACAAGATTCAGCTAGAAAACATTTATATAGAATAATAAATACTAATAGTTAGCCACTAGCCAGTCACTTTATATGCAAATCTAGTCATCGGCTACTTGTGAAAAATCTCAAAAGGTTGCAACAAAGCAGTGGTTGCTTATAGTTTCCTGTTAGACAATCCTAAGGAATTGTGCATGTAAAATTAAATAGCCATCACTATCTCTATGAGACAAATTCTAATCACACCAATCAGTATAAAACTTTAGATGCTGAAACTGAACATGTTCTCTTGCAAACAAAACTCTGCAAATCTGGAAAATTTGCTGTTGCGACTTTTTTGTCATACTGAAAGAATCAGTAGCAATGAACAGAAGACTCGTGGAATCCTCTTAGTGATTTAAAAAAAAACGTTGTACTTTAGCTTTTGGAATGCAGAGCGAGAGTTCAGCCAACTAACTGGTAATGGTGAGTGAGACTTAATGGATCAATCTGCTCTGCCTTGTCAGTGATTCCACTTTTGACTCTTGGAATGTGTTTGATGAAAAGGAAAGCAATTGTGCCGGACAGAAGACACAGATGTAACATGTTGGGGGTTAGGTTTTACAAGAACAATGGAGTAATGTAGCAGTGCACTGAGTTTCTTTCCAATCCAATGGAAGGGTGCAAATATTTAGACTCAAAGGCATGTGTTTTATTTCTAGTCCATTTATTTAAGGATTTCTTTTTATTCCTTTCCAGTTTTCCTCCTGTCTTGAAGCTCTGGTTCATGCTGGGGTGCCATTCCAAGCAAGCTGGCGATCTTCCAGAATTCAGCCAAGTAACCATTCTTCATGTATGAAGCTAGACAGTGCGTGTCTACCATGGGAAGGGAACGGGAACATCAAAGTTGAGCATGGTCTCGTCCTTGCCTAACATCCACACACGCATGTACTTGTAGCAGTTGACCCTGCGCAGTGATCAGGAGTGTGGGAACCCTAGCTGAATTTCCCCCTTCCTAGCCCAGAGGCATTGAAACCACTTGTAGCATTGACCTCCATCACTACCCCAACTGAGATTAGCTATCTAAGCAAGGGCAAGATATTGAACCTTGAACTTTCCTGTTCTGTATGTCTCAGTTCAGTTAAGGGTTCTGATGCAAGGTCATCGACCTGAAACGTTAACCGTTCCTCTCGCCACTGATGCTGCCTGACCTGATGAGTGTTTCCAGCATCTTCTATTTTTAGTTAAGGGTTCTTAGCTGCTTTTTATATTGTTCTTCTAACTTGGATTCCTGACACCCCATGTCTGTGAGCCGGCACCTCCTATTTATGCTGTTAAATCCATTTTCTTCGCCTGGTAGCAGACACGGAGACCCAAGCAGAACTATGATCATATTGAATGGAGGAGCAGGCTCGAAGGGCCAAATGGCCTACTCCTGCTTCTATTTTTCTATGATTCTATGGGGGAAAAATTCGGTTGGTTTGCGCCTCCCGTTAGTGCCCTAAGAGGGCGTTAATGGGGTGTAAAGCAACTAGCGCCCGGGCGCAGCGATGTTTGCGCCACTCGTGAAATTGACCAGACATTTTGCAGTGGCGCTAAACACTACTGCCACAATCTCCTGCGCCCACAGATCGTGACGTCAGTTGAGCGTGTAGCACCCTGGACCGGATATTGAGTGGCGCCCCCTGCCTTACCGCCTGCCGCTAGCAACGACAGGTTGAGCGGAGCGTTTTGCAGTCGGGAAGGGACTGGGGGAACGCTATTTAAAGGCGACCGCTTCCTGCCTTTTTTTGTCGGCGACATTTTTGCACCACGCATTCTGAGAGAGAGAGACTTCTGGAGAGATTCAACGCTGTGTGAAGGAGTTTTGGGTACTGAGCAGCACTTTGCAGGTTCATTTTGATTTGACCTTCCTTGCATTGATTTAGAAGAGACTATGGGGGCTGCACTCTGAGCTCTTTCCCTGGGCCTCTCCATTGTTCTTTCCAGCAGATTTGATGCACAGGTCTCTCCAGGCCAAGATTCAAGGCTGCAATGAGCAGGGTGTGGATGGAGAGCAAGATTGACCCTCCCCTTTAAGAACTGGCCAGCGCCAGTGTGTCTGTGTTCCATTGCTGACTGACATCACATGAGCTTCGCCAGCGCTCTGAGGTAGCGCCTCGCACCTCGGCGTTAGCGCCTTAAGAGAGGTGTGTAGCACCTGATTTAGCGCTCCAATCACCTCCAGGGGTGATAGAAGCCAAGTTTGCAGTCGGAGGCGATAATTAGCGCCAGGCGCTAAACTTTGCGCTCGGCTGATAATTGCGCCCCAAACGGGGCGAGACTGAATTTCTCCCCCTATGATTCTACATAAAAGCAGCTTTAATTCTTAGATACTTCTTTGACATAGATGGCTTTTGCTAGACATGCTCTTTTATAATGTACAGTTTAATCCACAAATCTGATTGTAAATTGTTACCAAGTCTGAATTTGCTCTGTACACTGTGTTAATAGTTAGCCAGTCACTTATATGCAAATCTATTTGTTGATTTTTTGCATACAATAGAGCTTCATTGCTCATCCAAACCAGATTTGA
This sequence comes from Squalus acanthias, assembly GCA_030390025.1. Lineage (NCBI taxonomy): Eukaryota > Metazoa > Chordata > Chondrichthyes > Squaliformes > Squalidae > Squalus > Squalus acanthias. The sequence continues at coordinate 80,755,711 of CM059436.1, read as the reverse complement.
CTTCTATTCCCAAATCCCCTGTCAACTTTTAGGACCTTCACACCAGCCACTCCAGTTGTTACAGCCATTGGACAGAACTGTGGGTTATTCAACAATCAGATAGGAGTCAACATGCTGGAATATTGATTGATGCCATGTGTTTCCATTCAGTAGGCATGTATTCGCCAAGCAGTGGCAAGGAACCTCTGTAACAGAGGCGTTGGAAAACTGGAGACATGTTGGTACTACTGCATTGTTGGTGCTCACTTCCGATGGAACTCAAATACATTTGCTGGGATTTCCTGCCCTTCCTCTGCTGATTTCTGGATGGAACTGGGGCGGGTGGAGGAGGGAAATAGGATGGGAACACACAACTGTGCTGCGTCCCTGCCCATCTGATTTCCTGCTGGAAGGAACAGGCGATGTTCAGTACATCTGCTCATATATGGATGGGCATACTGAAATGACATCCAAAGGGTAGAAATATATCATCTGAACTTTCCATAATTTGACCCATAGCAACCCTGGACTCAAGGAAGGCCTGGCATCCAGCATTACAATGTGGCAAGGGTGTGGCGGGGGTGTGAAGTTTAAATTTTAAAATACAGAATGCTTGTGCAATTGATTGCAGAGGACAGGAAGTCCAGCCACTCTGAGATACATCGCACACAGTTCTGCAAAAGTGGAAGATCTGGGCCATTATTTGGAGACTGGAATGTTAACTAGTTTACCCGATCTCCCCTAAACTAACTTACAAACTGTTTTTAATTAAGATTAATGAGGCTTCTCCAAGAGTTTACCCAGTGACAAGCTAAGTCGCACAGACCAGAAAGCTCCCAAGTTTGATCCTCAGGCTGTGGTGAGGTAGCTGCTCTCAGCAGTGTCAATGGTAGGGGAGATATGAGTGGCTTTCATACCTCTGGGTTAAGAAAGGGAAAATCCTCTCAGATTCCTGCTCCTGACTGTTGTTAAATAACGTTTGTTGGCAATGTGTACATTTGGGTGAGGATGGGATCAGACTTGGTTGTGATGCTCCTTACAGTGGAATATTGTACAGGGTGGTACAAAAGAGGTGAGGGGATCAGGGGAGACAATTTAAAAATAAACAAATAAGTTTCATAGAGAAACAATTGCAAAATACCATATAAGAGAATATGGGAAGTGCTAGTCGAGAAAAATAAACAATTTTAATGCATTCAAGCTAGCAATCTTGGCTTAGTGATAGCAGTCTCGCCTCTTAAGTCAGAAGGTTATAGGTTCAAGCCCAGTCCAGAGACCTGAGCACATAATCTAGGCTGATAGTTCAGGGCAATACAGAGGGATTGTGTGTCAAAGGTACCGTCCTGCAGATGAGATGTTAACCTGAGGCCCTGTATGCCCTCTCAGGTGGACATAAAAGGTCCCATGGTACTATTCAAAGAAAAGCAGGGAGGTTCTCCAGGTTTTCCGTTTTTGGGAGCTTGCTGTGCACAAATTGACTGTCGCATTTCCCGACATTACAGCAGTGGGTTCAAAAATACTTTATTCACTGTGAAGCACTTTGTGATATCCTGAAGTCATGAAAGGCTCTTTCTTGAGTGGAGTATACAGTGGGTTATATGACATGTCACCACTGTTTTGACAAATTTCACTTTGTAGGTAAGAATATGAATTCAGCTCACATAATTTGTAAAGATTCAGGGATTAAACCAAATGAAGTACCCTTTTTTTCAAATACTTCAGTAAGCATACAACCAAAGCTGCTTTAAATAAGCATTCAGTATAAGAACAACAACAAGCATTTACATAGTGCCTTTAATGTAGAAAAATACCCCACGGTACTTCACAGACGCATAATCAGACAAACATAGACGCTGAGACAAAGAAGGAGACATTAGGAGGGGTGGCCAAAAGCTTGGTCAAAGAGGTGGTTTAAGAAGGGCCTTAAAGGAGATGTTGGTAGAGAGGCAGAGGGGTCTAGGGAGGGAGTTCCAGGGTGGGAGCGAGATGGCTGAAGGCACAGCCGCCAAAGGTGGGATAAAGGGAGGGGCGGATGCATGAAAAGCCAGAGTCAGAGGAACAGAGAGATCAGGGGGAGGGGGATTGTAGAAATGGAGGAGGTTACAGAGATAGGGTGGGGTGAGGCCACAAAGAGATCTAAACATAAGAATGTTATAAATTAGAGGCACTGCGGGACTGGAAGATAATGTAGGTCATCGAGGACATGGATGATAGTTGAGTGGGACTTGGTACAAGTTAAAATTACTGAGCGCTTCCTGCATTGAGACTGGATTAATTACAAACAATATTTACTTCTTTTAGAACTGAAGTGTGTTTCTTTTTTACATCACATTCCAAGCAGCCTAAGATCAGAAATGTTTATATTACACCAGGGACATAACAGGTTCCTTTGTGTTCATTGGATTCTGTAATATTCTGCAGTATGTTTTAAGTGAGGTGACTACTGCAACAATGTCATCTGCCTGTGAGTGTGTCTGTAACTGGGAATGACAGCTGCCATAACATCTCGCTGATAGGGGTGAACTGCCAGAGTGTTAGATCACAACAAAAAATGTACTCAACATTAAATTTGAGGACACTCTGGTGTTCGGAGAGTTTTAACAAAAAAAAGGATATGGAAGTATATCACTTGAAATCCTGTGGGCAGAGTTAAAGGACACTGTGCAATTGTTGTGTACATTTGGAATTGGATACATGAAGTAAGTGATTGGGTTTATTAGCTCCCAACTTAATGACATGACTGACCAAAATTCTGTGCGATATCCCTTCAGTAATCTTCCTAGCCAAACAGTCTGAATGTGGTGCTTCAATACTGGAGCATTCTTGCAGGGAAACGGGACATTTTTCAAAGAGGTATGGAATTCCATTGTGTTGTCTGGAAAACTCTTCCTGGAGTAATGAGTACATTACTCAGTTCTGTTCAGTTCTGTACATTCTGAGCATCTTTTGTCTGAGTGCCACAAAGGCTGGGCACTGCAGCAACTTTCATCTCTGGCTTTAATTAGCTCTCTATCCAACAAAAGAAAATAGTGGCTCGTGGTCTTTGCACAACATAGAATATTATTGTCAGACTCGAGATGTTACAATACAATTGGCTCAAACGCAGTCAGTTGACAGTTTTCATTGTCTTTAAAGACCATGCACAAGTAAAGCCTTATGATAAAAATACGCTATTATCAACCTTTGGCACCCAGCTCCATTGCCTACTGACACACTCAAGTGCTCATTCCTGATATTGATATTTTCTTTTATACGTGTGTGAATACAACCCAAGGGTACAATATAATGGGCTTCATTAAAAACATAACACTTTGTATCCTACAGTAATATAGCGGCATTGTAAACTCGGCTATAATTAGAGAATATCCCTCTTGGGCATCAGTTTAGAATCATAGGGGTAGAAATTAGGTCGCGCCCCATTTGGGGCGCAAATATCGTCTGGACGCAAATATTAGCGCCTGGCGCTAATTATCGGCACTGACTGGAAACTTCACTTTTACCGCCCCGGGAGGTGAGTGGAGCGCTAAAGCAGGCGCTGCACACCTGTCTTAAGGCGCAAAGGCCAAGGAGTGAGGCGCTACCTCAGAGCGCTGGCGAAGCTCATGTAATGTCAGTCAGCAATGGAACACACACGCAATGGCACGGGCCAGTTCTTAAAGGGGATGGTTAATCTTGCTTTCCATCCACATCCTGTTCATTGCAGCCTTGAATCTCGGCCTGGAGAGACTTGCACATCAAATGTGCTGGAAAGAACAATGGAGAGTACCAAGCAAAGAGCTCAGAGTGCAGCTACCACAATCTCTGCTAAATCGATACAAGGAATGGCAAATCAAAATGAACCTGCAAAGTGTTGCTCAGTACCCAAAACTCCTTCACACAACGTTGAATCTCTCCAGAAGTCTCTCCCTCTCCCTCTCAGAATGCGTAGTTCAAAAATGCCACCAACAATAAAAGACAGGAAGAGGCCCCCTTTAAATAGCGCCCCCCCCAGCCCCACAGCGATTGATAGCGTTCCAGTCTTCCGGTCGTTGGAAGCGCCAGGCGGTAAGGCAGGGGGCGCCACTCAATTTCCGCTCCGGGGCGCCACAAGGGCGTTGCACCATGGAATGACGTCACAATCTGCGCGCGCAGGTGGTCGCAGCGGTAAGTTTTAGCGCCGCCGCACAATCTCAAGTTAAGTTCTCGAGCGGCGCAAACATCGCTGCGCCCGGGCGTTAGCGGCTTTGCGCCCCATTAGCGCCCTCTTAAGGCGCTAACGGGAGGCGCAACCAACTGAATTTTTACCCCATAGAATCATAGAATGGTTACAACACGGAAGAAGGCCATTTGGCCCCTCGAGCCTGTGCCAACTCTCAGCTAGTCCCACTCCCCTGCCCTCTCCCCGTAACCCTGCAATTTTTCTTCCTTCAGGTACTTATCTAACTCCCTTTTGAAAGATAAGATTGAATCTGCCTCCACCACCCTTTCAGGCAGTGCATTCCAGATCCTAACCACTCGCTGAGTGAAAACGTTTTTTCTTACGTCGCCTTTGGTTCTTTTGCCCATCACCTTAAATCTGTGTCCTCTGGTTCTCAACCCTTCTGCCAATGGGAACAGTTTCTCTCTATCTACTCTGTCTAGACCCCTCATGATTTTGAACCCCTCTATCAAATCTCCTCTCAATCTTCTCTGCTCCAAGGAGAACAACCCCAGCTTCTCCAGTCTATCCACATAACTGAAGTCCCTCATCCCTGGAATAATTCTTGTAAATCTTTTCTGCACTTTCCTAAAGTGCGGTGCCCAGAATTGGACACTATACTCCAGTTGAGGCCGAACCAGTGTTTTATACAGGTTCATCATAATTTCCACACTTTTGTACTCTATACCTCTATTTATGAAACCCAGGATCCCGTAAGCCTTTTTAACTGCTTTCTCAACCTGCCCTGCCACCTTCAACGATTTGTGCACACATACCCCTAAGTCTCTCTGTTCCCTTTAGTTTATATGTCCTCTCCTCATTCTTTCTACCAAAATGTATCACTTCGCACTTTTCTGCATTCAATTTTATCTGCCATGTGTCCGCCCATTTCACCAGCCTGTCTATGTCTTCCTGAAGTCTATCACTTTCCTCCTCACTGTTCACTATACTTCAAAGTTTTGTGTCATCTGCAAATTTTGAAATTGTGCCTTGTACATCCACATCCAAGTCATTAATATATATCAAGAAAAGCAGTGTTCCTAGAACCGACCCCTGGGGAGCAACACTGTATACCTTCCGCCAGTCCGAAAAACAACCGTTCACCACTACTCTCTGTTTCCTGTCACTTAGCCAATGTTGTACCAAGCTGCCACTGTCCCTTTTATTCCATGGGCTTCAACTTTGCTGGCAAGCCTATTATGTGGCACTTTGTCGAACACCTTTTGGAAATCCATGTACACCACGTCAACCACATTATCCTCATCAACCCTCTCTGTTACCTCATCAAAAAACTCAATCAAGTTGGTTAAACACAATTCGCCTTTAACAAATCCATGCTGGCTTTCCTTATTTAATCCACGTCTAGTTTAAGTGACTGTAGGGTGTAATAATGAAGTATAATGCTATGCTTGCACATAGAAACATGGCCTTTCCTCGTATTTGAGCTTAACGACAGGAGATAAACTTCCAAGACTAAGTCTACTGTGAATCTGGTACTTCAGCATTAATAAGCAAGCAACTACTTTTTCACATTATTATAAATGGTTTCCCTTCCAGAATGTGTTTTAGTTATTGATAATGTGTGTTAGTTTGCAGCGTAATCCCACCAGCCCTTTATGGCCTATTTGGATTTGCTAAAGTCTATATATACGATCTGTTGCTGAATTTTGTGTAACAGTTCTAGCACAGAAGTACTTTCTGGTAGAAGTGAATCATGAAATTGGAAACAAAAACATTTACAAAGCTCTCTTTTCCAGTGGTTTAATTTTGTACCAAATGAAAACTGGTTCCAATTGACAACTTACATTATTACAGTATGGAATTCATATTTAGTTGAAAGATTGAAAACTAATTTATGATATATACAAGCAAGTTAATTAAAAAATTCTTCAGTCTCATCCTACAGTTTAAACCAGAAGTAAAATTAAAAATCAAGTGACTTATAACAATTCAAGTCGAACAGGAAACGAAACAGGAATTAATTTATGTAACACTTTATCATGTCCTCAGCATGTCCCAAAGCAGATCACAACCAATAAATGACTTTTGAAGTGCAGCCACTTATATGGAACTGAATATTTGATTCATTTAATGATTTGCTGTACTTTAGATTTACCATTTGATAATGCTACTGTATGAATATTTTGGATATCAAGGGATTAGATGGCTCAGCGGTTTGCTTTGAGCTTGGGTCCTGGGTTTGATTCAGCTGAAACTAATGAGGTTGGAAGTCTCTTCTCTCTGATACCTGTAATGGCTCTATATGATATGAGCTTGAGCAGTCTTGAACAAGTTGCCAGTGGGTATGGGCCAACAGCACAAACTGCTCATCATTTGGCATTATATTAGCATTTTCATTTAGAGAGGTCATGGGGTGCTATTGGAAAATGGAAATGCCATGGTACTCGTCTGGAGTAAATGCTACAGTTTAGCGCTTCTGGTGCAGACCTTTGCACTATGGGAGCATAAAACCCGGCACGGGACACCAACAATTGCAACACTTCCCCCGTTATTTCTTCCTTTTTATCCATCAATTTTATCCCCTACCCTTCTCATCGCTACTTCCCAAGCTTATTACATAGTATTTACAGCACAGAAACGGGCCATTCGGCCCAACAGACCCATGTCTGTGTTTATCCTCCTCCCACCCCTCTTCATCTAACCCCATCAACATATCCTTCTATTCCTTTCTCCTTCATGTGTTTATCAAGCTTCCCCTTAAAGGCATCTGTGCTATTCGTCTCAACTACTCCCTGTGGTAGTGAGTTCCGCATTCTAACCGCTCTCTGGGTAAAGAAGTTTCTGTTGAATTCCCTATTGGATTTATCAGTGACTTTCTTACATTTAAGGTCCCTAGTTCTGGTCTTGTCCGCAAGTGGAAACATCTTCTCTACGTCTACCTTTCATAATCCCACCGACACCTGGGAATCCCTGGCCCAAGACCGCACAAAGTGGAGCAGAAGCATCCGGGAAGGCGCCGAACACCTCGAGTCACTTCGCCGGGAGCAAGCGGAAGCCAAGCGCAAACAGCGCACGTCAACCCAAGCACCCCACCCACCCGCCCCTTCAACCACCGTCTGCCCCACCTGTGACAGAGACTGTAGGTCCCGCATTGGACTCATCAGTCACCTGAGAACTCATTTTTAATGTGGAAGCAAGTCATCCTCGGTTCCGAGGGACTGCCTAAGAAGAAGAAGAAGAAAGATCTCTATCAGATCACCCCTCAATCTTTTCTTTTCGAGAGAGAAGAGCCCCAGCCTGTTCAATCTTTTCTAATAGGTATAATTTCTCTGTTCCGGTATCATTCTAGTAATTTTTTTTTGCACCTTCTCCAGTGCCTCTATATCCTTTTTATAATATGGAGACCAGAACTATTCACAGTGCTCTAAGTGTGGTCTAACCAAGGTTCTACACAAGTTTAACATAACTTCTCTGCTTTTCAATTCTATTCCTCTTGAAATGACCCCAGTGCTTTGCTTGCTTTTTTTATGGCCTTATTAAGCTGCGTTGCTACTTTAAGTGATTGGTGTATCCGTACCCCCAGCAACGTTCCCGATAAGGTGCGCAGCTACGCACCTTTCTGTTGGTCGCAAAGCCCGGGACCGGCTTTTTCAATGTAAAGTTTCATGCATGCATGAAACTGTTATTGGGCCGCGCAGCCCCTTAAAGGGGACGTGCACCCCCAAAAAAATAAGAGGGAACATTACACCCCCAAGAACACTCTGTTCCTCTACCCCAGTTAGACACTCCAAAGAGTATGTGGCCTCCTTATTCTTCCCACCAAAATGTTCCACCTCACACTTATCTATATTGAAGTTATCTCCAATATACAACTTAGATTATAGTAAAAAAAAACATTTTGGCCAGTTTCTTGCCTACTTTTTTCCTAGCTGAGCATACATATTCTATATTGAATTTGCAGGAGTTTATAACAACATCAATAATAACTTGCATCGATATAGCTCCTTTAACATAGTAAAAATGTCCCAAGGCGCTTCACAGGAATGATTATCAAACAAAATTTGACACTGAGCCACATAAAGAGATATTAGGACAGGTGGTCAAAAGCTTGGTCAAAGAGGTAGGTTTTAAGGAGCATCTTAAAGGAAGAGAGCAAGGTAGAAAGGCAGAGAGGTTTAGGGAGGGAATTCCAGAGCTTACGGCCTCGGCAGCTGAAGGCATGGCCGCCAATGGAGGGGCGATGGAAACTGGGGATGCACAACAAGCCAGAATTGGAGTAGCGGAGAGATCTCGGAGGATTTTAGGGCTGGAGGAGGTTTCAGAGATGGGACAGGTGAAGCCATGGAGGGATTTGAATACAAGGATGAGAATTTTAAATTTGAGGCGTTGACAGACTAGGAGCCAATGTAGGTCAGCAAGCATGGGTGATAGGTGAACGGTACGTGGTGCAAGTTAGGAGATGATCAATAGAGATTTGGATGAGCTGACGCTTATGGAGGGTGGAAGATAGGAGGCCGGCCAGGAGAGCGATAATTGAGTCTAGAGATAACAAAAGAATGGATGAGGGTTTCAGCAGCAGATGGGCTGAGGTGGGGTGGCGAAAGGCGATATTATGGAGGTGCAAGTAGGTGGTATTGGTGATGAAGAGGATAAGGGGTCGGAAGTTCAGTATAGGGTCAAGTAGGACGCCAAGATTGTAAAGAGTCTGGTTCAGGCTAAAACAGTTGCCAGGGAGAGGGATGGAGTCAGTGGCCAGGCAACGGAAATTGTGGTGGTGTCCGAAGTCAATGGCTTCGGTCTTCCCAATATTTAATTGGAGGAATTTTCCGCTCATCCAATACTGGATGTTGGACAAGCAGTGTGCTGATGCATGGCCAAGATATGTATAGCAAGGCATCATCTTTCTGGCCACAGTCATCATGTGGGGCAGGGTGGGGTGGTGATTTTATGGAGCTAGTGTTGGGTGTGGTATGTACAGAGTATGATTTGGAGTTGGCCCTGCACACTTAGGGGGTGATTTTGCCAATGGGGGCGCGTTGGAGGCGGGACTGCTGCTTGTTAGGTTTCAGTCCCGCCTCCATCGACTTGTGGCCAACCCACGCTATTTTCCCTTGATTGACCTTGTTAAGCTCGCCCAGCGGGCTTCGAAGGCCAATTAAGGGGAAGCCGGTTACAGAGAGCGTCAGCGTATGATGTTTCATCTGTCAAAAATTTTTGACAGATGAATTGTCATCGTTTGACAGCTCTGTGAAGATGTCAAACACTGACATTCTCTGTAGTTTGATGAGTTCTTGTATTCACGACTCATCAAACCTCATCCTTTAGCAGAAATTAGATGGTTGTTGCATTGGAGAATGCAACGGCCATCTGTCATCTCTGCCAGTGAGGTGCAAGACTCTCCGCATCCCCAATGATTGAAGCCTGCAGGAAGAAACAAAGGTAAGGAAACTTTTTCTAACACTTTCCACTCACCTCACGTACTCACCTCTCCACACTTGTACCCATCACTTACCTTCACAGCGCACTTTTGCACCCCGCAGACCCACCGCTCACCTCGGTGACCCTGGCGGGGTTTCTCGACGTCGGGAAGCCCACGCCTCTGGTGGAAAAATGGGGATAATCCTTTTAACTGCCTGTTAACTGTTAACAGGCAGTTAAGTGGCTGTAATCCCCTTCCCGCCTCCAGGAGACGGGACCCGCTGTGGGTCGGCTACCCGCCTCCTGGGAAGATGGCACGGAGGCGGGCTGGGGGCAGGATGGGCACCCGCCCCCAGATTCTGCCATTTCCCCGGCAGTCCTGCCTCCAAACCCGCCTCCCCAGGGCTGGCAAGATCGGGTCCTTAGATTCAGTTAATAGTGTTGAGGGTCTGTCTCCAGACCTCTCAGCATTTCTCCTCCGTTAACAGTTCTAGTTCCCAGACCCTTTTTGTGAAGGTTCACATGGTTTACAGGGTGGAGATGCATTTTTGGAGATGTCTTCGGGAGCAGAGGAAGATATTGCGGGGAGGGGGGTCACTCTGCGTTGGAATTTGTGAGTGTGTGCTCTGGAGAAGCATTGGATCTGGAGGCAGCGATATTGCTGTGCTGGGTGAGATAGAAATGTTGGTGGAAGGATTTAATCTGGTGATTCCCTTTCTCATGCCATGCCCTCAATCTTGTCTTTTTTTTACATAAATGTATTTGCTTTTAAAGTTTTGATTGTTCTGTTGGAGATTGCAATGATTTCGTTGACTGTTTCATTTTTTGCTTTTGGTAGCGGCCACGTTTTGCTATTAACAAGCAGCTGCTCACCGCTTCTGGCCACCTCCTGAATGAGGATCTCTACTTCATTGGAGCTGAATTCAGCTGAATCCACCCGGGATGCCTTGAACAAAAGGCCCACGAATTTAGCAGTGGGATCAACGCCTGTGCAGACTGGGCGCGGGGCTGTCCCACTGCTTTGCACCCATTTTACACCCAAAAAATGGGCACGCCGCGAACCGATTTCTACCATTTTCTAGTAATGCCTTTATTGTCCAGTATGTGCAACAATTTAATTACTGAGGTAATCCTTTTTCTCAGAAAGTACCACTCTGCTGGATTCCTCAGGTACAGGCACCACACTCAGTCACCCGTACAGCATGGTTAAAATTCTGCAACACTGCAGCTTTACATCAAAAAGTTCCAGGTAATTAAAAAGACGCCCCTGTTTTGCCATTTAAAGGCATTACTAGAAAATGGTAGAAATCGGTTCGCGTCGTGCCCATTTCTTGGGTGTAAAATGGGTGCAAAGCAGTGGGACAGCCCCGCGCCCAGTCTGCACAGGCATTGATCCCACTGCTAAATTCGTGGGCCTTTTGTTCAAGGCATCCCGGGTGGATTCAGCTGAATTCAGCTCCAATGAAGTAGAGATCCTCATTCAGGAGGTGGCCAGAAGCGGTGAGCAGCTGCTTGTTAATAGCAAAACGTGGCCGCTACCAAAAGCAAAAAATAAAACAGTCAACAAAATCATTGCAATCTCCAACAGAACAATCAAAACTTTAAAAGCAAATACATTTATGTAAAAAAAAGACAAGATTGAGCTGTTGCTGGCTGTTTTGCCAGCTGCATATTCTTGAAAAGACTGAGGGAGTTTTGTACTTGATATTCTGATTAGGCAGTTTAGCAGCAATCTAGGAGAAAGGCATTTAGTTAAAGTAAAAGAAAATGGGTAGCTCATAATAGGTAATTACAACTTAAAGGGAAAAAGTCAAGCTGCAAGCAATGTAGTGTTAAATACAGGGAACTCTCCTATAACACCTTGCTGATGGGTGTTAATTTACACATCAAACAGCTGTCACCTTAACAGTGCGTACCATCAAAAGGTGAGAGAACTTTTGTTAGTCACATTATAGGCTCTTTTATTTTGAAGGCCGTGTGGTAGGAGAGTGGCTGCAAAATGTTTATGCCCACGCAGTGCAGCCAGTTGACTGGCTGTACTCGGTGGGTTTAAATCTGGGAGGCATCTCTGCCACGGTTTGGTCTTCAAGTTAAAAGAAGAGAGAGGGTGACATGGTGCTGACCTTGCTCATTTAAAGTCCGAGGTGGTGGACAGGGAACTAGTACTGCGACGTCCGAGCACATGTTGAGCCAATGACCTGTTTCTGTGCGCTGCTATCATGATGCTACGAAGTGCCATGGCATGACTAAAGGCTGCACGCACTGAATTCACATCAATGCTTTTAGTGAAATTCCAAACAGCAGCAGCAGTTGGGAAGATACGATAAAAATACAGATCTTCTCAACTGCCAGCCTTAACAAACTGAGGTAACTGGTGGAGCCATCAGTATCCGGTCAATGTAATCAATATGGTCAAAGTTTAAAAGGAGTAGAAGAGCAGATACACAAATGTTTATAAGTGGAAGGGCAAGTTGATAAGGTCGTTTTTTTTTATAAAAGCACGTGGGACCCTGGGTTATAACAAATAAGGCCATAATAGACAAAAACAAAGAGGTAATACACTCATACAAAGCATTGGTTAGGCCACAGTTAGAATATTGTATCCTAACTTAGGAAAGATGTCAATGCCACGGATAGAGTACAGGAGACATTTTACTAAGATTATACCAGAGATGAGAGGCTTTAGTTATGAGGAGAGACTACAGGTCTTTTCGCAAGAACAGATGAGGGTAATAAGAGATCTGACAGAGGTTGTCAAAGTTTTAAGGGGTTGTGATAAGATAAATAGGGACAAACTATTTCCACTGATTGGTGAGTTGATAACTAGGGGAAATAAATTTAAGATTTTCACCAGAAGAACAAAGGAAGAGATTAGAGGAGTTTTATTTCCCCAGCGAGGATATAGAGTGCCCTACCAGAAACAGTGATGGAAGTAGAATTCATTACTGCTTTTAAAAGAGAAAGACAATAAATATTTGAATGACTCTATAAAAGCGACTTTGGACAATACTCTGAAACAGCATCTCGCATTTATGTAGCGCCGTTAATGTCGAAAAAGGCGCTTCACAAAAGAGGAAAAAAACAGATGCTGAGTCAAAGAAGGAGCGATTAGGAGGGGTGACCAAAAACCTGGTCAAAGAGGTGGATTTTAATGAGGGTCTTAAAGGAGGAGAGGGAGGCGGAGGTTTAGGGAGAGAATTACAGAGTGTGGGAACCTGGCAGTTGAAGGCACGGTCGCCAATGGGAGGGTAAAGGGAGGGAGGTAACGCACAAGAAGCCGGATTCAGAAGAACAGAGGGTTTTTAGTGGGAGGGTTGGGGGCTGTTGGAAGGTTTAAAGCCTTGGAGGGTTTAAAACAGAGGGATAAGAATTTTAAATTTGAGGTATTGGGAGACCAGGAGGCAATGCAGGTCAGTGACATCGACAGTGATGGGGATAGGATATGGGCAGCAAAGTTTTGGATGAGCTGAAGGTTATGGAGGGTGAAGGCTTGGCAGGAAAGCATTGGAATAATTAAGTCTGGAGGTGACAAAAGCAAGTAGAGGACTAATGGCAGATGAAGCGAGGTGGGGTGCAGGCAGACAATATTACGGAGATGGAAGTAGGTAGCCTTTGTGATGGCTTGGATATGGGGTGGGAAGCTCAGCTTGGGGTCAAACAGGATGCCAAGGCTGCAGACAGTTTGGTTCAAGGGAATAGAATCGATGGCAAGGGTACTGAGTTTGTCAGGTGGGGGGAAGATAATCGTTTTGGCTGAAGGAAATTATCGCTCATCCAGGACTACTCTCGCGGTTACAGTGGGGTTGAATTTAACATGAAATCATTTCTGCTAAGGTATCTGTGTTTAACAGATATTATTGTAAATCAGAATTAACCAAAGACTGAGCTGATTCAGACAGTTGCCTTGTGAACAAATTCTCCTCTTTCAAACATTGCATCCTTCCACATCATTTACTGTTTCCTATGGTCCAGCTTGTTGCATTCAATCCCCAACTGTTGTGTCACGTTTTTATGTGTGTGAGTGCATGGTCCTAGACAGCTGTGGAGCTGAAAAGCCAGCAGTGTCACCATGGAGACTCGACTAATTGAGCCAGGCCCATTCATACTTAAAACGTTGCACCTGGATTATGATACAGAGATTTAGCAAACCAACACTTGGCACTATGGCCTTGCTTTTCCCTCCTGGCAACCAGTCCTGGACTACTGCCAGCATTAAATCCACCTACCCATCTGTTGGTACCTTTGGCAGTAAAGGGGCATTGTAAATTAAAATATGCAAATTATTTCCTGCCCAGGTGAGAAATGTGGCAGAAATCTCATCTGAAGGTTTAAATAGGGGTTAAATTGGAACTGGAATAAAGAAAAATTGTTGAAATTGCCTCCCTTTCCCAACACCCCCACCAAGTCCTACTTCAACACACTACTTGGAGTATTAAAGGCAGCAATCTGCCCATAAATCCGAGTCCTGTTAGAGTTCTTTTTAAATCAATTTTTTTTTATTCGCTCATGGGATGTGAGTGTCGCTGGCAAGGCCAGCATTAATTGCCCATTAATTGCCCTTGAGAAGGTGGTGTTGAGCCGCCTTCTTGAACTGCTGCAGTCTGTGAGCAGTTTGGTACAACTAAGTGACTTGCTAGGCCATTTCAGTTCAGAGTCAACCACATTGCTGTGGGTCTGGAGTCACATATAGGCCAGGCCAGGTAAGGATGGCAGATTAGTGAACCAGATGGGCTTTTACGACAATCCGGTAGTTTCATGGTCACCATTACTGATGCTAGCTTTTTATTCCAGATTTATTTAATTTAACTGAATTTAAATGTGGTGCCGTGGTGGGATTTGAACTCATGTTTCCGGATCATTAGTCCAGGCCGCTCCTGCACTACAAAAATGCCAACTCCTACACTAGTTAGCCGTATCTTAGAGTAGCTGTGAGAACAGAAATCTATTAATGCGACCAGTAAGGTACCAGAGGAGGATTCACTATATTGAAGACACATGCCTGCAGCCCACACTGTTCCCTTGAAAGGAGCTAGGCGGTACAAAATGTCCTAGTGAAAGTGCTGTTTAAAGTGCTTTGGGACGTCCTGAGGTCATGAAAGGCGCTATATAGATGCAAGTCTTCCTTTCTTCTTTACGTTAAATTTTTTTTACAGTTGCATATTTTATAAAGTCACTGCGCAGTCACATCCAGAGATATACATTGATACTTAGCCATATTGCTACACCGGAATAGTCGGTATGTTGCGCTGTTGCTGGGAACAGTATGCTGTTAGGGGAGCAGACTAGTTTGGTGATAATCACTGGGATTTGGCGAGTTCAGGGATTTCAGGATGTGGTGTTGGGCTTTGTAAAGGTGAGGCATTGTTCTGGAGCAGTGGTTAGTTTGTGGCTTCACTCTGACTTTTTTGGGGGGTGATTTGGCTGAGAGCCTCCAGGAATAGGCTCCAGACTGCTTAGTATTTCCTGAGTTCCAGGTAGAGTCTGGATGTGAGCCTCTCTGACCAGCTTATGACCCACAGGTGTTTCATCCACAGGTTTGTAGTGGGGAGACGTTCTGCTTTGACATAGTGGGGGGATGCATCATTATGTGACTAGTAGTAACAGCTGTGCTAGCCTGCGCATATTTTTAATTTGTTCTTGCAATGTGGGCAACGCTGCCAAGGCCACATTTATTACCCATACGTAGTTGCCCTCAGAAGCGGTGGTGGGCCTTCTTGAACTGTTGCAGTAATTGTGGTGATGATGCTCCCACATTGGTGTTGGGTAGGGAAATTGGATGTACAATTTCACATGCTGGGATCGGGGAACCAGTTTTAGCAGTGAAAATGAGGGGAGCTGGTCTACAATCTGAACTATAGAGGCACCGATGTGAAAGTGCCTATGGTTGTCTCAATGGTTAATTAGAAGGTGTTTTTATGTTTAAAAACTGCACTGTTCTCTCGTGGTTGGTTGACTTTAGAAATATAAATTGCCCCACTTGCCTTCGTCTGCAGACAGTACAGACCCACTTTATCATGGGCCTATGAGCTGCCACTCGATCTAGCATCACTGATTCTGCCTGGCGCTTAATGGGGAAGGAAACAGAGTGGAAATGTAAATGGGGAGAGCTGCATGCACAAGCTGGTACAGCTGCTCTCTGAAAAACAGCACTGCAATGTAAAGGCAACTTGAGAGTGGCATTGGCAAATGCCTCTCTGCGTCAGATGGTGTGTGTCATGGGGAGAACAAGAAAATGAAGGAGGAAAAAAATAACTTTATCTTGCTCTGGTGACTAGCTGGGTAACTACACCACATAGTTTGGTGCTGAGATATCCAGGCCTGGAATGTCCCAGATTTGACCCATGATATGGGCTGTGCTAGTTGATCTCAGATGGGGCAGCAGTAGTCTGTGTCATAATTAGCCTTGGGTCTCTTCAGCTAGGGAGTGGAAAAGAATGAACTTGCATTTATATAATGCCTTTCACATCCTCAGGCTGGTCCCAAATAGCTTCATATTTTCCCAGAAACTTATCTTTCGCAGCGTGGCTTTACAAAGGACTTGATTAAATAAGGTGGCACCCTTTAGACTTTGTTTGTGTGCGTTGTGTTATACCTCTTGAAAACAAGGCATAACATTCCACCTGACTTTGTTAGTGGCACTCTCACCCTTTTCCTTTGCTCCTCTCCACTTGTCTCAAACCTGCTCCCCAGACATGACGATATGGCCTGCTTCCATTGCAGCCAGCCTTGGGCTGGAATGCGGACAAATTATCTACGTAGGTATGAAAGCACAATTTATGAACGTGCAACTTTGGACTCCGCATTATCCGAACGAGCACTTTTTCGTTTACAGGCTGCTACGAAAGACATTTGCTCGTAAAACTTTATGGAATGCAGATAAAAGTTCACAATGTAATTTTACATGCCCTGCAACGTACTTTTGGCACCCGTACCACGGTAAAGTACATGTGGCTGATATTTTAAACAGTGAATGATCTTTACAACGTACAATGTTTTATATAAAGAAAGAAAAACAGTCTGTGCACTCAGTGCTCATGCTGTGGAAAAGTAAAGCCACTTCTCTTTCTTTTGTACAAGATCAACCCTTGCCTTTGCTTAGAATCATAGAATAGTACAGCACAGAAGGAGGCCATTCGGCCCATCAAGTCTGGTCCCACTCCCCCGCTCTTTCCCCATATCCCTGCTATTGTTTCTCCTTCAAGTATTTATCCAATTCCCTTTTGAAAGCTACAATTGAATCTGTATCTAGCACCCTAACAGGCAGTGCATTCCAAATCCTAACTACACCTTGCGTGAAAGTTTTTCCTCATGTCGTCTCTGGTTCTTTTTGCCAATCACCTTAAATCTGTGCCCTCTGGTTATCAACTCTTCAGCCATTGGAAACAGGTTTCTCTTTATTTACTCTATCTAAACCCTTCGTGATTTTATACACCAAGCTTCACAGATCTTTAGTATGAACCACCTTCGAGTTTGAAAACTTTAGAAGCCCTAAACCCCTCCCCCTCCCTCTCCCCCTTTGAGACTCTCCTTAAAACCCACCTCTTTGACCAAGCTTTTAGCCACCCCTCCTAATATTTCCTTCTTTGATCAAAGTCTACTTTTGTCCGATTTCTGCTCTTCAGAGCACCTTGGGGTGTTTTTCTACATTAAAGGTGCAATTAAGAGCAAATTGTTGTTGTTCAGCAAAAAAACCTGCAAGAATAATGAAGAGCCGGTATCAGTAAAAAGAACCATTCCAAGCGCAGCTGAACATTGAATGGGTTAACTCATTGCTAGCAATAAATTAACTTGCAAAGATATGCCATATCATGTATTTACACCCTGACCATAAAGATAGTTATTTCCCTTGCTTTTCCTGCCCAAAAATGTTTACTGGTTACAGGCCATTTAATTGTACCATAATATTTTATGATCTTAAGCGTGTCAGGTTTCATGGTTTGATAGAATGTGAAGTCTCAGTCAATAAACATTTTAGGGCCAAAGGTCCACCAAGCCAACATGGTTGGTGTATGTGCTTAGATGTGCCCACTGGTGACCTCCAGTCCTAACCCTGCCAGAGTATTCCAAGTCGAGGGTGAGGTCACCTTATTTAAATATTGCTGGCAGACGTCCACACCACTATGGTTATATCTTGGGCAGTCAGCAGGGGCTTCCAAATGCGGCAGAGGCTGCCTGCTGCTGGGCCCGCTCAGAAATATGGCACAATATATCCCATCGACTTCCACTATAAGGGGGCTGAAGAAAGTTAAACATTCTTCAAGTTGTTTGGGGTTCTGACCATGCCTCTGGCCTGGAGCTCCCTGAGAAACTCGTTCTTGTGTCTGCATCATCACATTGCATCAGCAAAATTAAAATAAACTGTTGAAAAGTGTTGTGGTGCAATTTATCTCATCACATTGTTGCACCTTGTATAACATTAAAATGCTAACACTGTCCAAAAAAAAATCAAACACAAGGGGGCTGAAAATATGAGGCTGGGAGGCCGGTAAACCTTCCCTCATCTGGTGTACTGGCTACCCAGCTGATCTCAGGCCGGAGACGAGGAAACCTTCGGCATAGAAGTCCCTGCCCCAACAGAGCCCTCTTTGACACAGGTGACCATGGGATTGATAGAGGATCTGCCCCCAACAAGACCCAGTAGAAACTGGCAGAAAAGACCGTAATTTAGATAGACTGGGTACCGGCCTAATACCTGGCCCTCCCAGTGCTAACGTTTTAATATTATTATACATAATTTAAACTGTAAAAATATGACAAGATAAATTGCACCATTACAGAAAGAACACTTTTTTAACAGTTTAGTTTTTGTTCAGAAAATTTAATAAGAACTTAAGAACATAAGAAATAGGAGCAGGAGTAGGCCATTCGGCCCTTCGAGCCTGCTCCACCATTCAATAAGATCATGGTTGATCTTCTACCTCAACTCCACCTTCCCACACTATCCCCATACCCTTTGATTCCCTTAGTATCCAAAAATCTATCAATACTTTTCTTGAATATACTCAACGACTGAGCCTCCACAGCCCTCTGGGGTAGAGAATTCCAAAGATTCACCACCCTCTGAGTGAAGAAATTCTCCTCACCTCAGTTCTAAATGGCTGACCCCTTATTCTGAGACTGTGACCCCTGGTTCTAGACTCGCCAGCCAGGGGAAACATCCTCCCTGCATTTATCCCTGTCAATCCTCTTAAGAATTTTACGTTTCAATGAGATCACTCTCAATTCTTCTAAACTCTAGGGAATATAGGCCTAGTCTCCTCAATTTCCTCATCCCAGAATCAGTCTAGTGAAGCTTTGTTGCACTCCCTCTAAGGCAAGTATATCCTTCCTTAGGTAAGGAGACCAAAACTGTACACAGTACTCCAGGTGTGGTCTCACCAAGGCCCTATCTAATGATGCTGCAGAGACTGCGATAAGTTTCTAATTGCGATAAAAACAAAGATACCATGCTGAAACTTTGCTGAAGATTTCCTCTGGTTACCTTTTCTAGTGAGACTTCAAATGCTGTAATTCTGAATTTTGTTTATCCCTTTTAAGCTTTGTGATCTCAGTATTGATGTTATTTGTTCTGAGATCTTTGTTAACGGGACAGCACAAACTGCACTACCGCTACTTTGGTTTTTGCCATCTAATTTTTTTTTGGTCCTTAATAGAATTTAAATGTTAATTATTTGGCCAAGTAGCTAAAGGCTTTTATAACTAAAGGAACCACACTTCTTATTTTTAAACAGCATTTAGAAAATATATGGCTATATTTTTATTCATAATATATTGCGGAACCGGCTCGAAGGGCTGTATGGCCTGCTCCTAATTTTTATATATATCAGCAGATTTCCCATGTCACTATGAGTCAAAGGATGCACTGGGTAGATTGTCAACTTGCCACCTGAGTTTAAAACTGGCGTTGGAAATGAGCTGCCCATTTTACAAACCCCCCTCGATTGAATTACAGTTTTACACATGGTGGCAGGGTTTACATAGAATTTACAGCACAGAAACAGGCAATTTGTCCCAACAGGTCTATACCGGTGTTTATGCTCCACACAAACCTCCTTCCACCCTACTTCATCTAACCCTATCAGCATATCCTTCTATTCCTTTCTACCTCATGTACTTATCTAGCTTCCCCTTAAATGCATCTATGCTACTCAACCACTCCCTATGGTAACAAGTTCCACATTCTCACCACTCTCTGGGTGATGAAGTTTCTCCGGAATTCCTTATTGGATTTATTAGTGACTATCTTATATTTATGATCCCTAGTTTGGGTCTTCCCCACAAGCGAAAACATTTCTCTATGTCTATCCATCAAACCCCTTCATAATTTTAAAGACCTCTATTAGGTCACCTCTCAACCTTCTCTTTTCTAGAGAAAGATCCCTAGCCTATTCAGTCTTTCCTGTTGGTTATAACCTCTCAGTTCTGGTATCATCCTTGTAAATCTATTTGCACCTTCTCCAGTGCACCTTCTTCAGTGGAAAAACTACCCCACTGGTTCATAACAATAGGAGTTTTATCGGCAATTGTGATGGGAAAAGTGTTACAGGAAGAAAGTGTGACATTTACAGGAAGTCCATACAGGTGGGTTAGTTTAATTGCTTGGCGGTCTGAACCTAAAATGGCAACCGTGGTAAAACAAAATACGTATCAGGCTGAAAAAGATGGTTGTGTGTATAAGCTTTTTTTTTGGATGAACTGATGTGAAATTTTATTTTCAACACAGATAAATCACACTGGGGCTGAGTACCAATTCATCACCAGTTCGGGTGAATTTTAGTATCTCATATATTTCAATTAAATGAAGATAAATCACTCCTAAGGAGAAATGAGCAATCAGATAAGAAGCTGAATGGACCAGCCCAGTAGTGAACCTCTTATAGTATGAGACATGACACTTGACAGGCTTATTTCTCGCTGAGAATTACTTTTGCCTTCTAGTCATTTAATTGACTACAGATAGGCTAATCCTGGTTGAAATAGTTCCAAAGAGTCATTCCTAATCGTTTTATGTCCAGCCACGGGCAAGTCATTCAGAGAGAAACTGCACACAAAGTTACCTTATTTAATATTAAAAGTATGATTTACCTCTATAGAACAAATGAGCAAGAGAATATTTTGGGCCTTTATGCTACAAATTCAGCAATCCAAACCCTGCAAGATATCGGTCTGAAATGATACACTGCTGCTGGAACCATGCAGATAAGCATATGGGGGCGAAGGGAATAGAAGGTTTTGCTGATAGAGTTAGATGCAGAAGGATGTGAGGAGGTTCGAGTGGCGCATAAATGCCGGCATGGACTGGTTGGGCTGAATGGTCTGTTTCTGTGCCGTATATCCTATTTAATTTCATGCAACTTTCGTTGTTCAGAAGCTTATTGTCCTTGATGGTGGCGGTTACTTGTCGTATGAGTAGATTCCTTTAGAATAAAGCTTTTCATTTTTTGCTCCTCCAATTTTCACCCCTCTTCTCATGAAAACACTGAGTCTTGTTGGAAATCGGTTCTGCCCTCTGGTTCCTTGTCTGTGGCCATTTTTTCATGTGTGAGTGCTGGTAAGCTTCTTCATATTGAGTAGCGCAATTTACCAACTAACCCACTGGGCAATGAAGCAAAACTTTCACTAAGTGCGCAGCGTAAGTCAATAATGGAAGTTTTAAGCTGGCCGCTCACTGGCTTTGCAATGCAAAAAACCGCACATGCGCGAAAATTTGAATGGGCCACGCAGCTAGTTTAAAAAAAAGAGGGAACATTGAAGCTGGGTAATCCTGAACTTTATTTTTCTTCTCTCTCTCGGCTTTAGTTTGCGAGAGAATGGGATCTTTTAATGACCTTTGCTTCAGTTTGTCAGTCTGTTTGGATTAAAGCTACAGGTGAAATCTTTCCACGATGTATACCTGCCAGCTTTTTAGTAAGAAAATATGGGAGATTCTAAAGTCTGTGTTGTACTATGTTTGGTAGAAAACAGATGTTGGATTTGTTCAAATTTGCATATGAATCTAGTGTCCATTTTCCTTTTGATTTGTAAAACCATTCTGTGGTGAGGTTAGGTCTTTACTTATTTTCTCATCTTCCTTTACTTGGTCTCCACAAGTGACATGCCAACCCAGTTGAAAAGGAGGACAGACTATCCGCTCTGCAAATGCTGCCCTCTAACTGTTTCTTGGGGTTACCACCATTTTGGATTTGTACTAGATGGTCAGATTTTGAATGGGCCAGGTTGTTTATTTATCAATCAAAGTCAAGTTATTGACTTGTATTTGTGTCTTATGATGGGAAGCTTGAACTTTTCAGGTTTTTTTTTAAATGGGAGTTTATTATTTTCTCTCCTCCTCCTCTGGTTGTTGCTCTCTGGCACCCAACTTTATTCTTCATTTGTGAGCTGAGACAGTAAGTTTTAGCAAGCCATCCCACCATGGGAAGCATCGCAGCTGAGCTTAATTCTGCGCTCATCCCAGCACCCACACATACACACTTCCTAGCAGAGGTCACTGAATTGTAATCGGGTTGAACTAGCGAACTTTAATTGATTCTCGCTTCCCTTGCTTAGAAGCACTGAGGCTAATTGTAACACCCTGCCTGCCATCTCAAGATCAGCTAACTCAGCATTGTCCAAGAATCAAGTCTGAGACCTGAGACCTTCTTGATCTCTATTAGCTATTTACTTCCTATACCAAGTGAACCATCAGGGTTGCTTTGGTATTAAGGTTTTCAATGAGTCTTACTCATTGGCAAAGCAAATGTCAACAACTGAAGCCTTGACTAAGCCCATTATCCCATCCCATATCTCTGTTAGGACAGGAGTTCTCAACCGGGGTTCCGTGGCCCCCTAGGGGTCCGTGAGAAGATTTCAGGGGGTCCACCAGTTGGTTTATCCCATCAATATACAGGGGAGATTAGTGACATTTATGGCATAAACATTTGTCGTCTCCCCTGTAAATTGAGACGAGTGGAAAAGTCTCAGCGATACAAAGACTGGGGGCTGGATTTTGTGAATGGAGGCGAGTTGGAGGCGGGACTGCTGCTTGTCATGTCAATGTCCCGGCTCCATCCTCGCCTGACCAACCAGAGGGATTTTCCCTGATTGAGCTTGTTAAGCCCGTCCTGCGGGCTCAGCAGGCCAATTTGGGAGGAAGTCACTGACAGAGCACGTCAACGTCAGACGTGCTATCTGTCAAGACTTCTTGAAGGAAGAAATGTCAGTGTTTGACAGCTCTGTGAAGCTGTCAAACACTGACATTCTCTTTAGTTTGATGAGTCCTTGTGTTCAGGACTCATCAAACCTTTCAACTTTGTAAATTTCACATGGCTGTTGGTATGGAGGTTCCAACAGCCAGTCTGTGAAATTGACAAGGAGGATGTCGGCTCTCCTGATCCACCACGGCTGAAGGCTGTAGAAAGAAACAAGGTAAGTGAACACTTTTTAAAACTTATCACTCACCTTGCATACTTACCACTCCACACTTACACCCATCACTCACCTCTACATCTTACTTCCAGGTGCCTCCGACCGCCGCAAACCTCCTCCACGTCTCCTCCAACCCAGCGGGGTTCTCAGAGGTCGGGAAGCCTTCACCTGTGAAGGTAAAATGGCACTAATCCTTTTTTCTGCCTGTTAACTACCTGGCAAAATGAAAAAGGAGGAGGGGAAGCCCTGATAATAAAGGATGGGATAAAGACAGTAGAGAGAAAGGATCTTAGCTCTGAAAATCAAGAAGTAGAATCAGTTTGGGTGGAGCCAAGAAACATCAAAGGGCAGAAAACATTGGTGGGAGTTGTTTATAGGCCCCCAAACAGTAGTTATAATGTAGGGCAGAGTATAAATCAGGAAATTAGAGGTGCATGTAACAAGGGTAATACAGTAATCGCGGGGGACTTTAATCTACAGATAGACTGGGGAACCAAATTTGCAGTAATAGTGTGGAGGATGAATTCATGGAATGTATGCAAGATAGTTTTCCTGATCAGTATGTTGAGGAACCAACTAGGGAACAGGCTATTTTAGATCTAGTATTGTGCAACGAGAAAGAGTTAATTAATAACCTTGTAGTAAAGGGGCCTTTAGGGAAGAGTGACCATAATATGATAGAATTTTATATTGAGTTTGAAAGTGATTTAGTTAAATCCAAAACTAGGGTCTTAAATCTAAACAAAGCAAACTATGTAGGTATGAGGTACGAGTTATCTAAGGTAGATTGGGAAACTATATTAAAAGGTATGATGGTAGAGAAGCAATGGCTAGTATTTAAAGAATTAATATGTAATTTACAACAAATATATATTCCTTTCAGGCACAAAAACCCCACAGGAAAAGTGGTCCAACCATGGCTAACAAGGTATCAGATCAAAGAAAGAGGTTTATAATGCTGCCAAAAAGAGTAGTAAGCCTGAGGATTGGGAAGATTTTAGAATTCAGCAAAGGAGGACCAAGAAATTGATGAAGAAAGGGTAAATAGAATATGAGAGTAAACTAGCAAGAGGCATAAAAACAGACTGTAAAAGCTTCTATCGGTACGTAAAAAAGAAAAGATTAGCAAAAGTAAATGTGGGTCTCTTACAGGCTGAGACAGGAGAAATTATAATGGGGATTAAGCAAATGGCAGAGAAATTAAACAAATACTTTCTGTCTGTCTTCACAGAAGAAGACGCAGAAAACTTCTCGGAAATAGTGGAGAACCAAGGCTCCAGCGAGAATGAGGAACTGAAAGAAATTAGTATTAGTAAAAAAATAGTAGTGGAGAAATTAATGGGACTGAAAGCTGATAAATCCCCATGACCTGATTACCTACATCCTAG
Organism: Squalus acanthias; assembly: GCA_030390025.1. NCBI lineage: Eukaryota > Metazoa > Chordata > Chondrichthyes > Squaliformes > Squalidae > Squalus > Squalus acanthias. Next base: position 80,731,384 of record CM059436.1, on the reverse strand, counting down.
GTTTTTGAAAGAGGTGGCTATAGAGATAGTGGATGCATTGGTTGGTGTTCAGAGTGACCTGCGTGTTCTTGTACACAAATCGCTGAAAGTTAATATGTAAGTACAGTAAGCAATTAGGAAAGCAAATGGTATGTTGGCCTTTATTACTGAAGGATTTGAGTATAAGAGTAAAGACGTCTTACTGCAATTATATAGGGGCCTTGTGAGACCACACCTGGCATATTGTGTATAGTTCTGGTCTTACCTAAGGAAGGATATACTTGCCATAGAGGGAGTGCAACGAAGGTTCACCAGACTGATTCCTGGGGATGGGGAGATTGTCCTATGAGGAGAGATTGAGTAGACTAGACCTATATACTCTGGAGTTTAGAAGAATGAGAGGTGATCTCATTGAAACATACAAAATTCTTACAGGGCTTGACAGGGTAGATGCAGAGAGGATGTTTCCCCTGGCTGGGAGTCTAGAACCAGGGGTCACAGTCTCAGAATAAGGGGTTGGCCATTTAGGACTGAGATGAGGAGAAATTTCTTCACTCAGAGGCTGCTGAATCTTTGGAATTCTCTATCCCTAGAGGGCTGTGGAGGCTCAGTCATTGAGTATATTCAAGACAGAGATCGATAGATTTTTGGATATTAAGGGAATCAAGGGATATGGAGATAGTGCAGGAAAGTGGAGTTGAGGTAGAAGATCAGCCCTAATCTTATTGAATGGCGGAGCAGGCTCGAGGGGCAGAATAGCCTACTCTGCTCCTATTTCTTATGTTCTTATGTTACGTTCTTAACATCGCCTCTAGCACAGAGGGAGATCTGCTGCCTCGGGGGAAGAAAACTGTAAATGGTGGAAATGAATAAAATGGAAGTTGCTGGTAGTACACGACAGGGCCGTCGGATTTGGAATGCAACAAGATTGTGTAACGTTTTGACTTGGATCCTTCTATTTAGGTATCGGGCAATAAACCTGTTTCTCCTACAGCTACTTTCATGTTGCTTTCTTGCTGGCTCCTGACATATGGTTCTCCTGCAGCAGGTGGCAACCCTCAAGTTAACTTGTCAGGTACACTTAAGGCCAGCCACCGAGACACTAAGGCCAGCTTTTGGGGAGACCCAGTTTCAAAATGTTTTTTAACCGGTATCCCAGCTTGGCGGATCCAGCATGTTTACCTTGCATTTGCTGCCGGCTGCACAAAACCCACATGTCAGGAGCTGGCAGCAACTAAAATGGCAAGAAACAAATTAAATAAGCAATTCCTTGAACTGAACCAAGTGCAGAGGGTTGGGGGAGTTCAATGGGTAAGAGTCAACGAAATAAAATCAGACGATGCATGAAATACCCCGATCCCTCGTGAAAAGAAAAAAAAGGTTAGGTTAATGCTTTGGCTGTCGAACCTTCATCAGAACTAAACACAACCAAACGGCAGGGAAGGAACAGCAGGGCGCAACTCAAGACAGCCTGCCGCAGAGGAGCAGTCGGTACATTGACCACCAAAACTTTTGTTTGTTTGTTTGAATGAGGCAATAAAAAGGCAAAAAGAACTAAAAGTTGTGAAAATGGTTGAGTAAAGGCACGGGGATGATGCGCACAAAATACAGGTGAAGCAAACAGGCAAGAAAACAGAGAAAATTACCTCAGACTCTAAGCTTTATATTCATGGCCATGTGATTCTCTGACTGACGGATAGGTCTCGTCTGGACATTCATGCCCTTTGAGATCCCGCCGGCTATTTGTGAAAGGGAGGACGAAAGAGGGGGGCTGCCTTTGTCAATAAAGAATTTAAGGGTGGATAAAGTCGCTCAGGGCCTTGCTTATTTCTCCATTATCTCTCACGTGCCATCCGTCTTCGCCATTACTGGTGCTGTTAATTCAGGTCGCTGGCTTTCACCGCCATGTTGGGGTTTGGTATCGAACTCAGAGGGACGTTCTGTTTCCGAAATGGAGGATGTGCACGACCTGGAACTTTAGTCCAGCCCGACCGAGTGTGCACAAAACGAGCCTGTAGTGAGCACGCCGCTTGTTGCTCCTGCTTCATTTCCTGGTAAGCAAATGGTTGATGGGGTGGAGCAGACCTTGGGCAGCAAATGGGTACATAATGTAAATTTAAGATAAAAACAGAGAATGCTGGAAATACTCAGCGGGTCAGGCAGCATCTGTGGAGAGAGAAACCGAGTTAACGGCCGGAATTTTCTGGGGTCCGTGGGGCGTGATCAGAGGCGGGTCAGGTGGGAAATTTGAAAAAATCAGAGCGGGTCGGGAACCCGCCATCATCCCGCCCCCACACGCCTTTCCCTTGGACGCGTTTGCCGGTGCAGCAGCGACCTGACCGGCAGAGGCGGGCGACCTAATTTAAATCATTATCAGCTTGTTGTCAGACACTAGGGAGCCTTTCTCACCCTGCATTTCAAATTTTTCTGCATGGCCACGGGATTCACGTAGCTCGGGAACCACGTCTGTCAACCTCAGGCGGGAGTTGAGTGGCCATTGCTCCAGCTGATTAGTTGACAGCATCAAATGTACTATAAAAGCTCCGACCTCACAGATGATCACTTTCCTCAGGCAGAAGCTGTTGCTGACTACATTGCCAGCACAGATTTAACTTTCTGCAAGCTGCAAGTGTTTCCAGCAAAGTCTCCATCCAGTGTCACCTCATTGGAAGAACCTCGCTCACCATTGACAGATTGCTTCTGTCAACTCTACTTGACCTGCCATCTATTCCATTAGCATGGCATGGTCTCACCTTGGTCCTCAGAACCTGACCACGATGAGCCCCAACACCAGCAGCACCAGGCACACCAGCAACACCAACAACAACACCACCAACCTTCTCCGCAACCACCTGATGCTGCACAGGACACAGGGCATCACAGCCAAGCACATTGCTGCCCGGGAGGCCAGGGATGGCCTCATCATGTCCAGATTTAGTTAACTTTATGCTGTACACTCATATGGCTGCCACATGATGTGCCAGGTTGGCATCACCCCACAGCAACACCATAAAGGATCCCTACAATAACCAAGCCATTCCTTTCACACTGACCACTATTCCTGGAGGTTCCATTATGTCTCACCAGTCACTGCAACTCACTAAGCCACTTCCAAAGGTGCACACAAATGTGTCCAAGACGGCAAAGTGGTGAAAATAAAGATTTTAATGGTTGACAATATATTAACGGAATCTTGCCATTAACATTGACTAAAACACCCAAGTCGCTACCCTTGGGAATCTACTTGTGTGTCATCTTTCTCTTCTGCGTGCTTCTACAAGGTGCTACCCCTGTGGCTTCAGCAGAGGTAGAGGCAGCCTGCTCACTTCCCTGGTGCGACTGCTTAGACACTTCTGGCGGATGTCCTCTGGGTTTCTGAGCCTCTGATGGCCCCACCAAAGTCTGCTCCTCCTGTGACTGTGCAGGGACAGACTCAGCCATCGCGATCCGAGGACCCATCTGGGGCTCTTACTGAGTGGGTGGCAATGAGGGAGAAGTGTAAGCACTTTGAGAGGAGTCCACACTTCCCTCTCCCCTCTCGCCACCATCCATCTCATGGGCCACCCGCACTTCCCTGCTAGCAAGGAGCTGAAGAGCATCTTGCTGCACATCAGTGGGGCCCTGAGGACCCACGTCTACGCTGACATCCCTCCTAGAGAGGAGGTCTATGAGCCTCTGCCATCTGTTCTCCATAGATAGCCATCTATCCTCCATAGATAGCCATCTATTCTCCATAGAGATCATGTACTCCTGTGATTGGCACATTAGCTGCTCCATGCAGGTGGCCATCCTTTCCATGGAAGAGCCTACAGTCACCATCACCTGCGACACAGTGGTGCTCATGTTGGAGACGGACTCCTCCATTCTCTAAATATTTGCAGACATCGCGCTCGCAAAACCTGTCAGAGCCTCCTGCACTTCTTGCTGCACCTCCAGGATCGCCCTCTTTCTGGATGGCCCCCGAGGCTCAGTGTCTGCATGCAGCTGAGCAGAGCTGGGAGTGTCCTGCACCCTCTGGCGAGGAGTCTCCACTGCTATCCCTGTCTCCACCATCTGCTCTTGCTCACTTGTGACGGACCAGGTGACAACACTACTCTATCTCATGTTGGACCCACCGAGGTGTGCGTCTCTGCGCTGGTGCTGGGTGCACTCATGTTTTCGCCCTCAGAGGTTGGAGTCTCCTCTGATGAGTTGTCTTGCTGTTCCTCCTGGATGTGCGGGGGGCTCTTGATGGACCTGTGGGAGAGTGAAGAGATGAGTTAGATATGTCACATGAAGAATGGGTGCACATACCATTATGCACAGGATGACCATTCAGTGGCTGATGCCATCAGTCCTCATATGAGTGACTGATGTATGCCATGTAGCTGCATGATATGTAATTCTGTCACCAGGGTGCTGAGATTTCCCCTCTTGATGTCTCCCACCTTCAGCAGCTCGGCCACTCCCGAGACTTCCAACGCAGCCTCCTCTGCTGTTGTGAGGGTGGAAAATGATGGTGGGCCACCTCCAGTTCTCTCCATCTCCCTCTTATTGTGCGCTCTCTTCTCCTGCAAGGAAGGAAAGAAGAGAAGGTTGAGTGAGAGTGACGGAATGAGTGTAAGGAATGGATGGGTTACATCTTTAGAGGGAGACTATTTTGGATAGGGGTGGCATTGCCAAGAGAGCTACTTGTGTGTTGTTAGTTGGTATGATTGCATTAGGATGAAGCTGAGTGTGAGAGGTGGCTCATAAGATGGGGATGTGATAATGTAGATAGAGAGAGAAGGATGGGTGGACATGCAAGGTGTGTTGGTGTGAGTAAGGATGTGCAGGAGTGGGGTTGGGAAGACAGAGTGATGGGGGTGTGATGAGAGGCACAACAGGATGAAGTTGAGTGTGGCTTTGTACTTACCTTTCCAGAGCTAATGAGATAATTGAAACGTTTGTGGCACTGCACCCAGGTCCTCCTGACATCATCCCTGCTGTTGACTTCTTCTGCAATTTGAGGCCTGGCTCTTTTTGTCTCCTGGGCGGTGTCTTCACCCATTGGAAGGGAAGAGGACCTCCCTGCATGTTCTGACTGCCTCTACAAGGATATGGAGGGAGTCATCGGAGAACCTGGGTGCAGCCCTCTGCCTCTGTGCAGCCATCTCTCCAACTGTTTGCAGTAATGAAAACCTCCAGTGTGCTGTCTGCACACTCCTAGATTAACCTTCAAATGCGATGTGGCCATCGCCCCTTTAAATATACCAGCTGAAAATGCCTCATGGATGATGTCATCAGACCCGCACCATTTAATTGGGCTGGGTAACGCACAGGGCGGGTTTAATAGGGCCCATTATTGGAAAGTCGTTTCCTGCAGTGGAATGGAAGCAGCAACGGGGTCGCGACCCGCCACGGCAACCGCCTGCACCCGACCCGCCCAGGTGCAGAAAATTCTGGCCAACGTTTCAGGTTGATGACCTATCGTCAGACCTGAAACGTTAACTCTGTTTCTCTCTCTCCGCAGATGCTGCCTGACCTGCTGAGTATTTCCAGCATTTTCTGTTTTTATTTCAGATTTCTAGCATACGCAGTATTTTGCTTATGTAAATTTAGGACATCATAAATTCTTCTTTACATAAGATGCAATAGAACTATTAATAACTAATTTTTATACAGAAAAAGTACTTGTGTTGTGTTACAGGTAGTCTGCAAATTTTTTATAACACAGGAGCGGGGCCTCGGAAGCAAAAAGCTCGAGAACCCCTGTGTTAGCAGGTGCATAAAAGCAACTCAGCTTGACCTCCAATTTTCATGCCATCCCAGTAAAAAAGTGCCTGGCCCTGTTGCTTCCTCATGATTGAGGCTGGGAGGTCATTCAATGGGAAGTTGTGAATGAGAAATTGTAGTCTGCAGCTCTGTGGAATTACAGCACTAGAGTCCCCATCCTTGCCAGTCCTATTTCTGCCAATACCAATTATGTAATCTGCCATACGATGTACACTTAGGTCGTGATGCCAATTCCATACATTATCTGGGACAATTGCGGCATATAGTCTTATCTGGATGTAGCTCTTCAAAAATTGAACCCTATCACATTGGTGTAGGGTTGCCAACCCCCCAGGACTGCCCTGGAGTCTCTAGGAATTGAAGATTAATCTCTTGGACACTGCTGTGAGCAAACTGTGAGAAAAATTACAAGGGCATTAAATAAATTATGAGTTTTTTTTTCAACTTCTTTGAACACTTTCATTTATTAGTTATAAAAATATTGGAGATCGGGGAAGAGGTTGTTTGACTGAGCGGGGCAGTTGGAGGCAGGAGGTCCTCGTGATGAAATCTCCAGGAATATGTCCTACCAGAGATGGCAGCCCTGCATTGATGGGGTCAGTGTTGTCATCAGGGGTCCTGTAGTTTGAGTATTTCTGCTAGCTATAAAGAATGCAAGAAAAAACAGTTATTGTAGCAGAAGGTATTGCAGTTTGTAGAAATCACGGGTTCATGTCATGGAAGTAAATAGTACCTCAAGTGTTTGCTAAGAGTCCTAAGTGAAGCATGTTTTGTGTGCCCAGTCACTACCCAGTACCATTCTCTCAATTATGAATTACAGCTTCAAACATAATTATAATTTGACACTACATCAGAATGATACCGGGGCTTGGAGAGTTAAATTATCAGGATAGGTTGCATAGATTTGGCATTTATTCCCTTGAGTATAGAAGATTGAGGGGTAATCTGATTGAGATGTTAAAAGGATTTGATAGGGTAGATACTGAGAAACTATTTCCTCTGGTGGGGCAAACAAGGACAAGGGGACAACATCTTAAAATTAGAAAAGCCAATTCAGGAGCGAAATCAGGAAGCACTTTTTCATAAAAGGGGTAGTGGAAATCTCGTCCCCCAAAAGGCTGAGGATGCTAGGACAATTAGAGCTTTCGAGACTGAGACCGATAGATTTTTGTTAGGTAAAGGTATCAAGGGATATGGAGCAAAGGTGGGAAAATGGAGCTGAGTTGCAGATCAGCCATAATCTAACAGCTCGAGGGGCTGAATGGCCTACTCCTGTTCCTAATGTTCCAATATCCTGGAAGGAAAGTTAGGACTCAGGACATAGGGTGGCTGAGCAATAAGACAACATCATTTTCCCCTTTATTGTGCCAAGTGACTGCTGGTTGAAGTAGGTCAAATAAGAACTCTTCTTTCATCTACCATCACTGAAAAAAACCCCAACAATACTCAACTTGATGAGCAGAAAATAATTCAGCAAGATTGAAAGCAAGACGAGAACACTCCATCACAAATAATAACATTTTAGTAGTTTGGGCCTGTATTTGCATTCATTTCTACCATTATGGCAAACAAATATTAGTTGATAGCGAAGCATGCTGCCTCTTATGAAGGAATGGAAGATATTAAATTAACTTGGGCTATATTTTAATTTCTTTCCAAAGGAATGCTTAATGGCCCTTTTTGTAGATGTTTAGTAATCCCCAAACAAAATGGTAGATATTTTTTCTCCAGACAATTTTAATAAGTACAATTTCATTAGTGGGACGACCAAAAATCAAGCAATTATGACGAACCAGTCACAATGCTCCTTAACACATCTCAAGCAGCTAAGTGAACAAAAAGCAAAATGCTGCGGATGCTGGAAATCTAAAAACAATAACAGAAAATGCTGTAAACACTCAGCATCTGCGGAGAGAACAGGCAAGTTAATGTTTCCAGTGTGGGCCTTTTATCAGATATTGCCTGACCTACTCTTTCCAGCATTTTTGTTTCAAGCAGCTAGATAACCACTTAACAGGTATAAACGATGAAACATTCAGTGATACAACTGTACAGATGTGCAACGAAAAGTCACAATTTGCCCATGAATCCCTGGACGTGGAAGAAATTCCAACAGAAACACAAGAGAGATCGACGTGAATTGTGAAGAACATTTAAGGGAATCCATCGGCGTAAGCCTTTGAAGGGATAAAGTTATTAACATTGAAAATGTAACATTTGGAATTCTGAATATGCAAAGCAAACAAAAAGTGAAGATTGACAGCTCTTATTTATATGATCTTTTAATTGATAGCAACTTCCATATTGCGCTTTTCCTTGTATATTCTGTACAAGCTTAAGCACTTAGATTCTCTCGAATCAGTGTCCACGGACACTACCAAAATCGTGGCAAAAATGCGCTCAAGATTTCTTAATCACCGATGAGTTTTCTCAAAAGCATTTAGGGGACTGCAAGCTGTCAGTTTAAGTAATTCTTATCAGTGTTTTGAGATTTCTTAAGCAGTTATATAACAATTATACCTGTTTCATTGGTCAGCTTGGCTCAGCTGTTAGCAGTTTCACCTCTGAGTCACCTCTGAGTCAGTAGATTGTGGATTCAAGCAGAACGATGGACTTGAGCACATAATATAGGCTGATACTGAGGGAGTGCTGCATTTTTGGAGGCATCATCTTTCTGATAAGACTTTTAACCAAGGCCACTTCTGCCTGCTGAGGTGGATGGGAAAGATTCAGTGGCGCTACCTGAAGGGCAGAGAGTTCTCCTGGCATCCTGGCCGACAATTCTTCCTTAACCAACACCACCCAAAAGCAAACTAACTAACTGGCTATTTACATTTGCTATTTGTGGGACTTTAATGTGTGCAAATTGTTTACCTATGTAACAGTGAGCGCGCTTCAAAAAAATAATTCATTGGTTGGTTGCTTCATTCAAATTACTGCATAATTCAAATAAAACGTAAGCACAAAAATGACGTTGCATGGAATTTACAGCACAGAAACCGGCCATTCGGCCCAACAGGAATATGTTGGTTTTTATGCTTCACACAAGCCTCCGTGCACCTTACTTCATCTCACGCTATCAACATATCCTTCTATTCATTTCTCCCTCATATATTTATCTGGCTTCTAACTTTAAATGATCAGGAGTAGAATGTATTGTGAATCAATGGAGTAAACTTTCATCTTCAAACTGGTGGAGCAGAGTGTCCGCCCAATATGGAACCCGTCCGATTTCCACTCCATTGCAAATATCTGGGAATGTAATATCAATGAAGAGCATAATAACTATTTTTAATCTAAAGGTGTTTATGGATTATAGATTTTTTTTTGAACAATATTTCATCTGCTTTCATAGATCATTGGAAGAAATAAACCAGAGTAAAGCTTTGCTTTAAGATATGGCACACAGCCGTACAATTTACAATAGATGCTCTTCTCCCCTTGTAACAAAAGCAACCCTACCTACCTGTCGAGTGTGGACATGAGGAAAGACATTTCGGTCCCAAGTGAAAAGAACTTCCAAAGATAGGTTTCTTGTGGAGGATCCTTACTAATCTTGAAGTAACAATTGGTTCTTTTACAACTCTAGTGACAATATGGCAACTATGTACCAGTTGCATATGCTTTGTAGCATTTACTTAAATATAAGAAACAGTGTCCCTTTGTGGTATTTTAGAATTCAATAACTAATTTACTTTGAGGATCATATTGTGCTATTCTTATGCTATATTAAATAGTGTAAACTGTTGTACAGGGCCAAAAATTCTACACTGTTCACTGTACATAATCAGCAGTGATCATCTTCCTGATGTTATAAACTACTAAACATACCAAAGAATGTCGAAATTATTCCTTAGAAATATATTCTGTGGATTTGCTTTATTTTGTCTATACGAGTGGCTGTCCCATCTGGAAAGTCAAAAGGTACAGGGCTAGAAATTCATTATAGCCCAGGAATGGGCAGTATCATTAGAAAAGTTGGAGAATTAGCACCAGGCGCTAATGCTTTAGACTGCACGCAAAATTCATTCTCACTGCTCAAAGAAATGATTGCAATGTTAATTCAAGCCCTAAAGCCCAAGCTCATTGGCATTATACTCAAAGGGTGGACCAATATTGCATGCAGTCTAATCGCAAGCCATCATTGCCACAGGCTATTTCCAGTTCTTAAAGGGGAGATTCATTGATGCTGCAGAACCTCATTCTCAGCATTTCTGGCTGTGCAGCTGCCTCAGCAAGGAGAAGCAAGTTAATGAGAAGGAGCCGGACGACTGAAGCAGCTGTACTCATGGCAGATCCGCGCCCCAGGGAGAGAGCCCGCAGATTCTGCGAGCAAGCATTGGAGGCATTGGTGTTCGCTGTGGAGAGACGGAGAGCAGTGCTCTACCCGGCAAGTGGCAGGAGGCCCTCGCACCATGTGGAGGGAGGTAGCGCAGCATGTGGAGGGCAGCACTGTGGTCCCCAGGACCCACATACAGTGCAGGAAGAAATTTAACAACCTCACTCAGGCGGTCAGGGTGAGTGAATGCTTCAACAAATGCTACATACCATCATCTGAACCATAGTCTTCACACACTGCCCAAAGCACCACACCCCCAGCACTCACCCATCAACAATCTCTACCTACCAACACTCACACTCACATCTCACACCTTGCACACAATGACAGCTATTCAACTATGGCAGGCACATCACCCAAACACGTTGTTCCACACTCACGCACACACTCCTTTCTCTTGCAAGCCAAGGTGGCTCACAACAGGGGTGCACAGGCAGGGGAAAAGCTGACACCCAACCACTGTCTGAGTTGGAGAATAGGTTGCTGCAGATTATTGGGCACCAGGTATGGGCACCATGGGCACCAGCGATGTTGACCCCCTTGGGGACAACAATGGTATGTTCATCCTGACTCCTTCTTCTCACATCCCACTTCCCCCTCACCCCACAAGCGTTTCGCACTTTCCAGCTAATCATGCTGTATGCTTGCATTTCTCCCTTCCTGCCCCCTCCCCCCACCTTAACCCGACTCTTGGGCCTTTATACTTTCAGATAATCAGCAAGAATCTGAGCAGCCTGTCCCTGAGGGCACCGTAGAGAACGAGGCGGGAGAAGAGGAGGAGGAAGAACACACCGCGAAACTGCATCTCTCACCCGCAGACACCAGCTCAGATACTGGCACTACGTGTTCTTTAGAGGCTAGCATAGTAGTGGGAACTGCACAGGGGGAGGCACTGGGGGCGAGTGGGCTATAACAAGGCCAGGGGGAAAGGGTAGCTCGGGGGCCAGCTCCCCAGAGGGTGAGTTCACATGTGAGTTCTGCTGCACAGGACTTGGATGAGGACCTCGATGGGGAGACGTTTAGAAGAAGGGTGATGGGCATGCACACGGAGACGATAGGTGCAATGGCAAGGGTGCCCGAGAGCCTCTTGGCAATGTTAAGGAGTGTGGAGGAGTCCGCCTCCAACATTGCACAAGGCTCTGCGCACACCACGGAGCCCATCATTTCCAGTCTTCAAAGGATGGTAGACTCCCAGAGAGACTGTGGCGACCCAGACCTGATGCCGTCTGTGATGGGCGATCTGGCAGCTTCCATTGCAGCACAGGCAGAAGTGATGCAACGTCTTAGTGCTGTAATGCAGTCTATGCTTGGTGGCATACAATCTCAGACTGCTCTCATGCAGTCTCAGCTTGATGCCACGCAAGCTCTGACTGCTGCCATCGTGGTTGGGTCTACCACCATCGACCGGGGCTTTCACGATGTCGCAGCAGGCCAGCAATCTGTGCTCAAACAGATGTGGCTGTGGGTCAGTGGATCAGGAAGGTGCTGTCCTTTCTCAGGATGACAGCATTCCTCCTCCCACCACTGTCACTCCGCCATTGCCCTTGTCGCTGCCTGTCATCCAGCCAGCCCAGACTGCTGCCGTCCATGCTGAGGTGGTGCAGTCTACAACCGAGCCTTCCAGGTCCAGAGCTGGTTGAGGGCGTCCTGCAAGGCCATCTGAAGTCTCCTGCACGGACACTCAACAGCCTTCCACCAGCCCTGCTGCAGCCACTGGGCCAACACTTTGTAGGAACACTAGAGTAGGCAAAGGCACAGTAACGAGAGGCACTAAGGGATTGCACAAGGGTGAATAGTTAATATTTTTGGTGTAAATATGTGTTCACTGATTATTGCTAAATTTATTCATTCAGTTTGGATTTTTTTGTGCTGTGTCTCATTTCAGCTTTGCGCTGTAATATGGCCTACGACAGGGATGGAATGATGTGGATGTGGTGAGCAACGGGAATCTGGGATTTAATTTATTGGAACCGCAGTCTGATGAGGCGATCTTCTGGAAGGTCGATTGAGTGGCTGCCTCCTCCCTCGCTCCTGTTCGTCCTCCTCATCTTCTTCCTCGTCTTCCTCTTCCTCCTCGTTCTCCTCCTCCTCTCCCACTTCCTCCTCCTGAGGTGGTCTCGCAATCCCTGGTGGCAAGGGCTGGGCTCTCATGATGGCCAACTTGTGGAGCATGCAGCAGACCACCACGAAATGGGACACCTGCTCAGCCGAGTACTGGAGGGCTCCTCCTGAGCGGTCAAGGCAGCGGAACTGTTGCTTGAGCACCCCGATGGTCTGCTCGATGATGTTCCTGGTTACAGCATGGCTCTCATTATATGAGTGCTGGGCAGGAGTGTTGAGGTTGCGGAGGGGAGTCATGAGCCACGTGGAGAGCGGATAGCCCTTGTCTCCAAGCAGCCAGCCGCGAGCTTGATGTGGTGGCTGGAAGAGTGCTGGCACACCGGTCTGGCGCAGGATGAAGGCATCATGGCTGCTGCCAGGATAACGGGCATTGACATTGAGGATTTGCTGTGTGTGGTCGCACACCAACTGCATATTAAGTGAGTGGTAGCCTTTGCAGTTACAGAAGATGTCAGGATTGTTATGCAGTGCCCACAAAGCCACGTGGGTACAGTCAATGGTGCCCTGCACCATGGGGAATCCCACTATCCTGGCAAAGCCACATGCCCACTCGTCCTTCTCTCTGGTGATGGGAAAGGAAATGTAATCCCTTCTCCTACTGTAGAGAGCCTCTGTGACCTCCCGGATGCAGCGATGGACGGCGAACTGTGAATTGTTAGCTATGTCTCCTGTTGCAGACTGGAAGGATCCGCTGGTGAAGAAATTGAGGGCGACGGTGACCTTGACTGCCACTGAGAGAGCCGAGGTCGCCCTGAACTGAGGCTGCAGGTCTGGTTGCAGGAGGTGGCAGAGTTCTGTGACCACCTCCTTGGTAAAGCGGCGCCTTCTAACACACTGCTCCTGGCTTAATTGGAGGCAGGAGAAGTGCTGTCGGAATACCCTCGTAGGGTAAGGACTCCTGTGGGGAGCCCTGATGGCCCTCCTCCTTCCTCTGGTCACATGTTCCACTCTTTCTCGCTGTTTCCGCTCCCTCTGCCATAGATCCTGGAGGGCCAGGTCGACTGCCAATACAGCCCCCATTAATGTAAGCCAAGTATAGTGGTTTGATTTTTTTTAAATTAACTACTTTTTAGTTACCACAACACTCCTGATACAAAATAACCTTTAAGTTACTGAATTAAACTGTTGCACAATTTCAAATTGGCAAGAAAGCACTGAAACTCCACTAACCTGACAGCTGCGACTTATTACTCATGATCCCTTTAAATAATGTCCTTGGAGCCTGCTTCCTCCTGTTTCACGCCAGCTCTCCCTGTCGCTGTTTGGTCGAGGCACTAAAGTAGTTGGCAACAATCAATTTTGCAGATTGGGCGGCCAGTGCATGTTGCATGCTCACTGATGTTATGATCTGTCTGGCGTTGCAATCCCTGGTGGTACCTCTTAATGGTGGCACAACGGGGGGGGCTGGATTTGCTGTGTGTCACTGGATTCACCTCACCCTGTTAGCGCCCTCTGCAGGCACTAACAGGAGGCGCTAAGGAACTGAATTTTCCCCCCACAGTGTTTTACAATGACAGGAATGTTGTATTGGCCTGGATTTCGTGGTAAAATTAATGGTGAGACTATCAGCTCTCACTGTTATTAAAGAGCAAATTGGACAACAACTTCCAACAACCGCACATGCAAAGTTAAATGCAGGAATCAGGAGGTTGCTGCCCGAGTTGCCCTGCTCTTCCAGAAGCTGTGCTATACCAGTATCTCACCCAGAGACTCAGCATTGAAACACATGGAACAACGTGGAGTTGCTGTACTTATGTGATAGAAACACACTAAAGTTTGGGCTTGTCCAGTCCAGTGTAAGTAAATTTTTAACGGTGTAGTAAGTCTTAGTTACTGCCAATTACTGCCAACAACCACTCTGGCACTGAAATGAATTTTTACAAGTGTGGAGTCTCATTCCTTCAGATTTTAATTATTGTTGGAGATTTAAAAAAATAAAAAATTATCTCTCTCTATCTTAATCCCATCTTTCTTTCCCTCTCTTTATCTCACTTTCTGTACATGATTTGGCACTGAATTCAATATTCTAACTGACACTTCCTGATTCAGACTCTGTGCTGCTCATGAACAATACTTCAACCTGATTGGATAAGGAGGCACAGCATTTCTTGTCCTGTTCATAGAGGTCCCTGACCCCTGTAGAGGGTGCTGCACCGAAATGGCTCCCTAATCGCAGCAGGTTCCAGTTCAAAAGCCCATAGAAAGACTGTGGGCAAGTGTAAGTGTAATGAATGGCTAGGACTGTTCATTCACCGCTGACCCCAAAATCCGGGCCATTATGATCGTCTGCTGTCAAGGTGCGCTTCTGCATAACCTGGCTTGTCCCTTTAAGACTCTATAGTTTAATTGCTGTCGTCACAGAACATTCTGAAGTCAATTGAACATAAGAATTAGGAGCAGGAGCAGGCCATACAGCCCTTCGAGTCTGCTCCGCCATTCAATGAGACCATGGCTGATCGCATTTAATTGAAGGTTAATTGTTTTTAGTGAAGAGAGTGCAGAGAGCAGGAATGTGTATATTTCCAACTACAGGTCAGAAGAAACCAGCATGAAATGACTTTTTTTAATACACTTTTTTGATTCTTTGAAATGTGACATCTGAAGTGTGACAGACTCACAATTTATTTCTATATAAGAATCGATTGTTTTGCTTTACACAAAGTCGGTTACTCTTTAACCTGTGAATGTATCAGCAATGGGCAAGAATGTGATTTTTTAGAACCATATCAGCTGACTGCTATGAGTCCAAGGCTCAAGGGATTACAAACTTTCAATGGACTTGGATTGGAACAGTTAGAAAGAACAATAATTATGATCATTTTGGAATGCAAGGATTGGTGGAAGATGTTGAAATGTTCAGAGTTTCTGAATTGTTTCACAGAACCAGCCACGCCCTTACATTGGGTTTTATCAAGGGGCGGCTCTCATCCACTGGAGCTGTAACCAGGGCACGTGATGTCAAATTGCTTGAAGTGTCCAGGTTGTGGCGGATTGCTGTGCTCTGGGGGTTACATAGTGCTATCTATTCCCTTCATTAGCAAACGTACAGTGAAGTTCAATGAATCTGAATAAACAAATAGCCTACTGAAAAGAATAAAATATTTGAATTTAGGACTATGCTAAAATGTTTTCTTCTCTGTCCTAAATTCTTATTGCAAATGTATATTCGAAAGAGATTTAGTGACAAAACTTATCCTTTAATGTGTGTGGTAGGTTACATAGAATTACATAGGATTCATAGCACAAAAACAGACCATTCGGCCCATCTGGCCTGTGCTGGGGTTAATGCTGCACACAAGCCTCCTCCCACTCTACTTCATCTAACACTATCTGCATACCCTTCTATTCCTTTCTCCCTCATGTACTAGCTTCCCCTTAAAGGCATCTATGCTATTGGTCTCAACTACTCCCTGTGGTAGCAAGTTCCACATTCTAACCACTCTCTGGGTAAAGAAGCTTTTCCTGAATTCTTTATTGGATTAATTAGTGACTGTCTTATATGATTAGTGACTATCTTGTGTATGAGTGACTATATTGTATATTAGTGTGTATTTTGTAAAGCTAAAATTATCTTTCACATTCTCATACAAGCGCTAACATTTAGTTACTCAAACGAGAAATATTGTGCAACCGTTGAACAAGACTCTTGGTTAATCTCATAATTCCTGTTAGTTTGAGATCTGGTGTTAACTGGTATAAACTCTTCAGAAATGCTGAATTAAGTAAAAGTTTAGTTTACTGGAAGTTGGCTTTTTCCCTGTTCAATCAGTGCTGTGAAACACATCTATCGTGACTCCCTTTCAGTACTGTATGTACAAGTGGGAATGACATTCCTTACACTAAATAAAAATAAACAAAATGTGGCATTAAGAATGAAGCAAATTTGGCATGGATCTCCGAATTATGCGCTGTACTATCACTTGCTAAAACATTTGAAAAAGACTGAAGATACAAACTAAAGAAAAGGTTTCATAGGTGTAATGGAAAAAAAAGGATCAGATCAGTCAACCATAATGAATTACAAATGTGCAATTAAATATTAATTAATAGTCAACATATATAAATATTTAAACATTTTAGAGCCACAGAAATACTAGGGCCTCCAGTGTCTGGCTCACCACTCCTTGAATAAAATCTCCACCTTTCCACTAATTGAATTTATCGTATTTTATTGCTTTATTTTTACTGCTGTTGAAGTTTATTGGGTTTGACCTGTTCACACTGACAGTATCTATCTTACCGTCAGCTTTCCAGTGAAAGAGAGAGAACTTGCATTTATATAAGGCCTTTCACGACCTCCGGACCTCCCAAAACACTTTACAGCCAATGAAATCCTTTGGAAGCGTAGTCACTGTTGTTATGTAGGAAATGCGACAGCCAATTTGCGCACAGCAAGGTCCCACAAACAGCAATGTGATAATGACCAGATCAGCTGGTTTCTTTAGTGATATTGGTTGAAGGATAAATATTGACCAGGACACCAGGGTAACTGGTAGCAAATGAAGGAGTGGTCCGTAATTATTGATTTATCTGCTTTTTTGTTCTGCGGTATAAAATAAGATAATAGTATCAGTCCAAGACAGGAAACAACAGAAGAATTATCCTTACTAATATGGTCAAGTAGACTGTGAAAGACCAGCAGCAGTTAAAAAAATGATTTAGCAAGATGATTGAGAAAAGATTAAACTAGGAACATCGGAACCAGAGTAGGCCATTCAGCCCCTTGAGCCAGTTTCGACATTCAGTCGGATCATGGCTGATCTACACCTCAAATCCATTTGAGTCATATCCCTTGATGCCCATACCGAACAAAAATCCATCAAACTCAGTCTTGAAAATTTCAATTGGCCCAGCATCCGCAGCCTTTTATGGGAGAGAGTTTATGTGAAAAACTACTTCCTGATTTCACTCCTGAATGGCCTAGCTCTAATTTTAAGGTTGTGCTCTCTTGTTCTGGTTTCTCCTTCCAAAGGAAATTGTTTCTCTGTATCTACCCTATCAAATCATTTTGTCATTTTAAACACCTTGATTAAATCACCCCTCAACCTTCTATAATCTAAGGAGTACAAGCCAAGTTTATGCAACCTATCCTCATAATTTACCCCTTTAAGCCCCGGTATCATTCTGGTGAATCTGTGCTGTATTCCCTCCAAGGGGTTTGTCTGGACCACCTCCAACATTCAAAACCTGCCTCTTGCGAAGGAAAAGATCTTGAAAACTATAGATGTGATTTGTAAAAGTGTTATGCTACTCAACCTGGTTGGATTAACATTATTGCGACTTTATTCTCTGTTACCCCCCACTGGGAGTGCACAAATTTGGATTTGGGTGAAGACAAGATTGAGGTTGGCTCTGATATTCCACCCCCCTCCCCCCCCCACCCTTGCCCCCCACCACCAACAATGATTGAATTGGTTGCTGGAACTTGCTGTTTAGGCTCACACATTTAGGATATTTAGGATGGCCAGTCGGATGAGGTATTAGGGGGCACCTAGTAACCATGGAACTGTACTCCCCGAAAGAATTCAACAGTCTCAGGAAAGGGAGGAGAGCAGAAAAAAATTAGTGGGGAATAAAGTGGGGGAAGAAAATTAATCAAAAATACAACAAAACTAAAAGCAAAGCTATTTTATATTTCCGATTTATTTGCAGTTGTATACCCCAGCGACTTATTTGGTGAATTCACTGGGAGTAAAGTTGGTCTTTGGCGAAAGCGCCAAATGGGCGACAGCAAATCGGCCGTTTCACACTGCGCCCGAAATTCTTTTCCATCAGCCATGGTGTAAAACAGGCTACCGATTCGCTGTCACCCATTTTGCCGATGGCCAATTTAATTCCCATTCTCTGTGGTATTGAGCCGCACAGTTCCAGGATCAATCTCCTGTCTCTGCTGAGCTACTAATCTCAGTCAGAGTGGTGGTAGGGGCATTCCAATTGACCCTACAACCCCTAGCTAGAGAGGTAATAAAGCAACACAGTTCTTTGCCCTTGATCACTGTACAGTGACCTTTGCTGTTCGGAAAAGTGGGTGAGGACATGATAGGGGGTGGGAGGGGGGTGGTCTGCTAGGATTCCCCCAGGAAAATGGAAAGAGCTGAGAATAACTAAACAATGCTGTCAAATGGCATGGTATATTTTCTGGTCCAATTGACATACTCATTGCATTGGGTCAAATTATTGGAATTTTCCAGGGTGGTTCCTAATTGTTTATTAATGGAGTGCTTTATCAGCCTTGAAGGTTACAACTAATATTTAAAGGATGTAACCACTTGATGGTAAGTGGCTACATATGAGGGCAGGGTGAGGGATAATTGTTACAGACTTTACAAAGGTCACAAAGTATAAATATTTATAAATTATATTTCAGACTTTCCAGACCCTTTGTAGGGCAAGGAAGAGGCTAAATAGATGAGGAAGTGGAAAATTGAATCCGTGAGTAGTGTTGGTGGCAAAGCATCTGAGCCCTCTGTTGGTGGGTGGCAAAGTGAAGGTCCTACTGCATGAAGTAGGTGCAAAGAAGATTGTTGTAATTGGTACCTCAGGCATGCTCCTCATAGGACACCAGTGCAGCAGGCATGGCAGGAGGTGGTGAAGACTGTGTGGAGCACCCTCAGGACCTGGGAACACAGGCAGAAGATAGCACAACTTAAGGAAGTTGCCATGGTTAGACAATCCAACCATACCATTTAGCAGGTAGATGAGCCAAATATACAGGCCACAAAGTGTTGCCCATCAACCAATGTTTCTGTTAAGCTGCGCTTGCGCGGAAATTTAATTTGGCTGCACAGCCCATTAAAGGGGCCACGAACTCAAAAAAAAATTAGAGCGAACATTGCTGTCAACCTACTTCTTATTTACTGTGGACCCATTCCATAGAGCCTTAGCATGCAGGTCCAAAATAGGCAGGGTACACATTCAAACTGCAACTTACAATGGTAGGCATTGGCAGTCTGGCAGAATGTGTCTGTTGGTCTCCCTGGTCTGCCTTCTTTCATCTTGCTCTACTTTAGCCATGAAACTCTGTATTTGTTGGGCTTCCAAACCAACCTCCATCATTAACTTTATCTTGATTTACCGACCGCCACAGGACTCTTCATTTAGATGCCTTGTGAACGTTTTGGATTGTAAGAGCTCCTTTTTCATCTCCCAATTTTTTTTCCTGTTCTTCCTCTTCTGCTGAAATTTTGGAAATCCTTCAATTACAATTGGCTTTCCCGTGAATTAACGGGCAATATTTAGCTATTTTAGGTTCCGCCTAAACAATAGCTAACCTTGCCAGAAAGAAGAAAATACTCCAAATTTCTTTAAAAGAATTCATAAAAATGTCAACAAAAAGTAAAAGAAGCCAGTGCTAAAAGCTGACTAGAATTTTTATTTAAAGGGCTAAAAAGTCTCAAATCCTTTAATAGTGTCATCGTTCATGGAGCTTCCCTTAGAATCATTCCAGATAGGTTTTGGGATCTCCAAACCAAAACTGCATCATAAGCAGATGGAGAATCTTGCTGGGATCCAGTTAAATGCATTATAATGCAATGGCAACGTAATGCAAAATATAGTAACGAAGCTATGGCTCTGTTCTGATGAGAGCACATTAGGCCTGATGTGTTTGGTGCTAAAGTGGTGCAGATCTGGCTACATAGATCTGATCCAGATTTTCAGTTCCTCCCAGTGCATGTTCCACTCCTGCGCCAGAAAATGTACTCTGCGATATATTTACTATGTTCTAGCTTGGGGCCCCAGTATTTATTGTTTATACCATGACTGTAAATAATCTTAAAAGATAAATTTAGTTTCATATCTTTGCGCAAGACCCCTGTCCAGCTGAAGGCGGAACTCCAGGCGGTTCAAACTCTTTGTCAGCATGTTTCCCTTGTGGCCCCGACCTCCGTTGGTGGTAACACTATGGGGTCAAATTCCCGCTTGTTCCCGTTCGTTATATCAGCACAATCCGGGCGGAATCGGCCGAGCCAGCGCAAAAGATTGGGGAATTTTAAACGGAAGTGACCTACACCTAAAATCACTTATGTTTGTGTTTTCCGTGATCTTTTACGCTGATTTAAGATTTAATGCAGGCCCCGCCCACAAAAGTGGCCCCGCACACAGGCCGACATTGCGAGATTCCACCAATTGCGCTGGTTCGGGAAGGCTCTTCAAATTGGGCTCATTTTCTTAGGTGCACAGACACTAGTAGGCACGTTTTTAAAGATTTTTCATGTTAAAAAATCTTTAATTTACTAAGAAACTGACTAGTGTACACCAATGAAACTATTAAATGGTTCAGTATAGTTTTTTTTAAGTCATTTTCAGTGATTTTAAATCAGATGACTCACAGGTGGTGGACTCGACACCATTATAAAACATGCTTATTTTGTGGCGATAAACCCATTTTCAACTGTATTAATAAAACCACACCAGGTTACGACTCTTAAATACATCAAGGAATACTTATTAATGGTACGGGGAAAAAATGATTACGTTCTATTAGAGTCATAGGGGGAGAAATTCAGTATCGCCCCTGTTTGGGGCGCAATTATCGGCCGGGCGCAAAGATTAGCGCCTGGCGCTAATTATTGCCTCCGACTGCAAACTTGACTTTTCTCGCCCCTGGAGGTGATTGGAGCGCTAAATCAGGCGCTACACACCTGTCTTAAGGCGCAAAGGCCGAGGAGCGAGGCGCTAACTCAGAGCGCGGGCGCAGCGCAGGTGCTGTCAGTTAGCGATGGAACACAGACACACTGGCGCCAGACAGTTCTTAAAGGGGCGGGTCGATCTTGCACTCCAGCCACACCCTGCTCATTGGAGCCTTGAATCTCGGCCTGGAGAGACCTGTGCCTAAATCTTCCAGCCAAGGACTATGGAGAGGGTGAGAGAACGAGCTCAGCGCTTCAGCGAGCGGGCCTTGGATGCTCTGGTTGGCGCGGTGGAGCGCAGAAGATCTATACTCTACCCTGAGAGTGGCAGGAGGCCTTTGCCGCGCGAGTACAGAAGAGTGTGGAGGGAGGTGGCTCAGAGCGTCTCCTGCAGGAGCATGGTGCCCAGGACCCATGTACAATGTTGAAAAAAGTTCAACGACCTCACTCGGATCGTCAGGGTGAGTGGCTTTTTTTCAATACCTCTCCATCCCTCCATCTCAACCTCACTCTATGGCCAGAGGGTCTTAAAACCCCAATGCACAACACTCATCCAACACCTATGGCCCTCTCATGAAACACACACGCACATTCCACACTTTGCATACAGTAAGGGCTATTCACCTATGGGAGGCACATCAGGCAAGACCATGGCTGTATATTGTAAGGGCTATTTACCTATGGGAGGCACATCAGGCAAGACCATGGCTGCATACAGTAAGGGCTATTCACCTATGGGAGGCACATCAGGCAAGACCATGGCTGTATATTTACTCAGACGCCGTCCTTTTTCTTGCAGGCCAAGCTATCTCATAATAGGAGACAGCAGCAACGGACGGGTGGAGGGCGGCCTCAGCTGCAACCCCTCAGCGATCTTGAGGCGCGCGTCCAGAGGATTGTGGCAAGCCGGGTGATCGGTCCCGTCGCCACTGGAGACGCCGACCCCGTTCTGGACAGCAATGGTAAGGTCATCACCTTTTTGTCCTCTGTCCTTCCACTTATCCCTCACAACACCAGCCTTTGACACTTTCAATCCAACTTACTAAATCGCTGCACTTATTCCTCCCTTACTGCCACCCTGTCCTCACGCTAAAGCCACTCTTGTACCTCCCTGCTTTCAGATGGTGATTCACCAGCTGAGGAGACGGGCCTTCAAGCTGCCAGTGGGAGTGAAGCTGCAGGCGAGGAGGAAGATGAAGGCGGAGCATCAGTGCCACCCTCTCCCGAGGAAGCCAATGCCCACACTGGGAACACGCCTTCCCTGGAGGGGAGCAGGGGGGAAGCGTCTGATGAGGGTGAAGCTCCAGGACCCAGCGGGCTGCAGCAACGCCATGGGGGTAGGGAAGAACGGGGGCCTGCTCCCCGGAGGGAGAGTATGCCAGCGACTCCTACTGCACTGGACGCAGAGGAGGAGCGGCTCATCGCTGAAATGAACACCCAGGCGGTGGACATGCACACTGAGCTCATGGGTGCAGTGGGAAGGGTGCCCGAATGCATTGAATCACTGGCAAGGAGTGTGGAGCACTTCGCTGTAGCACAGGCGGATGCCACACTAAAGCTTAGTACTGCAATTCAGTCTCAGACTGCTCTCATGCAGACTCAGATTGAGGCCACGTGAGCACTGACTGCTGCCATCCTCGATGGTTCGTACACATTTCCCCGGGGCTGTCACCGCGCCGCAGCAGGCCAGCAATCTGTGCTCCAGCAGATTGCTCCGGATGCTGAAGTGCTGCCCCGTGGGAGTGCCAGTGTGTCGGTCGAGCAGGGAGTTGCTGTCCTCTCTCAAGATGACAGCATTCCTGCTGCCACCACTGTCGCTTCTCCACTGCACTTGCCACTGCCTGTAGGACAGACTGCTGCCGTCCATGCAGAGTTGGTGCAGTCTGCAGCCGGGCCCTCCAGGCCCAGAGCTGGTCGAGGCCGTCCTTCAAGGGCATCTGCAGTCTCAGGTTCTGACAATCAGCAGCCTTCCCCAGCCTTGCTGCAGCCACTGAGGTCCCATTACGGAGGAGCAGTGGGGTGGGAAGGGGGGAAGTGCGCAAGGGAAGGAGATCACCCTCGAAGGGCAAAAAGTAGGAGGTGTGACAAAATGTTGGTCATTTTTTTATTAGAGGCTAAGGTTCGTGGTCAAACTTTTGGACATTATCTCCAGGTTATGAGAACCAGTTCTGTTAATGACTGTGTTTTTGTGTTTCTTTCTATTAGTTTGTAATGAGGAAATGACACACACAGAGTTTGTGAAATAAATAAGTTTTTGTATTCAAAACATACATGTTTGGTCTTTGGAATCATTGGTGCCTTGG
Source organism: Squalus acanthias (assembly GCA_030390025.1). Lineage (NCBI taxonomy): Eukaryota > Metazoa > Chordata > Chondrichthyes > Squaliformes > Squalidae > Squalus > Squalus acanthias. The sequence continues at coordinate 80,708,258 of CM059436.1, read as the reverse complement.
CTGGCTTAGGGGTTGCGGGTTGGTTTTATTCATGTTGTTCTCAATGGCAGAAGCCATTTCCTCAGCAGGGGCCTAGAAGCGGCTTGCTATCAGCCGTTGACGGACGGCCCTTGCAGTTTTAACATTGTGGGCCGCCCTCCCGCCTCGGTGCTGCTGATGATCATCCTCCTCCTCCTCTTCCTCCTCTTCCTCCTCCTCCTCTGGTGGTGCTCCAAGGTCTGGTGGCATTGGCTGGGTCCTGAGGATTGCCATGTTATGCAGCATGCAGCACACAACTACGAAGTGGGAAACTCGCTCAGGCGAGTACTGCAGGGCTCCTCCAGAATGGTCCAGACAGCGGAACCGTTGCTTGAGCACGCCGATTGTGTGCTCAACGATGTTCCTGGTAGCTTGATGGCTCTCGTTGTACCGCAGCTCAGCAGGGGTGTTGGGCGTACGGAACGGTGTCATCAGCCAGGTGCTCAGTGGATACCCCTTGTCCCCGAGAAACCAACCAACTGGCTGATGCGGTGCCTCAAAAATTTCTGCCACAGTAGTCTGGCGCAGGATGAATGCATCGTGGTAGCTGCCAGGATAGTGGGCATTGACAGCGAGTATCAGCTGTCTGTGGTCACAGACCAACTGAACGTTCAAGGAATGGAACCCCTTTCTGTTCCGGAAATCCTCGGCATTCTCATGCGGAGCACGCAAAGCCACATGCGTGCAGTCAATGGCGCCCTGCACCATGGGGAAGCCCGCTATCCTCGCAAAGCCCATAGCGCGTTCATGCTGCTTGTCTGGGGTCATGGGGAAAGAGATGTACTCTCGTCTCCTTTTAAAGAGGGCATTTGTGACCTGACGGATGCAGAAATGCACCGCGAACTGGGAGATATTGGCGATGTCCCCAGCAGCAGATTGAAATGAGCCAGTAGCATAAAAGTTGAGAGCCACTGTGATCTTCACTGCCACTGACAGAGACGTCCTGGACCTCAGTTGAGGCTGCAGATCTGGCTGCAGCAGGTGGCAGAGCTCAGTGACCACCTCCTTGCTGAAGCGCAGCCTTCGCAAACACTGCTCCTCAGACATATGAATGTAGGAGAGCTGTTGACGATATACCCTGGGAGGGTAAGCTCTCCTGTACAGATGCCTGTTGGCCCTCCTCCGTCTGGCCATGATTGCCACTCTCTCTCTGCGTCTCTGTGTCCACCGATTCAGGTGGCGCAGGACGACGCCCCCAATCAGTGCAGCCCCCATAGTCTCTTAGCAAGCAAAGTTATGAAGGCCAAAAACCAAAGTACCTGCCAAGTTATGCTCAGTAGCCAAAACTACCTCACACAGCGTTGACTCAATGCAGAAGTGTCTCTTTCTCTCGCTCAGAATGCGTAGTTCAAAAATGGCACCAACAATAAAAGGCAGGAAGCGGTCACCTTTAAATAGCGCTCCCCCTTTCCCTTCATGACTGCAGAACGCTCCCCTCAACCTGTCGTTGCTAGCGTCAGGCGGTAAGGCAGGGGGCGCCACTCAATATCCGCTCCGGGGCGATACCGGGGCGTTGTGCACTCGACTGACGTCACGATCTGCCGGCGCAGGAGATCGTGGCGGTAGTGTTTAGCGCTGCCGCAAAATGTCTAGTGAATTTCGCGAGCGGCGCAAACTTCGCCGCGCAAGGGCGCTAGATGCTTTGAGCCCCATTAGCGCCCTATTAAGGCGCTAACGGGAGGCGCAACCAACTGAATTTTTCCCCATAGAGTTATACAGCACAGAAAGAGGCCCTTCGGCCCATCGTGTCCGTGCCAGCCATCCAGCCCTGTCTATTCTAATCCCATTTTCCAGCATTTGGTCTGTAGCCTTGTATGCTATGGCATTTCAAGTGCTCATCTAAATGCTTCTTGAATGTTGTGAGTGTTCCTGCCTCTTCCACCCTTTCAGGCAGTGAGTTCCAGATTCCAACCACCCTCTGGGTGAAAAAGTTTTTCCTCAAATCCCCTCTAAACCTCCTGCCCCTTACCTTGAAACTATGCCCCCTGGTTATTGACCCCTCTACTAAGGGGAAAAGTTCCTTTTTATCTACCCTATCTATGCCCCTCATAATGTTGTACACCTCAATCAGGTCCCCTCTCAGCCTTCTCTGCTCTAAGGAAAACAACCCCAGCCTGTCCAGTCTCTCTTCATAGTTGAAGCGCTCCAGCCCAGGTAACATCCTGGTGAATCTCCTCTGCACCCTCTCCAATGCAATCACATCCTTCCTATAGTGTGGCGACCAGAACTGCACACAGTATTCCAGCTGTGGCCTAACTAGCGTTTTGTACAGCTCCATCATAACCTCCCTACTCTTATATTCTATGCCTCGGCTAATGAAGGCAAGTATCCCATATGCTTTTTTAACCACCTTATCTACCTGTCCTGCTGCCTTCAGGGATCTATGTACATGCACACCAAGGTCCCTCTGATCCTCTGTCCTTCCTAGGGTCCTACCATTCATTGTGTATTCCCTTGCCTTGTTAGTCCTCCCAAAATGCATCACCTCACACTTTTCAGGGTTAAATTCCATTTGCCACTGTTCTGCCCATCTAACATCCCGTCTATATTGTCCTGTAGCCTGAGGCTTCCCCCCTCGCTATTTACCACGCCACCAATTTTCGTGTCATCTGCGAACTTACTGATCATACCTCCTACATTCATATCTAAATCATTAATATACACTACAAACAGCAAAGGACCCAGCACCGATCCCTGTGGTACACCACTGGACACAGGCTTCCAGTCACAAAAACAACCTTCGACCATCACCCTCTGCCTCCTGCCACTAAGCCAATTTTCGATCCAATGTGCCAAGTTGCCCTGGATCCCATGGGCTCTTACCTTCTTGACCAGTCTCCCATGCGGGACTTTGTCAAAAGCCTTACTGAAGTCCATGTAGACCACATCAACTGCACTACCCTCATCCACACACCTAGTCACCCCCTCAAAAAATTAAATCAAATTGGTTAGACATGATCTCCCCCTGACAAAGCCATGCTGACTATCCTTGCTTAATCCTTGCCTCTCCAAGTGGAGACTAATTCTGTCCCTCAGAATTTTTTCCAATAATTTCCCTACCACTGATGTTAGGCTCACTGGCCTGTAATTCCCTGGTTTATCCCTACTACCCATCTTGAATAGTGGTACTACGTCAGCTGTTCTCCAGTCCTCTGGCACATCCCCTGTGGCCAGAGAGGTTCTGAAAATTTGTGTCAGTGCTCCTGCAATCTCCTCCCTTGCCTCACACAGCAGCCTAGGATACATCTCGTCTGGGCCTGGGGATTTATCCACTTTTAAGCCCGCTAAAACCGCTAGTACCTCCTCCCTCTCAGTACTAATTTGTTCAAGTATATCACAATCCCCCTGCCTGATTTCTATGCCTACATCGTCCTTCTCCATAGTGAACACAGATGCAAAAAATTCATTTAAAACTCCACCTACATCTTCTGGCTCTACACACAGATTGCCACTTTGGTCCCTAATGGGCCCTACTCTTTCCCTGGTTATCCTCTTGCCCTTAATATACTTATAAAACACCTTGGGATTTTCCTTTATTTTGCCCGCCACTGTTTTTTCATGCACCCTCTTCACTCTCCTAATTTCTTTTTTAAGGACCCCCCTGCACTTTCTATACTCTTCTAGGGCTTCCACTGTTTTTAGTCCTTTGTATCTGCCAAAAGCCCAATTGCACAGGTTCATGGGCGATTTTACAACAACATCAACTACAACTTGCATTTATATAGCGCCCTTAACATAGTAAAACATCCCAAGGCGTTTCACAGGAGTATTATAAATCAAAATTTGACACCGAGCCACATAAGGAGATATTCGGGCAGGTGATCAAAAGCTTGGTCAAAGAGGTAGGTTTTAAGGAGCATCTTAAAGGAGGAAAGTGAGGCGGAGAGGCTTAGGTAGGGAATTCCAGAGCTTAGGGCCTTGGTAGCTGAAGGCACGGCCGCCAATGGTGGAGCGATTAAAATCGGGGATGCTCAAGAGGCCAGAATTAGAGGAGCGCAGATATATCGGAGGGGTGTGGAGCTGAGGAGATTACAGAGATAGGGAGGGGCATGGAGGGATTTGAAAACAAAGCTGAGAACTTTAAAATCGAGGCATTGCTTAACTGGGAGCCAATGTAGGTCAGCGAGCACAGGGGTGATGGGTGAATGGGACTTGGTGTGAGTTAGGACACATTTGTGATTATGCAAATGATTTTAATTAGAAAGTTGAACTGTAACCTAACCAGTGCAATTTCGAGCGTATTTTGGACCAAATTTCCCGATTATGCCCAAAGCGGAAGCACTACCCCTGCATGTATACTGGAAAAATCTGGTAATACGGTTGGTAGTTCCAATTATTTTGTCAACAGCTGCACCCTCTTACCTGATCCTCATAGTTCCCTACAGCCAAAGCTTCAAGACAGGGAAAGTCCATCAACTTGAAGGTGGGAATCATAGACTGATACAGCACAGAAGGAGGCCATTTGGCACATCGTGCCTCTGCTGGCTCTTTGGTAGAGCTACCCAATTAGTCCCACACTCCTGCTATTTCCCCATAGTCTTGTAAACATTTTCCCTTCAAGTATTTATCCAATTCCCTTTTGAAAGTTATTATTGAATCTGCTTCCTCCACCCTTTCAGGCAGTGCATTCCAGATCATAACCACTTGTTGCGTAAAAATATGTTTCCTCATGTCGCCTCTGGCTCTTTTGCCAATCACCTTAAATCTGTGTCCTTTGGTTACCGACCCTTGTTTACTCTATCAAAACCATTCATGATTTTGAACACCTCTATCAAATCTCCTCTTAACCTTCTCTGCTGTAAGGGGAACAGCCCCAGCTTCTCCACTCTCTCCACATAACTGAAGTCCCTCATCCCTGGTACCATTCTGGTAAATCTCTTCTGCGCCCTCTCTAAGGCCTTGGCATCCTTCCTGAAGTGTGGGGCCCAGAATTGAACACAATACTCCTACTGAGGCATAACCAGTGTTTCATAAAGGTTTAGCAATGCAGATAAAAGTTGCAGATGTTGGAAATCTGAAAGAAAATTAGCAAATGCTGGCAATGTAGGTCAATGAGCACCAGGATAGAAAAATAGGTAAGCACATTTGGGCATGACCCTTTATCAGAATCTGAACGGTAGCCTATTTCTAACCCTACTGTTGGGTGGGAATTTAAAGCCTCGTACTTTTGTCAAGTAACGGCCTTAACTCTAGTATACACTTAGATTAGATTTTCTTCTTCTGTGTAAATAATTGCCTGGGCAAAGCACAGACGGGAAAATAGGACCCCATGTCCATAATGGAGTCCCCCTGAATTTCTGCCAATGAATTCCTCTATGCTCTCTGCCCAGGGGCATTATTTATGCCCAAGCACAAAGGAGGAATATCTGCCTCTTATTATTGTAAAGTCTCTTCTTTCTAGCCATAGTTAAGTATTCTTATCCTAGATCCCCCAATTGTTATGCTGTTGTTACACCAGAATGGAATGTGATAGCAATCTAGTGACTCTGTCCATGAGAGTTATTTGATGGAGAGTAGCCCTTTAAACCCAAATGACATTGTTATTGTTGACAGGGCAAATCATGTTTTTTATTATTAAGGATCAGAGGTAATTGGTGCTTCTCCAAAGGGGAAGTCTGGTGATGATTTTGTACTTGAGCTTAAAAGAAAGTGATCTTTTGACTTAATTTACTCAAAGGACGATAAACGTTTGGAATAATCTGTCAGGCAAGGTAGCAGAGACAAGGAAACTCAAGAGGGTTCAAAATGCAGTTTGATGCTAGGCTGGGTGAGTTGGGGAACTGGATGGACAGGCCGCGATGGGCCAAGTGGCCTATTCTCGTCCTTAACTTTTTTTGTTATGTTCTCGTGTTCTTAAATTAACTTGACGGGTCAGTTATGTAGAACTCCTGATTGGTTTATTTGTTGATGAGGTGATGTATTTCTGCTCTGTGATTGGTCACTTTAAGTGTCATAAAACAGGCGACTTGAAATCACAGACTGCAGGCCAGTCATGCACGAGTGATTTGAACTTGGTCGGCTGACTATTTGTAGGCAGTTTGATTGGCGAAGGCTTACTTCATGTGGTACAGTATTTATCCCACACGAGAAGGACATGCACAATTCACTTCACGGCTCTTGAGTTATTAGGTGCCCCCTCACACCCAAGGGAAATTTTGTCTTCAGTATCTAAACACAAAGTACTCTCCTTACAGCCACTTATCATCCTACTGTGCCCATCTGCATGTCGATGCCCATAGCATTTCGCAGTTGGCATATATACTTTACCGTTCATAATACTGATAAAAATACCCACTCCTATTTTTAGTAGATTTTTTTGGGTGTTTTTTTTTCTTCTTCAAAAGAAGAAGCCTAAACTTTGCTCTGAAATTTATGGTCCAGTCGGTTGCACACAGGCCTAAATATTTCCGGTCCGTGACTGGGGGATGTGTTTGATGAAAGTGAGCAGAATCCGAGGAGCAAATGTTTATCAGCTTCCATAAACAGAGCCAACCTGGTCAGCATAATTCTGCTATTGTAGGCTCCTTTCAGTTCGCTAACCCAAAATGTTTGCTGTGCGCTGTTCCTGCCAGCAGCTTTTTTTTTGGGCAAATAATTTGCGACCTAAAATTGTTCGGCCCTCCTTTTATACCTAATACAAAACCACTCATCAGCAAGATTAAATGGTAGACTAATTACCAGTGTGCAGGGAGCAGCAAACTATTTCTGCCACAAAGTTAAAAGGACCTACAGTATATCAGCAGCTCTAATAGGGCAGCTAATATCAGGGTGGCAACTGCAGTGGACCACATGAAGTCTATGGGAAGCAGCAGTGGACAGTAAAAGTGCAGCAAATTTGCTGAACTGTCTGGACATGGCTTGTTAAAAAAATGTAACATGCACATCACTTTACTGAAATAGCTTGTTTGTCACAGCAGAGGGTGGGAGAGTGTCCAGACAGCCAATCCTGAACCGAGGCTAGAGAACTGGATTTGTCAGCATCTCAGGATTTTTTTTTAAACATAAAATGTATTAATGTGTTTCGTGACAAGTTATTTCCCTTTCACCGGTCAAAACAGACGCCTGGCTTACATAGAAGGAAACATGAAACTTGAGGGGAGGAAAAGCAGGTACAGCAACACCTTGCATTTATATAGCGCCTTTAACATAGTAAAACGTCCCAGGGCGCTTCATAGGAGCAATTATCAAACAAAATTTGACACCGAGCCACATAAGGAGGTATTAAGACAGATGACCAAAAGCTTGGTCAAAGAGGTAGGTTTTAAGGAGCGTCTTAAAGGATGAGAGAGAGGTAGAGTGGTGCAGAGGTTTAGGGAGGGAACTCCAGAGCTTCGGGCTTCGTCAGCTGAAGGCAGAGTTGTCAATGGTGGAGCGATTAAAATCAGGGATGCGCAAGAGGCCAGAATTGGAAGAGTGCAGAGATCTGGGAGGATTGTAGGGCTGCAGGAGATTACAGAGATAGGGAGGGACGAGGTACAACAATTGACCGTGTTTTGTTTTCTCACTCTTGTGTTTATGCAAACTTGGAATAGACCTTCGCAAAATTCATTCATTCATCTCTGGAGATTGGATCTACTTTTACACACCCACTGCTGACTGACAGTGCCAAAAGTAATACTGTTCAATAATTGGTCACAGATATAGTTTATGTGCCTGCCTTTTTCACCTCTTCTTCTGATGGTGGAGAATTCTACTATTGCTGGCCAATTTTCAATATCTTGCTTGCCACCTATTCTTCATATGTCATCAAGCTATTTTATCACGGGGTAGCATTCCAGCTGAGACCCCTCCTGACTTCATTTGCTATTTCAGCAGAGGTCCCTGAATAATGATCAGAAGCAGGAAACCTGACTGCTTTGTTCCCCCCTTTTCCTTGTTCAAGGGTGCTGAGGCCAAATTAACTGCCCCCATGACTGCCCTGGCTGAGATCAGCTAACATGGGGCCATGTATTTATGTAGCACCTTCGATGTAGTAAGAGTTCTAAAGTACTTCACAGAGCAGAAGCAGACTTCGGAACAGTAATAGAAGAGTTATGGAAGATAACCAAAAATATGACCAAACAGATAGGTTTTGACGAGGCTTTCAGAGGTGAGGTGCGAGGAGCAAGGTGGAAGAGTTTAGGGAGAGATTTCCAATTTATAGGGCCAAGTTGGCTGAAGGGTCTGGCACTGAGGGGGAACTAGCAGGAGAGGGCATTGTACAGAAGGCCAGAGTTGGAAGAGGCGATGCACAAGAGGTAAGAGTTGGAAGAGGCGATGCACAGGTCAGAGTTGGAAGAGGCGATGCACAAGAGGTCAGAGTTGGAAGAGGCGATGCACAGGAGGTCAGAGTTGGAAGAGGCGATGCACAAGAGGTCAGAGTTGGAAGAGGCGATGCACAGGAGGTCAGAGTTGGAAGAGGCGATGCACAGGTCAGAGTTGGAAGAGGCGATGCACAGGAGGTCAGAGTTGGAAGAGGCGATGCACAAGAGGTCAGAGTTGGAAGAGGCTATGTACAGGAGGTCAGAGTTGGAAGAGGCGATGCACAAGAGGTCAGAGTTGGAAGAGGTGATGCACAAGAGGTCAGAGTTGGAAGGGCGATGCACAGGAGGTCAGAGTTGGAAGGGCAATGCACAAAGGTCAGAGTTGGAAGAGGCGATGCACAAGAGGTCAGAGTTGGAAGAGGCGATGCACAAGAGGTCAGAGTTGGAAGAGGTGATGCACAGAAGGTCAGAGTTGGAAGAGGCGATGCACAAGAGGTCAGAGTTGAAGAGGCGATGCACAGGAGGTCAGAGTTGGAAGAGGCGATGCACAGGTCAGAGTTGGAAGAGGCGATGCACAGGTCAGAGTTGGAAGAGGCGATGCACAAGAGGTCAGAGTTGGAAGAGGCGATGCACAGGAGGTCAGAGTTGGAAGAGGCGATGCACAAGAGGTCAGAGTTGGAAGAGGCGATGCACAAGAGGTCAGAGTTGGAAGGGCGATGCACAGGAGGTCAGAGTTGGAAGAGGCGATGCACAGAGGTCAGAGTTGGAAGAGGCGATGCACAGAAGGTCAGAGTTGGAAGAGGCGATGCACAAGAGGTCAGAGTTGGAAGAGGCGATGCACAGAGGTCAGAGTTGGAAGAGGTGATGCACAAGAGGTCAGAGTTGGAAGAGGCGATGCACAGAAGGTCAGAGTTGGAAGAGGCGATGCACAGAAGGTCAGAGTTGGAAGAGGCGATGCACAAGAGGTCAGAGTTGGAAGAGGCGATGCACAAAAGGTCAGAGTTGGAAGAGGCGATGCACAGAAGGTCAGAGTTGGAAGAGGCGATGCACAGAAGGTCAGAGTTGTAAGGGCGATGCACAGAAGGTCAGAGTTGGAAGAGGCGGTGCACAGAAGGTCAGAGTTGGAAGAGGCGATGCACAGAAGGTCAGAGTTGGAAGAGGCGATACACAAAAAGCAATAGTCAGGCGTGGGCTAAGACCTAAAGCTGTTGAAGGTCCAGAGATTGGATGGGGTGTGGCTGTGAAGGGTTCTGTAAATGACGATGAGGATTTTGAATGTAATGCACTGGGGAACAGGCAGCCTGTGGAGGTTGGCAAGTACAGGGATGATGGGCACACAGAGCTTAATGTGGGATAGGATGAGAGTGGCAGAGTTTTAGATGAATTCGAGCTTATGTAGGATAGAACCTGGAAGGTTAGTGATGAAGGTGTTGCAGAAGTCAAGCCTGGAGGTAATGAAAGCACAGGTAAGGGTCTCAGGAGCAATAGGGGTGAGTTGGGTGATACTAAACAGCTGGAAGTAAGTGTTTTGGTGATGGGTAGGATATGGGATTTGAAGCTTAGTACAGACTGAAAATCAAACCTGGGACCTATTCTGGACTGTATAACTCAGTACGACACCAAGCCATTGGGAGAGTTCACATTTTCAAAAATGAACAAATACATTTTTAATCCCTTAGTAGTATATCAGAGGTTAAAAATGTATTTGTTAGTTTTTAAAAATATAAGCTCATCTAAGGACATAGTTTAGTACTGAGAAAGGTGTTAATACCAAAGTACTCCTTTGAGTTCTATCTTTAATGGATTAGTAAAGGTTCAGAATTAAAAGTGTAAACAACAAACTGTTTAGCTCGAGTAATTTTGCACCCTTTTCAAAGTGAGTTTTTGTGCCCATCGATGCAGCATAGGAGGAATGGAATGTTTTCTCACTGTTGTCACCACAGCCAGGATTTTCAGCATCTTCATTCACCAGCTCATGATACCCCACCCGTGCATTTCCACGGGTCGAACATCACGCGGTGGTGAGCAAAGAACTAGAAAACCCAGGCCTGTTATGTCTGCAGCAAGTACTCCCAGGTCAGGGATAGCATGGGTTGCAGGCAGCTCTCACTACTCTCCCCCCATGACCCGCCTTATTCAATTCCAGTGGGCCACTTTGCTTGTTGGACTGACGTTACCAATTTAATGTCAACTTGTGTGGAATTTAGACAGTTTGGCGCTGTGGGAACTTGGGAGCTCTATTGACATTGTCCAATTCAAATAGGACACTCACATCCAGCACTGAGCAAAGAAGGAAAGTATCAAGTCAGTCAGAGCTGGATTAAACACAGGTTTCAGAGGTGAAAGGACAACATGGTTGTGCGTTAAACAGTTCTCAGTCTTATACATATTAAAGGGGTAATTTCCACTTTTGCATTCCTGGTACAGAGCAGTTCACGCCAGCTGCCCATATCAGAATTTTGGCCGTGGAGGGTCCCATGATTTTATATGGACAATAAAAAAAATCAGGTAATGGGCACATGATCCTTCATGCCCAATATTTTAATATGCTCTCCAGGCTTGTGCTGCTCTTTACTGGGAGCTCAGCAATGGAAACTTTACCCTTTCATTCCATTCAGCAGTCTCCTCTGACTGAAATGGAAGCAGAGAAATGTCTCTGTTGCCGTCCATTGATGGCGGCATTTTCAAAATGTACTTTTTGAATACTTCCAATTGCATTGAGCGACGATTCCCTGATTGGGCGCTCCCAATGAGGAGCGGCTGTCACAGGAAGTGGTGGATGGGAAATTAGGGGCTGGATATTGTCAGCCCCGAGGAGGCGGGTATGGAGGCAGGACTGCCGGTAAAGTTGCAGAATTTGGGGGCGGCTGGCAAACCCGCCCCCCAACCCGCCTCCGTGCCCTCTTGCCAGGAGGTGGGAAGCTGTCTTGCCCTGGGGTCCTGTCTCCTCGAGGCGGGAAAGGGATTAAAGCCTATTAACTGCCTGTTAACAGGTAGTTAACAGGCAGAAAATAGGATTATCCCCATATTTAGCTCCAAAGTGCAGGCTTCCCGACCTCGGAGAACCCCGCCAGGGTGTAGGAGATGAGAAGGAGGTCTGCGAGGGTCGGAGGGGTCTGGAAGTGAGATGTAGAGGTGAGTGATGGGTGCAAGTGTGGAGTGGTAAGTATGTGAAGTGAGTGTTAAGTGTTATAAAATGTTCACTTACCTTTGTTTCTGCCTACAGCCTTCAGCCGCTCTGGATCCGGAGTCCCAACATCTTCATTGTAAATTTCACAGACTGGCTGTTGGATCCTCCAAACCAACAGCCAGGTGATTTCTGCAAAGTTGAAAGGTTTGATGAGTCCTGAACACAAGGGCTCATCAAACTACACAGAATGTCAGTGTTTGACAGCTTCACAGAGCTGTCAAACGATGACATTTCTTCTTTCAAGAAATCTTGACAGATGGCACGTCAGACGTTGACGTGCTCTGCCACTGACTTCCCCCTAATTGGCCTGCTGAGCCCGCTGGGCAGGCTTAACAAGGTCAATCAGGGGAAAATCCCGCTGGTTGGCCAGAAGCTGATGGAGGCGGGATTGAAAGCCGGCAAGCAGCAGTCCCGCCTCCAAAAGCTTCCCATTGACAAAATCCAGCCCTATGTGTCTGCAGTGGCTGATCTTCTGTCCATTAATTTCTGACCAGCGCTCCCCGTGAGCATTGCTCCTCAACAGGAGTGACGTTCCTCACTGGAAGTGTGCAATAAGGGAGTTTACATCCATGATAAATTGCCTCCACAATTTCTGTTACGGGACCATCCCTATTTTGATCCTTAGGGCTCAATCGCTATTTTCCGAATTTAGATCATGTGTAACATATTTACAAACTGTGAAGCTGGACAGCATGCTGGACATCCCAAGGAAACTAATATTGAATCAGGGATGGGGACTCATCAAAATTAATGTAAGCAAAAAACAGTAATGAAGAAAATAATGGCACTAAAGAGTGACAAATCCCCAGGACCAGATGGTTCCCATCCCAGGGTTTTAAAGGAAGTAAGTGGGAACATTGTAGATGCCCTAATTATAATCTTCCAAAGTTCTCTTGATTCAGGAACTGTTCCTTTAGTTTGGAAAATTGCACATGTCACTCCACTATTTAAGAAAGGTGAGAGAGGGAGACCAGGGAATTATAGACGAGTTGGCCTAACATCTGTTGTCGGGAAATTACTAGAGTCTATAATTAAGCATAGAGTGAGTGAACACCTTGAAAATTTTCAGCTGATCAGAGAGATTTGTAAAAGGGTAGGTCATGCCTGATGAACGATGATTGCATTTTTTGAAGAGGTAACTAAAATAGTGGACAGGGGAATGTCTATGGATGTTATTTATATGGACTTCCAGAAGTCATTCGATAAAGTTCCTCATAAGAGACTGTTAGCTAAAGTTGAAGCTCATGAAATTGAAGGCAAATTATTGACGTGGTTAGGAAATTGGCAGAGCGGCAGGAAACAGATAGTAGTGATAATGGGCAGGCACTCTAATTAGCAGTATGTGACTAGTGGTGTCCCACAGGGATCTGGTATGGGGCCTCAACTATTCACCGTATTTATTAACAACATAGATAGTGGGATAGAAAGCCACATATCCAAGTTTGCTGATGATGCAAAGATAGATGGCATTGTAAGCAAGATAGATGGAAGCATAAAATTATAAAGGAATATTAATAGATTAAGTGAATGGGCAATACTGTGGCAAATGGATTTCAATGTAGGCAAGTATGAGGTCAACCACTTTGGATCATGTGTAACACATTCACAAACTGTGAAACTGGATAACATGCTGGACAGATAGATCCGAGTACTTTCTAAATGGTGAAAAGCTAGAAACAATGGAGGTCCAAAGAGACTTAGGGGTCCATGTACATTGATCATTAAAATGTCATGGACAGGTACAGAAAATAATCAAAATGGTGAATGGAACGTTGTCTTTTACATCTAGAGGACTAGAGTACAAAGGGCTGGATTTTGTCAGCCCCGAGGAGGCGGGTATGGAGGCGGGACTGCTGGTAAAGTTGCAGAATTTGGGGGCAGGTGGCAAACCCGCCCTCAACCCGCCTCTGTGCCCTCTTGCCAGGAGGCGGGAAGCCGTCCTGCCCCGGGTCCCATCTCCTCAAGGCAGGAAAGGGATTAAAGCCTATTAACTGCCTGTTAACAGGTAGTTAACTGGCAGAAAATAGGATTATCCTTATTTTCCTTCCGAAGTGCAGGCTTCCCGACCTCAGGGAACCCCTCCAGGTTGTAGGAGATGAGTCGGAGAGGTCTGAAAGTGAGATGTAGAGGTGAGTGATGGGTACAAGTGTGGAGTGGTAAGTATGTAAGGTGAGTGTAAAGTGTTAGAAAATGTTCACTTACCTTTGTTTCTCCCTACAGCCTTCAGCAGCTGTGGAGCCGGAGTCCCGACATCTCCATTGTGGAGATCACAGACTGGCTGTTGGATCCTCTGAACCAACAGCCAGGTGATTTCTGCAAAGTAGAAAGATTTGATGACTCCTTAACACAAGGACTCATCAAACTACACAGAATGTCAGTGTTTGACAGCTTCACAGAGCTGTCAAACAATGACATTTCTTCTTTCAAAGAATCTTGACAGATGACACGTCATACGTTGATGTGCTCTGTCACTGACCTCCCCCTAATTGGCCTGCTGAGCCCGCTGGGCGGGTTTAACAAGGTCAATCAGGGGAAGATCCCGCTGGTTGGCCAGAAGCTGATGGAGGCGGGATTGAAAGCCGGCAAGCAGCAGTCCCGCCTCCAAAAGCTTCCCATTGACAAAATCCAGCCCTATGTGTCTGCAGTGGCTGATCTTCTGTCCATTAATTTCTGACCAGCGCTCCCCGTGAGCATTGCTCCTCAACAGGAGTGACGTTCCTCACTGGAAGTGTGCAATAAGGGAGTTTACATCCATGATAAATTGCCTCCACAATTTCTGTTACGGGACCATCCCTATTTTGATCCTTAGGGCTCAATCGCTATTTTCCGAATTTAGATCATGTGTAACATATTTACAAACTGTGAAGCTGGACAGCATGCTGGACATCCCAAGGAAACTAATATTGAATCAGGGATGGGGACTCATCAAAATTAATGTAAGCAAAAAACAGTAATGAAGAAAATAATGGCACTAAAGAGTGACAAATCCCCAGGACCAGATGGTTCCCATCCCAGGGTTTTAAAGGAAGTAAGTGGGAACATTGTAGATGCCCTAATTATAATCTTCCAAAGTTCTCTTGATTCAGGAACTGTTCCTTTAGTTTGGAAAATTGCACATGTCACTCCACTATTTAAGAAAGGTGAGAGAGGGAGACCAGGGAATTATAGACGAGTTGGCCTAACATCTGTTGTCGGGAAATTACTAGAGTCTATAATTAAGCATAGAGTGAGTGAACATCTTGAAAATTTTCAGCTGATCAGAGAGATTTGTAAAAGGGTAGGTCATGCCTGATGAACGATGATTGAATTTTTTGAAGAGGTAACTAAAATAGTGGACAGGGGAATGTCTATGGATGTTATTTATATGGACTTCCAGAAGTCATTCGATAAAGTTCCTCATAAGAGACTGTTAGCTAAAGTTGAAGCTCATGAAATTGAAGGCAAATTATTGACGTGGTTAGGAAATTGGCAGAGCGGCAGGAAACAGATAGTAGTGATAATGGGCAGGCACTCTAATTAGCAGTATGTGACTAGTGGTGTCCCACAGGGATCTGGTATGGGGCCTCAACTATTCACCGTATTTATTAACAACATAGATAGTGGGATAGAAAGCCACATATCCAAGTTTGCTGATGATGCAAAGATAGATGGCATTGTAAGCAAGGTAGATGGAAGCATAAAATTATAAAGGAATATTAATAGATTAAGTGAATGGGCAATACTGTGGCAAATGGATTTCAATGTAGGCAAGTGTGAGGTCAACCACTTTGGATCATGTGTAACACATTCACAAACTGTGAAACTGGATAACATGCTGGACAGATAGATCCGAGTACTTTCTAAATGGTGAAAAGCTAGAAACAATGGAGGTCCAAAGAGACTTAGGGGTCCATGTACATTGATCATTAAAATGTCATGGACAGGTACAGAAAATAATCAAAATGGTGAATGGAACGCTGGCTTTTACATCTAGAGGACTAGAGTACAAAGGGCTGGATTTTGTCAGCCCCGAGGAGGCGGGTATGGAGGTGGGACTGCCGGTAAAGTTGCAGAATTTGGGGGCAGGTGGCAAACCTGCCCCCAACCCGCCTCTGTGCCCTCTTGCCAGGAGGCGGGAAGCCGTCCTGCCCCGGGTCCCATCTCCTCAAGGCAGGAAAGGGATTAAAGCCTATTAACTGCCTGTTAACAGGTAGTTAACTGGCAGAAAATAGGATTATCCTTATTTTCCTTCCAAAGTGCAGGCTTCCCGACCTCAGGGAACCCCTCCAGGTTGTAGGAGATGAGTCGGAGGGGTCTGAAAGTGAGATGTAGAGGTGAGTGATGGGTACAAGTGTGGAGTGGTAAGTATGTAAGGTGAGTGTAAAGTGTTAGAAAATGTTCACTTACCTTTGTTTCTCCCTACAGCCTTCAGCAGCTGTGGAGCCGGAGTCCCGACATCTCCATTGTGGAGATCACAGACTGGCTGTTGGATCCTCTGAACCAACAGCCAGGTGATTTCTGCAAAGTAGAAAGATTTGATGACTCCTTAACACAAGGACTCATCAAACTACACAGAATGTCAGTGTTTGACAGCTTCACAGAGCTGTCAAACAATGACATTTCTTCTTTCAAAAGTTCTTGACAGATGACACGTCATACGTTGATGTGCTGTCACTGACCTCCCCCTAATTGGCCTGCTGAGCCCGCTGGGCGGGTTTAACAAGGTCAATCAGGGGAAGATCCCGCTGGTTGACCAGAAGCTGATGGAGGCGGGATTGAAAGCCGGCAAGCAGCAGTCCCGCCTCCAAAAGCTTCCCATTGACAAAATCCAGCCCAAGGAGATAGAAGTAATGCTACAGCTATACAAAGCCCTTGTTAGACCACATCTGGAGTACCATGTTCAGTTCTGGGCATCACACCTTAGAAAGCATATATTGGCCTTGGAGGGACTACAGCGTAGATTTACCAGAATAATACCTGGACTTTAAGGGTTAAATTACAAGGAGAGATTACACAAACTAGGGTTGTATTCCCTGGAACTTAGAAGGTTAAAGGGTGACTTGATCGAAGTTTTCAAGATATTAAGGGAAACTGATAGGGTGGGTAGAGAGAAACTATTTCCGCTGGTTGGGGAGTCTAGGACTAGGGGACATATCCTAAAAGTTAGAGCCAGGCCTTTCAGCAATGCAGTTAGGAAACAATTCTACACGCAAAGAGTGGTAGAAGTATGAAACTCTCTTCCGCAAACGACAGTTGATGCTAGGTCAATTGTTAATTTTAAATCTGAGATTGATAGATTTTTGTTCACCAAAGGTATTAATGGATACGGAGCAAAGGCGGGTTTATGGAGTTAGGTCACAGATCTGCCATGATCTCATTGAATGGTGGAACAGGCTTGAGGGGCTAAATGGCCTACTGCTGTTCCTATGTTCCCATCAATCAAATAGTTTGGAAGAGAGAAGAGAAATGCCTCACGAAAAAGTGTAGGACAGTCTAAAAGTTCTCAGTTTTGCTGTCAATCAGCTTCGTGTTATAATTACTTGAGATTAATAGTCTGCCAGCCCTCCTTATCTGCGTAACATAAAAGTTGGCCACATGAATGAGGTATATTAGAGTAATTTAGTCCACCTCCCAATAGCCTACAATGCGAAACTTCTTTCAGGAGAGGAGTGGAGGCAAGAAGAAACATCTGGAAAAAAGAAACAATAAAATGCATGGTATTCAACTGGTGAACACAGTATGTATCGTACATCTGCTGAGAACATAAGGTGCCCATTATTTGTGGGATCTATTCCATATTCAACAGCTGAACCTCAAGAAACATCTATGTAACCAAAAAGACAGAATTAAATGATTTGATCAATAAGGCCATAAATAACAGAAGCCTATTTGCATAAGATTGATATGAAGTGTAAAGCCTAAAAGCTACTTTCTAACAATAAAACAAAAAGTAGAACAGACATCATGAGCCAAATGGCCTCCTCCTATGCCGTAAATTTCTATGATAGCACATGTTCAGACACATAACAGATACATAAGGGTAGAAACTACCATGTACAGTGTTATTGTATGAATGCTTGGCATGCTTATACCAAATTCCTTTCTCCCTTATTTTAATGTTGGCCTCAACCCATCTATTATATATTAAATTGGGTACATATGGCACACATTTCATTGAAAACCCATTGAGTATCTATTACTCCTATAGGTGGTGCTGTGATTGATATTTTCAATGTTAAAGGAATCACACTGTGCGACACACAATAGCTGGAGAGTATATCACCCTGTTATTATGCAATCTGGCCACTCGGTTCCTACAAATCACTCAAAATGGTTTCTGAAATATTTTTCAACCACCATTTTTTCACAGCAACTGAAATTTGTAAGTTATTATTAAAAAAAAAATTACTTCACAATAACAAGTTTAAATTTATGCATTGAATTTTCTTCTGTATTTTAAGACCTTTAATAAAGATTTTACTTGAAGGCCTCAGTATCTTTCAAAAGCCTGGGTTTGGATTTGATATTTTTTCCCCAGGACTGTGATTATCTGAATTGAATTTGGATTATGCAGTCTGAGCACGTGCAGTACCCCTAATTTTCCAGGATGCACCAGTACTGTTCAGTCAGTTCTACTGATGATATTATTTTTATTTAGCTAATACATTCTGCCCAGCAATTTTTCTTCAAATCATTTGGAAAAACACAAGAAGACAAATTTCAAAGGCTTTGCAGAGATAACATTTATATTAAGTACTTTAAAAAATAGAGGATACGTGTATGAGAAAGAGACAAAGAGGGGCTGAGAGTGACAGACTGATGTCAGAGAGAGCGTAACTTTATTTAATGTTCAATTTAAAAAAAATCACACACCAATTGCAACTCCATCAATGGCTTTTCTTCCCTCTCTTGCACCATCATTTCCAGCTTTCCCAATGCTCTTCACTCATTCCCCTACCCTTCCTTATTTACATACTGCCACTCAGCAATATCTTCTACATGCACAAGGTCAACTTTAGCATGTACACTGATGATACTCCTCTACCTCTCCAACACTTCCCTCAGTCCCTTAGCTGCCTCCATGCTCTCAGACTGCTTATCCAATATCAAGTCTTGGATGAGTCACATCTTCAAACAGTTCAATATCAGGAAGACAAAAACCAATGCCTTTGTCCTCTGCCACAAACTCCACATCACTGTTGCTGATTCCATTCCCCTCCCCAACCAGTTTCACAGGCTGAACCAGACCATTTTTAGTCATGGTGTCCTGTTCAACCTTGAGCTGAGCTTTATACTCCATGTTCTATCTAAGAGCACTTACTTCTGCTTCTGGAACATTGTCTTCATCCACCCCCTTCCTAAAATCCTCCACCGTTGAATCCCTTATACATTCCTTTGTCATCTGTACTCTCAACTACTCATACGCTTCCCTTGCTGCCCTTTCACCCTCCCACAATAACAACTTGTCCAAAGGTCTGTTGCACTTATCCTGCCCCGCACTAAGTCCCACTAGCACATTGCCCTGTCCTTACTGACTACACTGGCTCTCCATCCTCCAACTCACTAAATTCAAAATCATTGTCTTCATCTAAAAGTAACTCCATGACCTTCCCCTGTCCTTTCTCTGCGATCTTTTCCAGACCTCTATACCTCCCCCAAAAGCTCTCTTCCTCTAACTCCAGCCTTCTGTGGACCCCCACCTCAACTTTGCTCCAGCATTGGTGGCAGAACCTTCGGTCTCTCTCAGTGCTATTCTACCTTGACCTCTCCATTTCTCCCTCCACCTTTTAGAAACCCCCTCAAACTTTTAGTCACTCCTAATCCCGCCCTTCCTAGCTTGGTGTCCATTTTCCTTATGCTACCTGTGAAGCATTCCTTTATGTTACATACATCCAAGTGGTTGTTGCTACTAAATGCTGTAATGGGAAGATGGTAAGGTTGATATTCTGGAAGGATAAGATCAAGTGGGCTGAAGGGCCTTCTTCATCCAAACCTATTTTGTTGCCCCAGTCACTGAGGAGTGCCTAGATCCAGCTGATGCAGTGGATTATCTACAGGCAGTGAATTATCATTTTGTTTCATATTATAGTCTTTCAGACTGAAAGGTTCAGAAAGCAGTTAGCAGTAACAAAAGGAAGCATTACGTAAGTTAAAATGAATCTGGAGAGGAGAATAGTGGAAAATAGCAAAATAATGGGAAAGTGTTTATTGCTTACGTTATGTGTCAGAGGTCAATTAGAGAACAAATCATTCGTTCATCTGAAAAGGAAGAAGACAGCCAAAAAAATAGACAGTTGGGGGATTACT
Organism: Squalus acanthias; assembly: GCA_030390025.1. Lineage (NCBI taxonomy): Eukaryota > Metazoa > Chordata > Chondrichthyes > Squaliformes > Squalidae > Squalus > Squalus acanthias. Next base: position 80,688,521 of record CM059436.1, on the reverse strand, counting down.
TGAGATAAGCGATGACAAGGGCACGGGAGAAGAAATGAATAGATACTTTGGGGCTGATTTTAAGCCTGAGTGGGTTTCGGGCGGGTGGGGGGGGTGGGGGGGTTGGTGTGGGGTGAGTGCAAAGGACACTCGCTGGCCTAAGTTTGAGCCATGGAGTATTTTAACTCTGTGCCTCATTTGCATGTTGCTGGTCAGATGTCTGGTTGAAATGGGTGGAAAGCAGCTGCTGGCTGGCGGATGAGAGAGGAGGTTCAGGCAGCTACAGTTCGCCGGCTGGTACTAAGGGATGACATGCTGGCAAGCAGGTAAGTCACTGGGAGGGGATTTCAGGAGGGTCTCGCAGGAGGGAATGGTGAGGAGGAGTGGGGGGGGGGGGTGCGGTTGTGACTTACCTTGTGGAGGATCGGAGGAGCACGCCTCCTCCTATTATTAAAGTTGTGGATGATACTAAATTCTATGGCTGTGTTAAGACCTTAGAGGAAGGAAATAGATTTCAAATGGATTTGGATAGATTGGGGAAGAGGGCCAAAGATTGTCAAATGTCTTTCAACGTATACATAAGTGTGCAGTTATACACGTAGGTGCACAGAATTCAAATCTAGGCTATAATGTAAGTAGGTGTATGTTAAAGATGACAGAAATGGACAGAGACTTTGGCACAATTATTGACCACTTCCTAAAGATAATCGCAATGTTAGCAAAGCGAGCAGGATCTTGGTCTGTATTGCCTGGATTATTCACTACAAAACTAGGGCCACGATAATAGGGTTATATAAGGCTTAAGTGGGATATGGAATTAAATGGAGAAGTTTGGTTCTTTCACTTCAAGAAGAGCAATACAGCGAAAGGCAATGAGGATGATCTTCAGCCTAAGTACACTGAAGATAGGTTTTGTGTCATGAGTTTGGATTCATTGGTGAGGCATAGACTTGGAGGGGATCTGATTCCGATATTGCAAATTATTAAGGACATTGATAACATATAAGTAGATAGGTTGTGAAAAATGATGGGGTTCAGTAGAACTAAGGACGCCCATTTAAATTAAGAAAGGGAGTAAGTAGTTTTATTTTCTTAAAGGGTGATCAACCTGTGCTACAAGACTCCTAAAGTGGTAGTGAGGTCTCGCTCATTGCAATCTTTCAGGAAGGTGTCAAATGCATTTTTGAAAAGTGATGTGATCACACAGAAGGAAGGTAAGAAGAATATTCTGGCTAATAACTAATGGGTTTGGGGTCTAATTGGGTTTGCCTGATCACCTTTGAGGGATTGGAGAGGAATTCTTGATGGAGGATTTCTGAACTGGCCATGGGTCTCTTTTTTATCAGGAGGTAAAAAGGATAGGTACATGAAGGTAAGTTGAACAAAAAATGGGGCAAGCGTGTATCGGTCTGATGGCATTTTCTCATTCTAAGTGCACAACAAAATTCTGTGATCTGTGATGAAGATCTGTGTACCTTCACAGCTCATGGCAGGTTTCGTGAGACTTACCATTTGGAAAGGAGTGAAATATAAGTGCCCTGTATCCTTTTTAAATTTCCCTAGGCGTTAAGTGAGGCCATGTCAATCGGATCGCTCTGATGGTGTAGTAGGGCTACATGAATCCTATTTGCCTGATGTTCCATTAGGAAGCTATGGATCGTGTCCAGTTGAGATGTATAACTCAGGTCTCCCTGGGAGAGGAGATGCGTGAATCTGATTTCTCTGGTGTTTCAGACCTTCCTGCTGGTTTGAAATCAGTTGTGATGCAGTGAAGATGTATGCACCTGAACTCCCTGATGACTAAGCAGGATGTGCGCACTTAACTTCCCAGATGAATTAACAGGAAGTGTGTAGTTGGCATTCCTGGTAGTTTAGTGAGATTATCTCCCAAATATTTGGTTTAAGGCTAGCTGCTATTTCAGGTTAGGAGTGGTGTCCAAGTTGGAGTAAACTCATTTCCTACCCTAATGGATTATGTTATTGGAACACTTCACAAAGCACAAATCAAATATCATTATACAATCAGGACTTGGTTTACTTTGATCCTGAATCAAAGTTGAAATTATGTTTAAGCTGGGCTACCGAACCTCTGAGCATGGTACATCACTCGTTGCATCATTTATGTCGCAGTGGATTTGTTTTTTAGTGTATGCATTATTACATATAACAAGAAGAATCTGTTTCAGCTCATGAATGTGCTAAATTAGAAATGGTTATGTACAGAATAACAAGTGTCCTCAGAGTGAATTACAGGGCTGTAACATGGTTGAGGGGTTTCTGAAATCATGGGGTCTCTGAGATGGTCGAACACCACAGTGCCAGCCAGCTGTTACCTGTAAGTCAGCACGCTGCAAAACATTTCCATCCACTGCCATGTGAAATAGTGTGGTTAAATTCAATTCTGTAAGATCTTATTTAAGGTTACATTTTTAAGAGCATCGTTCACATTAAGCGGGCTGGTGAGATCAAAATGCCCTGCCTTCCTTCCCATTCCACAGTGACTTCATTCAGTCATTGTAGAGAAGTGGACTTTGTAGCAGCAAATCAAGCATGTAACGCTTTTTTTTGCCCATTTTTCTTCCCCCAATCCACCCCTCCTTCCACGTTGGAATACAGATCCATGGCCACAGCCATCCTGCTGGTAACTCGCCCAAATAGCCATTGTCTATGTGTGAGCCTAGACACTATTGGTGGGCTATTTGACCATTGGAGGGAGGGGGGAGCATCACTGATGACCCCAATGACCTAGGATCCACACACTCTCATGTTCCGCCCGAGGTCATTGCGTAGAAATCAGGAGTGGGAACTCTGGTTGATTTTACCCATTGCTAACTGAGAGACACTGTATCCAGTGTGGTACTCCAACTGCTGCCCTGGCAGAGATCCACTAGCTCAGCACAGACCAGAGAATGAACTTGCTGCTTTAATTTTTAAACTGACTCGAGGCAATTAAGAAAAATGTATACACAAATGCCAGATCCACTTTCTGGCAGTGTCTAACTCTGACCCCTGCATTCCCGGCCTCACTCTCTCCCTATCCTCTCAATTTCTTGTCACCTTGAGCCCGTGATTACAGGGCTTCCAAACTTTTCTACTTTTTTACATAATGTAAGGCAGTTTGTCCAAAATAAAAACACACAGTTGATTTTCCCTCTGGGCTTCTGATTTCCAGTTAACTCTTTTTAAACTCACTCCCTAATTCAAAGTTCCACCGCTCCATTTTAGCATATTAGAAAGAAAGAAATTGCATTTATATAGCGCCTTCATGACCTCGGGATGTCCCAAAGTGCTTCACAGCCAATGAAGTACTTCTGAAGTGTAGTCACTGTTGTAATGTAGGAAACGTGGCAGCAAATTTGTGCACAGCAAGCTCCCACACAAAAGCGATGTGATAATGACCAGATAATCTGTTTTAGTGATGTTGGTTGAGGAATAAATATTGGCCAGGACACCGGGGAGAACTCCCCTGCTCTTCCTCAAAATAGTGCCATGGAATCTTTTACGTCCAGCTGAGAGGGCAGATGGGACCTCGGTTTACTGTCTCATCCGAAATACAGCACCTCCGACAGTGCAGCTGCATTGGAGTGGCAGCCTGGATTATATTATATTGTGGAGGATGCAGTATAACAAGGTTGAGCAAGATTTTGTCATCTTGCACTGCATAGCTGCCTACCATGGAGCCTGCCCCTAACCCTCGTACAGGGATGGACTGGCCATATGGGAAATTGGGAGATTTCCCGGGTACCCCCATGAATGGCTCATTGTTCTGTATAATGGCGCCCTCCTTTCTCTGTGAGAATCCCGTGCTCTTTTCGGGGAGCTCCTGCCCCAGCAGATTCTCCGGATTCAGGGTAATTTAGATGGACTCCGGGGGGGGGTGGGGGGTGATTCCTGCCTCCATCAAGAAGCCCACCTCCAGTGGGGAGGAGGGGGACAAGGGGTGTGAATGGCTGTCCAGGCCATAAGCCCCTACCGGAGTATAACAGGGCCGACCAAGGCAGCTCTCGGGGGGTGTAAATTATTTTTTTGGACAAGTTTGAAATTTATCGAGCTGCAATGTTAAATCAATCACCCTGCCGTCAAATCAACTCCCTGCAGGGCATTTAAAATGTAAATTCCCCCCACCCCCACCCACCCCTTCATATGTTATAGCAACGCTACGTGCCAGGAATGCGTCACTTTTCCATGTGCCCTTGCGTTGCTAGGACGCAGATGGCAGGAAATGAGTTGAATGATGTATTTCTGCCCCTTTCAATATCTGAGCCGCTGTTTTCAGCCCTCCCCCATCACTGCCAGCAAAAAGTACCCGAGGTGGTGGGGAGAACAGGGAGCTGCCTGAAAGGCCTTGGCCCCACGCTCCCATTAATCTGCACACGTCTCAGGCGATTGATACTGAAGGACTTCGGAGGATAAATCCTACATCAGAACACCAGTGAGGCGACAGCACTAAGAGCAGCCCTTCCCAAACCTCCAACCCACAAAGTTCAAACGACAAACCGGCACATCTGAAATATAAAATGCAAATAGGACTGAGTTGCCTAGACTTCGAGGACTGGATTGTCAGGCTGTGGGAACCACTTGTGGCCATAGGGCTGCAGGCTGACCATCCCCTGCACTTATAGTGTGGATATGCCTACTCCACCCTTTTGCCTCCTGTAACTGCTGCTCCCCACCCACACCAACCATGTCTATTGTTTAAGAAAAGATCTATTTAAACCACACCACAAGGTAAAACATGAACTTTCCTCCTCTGGTTTTCTTCTTTCCTCTTCTGGAAGTGATGATTCAGGCTGGGCTTTGGTTCAATACCTGACTGATCACTGGGCCCACGTGGCTGTCGTGAGAAGGTGCTGTCATTTTCAAACCACTTCTCCTTTAAGAGAAAGCCAAGTGACTGAGAATGTGATGAGTGTCGAGGAGTCTTCCAGAGACTGCCTGTATTAAATCAGTTTGTTGTGTAAAACTGAAAGTAAAATGTTGGTGCAGGTCTTGTTTGTTAATTAATGGCCTGGAAATTGCGGTCGGAGGCTTGCCGCCCGCGTACGCCTCCGAACCAAAAGAAAACTACGTACTTACCTTGTGTCTCTGGAGCTTTGGACTCTTGCGGTCCTGGGCCTGCAGGCATACGCCTGCCTAAAGGCCCACATATCCCGGGGCACAGGCGGTTCGCAAGCGTCCCTGGGATCATGTGGGCCAGGCCAACCAATGACAAAGGGGGATTTCCAATATGCTTATTTACGCACGGAATCCCCATAAGCAGAATTGAAATCACCTAATAAATACAATTTCACACCACTGAAATAAAAATAAATGATCACAGGTTCAAAATTAATTAAAATACCCTTTAATGAAACATTTAAAATAAAAATTACATTTTTTGAAAAATAAATGTCAACATTTTTAAACAGGACAAAATTTACCTAAACTAATTTTAAATGTAAGTGAACGTTTCCATCATTTTAAAAATGCTATTTGAACATTTATTTTAACCCTTACGCTGGTAAAAGAAGGCCTTACATCTGTTTTTACCAGTCATAAGGGTTTGGTGGGTATTCGCTGGGCAGTAGTTAGACAATTAGCCCAACCCTGCGCCAGTGAAAGTGAATTTACAGCGGATGCGGTGGATCTGTCCGAGCGAAACTTGACAGATCGCAAGTTCCGGGTTTTTGCGCGTGCGCAGTGCATACGGAAACCCGGAACTTGCGGGGCCGTTCTGAAGGCTTCTGGCAGCGTATGCTGTGCGTCGCTGTCGGAAGCACCGTAAAATCCGGGCCAATGAGTTTGCAAACCAAGACTAGCCTCAGCTCAGTTATGTAACGGTGGCTATTCTTTGTTTGCTCCTCGACAGTAAATTGTTGGTGGGTTATTCCAGAGTGTGTACATCACAGTTTGGTCCTGACTCTGTTCCGCCCACAAAAATCAAAATCAGTAATTGTCATACTGTGCAACCTCGCCGATTGCATCAGTTTGCTGCAAAAAAAACTTTTTTTGGGACTAATTTATAAAAACTCCTTGTGGTTTTCCCAAGCCATTTTTACTTGAACTGTCATAATTCAGAGGGTAGTAAATAAACAGACACCAGAACTGCCATGAGTTTCACCTTTCACAACACACTGGCCTCCTGCAATTTCGTAACAAGCCAATTGACAAATGCCTGCATTCTGAGAATGTTGATCATGCTTACCTGATGACTTGATCTTCCAGGCAGTTGTGTGTTGTCAATATGTTTCGGAAGTGACCGCCCCTGCCCTCTCCCATATGTGTCTGTATGCTTGTGTGTGTGTGTGTGTGTGTCTGTGTGTGTGTGGGGGGGGGGGGGTGTAGGTACATTAGCCCATTAGACTACACACACAGTGAGAAATGCTTCTGAGTTTGTGCAATTAGAGTGGGAGCCATACAAGGGGTGGCGGCTAAAGAGCAGTGAGTCAAATAATAAATACACTAGTTGAGAAATGAGGCAGACAGCAAAATTATACCCTGTAAAATAGCTCTCTATTGCACACAAGTCCATTAAAACTGAATCAAACTATATATAACCAACCATGACACATATTTAGCCACCTTCAGACATAAAAAAGTGGAAAGACAAACGAATATCTCACATATAAATCTTGATGCAACAAAGAGAGTCTATAATAATCATTTGACAATGATACGCATGGCAAATGTCAAGATTGCCATAAATAATTATTAAATTGCTGATGAGCTTTTCAAATGGCATGCAGCTAAGGATAAAATTGAGCTAAGTGATATCATATGATATTAGGATTATTATTGGTGATTACTGTGACTGCAGTCAAAGCAGAAATGAAATAATAACAAATATACAGAATAAGCCCGTACTGACTGCTTGAATATCATTGAACAGCCAAAGTCTTTGGAAAATGAATGTTGACAGTAAAAGATGACATTGCTTTGTTTATTAATGAGGTAGTAGTACATATTTTCTGATTTGATTTTAAAAAATGCATTGCAGCTTTCTCCCCTCCTCTTGTGTAGAACCATATTGTTCCACAGGTAGTGGGCACTCCTGGTACCTAGCCCAAGTGACCATTCTTCACGTGTGAGTTTCGGCCAACTATTGGACCTTGGAAGCTTCACAGCCAAACCCAAATATTCAAACACAGGCACTTTTCAGCAGGGATCATCAGACAGTGATCAGCAATGGTATTGTACTGACTCTTCTGCCCCCCCCCAACCCTCTGTAGTTTAAGGGTGCTGATGCCAATTATAGCCTCCGTACTGTTATTCCACTAAGGTCAATTAACTCAGGACAGGCCAGTGACAAAACATATAACCTTCTTGGCCTGTGTGGCTCAGTTCCATAATGGGTAGCATGCTCACCAATTGAGACACCAGGGAACCATGTTAATTGCATTTTACATTTGCTCATTTTCTCCCTCCCTTTCCTGAAACCGTTGGGTGCTTGCTGGGATATGGTGCCACGGGTGTGGTCCACCTCCAAGAACCAGCAAGCAAATCAACCACAGGGGGCACTGCAGCTGAAGCAGATCCTGTTCTCACCTGACATGCACTTTCAGCAGGAGCTCACTGGATGCCAATTAGACGTGGGAGCACTGATGTCCTCCTTCCTAAACCATGGCCGCTGATGCCAATTGTAGTACTCCCACCACTATCCCAGCTGAGATCAGTTAAAGCAGCACGGACTGGGATCTTTATTGCATTTTTAATAGGATTCATGTAAAATGCATACTTGAGGACAGATGAGGCATGCAGATGTTTCCTTTTTACTTAAACAAAAGACAGATTGGCTTGGACTTGTATAAAATAGGCCAGTAAAACATTTTAAAAAAGATTTTGCTGCCCTTTTTTTTTACTATTCGTGCATTTTACAACAGCTGCCTTGTGTTGGTGCTGCTGATGGCTTGCGCATTGAATTTGCAACATGCGTGTACACAGCAAGGAGTCAACGGTTTCTTGTCTGTCTTGACACTTCTTACAAACATCAGGATTGATGTCTGCCCTTGGCTGAAGGAAGCTGACAGAAAAATGCACAGTGTAGAGAGTCTTTGGTCATTTGTATACTTAAGCATGTTTAAATTTAGAGCATTGAGGTCACTAGCCTTTCTCATGCAATTTCTGCACTATGTCTCTACTTCAGCAAACAAACAAAACCAAACCAAACCAAATCCCCAAAGTTTAAAGAGATGCCCACAATCTTTTGGGCGAGTTGTGTATTACATTATCTCTCCATTACATTTAGGCCGTTTTATTTCCTTCCTGTTACCAGGAGGATGCTGTTTTTTCCATGTGCCGTATTTATTAACTGACCAGTTGTCCAAAACGTGCCTGACAGAACCAGACAGCTCAATGAATCCAGCGTAGAGATCCTGTATCCGCCCTGACCACATAACCAACTCAAATCCGTGCATCCCAAGCGGTTTGGCTACGTGGTGTCCAGCTGTTGTTTGTTTTTCCAACTGCTACTGTAAATCATATCCATTTTTGTTGGCCTCAGCTGAACACTCAAAAGACACTCCTTTTAATGTATTGCGGCCACCTTATTGGGCAATATTTCCATTACAATTTTATCTGAAAGGCTACTTTTCTCAATTTTATTCCCTTCCTTTTTATTACCCTTCCATCCCTGCTCCAACCATTTCTTCCAAACTTAAGTGACCTTTCTCCCTGTCTTGTACCATTGCTCCGGTAGAGTGGAGAGGATCCCATTTCAGCATGTCCTTTTCCTCTCTTTGGCTCAGCCTTTCATGTCCACTCAGTGCTGCATGCAACTTGGATGAGATTGGGAACTCACCACCTGAAGGAAGCCCTAGGCACAGACATCAGCAGGGACAGGGCATTGTGACTGGCATTCCTCAGTCTCTCTCAAGATAAGTAAATATACTGCCATGCTAACAAAGAGAAAGTAAGAGGAAGTAATTAAGATTTGTAAACTCAAATTGGTCCACTTTGTCCTAATTGAGATCTGTTCGATGGCAGACAATCCATTTGACTACCTGAGGATAATACAGCTTCAGCTTGCTTTATTATCACGTAGGTGGAATCGTTTCGAAAATTTGAAATAGCCTCTAATGACTCAGTGTACCTCCTTTTCCTCCACGAACATAATTGGAGGAATGGAAGTTAGTAATGTTGCTTTCAGAGATATGTGATTGCAGCTACCACACCTTTCTGGTTAGTATTTCAGCATTGAAATATTAGGGAGTGATTTCAAAGCAATATTTTTTTTAATATTAATTCATGTGATGTGGGCGTCGCTGGCAAAGCCAGCATTTATTGCCCATCCCTAATTGCCCTTGAGAAGGTGGTGGTGAGCTGCCTTCTTGAACCACTGCAGTTCCTGTGGTGAAGGTACTCCCACAGTGCTGTTAGGTAGGGAGTTCCAGGATTTTGACCCAGTGACGATGAAGGAATGGCTGATATATTTCCAAGTCAGGATGTTGTGTGACATGGAGAGGAACTTGGAGATGATGGTGTTCCCATGCGCCTGCTGCTCTTGTCCTTCTAGGTGGTAGAGGTCGCGGGTTTGGGAGGTGCTGTCGAAGAAGCCTTGGCGAGTTGCTGCAGTGCATCTTGTAGATGGTACACACTGCAGCCATGGTGCGCGGTGGTGGAGGGAGTGAATAATCTCATCAAGGGATTCAGGCAAGAGATCATTCAAGATGTCAAGTGATTACCACGTGTTGTGCCTGAGTCACACAAAAAAGGAAATCATGGTGAGTCTCTGGCCTGCACTGAGTTAGGTGAACCCAGCCAGAATGAAGATGGGAGCGTTACAATTGCCTTTAACTTCATCTGGGATAGGAAGGTAAAAGAAATCAAATGCTGATCGCAGTCCAGTGACAACTGTTGAAAAGTGCATGAGTGTGGACATGAACTGATGATAGGAGTCAAGTGTAGATACAATACCCTCCCCCTCCATCCCCCGAATAGCTCAGCCACACTCACTGTCTAGGCTCACACATGGCCACTTGGATGAGGTCTGTCATTACCCATTGAACTGTACCCCCAAAATAATCCTCACCTTTAGGGGAGATGGGGGCGGGGGGGGGGGGGGGAAATTGAAGAGAAAATGCTCCACTGACATAGCTGCAGTCTATCCTTAATGTTAGCGGCTTACCACTGAAGGGTTGCAACACAGATTCCTTTCTTATATTTGCGAGGGTCACAACTTTGTAGCTCTCCTTTCCCTACCCGAACGTGATTGGAGGAATGGACGTTAGAAACGTTGTTTGCAGAGATATGAAGATTGCAGCTACCACACCTTTCTATTGAGGGAGGGGAAAAAAAAGACCTAAAATAAGTTTGAAGTATTTCAGCATTGAAAAACAATCAAGAGTAGGGAGTGATTTCAAAGCAACATCTCATCAAGGGATTCAGACACAAGAGCATTCAAGATGTCAAGTGATGACATTCTTCGCGTCGCTGCAGTGTACATTAATGATACATGCTATCACCTTCACTGAACAGTTTTGTTAGCTATCAACAGCTCTCACCGTAGATGGCAATACATTCCGACTCCCTGGTGTGCGACAATGTCTACAGCGAAAGATCAAAAATTGTAACATAATCAAAGTGTATTGAGAATTAATCCACAGATGATTGCCAGCATTTATTATAAAATAATTCTTTGTTTTGTTGATTTGGCCGATTTGATTACTTGTAGTATAAAGAAAAGGCTTGCATTTATATAGCGCCTTGCATGACCTCAGGATGTCCCAAAGTGCTTTACAGTCAATGTAGGAGTTGGGGCAGCCAGGTCCCACAAACAGCAATGTGATAAATGACCAGATAATCTGTTTTAGGTGTTGGCTGTGGATGAATATTGGCCAGGACACCAGGGAGAACTCCCCTGCTCTCCTTCAAATAGTGCCATGGGATATTTTATGTCCACACAGACTGGGTCCTCAGTTTAACATTTCATCCAAAAGACGGCTCCTGTGACAGTGCAGCACTCCTTCAGTACTGTGCTGAAGTCCCTGGAGTGGGACTTGAACCCACAACCTTCTGACTCAGAGTGTTACCAACTGAGCCATGGCTGACACCTAACAGTATGAGAATTGTAGGTGACTAGTCGTCAGAGGAATGTGTAATTTCAAGACACATCCCTGTAGGAGCAGCCAAAAAATGCAGCTTAAAGCCTGTTAAATTGGCATCCCTGGCCTGTTCACATCAGACATCTCCAATGGAAGGTCCCCTGTTAAGGGTGTGAAATGAGCAGAGTCACAATTTTGTTGCGGTAGAAGGGCAGTGTGTATCTCTGGACCAGTCAGCACAAGGTTTTCACAACCCCCTTATATGAGATCCCTTTGTCAAGCCCCTTTCAGACAAACAACAATAAATGAACTGCTCTGGGATTCCCAAGGGAGGAGGGAGAGGCAACAGCACCCTGATGTCAAACCTTGTTACCACAGAATTAGTATCACTTTAGCACAAGCAAAGATTTGGAATTGTAACCCTGCCTGTTTTTACAATTAAAATATGTTGAGACACTTTCATGAACTACAAAATTAGCATTTACATTTTTATATGTACCAGTATTTAAACTGGCTCTGCAATTGATCAGAAACAACTTTTAAAAAAATGTATATATAATATCAGATTTTAGCCCTCTGCCTGACCTCTGTCTTTGAAACTCTAAGATAGCACTGACTTTGATGACAGCTGAACGTACATTCCTTTCCTGGGATTTACCTGGCTCCATACAATGTTTGAAATGCAGTTTGCTTGATCCCTCAGACAAATTTTGATCAATAAAGAAGCCAAAGGTGTGAATTGGCTGCGTTTTCTTTCGCATACCTGGATCCTTATCAACGTATAACTTCAACATGTGCCAAGACAAATCCGATGTGCATGTGCATGCCTCTCCCCTTTCATTACCGCTCCTCTGTGCATGTGCGAACATCGCACAATTCCAGCACAAAGCCATGGAGCTTCCTACTAATTGTTACACTGGCGTGATTTTAATACTTAGAAACCACTTGTAAAAGATTGTTCTCTTAATTAACAGTGTGGACTTTTTGTCAATTATTTATAGACTGCTTCACTTTTACCCATTTTGGCATCATCTTAAAAGCAGAAAGTGAGAGCGCGTCTGCCAAGGTAGTGTTTGATATCCCATCACTTTTTTGTTGATATTGAAACATGAAAGAAAAGTTAGGCTAATTTTGCAGGCAATGGCTTCTTTGTCAATATGCTGAGAATGCAGCGACTTCAAATAAAAATCTTTTAAAAGCAGCTGCATAATAAATTTAATGAAGCAATCCTGCCATAGAAACATTTGCAGCAAAAACACACAGTTCCTAATCCTTGCTAAACATTTCCTTGAGGGGAACCTCAGCTGCACTTTGACAAACAAGTTCAATTAGGTCAAACTGGGACCACTGCAGGAATAGTGAACTTTTCGAAATGTTTTTCCCTGTGACTTGAATGTTTGCTTTTTTTCCCCTCTGGGGGAGTAAGGAGCTCTTAGCATTTGTAAAAAAAAAGGTTCATTGCTGCAGCTATCTCAGGTAAAGAGGGAGAGAATGGTTTGGCTATATCTTTTCCCTTTAAGGGGTTAGCTGTTTGATGTGGTTACTTTGATCTTTTTTGGTGCCACATTTTTTTCCACTCTGAATCAGAGGTAAGTCGGTTCAACTTTATCTTTTATCAGATTTTTTGCGTTTTATTTCTTTAATGAAGGTGACTTACCTCACATAAACACTGCAGCTTCTGGTTCGGAGGGAAGCATGGAACAAAAACGAAAGATCAAAGTTACCACATTAAAGTCCCGATCCCTTGACCTTTGGACAACTGTTGACCACTTCATACCATTTCTCTTTTTTCACATGACTGTTCTGGCTCTTCTCTTTGCCTGCTCACCCACTTTTATTTCCCCTTCCTTCTGTTTCCTTTTTTCTCCCCTTCTCGACTAGAGAGAGAGACTGCTGTTGGGTAACGGTTGATCTGACCTCCGGTTCCTTGCCCACGTGGTTGTGTGCAAGTCTAAACACTGAGTGTTGGCGGGGTGTTTGAATAGGGATCATGGTAAGCCCTATGACATGGTGTACCGTGACTTCCAAAAGGCTTTTGACAAAGTTCCACATGTAAGGCTATTTATTAAATTTAAAGCCGTTAGGGTGCAGGGTAAACCCTGGGAATGGAAATGCTGGCTGAAGGGTAGGAAACAACGAATACTCATTTAGAGGAGTCATGTCAGAAGTAGGAGAAAGTACTGAGTGAGGTGCCTCAGGGCTGGGCACGAGGACCACTACTGTTTTGAATTGACATAAATAACCTGGATGCAAAGCGGTCAAAATTTGCTGATGATGCTAAACTAGGACGGGGCAGTAGAATTGGAAGAGGCAGCTCAGAAATCATAGAATTACTTGGGACAAAATATGCAGGTGGGCAGAGCAGTGGCAGATGAAGTTTTATGCAGACAAGTATAAAGTGCTATGCCTAGGGAGGAAAAATAGATGACGGACATGGTGTTGAAATAGCTGTTAGATAGCTGAGCTGTTTTAGCAGATTCAATGTTAAACTAAAAGTTGGACAAGTACTTGAAGATAAGGAACTTACAGGGTTACGGACAAAAAGCGACAATGTGGGACTAAGCTCTTTCAAAGAGCCAGCACAGGCACGGCGGGCCGAAAGGCCTCCTTCTGTGCTGTAAATTTCTATGATTCTATAAACATTCCAACCAATGTAGAGCAGCAATCAACAAAGTCAATGGGATGTTGAACTACATAGCCAAAAGAGTAGAATATAAGTGAGGAGGTAATGATCAAACTTTATAATGGTCTGTGTCAGACTGCACCTTGAATATTGCATCCAATTCTGGTCACCAAGAAACAAGGGAGGCATTCAAGCATTGGCAGCAGTGCAGAGAAGAGCCACGAAGTTGATGTCCAGTGTCAGGGGTCCAACTATGAGGAAAGACTGGAGAAACTTGGGCTTTCAAGCCTAGAAAGGAGGGGTCTGAAAGGTGCTCCTATAGTGATATATGAGATTGTTAAGGGTATAGAAAAAGTTAACTCAGAATATTACTTGAAATTACACTGTGAGAATACAACTAGGGGACACAGGTTCAAACTAGTAAAAGGTAACTTCAGGACTGATATCAGGGAATTGTTCTTCGTACAAAGGGGGTCAGCTTAACTTTTAGCGCTGGCCGAAAAATGGGCGATAGTGAATCAACTGCCTGTTTAACACCTTGTTCAATTTTCTTTTTTATTGAAGTCAATGGAAGAGAAAATTGGGCGAGGTGTAAAATAGGCAAGCAATTCTCTATCACCCGCCTCAAAAAATGATCAGCAGGTGGAATAAACTTCCAGATAGAGAAATGGAGGCAAAAATCTGGAAGCACTTTAGAAACAATTCGATCCTACAATGGGGGAGCATTGCGATCTTTCTGGATGGATGAACTAAGATGGGTCGAATGCCATTGTGTGCAAAGGCATCACAGTTGATACTGATCCTATCCTCACCTGAAGTCTCCACACACACACCCCCTTACACCTTACACTAAGCTATTGAAAAACAGGTTTACAATGTATTCCCCATTGTGGTAGTTACTTGCATCTCTCTTGAAAGAAAATGCATAGTAGAAAGAAAGAAAGAAAGACTTGCATTTATATAGCTCCTTTCACAATCACCGGACGTCTCAAAGCGCTTTACAGCCAATGAAGTACTTTTGAAATGTAGTCACTGTTGTAATGTGGGAAACGCAGCAGCCAATTTGCGCACAGCAAGCTCCCACAAACAGCAATGTGATAATGACAGATAATCTGTTTTTTGTTATGTTGATTGAGGAATAAATATTGGCCAGGACACCGGGGATAATTCCCCTGCTCTTCGCATAGTGCCATGGGATCTTTTATGTCCACCTGTGAGAGCAGACTGGGCCTCGGTTTACTGTCTCATCCGAAAGAACTTGAAACAGCATTGTGTAAAGAGTAACCCTTTATTATTTTGCTTCTCTTCCCCTCCTGCACCCTACGCCCCTGCCCCCTTAGTTTCTTTATGGCACAGCTTCTGCTGCCAAGAGATCAGCCTCACTGGTTCCCTCCAAAACACCAATGCCATTCCATAACCAGCCACTAGATGGTGTGTTAGAGGAGTCTGGGGTTGTTCTCCCTCCAAGTTTCCCTCCTGTGGATAAGTGTCTGGACTCAACTGGATGCCTTCCCACAACCAAGGCTGGCTAAAGAGGTCTTGCCCTGCCTCCACATAGGAACTTCTCCCCTTCTCACCCCATACTGTTGTAGTCAAGCACCGAAAGAGTGGGTGTTTTTCTGAGAGGGTTCGCAGCATACATTTTCTGGAAAGTGCAAAAAAATGTACAGTTTTTAAAATGTATTCGCGGGATATAGGCATCGCTGGCAAGGCCAGCATTTATTGCCCATCCCTAATTGCCCTTGAGAAGGTGGTGGTGAGCCGCCTTCTTGAACCGCTGCAGTCCGTGTGGTGAAGGTACTCCCACAGTGCTGTTTGGGAGGGAGTTCCAGGATTTTGACCCAGCGACGATGAAGGATCGGCGATATACTTCTACGTCAGGATGGTGTGTGACTTGGAGGGGAACTTGGAGGTGGTAGTGTTCCCATGCGCCTGCTGCCCTTGTCCTTCTAGTTGGAAGAGGTCACGGGTTTGGGAGGTGCTGCCGAAGAAGCCTTGGTGAGTTGTTGCAGTGCATCTTGTAGATGGTACACACTGCAGCCACAGTACGCCGGTGGTGGAGGGAGTGAATGTTTAAGGTGGTGGATGGGGTGCCAATCAAGTGGGCTGCTTTGTCCTGGATGGTGTTGAGCATCTTGAGTGTTGTTGGAGCTGCACTCATCCAGGCAAGTGGAGAGTATTCCATCACACTCCTTACTTGTGCCTTATAGGGGGTAGCAATGTTCCCTCTAAGATACCGCACACGCAGGCGGCCACCAGCAAATTTAAAGGTACTGTGCACAAAATTTTTTTTAGAGGTAACATTTGGTTGGTGGAGAGGCTTTGGGGATTGAGGAGGTGAGCCACTCACCTCAGAATACCCGGCTTCTGACCTGCTCTAAGTAGCCACGGCCACGTATTAATTTATTTGTTTTGCGACACAGAGCAACAGAATACATAAAGTAGGGGTATATAATTATATTTAGTTAAGGCCACTTTACCTCAGCCATTTGTCTCAGCCAATCAATCCTTTTTTATGGAGTCAATACCACTTTCTGTCTTTTATTTCTCTCTCCCCGTTCTCTTTGATTGTCAGTTGCTCTCTCCCTATGGCTGAAACTCCTGGTTTTTTTTAATTTGTTTTGCTAAAAAATAAATAAATGTGAACATAAAGTGGTATTTCCTGCAGTGGAAAAAGCAAACTTCACCTCCCTTTCCGTGTCGCTGAAGCTTTCCCTCTTTTTCGCTGTTTCTCTCTACTGTTAATCTATCGCTATGTTTCTGTTTCTCTCTTTCTCTGTTTCCCTCTACTGTTACTGTCTCCCTGTGTTTATCTTTCTCTGGTGTTCTCTTTCTGTCATTCACTCCTTATGTCCCTGCTACTCTCTGTCTTTTCTTTCTCTTTCTATTACGCTCTCCCTGTGCCTCTGTTACTCAGCCTCTTTCTCTCAGTGTGTTTCTGTCAAACTTCCCATTTCCTTCTCTGTTGCTGTCTCAGTATCTTGAGCAGCTGATCAGTGCTAATTTATCAACTTAGCAACATTGGAAAAAATAAATCAGGACTGGATAGGACTTGTGCAACTTGGCAGGGGGTCCCCCTCAAGTAGGGGAATCTGCTGAAACACAGAACCTGCCCTGCCCATAACTGTACAGATGAGATCAGGGATTGACCAGATGTGGAGCTGTGGGTGTGAAACTATGATTTACAGCTGTATGATAAACCACATTGAAGAATGAATTTGTCCCTTTATAAAGCCACATAACTAATTTTATTGCATTCAAATCGAGGACAGGATGGTACAGTGAGTTGGTACACTGCACTTTCACCTCCAGAAGCCAAACTTAAACTTAACCTATACGAATGGGACGTTAATATCCTTGGAACAATAGCATCCTGCGGATGCTGGAAATGGGAAATAAAAACAGAGAATGCTGGAAACACTCAGCAGGTCAGGCAGCATCTGTGGAGAGAGAAACAGAGTTAAGTCATCGACCTGAAATGTTAACTCTGTTTCTCTCTCCACAGATGTTGCCTGGCCTGCTGAGTGTCTCCAGCATTTTCTGAAGATAAGATTCCCTCTCAGTTGGCTGTAAGTGAAATGAGTTTGGATAGGCTCGTCCTAGCTGCTATAGGGTGAGATTAGGATCACCATTGGGGCAAAATGAAGGGAGCTTGGTTTTGCATCTGTCCCATAATATGGATATACTGATGCTGACAATTGCTAAAATTGATAAAAGTGTTCCATTGTCCAGCATAGACATTGATGAGTGCAAAATCATCCAAAATATCTACATTTAAATCTAATTTGCATCCTATTTAACCTCACATTGCCAAATACACAAATGTTACAAACTAATGCGCACTGACCTGAGAAACAGAATACTTATGCAGGTAATGATACAGTAAAAAGTGTATTAAAATTATACTTGTCAGGAAAGGCTGAACAGGCTGGGGCTCTTTTCTCCAGAAAAGAGATGGCTGAAGGGGTGACCTGATAGAGAAAGGGTTTGATAGGGTAGACATAGAGAAGATGTTTCCACTTGTGGGGGAGCCCAAATCTAGGGGTCATAGATATAAGATAGTCACCAATAAATGCAATAGGGAATTCAGGAGAAACTTTTTTACCCAAAGAATGGTAAGAATGTGGAAGACACTACCACAAGAGGTAGTTGATGTAAATAGCATAGATGCATTTAAGGGGAAGCTAGATAAGCACATGAGGGAGAAAGAATAGAAGGAAAAGATGATAGGGTTAGAAGAAGAGGGGTGGGAGGAGGCTCGTGTGGAGCATAAATGCCACCAAAGACCAGTTGGGCCGAATGGCCCGTTTCTGCGCTGTACACGCGATGTAATGTAGAAACACTGCACGTCAATACAAGGAAAGGGGCAGAATTCAGCCCAATTTATCAGTTTACTAAGGGAAATAAAAAAGCTGATTGTGGAAGTCAAGGCGTAAGTTCAAAGCAAGGATGAGGCCATAGCCATCATTCAAAAGTGTTTTTACATTGTGTGCAGATACCGTTACATGAACCAGGAGGGTCTGGCTTCTAACATTATGCTTGCTTTTCAAACCTAAAGCTCGAGTATACACAGAGTGATTTCCACCCAGCAGTCTGGGCTGGGTTGAAAGCCAGTTGCTGGACGTGAGAGCTCGATGTGCCTCTCGGTCCACCTGTTCAGTACAGAGAGAAAAAAAAGGCACATTCAACCTTAATTCAAGCTGTAATACCCCACTGTTACCATGTAATTGTTTCCAAGATAAATGGGGCAGCTAATGGAAGTCAAGTTGTTAAATAAAATTGTTCCTTGCACCATCCGCTTTTGTAGTGGGGGTTAATTTCACTGCTGTGTGCCTTGTGTACACACGCCATTAACCTCTGTTCTTTATCCTTGAGACCTTGCTCTGCAGTGGCAGGAAATCAGGGATGAAAGTGCATGTCAGTAATATGAATGCCTTTCTTTAATTGCTTTCTGTCGCAACTTTGGTTTGCTTTATGGTATTTTGTTTTCTTTTCAGCCTGTTTTACACTTGCTAAGTTATGCACCTCCCGTGATTTAAAGACTGGACAACCTGCTGTACTAGGTAATATAGATGTCAGCCTTGGCTCAGTGGGTAGCGCTCTCGCCTCTGGGTCAGAAGGTCTTAATGTCCACAGTTCTGACGAAGGGTCATTGACCTGAATCGTTGACTCTGTTTCTCTCTCCACGGTGCTGCCTGACCTGCTGAGTGTTTCCAGCACTTTTCTGTTGTTATTTCAGATTTCCAGCATCCGCAGTATTTTGCTATTGTAGAAGGTTGTGGGTCCAAGTCCCACTCCAGAGACTTGTTCACATAATCTCGGCTGACATTTCCAGTGCAGTACTGAGGGAGTGCTGGACTGTCGGACGTGCTGTCTTTCGGATGAGATGTTAAATCTGATGTCCTGTCTGCCCTCTCAGCTGGGCATAAAAGATCCCATGGCACTATTTCAAAGAAGAGCAGGGGAGTTCTCATTGGTGCCCTGGCCAATAATTATCGCTCAACCAACATCACTAAAGCAGATTATCTGGTCATTATCTCATTGCTGTTTGTGGGACCTTGCCGTGTGCAAATTGGCTGCCACATTTCCTACATTACAACAGTGATTGCACTTCAAAAGTACATCATTGGTTATAAAAGCGATTTTAGGACTTCCTGAGGTCATGAAAGATGCTATAGAAATGCAGGTCTTTCTTTATATGTCAATGGCTACTCTCCCTCTACTCGATAGGCAGGATTTTCTATTACTTTAGTATTGGTTTTCCAGTGGTACAGCGGAGGCCCGGGACAGAAAATTGGGTGTGGGCCCAATACACACTCCTTTTCGCGTCTGACCTGGTATCCAGCGTCACTTCCACTGTCCAAATATGGGTGAGTGCATTTAAATGAGCCGATAATGATGGTGTGGTATCATACGCCACATTTTCCATCACTGCGACTCCAGTAATGCTTGGCGTTACTTTGCCTGTGTACATCCAGCGTTGCTAGATGACGAACCTGTAAAAAAAAATCTTAATGTCCACAGCAGGAAGTCAACTTGACAGAGGGACTATGGCTTGCCAATCCCACGTTGCTTTTTTAAAATTGTTTTAATTGGGGGGAACAACATTGATTTCTTTTTGGAGCCTGCCTGACCTTTTTAACTGCTGCAGGTGTCTGATTGCTGCATAACTGATTTCAAACTAAGTGCATATTCGACCAAGGGCTGGGTGGCAGAGTGGGTTAGAGTCCCCTCCTTTGACCTCTTGGACATGGAATTGAATATACTAAAGTAGGCTGAGTAGAATGGGCCGAGATTCTCTGGAGTTTCGAAGAATGAGAGGTGATCTCATTGAAATGTATAAAATTCTTGGAGGGCTTGACAGGGTAGATGCAGGGAGGATGTTTCCCCTGGCTGGTGAGTCTAGGAGGCATAGTCTCAGAATAAGGGATTGGGCATTTAGGACTGAGATGAGGAGAAATTTCTTCACTCAGAGGGTGGTGAATCTTTGGAATTCTCTACCCCAGAGGGCTGTGGAGGCTCAGTTGTTGAGTATATTCAAGACAGAGACAAATAGATTTTTGGATACTAAGGGAATCAAGGGATATGGGGATAGGGTGGGAAAGCGGGGTTGATGTAGAAGTTCAGCCATGATCTTATTGAATGGCGGAGCAAGCTCGAGGGGCCAAATGGCCTACTCCTGCTCATATTTCTTATGTTGTTTATATTCTTGTGACACAACCAATTAATTGCCCATAATTTGCTAACTGAGACTAAAGTAGTAATCTCACTCAGGGAAGGAAACCGAGAATGCTGGTGATGGAAATGGGAAATTCACATTGGTGCAGTAGGAGTGCTCTTCTGAGAGATTCACTCTGCATTTGATCCATAAACTCTACCTGACCTGTCCCTTTTGTTCCTTCTCAACCCCCTCACCCTTTTACCTGGCTCTGCATTTGCTTAAAAGCTGTTCATCTCTAGCATCTGATGAAAGGTCATCGACCTGAATCGTTAACTCTGTTTCTCTCTCTGCAAATGCTGCCTGGCCTGCTGAGTGTTTCCAGCATTGACTGCTTTTATTTCTAGGATCCCTTGATAATGACTCTTGGTACCTGAAGTGGAAAAGTGTTTCATTCCCCATTACTTTGATAGCACTTTGAGGAGCCGTTTCCCGATTCTTGTCATCGTCTTGTCTTGTTAACGCTTTCTTTCAGGAGTCCTTGCCATTGATTTGCAGCACTCTGTTTTTTTTCATTTCTTATGATTAATGGAGCGTGCAGAAATCACTGGCTGATGTAACTGAAAAAAAAATTGACAATTAGCCTGTTGAAGAAAAAAACAAAGACTGATGCTTTGACTTTGATTTGAAATCGCAGCTCATTTTGATTAAACATGGAAACTTCTAACTCTGAGAAGGGTTGTTGACCCGCAAGTTGTTGGACAAAAACTGAGCACAATATCCTCTTGGCCCAGCTGCTGGGTGAAAGGGTATTGAGAGGTTATTGTACACATCATGCATCATATCCAGTATTATACTGTGTGTGGTCTTCGGAAACCAAAAACTAACATCTATTCAATAACATCTTGGCCGGGACTATTTGCTAAAGCTCTCGATGCCAGAGACCCACAGGAGCGGCATGAGACAACATTCATGTACAGTACTCAAGACTCCACAGGCCAGGTTTTCCATCCAAGTTGTCCAATCCCACATTGCCCCGACTGCTAAAAACAAGGACCATAAACTAAATCTACTCAACATAAAGAATCCTAGCAAAAGATTTTTTTTAAATCACTAAAATCTAATTTATTACATAAGTATTAAAGGGAGTCTACTTCAAATGTGCAGCAATGACTATATTCTTAGTTTAATATCTCACAATGCAGTTATGATTCTCTATTGAAAATTCCTTGTCAATGTCCCTTCTAGTGTATAGCTAGGTAAGGACATACAGACCAGGGCAATCACTACTAAGCTAAAGGCAATTCCAGCACAGGGGGCAGGCTCTTAACTTCATCACCATATGATGTCAGGTATGACTCAATTGTTAAAAAGGCAATCAAGTTCCCTAACAGCTTAGTGGGTGTGGTACTGAGGCATCCAGAACAGAAGTCTATCCGCAGTTAACTTGTCCCCGGTGGGAGGTAGTTGCCACACATTGATTGGCCTCATCACCTCTGAGCTAGGGCCGGGGAAGAATCAACAAGGCTTTCCAGACCCAATTGCTAACCATCGATTCCTGTTGAAAAGCGCTAGTGTGTGGATGCTGTCTAAGAATAGATTCGGGCTAGATTGTAATGCCCTCCATGCTGCCAATCACTTTCTAAGCTCAGATGTGATCAATGGCCATTTTCAGGAGGCACTGGAGGGCTGTTAGTGCTCGTGGAACCCATATCCCCAAAACAGTCCATTCCTTTCGGAGAAAAGGGCAGAATTTTTTTTTTTAAAGCCTAATATAAGTAACAGTTCATTAATTTACAGTCACATTTTCAAATTCCATTCTATTGCTTTTTGTGCAGGTGGATGCTGAAGGATTGGGGATTCTAGTGACCTTTTGCCTCTGAGAGTGGAGTCTCCAGTTCAGATTGATGGGATGAAAGTTTTCTTTCACTGATGCTTGTAAACGCAATGAAATGAGTTTGGACAATGTCAACCCAGAGGGCAAGAACTCATAGGAGCATACAAAATTGACAGGCAGGAAAAGGCCAGCTGGCCCATCAAGCCTGCTCCGCACATTTGATGGCTGGAGCATTGCGAGTAAGCACTTGCTACCTTCCTCCCCACGAACACCCCACCCACCCCCACCCCGCACTGTGCATAGCAAGGTCCCACAAATAGCAATGTGATAATGACCAGATAATCTGTTTTAGTGATGTTGGTTAAGGGATAAATAATTGGCTAGGACACCGGGGAAAGCTCCCCTGCTCTTCCTCAAAATAGTGCCGTGGGATCTTTTACATCCACCTTAGGGAGCAGACGCAAGGGCCTTGGCTTAACATCTCATCTGAATGATGGGACCACCAATAGTGCAGCACTCCCTCAGCACTAGCACTGGAGCGACTCAGCCTAGATTTTGCACTTAAGTCGCTGGAGTGGGACTTGAACCTACAACCTTCTGACTCAGAGATGAATGTACCACCCACTGAGCCATGGCTGAAGAGTGGGGGTGTTGGCTGATTTTCTCCTCCATGGCTTCTTCCACACCTCTGCCAATTTTCTCTATAGTCAGTTGCTAAGAGATGCACGTGAGCAGCTTAGAGTGACTGGCAGACCCCCTCACCTGTCCTGAACTTTGCAGGGCCATTTCAAAATGCCAGGCACAGTATCTTTGCTGAGCATCGGCGATGTTAGGGATGCTACAGTTGATTCAGTGCCCCGGGCCAGGGAGAGGAAAAATGAGCAAGGTTCCCATTTCTGACCATTGTCCAGTGACTCCTTTTGGAAAGTGCACGTGTATGGACATCAAATGAGGACGAATTGGGTTCATCTGTGATGCCTTCTATGACCAAATAAACCACCAACATTCATAATATAGACTCATACGTGAAGAATGGCCACGTGAGTGAAGCACTGAAGGCATCCATGAGTCACTGACTTCAGGAAAGGAGGGGAGAAAATTGTGCAAATTCAAATGAAAGAATATTTTATTAAGCTTTGCAAATATTCTTGTGTCTTTTTTCTAATTTTATTGAAAACATTTCTAAACTTGCCTAAGGGCCCAGTGTATTTATCCAGTGACTACTTGAGCCAGAAAGACCAGGAAAATTCCTGGTTCGATTCCTGATCTGTGGTATGTTAACTCAGGTGGTACAATTAGCTTTGTAGCCCCAGTGTTAAAGAAAAAAAGAGAAGTTGCATTTCTTTAATTTCCCCTTCTTGGTCTTGTCCATGAGGTCTTTTTGAGTCTGGATTTTCTGGGACACTACAAACATCTTCTTCTCTCTCTCAATGTGCTGTTTCAGAAGGGAGTATTAGTGTTTTCTCTGTCGAGCAAGTTTCTCGAGAGCCCGGGGATGAGTGACTCCTTTAATTTTTTCCTTTTGTAAGGTTTCGATCGTTGGTTGGTTGTACGCCCGGTCCACCAGCTCTGGTACAGTATTGAGGTGCTTTGCCAAGTCAAATTCTTTCACTTCCTGTTTCAATTCACAGAAGATGTGCTTATTGGTTGGGGGGTGGGGGGTGGGGGGCGGAGGGGAGGGAGGGCTTTCCCTCAGCCTCCAAAAGATGTAGTTCAGACTTGAGTCATTCAATTTTCTTTGCCTCTGCAACCTGTTTCATTGCTACATATTTAACATCTTGTGTTCTCATGATCTTCAGCTGCTCCTCTGTTACTTGTCTTTGATGTCCCCAAGATGTCTCAGAACATATCACAGAAGGTGAAGTATTTTTGAAGCGTAGTCCTTATTGTAAGTAATGTGGGCAAAATAAGACAAGGGGGTATAAATTCGTCTGGGCAATAGCTTGAAATGGGCGATAAAAAATCAGCAGCTTGTTTTGCACTCTGTCTAAAAGAAAATTGGGCGGAGTGTAAAACAGGCTGCCGATTCGCTAGCGCCCGTTTTGTGCTCCTGCTGAAGACAAATTTATACCCCAAGGTTTCCACCCCTGATCACTCTGCTTTTTTTAATTAGTTCACAGGATGTGGAAGACACTGGCAAGGTTGCATTTATTGCCCAGCCCCAGTTCACCCGAGAAGGTGATGGTGGGCCCTCTCCTTGAACTACTGTCGGCCCTGTGGTGATGGTGCGCCCACAAAGGTGTTAGGTAGGGAATTCCAGGATTTTAACCAAGTGGTGACAAAGGAATGGTTGTATATGTCCAGGTCAAGATGACGGGTGACTTGGAGAGGTACTTGTAGGTTATGGCGCTCTCATGATGTTTCAGCTCTTGTCCTGCTGGGAGGTAGGAGGTCACGGGGCTTGGCCATGCGAACATAACAAGAATGGCCACTTTGACAAATTACTGGAGGCCAATTGGCGATCATGGAATTATATCAAGCAATGAGTCAACACCTCCGAGAAAGGAGAGGAGGGAACAAAATTGTCAGAGAAAAATGATGAGGGGAAAAAGAAAGCAATCAAAAATGGTAAAAAAGTCTAAACTTATAGGCAACATTTCTAAATTTTATTTTGACAATTTTCTTCTCTCTTCTCCCGAAGCCATTGGCTTCTGCTAGAGTATGCTTCATGGCTGGCAGTTAACCTGTACCTCACCCAAGTGGCAATTCTGCATATGTGAGTGTAGACAGTGAGTGTTAGTATGCTATTAAACTAAAAAAAAGACTTGCATTTCTATAATGCTTTCATGACCTCAGGACATCCCAAAGCGCTTTACAGCCAATGGCGTACTTTTGAAGTGTAGTTACTGTTGTAATGTAGGAAATGCGGCAGCCAATTTGCACACAGCAAGCTCCCACAAACAGCAATGTGATAATGAACAGATAATCTGTTTTTTTTTAGTGATGTTGATTGAGGGATAAATATTGGCCTGGACACCAGTAATAACTCCCCTGCTCTTCTCCAAGATAGTGCCATGGGATCTCTTATGTCCACCTTAGAGAGGACAGATGGGGCCTCAGTTTAACGTCTCATCCAAAAGATGGCACCTTCGACAGTGCAGCACTCTCTCAGTCCTGCACTAGAGCGTCAGCCTAGATTTTTGTACTCAAGTCTCTGGAGTGGGACTTGAACCCACAACCTTCTGCTACCACTGAGCCACGGCTGACACCTATGGGACCATCATATGCAAGACCAATCCTTTCCTCACCCAAAATCCACAAGTGTGCACTTTCTAATGGAAATCTTTGGATAGCAATCGGGATTGGGAACTCTGCCTGATTTTTCCCAGGATTGATACCAGTTTTAACATCATATTGCCACTCTGACTGAGATTAGCTAACTCAGCACGGAGAAGACACCAAGCCGGGATCTCGTGATCCATACGGTTCAGCAACACGCACTCGGAGGAACTTGCAACTTTTTTTTTTAGATGTCCTTTCTTCACAAATAGGAGATTTGACCCAAGGTGACCTTCAGTGTAATGTTTAAATTAGATCAAGTTGTTGCTCACAAAATGGGCTGCAGAGGTATTATAATGTAATAGAAATGGCATTGCATTATCAAAAGCATGGTCTGGGAATGTCCTTTATTATAACAGGAGGAGGAGGCAAAAGAGGGGAAATACTTTTAAAATAAGGCAAACACTTGTATATTATTTCCACAGCTCTCAACCTCCACCGTTGTGACAATATTCAAAATCCTAGGTAGTGTAGAAAACAAATCTCACAATTGGTCAGTCCAACCCACCTTTAAAAACTTTCCCTTGTAAATGTTGTGCTCATCAAGGTGTGTGGCAGTAATGCAGTTCAAATATTTCCAGTTCAAATATTCAGCATCAAGTATTCCCAGCCCAGTTATAACATGGGAGATATATTGAGGTAACTCCCTCCCACGGTGGAAATCGGACAGAACGGGAGTTAAAACTGAGCGGCTCTATTTGAGGTTCCATTTCTGCCCCCACAGCAGGTATAACCCGGCTGTTTTTCCCGGCGATTGAGGTGCCTGCCTGACTCAGGCAGGAGCCTCATTAACGTTTGCTAATTGGGACGCCATGACCTACATAGGACCCCGATGGCATCTTAAGGGTGGACTGAGCGGGGGCCCCACCCTGCTCAGTAAAATCTGCCGGGGAAGAGGGAAGGTAATGAATGCTCCTCCGGGCCCAACAAGGAAAATCTGAGCCTCTGCTGCCCTGTGTTCCCCGGCCTTCACAAGATCCTGTCGGCTTAGCCGAGTGCCAGTGGGTGGCGTCCGGACCATCTGATTGTCACCTGCCAGCTAGCTGCCTCTGTACGACCGTATCCGATGGGCAGCTGGCCAGCAACATGTGAATGAGGCCTGGCTGTTATTATCAGCCAATCCTCCCATGGACACTTGCCAGCGGAAAAGCCTGCACATTCCATTAACTTCCCATCTGGGAGTTAAAATTCCCCCTTTATAGAGTAAAGCACTCTCTATTCTGCTCCAATAAAGTGCCTCAGCGCAACCTCAGAAGAGCTCCCTCTACTGCTCCAGTCATTCGGGGCTGTTTCTCTATGTAGTTCTAAGTATTATATAGTATTTACAGCAAAGAAACAGGCCATTCGGCCCAACAGGTCTGTGCCAGTGTTTATGCTCCACACGAGCCTCCTCCCACCTTACTTCATCTCACCCTATTAATATGGCCTGCTATTCCTATCTCCCTCTGGAAAATGCAGCAGAATGTTATCCTACAAATCTGTGGCATCCCTGCCTCTTTTAAGAGTTTCTGGTAATCTGGGAACACAACAGGTGGAATTAAACCAATTATTAAACATGATTATATGAAGCTGTAAGGGCAGAGCAAACCAAAATATGGCACATTGCGTGTGAAGCCAGAACAAGCAGTTCTTAAGTGTTCCCTTTATCTTAGTGAAATCTCATTGGTTCTTATAAAAATTACCTGTAAAAAGGAATTATCTGAAAGTTGATTGACATCAGAGACAGGAAGCATCTGCAATTGTTCTATTACCTTTCAAAATACTTGGCCGGGAATTTCCTTGGAATTTATGCCACACTTCTGCTGAAGTAACACCAGCAGAGCATCATTAGTTCAGGGGAATTTCTTGAACAATTTACTTTTACATTGCGCAATTCACTAAAATGCATCTTAGAAACTCTACAGTATTAGAAGCTAGAATTTGACTGTATATGAAAATGGTTAATATCTAACGCAAATGGTACATTAGCCTTTATTACAAAAGGATTGGAGTATACGAGTAAAGAAGTCTTACTACAATTATATAGGGCCTTGGTGAGACCACACCTGGAGTATTGTGTACAATTTTGGTCTCCTTACCTAAGGAAGCCATGATGTGGAGATGCTGGTGTTGGACTGGGGTGGACAAATGTGAGAAGTCACACAACACCAGGTTATAGTCCAACAGCTTTATTTGAAATCACAAGCTTTCGGAGCGCTGCTCCTTCGTCAGCTGAAGTCACCTGACAAAGGAGCTGCGCTCCGAAAGCTTGTGATTTCAAATAAAGCTGTTGGACTATAACCTGGTGTTGTGCGACTTCTCACATTTACCTAAGGAAGGATATAATTGCCTTAGAGGGAGTGCAACGAAGATTCACTAGACTGATTCCTGGGATGGGGGGATTGTCCTATAAGGAGAGATTGAGTAGTCTAGGCCTATATTTCCCTAGAGTTTAGAAGAATGAGAGGTGATCTCATTGAAACATATAAAATTCTTAATGGGCTTGGGCGGATGTTTCCCCTGGCTGGGGAGTCTAGAACTAGGGGCCACAGTTTCAGAATAAGGGGTCGGCCATTTAGTATTGAGATGAGAAATTTCTTCACTCAAAGGATTGTAAAACTTTGGAATTCTCTACCCCAGAGGGCTGTGGATGCTCAGTCGTTGAGTATATTCAAGACAGAGATCGATAGATTTTGGATACTAGGGGTACTAAGGGATATGGGGATAATGCAGGAAGGTGGAGTTGAGGTAGAAGATCAACCATGATCTTATTGAATGGCACAGCAGACTAGAAGGGTCGAATGGCCTGCTCCTATTTCTTATGTTCTTATGTAAGACTGCATTTATGTTGTTTAAGATCAGTAGCTACAGAAGTTATTACAGTCAGGCTGCACTGGTTACACCGCTGAAGACTAAGACATGGCTTTGTGCATGTTTGCTTACACGCATGTACGTGATTCTACTCCTGGCTGTAAACCTCACATGTTTTGAGGATGTGGTCATGAGTATACACACTCTCAAAACATTTAAAACAACACTGGTTCCAAGAATTGACAGTGTCTCTCTCAGGCGGACAGTTTATAAAGAGTCCAGGAGCTTTAAAGGACTCACTGACCATTTTGTAAACCTCATATGATGGTGAACCGGCCTTGGATTCCATGCAAACCCCAGTGATATGTGACAGCCTCCCAAGGGACCTCATATTGCTCCCCTTCAGAGTCAGAGTTAAGGCTAGGCCAATTGAACATTTCAAAACTGAGATTGATAGATTTTTTGTTGGGTAAGGGTATTAAGAGATGTGGAACCAAGGCGGATAAATAAAGTTAAGATACAGATCAGCCATGATCTAATTGAACGGCGGAATAGGCTCGAGAGGCTTAATGGCCTACTCCTGTTCCTATGTTTATCATGACCTGACTCTCGAGCTAAACTGTCACTTCTGTATCACTGTAAAAGTAACAGCATAATAGAGGCATAGAGTACAAAAGCAAGGAAATTATGATAAACCTTTATAAAACACTGGTTCAGCCTCAACTGGAGTATTGTGTCCAATTCTGGGCACCGCACTTTAGGAAGGATGTGAAGGCCTTAGAGAGGGTGCAGAAAAGATTTACAAGAATGGTTCCAGGGATGAGGGACTTCAGTTATGTGGATAGACTAGAGAAGCTGGGGTTGTTCTCCTTAGAGCAGAGAAGGTTGAGAGGAGATTTGATAGAGGTGTTCAAAGCCATGAGGGGTCCAGACAGAGTAGATAGAGAAAAACTGTTCCCATTGGCAGAAGGGTCATGAACCAGAGGACACAGATTTAAGGTCATTGGCAGAAGAACCAAAGGCGACATGAGGAAAAACTTATTTAAGCAGCGAGTGGTTATGATCTGGAGTGCACTGCCTGAAAGGATGGTGGAGGCAGACTCAATCATGGCTTTCAAAAGGGAATTGGATAAATACCTGAAGGAAAAGAATTTGCAGGGCCACGGGGAAAGGATGAGGCAGTGGGACTAGCTGAAGTGCTCTTGCAGAGAGCCGGCACGGGCTTGACGGGCCGAATGGCCTCCTTCTGTGCTGTAACCATTCTATGATTCTATGATTGCATCCTTAAAGATATGTGGCCCTGAAATTCCTGGATTCCATGTTCACTGCTTGGAAGTGCGCCAAGGTGGGATTTCCATGCACCGGCATTCAATGACACTGACCCCATCAGAAATCCCAACGTCAGCTGCTGTGCATAATACTAGGCGGGATGTGAGTCCCACTAGCAATAGATCGGAAACAGTGGGGGAGGAGCAACTGAAAAACTCGAGGAGCGGAGCGGAGCGGAGCAAGGGTGCAACAGCAGGATTTAAAGGCATTCTTCAATTTAAAGAAGTGAGATTCCTTGAATGGATGAAGGAAATGACACATGCGAAAGAAGAAAAACAGAGAGCAGCTCATTTCTCAGAGGGTGTGGTGGAAGTTGTTTGATTTGGAATATGACAAAAGAAGATTGCCATTCTAGGGATAGCTGGGAAGAAATCATCAAATATGGCAATACTAGTAAAGTAGAAGGAGGTGGCTGTGGCAGTAAATGGTACCCCTATAATTACAAGGACACACTTACAATGCCTGAAGAAGTTGAATGATCTTACAAGGTTAACAAAGGTAAGTGAATTGCCAGCTAAGTGCCAGGGCAGATTCATGAAACCCTGAGAGACAAATGGTCACTTCTTGTCCTAGTAGTTAGTCAATGCCCTACGGGGTTCCATATTGCACCATTTATTCCCTGTCCTAGAACCGTTCTCATATAGAATTACTAATTTCACCTTCCCACACATCCTGCAGTTCATTCTAGCCCCTTGAAGCCTCATATCCATGTCCTTGTTTCTTTCCTGATGCTATTATTACCATCCATTCTTTGAATCCTAAAATAATTCGATGACAGGTGTCAGCTTTGGCTCAGTGGGAACAGTCTTAGGTTCAAGCACCATTACAAGACTTCAGCGCATGTTCTTGGCTGACACTCCAGTGCAGTACTGAAGAAGCTGCATTGTATGAGGTGCCATGTTTCAGATGAACATTTAACTGAGGTTCAGTTTTCCCTCTCAGGTGGACATAAAAGATCCCATCGCACTATTTGAAGAAGAGCAGGGGAGTTCTCTTGGTGTCTGGGCCAACATTAATCTCTCAATCAACACTACGAAAAATGTTTCATTGGTCATTGCTGTTTGTGGGACCTTGCTGTGCGCAAATTAACTACCGTTTTTCTCTACATTACAACATTGACTATGCTTCAAAAGTTCTTCATTGGCTGTGAAGCGCTATGGGACATCCTGAGGCAGTGAAAGGTTCTATAAAAATGCAACTCTTTCAAGTTCTTTCTGACAGGATCCAGAGACTGCTACAGCCAATTAACACAGTGCATTCCTACCACAGGAGAAGACCTTACCTAATAAGGCCTCACATCAGGCCACAGGGGGAGGATGCTCAAACATATAGACACTAACTCATTGTGAGGACAAGGCACTGTCAATCCTTGGAACCAACTCTGGCCAGACAGTTGGGGATGGAAAAGTGGGAGTCAATGTGCCACAGTCAGTTGGTTATAAAAGAAAGGGTTTCTTGGTTTGGGATATCTATGTATTTGTGAAGCCCTCACAGAGCTAACAGTTCTCCTAAAGACAATTCCAAATGAGCTGAAGAGGATTGCCTGCATGCTGTAGCCCACCACCCGCCACCACCCCCCCCCCCCCCCTCCAGACCCGTGTTGATAGCTGTGTACTGTTCCAGAAACCACAAGCCAAGAAACAAGAAAAAAATGCATCCAAAGAGGTCCCAGGCTGCTCTACCTCGAGGAAATCCTTAGAACTAGAATGTTAAAAGAATAGATTTCAAATTGATGCAGGCAATTCAAATAAATGTCCACAGATCTGTCAAGACAATTAAAACGTAAGTAGTTTACCTTTAAGAGGGATGAGTAACAAATGCTGGCCTTGCCAATGATGTCCACCTCCCAGGAACAAATAATAAAGAAAAGCCTTGATCAGCTGGTGCTGGTAAGTGCACCGCTATGTTCCGGCTTTGGTTTAGAAGGGCTCCTGTGAAGGTGTAAATTATGGAACTTAGAATGGATGACATCATCGCACCCTAAATCCAATATTTGCATGGCGACGCTATTCAGAAGACGAGCGCTTCTTCAGCCCGCAGACGGGGCAGAAACTGGACCTAGCGCCTGCCTCAAATTCCTGGCTCCCCCTCCCCGCTCAACGTGGGTGTAACTGCCACTAACATTCCTGTTTGCTGGGTTGATGTACAGTATTTAGTGTAACTCATAACATTTAAAACGGTGCAACAGTTTAGGTTTGTTTCAAGGGATGGAACCAAAGCAAAAAATACGGATTGGGGGAAAAAAAGTACAATTTGGAAAACCCTTGAAAGAGTATTTTTTTCCTCATGTGAAAAGCACCGAAATTTTCCTATTTAGTCCTCTCCTTTGACCTCTGGGTGATCCCAGCTTTATTGTGACCGATGCAGCAACACAATGTTGAATTTCCATCAGTACTCTCACTGTGCCATTTCATTGTTTGATAAGAGTATCACCCACTTAACTGTAAAATAGCATGATGATGGTGTGCTGCTTCCTCCCCTCTCAATATAACTGATTGGAGCCAATATTTATGTACTGTTTAGGGACTTGAAATTGAAAGTCAATGTTTAAACAATGTGTAATATTCCAGTTAAAGCTTCAGTACACGGTAATAGTAGATGGTAGCATCAGTGCAATAATTATCTGGATTGATAAAGGCTCGCTTTTATGATGTGAAGAGAATCGTTCAGACTCTTTGAAATGCTATTAAATAGTATCAGCACGTGATAGCTGGTACGTGTTGGAAGTTGATATCAGATATCTCAAATGGCCCTTTATTTTTATAGCAGGAGACAATCTCCAGCCAAGATCACATATGGTCCTGGAGCATCAAACTCCCTTTACTTGAATCTCTCAAGTATGTAAAAATACCTCTCCTAGTTCTCTTAATTGAAATTCTAATTGTAGACAGCTTTAATTAACAACATCCAATGATTGTTCAGCCATAGCCTAACAAGGGGTGGACACAGGCTATTAAAGTTCCACTCCAGAGACTTGAGCACATAATCTAGGCTGACACTACAGTGCAGTACAGAGGGGGCGCTGCACAGTTGGAGGTGCCAACTTTTGGGTGAGATGTTAAACCAAGGCCCCATCTGCTCTCTCAGATGGACGTAAAAGATCCCATGGCACTATTTTGAAGAAGAACAGGGGAGTTATCCCCGGTGTCCTGGCCAATATTTATCCCTCAATCAACATCACTAAAAAAAAACAGATTATCTGGTCATTATCACATTGCTGTTTGTGGGCGCTTGCTGTGCGCAAATTGGCTGCCATGTTACCTAAATTACAACAGTGACTACACTTCAAAAAGTACTTCATTGGCTGTAAAGCACTTTGAGACGTCCAGTGGTCATGAAAGGCGCTATATAAATGCAAGTCTTTCTTTCTTTATTTATCTCATTGCTGTGTGTGGGACCTTACTGTGTGCAAATTGGCTAGCCGTGTTTCCCTACATTACAACAGTGACTACACTTCAAAAGTACTTCATTGGCTGTGAAGTACTTTGAGATATCCTGAAATTATGAGGTGCTATATAAATACAAGTTCTTTCTTTATTTGATCTAAGGAATGATAGCCTTTTCTAATGTGTTTCAGTAGTTAAAGTGCAAAAAAAATGTGTTTGTCCTGTGTGTTAGAATAGAATCATTGGAATAGTTTATTTTGTCCCAGTGCTAGATATGAACATTAAAGAGACATCACCCAACATATTTTGCACAACCTGATGGACTTGCAAAGCACACGTGGCAGCATGTTTAATTGGCTTGATTATGATTAAAACAATTTATGAGCAGTTTAATTGTTACCACAACCTGATTCTTAACTAGAACGCAAAGTTTGTTCTTTTTTTAAAAAAAACTTCACAATCATTATTAAATTGTATAGTTTTCAAAATGGTGATATAAAATAAATCTTTGTTTTGGTAGGTGGCCACATTTCTGAATTTGAATTTAGGCCTTGGTCTGTGTTCGGAAGCATTTATGCTTCAATTTTTTGGGTGCTGGAAGAAGTGGAAAAGTTGACTCTGACACAACTCGGGATTAAATTTTGTCGGAATTTGTACCCACCTCCAAGGGCAGCACGACTGTGCACCAAATATATCTACAAGTTCTAAAAACCCATTTTGTAGGGCATAAGAGCCCACATACAAACTGATCATGTTGCAGTCTCTCCAGCTTATCCACATGACCCCCTACTTCAATTTGACTGAGATCTCTAGGTCTTGGAGTCAGCAGGTTAAAAATCTGAGGGAACTCCACAAATTCAACACCAATGCAAAAGAGGGCCATCACCAGTTGAACCTAATTTGAAAGCAGTGCCCTTCAATTCAAGAGTATCAGTAAGTTTCTATGTCTGTTGTGATGCTGAATCATAAGCAATGGGAAGCATCCACCGTATTTAGTTGTGTCTGCAAATGGAGGAAGCCCTACATACAGTTCAAGGATGTGGGCTGGCAAATTTGGATCATCACCCCCTCAGGGCTACATGGCTAATTATTGTCTTGGAGGATGGCCTTTTCCCCTCAATGAAAGCCTGAACAACATGAACCATGCTATTGTGCAAAGATTGGTGCATTCCACTAATCCAACTGAGACCCCCAGCCATGCTGTGTCCCCATTAAACAGCCTCGAATTTCAATGCTATATTATGATAATGACGACAGTGTGGTTTTGAGACATTATGATGATATGGTAGTGGATGAATGTGGTTACAGATGAGATGCTTTCGTAGTTAAAGTAGCTTTTAATTTGATCACATATTCCTTTAGCACAGTGTTCCCAACATGTTGAAATGCTACATTTTTTCCAATAAATATCCACCATAACACTTTTTATCCCAAGGATTCGTTGGTTTTAATTTGCTCTAAAATGACAATATTGGGGTGTATATTTTCATTATATACTTGAATTCTGATTTTGAATGTAATGGGTCAGTGAAGGTGTTGTTGGGGAATTCTAGAGCCGAGTGTCACAGTGTAGCATTGTTACTTAATGTGCTTTAATTTCAATGATCACCTTTGGACCAGATTACGGATACTCTGTATCCTGCATAATCCTATAATCTCACATACTTCTATTCGTAGTTTACTGAGGCCTGAAAGGGTTGTACCCTAAGTAGCTATATTGGAAATCAAGCTTGTTTCATCATAAGTAATGTAAAATATGATGTTAATTGAAGGTTCTCATTCATTTTTACACGGTTTCCAGTAAATCACGAAAAATAAATTGCAATTGTCAAATTTCTCCCAAGTAATTGAGTTGAAGTGGTAAGCTAAATGGATAAAATCCAGAAAGTGCATTTTACTACTAATAAAGCAGCTTCTGTGTTCTGGCTGGATTGAATCTCACCTCCTGCTACTTGCATTATCAGCTCAATCTGTGACCTAAATCAATGGAACAGTTCAAAGCAACAAAAAAAAACCTGCACCATAATAATTTTGATTAAAATTTACGGTGTTGATCCTAGATAAGTAGCCTATTAGCTGTCATCATTTAGGGTTGTGATTTGTTGTCAAATTTAAACTCTACCTCTAGCATTTGGCAAAAGAATCGAGCAACAGCAGCTGTTGTAGCTTCGGAAGTGGAGAGGCAAGATACTGTTCCCCGATTCCAGCACAGAGCAAAAAGCTGCAGCTGCCCAGTGTGGGAACAGTGGCACCAACATAAACGGATGAGGGTAAAAATTATGATGGAGAAAGTTTCCCCTCTCGCCTGAAGGCACTGATTTTTGCTGGGGTACGATTCCAAGGAATGCCTTGGCCAAAGGTCTATTTTTCATGTGTCAGCCTAGACAATGAGTATTGTAACAGTAAGCGCCTTCGGACATTTTACTATGTTAAAGGCGCTACATAAATGCAAGTTATTGTTGTTGTATTATAGACTATTGCATGGTGGAGAACATTATAGCTGAGCCTGATTTTCGTTCCTCTTCTCACTATCTCTGTAACCTCCTCCACCCCTACAACTCTCCCAGAAATCTGCACTCCTCCAACTCTGGCCTCTTGTCCATCCCTCCCTTCCTTCGCCCCACCACTGGCGGCCGTGCCTTCAGCCGTCTAGACCCTAAGCTCGGGAATTCCCTCCCTAAACCTCTCCACCTCTCTCTCCTCCGTTAAGACTCTCCTTAAAACTGATCTCTTTGACCAAGCCTATCCTAATGGCTCCTTCTTTGGCTGGGTGCCAATTTCTGTCTGCTTACACTCATGGGACATTTTACTACGTTAAAAACGCTATATAAATGCAAGTTGTTGTTGTTGTTACTGGATGGTGGAGGACGCCCTGATCTTGTTCCTGGTCTCACCCAGTGTTCATACACCTGCTTTCCAGCACTGGTCAATGGATAATCATCACGAGGGGAACCCCCGACAGATTTGTATTTCCCCCTTTCTTTCCTAGCCCGGGGACGATGAATTGAAATGTGGCACACCAGTTAGGGTCAGCTACCTCAACACACACTAAAGTTGGAACCTAACAGCTTCCTGGTCTGTTTGGGCTCCGATCACATACAAGGCACTGCTGTTATTAACTAAAGCATTGTGGGAAGAAACATTGTAGCAAAATATTTCCCATCCCAATTACAGAAAACGAAACCCATAGAGAAGGCCCACTCCATGTTCAGATATTGGCCTTTCCAAAACCTGTGCAAATAATACTGGTGTCTGAAATTAAATGGCCAGATATCACTGATCAAAATGTGTGCCCTCTATTTCTCTAACCGAGTCATGCAGACATACATTACCCAACTAAGTTGTTTTTTTTTAAATTAACAATATTGATAACCGCCTTTTCCCCAAAGAAGGCTGAGTTTGAGTTCCGGCCCAAGAGAGCGGCTATTTCTAATAATCCAACATTAGTTTAGGGGTCCAACGTCAACTGCGAAACGACTTTTCTCGATACCTCCGTATACAACGAGATGAACCCATGCCTACTAATCGCCAATGGACTTTTTGGAGGGGCCTAAAGACCGTACAACCGACCGGTATTTCGGAAATTTGTAATTGATTTACACGATCCCGTTATGATAAAAGTCTCGAATTCCCAAACCCAATGATAACCAATCACTCTGGTCCGAATACCGTTAAAACTCTTCTCAAACGTGACACCTTGAGCTGGCCGTTCTGCAAGGACCAATGCAGACAAAATAATCCGACAGTGTACCCTTCCACAGAACGCGATCTTGGCCGCGGCTCCCTGTTGTTATTTGGTGCAGTGTGGTGTTACATCTGCCACGCTTTTTTTGTAGGTTGGGAGTGTCTGTGATCTGCAAACGCGCGTACTTCCCAGAGTGAGCAACTTTCTGAGATCCCCGGTTCCTGCCATTCACTCAATAGTACCGTCTGTTGAAAACCTGCATGGTATTTTACAATATGGGGGCGAGGGGGGCGGGGGGGAATCCCAAAGTTTGCATGTGTACTGTGAAGAGTGCTGAGTTTGAATAAGAATGGGTACAGTTCTCCCGCCAACTGGGATTTTGTAAGATCTGATCAGATTATCACGTGTGCTGTTGGGTTTTTCAATCCGCGCAGAGGTGTGGGGGAAGTCCATTCACCTGCTGTCTATTTAACCCCCGTGTATTTTCTCCCTCGGTGCCTCCAGGCGACGTGTAATACCTGCCTGTAAACAGGAGTGACAGCGGCAGTGTTTGCTGAATCAGAAGCGACCAATAACCCGCAGCATCAATCTGTTTCCTATTAAACATACCCAACGTTACTTTATTGGATTTGATTAAAGTATAAATCTCCAGAATATCTCTGATTCCAAGCAGTTTATATATGCACCCTTTAAACACATTGAGTTTCCCAGATTTAAAAAAAAACTCGACGTTGTTTAAAGATCTGACTGTTGGCGCGTAAACCCGTGTCATGTAGCTTTTCCCAGGACTTGTAACAAGTAGAGTTTTTCACCAGTCCGATTTGTAACAGTTCTCTCTCTCTCTGACGGAGAAAACCTATGACAGTGTGCAGGAAACTCCCTGTGTCACAGGCGCAGTATCAGTCACCCTGTTTACACTCACAAAACACAGACCCTTTTTTTTAAAAACACAAAAATCCTCTGTGATGTAATGACGTTATATGAAGATCGTCTCTCAAATGAGTGAGTCACTTCTGTGCTGTAAACATTCCCGGTGCCAGCCACAATATAGGAAGGCGAAAGGAGTAAGTCAAGAGTGCCTTGCATGAGCGAGTGTGAAGTCATCCGCTCGGAAGAATTGACTTGCTGTGCAGATGCTTTAAATCGGGCGCCCGGACCCTCCTCTGGCGTTTCGCGCACCCAGGGATAACCTCTTATGTCTCCGAGATTGCACACCCAGTGAAATGGTTCACCTTTTCTTCCCGTTCTGCACTTTTTCATCTAACCCCGCTGACAGGAGCAGCCGGGTTCCAGCTTCTCCTCGGGGCAGCTGCCTGATCTAATGCAATATTTTCAATCAGGTAAGGGGCTGTTTTGTGTGTGTGTGTGTGTGTGTGTGCCCGGGCTGAGATTTACTTCACGCGAAAAGGCTTTTGAGAATGATTTGATGCAATTATAAAATAAAACTCATTTACTTATTTTGATTGATTAATCGCGCCAGGCCAACTAAAACAAAAGGTATTTATTATTATTATTACAGTATAATTGATCCTTTGGATAATTGATTTACTTTCCATTACTTTTAACTTGTTCTTCATATCCTTTTAAATTCAGTCACATGCCTTGCCGTTCTTCCTTACAAGAATCCCCTAATTTACAGCAGAAGCCATGTCCCGTAATCATTGTTTTATTCCCTCTTTGATACACTTGTTCTTTCTGGTTTTATGTTTCCTCCACCTTTCCAGCTCGACTCTACCTCACTTCCCACCCCGCTCGGCGCGGCACCCACATGACTTTGGCACCTGGATAGAAAGTTATTTTTTTTTAAAGAAAATTTTTTTTTTCCCCAAAAAAATTAATTTGTGAAGAGAAGGCTCTAAACTGCAGCGCGGAGGGGGGATAATCCGATTTGTGTTAGCGGGAGTCTCAAATGATTTGACTCTTGTGTGTGCGAGAGCCGTACAAAGGAGCCGTTGTTGTGAAGCTGGAAAATCCAACCAACTGGCCGTTCGCAGCCCGTCCGGAAGTTGGCGCACTGCTCCCGGAGCTCTGCCTTTCTCTCTCTCTCTCTGCAGCATGTCAGACCTGACCTTGTTTCGTTCATAATTTCTTCCAATATCTATCCAGGAAACACAAGTGCTTTTCCCGGACCGCATCCCTGCCTGAAATCTCCGGCCCGATCACAGGTCTTTTTTACTGATTCATTTTTTTAAAAATTAAAAAAACGTACACCAGTTGATTATCTCACAAACTTTTTCTGTTATTAAAACTCCTATAAAACCGAGGAAGCTTTTTTTTTGTGGTTGCAATATTCCTCCTCCCTTCCTTCATCTCTTGGGTGAACCTTTTATGCGTGTGAATTCCTAACTGTCCCAACGGGAGTTCCCAATCCCATCCACATCCTGAATACTTAAAGCGCCGAGATAATATCTCCAGGTTCAGATGAGTAAATAAAACATGTTGAGGAAAAGCTCCCGATTTATGAGTCGTCTTAAGAAATGTTTTGAAGGAACTCGCCCTACCTTTTAAAAAAAAAATCATTTGAGATTAAAGTGTGTGCTTTATCAGGACTCAATTTCTGCGATGGAAATTTGACTTTTGAAACGTCCACAGAACCAACCCGTTTCTAATATATAAAATGAGGTGTTCACATGTCTGGCCTGCAAACCTACCGCCCCATAAATAATTATAGCCTCAACCTGAACACATCAAAGTCTATCCAGTGGAGTTAGAAATCACGCTGTCCCGGGGCGAGTTCGGGCTCTGAAAGGGTTAAAAGGCGAAGGCGGTATTTAAGAGGTGTGTGTGTGTGTTTTTTTCAAATGCATTTGTGGAAGTTTTTCTTGCGCACTTTTCGTGTTTCTCCACCCCCCCACCCCCCTCAAAAGAAATTCGAAGGGCAATTTGCTGCTGCTGCTGCATGCATCCTCTTCCCAGGCTTCCCAGGTTTTTTTTTGCGCTGCCAAAGACAATCTATTGCTATGATCTGAATGTCGAGTCTGTGTCAGGAATCATTACCCGGTTTGATTGGCAGAACGCTGCTTTAGCCCGGGGGTCATGACATCAGAGTGCAACAAAGGACGCATAAAAAAAAACCTCATTCAATTACTGTGGAGCAGGAGAAGCAATCCTGTTACACGTCAAATAAAGCCAACCCCAAAAAAACTCTGCTGCTGCAATCACCCACTCACTCTGGATTATATATAGTGTATATATACAGGGGCGATCCTGTCAAGAAATGATGGACTTTTCTTAATCGTTAGTTATCAGTGAGTAAACCAGATTGGATGAGTCGTTTGGGATTCTGTTCCCCTCTCGTGTATATTTCAATATATATATATATAAGTTTGGTCCCTCTCCGTCTGCTGATTGAGCTGTGTAAAAAGGCCGACTGCTCTCTCTCTCTCTCTGGAGATCTTCCTAACGTGGCTCTGGGACGAAAGAGACAGTGTGGAATTAACAGCGAGCAATGTGGGTGAAAGACGCCGGCGATAGAGGAGTCCCGAGCGGCCGCAGGCAGCCAGCACAGGTAGTTACACTCTGGTCGCAGGGCACACCGGCTCACCGGCCCTTACTTTAGAGGGTGGTGTGTGCGAGAGAGAGAGAGAGAGAGAGAGGAGTCACGTCCCGGGCGCTTCGTGAACTTTGTGCCCCAGGCACAAACAGGGAAACAAAACCTCTGGTGGATGTGAAAGCGATCGAAAAAAGAAGAGAGGGAGAAAAAAAAACCTCGTATGAACTTTTTCCCCCCTCCCAAACCAGATGTTTCGGCGTCTTGCGAGCCTTTTTTTTTCGGGAGGGGGGATGAGAGAAACAAGAGCTTAATCGAGACTGGGCTGGCAGAGTGCGACACGCCGTGTTTTCTGCGGACGGGAAGAATTTATATATTTTATATATTTTTTAAAAAAAGCTCTCCCAAGATTTCCATGTGCGGCGCGTTTAAATGGACGCTCCAGTCGTGCGATTTTTGAGCTGGTCGGCTGCTCTGTGAAAGGTAACCAGGAGATTTGCATTCTGCTGCAGTGAGCCCAGGCACCAGCAGTGGCGGAGCCAGCACCTGTGCGTCTGTTGTACTCCCGCTCTGTGATCTGTCCCATTCCAGACACAACAGCTCAACAAACGTAAACAAGTCGGCTCACACATACACACGTGTGTGCTCGGCTCCCCTTCGCTATATTTAAAAAAAACCCTCTTCTCCCTTCTATACCCCTTCTCTTGCTTTTACTCGCTCGACTCATTCAAAATTAAAAGCAGCTTCTTTCTCCTTTCCCTCCCCCCTTCGCTCTAACAGTCCTGTTCTACACCGCACCAGCTCGTAACCAAAGGGGAAGAGAAATCCCTTTCACTTCTCCACTCCACTCTTTATAACTATTATTTTTCTTTTTAATTTCCATTCCTCTCTCCTCTCCCTATCGCTGCCTGTCACTGTATTTCCCTCCCCGTCTGTCCCTCTCAACAAGCTTTTCATTTTGTCTGTGTGTGTGTGTGTGTCTTGCCACGATTTCCACTTGTGACCGTGAAATAACATCTTGCCCCGGTTGCTCCCCGCAGAGACACGATGACTGCAGGGAGACGATCTCTGATGGTGCTCTTGCTCTGTCAAGTTCTCTTTGGAGGCTCGGCCGGGCTCATCCCCGAGGTCGGCCGCAAAAAGTTCGCCGACCAGCAAGCCAACTCGGGCCGGACGAGCCCCCTCCAGACCGAGGACATGCTCCAGGAGTTCGAGGTCCGCTTGCTCAACATGTTCGGCCTCCGCCGTCGCCCGCACCCCAGCAAGAACCCGGTGATCCCGCAGTACATGGTGGACTTGTACAAGCTGCACTCCGGAGAGGAAGGTCAGGAGCAGGGCGCCTCGGTCCTGTCCCAGTTCCCCGAGAGACCAGCCAGCCACGCCAATACCGTCAGGAGCTTCCACCACGAAGGTAAGACTGGGCAGCAGCCTGTCAGGTGGCCCGAGTCGTCACACAGCTCAGCTCCCTCAATCTGGGGCTGAAATCAAGTCTATCCTACAAATCATACCTGTACCGTGTGTGCGTGTGTATCCACATAATGTACACGGCGTGTATACTAACATTTGCATGTGTAAAATGTAGGGAGTCACACACAGCACATTTCTATATACAGTGGTGTGTCTGTGCTTGTAGTGTACACACACACGAAGAACAGTGTTTATGATCTGTGCTGTCAGCTCTTTGGTGCATGATTTGAATTGAAGAGCAGACTCATTTGATTTTAGATCTCAGCAACACTCTTTTAAGTTGCATTTCCTGTTGGTTGGGCCATTCGGTTCACAGCACAAGTCAACTTCAAGCCGATATAGCACATTCTCCCCGCCCCTGCCCCCCCTCCCCCCAAGTTCTACTGAACACGTTGCCCGCAGACAGACCCGCTCTGCGTTTTTGCCCCGAGACCGTGGGGAGAACATGCAGATTATTTTTTGTCTTGACAGTCAACACATCGGGAGTGTTATCGTGGAATGGGTTTTGTGGGGCGAGCTGGTTAATGATTTGCTATTTTTATGACGTGAGCACATTTTTGCATACCAAGGTAGAGTATGCAACAATGGGCATAAATATTTATTCTCCCCAAACCACCTGAAGCTTATCTTATCTGGGGTTTGCCTCTTGTTTGCGGAGAGGTTACAAGGCATTTGCGTGTTTCTAGGACCCTTTGTTTTTACACGAGATGTCACATATATTGCACAGATCACACACAGGTACCTGGGACTTGATACTTTAATAATCCTCACTGGCTCGCTGGTGAGCGAATCCTTTGTGGTTCACACAGATCTCTGAATTATTGATATTGGGTATCTGTTGAGTTTAGACAATGCCTTGGCTCTTGCATAGATTCATCGCTGAGCATGAATACTTTGAAGACAGTCTGGGAAATCCTTCTCCCAAATGCTTGGTGGACGATGCAGGAGCCGTTCATTAGCCATACCAAGTGGATTAAAGTGTCGCAGTGCTTTTCTTAGATTACACACGGACCTAGCGTTCAAATCTGTTTGAATGTTAACCCCCCAATCTCTCAAAAGTTTGCAAGAATAGGATGTTAAATTGGTTCACAAGCACGACAACTTTATTTACAAGACTGTCGAATCAACATCCCCCCCCCAAAAAAAAAGAACTAAAGCAAGTCTTAATAAATCCACTGTGTTCAAGAAAAAAAAGTATTTGCATCTGATGCCAATCTTGTATCACTGGAGCTTAAGGTGTCTTCGAGGTCCTAACGACCACAGGACTATCGCTGCACTCCGAAGCTGCTCTTCTGCTCTGCACCAAGTTTAATTTTGTTTTTAAACTGGCCTGGCTGAATCCCGCACAGACTGCAGCCACACTCCGGCTTTTGATTTTTGTTTTGAATCCACTCAACTTTTAATTACAAGAAGCCAAATGCAGTTCTTTTTTTCAGGGAAACCGCCCCCAGCTGAAAACAAGTGTGAAAATTGACCGTGTTATTAAGTATGGGGTATATATTCTTAGAACAAGGGCAAGTCCTAAAATATTTCATAGCATTTCTCGGCTGTGTTAACGCCATACGCCACAAATGTACAGATGGGCACATTGGCAGGGAGTAAAACAATGCGGCGTGTTTTCAGTGTGAGTGGGACTATTTTCAAATGGCTTCAGGGGCTAAACCTTTGAAAGGTAATTACATAATACGGCACAATCGCTTGTATGGGCCAGAGTATTTACCAAACGGCACATATGTGGCGATCCAGGGACAGTGTGGTTTGGACCAGTGCTGTATTGCACCGGCATCAAGGGACCCTCCAAGCGGACTCGCATGTGACCAAATCGGAATGAATTCCCCCTTACAATTATTTGTACCCTGAGTCTGTGCGTGGC
Organism: Squalus acanthias; assembly: GCA_030390025.1. NCBI lineage: Eukaryota > Metazoa > Chordata > Chondrichthyes > Squaliformes > Squalidae > Squalus > Squalus acanthias. The sequence goes on along the minus strand of CM059436.1, from coordinate 80,645,107 downwards.
ATGCCAGTATTGCAAAACATTAAAATGCGTCTTCCAAACTTAACTCGCCAAGCTGAGCAAATGAACACTGCACATTTTTGCAGCTTTTCGTAAGAAATTCTTGACGATTCAGACGTCTCAGGTTGGATCCCCTGCACGGACGTATCACTAACGATTTGTAAACATTCCTGTGGTTAATGACATTTAAGCAAAATAAGGACTTCAGTCGGAATACCAGGCACGAGTAGCTCGGGCTCCTGGTTATGTTTCCTCTTCCTAATAGTTGAGGATTAAAACTAAAAATAAACAAATCTACTTAAACGTCTTTAGTTCACAACCAACCCATCCCTGTCCTAAAACGGCTGATCTACAAATATCATTTCGAAATCTACAACCTGATTAAGATGGGAAGTAGATTGTACTGTGTTTGCATGGAATCTACCCGGTTGGACTATTTCCTTTGCACGCTTCTCAAGTTGAGAGGCTCGGATATACCGCTGGGTTGATATTTTATTAGTGAAAGTTAGATCAGAAGGGGAGAAAATCTTCTTTTATTCAAAGCATATGCACTCCTGTGATGGGATTACTATCTATTGACTATTCATTTATATTGGTATTGTAACTAATACATTATGTAATAATTAATTCAAACAAGATGTAAGTTTCTGCATCAACATTGGGCGGTTGTGTTTCATGTATTTCAACGTTATGTCAGGTCAAGTTGCCAGCAGCGAGTCATGTAATGTTGTGGCTAACGGTGGTTCTGATGTCTTTCTTGTATTAGAACTGATGGAGGAGTTGCCTGGAGCCAGAGGAGAGACAACCCGACGCTTTTTCTTCAATTTGAACTCTATACCGAGGGAGGAGCTCATCACCTCGGCTGAACTGAGGCTCTACCGCAAGCAGGTGCGAGAAGCCTGCGTGAACGCCAGCAGTGGTTACCACCGCATCAACGTTTACGAGATTCTCAAATCCACGGCGCCCTCTGGCAGCGATCCCATCACGCGACTGCTGGACACGAAGCTGGTGCACCACAGTGCCAGCAAATGGGAGAGCTTTGACGTCAGCCCTTCTGTTATGAGATGGACCGTACAGGGCCAGCCCAACCATGGGTTTATGGTGGAAGTCATCCACTTGGACCAGGAGTGCAGACATTCAAAAGGACATGTCAGGATCAGTCGGTCCTTGCACCAAGATGAAGAAAGCTGGCCCCAGATGAGGCCTTTATTGGTGACGTTTAGCCATGATGGCAAAGGACATACTCTTGAGAAAAGAGTGAGGCGTCAGGCCAAGCACAAGCAGAAGAAAAGGCTCAGGTCTAGCTGCAAGCGGCATCCTTTATACGTGGATTTCAGTGATGTGGGGTGGAATGACTGGATAGTGGCACCTCCGGGATATCACGCCTTTTACTGCCAAGGAGAGTGCCCGTTTCCACTGGCAGATCACTTAAACTCAACGAACCATGCCATTGTGCAGACATTGGTGAACTCTGTCAATGCAAACATTCCCAGGGCGTGCTGCGTCCCAACGGACCTCAGTCCCATCTCCATGCTTTATCTTGATGAATACGACAAAGTTGTATTAAAGAACTACCAAGATATGGTTGTGGAGGGTTGTGGATGTCGTTAAAGCAGAAAAAAATTATCAGAGGAAAAAAAACTTGACACTTTACTATTTCCCAATGAAGACACTATTTATATAAAAAAAATTAACAAAATAGGAGCATCTATTTTGAAAATATATTTATGTCTACTTAAAAAGAAATTGGGAAAATAAATATTTTAATCAGAGAATTGTTCCTTTTTAAATGATGTTTAATTGTATTTCAGATGTACATGTTTATATGGGTTTAACCCCCAACACATGAAGTATAATGGTCAAATTCTTATTTTGTATTTATTGATATTGTAACCACTTTTAGAAAATAGCTAATTTGTATTTATATGTAATCAAAGATAAATATAGGGTTTGTACATAAATCGTCAATCCACATCTGTCTGAAGTATATATGGTTGAAAGAAAACTCGCAATGAAACCTTTTTTCTCAGCTGGGGGCAGGCAAACTAAGAATCTAAAATGTTTCAGAACGTGTACTGACGTGAGTCCCACCATTTCAAAGCGTTTTCTGACATGTGGCACATTAAAATTTTTGGCATAGCAATCTTGAAAAGCTTACCGATAATAAGATGAAGGGTTTAGGGATTGGAATGCATACAAAAGTAATTGTAGCGAGGTCTAAATAGCAAACAGTGTAAAATAACACTGGGCTGCTCCTTGTAGTTTACAGGTGGTTAAATTAGATAGAGGCCAGAGGCAAAATGGACCCGTTATTCAACTTCTAGTGAGATCAAGCGTGAATGCTGGGAAAAATCTTAAATCCCATCTTTAAAAGGAAGAAAACGTGCCAACAGAAAGCTTCACAAGCAAGTGGCAGCCTGGCTCAGTGGTATTACTCAAGTCTCTGAGTCAGTAGGTGGTGAGTTCAAGTACCTGTTCCAGGACTTGAGCACATAGTCTAGCTTGACCATACTGGGAGAGTACTGCATTGTGGGAGGTGCTGTCTTTCAGATTAAACCATAAACTAAGGTTTCACCCACTTGCTCAAGTGAATATAAAAGATCCCATAGCACTATTTAAAGAAGAGCAGGAGGGTTCTCCTAGCCAACATTTCTCCCTCAACCAAAGCAGATTATCTGGCCATTTGTCTCATACATTTGCCTACACAACAACAGTACCTATGTTTCGAAACTAATTAACTGAGCAGGAAATGCTTTGGGACATCCTGAGGACTTAAGAGGTGCTATATAAAGGCCAGTTCTTTCTTTCCCTCATGAAAATGCTTTAATTTGCTACCTACATGGGATTGATTTAAATATACAACATTTATTTAGCCCCAGTGTGTTTTTTTTACTAATATACAAAACATACATAGCTAATGGTCACACTACAACAATTAAGAGTTTCAAAAGAGGCAATAGGACCTTCTGCATTAAAAATGTGAAACATTTTTTGACTGCAAACAGGTTTGTTAGCTATACTGGAAAATGGTGAAAATTGGTCACCTTAATACCTACCAGCATTGTTCTGATACCAACTAGAGCCAATAAGATATAATTTCTAAACTCGTTTCATCTTTTGCCCTCAAATTGTCACAAGCAGGAGATGTGACATTATATGCAACCTATGCAAAACCTTAAAAAAGAAAAACTTTGCAAAGTACTTCTAGTCACAGATACTGGAAGTGCTTTTACAAAGAATTCATTAATATTTAGCAGAAAAGACAAACATCATTGAAAGCAGATGCAATGTCAGTTCCCATACTTTTGTTCTCCCCCCACCCTCTCCCAAGCTCATCAGAGATACTTTAGGATAATAATTACTTACTTCTGACAGCAGAAATATACATTAAAAATAGGTGTTTAATATTATGAGGCATTATGTCTTTTAAACGGGTTTTAGATAGAATCTGGGTAAGTCACCAAGAAGGTTAGCATCACCTTTTGACCCTGTCACAACAGTGACTGCTTATCCACAGAAAATAACCTCTTTGAATAGACACATTTATCAGCCGTCTTGTTTACCATGAACTTTAGTGCTTCCACAATTTACCTTCAACCCTAAACATCTTTAAACACAGATTAAACAATTAAATGCAACTCCGTGTCATTTCAGATGTCTTTTCTTACAAGGCCTTACTTAAGATCATCTGTATTTTTTGACTGCGCCACTTGCTGACTATCATGCATTTTATCATTTAGATGTGGACAGGGTTAACACATTTTGTACCTTTGTCTGCCACCTGTTGAATTATTTTACCCAATCAGATTCATCTACAGCTTTGAAGCAAGCTCATTATAAAATGAAGTAGTCCAGCTCAACCAGCAGCCTCTTATGTTTTCGTGATAGTCAGTCTAAGAGACTGATTTTAAATGCTATCTTCTACTGTTACATTAAGTAACATTTCAATTTGGATACTTGTTTAAAAGATTGCATTGTCCATTTCCTCCAATAGCTCAGTTGGTGAAGGGAATGTGCAACTGAGTGATAAGAGGACAAAAGGTCCCAGGTTTGGTTCCTGGCTATGTGGAGTTAGCTGATCTCAGCTGGGGTGGCAGTTTGAGTGCTACAGTTGGTCTCAATACGCCTGGGCCTGAAAGCGGGAAACCATCTGAGGTTCCCACTCCTGATCACTTTTCAGTGACCCCTGCTGGAAAGTGCACACGTGCGGATGCCAGACAAGGAGGATGAGATCAGGCACAGTTGTGACACTCCCAGAAGTTGAATAGCCTGCAAACAGTCTCAGTCTAAGCTCATACATAAAGAAATGCAACTCGGGGTTCAATGAAATTCGGGACCCCATCAAACTGAATCCCAGGAGTAGCCAACAGCTCTGGGAGAGGAGGAGGGAAAATTGACCAAAAGAATTACATTGTCGATAATAGTGGTGTGTATGTGCACCTGTATCAAATAATTACCAGTCAATAGCATGTCAAGTAGTTTCCCTGATAGCACAGCAAGTAAATGTTGCTTAGGGTGGAGTACTAAGCTGAACCATGCAGACTGGGAAAAGTCCCAAGTCCTATGCCTGGGCTGTTCTATTTGGTTCTCTCGGTAGATCTGACAGTAAGGATATTAGAACAGTGACCAGACAAAATCTTCTGCCACAGTGAGATACCATTGCTGACACCCATGGAATCACGATCAGAGCCTTCAGAAGAGAAAGGGAGAAGACTGAAGAAAAGTATGTCAAGTACAAGACAAATATATATATATATATATATCTTGCACTGTTTTCAATTCACTTTGATGCTAACAGCTGGCATTTTTATTTTTTCTTACTCCATAATTCTAGACTGATGTATGTGATTTTAAAATCTGAATTGTCCCTTACCATTAACTGGCACTGTGGTAACACCCAGCAACAGTGCAATGTAAGACAAAGGCCACTGACTAAATGGGGGCCTCAGATATCCCATCAGCAACTCTTGGCAGAACAACTAGCCAATCTCTATATTTTACTTGCATGACATTGATATATAATTATCGGGTTGATTTCTAGGTTTTGAGAAAAGATAAATGCAGGACTTGCTGCCCTCAACAGTAGCAGCAGTACTGCTGCCTTGTAGGCTACAAAAACTACTCTGAGTTCAAGGTTAGATTTTAAGATATAGTTAGAATTATAGTTGAGGTGCATGTCTGTCAAAGTCTATTCAAGGTTGCTCTGCCTCTAATCATTCAACAACATGTGTGACTTACTGTATCTGTTGTAAATACGATGTAGAACATTTACTGGATTGTGCAGTGCTTTCTTGATTTTTGCCTCTCAAGGGAAGAACTATTAACTATCTTTTTATTCACAAAATTTCTATCCTTCTGTCCCCTGAAGGTGCTGAGTTTCTGGTACAATATCTTAACTTTCTTTTAATGGAGACTGCACAATTTGCAGATTTGCATGCCAAATTCTGTTCTAAAAGCTTTTTGAGGTTTGGTTAAAAAACTTTCACATATTTTTTCTTCTCCCATAACATATCATGTTCTCTCATTTTATTCATACTGTTGTGGAGTTAGCCCATCGTATCCTTTGGTAATATTTCACATTCTTATGATGCTACAGACATATGTTGTTTTGCTGCAGTTTTAATTCACTAGATATTTTGCTTTTCCACTTTGCAAAAAAAAAGCTGGTAATTGGAGCCCCAACCAGGAACCTCTTGTTTACTTTGCTGAGTTTATTTTTAATTTACACACAGCAAGCTATGTGTAAACTCTTTCAGCGCTAGCTGGGTCTCTGCTTGACCTATAGATGGCAGGTTTTGTTGTGTTGAGTTTTCAAATGCAAAAAAAGAAGTTTAGTGGCTAATAGTTTCGTGGTTGTACGGAGGCACACAGACCAGAAGGATTCCATGTTTGATTCCTGGGCTGTGCTGACTTATCTGATCTCAGCTGGCGTGATAGTAGGAACACCACAAACGATCTCAGTGCCCATGGGCTGGAGAGAAATACAATCATTTGGGCTTTTTTCACTCCTGACCATCGGATGAGGAATGGAATTGGCTCTAATTCCATGGTGGAATAGACTGCAATTGTCTACGGTTGTAACGTGATTAAAGAGCACTTTTTTGAGGTCACACAATTACAAGATAATTACAAGATGAGGAAGGCCATGTTAGTTCAGAGAGATCCTAAAAATCCAGTTGCTTCTTAACTGATTCCTGGGTAATTCCTCCACTACTCTATCTGGTAGTTTATTCCACGCATTGATCACTCTTGATGTGAAGAAGAAGTTCCTGATATCAGTCCTACAGTTACCTTCTCCCGTTTGAACATGCGTCCCCTAGTCCTGGTTCTGCAGTTTAATTTGAAGGTTCTGGGTTAACTTTGTCTAACTGCTTAACAATCTTCTATGCCTCTATAAGATCACCTCTCTCTCGCATGCCTCCTTTCGAGGCTGCCAAGCCTAATTCTCTCCTGGCCGTTCCTCACAACACAGACCGTTGACACTGGGAACGAGCCTCGCACTGCCTCCTGAATGTCTCCTCGAGTTCCTGGTGAGCAGAACTGGTTGCAATATTCAAGGTGCGGTCTGACACAGAGCATTATAAAGTTTGGTCATTACCTCCCATGACTTACTTTCTACTCTTTTGGCGATGTAGTTCAACATCCCATTGACTTCGCTGCTCTGCATTGGTTGGCATGTTTAATGTTGAATCTACTGAGACTCCTGCACCTCAGCTTCTTCCTTAACGATGTCAACACCATTCGAGGAGTGAGCGTGCCTGTTTATCTTTTGCCCCTCAATGCGCCACTCTAAAATAAAGCTGCCGGCATCCGTGGGACAGTACCCCACCAAAACTCCGCACCTAGAGAAGAGGGGAGAAAATTAAAGGAAAAAATGATTTCAAATGGAACTCAGTTCAGCTTATGTCCTTACAAAAAAAAATGTTTTCAAATAGGCACTCGAGCTATGATGCGTTTCTGCTGCAACTTTATATCACTTATTCCTACCCTGTAATGCTAGTTATAAAAAAGCTCCGTTTGTGCAGCAATCTATAACACGGTTTATTTGAAGCTTCTCATTTTGTTCATTTCGATGATTTTTTTTTAAGCTCATATGTTCTAAATTTAAACTGAAACAACTTGACCACACTAGCAGAAGTAAATTGCTGTGGAATTACTCTCTCGCTGAATCGTTGCCTTCATTCATTTCAGAAGCAGCAAGTCGTTGTGTCCCCGGTCCAATGTAAAGTTCAGTGAAAGTCTGACAAATATTTTAAAGGAAAGCTGACTGCGGAACAAATGCTAAATTTCAAAGGGTAATTTCACTTCCTGATAAAGTAAGGCTATTGCGAGCGTAATGGTTTGTTTTCATTGCTAAACTGTAAAAACCTTACATTAATCCCAGTGTGGAAATTATACACTCATCCATTCCAAAGATCTCCTGCACTAGGCATTACTCACACATAACTTTCCTATCTACTGAGTATAATCAGAGCATTTCAGTTCCAACTGTGTGCACTTACAAAATGCACACTGTACTCTCACTGTGCTGGAAATTCTTGTTCCACTTGAATGCAGAGGCTGGGGCCAGTGCCTGTGCTATTTGGCTTTGTGCAAGAAATAAAAGAAAACACTTTTATCTTTGTAACGTTATAACGCACATGCACCTTTGGTGCTGGCCAAACATGATTGTAAAATTAGCATCTGCTCGAGTTGTAAAGAATATTCTGAACAAAAAAAAAACTAGTTATGACAGCGCGCACACTCACGCACACGTATACACACACACACACACACACGTACACACTGCCCTCAGTGCTTTTTTTCTCCTTCAAAGCACAGACATAGAAAAAAAAATTAGAACGTCTGTGGCATTATGGAAATAACTACCCCCACACGCTCATTACTGCATCGGAACCTGATGAGTGAAATGGATCCACCACAATCCTGCTGTAACAGAAAATAAAGCTGTGCAAATAGAATTTTTTTTTGTACTTTAAGGCTGAAAAACATTTTGAGTTCCATCTCTGCCAAACACTTTATTCGCATATGGCCCTTTTTTTTGGGTAACCACTTGTACATTTTCTGTGGTGTGGGTTTTAAAAAACCAAAACAATTATTGCATCATATTATTAAAAACATTGCAAAGATTTTCCCATGCGTACAGTAAAAATTTGGTTTACACGTATAGAAAGTCTGTCTTTGCATTCATCATTTTAGTTAAAATATTGCGACTGTTTATGGAATCCCATGAGATGATGCAATTCAGGCTTAGAATAATGATTCCAGTGTTTAATATTAAATTGCTGGGTAGTATACAAATGCAGGCCTTTATTTTCTTCTTCCAGATGGCAGGCTCCTTTGAATTGTGGTATGTCATGCTTAGGATTGTCTCAACAGTTTTCTTAGAACCACCTGTGTCCCTAATCACCACCTGTAATATTTGACAATCTTTTACACCAACAATCTCTGTCTGGTATTAAAAATATTTGCTCAAGTGTCAGCCATTAAGAGTATGAGCAACTAAAATGATCTATGATTAAAGAAATGTTTACAATTAAACAAGTGCTTACTTGGTTATAGTATCAACCACTGAGTAGCTGCTACTATGAGAATCTGTCCAGGTACGGTACCTGCCACTACATGTGTCTTTATCTATATAACAAGTCATTGCTCTTTAAAAAAATAACTCATGCTGGCACCACCTGAAACATCCACTCACTCCACCATCAGTGTACCGTGGCTGCAGTGTGTACTATTGCACTGCAGCAACTCGCCGAGGCTTCTTCGACAGCACCTCCCAAACCTGTGACAAGGGCAGCAGGTGGATGGGAACGCCATCACCTCCAAGTTCACCTCCAAGCAACACCATCATGACTTGGAAGTATATCGCCGTTCCTTCATCGTCGCTGGGTCAAAATCCTGGAACCTCCTACCTAACAGCACTGTGGGAGTACCTTCACCACATGGACTGCAGCGGTTTAAGAAGGCGGCTCACCACCACCTTCTCGAGGGCAATTAGGGATGGGCAATAAATGCCAGACATGCCCATATTTCCAAGAATGAATTAAAAATAATTTGAGACCTTTTAATGTGAAGGTTATTAGTAATTGCAAATACTATTATGTCGGCTTAGTTGGGGCATCTGATGTTATGCATATCTGTTAGCATATTCCACCACTACAAGTATCTGCTTAGCTAGAGCACCTACTACTAAGTGTCTGCTCAGCTAGGACATCTGCCACCACAAGCATCTGCTTAGACGATCTGCCACTGTGCCCGCTTTATTATTTAGAACTGTTATCAATGAGCAGGGCAATGGTTCGACTTACAGCTACTGTAGGTTTTCAAACTTACTCTAGGTTCTCTTGCCTTGCAGCTGTTTGTTTTTTAGTTACCGAGTACACTTTGGGAGTTTTTAATGTAGCAGCCTTAGCATAGCTTAGCTTCATGTTCCTATGCTGTTGATGCTTGCAACTGACAGGTAACCGATTGGGAATTTGGAATTCCCTAATGCAGTTGGCCAATGACTATGAGATGAGCAATCATCATTCCATTCGTAATCAGAGGATTAGACTCTCAGCAATGTCTTAAGTCATTTTTAGTCAACACCTTCCACTTTTGCAAACAAAGTTCCGCTGAGTTGCTAAACCCACATTGTAAGCAATTACCTAAACAATTTATTGAAGTGTTAACTGAATTTAGAGTTATTTATTTGAACGCTACACTCCATTACCTCAAATATAGCAGAGTGTAGTGTGCAATTATTTTTATTGAAGATTTTAAATGCTCTTATTTTTCTCCCCTTTATTAACCTTTTCCACTCTATCCACACTATAGTGCTTTGTTGAGCGGGCGAAACAGTTTGGCCTGCAGACATCTCCAGAGATACCATCAGTGATGTTCTTTAGTCAGCCTGCCACTCACGGGTTGCAGGAAGGGACTCCTCCCTGGCCAATTATCCTTCTACTCTCAAACGACCCAGCTCATACTGTTAAACTCTTCCCCTCACCCCAGGGAAAGGCAGTCGAGACTGGGATTGAAGTCTGACTTTCCTAACTGAGAGTCTTATCATCAGGCATTCTAGCTACTGTACATTCCCCAAGGCTATGAAGGTTCTGAAGAAGAATTTTGTATTTAAATGCTTTTACCCTTTTTCTTTTTTTATGTATTATACCCCTAATATTTACATCTATTTTTGTGCACGTCAAATTGTCGTGAGGAATTATTAGAAGGAGAACATTTTCATGTTGAGCTAATTGTAAGCTTCTTTTTCCAAAAAAAAATGTTTTGTTGCAATTTTGATCTCCTGATACCTCAGGCTATGATTCTACCTCATTGAGCTTACAAAGAATGTGACTAAGAGTAAGAGTATAAATAAACACACAGTAAAGGTGGGTGGGGGGGGGGGGGGGGGGTGGTGGTTATGTGTTAAATGGAACAGTCATACAATGTGCTGATTAGCAAAGAGTCTGCAGGGGTTATTGCTGATAAGTATGAAACTGTCAGCCCAGTATCTAGTTGACATCAGAAAGGTAAAAGAGGTATCAGAGAGCTGGCTCCATGGATATTAATGAAAAGTAGGTGTGAGTAAATAGTTGTGTAATGCCAATAGAAAGCAATAACAGGCTATTTGTAAGTGTGACGTGATGCCTTGAGGATTAACAACAAGTGGAAACTGAGAAAAGGACTGAGTTTTGCTGGTTAAACCTTTCTTGGTAATGCCATTAATGAAGCACACCCTCAGCTGCACAGTCACATTGGAAAGTGACTATTTTGCTCTAGGTCAGGCACAGCGTTAGTGATCTTAACAAAAGGGGAGAATTTCAAGTATCACCCCAGCAATGACAGAAGTGAATAGTACTTTAACTCTTTCTTGGATTGGCTATTCTTGTCCAGGCTCTGTGCATTGCAGAGAATTGCTCAACTTCTTTTCTCAGCTAAAAAAAGGAAATGGGAGATTCGCGTTCCAGAGACAATACATTGCTTGAATAATGATGAGCTCAAAAGCAAATGTATATTTTTACAAAGCAGTATCAAAAAATGTATATTCCCACATCTTATTATAAAGAAAACAAACAATCGCTTTCATATATAATATGATTGTTCTTTTGAAAATGATTTTTGGGCAATATAGAGATGTCGCTAGACACATAAGGACACACTAGTATTGAAATGTGTATTGGGAAACAGATAGTGGGAAAGTGCAAAATGTAACAGGAATGAGAGCAGGAACAACACAGAACTGGCAAAAAATTAAAAAATGTTTCTTGGCTATAATGTCTCACTTGTTATATCAAGGGGTTGGCTGGTTCTGAAACACTATAATATAACAATGGCTTACTGTACTTCATTATTAAGGAGGAAAGTCAGGATGACCACTATTGGTTTCAGTGGGGCCTTATGAGTAAATTGGGATTTTTCCCCTTATTTTTGCTGAGCCATTTACCACAAAAGAATATGCATTCCACAGCTGGAGTACTGAACTTTGGGAAATTGCAGCAATTAATTGCTTCCTTAGTTGCTTGAGAAGCAATGAAAGATCATTTATACCAATGCATTGTATTTCTCTCTGCGACAAAGGAACTTGAACTCACATCCGTGGCTCAGTGGTAGCACTCTCGCTTCTGAGTCAGTAGGTTGTGGGTTCCCACTACCAGGGACTTGAGCACAAAATATAGGCCGACACACCTGATGCAGTACTGAGGGAGTGCTGCACTGTTGGAGGTGTTGTCTTTTGGATGAGACATTAAACCGAGGTCCTGTCAAAATTTGCTTTTGAGCTCATTAATATCCAAGCAATGCATTGTCTCTGGAAAGTGAATCTTCCATTTCCTTTTTTTCGTTGAGAAAATAGACATTTTGTTAGCAGGTCATAAATGAAGATGAAAAATAGGCATTTTACATGTTTTTCAAGAAAAGAGGACAATCTGGACATGGGTTGTACTAACAGATGATTGGAGTGTAAATCAAAGAGGCTATCATTTCTACGTAAAATACTTCCCTCTGGGATTATTATGTGCAGTCTTGGTCACTTAATCACAGAAAGGATATTCTTGCCTTGATAAATTACATAGAAAGAAAGAAATACTTACATTTATATAGCGCCTTTCACGACCACCAGATGTCTCAAAGTGCTTTACAGCCAATGAAGTAATTTTTGACACTACTGACATAGGTAAGTAGCCAAGACGATTCGGTATATCAGGAATTCAAGAGGGTATTTATACTCCACCAGATGAACTGAGAGTGAATTGCTTCAGTTTAGCTTTGGTTCTGGCTCTTCCAAAACTTAATCTGACTCCCATGGTTTCAAATTGGTCTGATGTTTTTGCGTCATAATGTATGCATAATGTCATCGTGGGGTAAACTTTTGCCTTCACCCAAAGGGCAGTAAAGACGGAGCGACTATCTGACCATTACAGAAGCTGCCCAATTTTCATTCCACATTCTATAATGGGTAGGCAATCCACTACGCTGGAGTACCGCCCATTCAGTGAAGACAAAAATTTACACCCATGACTCTTGAGTGCAGACACATTGGACAATTTATGAAGATTAACAACAATGGAAGAGCACTTCATAAGTTGTCCCGAGGAGTGTCATCCAGTTGGATATGTAATTACACCATCTTATCTGTCTTGCTGTCAAAGGTCCAGGCATTCACTCATTCCAATATTCCATTGCTGAACCTGAACTGCAGAAGACTGTATTTACATTGTGGTTGGTGATCCTGAGTTTAGGTGTGGAACCACTAGGTGCTTAGAGTTTCACTTCTGTGTCTCAAGTTGAATGCAATCTGAGGCTGTTTGTGTCCATCCCTGTTTATGCACCAACTTAAGGGTCACAGGGAAGCAGAATGCTGCAATGCTAAGGCTGATGTGTAAATGCACCCTAAGGAAAGGTGAAGGAAGGTGGACTGGTTCTTTTTGGAAAAGAAAAGACTTTGAAGTGACTTCATTTAAATTTTCAAGATTATGAAAGGGGAGTTATAAAGCACATCCAGGTAAATAGTTCATTACAGTAAACGGTTCGAACCGTAAGGAATTCAAATTAAACATTTATAAGTTTTAGAAGAAAGAAGGGAAGTCAGGGGGAGTGTTGTTACATAAGGATAGTAAACTTGTGCAGCAAGTAACCAAGGAAGGCCATTGATGTGAATAGTATAAATGGGTTAAGAAGCTAACCAGATGTGATTTTGGAGAGGGATTAAGCTGAGAGGCATGTAGAGAAGGTGAGTAGGTGGGATTCAGATTAATAGAATGGGCTGAATGTGTCTTTCCCCATTCCTAAAAGTTTTTATATTAAGTAGAATATAACTCAAGTAGAAAAGAATAAGCCGAATACTTGTAACATCTGGACTGCTGCACTGGAGAGCACTGGTATATTGGCTGGCTAGACTTGGCAGGTGCAAGGACTAAAACTGCATCATCTTATTACTGTCCGAAAGTGATCTCAGTCTGGTGTGTAGAAAAAAAAGATTTTTAATAAGGTGTTAAGTCAACAGTTGCAAGAATTACCACAACAAATTGTAGCTAAGGGATTACAACATTGACTATATTCTGTAGCTGTTGCTGGAATTAAGTGTACAATACTAGGTGTCTCAGAGTGTTGGCAAGGCAATCGTATACTGTCAAAGAAACTCACTGACATCATAAGCCATGACAGCATAGCTCAAGCAGTTTACAACACCTTGGACTTTGAGTTCTGTGTAACAGCTCTGAGCTCATGTGTTGCAATCTGTTTTTGTACAGGATATAAACAGTGCTGAGATTTAAAAAGAAAACACATTTGCTAATTCATCATTCACTCACTTGATGAAAACATTTCTCCGCACACTGATTAACACTCACTCTGATGTAAGCAAATATGTTATTCATTTGCTGATGTACTTTGATCTTAGCAATTGTAAATTATTGATTGCGTGAATGTTGGGAAGGCATTAAAATGGGGGAGAGGTGGAGGTTACATTGAAGCCGTGGGTTTCATTCCCTGAGTGGGACTGACCTGCTTCAATACTCCCTGCAGTATTCTTCAAAGCAAAGGTGTTTTATTCATGGTGATATTTTGGGCCCTATTATGACTTGTTTTACTCGTAAGTCATAGAACTAGGATGAAATGTCCCATGTCCTGGACAACCACATGTGCAGGAAGTGTCACCAGCTGGAGGAGCGCGAGCTCCGGGTTTCGGGAGGCTGAGAGCTACGTGGATAGCACGTTTCAGGAGGTGGTCACTCCGCAGTGTAAGAGTGTGCGGGCAGAAAGGAAATGGGTGACTGTCAGACAGACAAGGAGGACCAGGCAGGTAGTGCAGGAGTCCCCTGAGTGCATCTCGCTCTCCAATCAGTATTCAGTTCTGAATACTGGTGAGGGTGATGGTTCCTCTGGGGAGTACAGCCAGAGCCAAGTCCATGGCATCACTGGTGGCTCAGCTGTACAGTGGGAGAGGAGGAAGATCGGGAAGGCAATAGTGGTAGGGGATTCGATAGTTAGGGGAACAGACAGGTGTATCTGCGGCCGCAGACATGATTCCAGGATGGTATGTTGCCTCCCTGGTGCCAGGGTCAAAGATGTCATGGAGCGGCTGCAGAACATTCTGAGGGGGTCGTAGTCCATATTGGTCCCAACGACATAGGTAGAAAAAGGGATGAGGTCCTGCAGGCAGATTTTAGGGAGCTAGGAAAGAGAATAAAAAACAGGACCTCAAAGGTAGTAATCTCCGGATTACTCCCAGTGCCATGAGCTAGTGAGTATAGAAATAGGAGGATAGAGCAGATGAATGCGTGGCTGGAGAGATGGTGCAGGAGGGAGGGCATTAGACTCCTGGGACATTGGGACCGGTTCTAGGGGAGTTGGGACCTGTACAGGCCGGACAGATTGCACCTCAACAGAGCTGGAACCAATGTCCTCGTGGGGTGTTTTGCTAGTGCTGTTGGGGAGGGTTTAAACTAATTTGGCAGGGGGATGGGCACCAGGATAAAGCATTAGAAAGGAGAAGCAAAGTGCACAAAGGATGGGGAGAGACAGATAGCACTAGAGTAAGAAATAGTAAGGTATTAGGTGGGGTCAGATTAAGAGAGAATACAAGAAGGTCTAAGACAGGTTTACAATGCATGTGTGTAAATGCACGAAACGTGGTAAATAAGGTTGGTGAGCTGCAGGTGCAAATAGCCACATGAGAATATGATATCGTGGCGATAACGGAGATCTGGCTCACAAAAGGGCAGGATTGGGTTTTAAATATTCCTGAATATAAGGTGTTCAGGAAAGATAGGGAAGGGAAGAAAAGAAAGGAGGTGGGGTCGATTATGGACCAAAAAGGAGACCTACGCATGGAGGTTGAGGGCATGGCTAAGGTACTAAATGAATACTTTGCATCTGTCTTCACCAAGGAAGAAGATGCTGCCAAAGTCATAGTGAAAGAGGAGGGAGTGGAGTTACTGGATGAGATAAAAATTGATAAAGATGAGGTACCAGAAATGCTGCCTGAACTTAAAGTTGATAAGTCACCAGGACCAGATGGGATGCATCCTAAGCTGCTGAGGGATGTTAAGGAGGAAATCACGGAGGTACTCACCATAATCTTCCAATCCTCCTTACATACGGGGGTGGTGCTAGAGGACTGGAGAATTGCAAATGTTACACCCTTGTTCAAAAAAGGGTGTAAAGATAAACCCAGCAACTACAGGCCAGTCAGTTTAACCTTGGCAGTGGGGAAGCTTTTGGAAACGATAATCAAGGACAAAGTTAACAGTCACTTGATCAAGTGTGGAATAATTAAGGAAAGCCAGCACAGATTTGTTAAAGACAAATCGTGTTTAACCAATTTGATTGAGATTTTTGATGAGGTAACAGAGAGGGTTGATGAGGGCAATGCGGTTGACGTGGTGTACATGGACTTCCAAAAGGCTTTTGATTAAGTGCCACATAATAGACTTACCAGCAAAGTTGAAGCCCATGGAATAAAAGGTGACAGTGGTAGCATGGATATGAAATTGGCTAAGTGACAGAAAACAGAGAGTAGTGGTGAACGGTTGTTTTTCAGACTGGAGAAAGGTATACAGTGGTGTTTCCCAGGGGTCGGTACTAGGACCACTGCTTTTCTTGATATATATTAATGACTTGGACTTGGGAGCACAGGGCACAATTTCAAAATTTGCAGATGACACAAAACTTGGAGGTATAGTGAACAGTGAGGAGGATAGTGATAGACTTCAAGAAGACATAGACAGGCTGGTGAAATGGGCGGACACGTGGCAGATGAAATTTAACGCAGAAGTGCGATGTGATACATTTTGGTAGGAAGAACGAGGAGAGGCAATATGAACTAAAGGGTACAATTCTAACGGGGGTGCAGGAGCAGAGACCTGGGGGTATATGTGCACAAATCATTGAAGGTGGCAGGGCAGGTTGAGAAAGCGGTTAAAAAAGCATATGGGATACTGGGCTTCATAAATAGAGGCATAAAGTACAAAAGCAAGGAAGTTATGATAAACCTTTATAAAACACTGATACAAAAAGAAAATACTGCAGATGCTGGAAATCTGAAATAAAAACAGAAAATGCTGGAGATACTCAGCAGGTCAGGCAGCATCTGTGAAGAGAGAAACAAAGTTAACGTTTCAGGTCGATGACCTTTCGTCAGAACTGGAAAAAAGCAGGAAATGGAACAGATTTTTAAGCAAGGGTAGGGGCTGGGAAAGGGAGGAGGGGATGAAAGAACAAAAGGGAAGGTCTGCCTTCTATCCTATCACAGACCTTCCCTTTTGTTCTTTCATCCCCTCCCCCATTTCCCAGCCCCTACCCTTGCTTAAAATCTGTTCCATTTCCTGCTTTTTTCCAGTTCTGCCGAAAGGTCATCGACCTGAAATGTTAACTCTGTTTCTCTCTTCACAGATGCTGCCTGACCTGCTGAGTATCTCCAGCATTTTCTGTTTTTATTTTATAAAACACTGCTTCGGCCTCAACTGGAGTATTGTTTCTAATTCTGGGCACCGCACTTTAGGAAGGATGTGAAGGCCTTAGAGAGGGTGCAGAAAAGATTTATGAGAATGATTCCAGGGATGAGGGACTTCAGTTGCATGGATAGACAGGAGAAACTGGGGTTGTTCTCCTTAGAGCAGAGAAGGTTGAGAGGAGATTTGATGGAGGTATTCAAAATCATGAGGGGTCTGGACAGAGTAGATAGAGAGAAACTGTTCCCATTGGCAGAAGGGTCAAAAACCAGAGGACACAAGTTCAAGGTGATTGGCAAAAGAACCAAAGGCGGCATGAGGAAATTTTTTTTTATGCAGCAAGTGGTTAGGATTTGGAATGCACTGCCTGAAAGGATGGTGGAGGCAGACTCAATCATGGCTTTCAAAAGGGAATTGGATGAGTACCTGAGGGGAAATATTTGTTGGGCTACGGGAAAAGGGCGGGGGAGTGGGATTAGCTGAATAGCCGCCTTCTGTGCTGTAACCATTCTATGATTCTATGATTCTATGAAAGATCAACTCAGAGACTTGCTATAAGCAACAAAGTATATATTTTAAAGTTTCCCACTGTGAAGAAAGTTAAGTAACACAGCTTCAAGTTCACAGATCAGACTGCTGCTGTGAAATATCTTACAAATTGGGCACATCTACATTTACTGGCCAGATTGCATTATTGGGAGATGACGCTAATAAGGCTTGGAGATGTCTGTGCAAGACATTTGGTTATTCAAATGAAACATGGATTTAGACTGGAAAGTCTAGAGAAATCAGAAATATAGGAGATGAAATTAAAGTGGGTGAGTGATATAAAGGAGAAAGCTAAGTGAATGAAAGAAAAGTAAGAAAGAGAGCAGGTAGGTTAAACATTAAGATTGTAAGTAACTTACAGATGATAAAGGCCATTCAACTTAATCCATCCAGAAAAACCCTACAGTCCCTCATTGAAACATCTAAGGCCAGAATTTTCTGGGGGGTCAGCGGGCGGGATCGGTGGCAGGTCGGGTGGGAAAGTGTTTTTTCTGACAATGGGTCAGGACCCCACTATCAACCCGCCGCCATGCGCCTTTCCCAATGTCAGGACTGTCAGTGCTGAGCAGGCCTGACAGGCAGCGGCGGGGGTCCCAATTCAGTGGATTATTGCCTTGTTGAGAGATCATTAAAAATACATTTTACCTTACCTTTTCTGTTTAACTGCTCGCCCATGGGGTCCATGTTGCTCGGGGATCACGTCTGTTAAGCTGAGACAGAAGTTGAATAGCCATTGAATCAGCTGATTACTTGACAGCTTGAAATGTGTTATAAAAGCTCCCACCTCACAGCTGTTCACTTTCCAAGCTCAGAAGCTGTTGCTTACTGCATTTGAAAGACAGATTGAGCTTTATGCAGGCTGCAAGTGTTTGGAGCAAACTCTCTATCCAGTATCACCTCAGTGGAACAAACTCTCTCAGACTTGACAGATCACTTCTTTCATCTCAACTTCACCTGCCATCTATTCCATCAGCATGGGTACCGATTATACTGTTTCACCTTGGTCCTCAGAATCTGACCACGATCAGCCCAACACCAGCAGAACCAGGCACACCAGCAGCACCAACAACAACACCGCCAACCTTCTCCTCATCCACCTGATGCTGCACAGGGCAGAGGACATCAGCATCCGAGCACATTGCTGCCTGGGAGGCCAGGGATGGCCTCACCATGTCCAGATTTACTTCACTTGATGCTGTACACCCTGGCTGCCACATGATGTGCCAGGTTGGCACCACCCCACACCAACACCATAAAGCATCCCTACAATGTCCAAGCCATTCCTTTCACACTCATCACCATTGCGGGGGTTATTGTTATGTCTCACCATTCACTGCAACTCATTAATCCTCTTCCAAAGGTGCACACAAATCTGTCCAAGAAAGGAAAGTATTGAAAATAAAGGTTTCAATGTTTGACATTCCATTAACAGAAACTTTACATGAACATTGGATAAAACACCCAAGTGGCTACACTTGTGTGTTGTTAGTTGGTATGATTGCACTAGGATGAGGGTGAGTGTGAGGGGTGGCTAGTGTACATAAGAACATAAGAAATAGGAGCAGGAGTAGGCCATTCGGCTCCTCGAGCCTGCTCCGCCATTCAATAAGATCATGGCTGATCTTCTACCTCAACTCCACTTTCCTGCACTATCCCCATATCACTTGATTCCCTTAATATCCAAAAATCTATTGATCTCTGTCTTACATATACTTAACGACTGAGCCTCCACAGCCCTCTGGGGTAGAGAATTCCAAAGATTCACCACCCTCTGAGTGAAGAAATTTCTCCTCATCTCAGTCCTAAATGGCTGACCCCTTATTCTGAGACTGTGACCCCTGGTTCTAGACTCCCCAGCCAGGTGAAACATCCTCCCTGCATCTACCCTGTCAAGCCCTGTAAGAATTCTGTATGTTTCAAAGAGATCACCTCTCATTCTTCTAAACTCCAGAGAATATAGGCCTAGTCTACTCAATCACTTCTCATAGGACAATCCCCCCATCCCAGGAATCAGTCTAGTGAACCTCGTTGCACTCCCTCTATGGTAAGTATATCCTTCCTTAGGTAAGGAGACTAAATACTCCAGGTGCGGTCTCACCAGAGCCCTATATAATTGCAGTAAGACATCTTTACTCTTATACTCAAATCCTCTTGTAATAAAGGCCAACATACCATTTGCTTTCTTAATTGCTTGCTGTACCTGCATGTTAACTTTCAGTGATTCATGTACAAGGACACCCAGGTCCCTCTGAACACCAACATTTCCCAATCTCTCACCATTTAAAACATACTCTGCTACCCTTGTGTGTTGTTAGTTGGTATGATTGCACTCGGATGAGGGTGAGTGTGAGGGGTGGCTAGTGAGATGGGGACGTGATAATGTAGTTAGAGAGAGAGATAGGTGGAGGTGCAAGGTAAGTTAATGTGAGTAAGGATGTGCAGGAGTAGGGTAGGGAAAGCAGAGTGATGGGGATGTGATGAATAGCACAGCAGGATGAGTTTGAGTGTGGCTTTGTACTAACGTTTCGTGATCTACTGAGATCGTGAAATGTTTGCGCCACTGCAGCCTGGTCCTCCTGACCACATCCCTGCTTGTGCCCTCCTCTGCAATGCGCAACCGGACTGTTTAGATCTCCTGGAGAGGTGTCTTCCGCCCATCGGAAGGGACGAGGACCTCCCTGCGTGCTGTGACTCCCTCCATAAGCATATGGAGGGAGTCATGGGAGAACCTGGGTGCAGCCCTGCACCTTTGTGCAGTGCTTGTCAGTGTTTGCAGCACCTCAGTGCTGTAGAACACTGACAGCACAACTGTCAAAATCAATTTGGACATGGCCCCCTTTAAGGAAACCGGCTGATGACGCGTCATCAAATGACATCACCAGACCCGCTTCCTCTAATCAACGGAAAGTCATTTCACAGAGCGGGATGGAGCCAGCAGTGGGGTTGGGACACATCGCCCACCCTGGACCTGCCGAGGTCAGCACAATCACGGCTTCACTGCTTCCAGCGTTCCCCCTCCACTACTCTGTCTGGAGGTCTATTCCATGTATTGATCACTTTTTGTTTGAAGAACTTCCTGATATCATTCTTAAATTTTCTTTCACTAATTTGAACCTGTGTGACCTTATGGTGTTCTTGCAATTTAATCTAAATTAATTCCCTTTTTCACTACCTTATGTTATATATCTATATCTAAAAAGAAAGTGAAGCAGTGCAGAAAGGGCTTTAAAACTGTTGAATGAATCTTCTTACTCAGCTCTTTAAACTTACTTCTTTATACACCTCAGCACCTAGCAACCCTGGACAGCTATCATATATGGGCATGATGAGAAACAAGTCTACTTCTGGTTAAATGTTGCAAAATGCCATTGACATTGAAGTGACATTACATAAGAACATAAGACGTAGGAGCAGGAGTAGGTCATTTGGCCCCTCGAGCCTGCTCCGCCATTCAATAAGATCATGGCTGATCTGATCTTGGCCTCAACTTCACTTCCCTGCCCGCTCCCCATAACCCTTGACTCCCTTACCATTCAAAAATCTGTCTATCTCCACCTTAAATATATTCAATGACCCAGCCTCCATAGATCTCTGGGGAAGAGAATTCCAAAGATTCATGACCTTCTGAGAGAAGAAATTCCTCCTCATTTCCGTTGTAAATGGGTGCCCCCTTATTCTGAAATTATGCCCCCTAGTTCTAGATTCCCCCACGAGGGGAAACATCCTCTCTGCATCTACCCTGTGAAGCCCCTTCAGAATCTTATATGTTTCAATAAGATCCGCTCTCATTCTTCTAAACTCCAATGAGTATAGGCCCAACCTGCTCAACCTTTCTTCATAAAACATCCCTTTCATCTCCGGAATCAACCTCATGAACCTTCTTTGAACAGACTCCAATGCAAGTATATCCTTCCTTAAATAAGGAGACCAAAACTGTACGCAGTACTCCAGGTGTGGTCTCACCAATGCCCTGTACAGTTGTAACAGGACATCCCTACTTTTATACTCCATTCCCTTTGCAATAAAGGCCAACATTCCATTTGCCTTCCTAATTACTTGCTGTGCCTGCATGCTAACTTTTCGTGATTCATGTACAAGGATCCCCAGATCCGTCTGTACCTCAGCATTTTGTAATCTCTCCCCATTTAAATAATAATTTGCTTTTTTATTTTTCCTACCAGAGTGGATAACCTCGCATTTTCCCACATTATACTCCATCTGCCAGATTCCTGCCCACTCACTTAGCCTATCTATATCCCTTTGGAGATTCTCTGCGTCCTCCACACAATTTGCTTTCCCACCTATCTTTGTATCATCAGTAAATTTGGCTACATTATGCTCGGTCCCTTCATCCAAAGTCATTAATATATATTGTAAATAGTTGACTTCCTCTTAATTTGAATATTATTATGAAGCCCTGCCTATTTCTGGTGGGAGCATCTACTGCCAGATGCTATCTACTCTAGAAGCTGCCATGTAATGCAAAACAGGCAGGGATCTGCACATATGATCTTTGCCCATTTCTGCGTCCCATTATGTCCCATCTACACCCATTTAAAAGTGACCCCACTGACTGATACCGTGTGACAATTTTATGGGTGATTAGTCCTACTTCACCCAAGTAGCCATTCTTCCTGTGTGAGCATTATTTATTTATATTAATTCTGAGAATGTGGGCGTCACTGGCAAGGCCGACATTTATTGCCCATTCCTAGTTGCCCTTCAGAACAGAGATTTGATACAACTGAGTGGCTCGCTGGGCCACTTCAGAGGGCAGTTAAGAGTCAACCACGATGGTGTGGGACTGGAGTCACATATAGGCCAGACTGGGTAAGGTCGACAAGTTTCCTTCCCTAAAGGACATTAGTAAATGAGCTGGGTTTTTTGACAATCATGGTACTTTTACTAATACTAGCTTTTTAAAAAAAAACTGAATTCCAATTCTCAAACTGCTGTGGTGGGATTATGAACTCATATTCATTGGATTACTAGTCCAGTAACATAACCACTACACTACCCCCATTTTTGTTTTATTTGGCTTTATTCAACATTAAAAACATTTACAGCATCGTGATCATTCCATTGTATCATGCAAATCGATTCCGCCACTCTGCACAGTCATTCCTCCACCACAGTACCTATTAAAGTCAAGCCTAATACTTTCCTTACCCTCTCTCTGCATATACATCATTTGCAGCAGAGGTCATCGGATCGTGATCAAAGAACCGTACAGCACAGGAGAAAGGCCATTCGGCCCATTGTGCCTGTGCCGGCTCTTTGAAAGAGCTGTCCAATCCGTCCCACTCCCCTGCTTTTTCCCCATAGCCCTTGCAAATTCTTCCTTTTCATGTATTTATCCAATTCCCTTTTGAAAGTTACTATTGAATCTGCTCCCACCACCCTTTCAGACAGTGCATTATAACAACTCACTGCGTAAAAAGAATTCTCCTCATTTACCCCCTGGTTCTTTTGCCAATTATCATTTGCCAATTTGACTGATTTTTCCTTTCCCTAGCTATTGTCATGGATCTACTTCCAGTTTTGCCGAGATTGCTCAACTCAGTACAGACCCGGGGAATCAAGCCTAGGATTCTCTTGATTTGCGTACCTCAGTTCCACATTGGGCATTGCAGTTTCCCAACTGAGCCATCAGAAGAGCTATCAGGATGGTTTGCAAATTATTTTCCCACAAGCGATGAGGCCTACATTCAAGAATGACTTAACATTTGTGGTAGGCAGTGACTTTTGAAGCCAACTATTCCTCAGCCAATAAGAATGTACACTGGATCAGTGCTCCCATTATTTTGTACATATTCATAATAAGTAATTGTTTTTGTCACTTATGCTTCATTTTAGCAAGTCCATACACAAAGCTTTCGTTGTTGAATTGTTCCCTCAGTTAACTTTTAGGAGACATTTTATGTTCATGTTCGCTGAATTCAATTATTTAATGGAATAATATTTAGAATTCCTTAAGTGGGAGCACCATCACATGCTGTCAGAATTAGCTGTGATAGCCAGTCAGTTAAAAAATAGATCCAGTAATCCAGTTTACTGTTTTTTGTACACATTTTGCACTGATGTATCAGTTGAACTCCTATTTTTGCAGGTCTATAAACCTAGGTGAAAGTGCAACCTATACACTGAATTTTACGGTATAATGAAAAATAACAAATACCACAGAGTAATTATGAGGCTGTAATCTTATCTAATGTCAGGGGTTCAGATGACAGAGACTAGCTACTCAAACTTTGCTCTGGTGGTTTATGACATCATCTGAACCCTTCAATTAGATTACTGCCTTGTAATCACTCCCAGGTGTCCATTATTTGATGAATACTCCAAACCTTTTTTTTTCTCATCAATTTTTCTCCCCTCCTAAAGGCCTTGAGTCCTTACTGGGGTAAAATGCCCACCCTCTGGTATCTTAATCAAGTGGCTATTTTGTCTCAGCTCATCTGCTGCTGAAACCCTTTGTTACCTCTAGACTTGACTATTCCAATGCATTCTTGGCCGGCCTCCCATCTTCCACCCTTCATAAATTTAAGCTCATCCAAAACTCTGCTGCCCATATCCTAACTCGCACCAAGTTCTGTTCACCCATCACCCCTGTGCTTGCTGACCTACATTGGCTCCCGGTTAATCAACGCCTGGATTTAAAAATTCTCATCCTTGTTTTTAAATCCCTCCATGGCCTCGCCCCTTCCTATCTCTGTAATCTGCTCCAGCCCTACAAACCTCCGAGACATCTGCTCTCCTCCAATTCTGGCCACTTGCGCATCCCCGATTTTAATTGTTGCACCATTGGTGGCCATGCCTTCAGCTGCTGAGGCCCTAAGCTCTGGAATTCCCTCCCTAAACCTTTCCACCTCTCTACCTTTTATTCCTCCTTTAAGACACTCCTTAAAACCTACCTCTTTGACCAAGCTTTTGGTCATCTACCCTAATATCTCCTTATGTAATTCGGTGTCAAATTTTGTTTGATAATCGCTCCTGGGACATTTTACTACGTTAAAGGCGCTATATAAATGCAAGTTGTTGTTGTTTCTGTGCGGAACTAGATGGTGAATATTGGCATGTGGTTTTACCATAGGGGCATTTCATGCCAGCCTAATCCTATTCTCACCTGATTTCGACACACGCACTTGCCATGCTGGGGCACTGGATGGTGATCAGGAGTGGGAGAGAAGGCTGATTTTTTTAATTACTCTTCAATAACCCAGGGAAACTGAGGCCAATGCCACTACCCTGTCTGAGATCAGCTAACTCAGTACAGGCTGGGCATCACATGACCTTCCTGATCTGGCTGTCTCATTACCACATTGGGCAGTGACTCTTCAAAGGGGAGCTTCAAATATGACATTTATTAATCCATAATGATGATTTACACAGCAGTACTTTGCCTTTCTGTCTGCGTGTTGATGCAGCAGCTTGGCTCAAGCGACAGATTCGGTCTTTCACACACATTGCATTACTGAATTTCCTCCGTCTTTTCTCATTTCTATTGCAAAACATAACAAAGCACTTTTAGTTTTGTCTACATTTATCTTACACTTGGCAGATTCTTCTCTTAGACTTTTTTTTTAGCAGATCTACTTGCTTAGCCAAGTTTCAGCATTTGGGGCATGGATGACGTCAGTCACAGGTGTATTGGCACAGTGCGCTCGCTGAGCTCTGAAATGACTGTGTAATTGCTCATTAGGACACTTTCAAAAGGGGGGAAAGAATGAATGTGGCAGTGCATTAAATTGTAATGAGGCTATTGGGTGGGGAGTGGTCAGGTGTGCAGCCATGGGCAATCCTCTGCCAACAACTGACATTTCCTTCTAACAAGAAAAACTTTCCAAAAAATAATTTTTTTAAAAAGGGCAACATTTTCTACGAAATAACAGTTGTTAATCATACAAAAATGTTTCCCACGATGTTTGTGGATTTTAATTTTTAAAAATTTAAACCTGACTTTATTTCCCCTTACAAATTACTTCCACCCCCCGACTCCCCCCCCCACCCACCCCACCACCCCCCCCCTCCGCCCCCCACTTCTGATGGCACCAAGTTACTTTGCCTCCAGTTCCATGGGCACTGACAGCTCTTATGTGCTTCACCCGAGCAGCTGTTCTTCATGGGTGAGCCTAGGCAGTGAGTGTCAGCAGACTATTTGACCGTGGGAGTCGTTCATCTCATGGGCGTTGCTGCCAGATGTTTCCGACAGAACTGTACTTCAAAAAAGTACTTCACTTTCTGAGGCACATTGAGACATTGCAACGTAAAAGGCCAGAGTATGAGTCAATGTATATTATCATCTGGTTACACATTGGGTGGCAAGTACTCACATCCACGTTATGTGCATATCTGAATGCAGCTTAATGAGTGAGCTGATATTTATTTGTCCATGCCACATAAATGACATGCAACTTCTCTACAAGTGGGCAGATTTTCAGTATCACATGTGCCTCCTTGTCTGGATGGCTCAGTACCAAATTGGGCCTACTTGAATTTTAGTGCTACATGTATGTCACCACGGCTTATTATTTTCTTCCTTTCATTAACTTTAGTGAGAAAGCAAATGTAAGTACAAAGGACTGAAGTGCCTCCAGCGAGACCTCCCCGCTGGGTAAGGGTCCCACTGTTAACTTGTGTCTGATGTGAGGAACAGACACCGAACCACGTGTGCCGAGACGCTCAGTTTGCATGTGTGCGGCCTGCACAGTGGTGGGGCTCGGAAGGACGGATGTGGCCAGTATAATCCGGCTGAGACCGGTGATATGTATCAACAACGTCAACCTGAGGAACTGTAACTCACGCCAGTAAGCAGGCACCCTGGGGGGATGACACGTTTGCCACTTTGGGTGAAGTTGTTCAGCACATATGCCTCAGGCATATAGAAACAACAATTTCATGTTTTAAAATATGCTTTCATCCTGGTTCTTGTATTTTGACACATGGGTTGGGGAGGGCGGGGGAGGGGCATCACTGTCGCACTCCATCCTGTCCTCACTTGATGTTCACATGCCAGCACTTTCTAGTAGGCATCGATGGATAGCAATCGGAAGTGGGAAGCCCCTGGCTGATATTTTCTCTTCCCGAGCCCAAGGCGGCTGATGCCAATTGGAGCCTTTCTACTGTCACAAAGATTGTCCAACTTAACACAAACTGGAAATTGAACCTGGAACCTTTCAGGTGTACACGGCTCAGTTCCGCACTGAGGAGAGAATTCGCCGACTGAGCCATCAGGGCAACTACACCGAGTATTCTTAATGCCAACTACACGACACTGAAAGACTCACAAAACCAGTTTCATTTTGCTTTATTCCTTCAATCACGGGTTTTGCAAAACTAACATTCATAATTTAATTTGCCAGCACTGTTTTCTTGTATAACCATATATTATTCAGAAATATCATTGTTTTTAAATAAGTGTTATAATATATAGTGTAGTTTGAAGAACCTCTAAGCTTCTGGTGGTTACAATCGCAACTAAACCAGACCTTTGAATGAAAAAGGTGAAACAGAATGCATATTTGCAACAATTTCATAAGGCTAATTACTTGTTTAGCAGCTATTGTACAAAAATCTGTTTTTAAACAACCATTGTTCCTTTACGCACACTCCTCACAAAGCTAGGGCCAATCCTACATACTGAGCTATTATATAATTACAGATTGAATGTGGGACATCCACTGAATTCAGAACTGAGAGCAGAGCTGAGATAGCCCATTTCCACCAGTAGATGGCAGCACTGAAATCTCAAAATATTACATTTGTGTTGGAAACTATTTATAATTAAAGTCAAAGTCTCATTAAAATTAAACATGATAAGACACATATAGCCATCTTACAAGCACTTTGTAGTCACAATTAATGGTTTCTGAAGATCAAACTGTTGGATAACAAAAATCACCCCATTCACAAGTATCAGCATAACACTGAGGGTATTCATGATACACGAATTGGGTTTGTGCTGTTAAAGCATTCTACAATATTAGTTCCGGTTGTTAATGCAATTCTGACTCTCGTTAAAGTAATGCAGACAACAATGATGGAAGGGCTCTGATAAAGTTAAATACATTCAGATATTGTGAAAAAATTAATACCCTGCTGTGGGTAGATTGTATTTTAACTGTTTGTGACTATAACGTCTGCCAATATTTTAGCTACACATTCGAGTGTTTTTTAGTTGAAGTTTAGAGCATGCAAGGTGCCCAAAAGTGCCTCAAGATTTAACTCAAAGTGTTGCAATCATTCCAATCAGGTTTCTGTTCCTCCCATTGCACTGAAATACCCCGAACCAAAGTCCTGAATGACATTCACTTTGACTGTGACCGTGGCTCATTATCGCTGCTCATCCACCTCAACCTCGCTGCAGCTTTTGACACAGTTGACTACTCCATCCTCCTCTAGGGTTTCTCTTTCATTGTCCAGCTCGAGGAGACTGACCTCACTTGGTTTCACTCTAACCAATCTGATCACAGCTAAAGCATCTCCAGCATTGGCTTCTCTTCCCAATCCTGCTCTGTTACCTCCAGAATCCCCCCAAGGATCTATCCTTAGCCCTCTCCTCTTTCTCATCTACATGCTGCCCATTGGCATCGTCATCCACAGATGCAGAGACAACTTCCACATCTACGCTGATGACACCCAGCTCTACCTGTCCACCACCTCTCAATCCCTCCACTGCTTCTGTGCTGTCACGTTGCTTCTCAGACATCCAGTCTTGGTGAGCTGCAATTCCCCTCAGCGAAACATTGGGAAGACAAAAGTCAATGGCCTAGAAATCCGACAAGGCCCGAGAACGGGCGGTGCCACCGTGGGGCGAGACTTGCTCGCGCTCGTAAAAGGTTCGCAGGCAGAGCCATTATTTTGGTGCTGCCTGCTGATTTGAATGATTGGAGCGCACAGCCGAGCGACGAATGCGCTGCTTCAGGCTGCGCGGTCAGCAGGAGGCCCGATGTAGCCTGGCCGTAGCGTCCCTGGAGCGAGGCTGCCTCTTCTTAAAGCAAGGCTGTCATTTTAGAAAGCAGTCTCGAGCCCGTAAAGAGGAACTGCCTTCTGAAAAAAAAAATCATTTAAAAGTGGGCAGTCTCTAGCCCTTAGAGCTCAACTGCATTCGGAAATTTTTTAAAAAATCATTCCAAATGAGGCAGTCTTCAGCACTTAGAGATGAACTGCCTTCTGCACGTAAAAAATGGTAAAAGTGCTTCAGCACTAACACATAAGAACATAGGAAATAGGAGCAGGAGTAGGCCATTTGGCCCCTCGAGCCTGCTCCGCCATTCAATAAGATCATGGCTGATCTTCTACCTCAACTCCACTTTCCTGCACTATCCCCATACCCCTTGATTCCCTTAATATTCAAAAATCTATCGATCTCTGTCTTGAATATACTCAACGACTGAGCCTCCACAGCTCTCTGGGGTAGAGAATTCCAAAGATTCACCACCCTCCGAGTAAAGACATTTCTCCTCATCTCAGTCCTAAATGGCCGATCCCTTATTCTGAGACCCCTGGTTCTAGACTCCCCAGCCAGGGGAAACATCCTCCCTGCATCTATCCTGTCAAGCCCTGTAAGAATTTTGTATGTTTCAATGAGATCACCTCTCATTCTTCTAAACTCCAGAGAATATAGGCCTAGTGTACTCAATCTGTCCTCATAGGACAATCCCCCCATCCCAGGAACCAGTCTGGTGAACCTTCGTTGCACTCCCTCTATGGCAAGTATATCCTTCCTTAGGTAAGGAGACCAAAACTGTACACAATACTCCAGGTGTGGTCTCACCAGGGCCCTATATAATTGCAGTAAGACATCTTTACTCTTATACTCAAATCCTCTTGTAATAAAGGCCAACATACCATTTGCTTTCCTAATTGCTTGCTGTACCTGCATGTTAACTTTCAGTGATTCGCGTACAAGGACACCCAGGTCCCTCTGAACACCAACATTTCCCAATCTCTCACCATTTAAAAAATACTCTGCCTTTCTATTTTTCCTACCAAAGTGGATAACTTCACATTGCTCCACATTATATTCCATTTGCCATGTTCTTGCCCACTCACTTAGCCTGTCTATATCCCCTTGAAGCCTCCTTGCATCCTCCTCACAACTTATATTCCCACACAAATGGCTCAACAGACCAGGGAGTCGGCACCCAGTGTCTCGCACACAGCACTCCAGCTTTGTGCAAGGGGTCAACACTGCAAGAGAGGTCCTCTACCCACAGGGGCCAGGAGGCCCACCAAAAAGAAGTGTGTGGGACCAGATCACCGAGGCCGTCACTGCCAGCAGTGTTGCCCCTAGGACCTGGCTCCAGTGCCCAAAGAAGTTTCATGACCTCAGACCAATGTTCAAGGTCCGTGAATGCAACTTCAAAAGCCTTCTCCTACCAACTGCACCATGAGCCTCACACACTGCTCAATATACAACCCCTACCCCCATCACTCACCAACCAACAATCTCTACCAAACATGAGGCACACCTCACATTCCTAGCTTCACCTCACCTCCTTGAAGGAGATAGTGCTGACCATTCTTGGCAGGGGCATGGCTGAGCCCTTGGCCAGCGGTGGGGCTGAAAGAATACAAGATGCTGGTATCCTCATATGTTATCCTCCTTCTCACATCCCACTTCCCCCTCATCCCACAATCTTGTCTGATTTACAAGCTGCACATGGTGTAAGCATGCAGCTCTTGCTTTACCCCCCACCCCTCACCACAACTTGTGCTTTCCTCATTTCAGACACCCAAGAAATACAGCCTGCCCAGCCAGTGGTTGACCAAGAAGAGGGAGAGGAGAGTGAAGAAGAAGAAGAAGAAAAAACACCATCCCTCGATTTGACACTCTCAGCCATCAGCTTCTCGAGGTCGTCATGCAAGGCCATCTGCAGTGTCCCCCACTGAAAGTCAGCAGCCTTCCACCAGCCATGCTGCAGCCACTGGGGTAACACTGCATGACAACACTAGGATAGGCAAAGGCACACACAAGACATCACTCAGGGAATGCACAAGGGGGATTAGTTGATTTCTTGATGTCATATTGGATGCATATATGGATAAAGTTGGATTGGAAAGTTTGCTTTGTGGTGACTTTTATTTCAGCATTGTGGCCAAGAGGATGCTGTGATGGTCAGTAGCAGAGGGAAGGTAAAGTGTGGGATAAATGTTGAAAGGGGAATTGAGGTTGTGGTCACTGGTACCGCAGGCGGATGATTCCATCCCGGATATCCTGGCCAGAAAGGGGCTGTCTAGGTTGCATTCTTCCTTCTGCTTCCTTCTCTTCTGCTTCTTCCTCTTCCCTCTGCGAGCAGCTTGTCCCCTTTGCTGCCTCTGCATCATCTCCATGTGCCCTCCAGGACTGTGAGCAAGTGGTCTTCTCAGAGGCAAAATACTGTGGATGCTGGAAATCTGAAATAAAAACGGAAAATGCTGGAAATACTCAGCAGGTCAGGCAGCACCTCAACCTGAAATGTTAACTCTGTTTCTCTTTCCACAAATGCTGCCTGACCTGTCTTCTTAGAGGCCTTCCTTTACCATCCAAATCCTTGCACACTTTAACAACTTTTCAAATGTATTGCACCAAGCCACTATTTCAATCTACCCGACAATGTGGAAAACTGCCCAGGTACGTCCTGTCCACAAAAAGCAGGACAAATCCAATCCGGCCAATTACCGCCCCATCAGTCGACTCTCAATCATCAGCAAAGTGATGGAAGGTGTCGTCGACAGTGCTATCAAGCAGCACTTACTCACCAATAACATGCTCACTGATGCTCAGTTTGGGTTCCGCCAGGACCACTCAGCTCCAGACCTCATTACAGCCTTAGTCCAAACATTGACAGAAGAGCTGAATTCCAGAGGTGAGGTGAGAGTGACTGCCCTTGACATCAAGGCATCATTTAACCGAGTGTGGCATCAAGGAGCCCTAGTAAAATTGAAGTCAATGGGAATCGGGGGTAAACGCTCCACTGGCTGGAGTCGTACCTAGCACAAAGGAAGATGGTTGTGGTGGTTGGAGGTCAATCATCTTAGCCCCAGGACATTGCTGCAGGAGTTCCTCAGGGCAGTGTCCTAGGCCCAACCATCTTCTGTTGCTTCATCAATGACCTTCTCGCCATCATAAAGTCAAAAGTGGGGATGTTCGCTGATGACTGCACAGTGTTCAGTTCCATTCACAACTCCTTAGATAATGAAGCCGTCCATGCCCGCATGCAACAAGACCTGGACGACATTCCAGCTTGGGCTGATAAGTGGCAGGTAACATTCGTGCCACACAAGTGCCAGACAATGACTATCTCCAACAAGAGAGAGTCTAACCACCGCCCCCGACATTCAACGACATTAGAAGTGCTGACAGTGTCTCTGCAGTACTGCTACACGCACGTTCTTCCGTGCGTGGTTAGGAGAGAGCGTTATGGTGTGTGGCGATGCCTAAACTCGCAGTGTACATCAAAGCAGGCGTTGCACACCAATTGACATCACGATCTGTTCATTTGAATTTGAGAGGCGAACGCTGGCAATGACAGTGCTATGGACCTCACCAAAATGGTGGCCACCATGACCCACCCCGGAAGTGTGCAGAAGCAAAGCGGCCACCATTTTTTGCAGTTGGCAGTAAGGTAGGGAATTTCTAGGCCAATGTCTTTGTACTCTGACACAAACTGTTTGGGGGAAAAATTCGTTTGATTAGCGCCTCCCGTTTGCGCCTCCCGTTAGCGTGGCGATGTTTGTGCCACTCACGAAATTGACCAGACATTTTGTGGCGGCTCTAAACACTATTGCCACGATTTCCTGCGCCCGCAGATCATGACGTCAGTCGAGCGTGCAACGCCCTGGTAGCGCCCCGGACCGGATATTGAGTGGCGCCCCCTGCCTTACCGCCTGTCGCTAGCAACGACAGGTAGAGGGGAATGTTTTGCATTCGGGAAGGGACTGGGGGAGCGCTATTTAAAGGCGGCCGTTTCCTGCCTTTTTTTGTCGGCGACATTTTTGCACCACGCATTCTGAGAGAGAGAGAGACTTCTGGAGAGATTCAACGCTGTGTGAAGGAGTCTTGGGTACTGAGCAGCACTTTGCAGGCTCATTTTGATTTGACCATCCTTGCATCGATTTAGAAGAGACTATGGGGGCTGCACTCTGAGCTCTTTCCCTGGGCCTCTCCGTTGTTCTTTCCAGCAGAATTGATGTATAGGTCTCTCCAGGCCGAGATTCAAGGCTGCAATGAGCAGGGTATGGCTGGAGAGCAAGATCGACCCTTCCCTTTAAGAACTGGCTGGTGTCAGTGTGTTTGTGTTCCATTGCTGACTGACATCACATGAGCTTCACCAGTGCTCTGAGATAGCGCCTCGCTCCTTGGCGTTAGCGCCTTATGAGAGGTGTGTAGTGCCTGATTTAGCGCTCAAATCACCTCCAGGGGCGATAGAGGCCAAGTTTGCAGTCGGAGGCGATAATTAGCGCCAGGCGCTAAACTTTGCGCCCGGCCGATAATTGCGCCCCAAACGGGGCGATACCGAATTTCTCCCCTTTATCCTTTCCCAGCCACTTCTCAAGTGCAGTGGCCTCTACTCCGCAAATGGAAGCTGATCTTTCAGATGTGACCCCCTTGCCCTCTAGAATTCTTTCCCAAAACCAATTCGAAGAAAAACTCCTATGAACCTTTTTCTATGACCATCACTTTGGTTATCCCAAATTCTCCCTTAACACCTTACCAACTTATTAACTGCAATTTTTCTATCCTTGTAGGCCACAGGTATGATGTTTAAGGCAACCTTCCTATTAATTTGCATGCATCTCAAGTGGCTGACACTGGTACTTAGTGCTCTGATTTGTGATTTACCCATGAATTACCCAGAATATTGTGGGTTCAAGTCCTACTCCAGAGACTTGAGCACAAGGATCTAGGCTGACACTCCAGTGCAGTACTGAGGGAGTGCTGCACTGTCAGAGGTGCTGTCTTTTGGATGAGACGTTAAACCCTCTCAGGTGGGTCTAAACGGTCCCATGGCACTATTCGAAAAAGAGCAGGCGACTTCTCCCCAGTGTCCTTGTCAACATTTATCCCTCAATCAACACCACTAAAAACAGATTATCTGGTCATTATCGCATTGCTGTGTGTGGGAGCTTGCTGTGTGGAAATGGCTTCCACATTTCCTACATTACAACAGTGCCTGCACTTCAATAATATTTCATTGGCTGTAACGCGCCTTGGTCGTGAAAGACGCTGCATAAGATCTTCCTTTCTTTTAAAAATGCACAGAGGAATTTAGTAATGACGACATTAAGCTTTTGTATAGTCAGATAATATACACCAGATCCAATCCCTCTGGTGAATTAGCAAAAAATATGCACCACCTTGCTCACCAGCAAGGTTGCCACCCCTAGAGTCATAGGGGTAAAAATTCAGTTGGTTACGCCTCCCGTTAGCGCCTTAAGAGGGCGCTAATGGGGCGCAAAGCCGCTAACGCCCGGGCGCAGCGATGTTTGCGCCGCTCGGGAACTTAACTAGAGATTGTGCGGCGGCGCTAAACTTTACCGCTGCGACCACCTGCGCGTGCAGATTGTGACATCATTCCATGGTGCAACGCCCTTGTGGCGCCCCGGAGCAGAAATTGAGTGGCGCCCCCTGCCTTACCGCCTGGCGCATCCAACGACCAGAAGACTGGAACGCTATCAATCGCTGTGGGGCTGGGGGGGGCGCTATTTAAAGGGGGCCTCTTCCTGTCTTTTATTGTTGGTGGCATTTTTGAACTACGCATTCTGAGAGAGAGAGGGAGAGACTTCTGGAGAGATTCAACGTTGTGTGAAGGAGTTTTGGGTACTGAGCAGCACTTTGCAGGTTCATTTTGATTTGCCATTCCTTGTATCGATTTAGCAGAGACTGTGGGAGCTGCACTCTGAGCTCTTTGCCTGGTACTCTCCATTGTTCTTTCCAGCACATTTGATGTGCAAGTCTCTCCAGGCCGAGATTCAAGGCTGCAATGAACAGGATGTGGATGGAAAGCAAGATTAACCATCCCCTTTAAGAACTGGCCCGTGCCATTGTGTGTGTGTTCCATTGCTGACTGACATTACATGAGCTTCGCCAGCGCTCTGAGTTAGCGCCTCACTCCTTGGCCTTTGCGCCTTAAGACAGGTGTGCAGCGCCTGCTTTAGCGCTCCACTCACCTCCCGGGGCGGTAAAAGTGAAGTTTCCAGTCAGTGCCGATAATTAGCGCCAGGCGCTAATATTTGCGTCCAGACGATATTTGCGCCCCAAATGGGGCGCGACCTAATTTCTACCCCATAGAGTTATACAGCACAGAAAGAGGCCCTTCGGCCCATCGTGTCCACGCCAGCCATCAAGCCCTGTCTATTCTAATCCCATTTTCCAGCACTTGGTCCGTAGCCTTGTATGCTATGGCGTTTCAAGTGCTCATCTAAATGCTTCTTGAATGTTGTGAGGGTTCCTGCCTCTACCACCCTTTCAGGCAGTGAGTTCCAGATTCCAACCACCCTCTGGGTGAAAAAGTTTTTCCTCAAATCCCCTCTAAACCTCCTGCCCCTTACCTTGAAACTATGCCCCTGGTTATTGACCCCTCTACTAAGGGGAAAAGTTCCTTTCTATCTACCCTATCTATGCCCCTCATAATTTTGTACACCTCAATCAGGTCCCCCCTCAGCCTTCTCTGCTCTAAGGAAAACAACCCCAGCCTGTCCAGTCTCTCTTCATAGCTGAAGCGCTCCAGCCCAGGTAACATCCTGGTGAATCTCCTCTGCACCCTCTCCAATGCAATCTCATCCTTCCTATAGTGTGGCGACCAGAACTGCACACAGTATTCCAGCTGTGGCCTAACTAGCGTTTTGTACAGCTCCATCATAACCTCCCTGCTCTTATATTCTATGCCTCGGCTAATGAAGGCAAGTATCCCATATGCCTTTTTAACCACCTTATCTACCTGTCCTGCTGCCTTCAGGGATCTATGTATATGCACACCAAGGTCCCTCTGATCCTCTGTCCTTCCTAGGGTCCTACCATTCATTGTGTATTCCCTTGCCTTGTTAGTCCTCCCAAAATGCATCACCTCACACTTTTCAGGGTTAAATTCCATTTGCCACTGTTCTGCCCATCTAACCAACCCGTCTATCGTCCTGTAGCCTGAGGCGTCCCTCCTCGCTATTTACCACTCCACCAATTTTCGTGTCATCTGCGAACTTACTGATCATACCTCCTACATTCATATCTAAATCATTAATATACACTACAAACAGCAAAGGACCCAGTACCGATCCCTGCGGTACACCACTGGACACAGGCTTCCAGTCACAAAAATAACCTTCGACCATCACCCTCTGCCTCCTGCCACTAAGCCAATTTTGGATCCAATGCGCCAAATTGCCCTGGATCCCATGGGCTCTTACCTTCTTGACCAGTCTCCCATGCGGGACTTTGTCAAAAGCCTTACTGAAGTCCATTTAGACTACATCAACTGCACTACCCTCATCCATGCACCTAGTCATCCCCTCGAAAAATTAAATCAAATTGGTTAGACATGATCTCCCCCTGACAAAGCCATGCTGACTATCCTTGATTAATCCTTGCCTCTCCAAGTGGAGACTAATTCTGTCCCTCAGAATTTTTTCCAATAATTTCCCTACCACTGCTGTTAGGCTAACTGGCCTGTAATTCCCTGGTTTTTCCCTACTACCCTTCTTGAATAATGCTACTACGTTAGCTGTCCTCCAGTCCTCTGGCACCTCCCTCTTCATCAGATCTCTAAACAATCCTCAGTGTATGAGTATGGTAAATATCTGTCTGATCTGCCATTATAAGAGTAAATAACTTTGCAGTAAAAATTGCTGAAAATTGTAGGAGGTGGTGATGGTGGCCTCAAGTTTAACCCCTCGTCCGATGGGCAGGAGAGGGTCGGAGGGGGATTAAAATATTGGGATCAAACAACCCGACCACATTACCGCCCGTTTAAAATTTAACAAACAGAAATCAGGCCATTGATGAGACTCCTGCAAAAGGCAGGGGGGGCCTAATTAACATTCAAAAGTCGCAGCCTGATGACATCATCGGCGCCGTGACTTAAATTTAACAGTAATTGAGGGTGGGGCCCGAGCTGTGTGATTCCCGGCAGCAGATCCGAGGCAGGAGGTGCCGAATGGCCAAGGTAAATGCTGAAGATCAGCTCCTTTTTTAGCACTCCTTGTGGGCCAGGAGATGCAGGAGAGGCCTCACAAGGAAGCCTTTGGCCTCCCTCATCCCCAATCACAGTCCCGATGTTCTCTTCCCCCCACTTCCCGATGACGGCCCCGATGACTTTGCTCCCTGCCCCCAGCCCCGATCGCGGTTCAGAGTCTTCAGCCTCTACTGACTGCCAGGGTCCGTCCCACGGCTCCCTGGCTGCGGCCTCCTGCCGTTTGTTTGCCCTCCCGCCCACCGGTCAGGCTGTCAATTTGGCCATCAGTCAGATGGATTATTTAAATGAGGGCCTCCATGCCCCCTTGCCTTGCCGTGTTTTCCCCGCGCTACCGCGCTCCCTTGCACCCTCCATGCCTTCTCGCTAATATTGGGGTCAAAATTTCACAGGTCAAGTGCTGTGTCAGTGTCTCTCTACCATGGGCTCTACCTGCCGACCTTTGTTCGCTCTCCCTGCTCAGTCTCTCTGAGAACTACGTGCTGAATGTACGAATGCTGTGCTCAATCTAACTTGGTGACTGCTGATTGTTAGTTTGC
Source organism: Squalus acanthias (assembly GCA_030390025.1). Taxonomy (NCBI): domain Eukaryota; kingdom Metazoa; phylum Chordata; class Chondrichthyes; order Squaliformes; family Squalidae; genus Squalus; species Squalus acanthias. The sequence goes on along the minus strand of CM059436.1, from coordinate 80,607,919 downwards.
CTCTGCACTCTCACCTCTGAATCAGAAGGTTGTGGATTCAAGTCCCATTCCTGAACTGGAGCACATAATGAAAGGCTGTATTGTTCAAGGTGCTGTCTTTTGGATGAGATGTTAAACCAAGACCCTGTCTGCCTGATCAGGTGGATAAAAGAACCCATGACATTATTCTAAGTAGAGTAGGGAGTTGTCCCAGTTTCCTAGCCAACATACCTCCCTCAACCAACACCACCGCCAACAGATTAAATGATAATTGATCTCATTTGCAATTTGTGGGATCCTGCTGTATGCAAATTGTTGCTTTGTTTGCCTACATAACAAGAGTGACTACATTTCAAAAGATAATTAACTGGATGTGAAATGCTTTGGACTGTCCTAAAGATATGACGGTATTATATAAATGTAACTTCTTTCTTCCCCTCTCATTTTGCTTTGCTACCATTGTAATTAAAGATTTTTCTCCTGAACTTCCGTGAGGATCCTCCAATCTCCTGCCGTAACTTTGGCGGAAGATTGGTGGAAACTCTTGAGATATGGCTGTTTTTAGCCATTTACACCGCTTTTCCTGGAATTCTGCCAATTTGCAGTTAGGGACCGCCACCACCGCCCCCACTCCAAGTAGAAATTTCAAATGTTTCTCAGGAATCTGTTAATTTTGTAAATGATCTTTCACAATTACTGCTCTTCCAAAAATCTAACCACTTTTGATTTAAAGGACAGAGTGCTCCACTGCTTCCAATATAATATGCGCTGTTCTATACCAGTGCATGCAGCATATACAGGAACATAGGAGTTGCTAGACGAAATAAGACCAAGTTCCACCTAGTTCGCCTTCCACTATCCTGGTAGTCACATGATACAACGATAATGGAGTTGTTGACTAATCACAGTGATCAATCTCTATCAATTAGTCTACAACAGACCCAGACATGAGGTGAGGAAAAGTGGTGGAGAGCTTTGGGAACCATAGGTCCAAAGTCACCTGTTCCTCCCAAGCATGCTGCACTACATACTTTAGAAGTTAAAAGTTTAACAGTAGGTCAGTTTTCCCTCCTCCTCTGCTGAAGGTGTTGACAGAGGCACTATTGGTGGACAGCACAAGCTGACCTTTGTTCATGCATGCTCAGACAGTGGGTGTCCGCAAACTATTCAACTGTGGGAGCATCACAGTCAGCTATGATCCTGTCTTTATTGACTTGTCTGCAGCCTTTGATACAGTTGGACCACTCCATCCTTCTCCAACACCTCTCCACCGTCGTCCAGCTGGGTGGGTCTGCACTCGCCTGGTTCCATTCTTTTTTATCTAATCGTAGCCAGTGAATCACCTGCAATGGCTTCTCTTCCCATTGTTGCCTCTGGTGTCCCCCAAGGATCTATCCTTGGCCCCCTCCTATTTCTCATCTACATGCTGCCCCTTGGCGACATCATCTGAAAACACTGCGCCAGTTTCCACATGTACGCTGACGACACCCAGCTCTACCTTATCACCATTTCTCTCGACCTCTCCACAGTCTCTAAATTGTCAGACTGCTTGCCTGACATCCAGTTCTGGATGAGCAGAAATTTTCTCCAAGACCGAAGCCATTGTTTTTGGTCCCCGCCACAAACTCTGTTCCCTAACCACTGACTCCATCCCTCTCCCTAACATTTGTAAGAGGATGAATCACACGGTTTGCAACCTTGGTGTCATATTTGACCCTGAAATGAGCTTCCGACCACATATCCGCGGCATAACTAAGACCGCCTATTTCCACTTCTGTAAAACTGCCATCTCTGCCCTTGCCTCAGCTTATCCACTGCTGAAACCCTCATCCATGCCTTTGTTACCTCTAGACTTGACTATTCCAATGCACTCCTGGCTGGCCTCTACCCTACATAAACTTGAGGTGATCCAAAACTCGGCTGCCTGTGTCCTAACTCGCACCAAGTCCTGTTCTCCCATCACCCCTGTGCTCGCTGACCTACAATTGGCTCCCGGTTAAGCAACACCTCGATTTCAAAATTCTCATCCTTATTTTCAAATCCCTCCATGGCCTCGCCCCTCCCTATCTCTGTAATCTCCTGCAGCCCCACAACCCCCCGCGATATCTGCGCTCCTCCAATTCTGCCCTCTTGAGCATCCCTGATTGTAATCGCTCAACCATTGGTGGTCTTGCCTTCTGTTGCCTCGGCCCTAAGCTCTGGAACTCCCTCCCTAAACCTCTCTGCCTCACTACCTCTCTTTCCTCCTTTAAGGCGCTCTTTAAAACCTACCTCTTTGACCAAGCTTTTGGTCATCTGACCTAATTTCTCCTTATGTGGCTCGGTGTCAATTTTTTTCCCCCCTGTGAAGCACCTTGGGACGTTTTACTACATTAAAGGCACTATATAAATACAAGTTGTTGTTGTTGTTGTTGTTGTTATTATTATTCAACATTCAAATACGTGCCCTTTCCAGCATCAGAAGTGGGAACTCTGGATGATTTTTAAGAACATAAGAAATAGGAGCAGGAGTAGGCCATGTGGCCCCTCAAGCCTGCTCCACCATTTAATAAGATCATGGCTGAACTTTTACATCAACTCCACTTTCCCGCCTGATCCCCATATCCCATTGATTCTCTTAGTGCCTAAAAATCTATCGATCTCAGCCTTGAAAATACTCAACGACTGAGCATCCACAGCCCTCTGAGGTAGAGAATTCCAAAGATTCACAACCCTCTGAGTGAAGAAATTTCTCCTCATCTCAGTCTTAAATGGCCGACCCCTTATCCTGAGACTATGACCCCCTAGTTCTAGACTCTCCAGCCAGGGGAAACAGCCTCTCAGCATCTACCCTGCCAAGCCCTCTAAGAATTTAATATGTTTCAATGAGATCACCTCTCATTCTTCTAAACTCCAGAGAATATCGGTCCATTCTACTTAATCTCTCCTCATAGGACAACCCTCTCATCCAAGGAATCAGTTTGGTGAACCTTCGTTGCACCCCCTCTAAGTCAAGTATATCCTTCCTTCGGTAAGGAGGCCAAAACTGTATACAGTCCTCCAGATGTGGTCTCACCAAAGCCCTTTATAATTGCAGGAAGACTTCCTTACTCTTATACTCAAATCCCTTTGCAATAAAGATGAACATACCATTTACCTTCCTAATTGCTTGCTGTACCTGCATGTTAACTTTGGTTCATGTACATGGACACCCAGGTCCCTCTGGATACCAACATTTACCAGTCTCTCACCTTTTAAAAAATATTCTGCTTTTCCATTCTTCCTACCAAAGTGGATAATTTTGCACTTCCCCACATTATACTCCATCTGCCACCTTCTTGCCCAATCACTTAACAGGTCTATATCACTTTGCAGCTTTCTGCCCCGAGCCCAGAGGTACTGAGCCAACTGTAGAAACCCCACTGTCTCCGAGCTAAGATCAGAAAAGACCAATAGATTGAATTGCCGACCTTCTTTGCCCATATAGCTCAAGAGCACGCCAACATTTACACAAAGTCATCGAGGGAACCACTCAAGTCAACTACTCTTAATAATTCAGTCCAAGTTTATACAGTCATGCTATGGGTAGTGAAGTACATTTGTCAGTATTAATATTCTATAATAATTCTGCACAACGGATGAATAGTCTAATACTTCCACATCCTGAAGGTGATAGTTTGTGCTTTAGGGGACATGTTGTGCTTTTGTCTTCGAAAGCTATATTACTGGAGGACTCACAAAAAATGAAGATGCAATCCCAATCCTGCGGGCCAGTGAGCATTCCTCTCTGGATCACCAAGAGTCTCCCTAACACCCCCTGGTGGAAATCGGGCCGGGGGCGGGGGAGTTAAAATGAGGCCAGTCACTTATCCCCTCTGATCCCATAGCCTTCCTGCTATGTTCCTATATTAAACTGCTCTTTTGAGCAGGCAAGCAAGTCACCCGCAGGAAGGAAGCGGGGTCCTACTTTAAATATGCAGATTGGGTCCGATGATGCAATCGGGGCCGATCTGTAATTATAGTTGGAGGCCTGAGCGGTGGAGGAAATGGCGGCTTCCCTGTCAGGCCAGACCTCCCGGGAGGCAGATCGTGGGCCATAAGAGGCCCAGACAGGTAAGTGCAAATTTAATTTTAAGGTTCCTTATAGGCCAGTAAGAGCAACAGACCCCCAACCCTCCCCCCCAACTCAGATCGCGGCCAGAGACCCCCCCCCACCCCAATTGCCTCCAGAGACCCCCCACTCCCCTCAACTGACTGCCGAAGACCGTTCCCACGTGTCCATGGCTGTGGCCTCCTGCCTCTGAATTCGCGCTCCTGCCCACTGGCCAGGCAATGGATCTGACCGGGTTTGGGCGAGAGTCTGGGAGAACTCATGCTAACGTCCTCGGACTTCCTGTGTGCCCCGCCTGCTTTTGGGCTCACGCGCACAGTACCCGCTCCCCCATCAAAATCGGGGCTACTGTTTAACATTGGGGAGTATGAATGGGGGTTAATCACCTCTGCACGAGCCGGAAACAGATATCCCAACCAATACATAGTCAGGTCATCAGGCGTTGACACTCCTTGATCACTAAGTGTGCCAAAACTATTTACAAAAATTATGGCTGCCAGCTTGCTATTAGATGGCCAAGGAAATGGAATATGCAACCTGTTCCTTCATGGCCAGAGTAAAAGGATGTGTCCTCCATCATAAGACTATTTGGGAAAGGGATGTGTATCCATCACTAGACTATCTGGGAAAAGGGAAGTGCACCCCATCATAGAACATATATGTAAGAACATAAGAAATAGGAGCAGGAATAGGCCACTTGGCCCCTCGAGCCTGCTCCACCATTCAATAAGATCATGGCTGATCTAGGGCTCAAAGCCACTTCCCAGCCCGCTCCCCATAACCCTTCACTCCCTTATCTTGCAAACATTTGTCTATCTCCACCTTAAATCATTAGACTGCTAGGAAAATAGTACGTCCACCCCATCACTAGACTCAGGAAAAAGGAATTTACATCCCATCATTAGACGCTTGGGAAAAAGGTCCTGTACCCCAATATTAGGAACCCCATCACTAGGAAATAATGTCATGTATCCCATCACTAGACTCTTAGGATAAAGGGTTCTGTATCTAATCAGCAGAAAAAAGGATTGTGCACTCCACTATTAAACTTGTAGAAAAAAGAGATGTATATCTCATCACTAGATTGTCATGAAAACGGATGTATATAACACCACTAGACTCTTCGGGAAAAAATAATGTACACCTCATCATTAGACTTTTAGGAAAAAGGGATTGTGTAACCTGTTATTAGATTGCCAGCGGGAAGGGTTGGTGCCCTTTCAATTTCCTTTGTTCTTAGTGAAGACTCTCTACTTTAATGTGAAACCATAGACACTTCCCTAAGAACTTGCAGAGAAGCTGAAGAAACTGACAAGATTTTGCATAGTTGGCGACAAGGTTTGGCTCATGTGAACGAGAGAAACAAATGTATCATGGCAAAGTGTGGAATGCCTCAACGATTACATCAACATCTTGCAATGTCTTGCTCAAGTGTTGCTAAATGTGTTTGATGCGAGAGGAGATCATTACGTGTTGCTAAGTGAATAATGTCATAACTTGTCTTCCCATTTAGCTAAGCTGCTGCTATTGTCACAGCTCCTACTCAAACCATTTTCATTCCTGTGGTAATCACAGTGAATTTAGGTAACAAAAACAATGCAAGTCTGTACCACCGTTTCAGAAGCTTTATTTTAACTGTTAAGATTAGAATTGCCTATAATTTGAGCTAGAATTTTTATACATATTCATCTAGCAATTTGTGGTATTTCTTTTATGTATGTGAGTAATTAACCATGATTTTCTGATTTGCAATGCCCAATCCTTGAGCACAAAATGGTTACTACTGATTGGAAATGGAGCAGAGATCCACATGTACCTGTTTTCCACATTATGTACATTTCCAGTGGAGAGGGGGTGGGGGGGGGGGGGATATTAATGGCCACAGGAAGCACTCCCTGAAATAGAGAGGAACTTATTGAGATATTTGAATGAAATCCTGATAATGTGATTTAGGCACGTGCCTATCAATGAGTCATCCAGCTGCCCATAAAAAGTGGACGCCCAGGGTTGTGAAGGGCCTGAGCTGGATACAGAAATTCAAGGTTCGCTGTTGTGTGCTGTCTGCTGCACAACTTTGCCCTGCAAAGAAGCATCATCATGGAGGAGGAAGGCTCTCGGGTGCATCAAGGCGATCATGAAGAGGAACAGGGGGAGGCTGAAGAACAGAACCCACTATCAGCTGCTCAGAGCAATTCTCATACAGGGTGGATTTAAGGAGACCATTAAGAGAAGCAGGAGGAGGCTGAAGAGATTGTAGAGTAGAACCCAATTATCAGCTGCCAGAGCAATTCTTTGCTTAACTTGCAAATATGGCCACTACATTAAACAGTGCAGTCTACATCCTCTCATGCCACCACAATACGCTTTCACCTACAATGCTTTAAATCTCCCAGGAAAATCACAAATTTCACATAGGAACATAGCAATTGATAGACAAAAAAAAGACCATGGTTCATCTCATTCACCTTCTACCATCCTGGTAGCCGGATGATACAACGATTGTTGACTAATCATGGCTATCAATCTCTATCAATTAGTCTACAACTGACCCAGACATGAAGTGCGGAAAACCCCACTGGTGGAGAGCTTTGGGAACCTGTTGTAGGTCGTACAACTCCTACTCATAGGTATCCTGACCTTACATGCTTTATACCACATGTACAGGCATTGGAAAGCACTGTCTCGAGCTTCTAAATGTGTCACAGTCCTCAGAGACAACACCATCATCTGTGACCATTTCAGCCATGCTATTGTTGTTGGGTCCTATCTCACCATCTCCACTGATCGGACAGGAGTCCAAATGGCACCAACAAAATCAGCAAAGTTGTGCCTCACAGCTCTCTCTAACTGATCCTCAAACCTGCCCACTCTTGAACCCCAGGATGCTATGAGAGTGCTATGAGCAACTGTAGGATAATGACTGGTTGTCCTTGGGTCTTCTGGCATGAGAGGTCCCACTATAGCTATTCCACATGCTCCACAGTGGAATGCTGTATTGCAAAATTATCATGCAAGTCCACGTGCATGCAGCCAGTACAATCCTCTAACTGAGGGGCCATCTGCAGCACATTCCTTGGCACAGGGTATGGTAGCATAGTGGTTATGTTACTGGACTAATGATCTGGAGATATGAGTTCAAATCCCACCACCAGCAGCTAGGGAATTTAAATTCAGTTACTGAAATAAATCTGAAATAAAAACACTAGTATTAGTACCATGAAACTGTTGTACAAAACCCATCTGGTTCACTAAGGAAATCTTGCTGGTCTGGCCTATATGTGACTCCAGACTCACAGTAATGTGGTTGGGGGAAAAATTTGGTTGGTTAATGGGGCGCTATGAAGTAGCGTCAGGGCGAGGTGAATCTAGCACCGCACGCCAATTCCAGTTGCCCCTTAGTGCTGCCACTAACAATTAGCGCCTGGGGCTTTAGCGCCAGGCAGATTGTGACGTCAGTCTGCAAATTCATTATCGCCCCCTGCCTTAGCCCTTAGTGCCTCGACCCGACAATGACAGGAAGAGGAGGCGTGAAGCAGGCGGATGGTGGCTCCAGGGGCGATATTTAAAGGGATCCGTCGCAGCTGTCAGGTTAGTGCTGTTTCACTGCTTCCTTGTCAATTTGCGATTGTGCAAGAGTTTAATCCAGTCATTTAAAGGTTCTTTGGTATCAGGAGTGTTGTGGCTACTAAAAATTTGTTACATTTATTCTGACAAAATTTCAAAGTGCTACACATCATTACATTAATGGGGGCTGCATTGGCAGTGGACCTCGCCCTCCAGGATCTATGGCAGAGGGAGCGCGGGCAGCGAGAAAGATTGCAAGATGTGGCCGGAGGGCCATCAGGGCTCTCAACAGGAGGCCTTACCTTCTGAGGGTAATCTGAGAGCACTTCTCCTAATTCCAATTAAGCAAGGAGCAGGGTATTAGAAGGCTCTGCTTCAGCAAGGATGTGGTCACCGAACTCTGTCACCTCCTGCAACCAGACCTCGAGCCTCAGATCAGGGTGACCACGGCGCTCTCAGTGGCAGTCAAGGTCACCGTCGTCCTCAATTTCTTCGCCAGCAGTTCCTTCCAATCTGCAACAGGAAATATAGTGGAACATCTCGCAGTTCACCATTCATTGCTGCATCCGGGAGGTCACAGTGGCTCTCTACAGTAGGAGAAGGGACTACATTTCCTTCCCCATCACCAGAGAGAAGCAGGACGAACATGCATGTGGTTTTGCCAGGATAGCAGGATTCCCAATGGCGCAGGGCGCCATTGACTGCACCCACGTGGCTTTGCGGACACAGCATAACAATCCTGAGGTCTTCCATCACCGCAAAGGCTACCACTCACCTAATGTGCAGTTGGTGTGCGACCACAGACAGCGAATCCTGAATGTGAATGCCCGCTATCCTGGCAGCAGCCATGATGCCTTCATCCTGCACCAGACTGGTGTGCCAGCACTCTTTCAGCCACCACATCAAGCTCGTGGTTGGCTGGTCGGAGACAAGGGCTACCCGCTCTCCACCTGGCTCATGACTTCCCTCCACAACCCGAACACACCTGCGCAGCACTCATATAATGAGAGCCATGCTGCCACCAGGAACATCATCGAGCAGACCATCGGGATGCTCAAGCAATGGTTTCGCTGCCTTGACTGCTCAGGAGGAGCCCTCCAGTACTCGCTGGAGTGGGTGTCCCATTTCGTCGTGGTGTGCTGCATGCTCCACAATCTGGCTATCATCAGATCCCGCTACAATACTAGCCTCTAAAGAACGTGTTGTGCCAGTATCTGAGCTGGTGCCTGCGGGTGAGGCATGCAGTGACGCGCGGTCTTCTTCCGCCTCGCTCTCTATGGTACCCTCAGGGACAGGCTGCTCAGCTGCTTGCTCATTATCTGAAAGCATAAAGGCAGAAGAGTCGGGTTAAGGTGAGGGTAGGGGGTCAGGAAGGGAGAAAGGCATGCATACAGCATGATTAGCTGGAAAGTGGGAAAGGCTTGTGGGGCGAGGGGGAAGTGGGATGTGAGAAGAAGGAGTAGGGATGAACATACCGTTGTTGTCCTCAAGGGGGTCAACATCGCCGGTGGCTACGGCGCCCACCACCTGGCGCCCAATAATTTGCAGCACTCTTTCCTCCAGCTCAGAAAGTGGTTGGGTGTCAGGTTGTCCCCCACCTGTGCGCTCCTGCTCCCTCTGTTGTGAGCCACCTTGGCCTGCAAGAGAGAGGAAAGTGTGTGAGTGAGTGTGGAGCAATGTGTTTGGGAGATGTGCCTGCCATAGTTGAATAGCTGTCATTGTGTGCAAGGTGTGAGATGTGGGTGTGAGTGTTGGTAGGTGGAGATTGTTGATGAGTGAGTGTTGGGGTGTGGTGCTTTGGGCAGTGTGTGAAGACTATAGTTCAGATGGTGGTATGTAGCATTTGTTGAAGCATTGACTCACCCTGACCACCCGAGTGAGGTCGTTAAATTTCTTCCTGCACTGTGTGTGGGTCCTGGGGACCACAGTGCTGCACGAGACCTGCTGGACTACCTCGCTCCACATGGCGCGGAAGACTTGCCGCGAGGGCCTCCTGCCACTTGCCGGGTACAGCACCGCCCTCCGTCTCTCCACAGCGAAGACAACGCCTCCAATGTCTGGTCGAAGAATCTGTGAGCTCTCTCCCTGGGCCGTTGATCTGCCATAATGACACCTCCTTCAGTGGCCCGGTTCCTTCTCCTTGGCCTTCTGCTGCTTGCTGAGACAGCTGCAGAACCAGCAATGCTGAGAATGAGGTTCTGCAGCATGATTGAACCTCCCCTTTAAGAACTGGAAAGAGCCTGTGGCAATGATGACGAGTGATTAGACTGCACCTGAAATTGGTTAGCACTTTGAGTCTAACGCCACTGAGCTAGGCTGTTATAGCTTGATTTAGCGCTCCCATCCTTTCTTAGAGTGATGAGACTTAATTTAGTGTGCAGCAAGATTCATTAGCGCCTGGCGCTAAATCTCAAACTTTCAGAAGTCAGCGCCCATTCCTGGGCTATAATGAATTTTGCCCCCATTGACTCTTAACTACCCTCTGAAATGGCCTAACAAGCCACTCAGTTGTACCAAACCTATATGAAAAAGAATAATAAGAATAAAACCGGACGGGCCACCTGGCATCGACCTCAGCACTGGCTTCGGTCACAATGAAGGCACACCCAGCCCAGTCGATCCTGCAAAGTCCTCCTCACTAACATCTGGGGACTTGTGCCAAATTTGGGAGAGCTGTCTCACGGACTAGTCAACCAACAGCCTGACATAGTCATACTCACAGAATCATACCTTTCAGCCAATGTCCCAGATTCCTCCATTACCATCCCTGGGTATGTCCTGTTCCACCGGCAGGACAGACCCACCAGAGGTGGTGGCACAGTGGTATACAGTTGTGAGGGAGTGGCTCTGGGAGACTTCAACATTGACTCCGGACCCCATGAAGTCTCATGGCTTCAAGCAAAGCATGGGCAAGGAAACCTTCTGCTGATTACCACCTACCGCCCTCCCTCAGCTGATGAATCAGTACTCCTCCATGTTGAACACCACTTGGAAGAAGCACTGAGAGTAGCAAGGGCACAGAATGTACTCTGGGTGGGGGACTTCAACGTCCATCACCAAGAGTGGCTCGGTAGCACCACTACTGACCGGGCTGGCTGAGTCCTGAAGGAAATAACTGCCAGTCTGGGCCTGCGACAGGTGGTGAGAGAACCAACACGAGGGAAAAACCTACTTGACCTCGTCCTCACCAATCTACCTGTCGCAGATGCATCTGCCCATGACAGTATTGGTAGCAGTGACCACCGCACAGTCCTTGTAGAGACAAAGTCCTGTCTTCACACTGAGGACACCCTCCATCGTGTTGAGTGGCACTGCCACCGTGCTAAATGGGATAGATTCACAACAGATCTAGCAGCTCAAAACTGAGCATTCATGAGGCGCTGTGGGCCATCAGCAGCAGCAGAATTGTATTCCACCACAATCTGTAACCTCATGGCCTGGCATATCCCTCACTCCACCATTACCATGAAGCCAAGGGACCAACTCTGGTTCAACGAGGAGTGTAGAAGAGCATGCCAGAAGCAGGACCAGGCGTACCTGAAAATGAGGTGCCAACCTGGTGAAGCTGTAACACCGGACTACATGCATGCTAAACAGTGGAAGCAGCATGCTATAGACTGAGCTCAGCGATCCCACAACCAATGGATCAATTCAAAGCTCTGCAGTCCTGCCACACCCAGTCGTGAATGGTGGTGGACCATTAAACAACTAACGGGAGGAGGAGGTTCCATGAACATCCCCATCCTCAATGATGGCGGAGCCCAGCACGTGAGTTGTTTGCAACCACCTTCAGCCAGAAGTGCCGAGTGGATGATCCATATCGGCCTCCTCCTGAGGTCCCCACCTTCACAGAAGCCAGTCTTCAACCAATTCGATTCATCCCACGTGATATCAAGAAACGGCTGAGCGCACTGGATACAGCAAAGGCTATGGGCCCCGAAAACATCCTGGCTATTGTGCTGAAGCCTTGTGCTCCAGAACTAGCCGCGCCTCTAGCCCTCCCCAAATGCATTACCCCACACTTCTCCGGATTGAATTCCATTTGCCACTGTTCTGCCCACCAGACCAGTCCATTAATGTCTTCCTGCAGTCTACAGCTTTTTTCTTCATTATCAACCACACGGCCAATTTTTGTATCATCTGCAAACTTCTTAATCATACTTCCTACATTCAAATCCAAATCATTGATATATACCACAAAAAGCAAAGGACCCAGTACTGACCCCTGCGGAACCCCACTGAAAACAGCCTTCCAGTCACAAAAACACCCTTTGACCATTACCCTTTGTTTCCTGTCTCTGAGCCAATTTTGGATCCAACTTGCCACTTTGCCTTGGATCCCATGGGTTTTTATTTTTGTGACCAGTCTGCCATGCGGGACCTTATCAAAAACCTTGTGAAAATCCATATAGACTACGTCAAACGCACTACCCTCATTGATCCTCCTTGTTACCTCCTCAAAAAATTGAGGGTTTCTGGCATACATCTTCAGCAGCCTGTCCCAGCATAACTCCAGTGAATCAGAGCCGGAAATTCTTCAGGAGGCTGTCGATCAGCACACCGCTCATCCCCACCTCTTTGAGGATTTTCTGCTGGATGTGATTTCGGGAGGGTCAACATCTTGCAATGGCGTTTAGTCGAGGGGAATCTGTCATCTGACATATTTACTGTTATTTGAGTCCTAGCAACATGAGGGACCAGGAACATCGTGGCAGGGGCAGTTCAGCCATTTTAGCGTGTCCAATTGATTTGCAAGGGAGACCTGCATTTTTGCCTTGAGTACAAAAGTGTTGGGAAAAAGCTCAACTCACAACTCTTTTGCTTACCTATGTTGTTAAATTGATTTTACACTACATGCTTTTAAATGAAATGACCTATTAATGCAAAATATATTAAATTGGTAGGAATTAAACACCGTTCAGCTCACCCTTGCTTCCTTATTATCCCATCTGTGCATTGGAGATGAATAAAATATTACTTATGAATTAGCAGGAATGGTTGTCAACTAGACAAATCTTTGTATGTATAGCCAGATGCAGATACCAATAGATAGATTTACTCTTTGCTGTTAACTTTTCCCATTCCCTCTTTTTTAGCTCTCTATGCACACTCCCCTCCTTGGTGCTGGGGGTGAGATAGATCCGTTTATGGAAATCTCCACAGATGTCATCACTCACACTGCTTGATCTACTTACTTACCAGTTGTACTTGGGTAGTACTTAAGGGGACAACCCCGCCCCAGACAGTTTGGCCTGCGTTTTACCCTCGGGGACACTGAGGGTAAAATACAAGTGAAAACTGGGATTCAGACTCAAGTCTCTTGGTCAGGTGCTCAGCGCTCTTAACACTTTTACTATATTGCCTTCCCTAAAGTATAACTTTGCCATGACATTTAGTTTGCTGTTTGATTTGGAGGAAGGAACACAGTTGTTTGAAAATACTGTACTCTAATCTTTAAATGAAGGAGTCAAGCTGCCTTTTAACTTTTCCAACCGTTTGGAAACGTTAGGAAAATATCTGTTGTTGCACTTTCATAGTACAGGATCCAGAACATATGAAAGTCTGCTGTCTGGCCAAAAGTATTCACTGAACAGCAATTTACAGCTCAACAGGAATTTACAGCTACAAGTATTCAAAATTAATCTCGTGGGTGAAGATGGAAAATTGCTTGTGGCTTTTTTTTTGTTTTAGTTTGTCGTTACTTGACTGTCATGATATTAAATTAGCAGGAATTCATATATATCTGGTTTTTTTATTGTAAAATTTTCTGATTCATGGGAAATACCCTAGTGGTAGACAGTACTCCAGGGGAAGGAGGATGCTGGAGGTACAGAATGTTCCAGGGAGGGTTAATAATGGTTTCTTCCCAGATATCTTTGAGACTTCCCAGGTCATGCCTGGATTAGACTCAGACATTGGGAAAGTGCAATCTTTTGAATGTTTTGTGGGTTTGATCTGCCCCTTTGAGACTGAATTGTATAAGGATCCAGATCCCTGCAGGGTGTTCTGCAATCATGTACCTTTCTGGGTGTTGTCAGATGCTTTTGCATCCCACTGGAGGTAAAATCAGATGTCTAATTGTATTAACTCTGTGTAATACAATCTGATGCTCAAACCAGGGTTGGAAATGATTGATAGATGGATAGATAGACGGGCGGACGGACGGACAGACAGATGGGCGGACGACAGGCAGGCAGACAGACAGACGGACATCAGGCAGGCAGATAGACAGGCAGTCAGACAGACAGACAGGCAGACAGGCAGACAGACAGATAGACAGATAGATAGATAGATGATAGACAGATGGACGGATGACAGACGGATGGATGACGGACGGATGACAGACGGATGGATGACAGACAGACGGATGACAGACAGACAGACGGACAGATGACAGACAGACAGACGGACGGATGTCAGACAGACAGATGGCAGGCGGGTGGATGGATGACAGACAGACAGGCAGACAGACAGACGGATGACAGACAGACAGACGGATGACAGACAAGCAGACAGGCAGACGGATGACAGGCAGGCAGACAGACAGACAGATAGACAGGCAGACAGATAGACAGACAGATATACAGGCAGATAGATAGATAGATAGATAGATAGATAGATGATAGACAGGCAGACAGACAGACAGACAGATAGATAGAGATAGATAGATAAATAGATAGGCAGACAGACAGAAAGATAGATAGATAGATAGACAGATAGAGATAAACAAATGTGGGATAATAATTTTATATATTGTTGCGACCTAGCAAAATGTGCGAGAGTTTCATTTTAATATAATAATGGATGTTAATACTCCCTAATGCAATTTCCTATCCTTTTAGGATGGGATCACACTGTGCATTCTGCTCACTCATCTGCAGTGAGTTAAAAAAGTAGACCACAGGGTCGATTTTCTTGTGCGGTGTAAGTCGGAGGTAGGGTGACAGGGAAGACTGCCCAATGTCAGTAGCGAGAGGCCCAAATCATTTTGATGGCCAGGCCTCATTTAAATCTCACAGGCAAACTGCCCACACATTAATAGCATTGATTGGCAGCTCGCCGCTTAGGAGGGCGGGATTTCCGGTGGGCCCAATGCCGACTTATAGCAAGCTTGCAGCTCTTAAAGTGAGTTGTGCATGACATTTTTGGTGAGATTTTTTGAACTTTCTGTGATCACTGTCTCCTGCAAGGGCTCCCCGGTTCAGTGATGCACCAGTGAAGGTCCTGGTGGAGCAGGTGAAGGCTTGCAGATGGATCTCCTTTTCCCACAGCTGTCAGGAGGGTGCCCACACAGGCGCTGTCGCCAGACTGGATGTAGGTGGCTGAGAATGCTAATGCCAGGAGAATTAATCCCAGGATATGGGTGCAGAGTCAGAAGAAGTTGAATTACCTGACCTGAACTGCAAATATAAGAATAATGTCTTGCTATCTCTTGTTCTCAGGATGAGACCTTGCCACAGAACTTCCCCAACCAAACTTCAAACACCTCCCTTCCCCGCTCCACATGCTTCTCTTCCAGTCACAATGGGACATAGAGTTATACAGCACAGAAAGAGGCCCTTCGGCCCATCGTGTCTGTGCCGGCCATCAAGCCCTATCTATTCTAATCCCATTTTCCAGCACTTGGTCTGTAGCCTTGTATGCTATGGCGTTTCAAGTGCCGTTACAGATCTGGCATTACATATTTGCTCTGCCTTCCAGACTGACTTGTTTTTTCCTCTATATTTGGCTGTGCATCACCCCCTACTATAGCTCCACTCCATATCCCATCCCCCTGCCAAGTTAGTTTAAACCGCCCCCCCCCCCCCCCGCCCGCAACAGCACTAGCAAACCTCCCCGCAAGGATGTTGGTCCCGTTCCGGTTCAGGTGCGACCCGTCCGATTTGTACAGGTCCCACCTTCCCCAGAAGCAGACCTAGTGATCCAGGAAACTAAAGCCCTCCCTCCTGCACCAACTCTTTAGCCACGCATTCATCTGCTCTATCCTCCTATTCCTATACTCACTAGCACGTGGCACCAGGAGTAATCCAGAGATTACAACCTTTGAGGTCCTGCTTTTTAATCTGCTACCTAGCTCCCTAAATTCTTGTTGCAGGACCTCATCCCTCTTTCTACCTATGTCGTTGGTACCAATGTGAACCACGACCTCTGACTGTTCGCCCTCCCCCTTCAGAATGCCCTGCAGCCATTCAGTGACATCCTTGACCCTGGTACCAGGGAGGCAACATACCATCCTGGAGTCACGTCTGCGTCTGCAGAAGCGCCTGTCTACACCCCTCACTATTGAGTCTCCTACCACTATTGCTCTTCCACTCTTACTCCTCAGTGCCGTGAACTTGGCTCTGGCTGCACTCCCCAGAGGAACCGTCACTTTCACCGTTTTCCAACACAGAAAAACGGTTGTTGAGTGAGATGCACTCTGGGGCTTTCCTGACGACCTGCCTGCCCCCCTTCTTCTGACTGGTGGTCTCCCATTCCCTCTCTGACTGCTCTTTCTTAAGCTGTGGGGTGACCATGTCTAAAAACGTGCTATCCACGTAACTCTCAGCCTCGCGGATACACCGCAGTGCCTCCAGCTGATGCTCGAGCTCCGAAACCAGATCTCAAGTTGGCCAAATCGTTGGCACTTACTGCACATGTGGTCATCCTGACTGCAAGAAGCGTCTAGGAATTCCCACATGCTGCAGGCCGTGCAACGCACGGGACTGAGGTCCCCTGCCATACTTTTAATTAAAAAACTCTTACCTCAAATTTAAACTCTCGGATTCTCGCTCTCCCGAACTACCTTAACTATGAACTACCTTAAAAGAAATAAACTTAAAATTGAAGAAAAACAAAGCACTCACCCACTACTCACCAATTAGCTTCTTCCCCTGCGCCGGCGTCACTTTCTGTACTGTGACGTCACTCTCGAATTCTGCTGCTGCTCCCGCTGCTCGACTGGGCCTGAAAATCACCGACCTTTATTTTCTCCTACAGCCGCTGCTCCCTCGCAGGTCCACCGCTCTCGCTGCTGCCACTGGTCGACTGGGCCTCTGAATAGACACTGCACCAACACTCCGTCTCATTTTAATCTCACACTCATCTGCCGCAGAACAGGTACAAACAGCATTCTACTTTTACTTGGTGACAACTGAAAAGCATTTCACTCTTTTGGTAAGCGCTTTCACTTTCACATTGGAGCCACTTTCCTGCACTTTACCACCTCCCCATCCTGCTCACAACTTGCTGCTTCTCCCTCTCAGCTGGCACACTCTGTGAAGCTGCCGCATGCATTTGCACAACCCTTACACAAGAACCACACACCAACTCACACCCATTCTTCCGGCAGGACAAGCTGGCTCACAATATAAGGGGGAAGGACCAAGACTAGGGGAGGGCCAACTTCCATTCAAACCCTCGCTCAGATGGAAGAGGAAGCTTCGGAGATCACTGGGGCAGGCAGCAGGAGAAGCAGTGGGGATGGCGAGGCTGTAGGCCACGTACAGCAGGATATCTACCTATTTCTCTTACCATTTCTCTTTCCTCAATTCATACATACCTGCAGCCTGGTGCTGTATTGTGATGCCAATCATAAGAACATAAGAAATAGGAGAAGGAGTGGGCAGTATTCCCTTTAATGCTGCTGGGCCACGCAACCACGCAGCGCTCTGGACCCCCCGCACAGCTGGCTCACCGTCTTTTAAATAGAAAAACCACCCATGTGCGGAATTTTGAATGGGCCGCGCAGCCCGTTAAAGGGGCCACACAGTGCAAAACAAAATTAAAGAGAACATTGGGAGTAGGAAATAAGGCCCCTTGAGCCTGCTCCACCATTCAATAAGATCATGGCTGACCTTCGACCTCAACTCCACTTTCCCGCCCTATCCCGATATCCCTTAATTGCTTTAGAGTCCAAAGGAGAAAAATTCAGTATCGCCCCGTTTGGGGCGCCATTATCGGCCGTGCGTAAAGTTTAGCGCCTGGTGCTAATTATCGCCACCGACTGCAAACTTGGTTTTTATCACCCCTGGAGGTGATTGGAGCGCTAAATCAGGCGCTACACACCTGTCTTAAGGTGCAAAGGCCGAGGAGCGAGGCGCTAACTCAGAGCGCTGGCGCAGCGCAGGTGCTGTCAGTTAGCGATGGAACACAGACACACTGGCGCCGGACAGTTCTTAAAGGGGAGGGTCGATCTTGCTTTCCAGCCACACCCTGCTCATTGGAGCCTTGAATCTAGGCCTGGAGAGACCTGTGCCTAAATCTCCCAGCCAAGGACTATGGAGAGGGTGAGAGAACGAGCTCAGCGCTTCAGCGAGCGGGCCTTGGATGCTCTGGTTGGTGCGGTGGAGCGCAGAAGATCTATACTCTTCCCTGAGAGTGGCAGGAGGCCTTTGCCGCGCGAGTACAGAAGAGTGTGGAGGGAGGTGGCTCAGAGCGTCTCCTCCAGGAGCATGGTGCCCAGGACCCATACTCAATGTCGAAAAAAGTTCAACGACCTCACTCGGGTCGTCAGGGTGAGTGGCTTTTTTTCAATACCTCTCCATCCCTCCATCTCAACCTCACTCTATGGCCAGAGGGTCTTAAAACCCAATGCCCAACACTCATCCAACACCTATGGTCCTCTCATGAAACACACATGCACATTCCAGACTTTGCATACAGTAAGGGCTATTCACCTATGGGAGGCACATCAGGCAAGACCATGGCTGCATACAGTAAGGGCTATTCACCTATGGGAGGCACATCAGGCCATGGCTGTATATTTACTCAGACGCCGTCCTTTTTCTTGCAGGCCAAGCTATCTCATAATAGGAAACAGCAGCAACGGACGGGTGGAGGGCGGCCTCAGCTGCAACCCCTCAGCGATCTTGAGGCGCGCGTCCACAGGATTGTGGCAAGCCAGGTGATCGGTCCCGTCACCCCTGGAGAGGCCGACCCCGTTCTGGACAGCAATGGTAAGGTGATCACCTTTTTCTCCTCTCTCCTTCCACTTGTCCCTCACAACACCAGCCTTTGACACTTTCAATCCAACTTACTAAATCGCTGCACTCCTTCCTCCCTTACTGACCCCCTGTCCTCACGCTAAAGCCACTCTTGTACCTCCCTGCTTTCAGATGGTGATTCACCAGCTGAGGAGACGGGCCCTCAAGCTGCCAGTGGGAGTGAAGCTGCAGGCGAGGAGAAAGATGAAGCCGGAGCATCAGCGCCACCCTCTCCCGAGGAAGCCCATGCCCACACTGGGAACACGCCTTCCCTGGAGGGGAGCAGGGGGGAAGGGTCTGATGAGGATGAAGCTCCAGGACCCAGCGGGCTGCAGCAACGTGATGGGGGTAGGGAAGCTCGAGTGCCTTCTCCCCGGAGGGAGAGTAGGCCAGCGAGTCCTGCTGCACTGGACGCAGAGCAGGAGTGGCTCATCGCTGAAATGAACACCCAGGCGGTGGACATGCACATGGGTGCTGTGGGAAGGGTGCCCGAATGCATTGAATCACTGGCAAGGAGTGTGGAGCACTTCGCTGTAGCACAGGCAGATGCCACGCAAATGTTTAGTGCTGCAATTCAGTCACTGGCTGCCGTGACCCCATCTCAGACTGCTCTCATGCAGACTCAGATTGAGGTCACGCAAGCACTGACTGCTGCCATTCTCGCTGGTTCGGACACATTTCCCCGGGGCTCTCACCGCGCTGCAGCAGGCCAGCTATCTGTGCTCCAGCAGATTGCTCCGGATGCTGAAGTGCTGCCCCGTGGGAGTGCCAGTGTGTCGGTCGAGCAGGGAGTTGCTGTCCTCTCTCAAGATGACAGCATTCCTGCTGCACCACTGTCACTTCTCCATTGCACTTGCCACCGCCTGTAGCCCAGACTGCTGCCGCCCATGCAGAGTTGGTGCAGTCTGCTGCCGGGCCCTCCAGGCCCAGAGCTGGTCGAGGCCGTCTTTCAAGGGCATCTGCAGTCTCAGGTTCTGACAATCAGCAGCCTTCCCCAGCCTTGCTGCAGCCACTGGGGCCCCATTACGGAGGAGCAGTAGGGTGGGAAGGGGGGAAGTGCGCAAGGGAAGGAGATCACCCTCGAAGGGCAAAAAGTAGGAGGTGTGACAAAATGTTTGTCAATTTTTTATTAAAGGCCGAGGTTCGTGGTCAAACTTTTGTTTAGTGTTTTGGACATTATCTCCAGGTTGTGAGAACCAGTTATGTTAATGACTGTTTTTTTGTGTTTCTTTCTATTAGTTTGTCATGAAGAAATGACACACACAGAGTTTGTAAAATAAATAATTTTTTGTATTCAAAATGTACATGTTTGGTCTTTGGAATCATTGTTGCCTTGGCCGGCTTAAGGGTTGTGGGTTGGTTTCATTCATGTTGTTCTCAATGGCAGAAGCCATTTCCTCAGCCGGGGCCTTGAAGCGGCTTGCTATCAGCCGTTGACGGACGGCCCTTCCAGTTTCAACATTGTGGGCCTCCCTCCCGCCTTGGTGCTGCTGCTGATCATCCTCCTCCTCTTCCTCCTCCTCTTCCTCCTCCTCCTCCGGTGGTGCTCCAAGGCCTGGTGGCATTGGCTGGGTCCTGAGGATTGCCAGGTTATGCAGCATGCAGCACACAACTATGAAGAGGGAGACTCGCTCAGGCGAGTACTGCAGGGCTCCTCTTGAGTGGTCCACACTGATTGTGTGCTCAACGATGTTCCTGGTGGCGAGATGGCTCTCGTTGTACCGCAGCTCAGCAGGGGTGTTGGGGGTATGGAGCGGTGTCATCAGCCAGGTGCACAGTGGGTAACCCTTGTCCTCGAGAAGCCAACCACTTGGGTGATACGGTGCCTGGAAAAGGTCTGCCACAGTAGTCTGGTGTAGGATGAATGCATTGTGGCTGCTGCCAGGATAGCGGGCATTGACAGCGAGTATCAGCTGTCTGTGGTCACAGACCAACTGGACGTTTAGGGAGTGGAATCCCTTTCGGTTGCGGAAATCCTCTGCATTCTCATGCGGTGCACGCAATGCCATATGCGTGCAGTCAATGGCACCCTGCACCATGGGGAAGCCCGCTATCCTCGCAAAGCCCAATGCGTGTTCATGCTGTTTGGCCCGGGTCATCGGGAAAGAGACGTACTGGTGTCTCCTTTTATAGAGGGCATTTGTGACCTGACGGATGCAGCAATGGACAGCGAACTGGGAGATATTGGCAATGTCCCCAGTAGCTGCTTGAAAGGAGCCGGTGGCATAAAAGTTCAGAGCCACTGTGATCTTCACTGCCACCGACAGAGACGTCCTGGTCCTCAGTTGAGGCTGCAGATCTGGCTGCAGCAGGTGGCAGAGCTCAGTGACCACGTCCTTGCTGAAGCGCAGCCTTCGCAAACACTGCTCCTCAGACATATTAATGTCGGAGAATTGTTGGCGAAATACCCTGGGAGGGTAAGGTCTCCTGTACAGAGGCCTGTTGGCCCTCCTCCGTCTGGCCATGATTGCCACTCTGTCTCTGCGTCTATGTTGCCTCCGAATCTGCCGGCGCAGGACGACGCCCCGAATCAGTGCAGCCTCGAGTCTCTTGGCAATCAAAGTAATGAAGGTCAAATCCAAAAGTACCTGCAAAGTGATGCTCAGTAGCCAAAACTACTTCACACAGCGTTGACTCTATGCAGAAGTCTCTCCTTCTCTCTCTCAGAATCTCTCACTCTGTCAGAATGAGTGGTGCAAAAATGTCTACCACAAAAAAAGCCAGGAAGAGGCCGCGTTTAAATAGCGCCCCCCCAGCCCCACAGCGACTGGGAAATGTTCCAGTCTACCTGTCGTTGCTTGCGCCAGGTGGAAAGGAGGGGGGCGCCACTCAATATCCGCTCCGGGGCGCCACAAGGGCGTTACACGCTCGAATGACGTCAAGATCTGTGTGTGCAGGAGATCGGGGCGGTATTGTTTAGCGCCGCCGCAAAATGTCTGGTCAATTTCGCGAGTGGCGCAGATATCGCCGTGCCCGGGCGCTAATTGCTTTGCACCTCATTAGCGCCCTCTTAAGGCGCTAACGGGAGGCGCAAACCAACTGAATTTTTCCCCCAAAAAATCTATCGATCTCAGTCTTGAATCTACTCATCGACTGAGCATCCACAGCCCTCTGGGGTAGAGAATTCCAAAGATTCATAACCCTCTGAGTGAAGAAATTTCTCCTCATATCCGTCCTAAATGGCCGACCCCTTATCTATGACCCCTAGTTATAATCCGTCCAGCCAGGGGAAACAGCCTCTCAGCATCTACCTTGCCAAGCCCTCTAAGAATTTAGTACATTTCAATGGCCCAGAAATTGATCCCGCGACGCGAGAGTACGCACTGCGTACTCTCGCGTATTCCCACTCCAATTGCCGGTTTTCTGCATGCCCTGCGCATGCGCTGAAAACCGGCAATTGCTCTTCTGAAAAGGGGGCGGTTCCTCGGTGCATCGCGTGCTCGCTACAGGCTGCGCGCACGCTGTGCACTTCATGCTTTGGACGCGCAGGTAAGTACTGAAGATTTTAGAAATGTAAAAAGGAGGAGTAAGACCCACTTTTAAGAAGGTGAATTAAGTATTTTTTTGAATTTTTTTTAACAGGTATATCTTTTTTAGAGACTTTAAAGACAGGTAAGTTTATTTTTATAACTTTTTAAAAGATTTTAAATTTTTTCAAAAATTTAATTTTTTATTTAAAATGGTTAATTTAATTAACTATACTTATTTTATTAATGTGATGGTTTTTTTTTAATTTAATTGAGGTTTAGCTGTTATTTTGGGGGGTGTAAGATTCATAGATTTCACAGCAGTATGTGAAACTTATGAATGGAAGATGGTGTGCTGCCATTGGCTCTAACTGAGTCACGTGATCCCACAGCTCGCACGAATTCACTACGCCGCTGGGATACGCAAGCACTGCCCAGCTGATCTCTAGAACATCAAGTTCGTGCGAGCTGGATCTGAAAAAGCACAAGCGAGGTGAGAGATCGCGGGAAAGCCTTACCCCCGCGGGAACAGAGCGAGATCAATTTCTGGGCCAATGAGATTATCTCTCATTCTTCTAAACTCCAGAGAATATAGGCCCATTCTACTCAGTCTCTCCTCATAGGACAACCCTCTCATCTTCTTCTACAATTGAACCACAGATCTCCTACAGTCTGCTCTCGAGCACATCAGTGGGAGTGCTGAGCTGCAGCCCCATGGCAATGATGCAATGGGAGTGCCTCCTGATCCCTTCTCTCACGATGACAGCATGCTTGTTCCCTTGCCACCCCCTCAACCAACGTCGGCCATCCACAGGAGGAGCACCTTGTAGTAGCAGGTTAAGAAAGACGCCGAGGTTACCAAAGGGCACTGTGGGCAGACGCCCAGCTGCTTATTATTTCTGTTGCCATTTGTTAGGATGATTAAACCGTAACAAGCTTTCATTTGATTAGGTTGACTGCCAAGTGGTTCTGCAGTAGCTGCGAACCCGGCAAAGCCAGGTGCCACTTATATGAATGATGGTCAGGGATGGAAGTTCTTTATTGGAAGTTGCACGGACAGATGCGGATGATTGTGGGGTTGGGGAGGAGTAATTTAGAAGAAGCGATGGTCAGTAGGTTTTTGGCGTACAAGCTCTTGCTGCAGGCTGATGTCACAGACCACCTGTTGCTACTGCATCCTCCAGCATATCAGCTTCCTTCTCTTTGTGTGGTGGATGGTCCTCCTCATCTGTTGCCAACAGTAGCTCTCCCTGTCGCAGGTCAAATTTATGCAGGGAGCAGCACGCCACCAATATCCTTGACACTCTCCTAGGGCTGTACTGTAGGAAACTAGGGTTGTCAGCTCTCCAGGATTGTCCTGGAGTCTCCAGAAATTCAAAGTCATTCTCTTGGACATTGGCTGCGAGCAACCCAGCAGAAAAATCATAGGGGCATTAAAAAAAACTAGTTGTTCATTTAATTTTCTTTCATCACTGTCGTTTATTAGTTCTCAACATATTGCAGATGGGGGGAAAAAAAGGCTGTTTGACTGGGAGGGGCGGTTGGAGGCAGGAGGTCATGTGGTGAAGCCTCTGGGAATATGTCCGACCAGAGTTGGCACCCCTACAGAAAATCCCCAGAGCGATCCCGGCAGCAGAATCATTGTTTCAGCACCCCGATGGACAACGCGCTGGCTGCTCTGCATGAGCAGGGACTGCTGTTGTATCTGATCTCTGCTGGTGTCCATGGGTTTTGGAGCAGGGTCATCAGCCTGCAGAGGTTGTCCCTTGTCTCCTCGCCGCCAGCTTGGGACATGCTGCTCCTCATCAAAGAGAGCGGTAATGCTGGACTGTCGGCATCATCAGAGTCGACAGAAAGTGGGCACACACCTGCGGGAACCATGGTCACAGACTAGCTGGACATTAAGGGAATGAAAACCTTTGAGATTCAGGAAGGTGCCCGACTCGTTGGCAGGAACCCTGATGGCCATGTGTGTGCAGGCGATGGCACCTTGTACTTGTGGGAAAGGCTGCAATAGCTGCAAAACCCACAGCCCTTTCTGGCTGTCTCCTGAGGTCTATGGGGAATGCGATGAAATCATTCCCCCTGGCACACAGTGCGTCTGTGGCCTGCTTTATGGAGGAATGCACTATGGCCTGACTGATGTTGCATCTCTCCAGCTGCAGCCTGAAATGACACTAATGCATTGAAATTCAGGACTGCGGTGACCTTAACTGCGACAGGTGATGCATTGCAGCATCCTGCAGATTTCTGCGGCTGCCTGTCGTGAGCAGCCCAATCTAACCCTACCCTGCTCCTCACTGGGGGTCAGGTAGCTCAGTATGGGCCTGTAGACCCTATGGGCAGGGTAACACTATCTGTGAGCAGCTCTCCTCCTCCTGGCTTAATCGCAGGGCCACATGTTACTCCCTGAAGCTCCACCACCTGTTGCTGCTCCTCCTGTTGCTCCTGTTCCTGCAGCCAGTAAAGGGTGGCCAATATCACCCCCATTTTCCAGTAGTGCAAGCACCCCTCTGTGCTAAGAGAATGGTTGAAATGGCAAAATATTTCTTAAAGAGCACAACTTCAGAAAGCAACCCGAGTAAACCTCCTTCAACTCACCTGATAGATACCAATAATGTGACTAATTCCAGGAGAGTGCCCCTTTAAATACTACCAGGGATGCCTGTTTCTGACCTGTACTGCCCAGTAGTACTGGGTGGGTCCAGCAATTAGTGTTCATCACCCAAATTTGGATGAAAATGTCATCGGGTTCCTATTGACATCATAGGATTCTGATTTGCATATTTTAACGTGGCTCCCGCCTGCTTCAGGCAGCTGTGCTGGCCGCCTATGTATAGACGCTGATGAAAATGGCGGCAAGTGGATTGGAGGCGAGAACAGACTCTGAGTTTTGCACTCTGATTTTTATAGCACTGCCGCCCCAATCCCACCCAAGAACAGGTACGAAAATCGGCCCCTCCATGTGCAAAGGGACAGAGGAATTTTTGTCTGATTTCCATATATTATTTTACCTTTTTTTCAGTAGCTTTTTAGTGCTGGTTTTTGTTTGTTTTTCTTGGCATCAGAACATGTAAGGAATATTTGTGTAGAAATAAAAATAACCAAATATTGTCTTCAAAGTTACCACAAAACAGACTATAATTGAAGCATTTACAAGTGTTCAGCAGAACAGGAAGAGCATAAAAGATGAGGGGATATGAAAAGGGGCTCTTACAATACAAACTTTCATTGCAGCTCAGGGAGTGCCAAGGCATGTAACTGCAAAGTACAGAGTCCCATGCCAGTTGGCAAGCCAAGTTAAAATTAATGATGGGGGATGTTTTTAAAGTGGCCAAATGGAATATTTCATGGTTGAAATAGTACATGATGAAAGGTGGCCAAGGAGGTCACCCAAGCTGGACAGCCTGCACCTGTCATCATGTCACCAAATGAATCTGCAGGCCCTGGCATACCTTTCTGGCAAATGACCAAGGGCTCCATCGGCTCTTGGTCAGCATGGAGGCATACGCAGAGCTGCACCAAGGACACCTGCACCCAACTGCAACCTAGGATTGGCACTGCCAGTGCTTGTAAAGGTCACCACCCTCCTCAACCTTTCTCTGTCTGGCAGTATCGGCCAATATGCTGCCCACACGTGCACCAAACATGTGGCTGATGCATTGGTCAACACCACCAGCACGATCATCTCCTTTCCCGTTGAATAGTAACAGAGGCCAATTTCACCAGTCGCTGGGTAACAGGATGGCAGCTATATGGCCACCTGGCCAGCAGATTTGTACTGCTTTTCTGGCATCACTGCTTGCTCCTCCTCACTTGTGCACCCAATGCTACCTCTTCAAGTTGTATCCTCCAGCTGCTTGCAAACTTTGGGCACAGGATTCTGTGAGGTGCCACCTTGTTGTGGGCCACTGGCAGCGCTGGCATGCTGTTCTTCCAGATCTATGACAAAAATGGAACAAATGGTGGCTCCATGACATATCTTCAAACAGAGCTGGCATTCTAAGATACTGTGTGTGATCTTTGTCTGGTTGCGTTTATGCCTGTGTGTAAGTGAGAAAGGGGACAAGACATAACAAGAGGAAGATGGTACCATTACCAAGGTGGATAGATGGAGATAAGATACAGATCAGCCATGATCTAATTGAATGGCGGAACAGGCTCAAGGGGCTGAATGGCCTGTTCCTGTTCTTATGTTCTGTTCCTATTCCCTGAGCTTGGGGGAGGTCCTCTGGTTTTACCTTCCCCAACTCCCTCAATGCTCTTATAAGCAACAATGCCAAAAAGGTGACCTCCTTAAAGGGGCCCTGCATCCAAAAAAAAATTAAAGGGAACATTGGTGAAGGGCCTGCCATTTCTGGGTTGTCTTCCAATTGGGTGCTTTCTCTCGTATTATGTGCCATCTTGTTGCAAAAGATGAAAAAGACGTAAGCTCAAGATGTTATAAGTTGAAGGAGCACATGCACAGTGACGGACATGTACCCAACCGGCAGCCCATCCTGTGTGTCAGTAGCTGACAGTGCATCATGTAGCGACGTTCTGTTACAATGATTTGCCGTGTGAAGCCCTCAGAAGACATCGGTGTGCCAAAGGTTTCAGTTGTAATTTACATCATGAAACGTGTACCCTGCTGGAGTATGGGCAGCATGACAAGCAATGGTAAGGGTTTGGCATGGGCCAGCAGTAAATGTAGAGCAGGGTGATGGACAACATTTTGCAGCATGCACATTTTGACCACATATCAGTATAAGGCATCATTGTGTAAAGAAAGAAAAGAAACAACTTGCATTTATATAGCACCTTCACGTCCTTCAAATGGCCCAAAGCAATTCACAACTAATGGATTACTTTTGAATTGTGGTCTCTGTTGTTATGTAGAGAAACATGGCAGCCAAATGGCACATAGAAGGCTCCCACAAACAACCAATGAATAGATGATTAGTTATCATGTCTTGGTGGTGTTGGTTGAGGGATAAATGTTGGTCAGGACACCGGGAAAACTCCCTGCTCTTCTTTGAATAGTGCCGGAATCTTTTACATCCACATGAGAGGGCAGATAGAGTCTTGTTTTAATGTCTCATCATACAAAGTCCTGAAATGGGGCTTGAACCCCTGATCTGCTGATTCAGAGGCAAGAATGCTACCAACTGCGTCAAAATAAAAGTTGTATTAAATGAATAAATTGGGCTACACGGGACAAATAATGCAACGTTTTCTGAACTCTGGGAAAAGTGTAAAAACAGAAAATGCTGGAAACACTGAGCAGGTGACCTTTTGTCAGAATGAAAGGTGCCATGCATGTCTGTGGTGGATGATTGAATTGGAGAGTATTTTTTATAGCGGTTCTGGCGAAGGGTCATAAACCTGAAACGATAACCTGACCTTCCTCTTGCCACAGCTGCTGCCTGACCTACTGAGTGTTTCCAGCATTTTCTGTGTTGATTTCAGATTTCCAGCATCTGCAGTATTTTGGGTTTTTTTTTCCCTGAGAAAAGTGTGTTAAATGAGGGGAAGAATTCCTGTTCGCTGTTTGCAGCAATGTTGTATAAATGCGAATATGCAGAAAGCATTTGTGATTTCACTATGATTAGTGAACTGAAGAAATGTTCACTTGGTCCATTTAAAAAGCACACTGCAAGGGAAAAATGGAGTTCCTGGGTAGCCTGGTAGGTCAATGCACTGTGTGGTATGGCATTGAGGCCCAACACCAGAAAGATCTATGATTGAATCTCTGATCTTTGCTAAATTAGTTGATCTCAATGATAGCCGCAGTGCGGCTTGCTACAATTGGCCTTAATTTCCCCTGGCCAGGGAGGAGAAAAATCAGCCAGAGTTGCTGCTCTTAATCTGTTGGAGCACAAAATAATTTCCAAACTTACGTCATTTACAGAAGATAATTGTTCATCTGCAATCTAATGTCATAGTTCAGGTGACATTTATAATTCCATTTCACCTCGATTTTATGGTTATAATATCATCTAAATTCCTTGATTAGATTACAACAAATTAACTTGCTCTTAGCTACTCATAGAACCATACAGCACAGAAGGAGACCATTCGGCCCATTGTGCCTGTGCTATCCAATCAGTCCCATTCCCCTGCCCTTTCCCCTTAGCCCTGCAAATTTTCCCCCTTCAAGCATTTAAACGCAGTGGGTCAATAGTAGTATCGATAGTATTAATAGTATTAGTAGTATTCATAGTAATGTTAATCTAAAGTACTTATTTTGTTATTGCGCATATGTTTTATTTGCCAGTAATGCGTCTTGGGATAAGCTTATAATCAGATAGGCTTGTTGAATTCTTTGGAAATACTACCATCCTCATAGCAGTCACAAGGTAGATGACGTTAACTTTTGTAGTTTTACACAACCTGTGGCATATATAGGTGTGTAGCTAATTGTGTGTGTGTGTGTGTGTGTGTGTGTGTGTTTCTAGAAATAAATTAATATTTTACAGCATGCAGCTATCACCATACATGGTGGGCTTTTTAAAAGTATTTTCTGGTCAAGTTCAGATCTCTGTAGTTATGCTGGGACACTTTTCTACCACCTCAGGACAAATAAAAGGCCCGATCCTTAAATTTACAAAATATGATTTATCGACAATCTGCTCATCAATTCTAAAGAGAAAACGCATTTGAACTCCTCGATTTAAGGCAAGTGATGCCTCCAACATCTGACGAAGATAGGATGGTTGCGGATTTATTGTCAAGGTGTATAAACTTGGGGTCCTGAACTGGTTGGGGTTAAAAGTAAGAATGTCCAAGCCAATGAAAGCTCAACTTCATACACACTCGCACTCATCCCAACCAACCATTGTTTCCCATAATAATACCATATAATTTAACATACTTTTTCACTTGGCTTGTTTCTAAAAAAAGATGCTTGCTATTGCATCAGCATGAATAGGTGGTTTTGGTTGCGTCAGTGTCAGTGGATTCCATGCTAAGTAGGCGTCCTTGGTTGCATCAGAGTGAATAGACTACATGGTGACAGTTCTCAGTACTTTGTGCAGTCAACATGTAAAGTTTTACATCTATGTGAATAATTATGTATTAGTGGTGGGAGCAGGTATAGCTATTCCATTGACCACACAATAGTGACAGCGGCTTGTAAAACCACTTGAATTGGAGAGCTGACCAAAGGCCTGGAACCAAGAGCATGGAGAGACTTGAATGAAAAATAGTCAGGATATTGAAATAACAGTCAGCTGATCTTAACTGAGGTCGCAATGGTGGTGGACTTTCATAGACAAAGTTAGGCTTGGCTACGATGCCCTACATGGATCAATAGCATTAGATGCTCACTGTTCAGGTTGACACTTGAAGATATGGATGGGATAGTGACGGCTTGTGTTGCCGATGGAACTGTACCCCTTGCCTTCATAAGAGAATGGGAGAAAATTAGAAGATGAAAAGAAACCTAAGTGTCAGTCTTGGCTCAGTGATAGCACTCTTGTATCTGAGTCAGAATGCTGTAAGTTCGAGCCCCACACCCGAGACTGGAGTACACAGTCAAGGTTGACACTTCAGCACAGTACCGAGGGAGTGTTGGACTGTTGGAAGTGTCATATTATGGATGAGATATTCAACTGAGGCCCCAACTGCCTGCTGAGGTGAATGTTAAAAATCCCATGCATTATTCAAAGAAGAGAGGTCGCACAACACCAGGTTATAGTCCAACAGTTTTATTTTAAATCACAAGCTTTCGGAGTTAAAACTCCTTCGTCGGGTGAAGTTGGATTCTGTGTCTCCTCACTTCACCCGACGAAGGAGTTTTAACTCCGAAAGCTTGTGATTTAAAATAAAACTGTTGGACTATAACCTGGTGTTGTGAGACCTCTCAATTTTGTCCACCCCAGTCCAACACCGGCATCTCCGCATCATATTCAAAGAAGAGCAGGGATTATGTCCTGGCCAACATTTCTCTCTGAGTTAATGTCAAGTTATGGGTAGTTTTGTGCTGTGGCACATGCCCAATGGCAACTCCTGGACAACATTCAGGCTTGGGTTGATAAGTGGCAAGTAACATTCATTCCACACAAGTGCCAGGCCATGACCATCTCCAACAAGAGACCGTCTAACCACCTCCCATTGACATTCAATGGCATTACCATGGTCTAATTCCCCAACCATCAACATCTTGGGGGTCACCATTGACCAAAAACTTAACTGGAGCAGCCACATAAATACTGTGGCTACAAGAGCAGGTCAGAGGCTGGGTATTTTGTGGCGAGTGACTCACCTCCTGATTTCTCAAAGCCTTTCCACCACCTATAAGGCACAAGTCAGGAGTCTGATGGAATACTCTCCACTTGCCTGGATGAGTGCAGCTCCAACAACACTCAAGAAGCTCAACACCATCCAGGACAAAGCAGTCTGCTTGATCGTCACCCTATCCACCACCTTAAACATTCGCTCTCTCCAGCACCGGCGCAACATGGCTGCAGTGTGTACCATCTACAAGATGCATGGCAGCAACTTGCCAAGGCTTCTTTGATAACACCTCCCAAACCTCCAATCTCTACCACCTAGAAGGACAAAAGCAGCTGGTGCATGGGAACACCACCACCTCCAAGTTCCCCTCCAAATCACACATCATCCTGACTTGGAAATATATCATCGTTCCTTAATCGTCGCTGGGACAAAATCCTGGAACTCCCTACCAAACAACATTGTGAGAGTACCTTCATCGCACAGACTGCAGCGGTTCAAGAAGGCAGCTCACCACCACCTTCTCCAGGGCAATTAGGGATGGGCAATAAATGCTGGCCTTGCCAGTGACGCCCATATCCCATGAATGAATAAGTAATAAAAAAATTATTAAAAAAGCTTCAATTTACAGTCCTGAATGCACCACTTCACTGTGCTGAACCATGCCCTGGGATAACTCCTGCAATATACTCCAGGAGGATCCCTACAGAATGCATATACTTTCTTTAAATAGTCGCAACTTGTTCAGTCTTTCTCCAGACAGCAGACAGATGGGTCTGTCCCTAACAAGAATTAGCTCTGTTTTAGCAGAAACCTGGCAACAATTGAGCAAACAAAACAAACTAAAAAATGTGTCCCAGCAGTAACATTCCCGTTTAAATATGATTGTAGTCGTTCAAAACATGTTGTTCAGTAATGCAATGTAGTAGGCTCCCAACACATAACCTGGTTTGCAAAAATCAGATAACGAAGCAAGTAATTAAATCTCAGCAATGAGAGGTTCTAAAATAGATCTGAGTTGATTATGTTCTCCCTCTGCTCATGACTCTTCTCCCATTAGGACCCCCTTATGATTATGTTTTGTTTCCTGCGTGATAGAAAAATGGTTGGTGTGAAGCACATTTGTGGATGTGGATGAAGACAGGGTTGGTCTTGGCTGTGATCCTCCCACAGTGGAATAGCTTTTTGCTACCCACTGTTCAGACTCGCACCTGAAGAATGGCAGACAGCAGAGTGGGCTTAGAATCATAGAATCATAGAAATTTACGGCACAGAAGGAGGCCATTCGACCCATTGTGTCTGTGCCAGCCGAAAAAGAGCTCTCTAGCCTAATCCCACTTTCCAGCTCTTGGTCCGGAGCCCTGTAGGTTACGGCACTTCAAGTGCATATCCAAGTACTTTTTAAATGCGATGAGCGTTTCTGCCTCTACCACCCTTTCAGGCAGTGAATTCCAAACACCTACCACCCTCTGGGTGAAAGAAGTTCTCCTCAACTCCCCTCTAATCCTTCTACCAATCACTTGAAATCTATGCCCCTTGGTTATTGACCTCTCTGCTGGGGGAAATAGGTCCTTCCTATCCACTCTATCAACCACATGGCTAATTTTTGTATTATCTGCAAACTTCTTAATCATGCCCCCTACGTTGAAGTCTAAATCATTGATGCATACCACAAAAAGCAAGGAACCTAGTACTGAGCGCTGTGGAACCCCACTGGAAACAGCCTTCCAGTCACAAAAACATCTGGCGACCATTACATTTTGCTGCCTGCATTGAGCCAATTTTGGATCCAACTTGCCATTTTCCCTTGGATCCCATGGGCTTTTACTTTTCTGACCAGTCTGCCATGTGAGACTTTGTCAAAACCCTTGCTAAAATCCATGTAGACCACATCAAATGCACTACCCTCATCGACCCTCCTTGTTACCTCCTCAAAATTAATTCAGTCAAATTCATCAGACATGACCTATCCTTAACAAATCCATGCTGACTGTCCTTGATTAATCTGTGCTTTTCTAAATGACGATTAATACTCAGAATTTTTTCCAACAATTTGCCCACCACCGAGGTTAGGCTGACTGGCCTGTAATTACTCAGTCTATCCTTTTCTCCCGTCTTAAACAATTGTACAACGTTAGCAGTCCTCCAGTCCTCCGGCACCAC
Source organism: Squalus acanthias (assembly GCA_030390025.1). Taxonomy (NCBI): domain Eukaryota; kingdom Metazoa; phylum Chordata; class Chondrichthyes; order Squaliformes; family Squalidae; genus Squalus; species Squalus acanthias. The sequence goes on along the minus strand of CM059436.1, from coordinate 80,575,478 downwards.
ACCTGTAGCCAGAGAGGATTAAAAAATGATGGTCGGAGCCTCCACTATTTCCTCCCTTGCTTCTCTTAACATCCTGGCCTGGCGATTTATCTACTTTCAAAGATGCTAAACCCCTTAATACTTCCTCACTCACTATGTTTATTTCATCTAATATTTCACACGCCTCCTCCTTAACTACAATGTCTTCATTGTCACTTATCAGTAACAATATTATCAGTGAGCTCATCGCCTCCCTACAGCTGTTCTTTGGGCTCGCTTCTTCCTTATCTACATGCTGCCTTTGACGACATCATCCGAAGACGTCAGATTAGTTGCGCATGTACGCTGACGACACCCAGCTCTACCTCTCCACCAAATCTCTCGATCCCTCCACAGCACTATATAAGTTGTTATTGTAATGAGATATTGTTTCCTTTTGCTCCCAAGGGCTTATTTGAGGTTCAGTTCCATCGGCGCTGGTAGACCTCCAAGATCTTCCCCAAGTTGCTATTCTACAGGTGTGACCTAGACAGTGAGTATCAACAGGCTATTTAACCTTAGCGGTGGGAGTGGGAGGTGTGGGGGAGGCTGTGGCTATTACAGTTGAGATATCCACCCTGTGCTTAATCAGCATCTCTACACACACACACACATTCCAGCAGGGGCTACTGAAGAGTAATCAGCAGCTTGATCCCTGGATGATAGTCCCTTTCCATAATCTCGGGAGAGATGAGATCAGTTAATCAAGCACCCCTACAAGCCCCAACTGACACAACAAGTAAAGTAACGAAACAAAAGACAGGTCTGGAGGAGCTGTAAATGGCAACAGCAGAACCATTACCAGCACCTTCTGTCCGAAAGATGGGAGCAGAGGTTGTAAAGTGCCGAATTGAAAGATGTGGTGCTGTTCCTTGAACTTCCGGTATATATGGCACAGTTCTACACCAGTGCACTTATTAACTGAGCCATCGATTGAGATTTTTGAATAAATTAGCATTGAGGTGGTTGATAGACCTTCCTTATACTCCCCCTGCACCCTCAACAGCAGTGAAACACTAGATCCCATTGTCATCACAAATAATAGGAACAGAATCGAAGTATTTTATTGCAACATATTTTTAAAAGCACTTTGGTTTTATTGTCTTCACAGGAAAAATTGGACCCTGCTTTATGTGCAACACATTGTTTTCTAAATTCCAGTTCAAGGAGCAGTTAATAACCCTTTTATGGTTAAAGTTAAATCTTTGAGGCGGGGCACCGCAGCACTCATATTGCCTCTCTTTATATTACAGATCCGAGTCTTTGCCAGTGCCTGCAACCCGAGCACAAGGCACAGATTTTTGTGGATATGAGTCACATCTCAGTCAGTATAGAAAGAATGAGAAGTCGCACAACACCAGGTTATAGTCCAACAGATTTATTTAAAATTACAAGCTTTCGGAGCTGTCGCCCCTTCGTCAGGCAGAGTTACTGTGAGAGAATCTATCAGAATTCACAGAATATAAAAACACAGAGAAAATGCATAGATTAAATCTTTCCCTACATCAAAGACACACTAATTTGTAATTTTAAATAAATCTGTTGGACTATAACCTGGTGTTGTGCGACTTCTCATTTTTGTCCACCCCAGTCCAACGCCGGCATCTCTGCATCATGACTAGTATAGAAAGAGCAACAGCTTTATTAATAAGGACTATGGTATGCACCACCACACTAAAGACAAAGTGCACCACAACCTTTACACTACAGCATTGATGTGCACCACCATGGCTGACACCACTTTGGTCATGCACCACTCTTCAGAGAATATATTTCCTCTTTAACTAGCTCTTAATGTTAAGAGGTTTTTTTTACGCTTTAGCAGTCTAAGCAGAATATTAGAACATTATCCTTAGCTAACGTAAGAACCATTGTCAACAGTGAAACTGCACTGGACATTTTTGAGGAACAAATTACTTTTTACATCCTAGTTCCCCAAAATAAAAGAAAACAGAAAAAAAAATAGCAGAATAGTACTTTCTATTAGTAATCAGGCAATTCAGTTCAATCCAAGTCCACATGGCTGCTATTCTATATGTGAGAGGTTACTTCCGTCCTTGCTCAGCCTTTGGTGTCAGTGGTCTGTAACGGAATTAAATTGGCAAAAGGAACTTCACCTCGCCTTCACATTTCTTTCTTTTTGCAAAAACGTTTTATGTGATATTTTGTAACTTTTTATTGGTCGAGTGCATAGCTTATAGGCATTGTGTCATTTTAATAACTTGCATTGCATATGGTGAGAATCGAACTAGCAGAGATTGGGCCTTTGAATAAATCAGTAGGGAGGTATTGTAGGGAATATTAGCAAGGTCGGTTAGGCCTCACAAGAATAGTAACATGAAAGGTGGGGAGAGGCGTACATTGAGCAGGAAGTAAGGGAATTAGGCAGTAGCAAAGGCACAATAGAACAAATAGGCTGTTGACGGCAGAGAAAGAGAGGTTAAAAAGGTGACATGGTTTCGTAAGAGAGTAGAATTCAAGGTCATGATAGCTGAAAGGGTAAATGGGGAGAAGTACGAATATGGAGTCAAAGGAATGAAGTAGGTGGGTTGTGCTGTGTGGCTGGAGAAGATTACCTGAAAAAAGAAAGGATGAGGCTGTGGATAGATTTGAAAATGAAAGCAAGGTTCTTAAAGTTGATTCGCTGGGGCTAAGGGTACCAGTGAAACTGGATGAGAAGGGGATGAGGGGTGTGTGGGAGTTTGTATTGGGAGAGTATCTATACTGTAGACTGCTGCATTAGCTGAAGTATATGAAGGGTGAAAGTGGGACCGAATTTGAGAAATCAATTCTTGAGATGATCAGTTCCCGAGGTGACAAAGGTCAGGATGAAGTTTCAGCATTAGAGGGTTAAGATAAGAATGTAAGCTGGCAATGAACTAAAGGTGGAAGAAGGTGTTTTTTTTTCCAACAGATTGGATGTGAGGTAGAAAGCTCTGCTTGGGCGAATTAGAATACTAAGCTTGTGAACCACTAGGCTGAACCAGAGCAAGCAGCCAGGGAGGTTGATGGAGCTGACACTGGAGACTGGCTGCTAGTGAGAACTGAATAGGAGGCCTTCAGTTTAGTTGATATTGAACAATAAGAAATTATGACACTTCAGGATTTAATGTTGGACAGGGGCCTCGGATACAGCAACAGCCCTAGAGACAGTAGTGGTGGCAAAGAGGTAAAATTGTGTGTCATCAACCTACATGCTTATGGATAATGTCACCAGTGAGTAGCATGTAGATATGAATGGTAGAGAAACCTTGGGCACATCAGAGGTGAGGCAAAGGATAAGAAACTGCGAGAGGGAGGTACCAGAGGGCTTGACTATGAAGGAGAAGCGCAGAAGTGAACGGAGTGGTCAACAGTGCTGATGATGCCAGAGAACATGGGAAGGGAAAAGGGGGTTAATCATTTCTGGTCACAGTTACACAGGATGTCATTGGTGACTAGAACCAGTACAGTCTTGGTTTCATGGGTTGGATGGAAACAGGTTTGGATAGGAAATGATGGGCAAGGTGGGTGCAAAGTGTGTTCATGAACCTCGAAGAGAAAGAAAAGTTTGCCAATAAGATGGTAGTGTGTGAGGATAGTGGAGTTCAGGTGGGCTTTATATGGAGGAGAAGATGATGGTGCTACCAAGGTCTGCCACATATTTTTTAATTGGTTTAAAAATGGTAAAATGGCATGAAGCAATATGAATTCTCCTTTGCTGCAAAAATGTTCTTCTATACTGTGAGTCCCACTTGTCAAATATATCAGCACAGAATGGGCTTTCAATTGATAGACAAGGGTCAGCTTGAATTGAATTGCACTAAAAATCCAGACTAGGAATGGTTCGATCAGGTATATTATTGATCATATAACATGTACAGGCACGAGTGTGCATTTCTAATGTTAAATATTTGCAAGTTGAAATATACAGACCGGCAGAATATTTCTTAACTTGTACTGCTGCATTATCTGAACAAAATGAATCAATTACAGAACTTTTAGAAGAATCTTCAGGCATCGTGACAGAAAAATGCTTAAGATTGATCAACAGTAACAGCCTGGAATTTCCTGAAAGGTTGCATAGAAACAACGGTGTAAGTATGGCATAATGCCGATTTTCAGCAGAAAAGATCAAGGAAACTCTGAGGTAAAAGACATATGCCCATTTATATGCTGCACTCAAGTTTCCTCGCTCTTTGGTGTCGCAGACCTGCATTACGCCATTCTTACGCTGTTTTTTCGGTGTAAGTTTTCAGGAAATTGGTGGATATCGCAACTCCATAAATAGGATCTAGCAAATTCTAAGTGCAGCCGCAAAGGAGAGAATGTGTTCAATATATTTAAGAATATATTTACTGAACATATTTAGTTACTGAAAATATATAGTTACTGAATATATTTAAGAAGGAACTGAATATATTTAAGAAGGAGATACATAGATTTCCAGATGCAAAAGGCGTCAAGGGGTATGGGGAGAGAGCGGGAATATGGTATTGAGATAGAGGATCAGCCATGATCATATTGAATGGCGGAGCAGGCTCGAAGGGCCGAATGGCCTACTCCTGCTCCTATTTTTCTATGTTTCTATGTTTCTATGATAATACACAGAGGTACAAAAGTTGCATACAATCAAGGAAATGATGCTATGCACATAGTAATTTAGTCTTACCCTGGTGTGATTGCAAACTAGCAGAGCAGTAATCTAAATCAGATATTTACCACACCACCGCAGATGGCAGTTAATGCAGAAATTTTAATGAGATTTAAGAGAGAATAAATTGCATCAATACACTCTTTTTATGTTTGCTTAAATAGTGTTTTAAATTGTGGTGTTTGTGGCATGTTTTTATTCCTGCGCTCGTACCAAAATTATTTAGTAACATTTAAAGAAAAACAGATGTCTATAAAGGTCAGAAACATACCAAGTGCAACCGAAACATTTTTCAAACCTCTTACCCATTAGAAATGGGCATCTCCCTTCCTTGAATCTGCCTGTAGAGATGCTTATCCCACCTCCCCACCCTCCAGCCTTTGGGAGCCAGATAATTAGAGTGAACTAGGATGCGCTTTTTGGCGGAAGGTTTCCTCTGTAATGCGAGGGGCAATCAAATTGTAAATATATTCTTTATAAACATATTTAAAGTTTTGGTACACCTCGTCTTTCACCTTTAAATCTCAGGTGAATCAATAATGTATCTTCATCCTTCCCACCAGCAGCTGGCCTGCCAGTTAAAATGCCATCAGGGTCCTGTTGATATCATAGGATATAAATCCATGAGACTCTCGCCTGCTCTTTTTGAACTGCCCGTCTGCCAGGTTTGTACCGGTAGGATTCAAATCGGACCCCTAGTTTTCGTGACACAATATAAGTATTCTGTTAGCCTATCCATGAAGAGAGATTCCATCAAGAAAATGTATTTACAGTTTTTGTTTCCTGCTTTGTTGGTGGTAAAATTAGCAAGCCATGCATTTATCTTGCATATGTTGTACACCTTCAACAATATAACTTTGCTTATTTACAAGATTACGCACTCTAGGAGATGCTGGCTCCTGTAATATTCCTCTAACTGCAAATACAGATTCACTCAGTACCTCCAGTGTTTCGTATGGTCAAAAAAAAATGCTTTGCAGCCACTTAAACTTCTAAATTATATCTCACAGACTAGCAAGGGACTCCAATACAACACAATCAACGCATTGGAACAATGAATCCACCAAAATAAAAACAGAAAATGTTGCAAACGCTCAGCCGGACAGGCAGCATCTGTGGAGAGAGAAACAGTGTTAACGTTTCAGGTCGATGACCCTTCGTCAGAACTGCTAGTTCTGAAACAGCTTTTCCTGTTTTTATTTCAGATTTCCAACATCTGCAGTATTCTGCTTTTGTTTTGATGAATTCACCAATTTTGTCAGCTGATTATTTCTCCCTCCCTCCTCTCCTGAAAGCACTGATTCCTTGCTGGGGCATAGTTCCACAGGAAACTGTTCCTCTCCTGTAGATTGCTCAAGTGTTCCTGCTCATCTGTAAATTCAATATGGAATGCAGGAGAAACTTCTTTACCCAGAGAGTGGTTAGAACGTGAAACTTGTTACCGCAAGGAGTAGTTGAGGCAAATAGCATAGATGCATTTAAGGGGAAGCTAGATAAACACGAGAGCGAAAGAAATAGAAGGATACGTTGATGGGGTCAGATGACAAAGGGTGGGATGAGCCTCGTGTGGAGCATAAACACCGGCATGTTTCTGTGCTGTAATTGCTATGTAATACTACGTAATGTGCGAACCTTGACAGTGAATGTCAGTAAGTTATTCCACATATACCATATACACTAAAACATTAAAAGGAGTACAGCAGAGAGGCTTAGGGACTTCAGATACAGGAATTTTTAAAAGTGGAAGGACAAGTTGATAAAGTTTATAAAACACAGATGAGATCCTAGGTTTTATAAACAAAGCTGTAGAGAACAAAAGTAAAGAGGTAATACTAATCCTATACAAATCATTGGTCAGGCTGTGGTCAGAATATTGTGTCCAGTTTTGGGCACCTTACTTTAGGAAAGATGTCAAGGCCATGGAGAGGGTGCATAAGAGATTCATTAAGATAATACCAGGGGTGAGAAGCTTTAGTTATGAGGAGAGTCTAGAGAAACTGTGGCTCTTTCCATCAGAACAAAAAAGCTTAAGAGATCTCATTGAGGTTTTAAAAACTATGAAAGGTTTTGATAAGGTAAGTCGGGAAAACTATCCCATTGGTCGGTAAGTTAGTAATTAGGGGGGGCATAAAATTAAGATCAGTACTAAAAGAATGAAGGGAGAGGTTAGGAGAATTTTTTTTTTACATAGAGGGTTACGAGGACATGGAATGCCCAGCCAGAAGCAATGGTGGAAGCAGAGTTCATAATGGTTTTGAAGAGGTTAAGTGGATAAATATTTGAAAAAGAAAAGTTTTAAAAGTTATATGAAGAAAGAGTAGGAGTATGGGACTTCTGACTCCGAGGCAAGAGGGCTACCCACTGAGCCGTGGCTGTTAGCAACATTAGCAAGTGAACGCATTTAGATAACATTCCTTTAGCCACTTATTTTAGCTGAGCGGTTAACCCATTTAAAATAAACAGGGTTAACACCTGCATTAAATTAGCAGACAGAGGAGTATCATACGTTAAGCACTCATCCATTAATGTCAGCAGCAATAACATCTCGGAACATAAGGTGTGATTCCATAATTGAGTGCTCTCAGTGGGGAGTGGTGCTTGCATGGCGTATAGCCCTAGATTTTCAGCCCATTGAAACAAATGGACTGAAACACGGGCTGTACATCCCGGTTTCCTGAGGTGCGCTCCCTGCCAGTTCCGCTCTCCACTGGGAACGCTGGATAATGGAATCAACCCTATAAATGTCAGCATATCCTGTATGATCACCGAGGGACAACCAACTTTATTAAACTGTTCTGGTGCAAGTCAAAAAACATGAGAGTATCTTCACAATAATTCAAGAGCGATGGCATAAAAAAGTAAGATTTCTGGAAAACAAATTCAAATTTTCATATTAAACTTTTAAAAGTATACACAGTCCCCAGGGACCTTTAGCTTCAAACAGGAAAGAAAAACAGTTCAGATAAATACAGTAAATGAGATGAATGATATTTTCCCTCTGCAGACAGGTGGAATTTATTTGAGGATCCATAAAGCTTTCAACTCTCTCTGAATGAGGTTTGTCAAATATCTCTGTACGCTTTTAGCTTGAATGTTTTAGATTTATTCCCAATGAATATTGTAAATGTTACTAAAAGCAACAAAGTAAATATCAGATTTTTTATTAAAAAAAACCCTTTAGTTTGTTAATGGTTTTTGTGGTTGTGATGTTTTTTTCAGTACTGTTTCGCTCTGTTTTAGATTTACAAAAAACACATGTGTCTAATCCTCTGAATTGACTTAAAATATGCAAGACAAACTACCAGATGCTGACAACATATAATTTGAAAATGTACTTGATGTGGTACATTAACCATGTGAGCACTATGGTAGCAATTTTTTTTTGCATCATGTTAAAAAAATGAACAAGGTTCATTTTTTTTCCCACGAATTTGAGAGGAATGTCCAGATGAAAACATTTGCTTCTGTTTAATCTAACTTTTTTACATTCCCATCTGTTTGTTATCCTACTTTCCTCTTTCCTAATCCCAGCGTTCCTCCCTCCTTCTGTTGAAATGACAGAGGGGGTATTTCACTTCATGCTGCTCCACAGCCAATGCCATTCCATGCCAAACCGAGACATGCTTCTACAGAGCATGACAGGTTAGCGTAAAATTTTCTGGTCACGCGCGCGCCTCAACTGGAAGTCAGAGGGGTGTAGGAAGGGCAGGTGCTCTTCAGAGTGCTGACCCCCCCAGGGTGTACTTCCTGGCTCAGCCTCATTATCATTGCGTAGGCTAGCTCTGTGTATGAAAACCACCTGAGATTGGGAGCTCAACAGTTGCTGGGCAGGAAATCAGATACTTGCAGGATTAAAAAAAAACATGCAGGAGCTTAAAAGGGGCAGGTTTTCATCCTGCTTTAGAAAAACAATGGGGGTAAATTTCAACTTTTGGCAGAGGTGCAAAACGAGCAGCAGCAGTTTGGCCGTATGTTAACTCCCTGCTTGATTCCATTGATTCCAATGGAAAGGAAAATCGGGGGGACGTAGAACAGGCAGCTGTTCCGCTACTGTCTGGCTTGTGCCCCCATCAACGTTGAAGTTCACTCCCAGTGTTTGTAAGAGATGCAGAGCCCAGAGAACAGCTCCCTCTTTTTGGATAGGGTCTTTGAAATTCCTCTGGAGGAAGTGAGGAGGGTTGCCCTCTTTGATAGTGAGCACCTCAGGACACAGGGAGAATTGGAGAAGATAGCGACTTAATTAGCTGCAAACCCCACCATACAGCATGTCTGGAAGCAGTGCTGGGAGAGGTTTAATGACCGTTATCAGGTCAGCTAAAGTAGGAGAACCAACCATTACCCTCCATTCAATGCAGTGCACTATGTATGTACGGACATAGGAATAGGAGGAGGCCATTCAGCCCCTCGAGCCTGTTCTGCCATTAAATGCAATCACAGCTAATCTGCAACCTAACTCCACATACACGCCTTTACCCCATATCCATTAATACTTAATAATACCCAAAAATCTATCAATCTCAGATTTAAAATTAACAATTGATCTAGCATCAATTGCCATTTGCGGAAGAGCGTTCCAAACTTCTACCACCCTCTGTGTGTAGAAATGTTTCCTAATTTCACTCCTGAAAGATCTGGCTCCAATTTTTAGACTATGCCCCCTAGTCCTAGACTCCCCAATCAACGGAAATAGTTTCTCTCTATCTACCCTATCTGTTCCCCTTAATATCTTGAAAACTTCAATCAAATACCCCTTAACCTTCTAAATTCTAGGGAATACAACTCTAATTTGTGTAATCTCTCCTTGTAATTTAACCCTTGAAGTCCGGGTATCATTCTGGTAAACCTGCACTGCACTCACTCCAAGGCCAATATATCCTTCCTAAGGCGTGATGCCCAGAACTGCTCACAGTACTCCAGGTGTGGTCTAACCAGGGTTTTGTATAGCTGCAGCATAACTTCTACCCCCTTGTATTCAAGTCCTCTAGATATAAAGGCCAGTATTCCATTAGCCTTTTTGATTATTTTCTGTACCTGTTCATGACATTTTAATGATCTATGTACCTGAACCCCCAAGTTTCTTTGGACCTCCACTGTTTTTAGCTTTTCACCATTTAGAAAGTGCCCTGTTCTATCCTTTTTAGGTCCAAAGTGGATGACCTCACATTTGCCTACATTGAAATCCATTTGCCACAGTTTTGCCCATTCACTTAATTTATCAATAGCCCTCTGTAATTTTATGCTTTTATCTACACTGTCTACAATGCCGCCTATCTTTGTGTCATCGGTAAATTTGGATATGTGGCTTTCTATCTCATCATCTAAGTCATTAATAAATATGGTGAATAGTTGAGGCCCCAACACAGATCCCTGCAGAACACCACTAGTCACATCCTGCCAATTAGAGTACCTGCCTATTATCCCTACTCTCTCTTTCCTGACGCTCAGTCAATTGCCTAACCTGGTCAATAATTTGCCTTCAATTCCATGGGCTTCAACCTTAGTTAACAGTCTCTTATGTGGAACTTTATCAAATGCCTTCTGGAAGTCTATATAAATTAAATCCATAGACATTCCCCTGTCCACTCTTCAAAAAATTCAATTAGGTTTGTCAGGCATGACTTACCTTTTACAAATCCTGCTGGCTCTCTTGATCAGCTGAAAATTTTCAAGGTGTACGGCATTTACAGTTAACTTTCCCTCATACTATCTTTCAAACGTTAACATGGATTTCCATTATGGAGCTGGGAGCAGTTTGTACCTCCCATCTTGGCCTGAATGCATTCCTTCACTCATATCCTTACAGTCCTAACAGGTTTAAGTCCTTGACTTGGGCATTCTCTTGTGTACAGGGGTACTAGTCAATTCTGTAAGTGGTCTGTGTGTCTTATGTTAGGGGTGTAACCACCCGTATGGCCCAATATCTAACTATATAATTGCGTAACCCAGGGGTGTAACAATTGTACTCCCATGTGATCTGAACCAGGTATTTGTGTAGTTTTCAAATGAAGTCAACGGAAAGGAAAATTGGGCAGGGTGTATAACACTACTGCCTGTTTTGTGTCCCTGCCAAAGCTGAATTTCGCTCCCCATGGCCGCGATTTTGCCGGCGCTCAGATGGCGGGTTTGGAGGCGGGTCAGAGGTTAAATTCATTTTGATTGATGGCGGGTTCCGAACCCGCTGCCAACCTGCCTCCTCGCAACTTTGCCAAGTGTCGGGTCTGAGAGTCCTGCTCAGACCCGCCACCAAGCAGCGGGAGAGGCACTTAAGGCAGTTAACAGCTTGTTAACTGCCTACATAATCCAATTTTACCAGGCTCTTCCCATTTTACGACATTTTCAGCGTGTTCCACGCCGTTCGCAAAACACGCCAGCTGATTGTGCCGGGCTCAGGAACAACTCGAATTCTTGACAGCTGCACCTGAAGCATAAAAGCGGACCTGTAACATGGCTGAGTTTCAGATGACAGAACTTTGTCTTTTGAGTTGTTGGAACACTTTTTGCAGGTCTACTGAGCTTGTAAGTGGTTAAGCTGAGATCCATATGCAGTGTGACCTCCTTGGAAAACCCTCTCCTCACATTGCCTGAGCACTTATAACATCTATTCCTCAACTGACATATATACCAGCGGAATGGGAACCATTTATACTCTCTCACCCTGGTCTTCAGAATCAGAGGAAGAGCAGCCATGGCAGTAGCAGAATAAGGCACAACAGGAGCAGCAACAACAGGAGTGCCAACCTCCTCCTCACCCACCTGATGCTGCACAGGGCAGAGGGCGTCAGCGCAGGGCTGCACCTCGCCGCAGGAGATACCCCCAACACAGGGTTTACAGGCAGAGGATGAGCTTCCTCAACATAACTGAGCAGCAGTGCCAAAGGAGGCTGAGACTTTTGCGAGAGGTAGTCGCTGACATCTGCACAATGCTGCACCAACACCTGGAGCCCAGAGGAGCGGGTGGATACTCCTTACCAGTGGCTGTCAAAGTCACCACCGCCCTCAATATTTTTGCATCGGGGTCCTTCCAGAGATCATCAGCAGACATCAGCAGCATCTCCCAGTCGGCCACACACACTTGCATCACGCAGGTTACCGATGCCCTCTTTGCAAAGGCGCACAATTACATCCACTTCTCCATGGATGAAGCAAGTGTAACCGCGCGCGTGGTTGGCTTTGCAAATATGGCAGGCTTGCCAAGGGTGCAGGGCATCATAGACTGCACACATATGGCCATGTGTATTTGTACACAGCTGTATTTGTCAACCGCAAGGGCTTCCACTCCCTTAACGTCCAGCTGGTTTGTAACCACAGGAAGAACATTATGCATGTTTGCGCCAAGTTCCCTGGCAGTTGCCATGACTCGTTCATCCTGCAGCAGTCTACTGTGCCTCCGTTCTTCAATCCGCCAACCCAACTTTCCAGATGGATACTTGAAGACAAAGGCTAATGACGCCATTGAGGAGGCCATCAAACGAAGCTGAGGAGCGGTACAATGCCAGCCACATTTCCACCAGAGCCATCATTGAGCAAACCATCGGCTTGCTCAAAATGCAATTCAGATGCCTCGACAGATCAGGTGGAGCCCGACAGTATGCATCAGCCAGGGTCTCCAGAATCATCGTGTTCTGCTGTGCACTGCACAACATCGCACAGCAGCATGGCTTACCGCTGCCTGAGGAACACGCGGAGGCGGATATGCCATTTCCACCAGCACGCGAGCACATTGCTGGCAGTGATGCAAGGAATGCACTAATCTATGCCAGATTCGCTTAAGTTTACGAAGCAAACACATGTGGCTGCCACCTTTTTAACACACTATACACAATCTGTACAATAAACTGTGGGTTCCTATCACTCTCACCACCATCATTACAGATGAAAGGCGCCCTGACACCTCACTGTGACACTTCCATTTCTGGGCACACATAGGCCAACTCTTTGAATGTTTCCTATCGCATTTCTTTATTGAAATGCCGATTATAATCTTAAATATGTATTACATCAAAACACCCAAGTGACTACCCTTGTGACTATTTGTGTGTTAACTTTGTCTTACGCGTGCTTCCACGTGGTGCTTCCCCTGTGGCTTCAGCAGATGTGGAGGCACCTTGCTCACTTTCATGCTGCACCTACTTCGACACCTTTGGCGGGCGTCCTCTGGGTTTGGGAACCTGGGAGGGCTCGGCAACAGTCTGCTCCTCCTGCGGCTGTGCAGGGGCTGAGACGGCCATCTCAGTTGGGTGAGGAATCTGGGGCTCTGACCGAGGGCTCCGCAGTGGCAGCGCTTGGAGAGGAACCAACACTTCCTTGTTGTCGACCACCAGCATCCCTCTCATGGGTCACCCGCATTTCACTGCTAGCAAGTAGCTGGAGAGCAACCTGCTGCACCTCAGTGGGACCATGAGGACCCGTCTCTGTACTGACAGTCCTCATAACGGGGACGTCCATGTACCTCTGGTATCTCTCGTCAATAGCTGCCCATCTATCCTCCATAGCAGATCATCTATTTAGAAGAGTCACCATGATCTGTTGAGTCTGGCAACTTATATCCTCCAAGGAGGTTGCCACCCTCTCCATGGTAGCACGTTCATGCGCCATTGCCTCCACCATGGCATTGCTTATGTTTGAGATGGACTCCTCCATTCTCTGCACACTCGCAGTTACCATGGATGCAAAACCTGTCAGAGACTCCGGCACTTGTTGCTGAAGTTCCAGCACCGCTCTCTTTCTGGATGGCCCCAGAGGCACAGGGTCCACATGCAGCTGAGCAGAGCTGGGAGCGCCCTGCGGCCTCCGACGAGGACTCTCCACTGCTGTCCCTGTCTCCACCATCTGCGGATGCTCACTTGTGAGCTGTGATACACCAGGTGACAACACTACTCTATCTCGCAAATGACCCACCGAGGTGTGTGTCTCTGCGCTGGTACAGGGTGCGCTCAATTCTGCTGACACTGCGCCCTCAGAAGTTGCAGCTTCCTTTGAGGACTCTTCCGGCTCTTCCTCCTGGACAGTGGGGAGGGGGGCTCTAGATTGTCCTGTTGGGGAATAAAGGCATAAGTTAGACATGTGATATTAACGTAGCAGACACATCCAATTGTGCAGATGATCATAACTCAATCTGTATGAACATCAGATGCCATATCAGTCACTCATGCAATCTAAATGAGAGGGTTGCAAATTTATTCTGTCACCAGCTTGCTCTACTGCGCCTGTCTGACCGTCGCCCACTTCCAGATCCTCAGCACCTCCGACGATGTCGAGAGCAGCCTCCTCAATGGTGGTCAAGTGGGCAATCGAAGGTGGCCCTCCTCCTGTTCTGCCCCTCTCCCTCTTATTGTGGGCTCTCTTTTCCTGCAATGAGGGACGCAAGTAGAGTTTGAGTGAGAATGTTGAAGTGAGTGTAGAGAATCCATAGCATAGATGCTTAGAGGGAGACAAAGATGGAGTGAGGTGCCAATACCAAGGGCCCTCCCTGTGCGTTGTTAGTTGTTGTCATTGCATAACAGTGATAGTGAGTGTGAGGGGTGCATAGTAGAATAGTGAAGTGATTCTGTACATAGAGAGAGAGGGATGGTTAAGGGTGCAAGGGATGTAAGGGTAAAGTGGGATGTGCAGGAGTAGGTTGACAAAGCAGAGTGCTGGTGATGAGAGGAGATGGGGAGCAGATTGAAGGTAAGTGTGATGTTATACTCACTTTTGCTGTGCGTAGCAGGTCATTGAACCTTTTCCTGCACTGAACCCAGGTGCGAGCACACAAAGACCTGGCGCTCACCTCCTCAGCAATTTGCAGCCAGGCTGCTTTGGTTTGCTGAGGAGACTTCCTCCATCCATTTGAGGGGAACAGTACCTCTTGGCGTCCTCTCACTCCCTCCACAAGAGCATGGAGGGAGTCTTCATCAAATCTGGGAGATGCCTTGGGTCTTGCAGCAGTCATTTTTAGAAGTACCACAACGAGAAGCAGCAGGAAAGGATGGATTAAAAACTAGGCTGCATGGGCCCTTTAAATACAGCTGGCTGAGAGACGTCAGCAGAGGCGAGCAGTAGACCCGAACCCAATGATTGGGTCGGGTAGCTCGCATGACGGGCTTAATCAGCCCACTTAAGGGAAAATCTTAATTCCAGGGCGGCTGAAACCGGCAGCAGGACCGGAACCCGCCGAACATCAAAGCCGCCTCCAACCCGCCTCCACTCGGAAAATCGCGACCCATGTGTCTATTTCTAAAACCCGAAATGCTAATAGTCTTTTTATGGCTTTATCTATATGCACTTACACTTTCAAAGAATTCTTTATTTGCCCTCCTTGGTCTGTCTGTTCCTCCACTACCTGCAGCAACTTTCCATTGAATTTAGATTTAAATTCGCATTTCAATGGCTCTAAATATCCCATTAGGCAGTCTTTAAGGGTTAAAGAGTTAGATGAGGTGCCCCCTCCCCTCACCAACCCCCGCCCCTGATTTTCAACAGTGGGTTTCCCATTTCTCAGGTGCACACCAGGCATTCCGGTCTAAGATCAATAGATTTTTGCTAGCCAAGGGTATTAAGGGATATGGAGCCAAGGCGGGTAAATGGAGTTAGGATACAGATCAGCCATGATCTCACTGAATGGTGGAACAGGCTTGAGGGGCTGAATGGCCTATTCCTTTTCCTATGTTCCTACAGTTCTCCAGATGTACCAGCACCGACCATATGCTGGGTCCCAGGAAGGCCCTTGGTGTAGGAAGGCCCTTGGTGTAGGAACTCTATAGTGCAGAGTCCCTACCTGGCCCTCTTACATCATTGGTCTTGTAAGGAGCGGGCAGAGGCTCTACCCATTCAAGGTCACCCCATAAACCCCCAGCATAACCGGGTCCCAGTCTAGTTTCTGACCATTCTGCTGGACACCTGGCCAAGTTACAGCGGGCGTCTGTTGGATTTTTGGAGCCACAGGGAACTAATCCAGTAAATTGTGTGTGTAAAGTTTGACCTACATTTCAAGCTGTGTTGAGGGACCCTGTGGTTAGTTTATTAAAAGCTACATTGCACTATTTAATCTTTGGCTACCTATTGTATAAAATAACTGCATGCATATGCAATAGCTTAGCAATTTTACTTAGTGTAGTGCTTAGTAGAGTTAAATTATAGATACTATAATTTATGACTGCATGCTACTAGTTGTATTTACAGTTTTTAAATACAGTAATGTGAATAGGTGTGGTAACAGATTTAGTGCCATTACTTTATGAACCCATCCATCATCATTACGAATGATATAGTCCCGTTTCTGATATATTTTCCTTACCACTCAAAACTGAACAGCCAACCAAACTCAAAAGGAATAACTTGAAGTGATATGGAAGCATATCCTTCGATATGGTGAGGAACAATTGTGCAGGCACCATTTGGAGTTTAATCTGCGTGTTCGTTAGAGCTACCCTGTGCATTACGTGTGCACGAGAGATAGTTGTTTTGTGTATTAGTATTAATGAAGTGTCAGCACATTTTGCCCATGCTACTAAATTTTCTTCATGCAGAATAACTGCTTCTAACACACTACAGAGGCCCATGGATCTTATTTTCTTGATAATACCGGTTTCTTTTCTGACTAGATCAAATCTTGCTGATGTAACTGGATAGATGGGAATTTTTCTTTCTTGGAGAAATGTTCCAGAATTTTCCTTCAGGTCAGGGAATTAGATAACTGTGTAGGATCCATGATAAAATAATCTGTACACTGTCTGTAAAAGGTGCAGACACCAGGAACTGAGTCATCTTTTCTCATTCCATGCTTTCTCAACATGAAAATTAAATATTCTGGCCTGGTTCTGTGTAGGTAATATTTGTCAATTGGATTTGTGTTGTTAAAATATTTGTCACCCTATAATGAGATGTTTCAGGTTGACTAATTCTGGAGTTTCTGGAGTATCATTTCTTTTGGTTAGACACTGGCTGATGCTCTTGCGTAAAATTCTTTTGAGCATTATCTTAACTGCCATTACACTATTGGAGGTTAAAGACTGCATTAAAATAGTGTTAACTAATGTGCTACCAGAAGATGTTAAACTCTCTGCTGTATACATGGAACTAGAGAACCAAATAATGTGTGTCACAAATAAAATCTATCAACTCATTTGTTAATTAATTTTCATGATTTGCTGACACTACATAAACAGAAGTATCAATATTTGTTTTTTCTAATCCTTTGCCATCACAGCATATATAAACACTCCTATGATGGTTCAGTTGGTAAGTGTGCTGTCTAGTATAGAACTAAGCTACACAAACTGGAAAGGTCCCAGGATCAATCACTGGCATGTACTAAGTTAACTCATCCAGTGGTAGGGAAAAGTCAACCAAGGTTCCTGCATCACACAAATAAAATTAACAACTTCAGTATAAGTAAGATGGAAGTCCGAGACAGGATAAAAGGGTTCAAAATTGGGGGTGATTTTAACCCTACTCACTCAGCAGAAACCTGGCGGGTGGTCAGTTAAAATTGCCCCTGGCTCTTTACCTGTCCGAAAGCTGCCATGATCGCAACATCTGCAATCTTAACCCGCTCTCCTGAGCAGGCAGCAAGGACACCCGCCCGGAGCCAACAGGGTCCTTCTTTACATATGCATGTTGTGGCCCAATGACATCATTGAGACCCAACTGTAATTTTAACTCAGGCCTGAGCAAGGAATCCACCTGGAGTTAAAATCGGGGCCACGGCAAAAAATGCATCTATTAAGAGACAAGAGAGAGCTTTGTGAGGCATTAACAATCAATATGAGGGAGTCGATGAACACTAAGAAAGTCCCAGTAGAAACGGGTTAATGTTTTCAAAAAGGTTGCAAAAACAGACCAAAGGAAACTACAGACCCATTTGCCTTTCTGCAATACTGAGTAAAATATTGACATCGTTTATCAAGAGTGAATTTAAGTATTACCCATATGACAGTAAATTACTAAATAGCAGCAAATATGGATTCAGGAGGCAAAGATTCTGCCTGTCCAATCTACTTGACTTTCCATTCCAAGCAGACTGTAGATGTGCTATATTTAAACAGCATAAAACATTTAAGAACATTCTGCACAGAAGGTTATTAGTTAATCTCAAAGTGGTAAGGATTTTAAGAAGAATTTGGGAACGGAGAATAAATGGGCTGAAGGGTAGAAAGCAGTAGATAGTTGTTAGAGGAGTTATGTCAGGATGGGGGGACGTACTGTGTGGAGTGCCCTTGCAATCATTCTTCATAGAATCATAGACACTTATAGCACAGAAGGAGGACATTTGGCCATCGTGTCTGTGCCGGCTCTTTGAAAGAGCAGTCATGCTCAGTCTCACATCCCTGCTTTTTGTCCGTAACCCTGTAAGCTCCTCATCCTCGAGTACCTGTCCAACTCCCTTTTAAAATGATTTATGGAATCAGCTTCCACCACCTTTTCAGGTGGAGCATTCCAGACTCCGACAACTCTCTGAGTGAAAAAGTTTCTCCTCATCTCCCCTCTAGATCTTTTGCCAATGATTTTGAATCTATGACTTCTGGTTATTGACCCACTTGCCCGAGGGAATAGTTTTCTCTCTATCTACTCCATCAAAACCTCTCATCATCTTGAAAATATCTATTAGGTCACCTCTTAACCTTCTCTGTTCAAAGGAGAACAGTCCTAACTTTTCCAACCTCTCCTCATAACTGAAGTCTCTCATCCCTGGTACCATCCTGGTAAACCTCCTCTGTACCCTTTCTAAGGCCTTTACATCTTTACTGAAGTGTGGTGCCCAGAATTGTCCACAACACTCCAGCTGAGGCCTAACAAGTGATTTATAAAGTTCTAGAATTATCTCTTTGCTTTCATATTCTATGCCTCTATTTATAAACCCCAGCAACCCATATGCTTTTTTTAATCACATTATCAAATTGCCCTGCCACCTTTAAGGATTTGTGTATATGGACACCAAGGTCTCTCTGCTCATCTACACTTGACAAAATCGTGCCATTTATAATGGCCCAGAAATTGGAGTTCGATGGTTGCCGCGGGGGTAAGGATCCCCCGCGATATCGCACTCCGCGCCTACCTTTATGGTTTTGGCCCACACGAACTTCAGTTCCTGGGCCTCTCCCTGGTGCCGGTGCGCAGTGTGTGCGTGTCCCAGAGGCGCAGTTAGTTCGATGCTACCTCTGGGATCACGTGGGCCAGTTAGAACCAATGGCAGCACACCATCTTTCATTCATAATTTTGACAGCAAGAGCTGTCAAAACTATGAATACAACAAGCCCCCAAAACAGCTAAACCTCAATTAAATTTTTAAAAAAAGCCATCACATTAATAAAATAACTATAGTTAAATAAATTAACCACTTTAAACAAAAATGTAAATTTTTGAAAAAATTAAATTCTTTTTAAAAGTTATAAAAATAAACTTACCTTTCTTTAAAGTCTCTAAAAAAGATAAACCTGTTGAAAATTTTTAAAATAATACTTAATTAACTACTTACCTTGTTAAAAGGGGGTCCTACGCCTGCTTTCTTTATGTGTAAAATCTTCAACACTTACCTGCGCGTTCAAACCTGAAAAAAAAACTAAGTGCGCTGCGTGCACACAACCTGTAGCGCGCACGCGGTTCACTTAGGAACCGCCCCCTTTGCAATACCCGAAGTGCCGGTTTCCCACGCATGCGCAGTGCATGCAGGAAACCGGCACTTCGGGACCTAATACGCGAGAGTACACAGTGCGTACTCTCCCGTATTAGGTCTAATTTTCGGGCCAATATACTGTCTTTCCATATTAGTCCTCCCAAAGTGCATCATTTCACACTTTTACACATTGAACTCCATCTGCCACGCTTCTGCTCATTTCACCATCCTGTCTATGTCATCCTGAAGTCTACAACTATCCTCATCACTATCTACTACGTTGTCAAGTTTTGTATCATCTGCAAACTTTATGGGCTGGATTTTGCGGGGGAGTCAGCGGGCGCGATCGGTGGTGGGTCGGGTGGGAAAGTGTTTTTTTCCCCAGCAGGTCGGGACACTGCTGTGAACCCGTCACCACGCGCCTTTCCCAAATGTCGGGTCTGTCAGTGCTGAGCAGACCCGATACGAAGTGGCGGGGGAGGCAATTAAAATCATTAGTGGCTTGTTTACAGTTTTTAATGGTTTTTCCCCAGCTTCTTGGATTTAACAGGTCGCCCACTGGTTTCCCGCTGTGCCTAGATCTCGTCTGTGAAGCTGAGGCAGGAGGTCAGTGGCCATTGAATCAGCTGATGAGTTGACAGCTTCAAATGTCAAGTCAAAGCTTCCAGCTGATTCAGATCTGTTCCCTTAACCACTAGCTTCTCTAAACTGCATTTCCACTACACATTCAGGATGCTGCAAGTCTTTATACAAGTCTCCATCCAGTCTGACCTCATTACCTCTCCCACCATTGACAGATCGCTTCTGTCATCTCTACTTCACCTGCCATCTATTCCATCAGCATGGGTGCCCTTGAAACTCTCTCACCTTGGTCCTCAGAATCCCACCACGATCAGCCCCAACACCAGCAGCACCAGGCACACCAGCAGCACCAACAACAACACCAACCTTCTCCGCAATCAACCGATGCTGCACAGGACACAGGGCATCAGCACCCAAGCACATTGCTGCCTGGGAGGCCAGGGATGGCCTCACCATGGCCAGATTTACTTCACTTGATGCTGTAGACCCTGGCTGTCACATGATGCGCCAGGTTGGCACCACCCCACACCAACACCATAAAGCATCCCTACAATGCCCAAGCCATTCCTTTCACACTTATCACCATTGCGGGAGGTACCATTATGTCTCACCATTCACTGCAACTCACTAAGCCACTTCCAAAGGTGCTCACAAATCTGTCCAAGAAGGCAAAGTGTTGAAAATAAAGATTTCAATGTTTGACAGCACATTAACAGAAACTTTACATGAACATTGCATAAAGCATCCAAGTGCCTACCCTTGTGTGTTGTTAGTTGGTATGATTGGACTAGGATGAGGGTGAGTGTGAGGGGTGGCTAGTGAGATGGGGATGTGATAATGTAGATAGAGAGAGAGGGATGGCTGGAGGTGCAAGGTAAGTTGGTGTAAGGATGTGCAGGAGTAGGGTAGGGAAGGCAGAGTGATGGGGATGTGATGAGAAGCACAGTAGGATGAGGTTGAGTGTGGCTTTGTACTAACATTTTGTGATCTACTGAGATCATTGAAACATTTGCGGCACTGCACCCAGGTCCTCCTGACCACATCCCTACTTGTGCCTTCCTCTGCAATGTGCAACCAGTCTGTGTTGATCTCCTGGGGAAGTTTCTTCCATGGGAAGGGAAGAGGACCTCCCTCTGTACTGTGACTCCCTCCATAAGCATATGGAGGGAGTCATGGGAGAGCCTGGGTGCAGCCCTGCACCTCTGTGCAGTCATTGTCAGTGTTTGCAGCACCTCAATGCTGTAGAACTCTGACAGCACAGATGTCAAAATAAATTTGGCCATGGTCCCTTTAAGGAAACCAGCTGATGACGCGTCATCAAATGGCATCACCAGACCTGCTTCCTCTAATTGGCCGAGAAACTCGCTGGGCGGGCTTAACAGGCCCAATCAGGGGAAATCCATTTCAGAGGCTGGGATGGAGACAGCAGCGGGGTCGGGACCCACCATCACCATCGCCCGCCACAGACCCGCCAAGATTCATAAAATCGCGGCCAATAATATTGCTCCCTACAACAGAGTCTAGGTTGTTTATAAAAATTGAAAAGAGTAATGGACGCAAAACTGACCCTTGGGGAACACCATGGCGAACCAGCGGCCAGTCTGAAAAACATTCATCCACCACCACCCTTTGCTTCCCGTCACTGAGCCAATTTTGTATCCATACCGCCACTTTTCCCTTAATTCCATGGGCTTCCATCTTCTTCCAATTTTTTCCTCATAAAGTGTAAGTGGTTAGCTAGGGAAAAAGCTGGGCCTATTAAGGACCCAAAGGGAAATCTTCATGTAGAGGCAGAAGACATGGCTAAAGTCAATGAGTACTTTGCATCTGTCTTCACAAAGGAAACGGATGATGTGAAGGTTACACTAAAAGAGGAGCGGGAAGTTATGGACAGGATAGTAAATATAGAGAAGACATACTAAAAAGATTAGCATTACTGAAAGTTGGTAAGTCAACCTGTGTGGCAATTTGTCGAATGCCTTCCGAAAGTCTATATATACAACATCTATTGCACTACCTTGATCAACCTTCTCTGTTACCTCATCAAAGAATTCAATCAAGTTAGTCAGACACGATTTGTCTTTAACAAATCTCCTTGATTAACCCATGCCTTTCCAAATGATTGTGTACAGTTCTGGTCTCCTTACCTAAGGAAAAACATTCTTGCCTTGGAGGGAGTGCAACGAAGGTTCACTAGACTGGTTCCTTGGATGAGGGGATTGCCTATTGAGGAGAGATTGCGTAGACTAGGCCTATATTCCTTAGAGTTTAGAAGAATGAGAGGTGATCTAACTGAAACATATAAAATTCTTAAGGGGCTTGACAGGGGTAATGCTGAGAAAATGTTTCCCCTGGCTGGGGAATCTAGAACACGGGGTCACAGTCTCAGAAGAAGGGGTCGGCCATTTAGGACTGAGATGAGGAGAAATTTCTTCACTCAAAGGGTTGTGAATCTTTGGAATTCTCTACCCCAGAGAGCTGTGGATGCTCAGTCGTTGAGTATATTCAAGACAGAGGTCGATAATTTTTTGGGAACTAATGGAATTAAGGGATATGGGGATAGTGCAAGAAGGTGGAGTTGAGGTAGAAGATCAGCCATGATCTTGTTGAATGGAGAAGCAGGCTCGAGGGGCCAATTGGCCTACTCCAGCTCCTATTTCTTATGTTCTTACGCTTATCACAGTTTATTTTGTCTCTGATAGTGGTTTCCAATAACTTCCCACGACCACTGTTAGGCTGACTGGCCTTTAGTTTCCTGGTTTATCCCTCTCCCCTTTCTTGAATAGTGGTATAACATTCGCAACCCTCCAGTTCTGCAGCACTACTCCTGTATACAATGAGGATTGAAAGATTGTGACTAATGCATCTGCTATTTCTACCTTTGCTTCTTTCACCAACCTAGGATGCATTCCATCTGGACCAGGTTGACTTACCAACTTTCAGTAATGCTAATCTTTTTAGTATGTATTACTATCCTGTCCATAACTTCCCTCTCCTCGTTTAGTGTAACCTTCACATCATCCATTTCCTTTGTGAAGACAGATGCAAAGTAATCATTGACTTTAGCCATGTCCTCTGCCTCTACATGAAGATTTCCCTTTGGGTCCTTAATAGGCCCAGCTTTTTCCCTAGCTAACCACTTACACTTTATGGGGCAAAAATTGGGTTGGTTTGCGCCTCTCGTTAGCGCCCCCCGGGGCGCTAATGGGACACAAATCCCCTAGTGCCTGGGCACAGCGGCACTAACGCCTCCCGCGAAATTCAGTGGGAGGTTAGCGGCGGCAGTAGCCGGTAGCGCCCCGCACCGCCGAGCCGCCGGCGATGACGTCATTGCTGTGCGCAGCGCCCTGCTTGTGCCCCGGCCGCAAACTTCCCTTGCGCCCCATATCTATCGCTGGACGATATGGTCCAACAGGATCAGGGGGCGTTTTTGCTACGGCGGTGGTGCAAGTTAAAGGGGCAGGTGTTGCCGGCCATTTTTATTTTGGCCGACTGCCAGCACCTGCCACCTTTCACTTTTTTATGCTGGGTGCCGGCCGCGATTGCTCAGCCCGGCACGCCTCTTGAGTGCCGGGCTATTTTCACGGCACCCCGTTCCCCGGTGGTCCAGCAGGGCCCCGGTGCACGCAGCACTAGGCCCTTCCCCTTTAATCAGGGAAGGATGCCTACAATGACATGGTGCTATGTGCCACCTCATGGTGCGGCAGCACGTAGCACCGTGAAATTCAGTAGTAGTGTCCCAAGCAGGAGGTGGAGCGCTTTCCAGTAGCGCCCCACCTCCTGCTTGGGGTGCTACTACTGAATTAACGGCGGAAGGGCGCTAACTTTTTCGGGGCGCTAAAATAAGCGATGTTAGCACCCCAAAATGGGCGCCATCCAATTTTTCTCCCTATATGTTTATAAAATGTTTTACGGTTCAATTTAATGTTGCCTGCTAATCTTTTCTCATAACCTATCTTTGCCTCCCATATTTACTTTTTCAATTCTCTCCTGTACTTTTCACAATCTTCCTGGTACTAAGTGAACCTTGCTCCTTACATTTGTCATAAGTCTCCTTTTCCTGTTTTATTTTAACTTTTATTTCCATTGTCATCCAGGACGCATTAGCTTTGGATGCTCCACCTTTTCCCGTCAAAGGAATATGCCTAGTTTTTACCTGATCTATCCCTTCCCTGATTGCCTTCCATTGCTCCATTACTGCTTTACCCTGCAATTGCCTTTTCCAATCTACTTCTGCTAGGTCCTTTCATATATCATTGAATTACCTCTTCCCCAGTTGAGCATTTATACCTTCGATATTTTCCGGTCTCTTTCCATAATTACTCTAAACCAGATTATGTTGTGGTCAATATTAGCTAGATAATCTCATGGTGTAACACACTCCACTTGCATTACTTCATTTCCCAGAACCAGATCCAACACTGCTTCCTTCCTTGTTGGACTGGAGATATATTGATTGAGAAAGTTCTCCTGTACACATATCAGAAATTCCTCTCTTTTCCTACCTTTAGCATTATGTTTTTCCCAGTCTATATTAGGGTAATTAAAGTCTCCCAATATTCTACTCTATTTTGTTACACACCTTTGAAATTTGCCAACAAATTTGCTCATCTATCTCCTTTGCTCATTGTTTGGAGCTCCATAAAAAACACCCAACAATGTAACAGCTCCCCCTCTGTTCCTTAACTCAAACCAAATAGATTCAGTCCTAGAACCATCTAGTATATCCTTTCTATTTAGAACTGTAACATCATCCTTAATCAATACTGCCACGTCCCCTCCTCTTTTTTCCTTCTCTATCATTCCTGAATTCTTGGTAACCAGGAATATTAAGAACCCATTCTTGATCTTGTTTGAGCCATGTCTCTGTTAATGCAACCACGTCATAATCCCATGTGGCAATTTGTGCTGCAGGTCACCAACCTTTAGTTACACTACGGACATTGATGTACATACAATTTAATATCTCCTTTGTCACTTTTGCTATTTTCCTCAATCTGGTCCCTGCAATTTTTGGGATAATTCTAATTTTACTGCTGTTTATATCTCTCTGTCCTCTGATCTCATTGCTGCTCTTTTCTGCTATTTTCTGTTTCCCCTCCCCCTACCAAATTAGTTTAAACCCTCCCCAATGGTACTAGTTAACCTCTCAGCGAGAACATTAGTCCAAGCTCTGTTCAGGTGCAACCCGTCCATCTTGTACAGATGCCCCTTCCCCCATGCCCCACTTTTCCAGCCATGCGTTTACCTGCACTATCTTCCTGTTTCCATACTCATTATCACATGGCACTGGGAGTAATCCTGAGATTACTACCTTTGCGGTCCTGTTTTTCAACCTATTTCCTAGCTTCTGAAACTCTGACTGAAGGACCTCAACACTTTTCCTACCTATATGATTGGTTCCAACATGAACCACGACTTCTGGCTGTTCTCCTTCCCCTCGCAGAATGTCCTGTACCCGCTCAGTGATTTGCTTTACCCTGGCACCAGGGGGACAACATACCTTTCGGAATCACGTTTGCAGTTACAGAATGCCTGTCTATGCCCCTAACTACCGAATCCCCTATGACTCCTGCATTTCTACTCTTTTTCCCCTGTGTGCAGTCAAATCTCCCGCAGTGTCTGGGGGTGATTCTTACTGCAATCCTCTGAGGAGTCATCACCCTCCAAGGTATTTAAAACTGAAAACCGGTTTGCGAGTGCCACTGGCTTGGGGGATTCCTGCACTACCTGTATCTTCCTCCTACCCTGTCTGGTGGTCGCCCACTCTCTCACCTCCTGCACCTTCTGTGGCAGTGGGGTGGCTACCTCCTGGAACATAGGTTCCAGGAAGCTCTCAGACTCCCGATGCACTGCAGTGAGACTCGGAGCCTGAGCTTGAGCAACTGGCGGCACTTCCTGCACACATGGTTATCTTGGATGCATGAAGTGTCCTGGAGTTCCCACACAGAACAGGATGCACACACAGCGCATGTGTTGGGACATCAACTACTTCTAATTTTCATGAACAACTTGAAATTAGATCTACAGCGATAGTGCAAAATGTGCTGATAGCGAATCGGCAGCCCGTTTTACACCACACCAATTTCCTGTTCCATGGAAGTCAATAGAAAAGAAAATCGGGCGGGGTGTAAAATGGGCAGACGATCGCTATTATCCCATTTTGCACTACGGGCATAGACTAATTTCACCTCTCCCTTGGATTCAGAAACTCACCACAAATGGAACATATTTGTAGATGATACTAAATTCGGAGGGCAGTTGATTCTAAAGAGGCAGTTTGGGCGCTTCAAAATAAATGCATAGGCGTACAGAACAATGGTAGATAAAATGTAATGTGGACAGGTGTACGACACTTCAGAAAAGAAGAACAAATGGGTGAGTGGTGTTGAAATAGCTAAGGGTGAAGGTGAAAGAGATCATGGGGTTTCAATAGAGTCAACATATTCAACACTGTGGAGCACCAATCAACAAAGCAAATAGAATACTGAACTATATTGCCAAAACAGGAGAGTACAAGTTGGAGGAAGCCAGTTCTGGTGACTGAGACACAAAGGAGCCATTCCGGCCCCGTAGACAGGTCAGGGAAGAGCCACAAGGCTGATTCCTAGCATTAGAGGACTGAGATATGAAGAAAAACTGGAGAACATTGAGCTTTTCAGCCTTGAAAGGATGTGACTGAGAGGTGGCATCATAGAGGTATGTAAGATCGTAAATAGTAGCCAGAAAATTAATTCATACTAAACCTTTGAGAGTGGGACAAGGAATATTGGTTCAAACTAGTAAAAAGGAAGCTTAAAATTGATGACAGAAAGTTCTTCTCCATAAAAGAGTGATTGACATATGAAATGGACTTCTGTGGCAAAGTGATTAAGTGAAGGTAAAAAGAAAAAGAAAAAAAAGAAAGACTTGCATTTATATTTCATTACCTCAGGATGTCTCAAAGTGCTTTACAGCCAATGAAGTACTTTTGAAGTGGAGTCACTGTTGTAATGTAGGAAACATTTGGGATCATTTAAGAAGCAATTGGTTGGCACGATGGATGAGCTAAGATGGATGGAATGGCTTGCTCATCTGTATCTATCTTATGATCTTGTGACCTGATTGTCTGTCTGACAGATGTAGATCAGTCAAAATTTTCCACAACTGTTTTCAGCCTCTACCATGAACTTTGCTCCCTTGTCACTGATTCTATCCCCCTCACCAGATATTCATTTGGGCTGTGCATAACCTTGGTGTCCTGTTCAGCCCAGAGCTGAGCTTCAAACCCCACATCCAATCCATCATAAAAACCACTTACCTTCATAAGATTGCTTGCATCTGTCTCTACCTTATCCCCACGATCATCAAAACTCTTATCCACGCTTTTGTCACCTCCAGACTCAATTTCCTCCTTATTGGCCTCCCTTCCTCCACCCTCCATAAATTCCAACTTTGCCAAAATGTAGTCACCCTTATCCTGACCCACACTAAGGCTGGGATTGGAGGTGGGTCGGGAGTGAAAGTTGAAATAACTTGGAGCGGGTGGGAAACCTGTCATCATCCCTCCTCCACGCGCCTTACCCTCGGGCACGTTTGATAGCGCGGCAGCGACCTGAACACCAGAGGCGGCCGAGCTAATTTAGATCATTATTAGGTACTTGTCAGACCCTTAAGCATCTTTTTAACCCTACTTTGCTAAGGCAGACGCTGTTGCTGAGTGCATTGTCACCACAGATTTAGCTTTCTGGATTTTGCAAGTGTTTTCAGCAAAGTCGGGATTCACCGTCACCTCATTGGTAGAACCTGACAGATGGCTTCTGTCATCTCTACTTGACCTGCCATTTATTACATAAGCATGAGTGCCATTTATACTGTCTCACCTTGGTCCTCAGAATCGGGCCATGATGAGCCCCAACACCAGCAGCACCAGGCACACCAGCAGCACCAACAACAACACCACCAACCTTCTCCTCAACCACCTGATGCTGCACAGGACAGAGGGCATCAGCGCAGGGCTGCACTGCGCCGGAGGTGATACCCCCAACACAGGGTATACAGGCAGAGGATGAGCTTCCTCAACATGACTGAGCAGCAGTGCCAAAGGAGGCTCAGGCTATCGCACCACATCGTCACACACATTTTCACATTGCTGGAGAAAGACCTGCTGCCCAGAGGTCCTGGTGGACACTCCTTACCAGTGGCTATCAAATTCACCAACGTCCTCAACTTCTTTGCCTCAGGCTCCTTCTAGGGATCTGCAGCAGTCATTTGCGGCACCTTGCAGCCGGCCGCCCACAGATGCATCACACAGGACACGGATGCCATGTTTCACAGGTCAGCCAATTATATCAACTTTGCCCCTGATGAAGCCAGTGTTACTGAGCGGGCTTTCACCTTTGCTGCTCTGGCTGGCTTCCCACGGGTGCAGGACATCATCCACTGCACACATGTGGCCATCAGGGCATCCCATCATCACCCAGGAGTCTTTGTCAACCACATGGGCTTCCACTCCCTCCATGTGTAGCTTGTCTCCAACCATAAGAAGATCATCAGACTTCCAGGGCGACCTCCTCTGCTGCAGTTAAGGTGGCCAATGATGGAGGGCCACCTCCTGTTCTTTCCTTCTCCATCTTATTGTGGGCTCTCTTCTCCTGCAAGGAGGAAAAGAAGAGCAGTTTCAATGAGGGTGATGGAAGGAGTGTAAGGAATGGATGGGTTAAATCTTTAGAGGGTGACTATGATGGAGTGGGGTGCAAATGCCAAATGGCCTTCTTGTGTGCTGTTAGTTGGTACGATTGTATTAGGATGAGGGTGAGTGTGAGGGGTGGCTAGTGAGATGAGGATGTGATAATATAGATAGAGAAAGAGGGATATGTGGAGGTGCAAGGTAAGTTGGTGTGAGTAAGGATGTGCAGGAGTAGGGTTGGGAAGGCAATGTGATGGGGATGTGATGAGAGGCACAGCAGGATGAAGTTGAGTGTGGCTTTGCACTCACCTTTCCTGATCTACTGAGATCATTGAAACATTTGCGGCACTGCACCCTGGTCCTCCTGACAACATCCTTGCTGTTGACCTCCTCTACAATCTCCAACCAGGCTCCTTTGATCTGCTTGGGAGGTCTCTTCTGCCCATCCGAAGGGAAAAGGAGCACCCTGCGTGCTCTCACTCCCTCCACAAGCATATGGAGGGAGTCATCTGAGAACCTGGGTGCAGCCCTCTACCTCTGTGCATTCATGTTTGCAAGTGTTTGGAACACTCCAATGCTCCAGTACCGTGCCTGCACACTCCTAGATGAACCTTCAAATGCAATGTGGCCACGGCTCCTTTAAATATCCTGTCGAAAACGTGTCATTAATGATGTCATCAGACCCGCACCATTTAATAGGGCCAGGTAACGCGCATGGCTGCCTTTATAGGCGCCATTAAGGGAAAGTTGCTCTCAAGAGTGGAAGGAAATGAGGAACGGGTCATGACTCGCCACGGTGACCGCCCGCACCCGACCCACCCTGGTACAGAAAATTCCGGCCTAAGTCCCACCCACCCATCAACTTCAACCTCACTACCTTACATCGGCTCCCTGTTCCTTAATGCACTGAATTTAAAATCTACATCTGCACTTTCAAATACTTCTTGTGGTCTTGCCCCACCCTACCTCTGAAATCTCCTCCAGGCTGATGTCTCCTCCTGCAATTTTCAGTCCTCCTACTCTGGCCTTTTGTGCAATCCCCTGCCTCTTTCTTCACTCTACCATTGGTGGCAAGGCTTTCAGATGTCTCTACCTTGTTCTCAGACTTCCCAAACTAAAACCCATCTTTTCAACCAGGTTTGCAGTCACCTCTCCCAATGTCTCCATTACAACTCAGCATCTGTCAACTTTAAGCCTTTTTAAAAAAATCTATCTATCTATCTCTCTATCCCCTCTGTAAAACACCTTGGGACATTTTCTATGTGAAACGTGTTATCCCATGACTCCAGCTGGAAAGAGAATGAGATTGTGTGCAGACTTTGGGTGAGGCTAGGATCAGACTTCCACAGTCGAATAGTTTTCTCCCACTCATTGGCTAGGCTCAAGCACATGGTGTGGCTGCTGAGGCGATGTAATGGAGTGTGACCGGCTCGCATGGAACCATAATCATGAGTCAACATGAGCTATGGGCGTCAGGAGAGGCGAACATTGGAGGGGGAACTGCTTGCAAACCCTTCTTACTGTAATGTAGCTTCCATTTCATTTCAGCCGATGAATACCAATGCATTTCAACTTAATTCATTAAAAAAAAGAACCACAGTTACAGAGTCTAAAGCATGGAGTATGTGCCTGGGCTTGATTTCGTTTTATTCTCTATATTTTGAAATGCTGCCTGCATCAACCAACAAATAAAAGAGAATGTCTGCTCGCTACATTTGCTTGACAGACACGCTAGCTGCGAGGTATTTGTTGTAAATTCCTGCTCTGTAAAGACATGCACATGCCATGAGTCATTAAGAAACACATGACACTAATTGTGTGGAAAGGCTCATAAATGATTACCAAGGTGGGTTAATTAAGATTCATTACATTGTAAACTGCCCTTGGAGCTAACTGCTGGAGAAAGAGAGGCTGGAAGGCTTACTTTTTTTTTAATGATCCATTTTAGCATGTTGTGAAAAACAGATTGCACAGCAAACCAAGTCAGGCCACAAAAAGCTTAACTGGTTTGCTCCCACATCTCTGGGTTTTATTGTGAAAAGTCATACGGAAAGCATATTTACCCCCACTGCTCTCTCTTGATTACTAAACAAAGGTAGCATATCAGCCACTTGAAATTAAGCCACCACATAACTCAGCCAACAGGCCAAAAATAAATGCCCTATATATAAAACTTAATGACCGTGAAATTTCACATATTACAAACTAAAGGATGACTGTGGTTAATTCTTATAAGTTACTACAATCTAAGCATGAAATCTATATTCATTCCTCGCCCTAGCATTGGTTAGGATTCCGACACGTGCTAGAAAATGAAACTTGGCAAAGAACGGATGAATCCTGTAGGTTTTTTCAGTAGTTGGCCAGACTAACAACATAGGAAAATTAAACTTTAAGGATGGGGGGTGTGGTGAAGGGGTGGGTGTTGGGAGATGCAAGTCAACAGGCATTGAAAAGACTACAGCTTAATCTGACATAAAACTTTGCAGTCACTTCCCATCTAGATATTCCTGCATTGGATGAAGAAAGTCTTCAGCAGATAGCATTGCAAATGCATAGGGGGAGGGAATTATCTTTAACATGGCAATTAGACAATCTATCTTTATATACATCTAGTAAGCGTCCGCCACACTTCAAAGTATAAAAAGTATAAAGGAAGGAAAGAAAGCATGTCATTTCCTGTTATTATATTTTTTTCTGATCTTGATACCCTGGTCTCTCCTCAGGAGGTGCCTTGCCTACAAGGAGTACTTGAGCAGCGCCCTAAAAGGGACAGGCCAGATTAAACTCAGCTTTATCTTAGAAACTGTGCGTCACATGAGTGCTCCATATTCCAGACTGTCATGTCACGGGAGATCAGAATGGGCTATTCCATAATATTCGCATGATAACCAGCACTAACCAGGGGAGGAGGGTCATTGATTAAATGGGCACTGTCTATATAATCAATGGCATGTTGCTCAACTTCAAGTCACTTTCATGAACTAGAAATGAACAAAGTTATAAAATGGGTTATTTTAAACAAATATAACAAGTGACAAATATAAATGAGTGTTATGAGTTAAAGAAATCCAGAAAAGGACAGCACTGTTATCCTTTATAGATTGCAAAGATTATAAGAACATAAGAAAATAAGAAATAGGAGCTGGAGTAAGCCATTTGGCCCTTCGAGCCTGCTCCGCGATTCAATTTGATCATGGCTGATCTTCTACCTCAACTCCACCTTCCCGCACTATCCCCATATCCCTTGGTTCCCTTAGTATCCAAAAATCTATCGATCTCTGCCTTGAATATACTCAACGATTGAGAATCCACAGCTCTCTGGGGTAGAGAATTCCAAAGATTCACAATCCTTTGAGTGAATTTAAATCTATTTAAAATAACTATCTAAGTGAGAATGGGAACACAGTGCTATTAGATTGGGGTTGAGGGGAGGGTTCTTCAGTTGTTAAGTATCAACGAAACTAATTCACGATGATAAGCAATGAGTTACTCATCCTCAGCTCAAAACTCATAACAATTAAGTAAAGCCTCATTAACTTCTTCAATTTGCCAATTAAGGATTGACAGAGGGTCAATGTAATGTAATGTGGTTTTCCTTAGAAGAACAAACAGTCTAGTAGCCTCAAGGGATTCAGTTGACCCTTTGGTAGTTGTATGACTACACACTGAAAAATCATTTGATCAGATAAAGTGGTTGAACCAGCTTCATATCATAGTAGAGTTTGTACTTGTGGTCCCTTATGTATTAATGATTCAAGTTTTATCCTGGACACCACAGGTCTTGACTGCTACAGGATTTTATTATCTACTTCCTCTCCTTTCTGAAGGAAGGAAGCCAGCAGGAACATCCGCCGTTCTTTTCTTATTTGTTCTTTTCCTGGTGTGATTGTAGATGTCAGGTGAGGATAGGATTGGACTAGTTCTGATGCACTCTATAGCCTGGTGACACCCACTTATCTCGGCTCACACATGAAGAAAGGCCACCGCAGAGGAAAGGTGCTGGATCTATGAAACTATACACCAGCAAGAGTCAATGGGGAGAATTTCCATGGGGTCCTTCTGATCTCTCACCGTAACTTTTGCAGAAGATTGGCGAAAACGCTGAAGAAATGGTATCGTTCTCCCAGTTTTTCCACTGGTATCTTCCACCGAAGACAAGGAGACAAGAATGGAGGTGAAAATCAGGGGATAGATAGTAACAGGAGAAAGGGTAATATTGCCTATAAGAAGTTCTGCTTGAACTCTGATATACATAGGGTTCTACTGTATTACATGGGCAAAAGTAGTTACACTTGACATATATCTGGTAAATAGATTGAATTTGTGACTATTGAATAAACTATTGTTCATATCTTTCAGAGGAAATGCAAGTGTAAATATTGCAAAGTGCCATTAATCCTGGAATGAACGGCCTATTTGTTCAAATAATTCAGATCAGTGAGCAACTAATATTAAAAAAGTGCATACAATATTATTACTAGAAAATAATCCCATCGCTTTTTGCAGTAACTGCTCTTCCTGTATTGTGGAGATTTTGATTACATCATCACATAGAGGAGACTGGAATAATCGCATTTGACTGAAGTATGTACCATTTGACCATTATTTTCTTGCACATGAAAAAGTAATATCTGGCAAACATTAACAGTATAAGACAGAGCAATTGAGAAAAATGTAGGGAGGTGGTTGTAAAGATTTCAGAAATTGCAACAACAAAAAATTGAATCCCAAGTGATAGTAGAAGAGAGCAGTGAGGAGGAACATCAGCAAACCAGGGGGGTCAAATTGGGTATCGCCCCCTTTGGGGCGTTAACTTTTGAAATTTTGCACCAGGCGCTAAGGATTCTGAACTTGTGTGTTTGGAAGTGGGGCGCTAAATCAAGCGCTAATGACCTCAGTGGGGCGCTAAAGGGGCACTACCAGCAGAATGAAATTCAGGTGCAATTCATTCAGCAATGATCCTTCACACTGGTTCCTTCCAGCTCTTAAAGGGGAGGTTGCATCGTCGTGCAGATGCTCATTTTTAACATTGCTGGCCTTGCGAGCAAGTGAATCCCCTGATGGCTATGGCTGTTCCCACTCCCAGGGAGAGAGCTCGTCGACTCACAGACATGACATTGGAGGCATTGGTGGCTGGAGTGGAGCGAAGGAGAGCAATGCTCTTCCAAGCCACTGGAAGGAGGCCATCGCCTCAGGTGTTCAGGGCAATGTGGAGGGAAGTGGCCCAGGAGGCCTCGGCCAGTAGTGTGGTGGAACGCAGCCTGACACAGTGCCGCAAGAAATTCAACGCAGTGTTCAGTTGGACCAGAAGTAGCCACACTCGACTTGTTGATGTCCAACTGAACACTGCAATATGGTGCATCACTGGAACCCTCAAGTCGACCACAACACCCTGGCTACCCGTGCTGTCGCACCTCGCTCCCCCATCCATTCACTGCGAAGCTACAACCCACCAGCAGGACAGACCCACCAGAGGTAGCAATACAGTGGTATACAGTCGGGATAGAGTGGCCCTGGGAGTACTCAACATTGACTCCGGACTGATTACCACCTACCACACTAGAAGAAGCACTAAGGGTAGCAAGGGCACAGAATGTACACTGGGTGGGGGACTTCAATGTCCATCAACAAGATTGGCTTGGTAGCACCACGACTGACCAAGCAGACTGGGCCTGTGGCAGATGGAAAAGCCTACTTGACCTCGTCCTCATCGATCTACCTGTTGCAGATGCATCTCTCCATGACAGCATTAGTAGCAGTGGCCACCGCACAGTCCTTGTGGAGATGAAGTCCCTTCTTAACACTGAGGACACCCTCCATCATGTTGTGCGGCACTACCATCGTGCTAAATGGGATAGATTCAGAACACATCTAGCAGCTAAAAACTGGGCATCCATGAGGCACTGTGGGCCATCAGCAGCAGCAGAATTGTATTCCACCACAATTTGTAACCTCATGGCCCAGCATATCCCTCACTCTACCATTACCATTAAGCCAGGCGACCAATCCTGGTTCAAAGAGGAGTGTAGAACAGCATGCCAGAGCATGCCAGGAGCAGCACCAGGCGTACTTAAAAATGAGATGCCAACCTGGGGAAGCTGCAGCACAGGACTACATGCATGGTAAACAGCGAAAGCAGCATGCTATAGACAGAGCTAAGCAATCCCACAACCAATGGATCAGATCAAAGCTCTGTAGTCCTGCGACATCCAATCGTGAATGGTGGTGGACAATTAAACAGCTAACGGAAAGAGGAGGCTCCATGAACATCTCCATTCTCAATGATGGCGGAGCCCAGCACGCGAGTGCAAAAGACAAGGTTGAAGCATTTGCAAGGATCTTCAGCCAGAAGTGCCGCGTGGATGATCCATCTGTGCCTCCTCTTGAGGTCCCCGCCATCACAAAAGCCAGACTTCAGCCAATTCGATTCACTCCATGTGGTATCAAGAAACGGCTGAGCACACTGGATACAGCAAAGGCTGTGGGCCCCGACAACATCCCGGCTGTCGTGTTGAAGACTTGTGCTCCAGAGCTAGCCGCGCCTCTAGCCAAACTATTCCAGTACAGCTACAACACTGGCATCAACCGACAATGTGGAAAACTGCCCAGGTATGTCCTTTCCACAAAAAGCAGGACAAATCCAACCCAGCGAATTACCGCCCCATCAGTCTACTCTCAATCATCAGCAAAGTGATGGAAGGTGTTGTCAACAGTGCTATAAAGTGGCACTTATTCACCAATAACCTGCTCACTGATGCTCAGTTTGGGTTCTGTCAGGACCACTTGGCTCCAGACCTCATTACAGCCTTTGTCCAAACATGGACTAAAGAGCTGAATTCCAGAGGTGAGGTGAGAGTGACTGCCCTTGACATCAAGACAGCATTTGATCGTGTGGCATCAAGGAGCCCGAGTAAAATTGAAGTCAATGGGAATCAGGGGGGAAACTCTCGACAGGCTGGAGTCATACTTAGTACAAAGGAAGATGATTGTGGTTGTTGCAGGCCAATCATCTCAGTCCCAGGACATCGCTGCAGGGGTTCCTCAGGGCAGTGTCCAAGGCCCAACCATCTTCAGCTACTTCATCAATGACCTTCCCTCCAACATAAGGTCAGAAGTGGGGATGTTCACTGATGAATGCACAGTATTCCGTTACATTCACAACTTCTCAGATAATGAAGCAGTCCATGCCCGCATGCAGCAAGACCTGGATGACATTCAGGCTTGGGCTGATAAGTGGCAAGTAACATTTGCGCCACACAAATGCCAGGCAATGACTATCTCCAACAAGACAGCGTCTAACCACCACCCCTCTTGACATTCAACGGCATTGCCATCGCCGAATCCCCCAACATCAACATCCTGGGGTTCACCATTAACCAGAAACTTAACTGGACCAGCCACATAAATACTGTGGCAACAAGAGCAGGTCAGAGGCTGAGTATTCTGTGGCGAGTGTCTCACCTCCTGACTCCCAAAGCCTTTCCACCATCTACGAGGTACAAGTCAGGAGTGTGATGGAATACTCTCCACTTGGCTGGATGAGTGCAGCTCCAACAACTCTCAAGAAGCTCGACACCATCCAGGACAAAGCAGCTTGCTTGACTGGCACTCCATCCACCACCTTAACTCATTCACTCCCACCATCACCGACGCACTGTGGCTGCAGTGTGTACCATCTACAAGATGCACTGCAGCAACTTGCCAAGGCTCCTTCGGCTGCACTTCCCAAACCCGTGACCCCTACCACCTAGAAGGACAAGGGCAGCAGGCGCATGGGAACACCATCACCTCCAAGTTCCCCTCTAGGTCACACACCATCCTGACTTGGAATATATCGCCGTTCCTTCATCGTCACTGGGTCAAAATCCTGGAACTCCCTCCCTAACAGCACCCTGGGAGCACCTTCACCGCACGGACTGCAGCGGTTCAAGAAGGCGGCTCACCACCACCTTCTCAAGGGCAATTAGGGATGGGCAAGCCTGGTTGCCAGCAACGCCCAGGAACAAATAAAAAAAAAGATGTGGATACTTGATGCATAAATGGAAAATTAAAAACTGTCCAGTGTGCGACTGTGGTCACCCAGAACAGACCATAGAACATATAACGCTCGATTCACAAATATGATGGAGGCATCACAGTGATACACTCCGCTACTCCTGACGCAATTATCTGGCTTAACCACCTAAATGTAAAATTATAGTTATTGCTCTACATCTACATCAGCCATAGGATGTATTAGTAGTATTTAAGACAGACACATAGGGAGGTGAAATTAGTCTACGCGAGTAGCGCAAAACGGGCTCATAGCGAATCGGCAGCCCGTTTTACACAGCATGGCATGGAGTGGAACACAGACAGAGACAAATGCAGAACCTCACTCTCACACGTACACACAACCACCACGTATGCAAGAGACCACGGGATAATCTCTGCTGCCAGTATCAATCACCAACAACTGAAACCAGGAATCTGCAATTATTACATCTACTCATTACGTAGGTTTGCTTTGAATGTTTTTAATAGTTCACCAATGGCGAATTTTAATGCAGCATGTTCTTCATAGCTGCTTAATTGCAACACACTAAATAATAGACTGTAGGTATGATGTGGGCAGATCCCTGCCGCAGAGCGATACTGAGAATTGTTTTCCTTCAGATTACAAACACAGCAAGTGATGAAGACCAAAAACTAGAATTCATGCTCATTCGAAAGTATTACTCATAGAATTTGTGTTAAATTAATTAGAGTTGCAATATACACTGACCATAAAAGAAAATAATTAAAATTTTACTTTGTGCTGGTCAGAGAAATTTCTGCTAATCAACTGCAAATTATTTCTTGGTAAACCGGGGAGATGCAATTTTTAATCTTAGGGTGCTGTTATATGGAAGGTGCTAGTTTGGGATTCTGATATGCTTAGAGTAGAGCGGGCTTGGGAGATCCTTGGTGTACTGCCAACTCTGCATCGCTCTCTGGCCAGAGAAAATACAACGTGTATTGCATACATGTGAGAGCTCCACTCACTCACATTCCAATGCCAGGGAAATTTTAATGTTAGTAAAGAGCTGATAGTGCAATCAACTCAGCGGGAAGTATTCATAGGAGTAATTGGTTCAATACAAAACCAGCACACACTCCTAAAAGGCGAAGGCTCCACTTGTGTAGTTAAGCAACCATGGTCCACAAAAACTAAGAGCAAAGGCTTAGACAAATGCAAGGAAAAGTGGATATCCACCAGACCAGAAGGGAGGGCGGAAGATGGAAATTACAGACCCATCAGTTTAACATCAGTTGTGGGGAAGTCACTGGAATCCATCATCAGGGACTGAGTGACTGAGCACTTAGATATATATGAGCTGATCAAAGAGAACCAGCATGGATTTCTGAAGAGTAGGTCATGTCTGACTAATCTAGTTACATTTTTGATGTGGTCACTAGCATGGTGGGTAGATGAGTCTTCCAGAAAGCATTTGATAAGGTTGAGTGCAAGAGATTATTGTCAAAACTGAAAGCACATGCAATTGGATGTAACCTTGTGACATGGGTTGGTAATTGGTTGGGAGGTAGGAGACAGAGTAGGGATAAAGGTAACATTCTCTGATTGGCGGGAGGTGACAAGTGGTGTTCCCCAGCAATCTGTACTAGGACCTTATCTTTTCACCATATATATAAATGAAATGGATGAAGGAATAAAGAGTTGTATATCCAAGTTTGTAGGTAACAGTTAGGAACATAGGGGCTTAAGAAGATTGGAACAAGAGTAGGCCATTCAGCCCCTTGAGCCTATTTCGTCATTCAACTAGATCATGGAGGATCTGTACCTCAACTCCATTTACCTACCTTTGCTCCATATCCCTTATACCCTTACCTAACAGAAATCTACCAATCTCAGTTTTGGAAATTTCAATTGACCCAGCATCCATAAAATTTTAGGGGTTGAGGGGAGTGTTCCATATTTCCACTACCATTGTTAAAAGTGTATCCTGCTTTCACTCCTAAGTGGCCTAGTTCTAATTATAAATTTATGTCCCTTGACCCACCAGAGAAAATAGTTTCTCTGTATCTAACCCTATGGAATCCCTTCATCATTTTCATTGTTTGGTTAATATAAGTTGCTCTGAACTAAATGACTCTGATCATATCTATTACTCTGTACATTTTACCTTACTGCAAGATAAGCGGCTCAATGATTCAAACCAAACTTTGCCTCACCTAGTTTAACTTTGTCCGTCTTCAGAAAGATTGACGAGATGCACATGCGAAACACATGAATGCCTTATCCAGGTTGTAAAGGCATGTTACTGTTACAGCCCCGGGTTATACTACCATACAAATAGATATAACGCAGCATGAATTAACTCCCATAGATGTAAGATGCTCAGACCATCACACCCAAATTCGTAACGATCTTCTTAATGAGAGTGTTCTCAATGGAATAACTTCATTCAACTTTGACTCTTATATATGCTCTGATTTCAAGACATCACTCTTGCTTCACCAGTTTATGATGGCCTCTGAACCATTTCATGAGATTATTGCTTTTGGATTGCGCAGGCATCCATTATTCTTCAGTAAAAGATTGTACCTGGTAGTCATCCAGTAAACTGATCTTTTGGAAATTGATAATCAACAATTCAAATATAAAATCAAAATTCTGCATCATTTAAAGGTTACTGAGTAAGTCATGCTTTATGTATACAATAGCAAAATACTGCGGATGCTGGAAATCTGAAATAACAACAGAAAACGCTGGAAAACTCAGCAGGCCAGGCAGCATCCGTGGAGAGAGAAAGAGAGTTAACGTTTCAGGTCGATGACCTTTCGTCAGAACTGTGAAGAGCCGGAAATCAAATAGATTTAAGGCCAGAGTAAAGCTGGGAAAAGGGGGAGGGGATAAAAGAACAAAGGGGGAGATGAAGAGACATTAAGAGACATTAAGAGATATGCAAGGCTAGAGGTGGTGTTAATGTGACAGATTAAGGCTGAAAGAAGTGTGAAATCCACTGGCAGAATGAAGGACAGCTGTCAGCTTCTAGGAGGAAAAAAAAGGTGGGGGGGGCAAATAAAAGGGTGGAAAAAATAAAATATAAATGTGTTTGGAGCTGAGGTTATGATCTAAAATTGTTGAACTCGATATTGAGTCCAGAGGGCTGTAGCGTGCCTAAACGAAAAATGAGGTGCTGTTCCTCGAGCTTACGCTGCGCTTCCGTGGAACAGTGTAATAGGCCGAGGACGGTGAGGTCAGAGTGGGAGTGAAGCGGTGAATTAAAGTGACAGGCCACCGGGAGCTCGGGGTACCCCTTACGGACTGAACGGAGGTGTTCCGCAAAGCGGTCACCCAATCTGCGTTTGGTCTCCCCAATGTAGAGGAGACCACATCGTGAGCAGCGAATACAGTATACTAAATTGCAGGAAGTACAAGTAAATCGCTGTTTCACCTGGAAGGGGTGTTTGGGGCCCTGGACAGTGGGAAGAGGGGAGGTGTAAGGGCATGTGTTGCATTATGCAACACGGTGGCATAGTGGTTAGCACTGGTGCCTCACAGCGCCAGAGACCCGGGTTCGAATCTGACCTCGGGTGACTGTCTGTGTGGAGTTTGCACATTCTCCCCGTGTCTGCGTGGGTTTCCTCCGGGTGCTCCGGTTTCCTCCCACAGTCCAAAAATGTGTGGGTTAGGTTGATTTGGCTATGATAAATTGACCCTTAGTGTTAGGGGGGATTAAATATGTGGGGTTATGGGGATAGGATGGGATATGTTAGGGGGAATTAAATATGTGGGGTTACGGGGGTAGGGTGGGATATGTGTACTGTGGGGATTAAAGCAGGGACAGGG
The DNA here is from genome assembly GCA_030390025.1 of Squalus acanthias. Classification (NCBI taxonomy): domain Eukaryota; kingdom Metazoa; phylum Chordata; class Chondrichthyes; order Squaliformes; family Squalidae; genus Squalus; species Squalus acanthias. The sequence goes on along the minus strand of CM059436.1, from coordinate 80,535,148 downwards.
TACTGGATTTGGATGATCAGCCATGATCGTATTGAATGGCGGAGCAGGCTCGACGGGCCGAATGGCCTACTCCTGCTCCTAGATTCTATGTTTCTATGTTTCTATCTCCTGCGCGTGCACGGGAAGGTGCCGGGCGAAGGGGAAGGGGTGCTGGGGGTGGTAGAGGAGTGGACTAGGGTGTCGCGGAGGGAGCGGTCCCTGCGGAATGCTGAAAGGGGAGGTGAGGGGAAGATGTGTTTGGTGGTGGGATCACGCTGGAGGTGGCGGAAATGGCGGAGGATGATCCGTTGAATGTGGAGGCTGGTGGGGTGAAAGGTGAGGACAAGGGGAACCCTATCGTGGTTCCGGGAGGGAGGGGCAGGGGTGAGGGCAGAAGTGTGGGAGATAGAACGGACATGGTCGAGGGCCGTGTCAACCACGGTAGAGGGGAATCCTCGGTTGAGGAAAAAGGAAGACATGTCGGAAGCACTGGTATGGAAGGTGGCATCATCAGAGCAGATGCGGCGGAGACGGAGAAACTGGGAGAATGGAATAGAGTCCTTACAGGAGGCGGGGTGGGAGGAAGTGTAGTCCAGGTAGCTGTGGGAGTCAGTGGGCTTGTAGTGAATGTTAGTCAATAACCTATCCCCAGAGATGGAGACGGAGAAGTCGAGGAAGGGAAGGGAAGAGTCGGAGATGGACCATGTGAAGGTGAGGGAAGGGTGGAAATTGGAAGCATAGTGAATGAAATGTTCTAGTTCAGGGCGAGAGCAGGAGACGGCACCGATACAGTCATCAATGTACCGGAAAAAGAGGTGAGGGAGGGGACCCGAGTAGGACTGGAACAAAGAGTGTTCCACATATCCCACGAAAAGGCAGGCATAGCTAGGACCCATGCGGGTACCCATAGCAACACCTGTCTTAATCTGTCACATTAACACCACCTCTAGCCTTGCATATCTCTTAATGTCTCTTAATGTCTCTTCATCTCCCCCTTTGTTCTTTTATCCCCTCCCCCTTTTCCCAGCTTTACTCTGGCCTTAAATCTATTTGATTTCCGGCTCTTCACAGTTCTGACGAAAGGTCATTGACCTGAAACGTTAACTCTCTTTCTCTCTCCACGGATGCTGCCTGGCCTGCTGAGTTTTTCCAGCGTTTTCTGTTGTTATTTCATGCTTTATGTATCTTTGTTCAATGTAAGCTGATGTGGTTTAAGAATTACATTAGGCCCGAAGCATTCAATAGGAGCATTTATTCCAATTTTCTTTTATTTGGTAACAAGTCGAACAAGTGCTTCATTCATGAAGCCAAAGTATAATCTGATAATTAAGCCTGGTGTAAAAAGGGTCAGCCGTGGCTCAGTGGTAGCACTCTCACCTGAGTCAGAAGGTTGTGGGATCCAAGCCCCATTCCAGAGACTAGAACATATTATCTTGGCTGACACTTCAGTACAGTACTGAGGGAATACTGCACTATTGAGAGGTGCTGTCTTTTGGATGAGATGTTGAACTGAGGTCCCGTCTGCCCTGTCAGGTGGAAATAAAAGATCCTGTGGCACTATTCGAAGAAGAGTAGGGCAGTTCTCCTGGTGTCTTGGCCAACATTTATCCCTCATCCAAAGGTGCTAAAATCAATGTATTTGGTCATTTGCCTCATGGCTGTTTGTGGGGCCCTGCTATGCACAGATCCCTACATTACAACAGTGACTACAGTTCAAAAATAATGAATTGGCTGAAAAACACTTTGGGATGTCTGCGGTTGTGAAAGGCACTATATAAATGCAAGTTCTTTCTTTCTTCTTATTAGTCTGCTATGAAACCCTTGCTCAATTAGCAAGGAACACATATAACTCTTTGCCAGGGACACAGATGCATGGTTACCACTGGATACTGGGAGCTGAGCACCAGGATTTAGGTACATACAATGTTTCAAATTTTGCTCACCATATAGCAAGTAGAACTGAAAAAGAAACTCTCCCAAATTAATTTTCATTTGTTAAACAATTTTTTACATTTTAAGCACAGGAAATTAGTCATAAGAAGGAATACCTTTCATATTGATAAAGAGCTCCGCAATAGGGAATTTTTTTTTAGTCAGCCGGCTGTTTGGCATTTGTGAAAACCCATCACCATGTCTAACAGTCTCCAAACCACGCTACTAGAAATCTATACCCACCTGTAGAGTGTATGTTTGCCCGACATGGAGAGCTCTCCCTCTCCCCATAGGGACACATCCAACTTACCCAAGCCGTAACAGTTTAGTTGCAGGTTTGCAGAACCAAGATTTTAGGATCCCTAAATGTGTGCAGGGTTACTGTTGCAATTTAAACAACTAAAACTGCGCAGCCCACCAGCTGGACCCACCCTACCCACTGAGCATCAGCCTTCAGGTTTGTCTGGAGCCAATTGGGAAGAATCTCATTGACAGGTCTACCCTTCTAGGTTCCATTAGTCAGCCAGATAAACAGAAAATCCCCTATTGATAAGCTATTTATCCACAAGAAATGTATGGCTTCTCATGACTAATTTCCTGTGTTCAACAAATAATACTGGAACACTGTGGACCTGCCTGGTTTAGGTATCGCCTAGCCAAGCCTACCACAAATGGTTGACTCAGTTCTGATGTTTCATCACCAGGAAAGTCATCTTGGAGCCTACTTGACCTCAAAAGACCATGCTTGCCTTCCCTACAAGAAGGTTAGTCACTAGTTGCTTGAGTTTAAGCTCTCACTTGATGAACAGCAGGTACTAGGAACTCTTCATGAGCAGCATGGTGAGTAGCACAACTCACCATAAGATGTGTGAGTGCGTTGTCGTTATCCTCCTGCCTACAACAGGTATACACACACCATTTCCCATTGAGTGGCATGGAGCATCAGAAGCAGCTCCTTGCCTCTCTGCAAACCAAGCATGATAAGCACTGACCCTCAGTAGGGCTTCATCCAATAAACCTACAGGTACTTCCTTCCAGCAACTGTCTTCCCAAGTCTCAGAGTTTAGTCATCGGCAAAAGGATGGGGATCTGCTTTCAAGCGGTGGAATGACTTGCATAGGGCAACTTGCATCATGCCAAGCAACTTGCTGTTGTAGAAAATCAAGTCCAATGGCATGTATCAGGTTTACTCATCACCAAGCACTTAATCCAGGTCCTCATACGAGGGCTTTAACAATGAAGCATGTCGACTGTGAAGCTTTCTCCCCTTCAAGCGTCCTCAAGGCCAGGTCAGTGTAGGCTAGAGCCCTCCCTTCTGCAGACACATCCCCTTTTTGCTGTCAATCCATCTCAATCTTGCAGCTGGATCTTACAGATGGGCCAGATGAAGCCCTTCCAGTGCATGCCTAAGAATTTTGAAGCTTAAAGGATAATTGTTTGGATACATGTCTTCTATGCCTGGACAGATCAAGGGGAATCTTACAATACAGCCCGCCACAAACAACAAGATCATTGTAGTCTGCTGCATGCTTCATCACTTTACCGTCTAGAGAAACCTAATAATAAAGCAGGTGGAGGAGGAGAAGGGCCAAGGTAGAGCAAGACAGCAATAACAACAAAAAGTGCTGGAAACACTCAGCAGGTCAGGCAGCATCGTGGAGAAAGAAACGGAGTTAACGTTTCAGGTCGATGACCCTTTGTCAGAAGTTCTGACGAAGGGTCATCGACCTGAAACGTTAACTCTGTTTCTCTCTCCACAGATGCTGCCTGACCTGCTGAGTGTTTCCAGCATTTTCTGTTGTTATTTCAGATTTCTAGCATCCGCAGTATTTTGCTATTGTATTAGAGCAAGACAGCGATGGTCAGCCGGAAGATAACCCTGCTGAAACACTGTTGCAGGCAAAAATATGGGAGGCTGTTATAGACAATACCTTCAGCTGGGTGCCATGGGGTGCATTAACAGACCTGTCCACATGTGAACAATGCAGTGGCCGAACACTCCTTCAGCAACATTGGCATCTGCTTTAAATTAATGACCATGGACGCCTGTCCTTTGAACTGCTAATACATTATTCTGCAGCAGGAGGGCAAAACTCTTTGGACAACATTGGGATAAAATGCAATCGTCTTTAATTTTCTAAAAGTGATTAGTGTACGTGGCTAGTAATGGTTTACCCCCGGTACTTCCCCTTGGTGATAATGTATGTGTGTTCTACGTCCTAATCTAGGTTTCCTTATAGGTGCTTTCCCAGCGGCAAGAGTAAGTGAGTTAAAACAGGGCATCTGGGGCCTGAGTGAACAAGGCAAGCAACTGCTTATCTCCTTATGCAATCAGATTGAAGGATTGTGAATTTAACAGCGCAAGGACTGAGCAGAAAGTGTAAATTAGAGTGGGTGAATTCAATGTCAAATCAGGTCAGAAAGAGAAATAAAGAGAGGGGGAAAAAATTGGATTAAGAGAGAGAGAAAAAAGAGATAGAAAGAAAATGTAATTTTTTTAAATGTAAAATTTGACATTTTTAAAATCTCCAACAATGAAAACCTGAAGGAATGAAACTCCACACTTGTAATAGTTAATTTTCAGTGCCAGAGAGGTTGTTTGGCAGTAATTAACACTTACCATGTCGGTAAAGGGTGCTTAGACTGGAATGGACAAGGCTTAACTTTTTGTGGTGAGTTTAGTTCATATCAACCGCGCAAGTACAGCAACTTCACGCCTTTCAATGCATTTCAATGGTGAGGCAGATAGTGAGATACCGTTTTTGTGAAGCTAGTGGCGGAGTTAGGCAACTCGGACAGCAACTCTTGGATATCCGGGTTTAACCGCACATCTGCCCCTCGCCTGAAGTTGCTCTACCATTCACTCATAAATAACAGTGAACGCCATTAGCCTCTCCGTTATTTTGGCAGGAAAATCTGGGCCAATGTTCCAATTGCTTAGTATACTAAGGATTTCTAAGTACTGAATTTCATAAACTGATTCCAGGGAATTACAAACAATCATCTCATTTGAGGGACTTACCCATACTTTATAGGTGGGAAAGGATTTAAGCAGAGGCGTACATTCTTTCTTGTTTGATGTACATACTTTGAAAATTCATTGGCTTAAGTGGGATACCTCACAGGTTTTGGGTGGATCCCAAAATGTATTCACCTGGTGATGTTGGATCTAATGACTGAAACAATTGGGAGTGAACACATTCAGACTTACTCATTTGTGAGTGGGATAGATTGTAATTGTGATGTGTTTTGATTATAATGTAACCTGGTGTGGGAGAAACAACCCACAAATGTTTGGTATTAAAATATTAAGTGTAGCTTGGGCAATGTTTATTTTGAAACTCTCGCACTTATCTTTGAAACATAGGTACTCTATAAGAATTTCATATTTAGCAGACTTTCAATATTATTACAACTACATTTTGAATACAAACAAGGCTCAATCGCACAGCTATCATTCTGCGTCTAACGATTTAGATGACTGACCAGGCTTAATCTAGTTGAACTCCTTTCTCAGACTGGCAAGGACCATTATCACAAACGTTATGTTGTGGTTTTTGACAAAGCCGTGCCACATTTTACAAATGACTATTGGCGATAGTAGCAGATGAGGTTTAACATCCGCTATCTGAACATTGTTACTTTAAATGGATTAATGCTGTGCTAAATAGGAATGCCATAGAACCTGTCATAAAAACAGATGATGCTGGAAACACTCAGCAGGTCAGGCAGCATCTGTGGAGAGAGAAACAGAGTTAACAGGCCATAATTTGCTGTGGCAGGGCACCTAACGGCATCTGCCATTAGTTAGACTTGCCCTTGCACGTTTAGCTTTTTAAATTTTGTGCGTGGTGAGTTGCTGAAAGTGCGAGCTGATAACGTCGCAGTGAGAGAAAAGGGCATCTGGAACCTGAGTGAACAGAATGTGAACATAACAGCACAAGAACTGAGAAGGAAGTGTAAATTAGAGTGGGTGAATTCAATGTCAAATCAGGTACAGAAAGAAATAAAGAGAGGGAAAGAAAGATTGGGTTAAAAGAGAGAGAAAAAAAGAGACAGAAAGGAAAAGTTAAAAACGTTACAAAATTTAAAATTTTGCCTTTTTTAAAATCTCCAGCAATAATTAAAATCTGAAGGAATGATTCTCCACACTTGTAATAGTTAATTTTCAGTGCCAGAGAGGTTGGTTGGCAGTAATTAACTCTTATCATGTCGTTAAAGGGGCACTTAGGCTTGAAATTACAAAACTTAACTTGCTGTGGCGCGTTTAGTTCGTATCTGCCTCGGAGATACAGCAACTTCACGCCATTCAATGCATTTCAATGGTGAGCCAGACAGTGAGACGCCTTTTCCATGAAGCTAACGGGGGAGCGGCGCAACTCGGACAGCAAGTTCTGGATATCTGTCTTTAACCAACCATCTGCCCCTTGCTTGAAGTTGCTGTACTATTTGCGCATAAATAACAGTGAGGCTAATGGTGCTCGCCGTTATTAGCCTCACCGTTATATTGTCAGCAGATTCTGGCCCAACGTTTCAGGTTGATGACCTTTCACTAGAACCTGTGTTAAGTTCTTTTTCACTAATATTTGCAACAATTGTTTCTAGGTTATAGCCTTTATTTTATTTACCAATTTTAATGCTCAGTATCCTTGACTGGAATATTAAAAGCAATTAATCTTGGAGTTACAAATCTCAAGATCCAAGATTCAACAGCCTCACCATGCCTGATCCTGGTGATTACCTCTAGCCCAGTATATCTTGCCAATCAAGTTGCTGTGAATCATGGCCATTCAAAAAGGTAGGAGACAAAAATTGATAAGCAAAGGAACTGGAATAATAATCAAGGCCACTGTTTTCACATAGAGGCAGACTGAATCATGAAATTTGAGACTTTACCTGCTCCAACTGTACCCCTGTTGCTGAACACACTCTTTCAGCATGTCCAGTGATCTACTTGAAGGCAGGTTTCTGGAAGCCCTGCATAACACGTCCCCATTTGATCCCCCTGCACATTGAAACTGGATAGGATGAGCCTCTTGGAATTGGAATCCATGGCCTCTATAGAAACAGTATGAACATTTGTGTGAGATACTATGCCCTAGAAATTCGGGAACCCCCAGGAGCTCCTCCTGCACAGGCTAAATGGCTAGTGCCAGAATGGAGAGCTCCGATGACCTCCGGATATTGGACCTCGGATGTCATTAGAATGAAGACAGTGCTGTGGGAGGAGCCCTCTGGTGAAGAAGGGACGAAGATTGGGCCACAGGTAAGTGAAGGCCTTGGAGGGATATTTGACCGGGGTGGGGAGTGTTATCGTGGGGAAGGGATTGCTGGCCTCGGGAGGGGTGGCGGGAGGGAGAGGATCAAGGGCATCTGGGATGATCGGTGGGAGGGTTGGGGCCTGGTGGCTTCTATGTTCTCAAGCTCCGTTATATCCAACATGGCCTGTTTGTATTGACGGAGACATCTAAAATGAGAGGGAACTGCTCTAGTTATGGTCTACTCTTTCCTATTCTGCACCACCTTTTGTCCTTCAAGTAGAGAAGTAATGCTGAGATTATGGAAGATTGCATTGACGAGCGCAATCCAGCATCCCAGCTTGTGTGTGAGTAACTTAACATGCATCATGTTGGGCTGCATGGTAAGCTTGCTTTGTGGGCTCACCTTTCCATATGGTAATACAACAGTTACAGTTTGATGTGGCAGCAGTAAAGTGTATTCTGCTGCAGTATGGGGATGCAGGCGAAACTTGAAAAGAGTTTTTCCCTGAAGGCTTGAAAGTTATGATTAAAAAGGATCAGAGGAAACTGTTAGTAACTTGCATAGTTTGCCCGTTCACTGGATATAGTACAAGGCTGACTAGCTATTCTGCAGCAGACTTCCTGACGTTATTAAACTTTTTCCTTGCCTGCTCCTTTGAAGTACGTTCACCCTCAGTGGGTAGACTCTCACCTCTGAGTCAGAAGGTGTGGGTTCAAGTCCCACTCCAGAGACTTGGGCACAAAAATCCAGGCTGGCACTCCAGTGCAGTGCTGAGGGAGTGCTACAATTTTAGTGGTGCCGTCTTTCGGATGAGACATTAAATCGAGGCCCCGTTTTCCCTCTTAGGTGGATGTAAAAGATCCCATCGCACCTTTTCGAGGAAGAGCAGGGGAGTTCTCCCCGGTGTCATGACCAATATTTATCCCTCAATCAACATCACTAAAATGACTATCTAGTCATTATCTCATTGCTGTTTGTGGGACTTTGCTGTGCGCAAATCGGCTGCTGCATTTCCTACATTACAACAGTGACTAGACTTCAGAAGCACTTCATTGGCAGCAAAACGCTTTGGGACATCCTGAGGTAGTGAAAGGCGCTATATAAATGCAAGTCCTTTCTTTCTGGTTGCCTCCTCCTGCCAAGCAGCTTTTGACACCTTTTCTGTGAGGAGAGCCCTGGGATGCCAACGGTCGGAGTTTTCTTATTTAAAAACTCCCTCGGGAAATCAAAGTGCTGTGTTTCTTGGTCCAGCCATGGTTACTTTCCTGCTCAGCAGCAATGAAGCAGATGCTTTAAACAGCAACTGCAGCGTTTAAGAATGGCATCTGTGCGCTGTAAGAATTATTTCCCAATCTTGTTGACTGGCGAGCACTTACAGCCAAGCCCAATCACTAAAATAGCTAATGAGACCAACCTCATATTTGATTAATATCATTTGATTTTTCTTCTGTGATATTATCTGCCAGTTGGATATAGAATATTGATCGTGGAGAGATTGGGCAGCCGGCAATGAATGGTTTTCTGATGTACAATGCAGCTTACAAGCCTGGCTTATCTGACTCACTGGTACTCTTGTCAATATTCTATTGAAAAGTACCGCATGGTGTTTGTTGTTAAGCACTCATGGCAATGTTTGTCAGCGGAGTCCCTATATCTTGATGAGGCCAAAGTAACTGGGGTATGAGGTGTGTTTTCAGATTCAAGAACAAGCACGTCTCCACGAGAAAACCACTGATGACGCAATATGCATACCACATAAAAAGCATGTTAGAATTAACACATAATGATTACTCTTAAAGAGTCTGTAGACCATCGAATTCATCATGTTTTCAGAAAATGTGGGGCTGTGGGGTTTGATAAGTTGATAGAGAGCCTCAACAGTGAAAGATCTAGCATTTGAATGTATACAAAAAATTGACTAAGATTTTAGGATAGAAATAACTGTTGGTGATGTTGTTAAATGAACCTATCTAATTTGTATCTAATCCCTCTCTCTAATGTTTAAATGGAAGTTTAACCCATTTGTTTTAAATGGGCTAACACCTCCATTAAAATAGCAGAGAGTGGAATTAGTACGAGCATGCTAAGTGTTCGGTATAATATCACTGACAGTAATTTCTTCCCTTTTATTTTTATTAATAAACCTCCAATCCCATTATCTACTGCCTAACGGAATATCTTTCCCATCAGCTCAAGCATGCTCAGGTTAGATATAACGTTGGTTGTACGCAGGATAAAGATGTCTCTACAACACTGTACCTTAAAACAAAGCATCTCTCTGCGGTGAGGGGTGGGGAAATTAATCGATCTGAAGTATCCTCCTGCAAAGAGTGGAAAAAATAAAGAATTTAACTAACCTGTTGTTCTCTGTTTTCTGTTTCACTTTTTTCAGCCTTGGTTCTGTTGTGTACTGTGGGTCTTGTTTTCTGAATCGTAATATTTTCATAAGTACTATATTACAATTTCATAGCACATGGATTTGCCCATTAGTGATGCATGCAATGACATACCCAGAAACAAGTAATCGTTTGGCCTGAAAATAGCTGAAAGTTCAGCTTTATGTTACAAATATAAGGCCTGCATTCTGCGGCATTACATCATTACTAATGGAATAGATCTTCTGTTCCATAAACTTTACATATTGTTATTAAAAGCTTTCAATAGTTCCTCTCAAGCCTTGCAAAATATTGAAGTAGAAATCTGTGGTGGTTCCTTTTTGGAATCTGATTCCGCTCCCACTGTTTTGTACCACAGTACAAATTAGTTCTAATAGATTATTGAGTGAAATGTAGTTGGGGAACCTTGGTAAAGAACAAATGCAGTGAGGTCCTTTGGGAATCCTCTTGAGGTATACCAACACTTCAGTTTGCGATGTTTTTATAAGATATCCTATTGGATGTATGGTGGTAAATGGTTATTTTGTGCTATGAAAACACTGACTTTCTAAATGACTGGGTCACTTATAGCTGGCTCGTGTGGATACGCATTTTCTTTATCCGCATATGCTAAACTCATCCATAGTTAAAATATTTTTTCTATCTTCTCAGACTCTTGTTTTTGGGGAGATATTTGTGCTCTGATTCCCCCCTTTCCCTATCCCATTTATTCTCACCTTTGGTGTCTCCTGAGCAACATACCACCTAAGGTCAAATGGGGAGGGGTGGGAGACATGCTCCTAAACCTTTGCCAATATTGCTTTGAACCAGCCTACAGAAGACATGCTGGACTGGCCTGCAGGTATCCTTACTTTCAATTACCCCCTCCCTCCTTTGCTATGAGGAAGTGCCTGCTGATCAATCAGTGTCCTCCTACACAACGCAAATGAGAATGGGAACTCAGCATAGAAGGGATTCAAACTTACCCCTACCTCCATACGATGAGGGTTCAACATACTGCACACTACCTACACTTCCATTGTTACTTAATCAGAGCCTTATAATACTTGCTTATTAAATTGACACCATGAAAGTGATTATTATATCCTTCCTGCTGCAGATCCCCGTTCCATTTGAGACCCAAGCACAACAAATGTCCTGATGTAAAATAACACCGTCATACTTTCTGTATTTTCTTCACCCCTCGTTTTTTCTTTCACCATGTTAACCGGCTGCATTCACATTCATTGTCCTTGAAAAGAAGAAGGAATTGTTCTTATCCATGGACATCTCCATCGACCTCATGCTACCTTTATATGGAGATCCCAGAAGGTAACTTGAGCAGTAATGGATGAAACTCTGAGATAGAGTCAAATGAAAACAAGAATATCAAACCAACTTGCACTTAGATAGTGCTCGAACTAGCAAAAAGTCCCAATCTGGAAGGAGTCGAGATTGGGCACTAAGCAGGAATTGCGAGATGAGTTAGGGAAGGTGACCAAAGCTTCAGCTGAAAAAAATAAGTTTTGAAGGGGCTTTTTAAGGTGAGGACAGACATAGTAAGGCAAAGGATTTAGGTAGAGAATTTCAGAGTGGAGTGGTGTGATGTCTGAAAGCTTTGCTATCTATGATGGAGCGAGGGGAGGAGGGCAAAATAATCCAGTCAGTATAGTAGAGAGTGTCACTTGAATCAGTGGACGGCAGAAGGTTGCAGATATTGGAAGGACCAAAGCCATTATTGGATTTATAAACAAGGTCTTGACATAAATTTACAGGGAGATGACATCCAGTGGAAATTGGTGAAGACACGGTTAAAAGATGAGTGAGACTTAGTACAGGATAGGATTTGGGTGTTGCATTTTTGGATAAATTGAAATTTCTGCAGGGTAGAGCTCAGTGGACTGGTGAGAAGAGCATTGGAGAAGATAGACCTGGAGGTGACAAAGGAGTAGAATAGGATTTTAGCACCAGTGAGGATGAGGCAGGGAAGGAGTTCTCCCCAGTACCCTGGCCAACATTTATCCCTCAATCAACAACACTAAAAAAATCAGATTGTCTGGTCAATTTCTCATTGCTGTTTGTGGGACCTTGCTGTGCACAAATTGGCTGCCGCGTCTCCTACATTACAACAGTGACTACACTTCAAAAGTACTTCATTTGCTTTGGGATGGCTTCAGTGTTGCCAATGTTTAGCCGAAAAAAATTCTGGCTTGATGTCAGATACAATCAGACAGCACAGCAAAAATCATGGGTTTGAGGGTGGTGGCAGAGATATAAAACAGGGTGTCATTGGAATACATTTGGAACCTGATGCCATGCTACAGACAATGTCTCTGAGAGACAGCATGTAGAGGGTTAATAGGAGTGGGCTCCGGATGGAACTTGGAGACAGGGGAGGAGAAACAATGCAGGAAATGTGCTAGCTACATTGAGACGGTGAAGAATGCAACCATGAAAGGGCAGTGCCATAGAGGTAGATCATGGAGTGCAGAAGTGGAGGAGGACAGAGTGGTCAACTATATTGAAGGCTACAGAGAGGGATAACATGCCACGGTTGCAGTCACACAGGTTATCATTGATGACTTTGGCCAAAATGGCTGTCTGTGCTGTGGGTGAACAGAGGTCAAACTGAAAGAATTTAATGGGAGTGGTGGGAGAAGTGGTGGGAGGGTGTTGGGTGTGGGGGAGGGGATGATGAAATCTGTGACACTTGTCCTTTCGAGAATATATACAATATAAAGTGAGACTGGGATTGAAGGTTGGGTCTGGAGTTCAATGTATTGGTCCTGTAGGCTGCAAAATGCAAAAATTATCAAGAGAATAATTATACAGTAATGAATTAATGTGAAGATAAGCACTTCTCTTAGGTTTTATCCATCAAAACTATTCTGGCATTAAAATCCAAATTTTTGGTATCAACTTGAGCCAACTGCTAAGACCCAGATAAGCACTTAGCACTTAAATCATTATTGCCTGTAGATTACTGGCTTTTGCAAATATAAGTCTACAAATTTCTGCAATAATGGTTAAGTATGTTTATTATGGGTGCTTGCCCAGTTTCTAACCAATCAGAATGCTGAATTAATGCCCAACTAATCTAAAGTTCTACTTAATTTTTTTTGAAAAAAGTTAATGACTAAAAGATATTTTACTGGATTTAATGCAGATCTTTCAGAATCTGTTTGTTGAATGTCCTCCCCACACAAATCTGTTTAATGGTTTGAAAGGAAGAAATGTAGACTTTATTTTATATAATTTTCAAAGTACTACTGTCTGAAGTTAGCAGTAAGTGACAGAAAAAAGATTTTGGGCTAGAAATGTCTGTGTTAGGTGTCCATCCGTTAATATTTTCAACAGTAATTTCTAGCCTTCTGTCTCATGTGACTGGAGCAAAAAGCTGTTCAAAAGATTGGAATGAAGCTTACTGCTTAATCAGTAAGAAAGAAAGACCTGTATTTATATAGCGCCTTTCACAACCTCAGGACGTCCCAAAGCGCTTTCCAGCCAATGAAGCACTTTAGAAGTGTAGTCACTGTTATAATGATGGTCTCTCGGATTCTTTAATCAACACTGACACCATTATATTCAATGGTTTCTAGGGACTGAGGACTTGAATGTTAATATTACCGATAACTGATTAGCCTATACAGCCACAAGGTTTGAACAGTGCCTCCAACTTGTGTTGTTCCCTGCCCCCATGTGAAACACTTGCTGTAAATCTGGAATTGATCCTGAATTAATTCCAAGCAAGCTTTCCGCTTTCAAGCACATTTTGCTAAGTGTTTAGTAATTGGATCCCATCCATAAGCTCAATTTAATTAGTTTTGCAGGACATTCTGCACTTGACAGAAAGAAAGTCTCATGTAAGACAAAGCATCCAGCATGAGTACATTATTGCTGGGCTAGAAGGGGCTTCTTGTGCAATTAATTGCTGTATTTCTTGGTATCTACAGGAACCAACTTGGTAAATATGCACAACATGTGGGATTAAACCAAAACTTTCTGAAACTCGACTTGAATAAAAGCTACCACATGGGGATCGGTATTATGGGCCATCTCCGTCCTTCATTATTTTAATGTTGCTTAGCTCACTGTAGACTATATTGTAAATTGTTAGTATAAAAACAGAAAATGCTGGAGACACTCAGCAGGTCAGGCAGCATCTGTGAAGAGAGAAACAGAGTTAACGTTTCAGGTCGATGACCTTTCGTCAGAACTGGAAAAAAGCAGGAAATGGAACAAATTTTAAAGCAAGTTTAGGGGCTGGGAAATGGGAGAGGAGATGAAAGAACAAAAGGGGAGGTCTGTGATAGGATAAAAGGCAGGAGAATTAAAGAGACATTAAGAGATATTCAAGGCAAAAGGAGATGGTAATGTGACAGGTTAAGAAACAAAGGATGGCTTTAGATGAAGTGTGAATTGCGCTGGCAGAATGAAAGACAGCTGCCATGTGGGAGAGAAGAACAAAAGGCACAAACAAAAGGTGTGGATAAAAAATATATATATGATAGGGGCTGAGGTTATGATCTGAAATTGTTGAACTCTATGTTGAGTCCAGAGGGCTGTAAAGTGCCTAATCGAAAGATGAGGTGCTGTTCCTCGAGCTTACGTTGAGCTTCCATGGAACAATGCAAGAGGCCGAGGACGGTGAGGTCTGAGTGGGAGTGGTGCGAAGAATTAAAGTGACAAGCGACCGGAAGCTCGGGGTACCCCTTACGGACTGAACGGAGGTGTTCCGCAAAGCGGTCACCCAATCTGCGTTTGGTCTCCCCAATGTAGAGGAGACCACATCGTGAGCAGCGAATACAGTATACTAAATTGCAAGAAGTACAAGTAAATCGCTGTTGCACCTGGAAGGGGTGTTTGAGGCCCTGGACAGTGGGAAGGGGGGCGGTATAAGGGCAGGTGTTGCATCTCCTGTGCTTGCACGGAAAGGTGCCGGGCGAAGGGGAAGGGGTGCTGGGGGTGATAGAGGAGTGGACCAGGGTGTTGCGGAGGGAGCGGCCCCTATGGAATGCTGAAAGGGGAGGTGAGGGGAAGATGTGTTTGGTGGTGGGATCACGCTGGAGGTGGCGGAACTGGCAGAGGACGATCCGTTGAATGTGGAGGCTGGTGGGGTGAAAGGTGAGGACAAGGGGAACTCTATCGTGGTTCCGGGAGGGAGGGGCAGCGGTGAGGGCAGAAGTGCGGGAGATAGAATGGACATGGTCGAGGGCCGTGTCAACCACTGTAGAGGGGAATCCTCGGTTGAGGAAAAAGGAAGACATGTCGGAAGGTGGCATCGTCAGAGCAGATGCGGCGGAGATGGAGAAACTGAGAGAATGGAATAGAGTCCTTACAGGAAGCGGGGTGGGAGGGAGTGTAATCCAGGTAGCTGTGGGAGTCAGTGGGCTTGTAGTGAATGTTTGTCAATAACCTATCCCCAGAGATGGAGACGGAGAAGTCGAGGAAGGGAAGGGAAGAGTCGGAGATGGACCATGTGAAGGTGAGGGAAGGGTGGAAATTGGAAGCAAAGTGAATGAAATTATCTAGTTCAGGGCGAGAGCAGGAAATGGCACCGATACAGTCATCAATGTACCGGAAAAAGAGGTGAGGGAGGGGACCCGAGTAGGACTGGAACAAAGAGTGTTCCACATATCCCACGAAAAGGCAGGCATATCTAGGACCCATGCGGATTCCCATAGCAACACCTTTGATTTGGAGGAAATGAGTGGAGTCAAAGGAGAAGTTGTTCAATGTGAGAACAAGTTCAGCCAGGCGGAGGAGGGTGGTGGTGGATGGGGACTGGTTGGGCCTCTGTTCAAGGAAGAAGCAGAGCACCCTCAGGCCATCCTGGTGGGGGATGGAGGTGTAGAGAGATTATATGTCCATAGTGAAAAGGAGACGGTTGGGGCCAGGAAACTGGAAACTGTTAAAATGGCGGAGGGCGTCGGATGAGTCGCGGATGTAGGTGGGAAGAGACTGGATAAGGGGAGAAAAAATAGAGTCGAGATAGGAAGAGATAAGTTCCGTGGGGCAAGAACAGGCTGAAACGATGGGTCTACCGGGGCAGTCCTGTTTGTGGATCTTGGGAAGGAGGTAGAAGCGGGCTGTGCGGGGTTGGGGAACTATGAGGTTGGCGGCCGTGGGGGGAAGATCTCCAGAGGAGATGAGGTCAGTGACAGACTTGGAAACGGTGGCTTGATGTTCGGTAGTGGGGTCATGGTCCAAGCGGAGGTAGGAGGAGGTGTCGGAGAGTTGGCGTTCAGCTTCCGCTAGGTAGAGGTCAGTTCGCCAAACAACAACAGCACCACCCTTGTCAGCAGGTTTAATGACAATGTCGGGGTTGGATCTGAGAGATTGGAGTGCTGCAAGTTTAGAGGGAGGTAGGTTGGAGTGAGTGAGGGGAGCAGAGAAATGGAGACGGCCGATGTCACGACGGCAGTTTGCAATGAAAAGATCTAGAGAGGGTAAGAGGCCAGAGGGAGGGGTCCAGGTAGAACGGGAATTCTGAAAGCGGGAGAAGGGGTCAGCCGTGCGGGGGGAAGACTCCTGGCCAAAGAAGTGGGTACGGAGACGAAGGCGGCGGAAAAAGAGCTCAGCATCGTGCCGAGCTCAAAATTCATTGAGGTGGGGGCGTAAGGGGATGAAGCTCAGGCTTTCAGATTTCCAGCATCTGCAGTATTTTCTTTTTGTAAATTACTAGGATTGTTGCTTTGCTTCTAGGCTAGGGTAGCATTTTAGAAGCTAAAGATTGTGCTGATCTTCCCTAGAGGATTAATATAGTCTATAGCACTTGCTTATCCTGCAACAGTAGATTAAAGCATTCCGTCGCACTAGTTTATCCTGCAACAGTAGATTAAAATGATTTGTAACACTTTTTTGTTACCCCGCCGTAGAATTGCACTGCAACATACTCAGGATCAGTCAATTGTTTTACATTTTAACACTTAAGGGTAAGTGTTCTGATAACTGCTTCCAATGTGCAGTGCTCTGCACCGGGATATGAAAACGAAAAGTGACTCCTTTACCTTTGTAGTTATTTGGATTCGTGATCCTTGAGGGTTGATACCGCACTCAGCAGGGGATGACCCTCACAGGAAGCGTGTGATGGGAAATCATGGGCATCCGGTGTTGGACAGAAAATCGTGGGTCATGCGCCCATGATTCCCTGTCATATGCCCCCTGTGATCTCCTCTCCACAGAGCAAACCGGACCATCCAGACTCCAGTGAACAACTGCATCACGCACCACATCAGAGGACATTATTACAACAACCAATACCATACCAGGGACCAGAATGAGACAGAGCTGCCTGCACCTTCTTAACCTAATGAGTCACCAGCACTCTCAAAGCATGGAGGAAGGGACCTCCACTCACTGAAGATAGTTTGAAGTGGTCGGTGAGAGGATACAGATGTCCTAGACAAGAGACTCAAACAAAAGGAATAGTTTAAAGAGAACAGTTTTCAAACTAATTGCAGGGGGACAGCAGCACCATGTAAATGTAATGACCATCATGCCCACTCTGCTGGAAGACAGGACATCAATTGCAGAGATATCCATGCTGAGCTGAGTACACACATGCCATAGGTGAATACCTTCATCTCTGACCTTGGTTAGACCACACTTGGACCTTGGTTAGACCACACTTGGACCTTGGTTAGACCACACTTGGACCTTGGCTAGAGCACACTTGGACCTTGGCTAGACCACATTTGGACCTTGGTTAGACCACACCTGGACCTTGGTTAGATCACACTTGGACCTTGGTTAGACCACACTTGGACCTTGGCTAGACCACACTTGGACCTTGGCTAGACCACACTTGGACCTTGGTTAGACCACACTTGGACCTTGGTTAGACCACACTTGGACCTTGGTTAGACCACACTTGGACCTTGGTTAGATCACACTTGGACCTTGGCTAGACCACACTTGGACCTTGGTTAGACCACACTTGGACCTTGGCTAGAGCACACTTGGACCTTGGCTAGACCACACTTGGACCTTGGCTAGACCACACTTGCACCTTGGCTAGAGCACACTTGAAGTATTGTGTACAGTTTTGTTCTCCACATTATAAAAATGGATGTAGAGACATTGAAGAAAGTGCAAAAAAGATTCACAAAGATGATACCAGAACTGAGAGGATATACTTACCAGGAAAGGCTATAAACAGGCTGGGGCTCTTTTCTCTAGAAAAGAGAAGACTGCGGGGGTGACCTGATAGAGATCTTTAAGATAATGAAAGGGTTTGATAAGGCTAGACGCAAAGAAAATGTTTCCACTTGGCATTGAAGAATATTGGGGCCTTGCTCAATAAGATTGAATGTAATATCCGAGAATTTAGGACTAGATAACCACAGAGAAGGAATACAGTCAACTATAAGGAAGGTTTTGCTTACCTTATAGATGCACATTGTTCTGTCTCTGGCATATTTCTGGCAGCCTTGAGGCAATTTCCACAACCAGAGGCCTAACTAGGGTATTACAGAGGTAGGACATTGGAAGTCATTTCTGTTGATTGAAGCTCTAGGAGGGTATTTTAACCTATCCCGCTCAGCGAGAATAGGGTGGGCGCACAGTTAAAATAGCTGTGCAAAGACTTACTGGCCCGATCCTGATCGTTTCCCATCCTTCTTCCTCTTCTTAGGCAGTCCCTCGGAACCGAGGATGACTTTCTTCCACACTAAAAATGAGTTCTCAGGTGACTGATGAGTCCAATGCGGGACCTACAGTCTCTGTCACAGGTGGGGCAGACGGTGGTTGAAGGGGTAGCTGGGTGGGGTGCTTGGGTTGACGTGCGCTCCTTCCGCTGTTTGCGCTTGGCTTCCGCTTGCTCCCGGCGAATAGACTCGAGGTGTTCGGCGCCTTCCCGGATGCTTCTCCTCCACTTTGTGCAGTTAAAATAGCTGTGCAAAGACTTACTGCCCCGATCCTGATCGTTTCCCATCCACTGCCATCTTAACTGGGCCCATTTTAAGGCGGCCGAGGCACCACCTGACTCGGATGGGAACCTCATTAATACATGCAAATCAGTGCCCTGTGATGTCATTAGGACCCTGATGACATTTTAACGACCTTCTGAGTGGGGTGCCTGGCTCAATAAAACCTGGCGGGGGAGAAGAGGAGGCCCTCTACGGTAAGTCGGAATCTTTCCTTAGTGGGGCCAGGAGGAGGAGGAGCAGCAGTGCCCTTCCAGGCCCCGCAAGGATAGTCTGGGCTTCCGCTTGCCCGGCTTCCCACCCATGAAATGGTCCCAATCCTCCCCCCACCACCACGGCACAGCAACTTACCATGCCACCAATGGGCATCCTCCGGGCCCCGCAATTTTGACCTCCCTGAAGCCAGAGAACTGCCTCTTTATGCCTGTTTCAAACTGATGACGTCGGGCGGGTTTGATGCTCGCCCACCTGAAGCCCGCTCTCCATTATAACCGCGCCCACCACCGCCGCACCCTCCCCCCCCCCGCCCCGCCCCCCATTCCGCCAGTCACATTCCTTCTGATGCTCCCACTGGAAGTTGGGGAGCCCTTTCCTATGACTAGTTGAGGCATTTCCCACCCTGATAATACATTGTCAGGGTATGACTCTCCTACCTCCACCATTCTCTACCACAATGTGTAGGTCCAGTTGTTCTGCTAGTCGTACTGCAATCAGAATGGGAGTAAAGAAGACACCATCACAGCCATATACTTACAGGGTGCAAACCACACATTTCGCATTGGAGAGGAGCATAAAATATTTCACCCATATAAAAGAATGCAATAAATGTATTTATATCAGAATCTTTGCTTGTGTTCACTCTATTGCGTAACGTAAGGTAATAGTAAGTGTAAATAATACCAATGGTTGCTGGTGTGGTGGAAAGAGAAAAAACAGGCTGATGATTTATTGTCTTCTGTAATTGTAATGTGCAAGTCTGTGTATTGTTTCCTATGGGTGGGCTAAGCTGTTTTGATGGGTGAGTATGTGTGACTTGGTATTAGCCAGACTAGCACAGGATGTTACTTGCCGTTGCATAGCAGATTCCCTTAACTGAAAGAGGTGGCAATCAGAACTTCCCAAAACAACAACAACTTGCATTTAAAGCGCCTTTAACATAGCAAAACGTCCCAATGCACTTCACAGGAGTGATTATCAAACTAAATTTGACACCGAGCCACATAAGGAGATATTAGCACAGGTGATCAAAAGCTTGATCAAAGAGGTAGGTTTTAAGAAGCGTCCTAAAGTAGGAGAGAATGGTAGAAAGGCGGAGAGGTTTAGGGAGGGAATTCCAGATCTTAGAGCCTAGGCAGCTGAAGGCATGGCCGCCAATTATGGGGCGATTAAAATCGAGGATGCTCTTGTTTGTCCTGCTATTTATGTGAAAGAATCCAGAAGACAGACGTCAGTGTTGCTCTATTATTACTGATTCCACCAAAGATTTTGTCCACTTGATGCTTGTCGACCTGGATATCTAGACGACAGATCCTATAGGGACGACCCTCTTAATTGATCAACAAGCTCAGTTAATAACTTTGATTTGTGTTTCTTCGATACCTTTACCAACCCATTTCTGACGTCAGGGAAAGGTGTTGGAAATTTTGAACCTTGACCCCAAATGACCATATTGATCCACACGGGCATGGCATGTTCCCCAGGTGTCAATCTACTGTTAGAAACATTTTCAACACACAGAATTTCACCCCTTGGTGTTCAAGGTAACTTCTGCTTTCAGTTTTTTTATTAAATTGCAAAGTGTGGTAATGATATGCATGTTTACAAAACAGTTTTTACATTCAATTGTACATAATAGTGGCTTACAAATAAGTCTGATATAAGATGTCTGCTTGCCACGTGTCAACTCACTCAGATTTCAAGGTGAGGGATGTCAGTACTGTGGAATGGAGCATTTGTCCCTTTTTGGTACCCAGACACCTCATGTCCACATCAAGCATTCCTCGGTCAGGTACGGGACAGCCAGACACAGAATAAAAGCTTGCTTGAGTTTTACCCAACAATGAGGAAGATTCCCTCTGAGCACTAGGCGTAGCACTTTTCCTCCACCTAGTTCACAGAGGGAAATATATTCCACCGGGGTTAATTTTCATCTTACCCAATCTAGCAGGATGCAGAGGTCGGAAATCCGTCGGAAATGAGTTCCACCAGATTTTTTGCTGCCTTAATGCCCTGGTTGAGAGTAGCGTGGGGAAGTCGTGCCATTTTACAGCTCACGGTGGGTGATGCTGGATGCTGAGTTTCCGGCACGTTCAGTGAAACGTGGCAGGAACAAGGCTTCCAGCAGACCTGCAGACGGGAGGGTGTTTAATAGGCCCACACACTTTAAAGGTAAGTGCAGCAGGTCTTTTAAATGTCCTTCTTGTAGTTTTTTTTTTGTTTGTTTTGCTTCTTCTCCAGCTGGCACTCAGGCTTTCATGAGCCTTTGTACTACTTGCAGTTATTTATTTATTTATTTTGCCCTTTTCTTGGCACCAGAGGGTTTGCACCAGGAATCCGTCACGGTGACATGATTCGGAGGGAAATGGAACTAGCAGAAGGATGCCAGCGTGGGTCAGGCTGCCCAGGAGGTGCTCTGTGCCATCCTGCCCACACCCGCACCCCAGCATCTGCAGAGGGAGGTAGCAAACCTTATGTTGGCAGATGTTGGTGCAGCCTCCTCTTCCCAACGATGGCAGACCCTGGTGGCTTCGCAGTGTGATCTGAATGAAAATCTAACCCTTACGCGCAAAGGTTCTTCAGAAGGATCTCAATCACAGCATGTCATACTTTTTTATGCGATGGCATCAAAGAACGCATGCCTGGGCGATCTGCTGCCAGGGTTGCCTCTTTGGCTACCTGGGCCAAAATGGCACCGACCATTTCTACAGCCACTGGAAAACCCACCTGGACATGGTTGTGCTAAACTGCCTTCTCAGGCTCTGGATCAGCAGAGAGGAAGATGCCGAGCTCGGCCGTCTGCTGCAAGGACACCAGCAGCCACCATGCAGCATAGAGCTTAGACGGGTGCAGGGACAGTAATGGTCAGCTATGGCCTGGAAACGAGGCTACACCTTCTTGAAGTCATGCTGCAGCGCTGACCTATGGAATGGCGGTGCCGAGTGGCACAGAAGAAACCCCCCCCCCCCTCGCAAGCAGCTCATGCAGCACCATTTTGACTTTAGCAATGATCAAAGAAAGTACAGATTCATGCCTGCAACTACAGCTCTCTTTCTTTTCATCCTGGCATGACATGTCCTAATCCCTTGCCCCTTCAGTCTTGGCAAAGGTCACTGATGGGTTGTGATGTGTTGTAATGCTCTGTGAGACTCCACTTTAACGATCCCCCAACCTTTTAAATTTGACGTATACACAATTTTCTTTTCCGACCAGTGGTGCTATCTCCAGACCCACCTGAGTTTGCACCTGGAGTTGTGAATAATTATGCAAATGAGGGTAGACCAGAAAATTGAGTGATTTTAGCACTTGAGATTCAGATGGAGTTGATTTAGATCCCCCTCACCTGGCGATAATAGGGCAGTAACGACCTCAAAATGGAGGTCGCCCCGTTAACACCGGCAATCTGGCTGGCGCCATTTTAATTGTATAATCAATGAAAAGCTATCTAACTTCACTATCTTTACTGACTAAATCAATACTGAATCAATGCATACTACATTGCGACAATGTTGTAACCATAGTTACAGGACAACAATTCAATGCGGAAGTATGCAATATGCTGGAGTAGATGCATTTATATGCCTGAAACTACATTACGCTAAATTTGAAAAACACTTTGAATAAGGAATGAAAACAAATAAAAAGAAATTTCCAAATTAAGGTGAAGAGACGAGTGGCTGCATTTAGTCTTTAGGTTATCTTTACTGGTCATTACATCCCTCCGAGATATTTGCGCTCCTCCAATTCTGGCCTCTTGAGCATCCCCAATTTTAATCGCTGCACCATCATTGGTGGCCGTGCCTTCAGCTGCCAAGGTCCTAAACTCTGGAATTCCTTCCCTAAACCTCTCCACCTCTCTACCTTGTTTTCCTCCTTTAAGACGCTCCTTAAAACCTACCTTTTTGACCAAGCATCTGCCCTAATATCTCCTTATGTGGCTTGGTGTCAAATTTTGTTTGATAACACTCCTGTGAAGAACCTCGGGATGTTTTACTACGTTAAAGGCGCTATTTAAATGCAAATTGCTGTTGTTGTTATTACTCCAGTGGTGCAGCAGTGTAGTGAGTTGGAGCTCCAGTGACCAGGCCCATGGAATAGTAGGACCCTGCTTCGCCCCTGCATTCCCCTGCACACCCTCTGGTGTGGTCCCAAACTCAGTTGTGCCTTTGCGGGGAAGTGCTGAGGAGGATCAGGCGCTTTTCTCATAGGGAGGGAGGAGAAAACCAAAGGACAAAATAGCCTCAGATAACCTTTGCACATGTCCTAGTTGTTAAACAGCATGGGCAGATGGCCAGGAGCCCAGCCCTCTCGTTTGGGCATGCTGCTCAATATGAGATCAACAAAAGGGAAGGAGAGGATATACTCAGAGATATCTTACAAGAAAACAATCCACCTTTGCCTACAAGCACAGAATAAGACTAACATCAACTGATGGGAGGCTGGAAATTTAGAACCAATAAGAAAAGAATCTTTGAGTTATTATTCGTGCAGTACTATATCATGTTACAGCCAGTTTCCTGATTTTTTTTTTAGTGGACTGACTATACAGTTTGCATTAAACCAAAACCTGATGTTGGATGGCCCAAGGCTTCACATCACAACGATAATGAACTAGGAGGAACACATCACTGGTGAATAATGCACGATTTTCTGTCATTGCCCAACTGGTGTCCAAAGCATCCTTATTAAAAATATGTTTGCAAAACGGCAATGTACTGTGCATTAAAAAAAATCCTAAGAGGTTATTAGAAGTTACACAATGACAGATGGTGGCCAGTCCAATGATATGAAATGCGTTCAGACACATTTTGCTCATTAAAATTCAGCTTGGACTACGTCTGCGTTGTATTTTGCCTGCTGGAAATCATTTCGCCGCGTGATCTTTGCACAGGAGCAGGCCACTGTATTGCACTTTTTCGAACACTTCAGTGTTTTTTTTAGAGTTCAGTATTATTAGTCTGATGGATTCCTGAGGCAATTATGGCTACGCACATTCTACTGGATGACATCTATTCTGTAGGGTTCATGGTCAACTGTCTAATAATATACCTTGCATAACATGAATGCACCCTGCAGCCGGAGTATTTTACCCAGAACAAAACCTTTCTTCATGTGAACATAAACACTGGGCAGTGCAATGCTATTTCAATATCTGATTAGCAATGATTAATAACTGCGCCTCTTGTTCTGCCATTCACAGACATGTTTGCAATGTAGCGCATAACATTATATTACACATGTCACAAAGACTGCTCCAAAAAAAGGAAAAACAGCCAGGAAAGGTGGAAATTAAGGTATAATTACATTTAAAAAAAAACATAATTATGGTTGATTAAAAATTGTTCCGGTCTGCTCTGAAAAAAAACCGTGTAATTATAGCTTCCATAGGGGAACATCTAAAAGTTTTCACAACTTTTACAAATATAATATTTAATGTAGCTTTGACCACCCAGCCCCCCGATATGCAAGTAGGCTTGCACGGTGCAGCACTGTACTATGTGTGTGTGCAGATGGGGGAGGGAAGGTTTGGCACAAGGTGACAGCTCAGTACATTTGTACTGTTTGTTATTTTAATAGCATTTCAAATACAGTTCAACCCACACACAGGGTTTCATTGTCTTGAACTAGGAAGAGATGAGAAAAAAAAAGAAACAGGAAACAAAAAATGTGAAATCCCATCTGCAGGGCGCACGACTGTTAGCTTTTCCTGTACCCTGAGGGTAACTTCTCAAAATATGACCTTTTAAGTAACAAGCAATATTTGTGTGTTCTCTGAATGCTGGTTCCTAAGCTCTCCCCATCTAAAGAGTCTCCCCTTCTCTCCTGAAAGATTGAAGCGAGGACAGAGTTGCACCGGTAACTCTCTAATACCCTTATTCCAAGTGGTCGTTCTTCCTGTATGAGCCTGGACAGTCAGTGAATATCACGCACGAACCTGACCCTGTCCTTACCGACCATAAGCACAGTGGGAGTCGGTGGATAACAATCAGGAGCAGGAAATGTTACATTTCCTTAGCTGTAGAGATACTGAGGCCAACTGTGGCACTCCCGTATGGCCTACTCCTGCTCCTAATTCTTATGTTCTTCTGCTACTTCCACTGCTACCCGGTTAGTATCTACTTAACTCAGCAGAGAGCAGGGATTCCACCTGGGATTTTCCTGATCTGTTTTGCTCAATACCCCACCAAGTAGCCCGTTGAGTCATCGGGAATAGATCTCTGTGATTTTCTGATGGAAAGCCTGCTCATTTACTGTACTCGAGGCTGATATATGAAATTAGCTGGCACAGTAGACCTTGGTATGTTTTTTTTAGTAGTCATACAAGTTATTTGGAGATTCAGATATTATGGGGGAAAAATTCGGTTGCTTTGCGCCTCCTGTTAGCGCCCTAAGAAGGCGCTAATGGGGCGCAAAGCAACTAGCGGCCGGGCACGGCGATGTTTGCACCGCTCGCGAAATTGACCAGACATTTTGCGGCGGCGCTAAACACTACCGCCACGATCTCCTGCGCCCGCAGATCGTGACGTCAATCGAGCGTGCAACACCCCGGTAGCACCCCGGACCGGATATTGAGTGGCACCCCCTGCCTTTCCGCCTGCCGCTAGCAACGACAGGTTGAGGGGAACATATTGCAGTCGGGAAGGGACTGGAGGAGCGCTATTTAAAGATGACCGCTTCCTGCCTTTTTTTGTCGGCGACATTTTTGCACTACGCATTCTGAGAGAGAGAGAGACTTCTGGAGAGATTCAACGCTGTGTGAAGGAGTTTTGGGTACTGAGCAGCACTTTACAGGTTCATTTTGATTTGACCCTCCTTGCATCGATTTAGAAGAGACTATGGGGGCTGCACTCTGAGCTCTTTCCCTGGGCCTCTCCATTGTTCTTTCCAGCAGATTTGATGTACAGGTCTCTCCAGGCCGAGATTCAAGGCTGCAATGAGCAGGGTGTGGATGGAGAGCAAGATCAACCCTCCCCTTTAAGAACTGGCCGGCGCCAGTGTGTCTGTGTTCCATTGCTGACTGACATCACATAAGCTTCGCCAGCGCTCTGAGGTAGCGCCTCGCTCCTCGGCGTTAGCGCCTTAAGTGAGATGTGTAGCACCTGATTTAGCGCTCCAATCACCTCCAGGGGCGATAGAAGCCAAGTTTGCAGTCGGTGGCGATAATTATCGCCAGGCACTAAACTTTGCAACCGGCCGATAATTGCGCCCCAAACGGGGCGATACTGAATTTCTCCCCCTTAATGTTTCCACCTAAGGCTTTTGTTGTTCTCTTTATTTTCACCCCATACCCAGTGCCAGGATGGCTGGCAGCAATTCTCTAGGGGTAGGACACTAGAGCTGGTACGCATCAATGGTCATGGACAACTCCCCTTCTGATACCCCCATCCCACACTGCCTCCTGCCCTCACATAGGGAGGCATTAGCCCTCTGGTTGACACCTCACCACAGCATTACACCTAAGATGGTGCATTCAGCGGATTGGGGGGGGAGTGGTGGGGGGTGTCAAACTTACATTCCAAGGCCCCTATGCACTAGAGCTTTAGCACAGTATCTTTCCGAAGAAGAGCAGGGGAGTTCTCCCCGATGTCCTGGCCAATATTTATCCCTCAACTAACATCGCTAAAACAGATTATCTGGTCATTATCAAATTGCTGTTTGTGGGAGCTTGCTGTGCACAAATTTGTTGTTGCGTTTCCTACATTACAACAGTGACTACACTTCAAAAGTACTTAATTGGCTGTAAAGCGCTTTGGGGCGTCCTAAGGTCGGGAAAGGTGCTATATAAATGCAAGTCTTTCCTTCACAGCACATCTGTCTCAGATAATTAAACGCAGATTTACTAATAAACAAATGTACTAAAATTTTACATGGATGGCAAAAAAAATCAATAGTGGTCATGATGCGGAGATGCCGGTGTTGGACTGGGGTGGACAAAATTGAGAGGTCGCACAACACCAGGTTATAGTCCAACAGTTTTATTTGAAATCACAAGCTTTCGGAACTATCGCTCCTTCCTCAGGTGAAGTAAATTGGATACAGAATCGTCAGAGCATATATAGATGGAAAAAAAAGCATGTGTACTTTACAATTGCAGACCAATAAATTAAATCATCCTGACTATCTGCCGAGGTGTGATAAAGTTAATTAAGTCAGCCAGGAAGGTACCACATCAAAAGACATAGCAAGATACAACTGAGACAATGAGGTGAAGTCGCAGGGGTTCTAACGTGTCAAAAGCTGCCGTCTGTATGTAAAACGAAAAGCTTTAAAAAAAAAAAAATGTACTTTTTTACTGGGAAAATTTTTACTTTTTTACTGGGAATCACATCTGTGAACAAGCTAACGACGACTCGAGTCCGGATCACGTCATGTATCGTGACATAAACCCAAGATCCCGATTGAGACCGTCTTCATGAGTGCAGAACTTGGCTATCAGTTTCTGCTCGACAGTTCCGACGGGCCACAGCGAAAAATCGCATAGACCTCCTCAGAAGGCAAACACGGGACACAACCAACAGGGTACCCTACGTCGTCCAGTACTTCCCCGGAGCGGAGAAACTACGACATGTTCTTCGCAGCCTTCAACATGTCATCGATGACGACAAACACCTCGCTAAGGCCATCCCCACGCCTCCACTACTTGCCTTCAAACAGCCGCCTAACCTCAGAAGTACCATCGTTCGCAGCAAATTACCCAGCTTTCAGGATAACAGCGACCACGACACCACACAACCCTGCCATGGCAAACTCTGCAAGACATGCCAGATCATCAACACAGATACCACCATCACACGTGAGGACACTACCCACCAGGTACATGGTACATACTCATGTGACTCGGCCAACGTTGTCTACCTCATACGTTGCAGGAAAGAATGCACCGCGGCATGGTACATCGGCGAGACCATGCAGACACTGAGACAACGTATGAACGAGCACCGCGCAACAATCGCCAGGCAGGATTGTTACCTCCCAGTCGGGGAACACTTCAGCAGTCAATGACATTCAGCCTCGGATCTGCGGGTAAGCGTTCTCCAAGGCAACCTTAGAAACACACGACAACGCAAAATCATCGAGCAGAAACTGATAGCCAAGTTCTGCACTCATGAAGACGGTCTCAATCGGGATCTTGGGTTTATGTCACGATACATGATGTGATCCGGACTCGAGTCGTCGTTAGCTTGTTCACAGATGTGATTCCCAGTAAAAAAGTAAAAATTTTCCCAGTAAAAAAGTACATTTTTTTTTTTTTAAAGCTTTTCGTTTTACATACAGACGGCAGCTTTTGACACGTTAGAACCCCTGCGACTTCACCTCATTGTCTCAGTTGTATCTTGCTATGTCTTTTGATGTGGTACCTTCCTGGCTGACTTAATTAACTTTATCACACCTCGGCAGATAGTCAGGATGATTTAATTTATTGGTCTGCAATTGTAAAGTACACATGCTTTTTTTTCCATCTATATATGCTCTGACGATTCTGTATCCAATTTACTTCACCTGAGGAAGGAGCGATAGTTCCGAAAGCTTGTGATTTCAAATAAAACTGTTGGACTATAACCTGGTGTTGTGCGACCTCTCAAAAAAAATCAAGTCATTAAATGATAGATTTTTACAGATACAGTGAGGCTGTTGCTGAGAACTAACTTGTGTGATCCCTGTTTCTATACTCACTTTTTCTCCTCTTCCTAAGCACCTAAATCAAAGACTATCTTTCACTGGAGAGACAATAAAATAAAGATTGTGCTTAGGAATCTCTAATCATTGAGAGATGTTGGGTGTTAAACTTTATCACTTAACTTTTCCGGTCAGATAGGCAAACCTTTGGCTGTTCTTAGTCCAATCTCCCCCTCTTCGGTTGGTCAGAGATAAAACAATTAAATGTTTACTCCTCTGTACTCGAAGGCATTTGGAGAGGGTTACTCCCTAGCCAGTCAGAGAACCATGTAATAATCTGTCAGATTTACAAGATGTTGTAGAACATTGTAGATTTAGTTCTAAGTAAGAGGTCAACACTCAGTGATTTATTGGCATAAAATCCATTAATTAAGGTTGATGGGAAACTGATATACTTGAAACTTCAGGACACAAGAAGCATTCAACGTTGCAGGGTGTATAACAAAGTGGCTTGTGTAATCTTGTTAGGAAGCGCAGGCAAAATCTTGCTGCCTTGTAACTCATTGTTTTTACATTTGTAACTGAAAGCTGGAATAAATACAGCAAATGGGAAATGAATTAAATACATTGCCAATTCTAACAGTTAAAGAATTTCTAGAATTGACCCAGTGTTCTCCAGTTGCCTTATATGTTAGGTATGTCCCGTTTTCTCTTGGATTCAAATTAACGTTCCAAAATTGCATCATGCAAGTACAGTAAAAAGAAACAGCACAAATGACTGTAAATTCAGGTCAATGGAAAATGCTTCTTGCAAGCAAACAGCATTCCTTGAATCTACACTTTTGTGAATATTTTGATTAGCAGTGTTGGGTGAAACGATTGATGTGTGCCCCTAAAATGATCCTTTTGGAATATAACTGCACTATAATTAAATGGAAGTGTTGAATATAGAATATATACAGTGTCTAATGCATTAAAAGTATTTTTAAATTATTTTGAAAAACTCTATCAACTGGACATAATTTCTGACACTGAGAAGACTTTGTGAATCAGATTTTAATGTGTTGTGATGTCGGCTGGACCAGGACAGCAGGAGGATCTGTGCACCACAAGCCATACAGGAGCTCAACTTTTACTTAACCCACCTGTGCTGCACCTTCAATTTATTGCTACCAGTCTTCATCTCGAAAAATGCGGAGGATTCTTTCCATTTTACAGAATTCCCATACGGTGCACAGCACATATCTGTCTTTGCTTTGGAAATGTCCTGCCATCTGGTGGAGATATTTGTTTCAATGTGCTCACCTATTATTAACACAAAATCCAATCTTTGATTAAAAGTTCCTCCGATCTTTGCTGCAGATTGCAGGGCCATCCTTTCTCCTTTATATTAATCTCAGTTCCTGTGGAATATGGATTTACTGGTTATGCTATTTAAGCTACAGAATATATATTTTCTTAAACACAAATATGTAAAACTCCCTAGTGGTAGCCTGGAATCTTTTGCCCTTTCCAGAAGAGGTACAGGTTCTTGTTACTCTGTTGATGTCACTTTCTAACATGACTCTCCCACTGCAACTCTAGAATGAGTTCATTGTGTTTGGTTGCAAAGATACATTCGATATTATCTAAAATTAATCTCTTTTGTTTCTATTTCATGTAGTGACTGTTAAATAATATATAAAGATTTTCCCTGCTACCTCTGGGTCTCCCTATATGATGGGCCATTCTCTGGACAAATGGTCAAGAAGGCAGGATGTTCTCAGGCCTCTATCAGGCCTCAGAGAGGAACACATCATTTTAACCTAATCTGCCCGGCAGGAAACTGTCGAGATTGGATTGGCCGCTGATTTTATATCCTGCCTGATTTTACCTTCCATTAAAGACAATGCATGAAGGTGTGAAGTTCCTCAAATATCCTTCTTTTCAGCTAAATCTCTATGATTTCTAGGTCCCATGACTCCAAACCCATAAGCCCCTTTACCCTCAGCCTCTGCTGGGAAAGGTGACACATCCTCACCCACTTCCCAGCTCCCCTGTGTTCTCTGAATCAGTCGGTGCCACTTTGTCATTAACACTAACTCCTTGAGTGAAAGTATCTCACACCCAGCCCCATTCATACATCACTCCTGTGCTCGCTACACTGGCTCCCTGTCTGACAACACCTCAATTTTAAAATTCTCATCTTTGTTTTTAAATCCCTCCATGGCCTCACCCCTCCCCACCTCTGTAACATTCTCCTGCCCTACAAGCCTTCGAGATCTCTGCACTCCTCCGATTCTGGCCTCTTGCGCACCCTCGATTTTAATCGCTCCACAATTGGTAGCCGTGCTTTCAGCTGCCGAGGCCCTAAGCTCTGGAATTCCCTCCCTAAACCTCTCCGCCTCTCTACTTCTCTCTCCTCCTTTAAGATGCTACTTAAAATCTACCTCTTGAACCAAGCTTTTGGTCATCTGTCCTAATATCTTCTTATGTGGCTCGTTGTACAATTTTGTTCGATAACGTGCCTGTGAAATGCCTTGGGACGTTTTACTATGTTAAAGGTGCTATATAAATACAAGTTGTTATTGTTATCTGAGCTGGTGCCTGGGACTGAGGAAGCAAGTGATGTAGGGGGTTGGGGCAGAGGAACATGGGGCTGAAGGTCTCTGGAGAAACTGATGGGTGGGCTGCAGGTTGTTGTCACCTCCCATCTTATTCATCATCCTCCTCGTTATCATTATATAGAAACATAGAAACATAGAAGATAGGAGCAGGAGTAGGCCATTCGGCCCCTCGAGCCTGCTCCGCCATTCAATGCGATCATGGCTGATCATCCAAATTCAGTACCCTGTCCCTGCTTTCTCCCCATATTCCTTGATCCCATTAGCCTTAAGAAATATATCTAACTCCTTCTTGAATATATTTAATGAATTGGCCTCAACTGCCTTCTGTGGTAGAGAATTCCACAGGTTCACCACTCTCTGGGTGAAGAAATTCCTCCTCATCTCAGTCTTAAATGGCTTACCCCTTATCCTTAGATTGTGACCCCTGGTTCTGGACTCCCCCGGCATTGGGAACAGCCTTCCTGCATCTAGTCTGTCTAGTCCTGTTAGAATTTTATAAGTTTCAATGCGATCCCCTCTCATTCTTCTAAACTCTAGTGAATATAAGCCTAATCGACCCAATCTCTCTTCATACGTCATTCCTGCCATCCCAGGTATCAGTCTGATGAATCTTCGCTGCACTCCCTCCATGGCAAGAACATCCTTCCTCAGATAAAGCGACCAAAACTGCACACAATACTCAAGGTGTGGTCTCACCAAGGCCCTGTACAACTGCAGCAAGACATCCTTGCTCCTGTACTCGAATCCTCTCGCTATGAAGGCCAACATACCATTTGCCTTCTTAACCGCCTGCTGCACCTGCATGCTTACCTTCAGCGACTGGTGCACAAGGACACCCAGGTCTCGTTGCACTTCCCCTTTTCCCAATCTATTGCCGTTCAGATAATAATCTGCCTTCCTGTTTTTGACACCAAAGTGGATAACCTCGCATTTATCCACATTATATTGCATCTGCCATGAATCACCCAACCTGTCCAAATCATACTGGAGTTCTCTGCATCCTCCTCACAGCACACACGCCCACCCAGCTTTGTGTCGTCTGCAAACTTGGAGATATTACATCTAGTTCCCTCGTCTAGATCATTAATATATATTGTGAATAACTGAGGTCCTCGCACCGATCCCTGCGGTACCCCACTAGTCACTGCCTGCCACTCGGAAAATGACCCATTTATTCCAACTCTTTGCTTCCTGTCTGCCAATCAGTTTTCTATCCAAGTCAGTACCTTACCCCCAATCCTGTGTGCTTTACCTTTGCACGCTAATCTCTTATGCGGGACCTTATCGAAAGCCTTCTGAAAGTCCAAATACACCACATCCACTGGTTCTCCCTTATCTATTCTACCAGTTACATCCTCAAAAAATTCCAGTAGATTAGTCAAGCATGATTTACCTTTTGTAAATCCATGTTGACTTTGTCCGATCCTGTCACTGTTTTCCAAGTGCTCTGCTATTACATCTTTTGTAATGGCCTCTAGCATTTTCCCCACTACCGATGTCAGGCTTACTGGTCTATAATTCCCCATTTTCTCTCTACCACCTTTTTTAAATAGTGGGGTTACATTAGCTACCCTCCAATCCATGGGAACTGTTCCAGAGTCTATAGAATTTTAGAAGATGACCAGCAATGCATCTACTATTTCTAGGGCCATTTCCTTAAGTACCCTAGGATGTAGATTATCAGGCCCTGGGGATTTATCGGCCTTCAATCCCATCAATTTCCCTAACACCATTTCCCTACAAATACTGATTTCATTCAGTTCCTCCCTCTCATTAGACCCTATTTTCCCCGACATCTCTGGGAGGTTATTTGTGTCCTCCTTTGTGAAGACAGAACCAAAGTATGTATTTAATTGGTCTGCCATTTCTTTGTTCCCCATTATAAATTCTCCTGATTCTGACTGCAACGGACCTACGCTTGACTTCACCAATCTTTTTCTCTTCACATATCTATAGAAGCTTTTACAGTCAGTTTTTATGTTCCCTGCAAGCTTACTCTCATACTCTATTTTCCCCCTCTTAATTAATCCCTTTGTCCTCCTTTGCTGAATCCTAAACTGCTCCCAATCCTCAGGTTTGCTGCTTTTTCTGGCCAATTTATATGTCATCTCCTTGGATCTTATGCTATCCCTAATTTCCCTTGTTAGCCACGGTTGAGTCACCTTTTTTGTTTTATTTTGATGCCAAACAGGGATGAACAAATTCTGTAGCTCATCCATGCAATCTTTAAATATTTGCCATTGCCTATCCACCGTCAACCCTTTAAGTAACGTTCCCCAATCCATCCTAGCCAACTCGTGCCTCATACCATCGTAGTTTCCTTTATTTAAATTCAGTACCCTAGTCTCTGAGTCAACCATTACTTCACTCTCCATCTTAATGAAGAATTCTATCATATTATGATTGCTCCTCCCCAAGGGGCCTCGCACAACAAGATTGCTAATTAATCCTTTCTCATTACATAATACCCAGTCTAAGATGGCCTGATCTCTAGTTGGTTCCTCAACATATTGGTCCAGGAAACCATCCCGTATACACTCTAAGAATTCCTCCTCCACAGTATTGTTACTAATTTGGTTAGCCCAATCTATATGTAGATTAAAGTCACCCATGATAGCTGCTGTGCCCTTATTGCATGCATCTCTAATTTCCCGTTTAATGCCATCCCCAACCTCAGCATTACTGTTTGGGGGTCTGTATACAACTCCCACTAACATTTTCTGCCCCTTGGTATTTCTCAGCTCTACCCATACAGATTCCACATCATCAGAGCTAATATCCTTCCTTACGATTGTGTTAATCTCCTCTTTATAGTTGACAAGGAGATAGTTGCGTCTCTGTTCTTCAAACTCCTCCTCTTCCTCTTCATCAGCATCTTTCTCCGCCTGTGACTTCCAGCTGCTATGATGGATCTACAAGAAAGGAGGGTAGAAGCTAAGAATGGGTAAGCATTACCTCCTAGAGATTCAGGAGACAAAGAAAGAGGGTGGAGGATTATGTCAATACGGTGCTTCATGAGGTTGCCAGAATGGCAATGTAAGTGTCCAGTCACTAACCTGGAGCTGGCAATATACCACTGACCATGCCATCTCCCACGGCAATAGCAGAGTGCCTCTCCATGAGCTCAAGCCTTTTCCTTAGAGCGTGTGAGGGGTTTAAAGCTGAGGATCCCCCTCTGGTGACCCACTTCTGCTAGGCATTGCACAGCATTTTCTTCTGCAAGAAGAATGAGTAAATAAGGGTAAGGCTAAACAATTGAGGAGTCTGTGCCAAGTGGCATGGGAGAGCTGAAGTAAGAGATCTGGGGGTACCAGCCTATTAATTGGAAGAGGGGGATTAAGGGTTGTGCATGTAAGTAATTGCTGTTAGAGAACCTGGGTAGCTATAGTGCAATACATCAAGTTAGAGCCCTCCCCCCATTAACCAGAGCACATTGTGCAGCATTAGTGGTCCAAGTGTTGCTTTAAGAGGGTGAAGAGAGTACTGAAGCCTCAGATGATCAAGAAAGAAAAAGAGGAGTGTCCAGTATGTGCAGCGGAGACCTACACTTCCCTTGTGGGGCCCGGAGGACTACTTCAGCTCCTCCTGAGCCCACAAAGGGAAGTTTTAAACTTATCTTATAGGGCCTCTTCATTGCTCTGAATAGGTTGCTGCTGTCGGAGTGGCCGCTGTGGGCACCCCACTTCCTTCTGGGTTAACATACGTTGGGGCCCTATTGATGTAATAGGACACCAATTTGCAGGAATGTATGAGGCTCCCGCCTGACTCATACGCCTGGAAAATCAGGTAGGTAGCCGAGTGGGGACGGAGTGGGTACTTCACCCACTCTCTTTTAACTGCCTCACCCCCCGTGCCCGGGGAGCTAAAATTCCTCCTCTTTAAGTCAATATAACTTCACCCACTCCGTTTTAACTGCCTCACCCCCCGTGCCCGGGGAGCTAAAATTCCTCCTCTTTAAGTCAATATAAGTTTGCTCGACCCAAATGGTTCCATAATGAGTAGCAACGATTGGGGAGTTAATCTAAGCAGATGCACATGATAAGAAACCAGTGCGTCCAAAGGAGGTTCCTGGACAGCAGTAATTCTCATCATGTGGCAGAATTCCACTTGTCCTTTCTTCCGAATCCTTCTACTTAGAATGAGAAGGTTTAACAGTTGGTTTCAACAATCCAACAAAGAAGTGGGATGACTGATTAGA
The DNA here is from genome assembly GCA_030390025.1 of Squalus acanthias. Taxonomy (NCBI): domain Eukaryota; kingdom Metazoa; phylum Chordata; class Chondrichthyes; order Squaliformes; family Squalidae; genus Squalus; species Squalus acanthias. Next base: position 80,500,035 of record CM059436.1, on the reverse strand, counting down.
AGCAGGCATTAATCAAAGATAGTTTAGGACACGCAGGCAGGTTTATCTGGGTCAATTGCATGTTGAGACTTGAGGCAACTTTAAATTGAGGTAGCCAGCAGGGAGGGGAATCCACGCACACACAGTGCTGAGACTAAAGTAAAAATATAGTAAGAAAAGCCCGATTCACCTTTTGCATAATTCATATCTACATTGTCTGATTGGATAAGATACAGCTTAAATTTAAAACACCTTTTTATAAGAGCCAGTTGCCATTCACTCCAATAGAAACGATTGTTTTTAGCGCCAAGTTTACGTGCATTGGAGTGACAAGCACAGCTCATTGGAATAAGTTAGCCAAGCCATTAGCAATTTAACTTTAACCAATTCTGGCCTCGTGCGCATCCTCAATATTCATCGCTCCACCATTGGCGGCCGTGCCTTCAGATGTCCAGGCCCTAAACTCTAGAATTCCCTGCCCAAACAGCTCCAACTCTCTACCTCTCTCTCCTCCTTTAACAACATCAACAACAACTTGTATTTATATAGTGCCTTTAACATAGTAAAACGTCCCAAGGCACTTCACAGGATTTGACCCCGAGCCACGTAAGGAGATATTAGGGCAGATAACCAAAAGCTTGGTCAAAGAGGTAGGTTTTAAGGAGCGTCTTAAAGGAGGCGAGAGAGGTGGAGAGGTTTAGGGAGGGAATTCCAGAGTTTAGGGCCTTGGCAGCTGAAGGCATGACCGCCAATGGTGGAGCGATTAAAATCAGGAATGCGCAAGCGGCCAGAATTGGATGAGCACAGTGATCTCAGCGGGTTATAAGGCTGGAGGAGGTTACAGACTTACAGAGAGGCGAGACCATGGCGGGATTTGAAAACAAGGATGAGAGTTTTTAAATCGAGGTGTTGCTTAACTGGGAGTCAAGGTAGGTCAGCGAGCACAGGGGTGATGGGCGAACAGAACATGGTGCGAGTTAGGACACGAGCAGCCGAGTTTTGGATGACCTCAAGTTTACAGAGGGTGGAAGACGAGAGGCCGGCCAGGAGTGCGTTGGAATAGCCAAATCTCAAGGTAACAAAGGCATGGATGAGGGTTTCAGCAGCGGATGAGCTGAGGCAGGGGCAGACATGGGCGATGTTACGGAGGTCTTAGTTGGTCTTAGTGATGGCGGGATATGTGATCGGAAGCTCAAGAGGTATCTTAAAACCTACCACTTCCCTGACCTAATATCTCCTTATTTGGCTCAGTGTCAAATTTTGTTTGCTAACACTCCTGTGAAGCGCCTTGAGACATTTTACTACTCTATAAATGCAAGTTGTTGTTGTTGTTGTCTTCTTTGCAAGATCAATGTGATGCTTTCATTTGGTTAAACTTTTAATTAGGCAAGCTAAAGCAAAACAATGGAACAGGATTACACAAAGAGAATTGCTGAAACACTAACACCTATTCGAAACTACTAGTGGGCAGCTCTGCTTGTCCCTTCAATCTACCACAAAGGGATTTAGCGTTGTCTTCAATTACAGTTACACTCTTTCAAGGAACAGTGGTGCGATTCCTGGTGCAGGTTGCTGATGTGCACAGTACTGTATACTTTTGGCTAAATGGCTTAACGCAATTACTGATTCTGTGCATATCGATGTAGCTATCGGATAAGAATTATTTGCTTTTTGATTCCATCCTATCTTTATTTGCATGAGATAATGATACATATTAAAACAATAAGAATAAATGTAAGCTAGTTACGGAATAACACTGCAGTCAGACCTGTTCTCACCCCTACCCTAAAGTAGACTGTTGGCCACCAAACTAGAAATCTCGTAAAAAGGGATTCATCGAGGCTGTTCCAGCCCTCAAAGATACAGTAGTTGGTGACAGAGCCAATGAAAACCTGTAGCTTTTGCAGCTACTGTACGATTATAGACTTTCAATAATTAAAACAAAATAGTCTTGAATTCGGGAGTGAATGTGGAGACTGTAAATGCAGGTATCACAGATGCAGTCAGTATTTAGAGTGTATGCAGTAATCACCAGCAATAAAGTTATCTTGAGCCTGCAAGGAATCGTTACAAATAGGAGCTAAATACTTTGTAATAGTTCCCACTAAAATGAAATCTAAAACACATTTTAATTAAATAAGTTTCTGACTACTAGTCATAGTATAAATAAGCAATATAATAATAGTTAATCATCCCATGAACGAATATTTAAAAAAATGGGGTACAATTTTCAGTCAAACAACAAGAACGATCTCCAGAACTCATTCACGATCAAATTATAGAACCTTCCTCGCTCGTGGAATAAATCTTATATTCCAGAGATTCCCTGTTTCCTATATAAACCTCAAGTGGTTATGCATGTCTGAGTACAGGAAAGAAGTACTCGTAGTAATTCTTGTCCCTCATAAATTGCCTTAGAGCAATTGAGACAACATTGATAACTGAAGAATACAGTAATCTGAAAATACAAGACTCTAGAGCATGAATTCGAATAAGGTATTTCAAGAACGGTGATCATTACAGCTTAAAAAATATTATGGACCCACATGTGACACACTTGAGGAGCAACTATTAAAAATCATTTTTTTGTGGATCTGAAAATAAACAGCCTTAGGAAATATAAACTAATTAGAAGCAAAATTAGCAGTTTTGAGGAAATGATATGATGAACACATGGAAACAAAGTTTAACTTCAGCACAATGTCCCCCAGATTCATAGAAGCATACAATTTTACAGCACAGAAGGAGGCCATTTGGCCCATTGTGCCTGTGCTGGCTCTTTGAAAGTGCTAGCCAATTAGTCCCACTCCCCTGCTCTTTCCCCATAATCCTGTAAATTTTGCCCCTTCAAGTATTTATCCAATTCTCTTTTGAAAGTTACTATTGAATCTGCTTCCACCGCCCTTTCAGGCAGTGAATTCTAGATCACAACAACTCGCTGTGTAAAAAAAATGTTTTCCTCATCTCGCCTCTGGTTCTTTTGCCAATTACCTTAAATCTGTGTCCTTTGGTTACCGACCTTTCTGCTGGAAACAGATTCTCCTTATTTAATCTATTGGGTCGAAACACAACAAAAGCTCCACAAGAAGGCTCCTAAAACAGGTGTTAGGCCCATCAGGACGCCTAAAAAGGCCAGCATTTATTGCCCATCCCTAATTGCCCTTAATTGAGTGGCTTTCTAGGCAATTTCAGAGGGCTGTTCAGAGTCAACTACACTGGAGTCATATATAGGCCAGACCGGGTAAGGACGGCAGATTTACTTCCCTAAAGGACATTAGTGAACCAGATGGGTTTTTACGGCAATCCGGTAGTTACATGGTCATCATTACTGATACTAGCTTTTTATTCCAGATTTATTTATTAACTGAATTTAAATTCCCCATCTGCCATGGTGAGATTATGAACAAATTTCTACGGATCATTAGTCCAGGTCTCTGGATTACTAGTCCAGTAACATAACCACTGTGCTACCATTACCTGGCACATTCACCTGCCAAAGACAATGTGGGGCTTATCTTCTCAGGGCCTGGCTCAGTAGAAAGACAGAGCTGTGCCACTTGCTGGAAAGATGCCTGCGGCTACCATTCAGCAGAAGGCTGGCTAATGCAGGGACAGTAATGGTGAGCTTTAGCTGTGAAGGAATAAGCCATATAACCTATTCAGAAAAATACACTATCTTTTGAAAGAATTCTGGCCTTATTAAAACATGACAAACTGGATTTGGAAATCTAGAAACCTAACTATGAAAAATCTGTGAAAACATTTTGGCTATTGAGATAAGATAGTTGTTGACACTGAATCAATAACCTTATTGAAACAGAAGGTTAAAGGCTCCCGATAGGCTGACCTTTGGGAACAAAGCAATAGTTCACCCTAGATAAGGTGTTCTAATTTACACTTCGTAAAGAAGCACAAACATCTGCCTTCGTAAAAATGACATCAAGTAAAAAACGCACCTGTCGTCACACCGTTTTTTATGGTAAACTTAGACAGGAGACATCATTCTGTAATGCTACCAGCTGAGGTGACTGTAAGAATTGCAGGGGTCAGCAGAAAAATGACTAGAGATAATTAGCTTACACCAGCAGAAAACCTTAAAGGAAATACCACTGGAAAAGGGTATAAATATTGAACTCTCAAATGGGATAACAGACTCGCTTTAAAGGGGCAAAGCGATTCTTGGCTTCAGAGGCAGCTCTGTAAGTTTCCAACTCTTTGTACCTCGGGGATCAAAGGTATTTGATTTTGGTGGATATCCTGAATAGAACTTTAAGAACTGTAAAACTGTAGTGAAGTTAAGATTTGAGAGTAAGATTCTCTGATAAGATTGTAAGCTTTCTCTTTTTGGAACTGTTAATGTTGCGATTGACTCACCAACTGTAAATTACATGTCGGTTCTTTAATAAATCTATATATTTTTAGAATTGTCTCACATAAGACTTCTGTATCAAACTCGCAAACTCAATCTCTGTACACTCTTTGGTGAGGAGTTGCAGAATTCTGGGGGAGTTTTCTGGACCCTCATAATATCCGGAACATTACAGTCTAGCTAAACTTATTAACAGTGCTATCTGGAGGACGGTAACATTCTCGGGTTGTTCCTTTCCTTTAGGGAGAGATAGTCCGGACCTTTAGACCCAATTAAGCGTCTTTAGGATTCGGCTACCTCAAACTTTAGTTGAAAGTGAACGTCTGAGGAATATGCCTGATCTGGGTAGCCCTAAAGGGGCTAGGACTAGTAATTATCCCTTCATAGCCTGAATCTTGGTTGCACCCTCCTTGCAGACGTGCTGCAATGTTAACCAAATGGGCGGTGCCGTTAAAATGGCACAGAAGGCTAATCTCCTCCCAAGCAACTTTTATATTTTTATATTTCTCTTAATAAGTGTTTGATTCATACATAGACCTGGTGTGACTATATTTGAATCCACAAAACTGTTAGAATGTTCATTGATTCATATGGCTTTTAATTCTTTCAAATTTGTTTTGCAACGCTCTCTTTCTTTCTCCTCTACCTTCATTATAATTTTTTTGTCATGGTTTGATACAACAGAGTGGCTTGCTAGGCCATTTCAGAAGGCAGTTAAGAGTCAATCACATTGCTGCGGGTCTGGAGTCACGAATAGGCCACACCAGGTAAGGGCGGCAGATTTCCTTCCCTAAAGGACATTAGTGAACCAGTTGAGTTTTTACGACAATCCGATAGCTTCGTGGTCACCATTAATGTTGTTATTTTCGAATTACTTTCCCTTTTATTTAATGTTATTTCCATTTCTATCCCTCATCATTGCTCTTTTTCATAAGGCTGTTCAACGTCACATGTTTGACAAATTGGATGTGTTAATGAAAAGGCTCTCCAATATGTCTGGATCATTTATCTTCCTCTTCCATGGACCTAAAATAGACAAAGGCTTCCAGTGTAAACCCTGCACTGCATCGAGAAGTATCTCAAGAGTTGGCGTTGTTTACATTTTGATATGCTTTGCTACTTGGGTGGCACTTACTACCTAAAACCTAAGGGTCCAAAGTCTCAAAGTGCCTCATAAAGTCCCAGCACATGATGAGTACAACAACTCATACCTACAATGTGATTGTTTTTTCTCTGAAACGTTGCAGATTTTCCAATTTCAGCACACTTCTGATGCGGAATTTGTATAATGAATATGTACGATAATGCGGAAATGCTGCTAAAGTTCATTTGTAGCTCTATTGTTACCCATCACAGACGGGGAGAATCACCGTATAAGGTACATAGAACGGTAAGATTGCATTTTACCAGATACAAAAACAGCAATCTTAAAATGCTGCCACAGTTATCCCTTCCAAAAACCAGCAGCCAGAGAATTAACACTCCTGTTCGCATTGGAATCTTTATGCAGGATTCAAATCTGGCATCGTTTTGCAAGACTGCAGTGCAAACTTTCAAGGATTAATCGAAACTGGTATAAAAACCAATCGCTCTGGATTCAGGGTCTGCAGCAGTTTAATATCAACGCAAACAGATCAGTGCCGGCCTGAGTGGCCATCATGCAGTGCATCTTGATCAGTATGTTACTGCTGGATATATTAACTGCACTGTGAGCATACAGCACAGACAGGGCAACTTCAGATGAATCCGTGTGGTAGCTGAAGCAATGGAAAACAGTAGGTCTGACATTCCTGTGTAATTTTAATTCCATTTCGATTCTTCATCATTGTTCTTTTCATAAGGCTGTTCAGGATGAGCTTCCCTCTTTTGCCTTCTATAGTGAGGGGGGGGCGTGTGGGGGGGGGCTGGTATTGTGGCACTGGGCAGGCACTCGTGTGTGAGGCTATGCTACTGGCATGAACATCTTTTTTAAGCACATTGACCGCCGTCTCTACAAGGGAGCCAAGTCACCCAAAAGGATGGCAGCATTTCTTTAGGAGTATTCCGGGGTATAGAATCTTCAGGCGAGACAGAGGGGGGTGTAAAAGAGGATGGGGTGTCGCAATATTAATCAAGGAGTCAATTACTGCTGTAAGGAGGGATGATATCTTAGCAGGTTCCTCTAATGAGGCCATGTGGTTGGAACTTAAAAACAAAAAGGGGGCAAGCACTTTGCTGGGAGTGTACGATAGGCCCCCAAACAGTCAGGGGGAGATAGAAGAACAGATATGTAGGCAAATCTCAGAGAAGTGTAGAAATAATAGGGTGTGGCGAATCGCCACCTAAACGGGCATTATCCACTCTTCCGTCCGTGGACAAATATCCAGCACCTTCCCTTTAAGGCACCTTACCTTTAAGGCAGGAGTGGGCGGGGCCTCAGGATTTGCACAGAGAATTCTGGGGGCTTTTCTGTTCAGCCATTTTGTCCCATACAGTGATTAAAAAGTCTCTTGTTTAACACACATGGATTCAGCCTTAATTCGTGTTTCGCGGCAGCCTCAACATTGGTGACGCCGACGCTCAGAACGTATTCCGAGCACTGCAATGGCGGACACGAACGCAGTTTCCGTGAAACTGCCGGAGTTTTGGGAAACCAGCCCGAAGCCTGGTTTCTCCAAGCTGAATCGCGCTTCCGGCTGCAACGCATCACCACAGATGGGACGAAGTACGACTATCTCGTCACATCACTCGGTAGCGCCACAGTTTTGAAGGTTTGGACAACGCTGCAGAACCCACCAGAGGAAGGCAAGTACGCACATCTCAAGACAGTGCTCCTTAAAAAATTTACGGCCTCGGCATACCAGCGAAACTGCCACCTCCTCGACCTTCCAGGCCTCGGTGATGCCTCACCGTCAGACCTCCTCTCCCACATGCTTTCCCTCACCGACGAGAGCCCACCCGGATCCCTCTTCCGCATGCTATTCATCCGCCAGCTCCCTCTCAGCATCCGCCCAGCGATCGTGGCGTCCGGCCTCACGAACCTGGAAGCACTGGCCGATGAGGCCGACAAGCTGCTGTCCGCTCACTCCAGCCGCGACGTCACTCCGGACCTGGCAGCCAATGCCTGGACGCGCCCCTCACCGGCCAGCACGCGGCCACAAGGGCCTGCCACCAGGCCCACGGGGCCTTCATGCCCCACTAACCCGGGCCACTGTTACTACCACGCACGGTTCGGCGCCAGGGCAAAAACGGTGCACACCTCCCTGCTCTTTCAAGTCCGCCCCCGTACCAGCCCCCGCGATGGCCGTGGGCCACGCGGGCTCCCTGCTTTTCGTCACGGATGACAAAACCGGCCGCCGGTTCCTGTGCGACACTGGGGCTCAGCACAGCATCATCCCGGCCTCCACCCTCGACATCCAAAAGGGCGAACGAGGACTGGCGCTGGCTGCTGCTAATGGCTCGGAAATCCGGACGTATGGCACCCAGACAGTCACCCTCGACCTCGCTGGTCACCGCTACCGATGGGAGTTCATCACTGCCAAGGTGCTCTCCCCCCTCATCGGCGCAGATTTCCTGTGCGCCCATGGCCTACTGGTAGACATCCCTCGTCACCGCCTCGTGGACATGAACACCATGTCCCCCATCCTGGGCACCATGGCCCCCCGTCAACCCGCCGACATGGTGTCACAGTGCCACGCCCGGGCCACGGATGACTACTCGGCACACCTGGCCGAATTCCTGGCCCTTACCAATCTGACCTTCTCCGCGGAGGCCGCCAAACACGGGGTGGAACACTTCATCCCCACCACAGGCCCCCCAGTGTACGCCCACGCCCGCAGGCTGGACCCGGCCAAACTGGAGGTCGCGCGGACCGAGTTTGCCACCATGGAACAGCTCGGCATCATCCGCCGCTCCAACAGTCCCTGGGCCTCCCCACTCCACATCGCCCCCAAACCAGGCGGAGGTTGGCGCCCCTGCGGGGATTACCGCCGCCTCAATGACGCCACCATCCCTGATCGGTACCCCGTGCCGCACATTCAGGACTTCTCGGCTAGACTGGCCGGCTGCTCAGTCTTTTCCAAGGTCGACCTGGTGCGCGGCTACCACCAAGTCCCCGTCCACCCCGCGGACGTCCCCAAGATGGCCGTAATCACCCCCTTCGGCCTGTTCGAGTTCCTGCGGATGCCCTTCGGCCTCAAAAACGCGGCCCAGGCATTCCAACGGCTCATGGACTCGGTCCTTCGGGACCTGAAGTTCCTGTTCATCTACCTGGACGACATCCTGGTAGCCAGTTCCTCCAAGCAGGAACACCTCGAACACCTTCGCATCCTGTTCAGGCGCCTCAGCGACCACGGGCTCATCCTCAGCCCAGCCAAATGCCAGTTCAGCCTGGACAAGATCGACTTCCTCGGCCACCACATCACCCATGCTGGGGCCATTCCCCTGCCCACCAAGGTGCAGGCCGTCCAACAATTTCCCCGCCCCACCACCATCAAAGGCCTCCAGGAGTTCCTCGGGATGGTGAATTTCTATAACCGCTTCATCCCCAAAGCGGCGTCCCTCATGAGGCCCCTGTATGAAGCCCTCCGGGGCAGGAGCGGCAAGATGGCGGTCGAATGGACGGCAGACGCGTCCGCCGCCTTCGATTCCACCAAGACCACGCTCGCCAATGCCACCCTGCTCGCGCACCCACGGCCCAATGCCAGGGTAGCGCTCACCATGGACGCCTCCGACCACGCGGTCGGCGCCGTGTATGAGCAGTGGGTCGACGGCGCCTGGCAACCACTTGCCTTCTTCAGCCGCCAACTTCGCCCCCTGGAGGTCAAGTACAGCACCTTCGACTGCGAGCTCCTCGCGCTGTTCCTGGCGGTCCGCCATTTCCGGTTTTTGCTTGAGGGCCACCCCTTCACTGCGTTTGTCGACAACAAGCCCCTGACATTCGCAATGGCAAAGACAACCGACCCCTGGTCTGCCAGGCAGCAGCGCCAGCTCGCGGCAGTGTCCGAGTTCACCACGGACATCCAACACGTCTCCGGCCGAGACAATGTGGTAGCCGACTGCCTCTCCCGCCCCGCCATCCACGCCGCACACCTAGCAGTCGACTACGCTCAACTCACAGCAGACCAGATCACCGACCCTGATCTGCTCTCCGCACCCACCAACCTACCAGGGCTACGCCTGGCCGACGTCGCCTGTGGCCCGACCGCAGTCACGGTCAAGTGCGACATATCCCTATGTCAACCTCGGTCCGTCGTCCCAGCGTCCTGGCGCCGCCGGGTATTCGACATTCTCCACAACCTCTCGGTGAGATTTAAGGTAGTCATGGAAAAGGACAAAGATGGACCGGAAATAAAGGTTCTAAATTGGGGGAAGGCCGATTTTAATATGATAAGGCAGGATCTGGCTAAAGTGGACTGGGATCAGCTACTTGTAGGAAAATCCACATCAGAGCAGTGGGAGTCTTTCAGAAAGGAAATAGAGAGAGTACAATGCCAACATGTTCCCGTAAAGGTCAAGGGTGGGACCAACAAGCCCAGGGAACCCTGGATGTCAAGGGATATACAAGAATGGATTAGGAAAAAAAGGGAGTCTTTTGGCAGATAAAAAGGACTAAAAACAGTGGAAGCCATAGAGGAGTATAGAAAGGGCAGGGGGGTACTTAAAAAAGAAATTAGGAGAGCGAAGAGGGGGCACGAAAAAATACTGGTGGGCAAAATAAAGGAAATTCCCAAGGTGTTTTAGAAGTATATTAAGGGCAAGAGGATAACCAGTAGCCAGTGGTGTTCCGCAGGGGTCGGTGCTGGGTCCCCAACTCTTTACAATCTATATTAACGATTTGGAGGAGGGGACCGAGTGTAACATATCAAAGTTTGCAGATGATACAAAGATGGGAGGGAAAGTAGAGAGTGAGGAGGACATAAAAAACCTACAAGGGGATATAGACAGGCTGGGTGAGTGGGCAGAGATTTGGCAGATGCAATACAATTTTGGAAAATGTGAGGTTATGCACTTTGGCAGGAAAAATCAGAGAGCAAGTTATTATCTTAATGGCGAGAAACTGGAAAGTACTGCAGTACAAAGGGATCTGGGGGTCTTGGTGCAAGAAAATCAAAAAGTTAGTATGCAGGTGCAGCAGGTGATCAAGAAAGCCAATGGAATGTTGGCTTTTATTGCTAGGGGGATAGAATATAAAAACAGGGAGGTATTGCTGCAGTTGTATAGGGTATTGGTGAGACCGCACCTGGAGTACTGCATACAGTTTTGGTGTCCATACTTAAGAAAAGACATACTTGCTCTCGAGGCAGTACAAAGAAGGTTCACTCGGTTAATTCTGGGGATGAGGGGGTGGACATACGAGGAGAGGTTGAGTAGATTGGGACTCTACTCATTGGAGTTCAGAAGAATGAGAGGCGATCTTATTGAAACATATAAGATTGTGAAGGGGCTTGATCGGGTGCACGCGGTGAGGATGTTCCCAATGATGGGTGAAACTAGAACTAGGGGACATAATCTTAGAATAAGGGGCTCCTCTTTCAAAACTGAGATGAGGAGAAACTTTTTCACTCAGAGGGTAGTGGGTCTGTGGAATTTGCTACCCCAGGAAGCTGTGGAAGCTACTTCATTAAATAAATTTAAAACAGAAATAGACCATTTCCTAGAAGTAAAGGGAATCAGAGGTTACGGGGAGCGGGCTGGAAATTGGACATGAGTTTGAGTTCGGATCGGTCAAGGCCCTGTGGGTGGCGGAGCGGGCCCAGGGGCCGAGTGGCCTGGTCCTGCTCCTGCTTCTTGTGTTCTTTAGAGTTGAGGTGGGATCAGATCAGCCATCATCTCATTGAATGGCGGAGCAGGCTCGAGGGGCCGATTGGTCTACTCCTGCTCCTATTTCTTATGAAAGAGTAGGGCCCATTAGGGACCAAAGTTCTAATCTGTGTGTAGAGCCGGAAGATGTAGGTGAGGTTTCAAATGAATATTTTGCATCTGTGTTCACTATGGAGAAGGACGATGTAGGCATAGAAATCAGGCAGGGGGGTTGTGATATACTTGAACAAATAAGTATTGAGAGGGTACTAGCGGTTTTAGCGGGCTTAAAAGTGGATAAATCCACAGGCCCAGATGAGATGTATCCCAGGCTGCTGTGTGAGGCAAGGGAGGAGATTGCAGGGGCTCTGACACAAATTTTCAGAACGTCTCTGGCCACAGGGGAGGTGCCAGAGGACTGGAGGACAGCTAACGTAGTACCATTATTCAAGAAGGGTAGTAGGGATGAACCAGAGAATTACAGGCCAGTGAGCCTAACATCAGTGGTAGGGAAATTATTGGAAAAACTTCTGAGGGACAGAATCAGTCTCCACTTGGAGAGGCAAGGATTAATCAAGGATAGTCAGCATGTCTTTGTCAGGGGGGGAATCATGTCTAACCAATTTGATTGAATTTTTTGAGGGGGTGACTAGGTGTGTGGATGAGGGTAGTGCAGTTGATGTAGTCTACATGGACTTTAGTAAGGCTTTTGACAAAGTCCCGCATGGGAGACTGGTCAAGGAGGTAAGAGCCCATGGGATCCAGGGCAATTTGGCACATTGGATCCAAAATTAGCTTAGTGGCAGGAGGCAGAGGGTGATGGTCAAATGTTGTTTTTGTGACTGGAAGCCTGTGTCCAGTGGTGTACCGCAGGGATCGGTGCTGGGTCCTTTGCTGTTTGTAGTGTACATTAATGATTTAGATATGAATGTAGGAGGTATGATCAGTAAGTTCGCAGATGACATGAAAATTGGTGGAGTGGTAAATAGCGAGGAGGAAGCCTCAGGCTACAGGACGGTATAGACGGGTTGGTTAGATGGGCAGAACAGTGGCAAATGGAATTTAACCCTGAAAAGTGTGAGGTGATGCATTTTGGGAGGACTAACAAGGCAAGGGAATACACAATGAATGGTAGGACCCTAGGAAGGACAGAGGGTCAGAGGGACCTTGGTGTGCATGTACATAGATCCCTGAAGGCAGCAGGACAGGTAGATAAGGTGGTTAAAAAGGCATATGGGATGCTTGCCTTCATTAGCCGAGGCATAGAATATAAGAGCAGGGAGGTTATGATGGAGCTGTACTAAATGCTAGTTAGGCCACAGCTGGAATACTGTGTGCAGTTCTGGTCGCCACATTATAGGAATGATGTGATTGCATTGGAGAGGGTGCAGAGGAGATTCACCAGGATGTTACCTGGGCTGGAGCGCTTCAGCTATGAAGAGAGACTGGACAGGCTGGGGTTGTTTTCCTTAGAGCAGAGAAGGCTGAGGGGGGACCTGATTGAGGTGTACAAAATTATGAGGGGCATAGATAGGGTAGATAGAAAGGAACTTTTTCCCTTAGTAGAGGAGTCAATAACCAGGGGGCATAGTTTCAAGGTAAGGGGCAGGAGGTTTAGAGGGGATTTGAGGAAAAACTTTTTCACCCAGAGGGTGGTTGGAATCTGGAACTCACTGCCTGAAAGGGTGGTAGAGGCAGGAACCCTCACAACATTCAAGAAGCATTTAGATGAGCACTTGAAATGCCATAGAATACAAGGCTACGGACCAAGTGCTGGAAAATGAGATTAGAATAGACAGGGCTTGATGGCCGGCGCGGAGACAATGGGCCGAAGGGCCTCTTTCTGTGCTGTATAACTCTATGACTCTATGACTCTAGTCCAGGAGATGGCCCATATTCACTACATGAAAGATTTCTACACCTTCCTTCTCTGGGCATTTGGGTGTCCAGTGGAATCCAGACTAGGGCCAAGGAAACTCCCAGCCTGGGTGTTCCTTCTCCTGGCTTGTTTCCTCTTATGTGGGGGGCCATTTTTTGGCAGATGGAGGTTCCACCGCTAAACAAGGCCCCTCGGAGACTCACAGCAGAAGCCTGGGATCACGTGTATTTGAGTCCCGGTCAAATTTGTGGGCCTTCCACCGCACCTGGCTTATAAAGGCTTATTCATTTTATGTCAAATGATAAATTCTACATATAAAAACAGAAAATGCTGGAAATACTCAACAGGTCAGGCAGCAATCTAGAGTAAAAATACTTAATTGGAGGAAGGCAAATTTCAGTGGGATGGGAACGGATCTGGCCCGGTTAAATTGGAATCAAAGATTGGCAGGCAAAACTGTAGGAAATAGTTCGGGTACAGTCGAGGTACATTCCCACTAGGGGGAAAGGTAGGGCAACTAAAGTCAGAACTCCCTGGATGACGAAAGAGATAGAGAGTAAAATGAAGCAGAAAAAGAGTGTGTATGACAGATGTCAGGTCGAGAATACATCTGAGAATCAGGCTAAATATAGAAAGTTCAGAGGAGAAGTGCAAAAGAAAATAAGAGGGGCAAAGAGAGGGTATGAGAATAGATTGGCAGCTAACATTATAGGTAATCCAAAAGTCTTCTATAGACATAAAAATAGTAAACGGGTAGTAAGAGGAGGGGTGTGACCGATTAGGGACCAAAAAGGAGACCTACGTGTGGAGGCAGAGGGCATGGCTGAGGTACTAAATGAGTACTTTGCATCTGTCTTCACCAAGGAAGAGGATGCTGCCATAGACATAGTGAAGGAGGAGGTAGAGGAGATACTGGATGGGATAAAAATTGATAAAGACGAGGTACTAGAAAAGCTGGCTATACTTAAAGTAGATAAATAACCAGGACCGGATGGGATGCATCCTAGGATGCTGAGGGAAGTGACAGAAGAAATCGCGGAGGTACTGGCCATAATCTTCCAATCCTCCTTAGAAACGGGGGTGGTGCCAGAGGACTGGAAAATTGCAAATGTTACACCCTTGTTCAAAAAAGGGTGTCAAGATAAACCCAGCAACTATAGGCCGGTCAGTTTAACTGCAGTACTGGGGAAGCTTTTAGAAACAATAATCAGGGACAAAATTATCAGTCACTTGGACAAGTGTGGATTAATTAAGGAAAGCCAGCATGGATTTGTTAAAGGCAAATCGTGTTTAACCAACTTGATTGAGTTTTTTGATGAGGTAACAGAGAGGGTTGATGAGGGCAATGTGGTTGATGTGGTGTACATGGATTTCCAAAAGGCATTCGACAAAGTGCCACATAATAGGCTTGCCAGCAAAGTTGAAGCCCATGGAATAAAAGGGACAGTGGCAGCATGGATACAAAATTGGCTCAGTGACAGGAAACAGAGTAGTGGTGAACGGTTGTTTTTTGGACTGGAGGAAGTTATACAGTGGTGTTCCCCAGGGGTCAGTACTTCGACCACTGCTTTTCTTGATATATATTAATGACTTGGATGTGGGTGTATTGGGCACAATTTCAAAATTTGCAGATGACACAAAGCTTGGAAGTATAGTGAACAATGAGGAGGATAGTGATAGATTTCAAGAGGACATAGACAGGCTGGTAGAATGGGCGGACACGTGGCAGATGAAATTTAATGCAGAAAAGTGTGAAGTGATACATTTTGGTAGAAAGAATGAGGAGAGAAATATAAACTAAATGGTACAATCCTAAAGGAGGTGCATGAACAGGGAGACCTAGGGGTATATGTGCACAAATTGTTGAAGGTGGCAGGGCAGGTTGAGAAAGCAGTTAAAAAAGCTTATGGGATCCTGGGCTTCATGATTAGAGATAGAGTACAAAAGCGTGGAAATTATGATGAACCTGTATAAAACACTGGTTTGGCCTCAACTGGAGTATTGTGTCCAATTCTGGGCACCGCACTTTAGGAAGGATGTGAAGGCCTTGGAGAGGGTGCAGAAAACATTTACGAGAATGATTCTAGGGATGAGGGACTTCAGTTACGTGGATAGACTGGAGAAGCTGGGGTTGTTCTCCTTAGAGCAGAGAAGATTGAGAGGAGATTTGATAGAGGTGTTCAAAATCATGAGGGGTTTAGACAGAGTAGATAGAGAAAAACTGTTCCCATTGACAGAAGGGTCAAGAACCAGAGGACACAGACTTAAGGTGATTGGCAAAAGAACCAAAGGCGACATAAGAAAAAACTTTTTTACTCAGTGAGTGGTTAGGATCTGAATGCACTGCCTGAAAGGGTGGTGGAGGCAGGCTCAATCATGGCTTTCAGAAGGGAGTTGGATAAGTACCTGAAAGAAAAACATTTGCAGGGCTACAGGGAAAGGGCGGGGGAGTGAGACTAGCTGAGATGCTCTTGCAGAGAGTCGGCACGGGCTCAACGGGCCAAATGGCCTTCTTCCGTGCTGTAACCATTCTATGATTCTATCTGTGGAGAGAGAAACAGAGTTAACGTTTCAGGTCGATGACTTTTTGTCAGAAGTCACATAAATTCTACATGTTCGCCAACATCTGAAAATAGATTAACTGTCCTTTAGTTACCCTGTTTATCTTTTCATTCCCTTCTTGAACTAGGGTTACATTAACTACTCTCCAGTCTCATGGCACAATTTGCATTCTTATCCTTTGATAATATGTCAAAACAAAGACCATTAAAACCTGTATCTCTCGTAACTACATTAGATTGACAGCCATTTGCAGTATTTAAAAACAGACAATGCTTGTGGACCAAGCCTGGATCACTTGTGGGTCAGAAACTTTCGAACTGAATTTGAATCAGACCGCTTGTCCGACATTCAATCTTGGATGAGCCATAATTTCCTCCAGATAAGCAATGTGAAGACTGAAGCCATCATCATCGGTCCACAGCACAAACTCCATGCCCTTGTCACTGACTCCATCTTTCTTCCTGGCCACTGTCTCAGACTGAACCAGACTGTTTACAATCTCAGCATCAATTTCACCTTGAGCTGAGCAGACTACATTTATGTAGCTATCAGAACACCAATAGAAGACACATACATTGGCAGAAATTGCAGCTGCTATGTAACAACGGGCATGAGATCCTGCATGCAAACGCAAGGCACCCTGGCAGTTGGCATGATTCATTTATAATGAGGCAGTCCTCTGTGCCAGCTCTTCTTGCCAATCAAAGGCAGGTCCATGGATGTGGCTTTCATGGAGATAAGGGTTACCCTCTGCATGTCTAGCTGCTGACTCTCGTCAGGATTGCTTGCAGTGCCACTGAGGAGAGGTACGAGTTCCATGTATTCACCACCAACAAAAACTTGCATTTATATAGCGCCTTTAATGTAGTAAAACATCCCATGGCACTTCACAGGAATGATTATCAAACAAAATTTGGCACCAAGCCACATAAGGAGATATTTGGACAGGTGATCAAGGTCAGAGAGGTAGGTTTTAAGGTGCGTCTTAAAGGAGGAGAGAGAGGTAGAGCGGTGCAGAGGTTTAGGGAGGGAATTCCAGAGCTTAGGGCCTAGGCAACTGAAGGCAGTAAAAATGCAGAACACCTTTGGAATGCTGAAAACACAATGCCACTGGTTGGACAGGTCTGGTGGTGTTCTACAAGATGCTCCTGTGTAATTATTCTCCCCACAACCTTCAATAGTCAGCGTTTCCCATTTCTGGCAACTCCCATTAACACACCACACAGCATCATCCCTCTTTCCCATAACATTCCTTATTGTCAAAGAGAACAATTGTGTCACTCCAATTTATTGCATTAATATGTCATTATGTACAGAAGTTCCTCAGTCTTCACCAGAGTTCTTCCACTTGGTGCCTCCACATGCCTTACAACCTTTTGCTAACCCCAAACTTCTAGGTGCCACCTGAGTGACCAAGATGGAAGGAATGTTCGGCTGATCTTTGTGGATCTGAGCCTCATGGGACTGAGGTGGTTGTTGTCTCTGGCAGCCATTGTCTTGAGAAGGACCAGCTGCAGGTTGCATCTCTAAATCAGCTGATGGGACAACATGGCAGAAAGACTCCCTGTACCTGGACTCCTGAGAGAATGCTAAATCCTGTGAAAACATAGCTGCCAGGCTAATGGTGCTGGGGGCATTGTCCAATTGGCCAGTGATAGGTGGTAAGACAGACCAAAATGGTCTCCATCAGATCTCTCTCAATGGGAGTGCCCAAGGCCTCCATGGCACCAGTGTAAGTTGCCTCTGGGGAAGCAAATATCTTCTCCAGATGTCTCATTCATGGGAGCAGCCTGTGTATGTCCACCAATGGAATGGGGCATCAGAAGATTTAGGCTCTCGTGTCAACATCAAGCCCTCCCAAGTCAGGTATAACACAGCCAGGTGCCGATTAAGCTGCATCTACTCTGACCCAATAATGTGCCACAGCCTCAGATAAACGTCCCCTTTTGCAGCAGTGTGACAGTTTTACCATTTCCCACAGCAGCCATCCTGTGGCTCTCTTATGCAAGATTACCAATTAATGTTGAATTAGGGACAGTTTGGGGCTGTTGGCCTATGCACACTAGGAATTGAATTCAGAGTGCCCAAACACATTTCACATAGGACCCTTATAGCCAGTAGACAGATGAGACTTTCATTCATCAGTCTGGGCTGGATTTTAAACCTGGCCCCAGAGGTAAAAGGCCAGTGTTTAACCCATTGATCAATATTCGAACTTCCAATCATGCCAATGCTCATAGTGAATGAAAAGCTGATGCAACATTTCAACCAGAGCGACCTGCTATCTGGTTAGTTTGACTTCATAGCCAATCAGTCAAATTGTGCTGTTCTCAGACTTACAGCCCAGAAATTCTTCTGATGCCCAAAATGAACTCCGAGAGCTTGGCCTCAACATTTTTAGAATCTTAAATATGATATGGCTCATTCAGAAGCTGGCATCTTGATTTTCTTTTTTATAACAAAAATTAGCAGTAGGTCCTTTGTCTCTTTTCCCATGCATTGCATTGACCTTTATACTTGCATTGGAGGCAGTTCAGAGAAGGTTCACGAGGTTGATTCCAGAGATGAAGGGGTTGTCTTATGAAGAAAGGTTGAGCAGGTTAGGCCTATACTCATTGGAGTTTAGAAGAATGAGAGGGGATCTTATTGAAACATATAAGATTCTGAAGGGGCTTGACAGGGTAGATGCAGAGAAGATGTTTCCCCTCGTGGGGGAATCAAGAACTAGGGGGCATAATTTCAGAATAAGGGGAAACCCTTTTAAATCGGAAATGTGGAGGAATTTCTTCTCTCAGGGAGTCGTGAATCTTTGGAATTCTCTTCCCCAGAGAGCTGTGGAGGCTGGGTCATTGAATATATTTAAGGTGGAGATAGATAGATTTTTGAACGATAAGGGAGTCAAGGGTTATGGGGAGCGGGCAGGAAGTGGAGTTGAGGCCAAGATCAGATCAGCCAACATCTTATTGAATGGCGGAGCAGGCTCGAGGGGCCAAATGGCCTACTCCTGCTTCTACGTCTTATATTCTTATGTTCTTATCACTTAATTGGAAAAATCAGAACTCTTTGCTAATACCTTCTGCACTAGAGAATAGCTCACCTTTGGTCTCTCAGATTCCTGATATTGTATTAGCCGCCTTTGTTTCCACACCTGATGTGTCAGTAATTCCTATTCTCTACTCTCTGTCCTATCCTTCTTGATCTTCTGCAGAAGAGAGTTCTACCCTTCCCATCTGTAAGGTAGTCAGCCTTCTGCTTACCTGTTTGATGTTTTAGTAGTTTGTTGCTTAATGTACTTTACCAGTCCTTACCTGGTCTGGCCTCTATGTAACTCCAGTCCCCCACCAACGTGATTGACTCTAAACTGCCCTCTGAAGTGGCCTGGAAAGCCACTCAGCTGTATCAAAACTGCTACCAGTGATTCAAGAAGGGGGCCCACTTCCACCTTCTCAGGGCAACTAGAAGTTGGCAATAAATCCTGACCTTTCCAGTGATGCCCACATCCCGAGAATGACATTTTTTTAAATGTTGCTTTCGATTTACTTTTTCTATTGTGCTTAGTATCTTATACAGCTCTATAATGTCTTTTCTCATTCATCTACTTTCAAGGTTCTCCCTGGTGCCCTGGCCAATATTTATCCCTCAACCAACATCACTAAATCAGGTTATTGGTCATTATCACATTGCTGTTTGTGGGAGCTTGCTGTGCGCAATTTGGCTGCTGTGTTTCCTACATTACAACAGTGACTGCACCTCAAAAAGTACTTCATTGACTGTAAAGTGATTTGAGACTTCCTGAGGTCATGAAAGGCATTTTATAATGCAAGACCTTCCTTCTTCTTCTTCTTCTTCTTTAGAAACATTCTCCAGTTCACTAGCTCCACTTAGGTAATAGGTTTGTTGGACTCCCACAGTGATGTCCAAAAGCTTGTACTGAGGTACGGTAGCTTAGTGGTAATGTCACTGGGCTAGTAATCCAGTAGGCCTGAACTAATGGTTTGAACGAGACGTGAATTCAAATCCCACCACAGCAGCTGGGGAATTTAAATTCAGTTAATTAAATCAATCTGGAATAAAAAGTTACTATCAATAATGGTGACCATGACACTACTGATCATAAAAACACATCTGGTTCACTAATGTCCTTTAGGGAAGTAAATCTGGTCTATATGTGACTCCAGACCCACAGCAATGTGGTTGATTCTTAACTGAAATTGCCTAGCAAGCCCCCCCAAGGCAATTAGGGATGGGCAATAAATGCTGGTCTAGCCTGCGATGCCCACATCCCAGGTACACATTTTAAAAATCCTCAATCTCCATGCAGATAAAGGAACTCTGGATTCTGTCATCTTTGTTGAAAGCAATTGACTGGAGGAAAGAAATATCAGTTCATATTTGCTTTATTGTTTTTTAATTTTTAGTTACCAGGAATAAGCGATGAAGGAATAGGAGCCAGGAATATTGGAAACAAAATGTGTAATTGCATGCAGTGGGATTCCAATTCCTATGTAACTATTAGAATCATCCCTTGCGAGTCCCACTTGTTAGCTGATCTGTTAACATGATGTTGTAGTTCCCTCTAATTGCCACCGAGACTTTTAAATTGGAATAAGACCTAAGTAACTGCAGCTAGAAATGGGCCAGTGGAAAACTTCTTAAGAAGCGAGGAACGTATGTTTTTTTTAAAAAGGCCTAATGGCCTATCAAGCCTGCTCTTTCTATCAAATCATGTCCAATTTTTACCGTCATGGATTGCCCCTAACATACTTTATTTCTGATGTAAGCAAATAGCTTCAGGAACGGAACACTCTGTGAAATTCCTCCCAGGTCCCCAAGGCAATTAAATGTAAAACTGTGGGATAGCAATCTAACATTATTCACTCTGATGTGTTGCAGTTCACAGATGGCACTTCTATGGTTGGAACAGTGCTGGTGCCATATTGGTCCAGAGAGTATTTGATCATCCATATATCTGTATACATCCGTATAACCTCCAATTCCTTTCATAGACAGATATTTATCCAGCTGCTTTTTTAAAGAGTTCATGAACATAGCAATCATTTCCAACTATTTACTACGCAGTGGGAAAAAAAAAACATTTTTCTGATCTCTAATCTTACATGAAGTTTGCCAATTTTTCACTCATATCCTGTAGTACTGCAACCTTAACCTACTCAGATGTCTTTTAGCATTTTAAGGATGCAGATTTTTGTCATCTCTCAGTCTTGGCTGAGTGGTAGCATTCTCATCTCTGAGGTTGTGGGTTCAAGTCCCACTCCAGCGACTTGAGCACATAATCTAGGTTTACACTTCAGTGCAGTACTGAGGGAATGTTGCACTGTCGGAGGACATTAAATCAAGGCCCTGTCTTCCCTCTCAGGTGGACATAAAAATCCCATGGCGATATTCAAAGAAGAGCAGGGGAGTTCTCCTTGGTGTCTTGGCCATTAGTTATCCCTCAACTAACATCACTAAAACAGATTATCTGGTCATTTATTTCATTGCTGTCATGTGACCTTGCTGTGCACAAGTTGGCTGTCACTTTTCCCGGATTACAACAGTGACTACACTTCAAAATTACTTCATTGGCTGTGAAGCGCTTTGGGATGCGCTGAGGTCATGAAAGGCGTTACATAAATGCAAGTTCTTTCTTTCTTAGTTCCAATGAGAATAAGTCCAATTCTGTGAGCCTCTCTTCATAACTTAACATTTTATTCTTCTCTAAACCCTCTTCAATGCAGTAATGTCTTGTAGCAAAAGTGACAAAAATTGTACATGGTATTCTAAATATGGCATTCATTAAGTCTTAAATTATTGGCCCTGAAATTCGCCTCTCCGGCTTGCCGCGGGGGTAAGGATCGCGCGCGCACTTACCTACCGCGCCTGCCGTTGTGTTTTGGACCCACGGGAACTTCAGCTCCTGGGCCTGCTCCAAGTGCCGGCGCGCAGTGCTTGCGTGTCCCAGGGGCGCAGTTAGTGCGATGCGACCCCTGGGATCACGTGGGCCATGGAGAGCCAATGGCAGCAGACCATCTTTCATTCATAGATTTGACAGGAAGACCTGTCAAATCTGTGAATTGAAATCGGCCCCAAAAGAACAGCTAAACTTAAAATAAATTTTTAAAAAACCCATCACATTTATAAAATAACTATAGTTAAATAAATTAACCACTTTAAACAAAAATTTAAATTTTTGAAAAAATTAAAATACTTTTTAAAAGTGATAAAAATAAACTTACCTTTCTTTAAAGTATCTAAAAAAGATAAACCTGTTGAAATTTTTTTTAAATTATACTTAATTAACCACTTACCTTGTTGAAAACGGCTCCTGCGCCTCCTTTTTATAAGCGTAGGTTCTTCCATACTTACCCTCCCGTAGAAACCTGAAAAAAAATCTAAGTTTGCTGCGTGCGCGCAGCCTCTAGCGCGCACGCGGTTCACCTAGGAACCGCCCCCTTCACCAGACCGGAAGTTCTGGTTTCCCGCGCATGCGCAGTGCATGCAGGAAACCGGTATTTCGGGACGCCTTACGGGTGAGTACACAGCGCGTACTCACCCGGGAAGGGCCGAATTTTTGGCCCATTAACATCACCTCTCTTGATTTATAATCAAATTTACTTGAGATGTATCTCAGAACATGGTTGGCCTTGTTTAGGTAGCTTTGCATTGGCTGGATACCTTTGAGCGATTTTAACCCTACTGGCTCAGCAGAAACCTGGTGGATGGGCAGTTAAAATCGCCCTGGCTCTTACCTGTCCGAAAGCCGCCATGATCGCAGCATCTTCAATTTTAACCTGCTCTCCTGAGCAGGCAGCAAGGACACACGGCTAGAGCCAACAGGGCCCTTCTTATGCATGTTGCGGCCCAAAGGCCTCATTGAGACCCGATTGTAATTTTATCTCAGGCCTGAGCGGAGAATCCACCTGGAGTTAAAATTGGTGCCTTTGGTGTGTGATTGTTAATTACACCATTTTATTTTCCTTTGTTGATAGTGATTCATCCATTGTGCATTTGTGTTTCCTAGGTCAAAGTGCATCGTCGTATATTTTTCACTTTAAATTCAATCATGGAGGCCATCTGGTGAATTTGTCCAAATGTCATTAAATACTTGCAATTCCATGCACTGTCCAGCTGGCCCACATCGGTTGCTATTATCAGTGAATTTGATAATAATGGGAGTACCCTCTTCTTATAATGTTTATGAATAATGGGCTAGAAATTCAGCTCCTTTGTGCCTGCCGTTAGCGCCTCCAGGGGGCGCTAACGGGGCGCAAAGGGCTTATCACCCGGGGGGGGAGGGCGAAAAAAAGCACTTCCCGAGAAATTCGAGTGAACCGGGCCGTGACCCTTTAGTGCTCCGCGGCAGAAATTTGGCGGCAGCCTCGTGTCGTGGGTTGTGAACCGGGCCGACCTCCGCTCGCGGGGCGGTATTTAAAGGGGAGGTGCTGCCGCAACCAGCGCCGCCATTTTCTTTGTTTGGCCGACCTCCAGGTCGGCCCTCCGTGGCGGCCCTTGGCGTGGTCCTGGCCGCCATTGCACAGCCCGGCACCGCATCTTGGCCCCGGGCTGCGGCCACGGCACCACGCCACCCTGGTGGCCTAGTTGGGGGCCATTGGAGGTCCTGCAGAATGTGCAGCGGCCCTCCACTTTAACTGAAGGGGAGGGGCGTTGAAATGCGGCAGCGCTCCGCAGAACCTCCGTGGCGTGCTGCCGATCGCGCCCCGACATCGCCTCGGTTACCGCCCCACCAGGAAGTGGAGCGCCCGAGATTGCACTCTACTTCCTGTGTGGGGCGGTAAGCTGAATAATCGGCGCTAAATGTCTGGCATTAACTATCTTACTGCCCCCAAACGGGGCGTAACCGAATTTCGCGCTGATTGTCTCTTTATTTCCTTCGACTCAGTTTTTCTTTAGGGTTGCTATATATCAGAGTAATTGTGATGTGAGTGATTTTCCCCAGAAGAATTGTCACCTCATTGCTCTTGGCATTGTAACTTGCCACGAGCATTTCTCCGACCCAGCCTCTCTTTGTAATTTCTGCCCCCTTCATCTCAAATGTGTTCCTTTTCAAGGGATGATATCTCATTTCTGAAAGTGAAGACGTGCCAAAATGTTGGATCTTTTGGCTAAGCGACTGATAGCTTTAACATTCCAGGATACAGCTTTGTTGTTTCTTTTCTGCTGTGCAGTTCGACAGGCACAAATTGAACAGGTCCTGTAGCCCTTACATAAGAACATAAGAAATAGGAGCAGGAGTAGGCCAGCTGGCCCCTCAAACCATTCAATAAGATCATTGCTGATCTGATCTTGGCCTCAACTCCACTTTCCCGCCCGCTCCCCATAAACCTTGATTCCCCTGCAGCTCAAATATCTGTCTATCTCTGCCTTGAATATATTCAATAACTCCGCCTCCACAGCTCACTGGGGTAGAGAATTCCAAAGATTCACGACCCTCTGAGAGAAGAAATTCCTCCTCATCTCCGTTTTAAATGGGCGACCCCTTATTCTGAAACTATGCCCCCTTGTTCTAGATTCCCCCATGAGGGGAAACATCCTCCCTGCATCTACCCTTCAAGCCCCCTCAGAATCTTATATGTTTCAATAAGATCACCTCTCATTCTTCTAAACTCCAATGAGTATAGGCCCAACCTGCTCAACCTTTCTTCATAAGACAACCCCTTCATCTCAGGAATCAACCTAGTGAACCTTCTTTGAACTGTCTCCAATGCAAGTATATCCCTCCTTAAATAAGGAGACCAAAACTGCACGCAGTACTCCAGATGTGGTCTCACCAGCATCCTGTACAGTTGTAGCAAGACTTCCCTACTTTTATACTCCATCCCCCTTGCAATGAGGGCCAACATTCCATTTGCCTTCCTAATTACTTGCTGTACCTGCATGCTAACTTTTTGTGTTTCATGTACGAGGACCCCCAGATCCCTCTGTACCGTTGCATTTTGTAGTCTCTCTCTATTTAAATAATAATTTGCTTTTTTATTCTTCCTACCAAAGTGGATAACCTCACATTTTCCCACATTATACTCCATCTGCCAAATTTTTGCCCACTCACTTAACCTATCTATATCCCTTTGGAGATTCTTTGTGTCCTCCTCACAACTTGCTTTCCCACCTATCTTTGTATCATCAGCAAATTTGGTTACAGTACACTTGGTCCCTTCATCCAAGTCATTAATATAGATTGTAAATAGTTGAAGCCCCAGCACTGATCCCTGTGGCACCCCACTAATTACAGTTTGCCAACCTGAAAATGACCCATTTATCCTGACTCTCTGTTTTCTGTCAGTTAGCCAATCCTCTATCCATGCTAATATATTACCCCCAACCCCGTGAGCTCTTATCTTGTGCAGTAATCTTTTATGTGGCACTTTATTGAATGCCTTCTGGAAATCCAAATACACTACATCTACTGGTTCCCCTTTATCCACCCTGCTCGTTACATCCTCAAAGAACTCTAGTAAATTTGTCAAACACAATTTCCCTTTCATAAAACCATGTTGACTCTGCTTAATTGTATTATGATTTTCTAAATGTCTTGCTATTACTTCCTTAATAATGGATTCCAGCATTTTCCCAATGACAGATGTTAGGCTAACTGGCCTATCGGTTCCTGCTTTCTGTCTCCCTCCTTTCTTGAATAGGGGCGTTACATTTGTGGTTTTCTAATCCGCTGGGACCTCTCCAGAATCCAGGGAATTTTGGTAGATTACAACCAACGCATCCACTATCTCTGCAGCCACTTCTTTTAAGACCCTAGGGTGCAGGCCATCAGGTCCAGGGGACTTGTCAGCCTTTAGCCCCATTAGTTTGCCTAGTACTTTTTCTCTAGTGATAGTGATTGTTTCAAGTTCCTCCCTCCCTATAGCCCCTTGATTATCAATTATTATTGGGATGCTTTTAGTGTCTTCTATCGTGAAGACCGATACAAAATATTTGTTCAATGTCTCTGCCATTTCCCTGTTTCCCATTATTAATTCCCCAGTCTCTTCCTCTAAGGGACCAACGTTTACTTTAGCTACTCTCTTCCTTTTTGAGACGTTAAATCGAGGCCCAGTCTGCTCTCTCAGGTGGACGTAAAAGATCCCATGGCACTATTTCGAAGAAGAGCAGGGGAGTTATCCCCGGTGACCTAGCCAATATTTATCCCTCAACCAACATAATAAAAACAGATTATCTGGTCATTATCACATTGATGTTTGTGGAACCTTGCTGTGCACAAATTGGCTGCCGCGTTTCCCACATTACAACAGTGACTCCACTTCAAAAGTACTTCATTGGCTGTAAAGCGCTTTGAGACGTCCGGTGGTCGTGAAAGGCGCTATATAAATGCAAGTCTTTCTTTCTTTCTTTCTGATCCTTTTAGACTGGATGGAGCCAAATCCAGGGGTTCAGAGGGGAAAGGACAGTGTGCTGACCCACGGTACCACTCAGTTCTGCCGAACAAAATTCTTGAACCTCATCTTCAGAAGAACGCTCTTACTGCATAAATGTCGATGTTCCCATTTCCTGAAACTTCAGTCAATTTATTGGGAATTTGCACTGAATTCCATCCAGCTTTAATCTGCAGCCCTGCACCTGCTGGAATTGAGCTGAGACCACACAAATCTATTTCATGTAGAACCGTCAGAATAACAGAAAGTGGTGACATTCATCAATCAGCTGGGCTGGATTTCAACCCATTTCCCAGAAATGAGAGGATAGTCTTAATTCACTTTCTTATATTTTCTAAATTCATCATATAGTCTTTTAATTGAATAATTTTGACTTTGGAATTTCAGGCTTCCAGATAACTTGCGGTATATGTTTCTTGATGAGGACATGAAGGTAATGGAGGGAAAGGGCTTCCATTCTGTCATGTGATCCTCTTTGTCTTCAAGACAAGAGATTATAGTCATGACAAAAGCTTCAAAAAAACTTAGGGCTATGTTCTTTGGATCAGAGAAGATCAGGAGTGGGGACTTAATGCAAGTGTTCAAAATTATGAAAGAGATAGTAAGTAAGAAAATAATTTCCACTGGTGGCAAATTAGTAACAAGGGGCAGTAACTCAGGATTAGTAACTGCGAGTATGAAAGGAGAGGTTAGAAGGAATTTTTTCATGCAAAGGGTTAATAGGATTTCAGCTGAGGCAGATCGTCTTCTCACCCAACATCCACACATGTGCACTTGAGGCCACTGTTTGTCTGGCTAAGATTCGCTGTTGTAGCACAGACAAGTGATAGAATCTGGGACTTTCTTCATCTGCACGGCTCAACACCATACCAACTGGTACTTTTACCACAGAGTCATGGGGGGGTCAACGATAAGAAAACATGCTTTAATTTATTGATGACACATTGTTCAATCTATCAGTCTCTAAACAATTGATTTTCTCACTTTGCTCTTTTATGGATTTTTCTGATGTACTTCAAACTGTACAGCAGGGCATAAAGCTTCAGATTCAACAGCTATCTAGAAATGTGAACTGGATTTCCTATTCTTTATTGTCAAAACGCTGTTAAAGTGGTTTTCATTGCAGCAACAGGTAACAACTATACAAATAAAATGATTCACCGTGAAGCAATAATAATCAAAATATAGGCGGGTTTTTCTCTCAATACTGAGTGCCGACACATTAATCAAGCTTTGGATGGCATCTCCATCCATCTTCAGAACCAATGTTTGACCCCAAAGATGGAAGAGACGGATATTCCAAAAAGCTCAACCAGTGTGTCGGAGAACCATGGTAAGAAAAAGCCCACCTATATTTCAACACAATAAAAAGTGGTCCCAGCAAAATCAGAAATGAATATGTGTGTGTGTGTGTTTGTTTGTATGTATGTGTGTGTTCATTTGTGTGTGTATGCATGTGTGTGTGTGTGTGTTCATTTGTGTGTGAGTTCATGTGTGGATATTTGTGTCTGTGTGTGTGTGTTCGTGTGTGTGAGTTCATGTGTGGATATTTGTGTATGTGTGTGTGTTCATTTGTGTGTGAGTTCATGTGTGGATATTTGTGTATGTGTGTGTGTGTGGATATTTGTGTGTGTGTGTGTGTGTGGATATTTGTGTGTGAGTTCATGTGTGGATATTTGTGTATGTGTGTGTGTGTGGATATTTGTGTGTGTGTGTGGATATTTGTGTATGTGTGTGTGTGTGGATATTTGTGTGTGAGTTCATGTGTGGATATTTGTGTATGTGTGTGTGTGGATATTTGTGTGTGAGTTCATGTGTGGATATTTGTGTATGTGTGTGTGTGTGGATATTTGTGTGTGTGTGTGTGTGGATATTTGTGTATGTGTGTGTGTGTGGATATTTGTGTGTGAGTTCATGTGTGGATATTTGTGTATGTGTGTGTGTGTGGATATTTGTGTGTGAGTTCATGTGTGGATATTTGTGTATGTGTGTGTGTTCATTTGTGTGTGAGTTCATGTGTGGATATTTGTGTGTGTGTGTGGATATTTGTGTGTGTGTGTGTGTGGATATTTGTGTGTGTGTGTGTGTGTGTGTGTGTGTTCATTTGTGTGAGTTCGTGTGTGTGGATATTTGTGTGTGTGTGTGTGTGTGTGTGGATACTTGTGTGTGTGTGTGTGTGTGTGTGGATATTTGTGTGTGTGTGTGTGGATATTTGTGTGTGTGTGTGTGTGTGGATATTTGTGTGTGTGTGTGTGTGTGTGGATATTTGTGTGTGTGTGTGTGTGTGTGGATATTTGTGTGTGTGTGTGTGTGTGTGGATACTTGTGTGTGTGTGTGTGTGTGTGGATATTTGTGTGTGTGTGTGTGTGGATATTTGTGTGTTCATGTGTGTTTTCCACCTCACAGCAGCAGCAAAAATGACTTCCAGTAAAGGTTTCGCACCGAATATGACAGCTCCTTTAGATAAACATCTATGTAATTATTCATTTGCAATATTTTAGTAATGAATTAAAAACATAATTTGCTCTTTTCAATAGTTTGTACAAGTTGAATTCTGTAGATAATTTACATAATTTTTAATGCCAGTATTCACGCTAATGAGCAGAGTGAGGGCTTTGAACTGTTTATATAAGAGACCTATAGACCCCATGTAAAAATTGCAAAACTAATTTGACATTTGAAAGATTAATAGCACCAGCCATTATGCAATAAGTCAAAAGTGTTAGCTCAAATGCCATAAAACAATGGCAGTACATAAACTACTAATGTTCTAAAGTTTAATTGTCTGACAGGAACTCTTGTATCCTTGGCCTTGCTTCAGTTACAATATTTCTTCCAAACGTTACTACTATTCCTTCAGGCTCCAGATTGCATAAACTTTGACACCTCACTCCAAGTACCACATGTTTCTTCCCCTTCACATATCCTCCACATATCAGATTTCTATTCCCAGCTCGATATCTCTGTGCTTGTTAGGAGACACCTCTAACCTTCAACTAAATCAAACATCACTTCCCGACACTCAAACATTTATTTTAATAGCTGTGATTTTTGCCGATGAAAGATTATTTTGACTAACAGAAAATAGTCAAAATCACTTCTGCTTTCCCAATGGAAGGAACACTCAACCCTTGAATAACTAGAGTATGATTTACAGTATATCCATATGACTTTTAATTCAATTTGGACAATTCCTTCTGGACTTCATCAGATTCACATGGCACCTATCTCTAATAAATTAGGCCTTTTTACATTAACTTGCAACTTTTAATGATTGGATATTTTTAATAGGTTCTTCACTGAAGTACCAAGAAACGTTTTGTATTCCAAATGGTGTTAAAACAGTTATCATCAGGAAGCACTTTTTCACTTTTTCACACAAAGGGTAGTAGAAATCTGAAAATCTCTCCCAAAAGTCTGTCAATTGAAATTTTCAAGACCGAGATCGATAGATTTTTGTTAGGTAATGGTATCAAGGGATACAGAACAAAGGCGGGAAATTGGAGTTGAGGTAGAAGATCAGCCATGATCTAATTGAATGGCAGAGCAGGCTCGAGGGGTTGAATGGCCTCTTCCTGTTCCTATGTTTACAGTGGCCATCAGAAGTACTTGCCTCAATTTTGAGAATGTTGTCTGAAGAATCCAGCAGACACAACTGAAAATCATTTACTATGCCCTATAGTACACAATGGAGTCAATAAAGAGCATTTTTAACAGGGTGGTAAGTGTCTCTAAGGACTTTTAGAAATTTTCATAAAATAGTATCTTATTTAATATTCATAAATTTAATGGTCACGTATTCACTTTTCTATTGTCCTCCCTATTGCTCTTCTCTCCTGAATCGCTGACTATTGTTCAGTTATGACTTCACAGGTTTCACTGGTAGCTTTCTAATAACTTATCCATTTGTCCACTTTCACCTGCAAAACTCAAAAATGAATATTGGCAGGTATGGAAGCCAACACCGATTCTATCCTCACCTGACATCTACACAAGAACACTCTATAACAGGGGTCAGTGATTTGGAGTAGGAACTTTGGCAAATTTATCCCCTCTCTAATTGAGGATAATGGTCCCAACCCAACTGCTGCCATGGTTGAGGCCAGCTAACTGAGCGCAGACCGGGAATCAAACCCAAAGACCTGTGGTTTCCCATGCAATGTATTTGCCCATCAGGTGAGTGCTCATCATGTATTTTAAATCATTATAAAGAGCTGAGATTAACGACTGTTCAAAAGTTCCCTTGCCCGAGCAAAATCTATCAGATGCATGGTTGCAGACTACTGGTAAACACCAACAACTTGTTGCGTCTTCTCACAAAAACAAAACCAATTCTGGTTACTAACACACTAGTTATTGAAATTTAGGACTGGAATTTGGTCTTTGCAAGCAGTGGGGTTCCTGTCAGCAGTACTAACGGACAACTCTGCTCCTGCCCGATTTATTAATCTGCCCCATTGCCATTTATCATAATTTTTGAGAGGGGAATTGTCCACACCCATCAGAGTTTAGACATTATGGTGGTCATTTTCTTGACTGTTAGTGTTAAGAGAGTGAAACATTTAAAAAAAACAATGATTGTTTTGATCCCCACTGATCGGGCTGGATTTTGTCAATGGGGGCGTGTTGGGGGCGGGACTGCTGGTTTTCGGGTTTCAGTCCCGCCCCCAGCGACGTCTGACCAACCCACGCTATTTTCCCTTGATTAACCTTGTTAAGCCCACCCTGTGGGCTTACTGGCTGATTAAGGGAAAGCCGGTGACAGAGGATGTCAGCATATGATGTTTCATCTGTCAAAAAATTTTTGACAGATGAATTGTCAGCGTTTGACAGCTTTGAGAAGCTGTCGAACACTGACAATCTCTGCTCTAAGGTGAGCCCTTGCACTGAAGGCTCACCAAAACCTCTCTCCGCAGCAGAAAGCAAATGTCTGCTGCATCTGAGAATGCAGCAGCCATTCTGTCATCTCTGCCGTTGAGATGAGGCACTTCCGGATCCCCAAGGGTTGAAGCCTATAGGAAGAAGCAAAGGTAAGGTAACTTTTTCCAACACTTTACACTCACCTCTCATACTTACCTCTCCATACTTGCACCCATCACTCACCTCTACAGCGAACATTTTGATCCCTCTCACCTCCGCAGACCCACTGTTCGGCTCGCTGACCCTGGCGAGGTTCGCAGCCATCGGGAAGCCCACACTTGCAGGGGTAAAATGGGGATAAGCCTCAAAACTGCCTGTTAACTACCTGTTAACAGGCAGTTAATTGGCACTAATCCCCTTCTTGCCTCGAGGAGATGGGTCCCTGCGCGATTCGGGGACCCGCCTCCCAGGAAGATGGCACGGAGACGGGTTGGGAGCGGGGTCGGTACCCGCTCCCAGTTTCTGCCATTTTCCCGGCAGTCCCGCCTCCATATCCGCCTCCACAGGGCTGGGAAAATTCCCCCCTTGTCACTGGAAGACAGTATTGGAATGCATGTTCAGCTGAGAGTAGGGTTTCAGTCTGGCAGCAGGGATGGTGGAAAGATTTTTTTTTGAAACACCATGGCAGGGACTGGTGTCAACCTTATAGAAAGGTGTAATTGGGCATCCCGCCAGCAATAAGATTGAAAACACGTATTTCCATACAGGAAACACCGCATTAAAGGTATAGGGGGATGGAGCAAAGTCTGAAACCCAGTGGCAGCTCTCCTTTTAATGCTATCAACATAATAAAGATCACACAAATGCTGGTGCTTACAGTTCTGGCGGCATGAAAATCCAGGCCTTAATGCCATTTATCTCTGGTACTGAACTCTATTAAACTGTTTTAATGGCCCCAAAGTGTAGTTATCTGCGTCTTTTACAGTGTTTTTGTTCGACATATTTTGCTGTTTTTTTAATCCCTTCCAGTTATTTATTTCTGTGCTGTGTTTCTATCTGTGAACATTAACTTGTCAGCTCAGTAACTTCAATTCTTATATACTGTCTGATCTTAGTCACAGCCCATAAAACTCGGGAGGCATTTACAGCTCTGTCATGTGACACAGAGACAGCTCTCCCCAAACTCACAAGGTAATTTAATGCAGCTGGTAACAGCGCTGATAAAAAAAAAAGGTCAATAAGGAAAAAAAGGGAAAAAAATTCAAAAAAATAAATACAGGAAAGAGTCAAAATAACGATTTGTTTCTTTAAATACTGCCAACCATGTGTGGGCAAAACACAAATAAGCCCACCATAGTTATATTAAAGTTATATAGTTATATTACATCAAAAAATAAGGAGAGAGAATTTGTCAAATAAACCACACAAGTCTTTATTTCCATTTTCCTTAACACCTTTTTAAGACAACGTTAATAATTTAAGTTTTCTTGAAAATTCAGAACATTAAATTTAATGAAAAGCCTGATCTGCACTGATAGATTTTGATTTTCTATTCACACTTGCCTTCTGTGTACATTTTTCTTCTTGCCGCCTTTTGACTGATTTCCATGCCTTTTCAGCACAGTGGGAGAAGATCTCCTCTGCACACATTTCCTAACAAAATCGTAAGCTCATTCTTTAGAAATAAAGAAAGAAAAGAAAGCAAGACTTACATTTATAGCGCCTTTCACGACCACCGGATGTCTCAAAACGCTTTACAGCCAATGAAGTACTTCTGAAGTGTGGTCACTGTTGTAACGTAGGAAACGCGGCAGCCAATTTGCGCACAGCAAGCTCCCACAAACAGCAATGTGATAATGACCTGATAATCTGTTTTTGCTATGTTGATTGAGGGATAAATATTGGCCAGGACACCGGGGATAACTCCCCTGCTCTTCTTCGAAATTGTGCCATGGGATCTTTTACGTCCACCTGAGAGAGAGAGAGCAGACGGGGCCTCGGTTTAAAGTCTCATCCGAATGACGGTAGGTTTACGATTTTGTGACACACAGTGCACAGAGAAAATCTTCCCCTCTTAACATTGATTCGGAAGTTCTCCGTTCCAAATGTATTCTGGCAGATGATTAGGTTTATGCGAGTGCTACGCCCAGTTTGTACCTGGTCTTATGCCAATCCTTCTTTAGTTTTAGATTTCATATTTTAGTGTTCGGTGAAATTTATTCTTTTCCCTAAATATCAATAACCCCCAGGCACTGTCTAGTTCAGCCAGCTAACCAGTGTATTTCCAAATGTACTTGCTATTTGCCAGTAGCTGTTATGACACACTATCCTACGTTCTAAGGAGTAAACTCATACAGAGTTGAATGGCAACATGTAACACGTATTTGTGGATATTTCTCAACGAAAAAACTTTGGGGTAGAAATTCGCCTTGGGCGGTGGCGCAAAATGGGCGGTATCGGATTGGCCGCTGTTATACGCAGCTCTTGATATTCAGTTCCATTACAGTCAACGGAACTGAATATCAGGTGCTGCGCATAACGGGCAGCTGACCCGATACCGCCCGCTTTGCGCCATCGCCCGAGACGAATTTCTACCCCTTCTAGTTCACTCTTGAGTTAAGGTACATGAGAAGCTGATTCAACATCTGCATGGGTTTTGGATGAAGTGCTGAGATTTCAGCCGCATCCATCTTCTCCTGTTTGTTGAACACAGACTTGCCTGCTAATATTAATTTTAAACTGTGCACATCATTTACAGCTTAATTGTGTGCACATATATTTCAACCAGCATTCGAATCAGCCGTTGTGTCTCCTACGTCAATATAACTAAAAGAACTCTTCACAAAGGATTCAGCATCCTGATCCTGTTGGTCTTAAACTCGTAAAGAAACACATTGTAAATGTGAACATGATTTTAAGATGATTTATTCTCAATAGTTTTTCTCTGAGACTTTCTCAAGTGTATTTCAGTTGCAAATGAACCATTGACAGTAAATTATCTCAAATCTCTGTGTACACATTATTTGTCCCATCTCTTTCTTATATACCTAGGTTCTGACTCCAACAGCCACCTTCCATCATTTTATTTTTTGTAATGTGCATTTTTAAGTCAGGTTATTGTCAAACCAGCAATTGTAAACCATAAAATGAGGCAACAAGAGGCAGTTGAGGGATTTGTGTCCAGCTATCTCCCATTATAGCTTTTAGCGTTACACAGCAATTCAGCCGAATATACTTCTCCTTTAAGTCCTGCTTTCATGAAGTGTGCTGCCTGCTCAATAAGCTTCACTTTATGTGCAGCTCGTCAGTCTAAAAAGGACTAATTTTACTGATCTTCACATATTCAGTGCCTGCTCCCATACATTGTGAGTAAAATGCGGTGGCAGTTATTTTAACAATGATAAATATTTCATGTTATACTTCCTGTTTCATGTATGTGTAAATAATAATTTGGGTTAGTTATTCTAAACATAGGAACTTGTAGAATGAATTCCATGCATGCTTGAACAGTAGGAAGTGTCTTCTGGAGATCATTCATGTGTATTATAATAAATGAAGCATAACATTATAATATAGGACAGGAACAGGAAACAGTTAGAGAGGATATAGCATTACATTGATCTTTGCTTTCAAGAAGATTTTACTCTTTTGGTGGCCTGCTTATTGCGAGTATGCATGGCACATATGGTCAAGAAGACGGAGTCACATTAGATTCTTCATTCAGTTTACAATGTTAAGCTTTGCAGCTTTAGCGGATGATCGTTGAAGTGCACTAATTAAATTAGGCTAAGATCTCTACGAATTCACTTTGAGTTGTTTTTCAATATTTGTGCTCTGAAATATTTAAAAGTATTAAGTAATTGAAGCAAAATTTAATTTGAGATCCTTTTTAAGACACCCTTATTTCAAGCTGAGGATGATTTACCTTTCAATCGAGTTGAGCAGCGAGCTCTTATTGGAATTAACTCAATATAGTCAATTGGTATCTTTAATCCCATTTGGCCTATAATCATGTTACAATTATACAGCTCTTATTGAGATATATTGTTAAAACAAATCTCAAAATTAGACAGTTCTTAAGAAATTGAAAAACATGTCATAATCTCTAATTCAATTAAAGATGTCAACAAATCTATAATCTACTGAGGAATATCAATGGGATACAATTTTCACATTTTTTTCAACCATGCTTGAAGTGCAAAAGAAAGGCAAATCATTGTTCAATCACACTGAACACTTACATGGCATTCCTATACTTTATTTTAGATAGCAAAAATTCAATGACAATTATAAATGGAATAATTGCTGGGTGGAAGTAATTACAGCAAGTAACCTTGTTGAAGAGTCCAGGTGGTGAGATATTGTCATCGAACCCTGCCATGAGATTGTTTTTTTTGTATTACATTTTCCCCTCCAATTTTCTACCTTTCATTTCAGTGATGAGTGACTTATGATTCCAAAACTGGTACATACCGCTTCAGCATTTTGCCCAAGTACCCATTATTCACATGTGAATTTAGACTGTGTGTGTTTACAGGCTATTCGGTCATGTAGGGGCATCACAACTTAGTCCTACCCTGCCCTCACTCAGGACAATTTTGACTTTTGGATCAATCGCCTGTTATACGTTTCTCCAAATGGAAATGAAAATCGGGAGAGATGTATATAGAAAGACTTACATTTATATAGCGCTTTTCGCTACGACCGGATGTCCCAAAGCGCTTTACAGCCAATGAAGTACTTTTTGAAGTGTAGTCACTGTTGTAATGTAGGAAACGCGGTTGTGAATTTGCACACAGCAAACTCCCACAAACAGCAATATGGTAATGACCAGATAATCTGTTTTTTAGTGATGTTGACTGAGGGATAAATATTGGCCAGGACACCGGGGATAACTCCCCTGCTCTTCTTCGATATAGTACCTTAGCATCTTTTACATCCACCTGAGAGAGCAGACAGGGCCTTGGTTTAATGTCTCATCTGAAAGGCGGCACCTCCAACAGTGCAGCACTCCCTGAGCACTGCACTGGAGTGTCAGCCTAGATTTTTCTGCTCAAGTCTCTGGAGTGGGACTTGAACCCATAACCTCTGACTCAGAGGCGAGGGTGCTACCAATTGCTCCAGAGCTGACACTGCGGCTGACAAGCGGCTGATCCCAATGTCTTTAATAATCAATGTTCACACTTGCACACTTTCCAGCAAGGGTCACAGTTACAGTGATTAAACAAAGAAAGAACTTGCATTTTTATAGCACCTGTCACGACCTCAGGACATCCCAAAGCACTTTACAGCCAATGAAGTACTTCTGAAGTGTAATCACTGTTGTAATGTGGGAAATTAGGAATGGGAATACTGGTTGATGTTGTCCTCTAGCTCAGAAACACCATAGCCAATTGTGTACCTCTACTGTTTCCCGGAGAAAAATCAACTAACTTAGCATAGACCAAGGATTGAACCCGCAAATGTCCATGCAATACATTTACGCAAGTCGAGGTAGTTTTCATCAAATCACTTCCACCATTTTTCACTGTTATGAGGAATAATGCTATCTTTAACAACATCTTTTTCTGGGGAGGATTTTGGCAATGGACAAGGCGACAGACATCGACAGCCAGGATGCAGCCTTCAGTTGATATATGCTGATGACCATACATTCATGATGCAATTGTATAACATGTCCAGAATTTAATGTGCAATGGTT
This sequence comes from Squalus acanthias, assembly GCA_030390025.1. Taxonomy (NCBI): domain Eukaryota; kingdom Metazoa; phylum Chordata; class Chondrichthyes; order Squaliformes; family Squalidae; genus Squalus; species Squalus acanthias. The sequence goes on along the minus strand of CM059436.1, from coordinate 80,463,499 downwards.
TACTGTGAAATAATGCTGCCCTATATATTACAACGTAATAACGAAGTACCTACAAAATTGTCAGTGGTGCATTTTTGTTAATACTAAGAATGGAGTCCCCCGACTAACAATTTATTTGAAATGAATAACTTATTCATTTCAATGTAAATGAAGTGCAACCAATATTGTTTCATTGAGAAACAGATGACGGGTCACATTTTACAGTAGAGAACATAAGTAAGGTTGAAAAGAGTAGAAAACGGCTAACAAAAAGAACACAAGGTAATAGTGAGGTAATGGCTGAGTTAGGCTGTAACATGAGAGAAAGCAAAGGCTGAGTGAGGTAAGAAACCTAGAAGTTTTGAGATAGCAAAGAGAATGGGTAACAATTTGGTAAGTCTCAATTGCAACGCAGTGAGGATGCAGAGACAATTAAAACTGTGAAGGAGTGTATTTGGGACTTAGGAGGAACATGAAAGGAAAGTTCAGAGGACCAATAACCATAACAGTATCAAAAACAGAGAGATACAAGAAAGGTTGTGATGGAGAGAGAGATATGTTGTAGGTTAGGGGTAAGAAAAGGATCGCCTATAAAACGACAAGTTTCATCTTGTATCCCTTCCAAGAGTCTGAGAATTTGTTACATAGAATTACATTGTGGAGTAGTTCCAGGAGAATAAATGTAATAACACATTAATAATTATAACAAGGCAATTACACTGTTATTCTTGGAACTTTAAGTATTCAATAAAAATACTTAATTGAACTTGCTTATATTATGGTTTCCTCTTCCACTCTTATTAGTGAGTTTAAAGCTGCAATATGCCATAATTAAAATGAGTAATTTGATGTTCAGGCCCTGCTTAAAAAAAAAATCAGTATTCTTTTTTAACTTTAAAAAGCAACAACAACTTGTATTTACATAGTGCCTTTAATGTAGTAAAACATCCCAAGGGGCTTCACAGGAGTGTTAGCAAACAAAATTTGACACCGAGCCACATAAGGAGATATTAGGGCAAATGACCAAAAGCTTGGTCAAAGAGATGGGTTTTAAGGAGCGTCTTAAAGGAGGAGAGAGAGGTAGAAAGGCAGGGAGGTTTAGGGAGGGAATTCCAGAGCTCAGGACCTTGGCAGCTGAAAGCACGGCTGCCAATGGTAGAGTGATTAAAATCAGGGATGTTCAACAGGCCAGAAGTAGAGGAGCGCAGAGATCTCGCGGTGGGGGGGGGGCGGAGGTTGTCGGGCTGGAGGAGATTACAGAGATAGGGAGTGATGAGACCATGGAGGGATTTGAAAACAATGATGAGAATTTTAAATTTGAGGTGTTTCTTAACCGGGAGCCAATGTAGGTCAGTGAGCACAGGGGTGATGGGTGAACGGGACTTGGTGTGAGTTAGGACACGGGCAGCAGAGTTTTAGATGACCTTGTTGAGGCAGCTGCGAAACACGAATTAAGGCTGAATCCATTTGTGTTAAACAAGAGACTTTTTAATCACAGCATGGTACAAAATGGCAGACTGAAAAAACTCCCAGAATTCTCTGGGTAAAACCTGAGGCCCCGCCCCCTTCTCCTTAAAGGTAAGGTGCCTTAAAGGGAAGGTGCTGGAAATTTGTCCACAGATGGAAGAGTGGATTATGCCCGTTTTAGGTGGCGATCCGCCACACAGCTCCCCCCAGAATCCGCTTAGGAGGTGTGGACGAGACGGTGATGCGGTCTGATGGGCCGGCCGGAGCGGCTCTTGTAGGACGCTGGTGGACGTGGAACGGCCGGGCGTGGAGCAGCCGGGTGAACCGGCTTGAGGGCAGGTCGGCCGCGTGGAGGTGGACGAGCTACCGGGACCTGCTCACCGGGCTCTGAGTGTGCTGGCTTGAGTCGGTCAACCGACACTTTTTCGGTCCTGTCGCCCACTTGCAGGGTGAAAAATTTGTCCCCAGCCTGTAGCACCTTGTAGGGCCCATTGTACGGGGGTTGAAGGGGTCCGCGGTGGGCGTCGTGCCGGACGAAAACAAACCATGCCTGGTGCAGGCTTAGTGGGACGTGTGAGGTGGATTCGCCGTGTTGGGCAATGGGCACCGGGGCGAACTGCAGCGCCGGTGAGGCGAAGTCGTGGCGTTGCTGGTCGGCTGACCAGGGTGTCGTGGCGGTGGACAGGAACTCGCCGGGTACGCGCAGCGGCTGACCGTACACAAGCTCTGCTGCCGATGCGTGGAGGTCTTCTTTTACCGCGGTGCGCAGGCCGAGGAGGACCCACGGAAGTCGGTCGGTCCAGGCGCCGTCTTGGAGGCTGGCTCGAAGAGATGCCTTCAAGGATCTGTGGAACCACTCACACAGTCCGTTGGCTTGGGGGTGGTACGCTGTGGTGCGGTAAATGGTCACTCTGAGATTGCGTGCGACGGCGGTCCAGAGTTCAGAGGTAAATTGCGGACCTCTGTCCGACGTCATGTCGGAGGGGACGCCGAACCGTGCGACCCAGGTGCTGACGAAGGCTCTGGCGATGTCGGCGGTGGTGGTAGAGGTCAGTGGAATTGCCTCAGGCCAGCGTGTGGTGTGGTCAACGATGGTCAGCAAGTGCGTGTGGCCTTGCGACGGCGGCAAGGGCCCGACGATGTCCACGTGGATGTGGTCGAATCGCTGCGAGGGGACGGTAAACTCCTGGAGGGGTGCTTTCGTGTGTTGCTGTACCTTGGCCCGTTGGCAGGCTAGGCAGGAGTTGGCCCAAGTACGCACATCCTTGCGAAGGCCGCGCCAGACGAAGCGGTTAGCTATCAATTTGATGGATGCGTGGGCGCTGGGGTGGGAGAGGTTGTGGAGAATGTCGAATACCCGGCGGCGCCAGGACGCTGGGACGACGGGCCGAGATTGACATAGAGATATGTCGCACTTGACCGTGACTGCGGTCGGGCCACAGGCGACGTCGGCCAGGCGTAGCCCTGGTAGGTTGGTGGGTGCGGAGAGCAGATCAGGGTTGGTGATCTGGTCTGCTGCGAGTTGAGCGTAGTTGACTGCTAGGTGTGCGGCGTGGATGGCGGGGCGGGAGAGGCAGTCGGCTACCACATTGTCTCGGCCGGAGACGTGTTGGATGTCCGTGGTGAACTCGGACACTGCCGTGAGCTGGCGCTGCTGCCTGGCGGACCAGGGTTCGGTTGTCTTTGCCATTGCGAATGTCAGTGGCTTGTGGTCGACAAACGCAGTGAAGGGGTGGCCCTCAAGCAAAAACCGGAAATGGCGGACCGCCAGGAATAGCGCGAGGAGCTCGCGGTCGAAGGTGCTGTACTTGACCTCCGGGGGGCGTAGTTGGCGGCTGAAGAAGGCAAGTGGTTGCCAGGCGCCGTCGACCCACTGCTCATACACGGCGCCGACCGCGTGGTCGGAGGCATCCGTGGTGAGCGCTACCCTGGCATTGGGCCGTGGGTGCACGAGCAGGGTTTTGGGGGAATCGAAGGCGGCAGACGCGTCTGCCGTCCATTCGACCGCCATCTTGCCGCTCCTGCCCCGGAGGGCTTCATACAGGGGCCTCATGAGGGACGCCGCTTTGGGGATGAAGCGGTTATAGAAATTCACCATCCCGAGGAACTCCTGGAGGCCTTTGATGGTGGTGGGGCGGGGAAATTGTTGGACGGCCTGCACCTTGGAGGGCAGGGAAATGGCCCCAGCATGGGTGATGTGGTGGCCGAGGAAGTCGATCTTGTCCAGGCTGAACTGGCATTTGGCTGGGCTGAGGATGAGCCCGTGGTCGCTGAGGCGCCCGAACAGGATGCGAAGGTGTTCGAGGTGTTCCTGCTTGGAGGAACTTGCTACCAGGATGTCGTCCAGGTAGACGAACAGGAACTTCAGGTCCCGAAGGACCGCGTCCATGAGCCGTTGGAATGCCTGGGCCGCGTTTTTGAGGCCGAAGGGCATCCGCAGGAACTCGAACAGGCCGAAGGGGGTGATTACGGCTGTCTTGGGGACGTCCGCGGGGTGGACGGGGACTTGGTGGTAGCCGCGCACCAGGTCGACCTTGGAAAAGACTGAACGGCCGGCCAGTCTAGCCAAGAAGACCTGAATGTGTGGCACGGGGTACCGATCAGGGGTGGTGGCGTCATTGAGGCGGCGGTAATCCCCGCAGGGGCGCCAACCTCCACCTGGTTTGGGGGCGATGTGGAGTGGGGAGGCCCAGGGACTGTTGGAGCGGCGGATGATGCCGAGCTGTTCCATGGTGGCAAACTCGGTCCGCGCGATCTCCAGTTTGGCCGGGTCCAGCCTGCGGGCGTGGGCATACAGTGGGGGGCCTGTGGTTGGGATGAAGTGTTCCACCCCGTGTTTGGCGGCCTCCGCGGAGAAGGTCGGATTGGTAAGGGCCAGGAGTGCCGAGTAGTCATCCGTGGCCCGGGCGTGGCACTGTGACGCCATGTCGGCAGGTTGACGGGGGGCCATGGCGCCCAGGATGGGGGACATGGTGTTCATGTCCACGAGGCAGTGACGAGGGATGTCTACCAGTAGGCCGTGGGCGCACAGGAAATCTGCGCCGATGAGAGGGGAGAACACCTTGGCAGTGATGAACTCCCATCGGTAGCGGTGACCAGCGAGGTCGAGGGTGACTGTCCGGGTGCCATACGTCCGGATTTCCGAGCCGTTAGCAGCAGCCAGCGCCGGTCCTCGTTCGCCCTTTTGGATGTCGAGGGAGGAGGCCGGGATGATGCTGTGCTGAGCCCCAGTGTCGCACAGGAACCGGCGGCTGGTTTTGTCATCCGTGACGAACAGCAGGGAGCCCGCGTGGCCCATGGCCATCGCGGGGGCTGGTACGGGGGCGGACTTGAAAGAGCAGGGAGGTGTGCACCGTTGTGCCCTGGCGCCGAACCGTGCGTGGTAGTAACAGTGGCCCGGGTTAGTGGGGCGTGAAGGCCCCATGGGCCTGGTGACAGGCCCTTGTGGCCGCGTGCTGGATGGTGAGGGGCACGCCCAGGCATTGGCTGCCAGGTCCGGAGTGACGTCGCGGCTGGAGTGAGCGGACAGCAGCTTGTCGGCCTCATCGGCCAGGGCTTCCAGGTTCGTGAGGCTGGACTCCACGATCACTGGGCGGATGCTGAGAGGGAGCTGGCGGATGAACAGCGTGCGGAAGAGGGATCCGGGTGGGCTCTCGTCGGTGAGGGAGAGCATGTGGGAGAGGAGGTCTGACGGTGAGGCATCACCGAGGCCTGGAAGGTCGAGGAGGTGGCAGTTTCGCTGATATGCCGAGGCCGTAAATTTTTTAAGGAGCGCTGTCCTGAGATGTGCGTACTTGCCTTCCTCTGGTGGGTTCTGCAGCGTTGTCCAAACCTTGGAAACTGCGGCGCTACCGAGTGATGTGACGAGATAGTCGTACTTCGTCCCATCTGTGGTGATATTTCGCAGCCGGAAGCGAGATTCAGCTTGGAGAAACCAGGCTTCGGGCTGGTTTTCCCAAAACTCCGGCAGTTTCACGGAAACTGCGTTCGTGTCCACCATTGCAGTGCTCGGAATACGTTCTGAGCGTCGGGGTCACCAATGTTGAGGAGGCCGCGAAACACGAATTAAGGCTGAATCCATTTGTGTTAAACAAGAGACTTTTTAATCACAGCATGGTACAAAATGGCAGACTGAAAAAACTCCCAGAATTCTCTGGGTAAAACCTGAGGCCCCGCCCCCCTTCTCCTTAAAGGTAATGTGCCTTAAAGGGAAGGTGCTGGAAATTTGTCCACAGACGGAAGAGTGGATTATGCCCGTTTTAGGTGGCGATCCGCCACAACCTCAAGTTTATGGAGGATAGAATGTGGGAGGCCAGCCAGGAGTGCGTTGGAATAGTCAAGTCTGGAGGAAACAAAGTCATGGACGAAGGTTTCAGCAGCAGATGAGCTGAGGCAGGAGCGGAGTTGGGCGATGTTACGGAGGTGGAAAAAGGCGGTCTTGGTGATGGTGTGGATATGTGGTCGGAAGCTCATCTCGGGGTCAAATATGACACCAAGGTTGTGAACAGTCTGGTTCAGCCTTAGACAGTTGCCCTTTTAGAGCTCAGAAAGTAGTGCTTTTAAAAATAGAATGCCATGAATGTTCTCTGCTCATCTCCTGCAGGTGGGGATTTTTGCGTGGGTAAGGGTCTCTGGGCACCAGTAACTCCCCACTGAACATGCAAATGGCCATTCGTCATCATACATGGGCATCAGCACATTGTTCAACATTCCAAGCCCACTGCTGTCTTCACCTGATATCTAAACATGTGTAGTTTCTGGAAGGAGCCACTATACAGCGTTCAAAAGCAAGAGTGCTGCCTGATTTGCCTTCCCTAGCCAGGGGACAGTGATGGCAATTGTAGCGTCACAACTTTTAGTGATTTGTGTATTTGTTTTCTGACAGCCTGACCAGAGACAGGACCCTGGGAGTTTCCTGGTATATCATGAAGCACATATGCTCACTGAGCCTGCGAGGTAACTTTTGAAATCTATTTATTGACCTGACTGCTCACTAACATTACAAAGACAGCCATTTGGAATGAAACCTCTAACCAGGGAACAGAGGAGGCCATTCAGCCCCTCAAGCCTGTTCCGCCATTCTATGAGATCATGGCTGATCTGTACCGCAACTCCATTTACCCGCCTTTGCGCCATATCCGGTGATACCCTTACCCCCAAAAAATCTATCGATCTCAGTCTTGACAATGTCATTTAACCATGATCCACAGCCTGTTGGGGGAGAGAGTTCCAGATTTCCACTACTCTTAGTATGAAAAAAATGCTTCCTGATTTCACTCTTAACTGGCCCAGTTCTAATTTAAAAATGATGGCCCTTGTTCTGGATTCCCCCACCAGAGGAAATAGTTTTTCTGTATCTACCCTGTCAAATCCTTTTACCATTTTAAACACGACAATATTAGAAGGTACGGGGTTATCTTTCGGCCTGATCCTTGCAGTCACCATGTACAAGGTGCCCTATCACGGATTTTATCTCACCCTTTAATCAACTAAGGGAACTCGCTGTAAAAGTTTTCTATGATGCCTCCTCCGACCCAAAAGTGTCAAGTAAAACTCCAGATAAGTGTGAGGTATTACAATTTGGTAAGAAAAATAAGGAGGTCACATATAACTTAGAAAATAAAGGGGGCCTCTTCCTGTCTTTTATCGTTGGTGGCATTTTTGAACTACGCATTCTGAGAGAGAGAGGGAGAGACTTCTGGAGAGATTCAATGTTGTGTGAAGGAGTTTTGGGTACTGAGCAGCACTTTGCAGGTTCATTTTGATTTGCCATTCCTTGTATCAATTTAGCAGAGACTGTGGGAGCTGCACACTGAGCTCTTTGCCTGGTACTCTCCATTGTTCTTTCCAGCACATTTGATGTGCAAGTCTCTCCAGGCCGAGATTCAAGGCTGCAATGAACAGGATGTGGATGGAAAGCAAGATTAACCATCCCCTTTAAGAACTGGCCCATGCCATTGTGTGTGTGTTCCATTGCTGACTGACATTACATGAGCTTCGCCAGCGCTCTGAGATAGCGCCTCACTCCTTGGCCTTTGCGCCTTAAGACAGGTGTGCAGCGCCTGCTTTAGCGCTCCACTCACCTCCCGGGGCGGTAAAAGTGAAGTTTCCAGTCAGGGCCGATAATCTAAATGGGGTAGAGGAGCAAAGGGATCTAGGAGTACAAATATACAAATCACTAAAAGTTGTGATGCAGGTCAATAAGGCCGTAACAAAAGCAAACCAAGCACTAGGGTTTATTTCTAGAGAGATAGAATTGAAAAGTAGAGAAGTTATGCTAAACTTGTATCGAACCTTGGTTAGACCACACTTGGAGTACTGTGTGCATTTCTAGTCACCGTATTATAAAAAGGACATAGGGGCACTGGAGAGGGTGCAAAAAAGGTTTATAAGGATGATGCCAGAATTGCGAAGTTATACCTATCAGGAAAGGATGAACAGGCTGGGTCTCTTTTCTCTTGAAAAGAGAAGGCTGAGGTTTGATCTATTAGCGATCTTTAAAATGATGAAAGGATTTGATAGAGTAGACACAGAGGGCTGGATTTTGATTCAGGGGCGGGCTGGGGTCGTGTAATCCGCGTTTCGTGTTAGCCACCCGAATCTAAATCGATGTGGGAGATTGAAGCGATTTTAACATAATTGGCCAATTGAGTTCCAACGTGTGGGAACCCATGGCCAGTGAGTTTTTCCAGTCTGAAAGTTGCTTCCAATGATGTCATCATTGCTGCAGCATTGAAGGTCTGCAACAAGCCTTGCTTCCTCTGCAGACTGCCAAGCTTCTGCCTTTGCATGTTAGAGGCACCTGCAGGAAGAATGGCCAGCCAGAGACCTAGGTCTGCACCTCGATTTGATGACGTCGCCCTGCAAGCTTTAATTGAGGGAGCCAGAGCTAATAAGGAGGTGCTCTTCCCTTCTTCAGGGAGGAAGAAGCCTTCCCATCAAACCAAGGCTGTGTGGATCCAGGTGGTAGAGGAAGTCAACTCGTTGTCCATAACCCGCAGAACCTGGCTTCAGTGCAGGAAGAAGTTTCATGACCTGCTGCGCACTGGAAAAGTGAGTATGAATTTCCCATCACCCTCATTCTGATCCCCATTGCCTCTCCTCACCAGCACTCAGCTTTGACAACCTCTTCCTCCACATCCCACTTGACACTGACATCCCTGCACCCTTACCCATTCCCGCTCTCTGTATGATCACATTCACCTAACTATTCGACTATGCAGCCCTCACACTCCCTACCGCTGTGATGCTATGAAAACAACTTACAACACACAGGGAGGGCTCATGGTCTTGCCACCTCACTCCGAATTTGTCTTCTTCTAACCATCAATGATATAGATTCTCTACACTCACTCCTTCATTTTCACTCAAACTCCACTTGTCTCCCTCATTGCAGGAAAAGAGAGCTCACAATAAGAGCGACAGAGGGAAAGAGCGAGGACAAGAGGAGGGCCACCCTCAGTAGCCCAGCTCACCACCTGGGAGGAGGCAGGTCCTGGAGATCATGGGAGTGGAGGAGGATGCGCAAGTGGGGGACGGACAGACGGGTGCATCAGAGCAAGCTGGTGACAGAATAGTTTATCATCTCTCTCATTGACATTGCATGAGTCACTGATAATGATTCTGATGCTCCAGCAGACTGACTTATGATCATCTGCAATATGCAATGTGCATGTAACCTTGGACTCACATCTCTGACTCTTTCCTTTACTCCCCCCCAGGACCATCGTGAGCACCCGCCCCCACCGTCCAGGAGGAAGAGCATGAGCCTCACGACTCCTCAGAGGAAGTTGCAACCTCTGAGGTCGCCACGTCAGCAGAATTCAGCGCACCCAGCACCAGCGCAGACACTCACACCTCGGAGGGAACATCATGAGATAAAGTAGTGTTGTCACCTGGTGTATCACAGCTCACAAGTGAGCATCAGCAGATAGTGGAGACAGGGACAGCAGTGGAGAGTCCTAGTCGGAGGGCGCAGGACTCTGCCAGCTCGGCTCAGCTGCATGTCGACCCTCTGCCTCTGGGTCCATCCATAAGATCAGTGGTGCTGGAACTCCAGGAACAGATGCAGGAGTCTCTGGCAGGTTTTGTCTCCAGGGTCGCTGCGAGTGTGGAGCGAATGGAGGAGTCCATAGCGAACATGAGCAGAGTCTTTGTGGAGTCATTGGCATATGAACGCATCACCACGGAAAGGATGGCAACCTCCATGGAAAGGATGGCTACAGTAGAGGAGAGGATGGCTACGGCCATGGAGGAGATAAGTCGCCAGAGTGCAGAAAACATGGTCATTGTTCAGAATAGACTGACATCTCTTGAGGAGCGATGGTCATCTATTGAACACAGAAACCAGACCTTCATGGAAGTCCTTCTGAGTAGGACTTCCAGTGCAGATACGGGTCCCCATGGACCCCCTGATGTGCAGCAAGGTGCTCTCAATCCACTTGCAAGCGCTGAGGTGGGGCTGACTCATGAGAGGGATGTTGGTGGCAGACAACAAGGAAGTGGGGGCTCCTCTCCAAGCGCTCGCACGACCAAGCCACTGCAAAGCCCTCGGTCAGAGCCCCACCAGAGTCCTCACCCAACTGAGATCGGCGACTCAACCCCTGCACAGCCGCAGGAGCAGCAGACTGTTGCCGAGCCCTCACAGGCTCGCAACCCCAGAGGACGCCCGCCAAAGGTGTCGAGGCAGGAGCAGCAAGAAAGTGAGCAAGGGGCCTCCACATCTGCTGAAGCCACAGGGGAAGCACCACGTAGGAGCACGCGTAAAAGAAAAATAATGCACAAGTAGTCACAAGGGTAGTCACTTGGGTGTAATGTTGTGTTTAATCTTGAAATGCCAGCACTTGCTTGGTGTGATTAAAAATTCTGCTGGCAAACTGCTGAAGTTGTGGCATCTGTCATTTCGCAAATGGGACTTCCACGTTGAGGGCTTAGGATGACTTGCAATTGTCAGTATGGTTGTCAGAGTGATAGAAATCCGCAGGTTCCTGGCCATTGTCGATGGTCTGATAAGAAGGTGCGAGGCAAAAGTGTTTGATTGTGCAGGCTAAGCAAATCTGGTCAAGTGCGTCCCTTGCATCTCGGGCAGCAATGTGGTCGCGCGCTGGCGCCTTCTGGCCTGTGCAGCTTCAGGTGGGTGAGGAGCAGCTTGGCACTCCTGCTGATGCTGCTGCTGCTGGTGGTACTGTTGTTCATGGTTCTGCTGCTGCCAAGGCTGGTCTTCGTCCGAATCTGATGTCCAGGAAGAAAGGAAATAAATGGTTCCCATGCTTCTGGTAAATGCCTCAGTTGAGGAAGCGCTCAGTCAAGGTGGCGAGAGGGGTTTCCCAGGAGGTCACACTGGAGATGGGTGTCAGGCTCCAAACTTCCACAGCTGTGGTTATGCCATATAAAAGTTCCCCCAGACCTCAGACAACAAAGTCCTGCCAACTGCAAATGATGGCTGATCACATCTCCTATTTCATGGTTGAGCTGCAGCTGATAGTCAGCAATCCAAATGTGCTCCCGCCAGGTTTCACATTTGTGGTTCAGAAAAGGCGTGCTTCACGTGGAAAAAGGTTTAAAATCACAAAGGCCTTTCAAAATGGCATTATAGAGGCAATTTAGTGCTTGTTAAGGGCCTTAACAGCCTATCTCGCCGCTTAGAGGCGGAACGGAGTCGGGACCAGCAGATACGATTTAATGACAATTGCGTGGAGGCGGGATGGAGGCGGGCTTGTGCCTGCCCACCAGTTTTCGCAATTTTAACCCCCCACACGCCTCCAAACCCGCCTCCACGGGTCAATGAAAATTCTGCCCAGAGAGTGTGTTTCCACTTATAGGGAAGAGCAAAACTAGAGGCCATCAATATAAGATAGTCACCAAGAAATCAAATAGGGAATTCAGAAGAAACTTATTTTCCCAGAGAGTGGTGAGAATGTGGAACTCGCTACCACAGGGAGTAGTTGAGACGAATAGTATAGATGCATTTAAGGGGAGGCTAGATAAGCATATGAGGGAGAAGGGAATAGAGGGTTCAATCATAGAATCATAGAAATTTACAGTACAGAAGGAGGCCATTCGGCCCATCTTATCCTTGCCAGTCAACAAAGAGCTATCCACCCTAATCCCACTTTCCAGCACTTGGTCCGTAGCCTTGTAGGTTACGGCACTTCAAGTGCATATCCAAGTACTTTTTAAATGTGATGAGGGTCTCTGTCTCTACCACCCTTTCAGGCAGTGAGTTCCAGATTCCCACCACCTTCTGGGTGAAAAAAATTCTCCTCAAATCCCCTCTAAACCGCCGACCAATTACTTTAAATCTATGCCCCCTGGTTATTGACCCTTCCGCTAAGGAAAATAGGTCCTTCCTATCCATTCTATCTAGGCCCCTCATAACTTTATACACCTCAATTAGGTCCCCCCTCAGCCTCCTCTGTTCCAAAGAAAACAACCCCAGCCTATCCAATCTTTCCTCATAGCTAAAATTTCCTAGCCCAGGCAACATCCTCGTAAATCTACTCTGCACCCCCTCTAGTGCAATCACATCCTTCCTGTAATGTGGTGACCAGAACTGCATGCAGTATTCTAGCTGCAGCCTAACTAGTGTTTTATACAGTTCAAGCATAACCTCCCTGCTCTTATATTCTATGCCTCGGCTAATAAAGGCAAGTATCCCGGATGCCTTCTTAACCATCTTATCTACCTGTCCTGCTACCTTCAGGGATCTGTGGACATGCACTCCATGGTCCCTCTGATCTTCTGCACTTCTCAGTGTCCTACCATTTATATTGTGTTCCCTTGCCTTGTTAGCCCTCCCCAAATGCATTACCTCGCACTTTTCCAGATTGAATTCCATTTGCCACTGTTCTGCCCACCTGACCAGTCCATTGAAATCTTCCTGCAGTCTGCAGCTTTCTTCTTCATTATCAACCACACGGCCAATTTTTGTATCATCTGCAGGGTTATGCTGATAGAGTTAGATGAGGAAGGATGGGAGGAGGCTGGAGTGGAGCATAAACCGGCATGGACTGGTTGGGCCGAATGGCCTATTTCTGTGCTGTACATGCTATGTAACTACTATGCATTCCCTTATGTCCATGATTGAATAAGTGCTTTATAATCCCTGCAGAACAGGAACTATTGTGTTCCATGAAATATTTACTGATCTGTGTGTATGCTTATCTCTAAAACTTTCAATCCCATTGTCAAATATGTTTAAATCACTCACTTTTTTAAAGGTAGCAAAAAATATAATGTCTGCTATTGAGGATATATTACTCCACCTATCCATCACCTTATGGCAAAAGATATTTTAATCTCATGCTCTACTTGAGGCTCATTAATTTTATAGTTGAGACCACTTCTTTGGTAGGCATGGTCTAATTTAAATATACATATCTACATTATCCATTTTTAATTTTTTTTAAATTCATTTATAGGATCTGGGTGTCGCTGGCAAGGCCAGCATTTATTGCCCATCCCTAGTTACCCTTGAGAAGGTGGTGGTGAGCTGCCTTCTTGAACCGCTGCAGTCCGTGTGGTGAAGGTACTCCCACAGTGCTGTTAGGTAGGGAGTTCCAGGATTTTGACCCAGCGACGATGAAGGATCGGTGATATACTTCTAAGTCAAGATGGTGTGTGACTTGGAGGGGAACTTGGAGGTGGCGATGTTCTCATGCGCCTGCTGCCCTTGTCCTTCTAGGTGGAAGAGGTCGCGGGTTTGGGAGGTGCTGCCGAAGAAGCCTTGGCGAGTTGCTGCAGTGCATCTTGTAGATGGTACACACTGCAGCCACGGTGTGCCGGTGGTGGAGGGAGTGAATGTTTAAGGTGGTGGATGGGGTGCCAAACAAACGGGCTGCTTTGTCCTGGATGGTGTCGAGCTTTTTGAGTGTTGTTGCAGCTGCACTCATCTAGGCAAGTGGACAGTATTCCATCATACTCCTTACTTGTGCCTTGTAGATGGTGGAAAGGCTTTGGGGAGTCAGGAGGTGAGATACTCGCCGCAGAATACCTAGCCTCTGACTTGCTCTTGTTGCCACAGTATTTATGTGGCTGGTCCAGTTAGTTTCTGGTCAATGGTGACCCCCCAGGATGTTGATGGTGGGAGATTCGGCAATGGTAATGCCGTTGAATGTCAAGGGGAGGTGGTTAGACTCTCGCTTGTTGGAGATAGTCATTGCCTGGCACTTCTGTGACATGAATGTTACCTGCCACTTATCAGCCCAAGCCTTAACGTCGTCCAGGTCTTGCTGCATGCGGGCACGGACTGTTTCATTATCTGAGGAGTTGTGAATGGTGCTGAACACTGTGCAGTCATCAGCGAACATCCCCATTTCTGACCTTATGTTGGAGGGAAGGTCATTGATGAAGCAGCTGAAGATGGTTGGGCCTAGGACACTGCCCTGAGGAACTCCTGCAGCGATGTCCTGGGGCTGTGATGATTGACCTTCAATCACCATAACCATCTTCCTTTGACTTAGCATTTAAGAATCCGAATATATCCTTCCACTACATAGTAGCACTAATGCAAAATTCAACCTTGTATTCAGTTACCTGATTGTGTGGAGATTACATTTATTTCATTTAGATCTTTAACATGCCACATGAAAAAAATTCTATCATGCATGTCCTTCAAGTCCATATTAAGACATAGTAATACTCTTGCTTTTTCCTTTTAAAGAAAGAAGAAAGACTTGCATTTTTATATAGCGCATTTCACGACCTCAGGATGTCCCAAAGCACTTTCCAGCCAATGAAGTACTTTTTGAAGTGTAGTCACTGCTGTAATGTAGGAAGCGCATCAGCCATTTTGCACACAGCAAGCTCCCACAAACAGCAATATGATAATGACCAGATAATAAGAACATAAGAAATAGGAGCAGGAGTAGGCCATTTTGGCCCTTCGAGCCTGCTCCGCCATTCATTAAGATCATGGCTGATCTTCTACCTCATCTCCACTTTCCTGAAATATCCCCATATCCCTTGCTTCCCTTAATATTCAAAAATCTATTGATCTCTGTCTTGAATATACTCAACAACTGAGCCTCCACAGCCCTCTGAGGTAGAGAATTCCAAAGATTCACCACCCTCTAAGTGAAGAAATTTCTCCTCATCTCAGTCCTAAATGGCCGACCCCTTATTCTGAGACTGTGACCCCTGGTTCTAGACTCCCCAGCCAGGGGAAACATCCTCCCTGCATCTACCCTGTCAAGCCCTGTAAGAATCTATTTTAGTGATGTTGATTGAGGGATACATATTGGCCAGGATACTAGGATAACTCCCCTGCTCGTTTTTGAAATAGTGTCATAGGATCTTTTACATCCACCTTAGACAGCAGACAGGGCATCAGTTTAGTGTCTCATCCTAAAGACAGCACCTCCGACAATGTTCCCTCTTATTTTGTTTTGCAGCCCATTCAGCGTTTTGCTCATTCGCGAAACTTAACATTGAAAAAGTCAGCCCCGGGCTGTGCAGGACCGGCAGAGAGCTGCATGGCCGCGCAGTTTATAGGGAACGTTGACCTCCAGCAGTGCAGCACTCCTCAGCACTGTACTGGAGTCTCAGCCTCAATTTCTGTGCTGAAGTTTCTGGAGTGGGACTTGAACCCACAACCGTCTGACTCAGAGGCAAAAGCACTACCAACTGAGCCATGACTAACACAAAGTTGTACAGCTTCTTCTAGACCTTCTCCTGGGTCCATCTAGTGGATAACCCTGAGCTCACCTGGTCAGCAATTTTCTGCCATGCTCTTCAGGTTTGGTGCAAGTTTAACATTTCTTTCCAGATGTTGTTCATCGGGAACTTGATGTCTTGACCATGAAATGGGCTTTCCTACTTATTCACCAACTTTAGAAAGTTTTGCGCACTCCATGGTTAGACAAATGAACCATTTGCCATTTAGATATCTTAATATACCAGTTAGGTGCTCGGGGAGCAATTGGTGTCTTTTCATTCTCATTATCAAATTCAGAACTTGGGACCAAAATGGCATGCACCCACCATCTTGATTTGAGTTTGTTATTTTGCATAAAATCAGGCCAGTGAACCTTTTAGTTAGAAGAAGAACACACTACACCCCCAACTTGTATAGGAGTATGGAAATGAATCAATAACTTTGGTGCCAATTATTTGTAGCTTGTAATTTTTACTATTCTTGATTCCCTGTATGCATGGATATTATCTGTTTCCTCAAGCATATTCTAAGTAGGATTTTCAAATTCCATTCTTTAAAAGAAAAATACCTATAGATATGATTTGTGTAGCATTGCGATTCTCTGTTGGTGTGTTAGCAAAAATGTATCATTTGAAATGTCCAAATAGTAAACATTAACGTATTTATAATGTGATTATTGAACAGTTGGTGACAAAGCAGTAAAAGGATTTGGTGGAGGTGAAATTCCAATTGATTTAATCATCTCTGGAGTGCTGTTTGATGGTAAAGGTGTATTTCCGTCTGCTAAAGGACTCATGGCATTCAGCTGCCTCATATCTGTCTTCAAGCATCGACATTTAAGTTTATCGAATAGCATTAATAACAGAACTGCAGAGAAGTCAGGCAGCTCCACTGTGGAGAGTCAGCAGCAAAGGCAAATGAATACATACTGAAAGCAGCACTGTATAACATGTTGCATTCACATCATCAAAAATCAAAGTGATACGTCATGTGGCTCATGTGAAAATGGGGCTTTGCTATTTTTGATGTTGTGCCCTTCCTTTTTTAAGAACTAAACTTTGAAAAAGATTTGGGCCAAAGCGCACATTGCTGGTTAGAATACCTTCGAGCTTTGAAGAAATAACATTTTCGTCAATCAATCCTTCTTTGTGCATCGAGATTTCAGCCTAAGCCGTCTCTCTTCCCTGTCATTATTTCCTGAATTGTAATGGCCACATAGATTGATTGGTGCAGTTTGAAAGGATATAAGGAATCCAAATGTCTCCTTCATGCATCTCTGTGACATAGATGCCAAAATCATCCTTCCTGTGAATAGTCGCTGTGCTTCTCAGACTAAAAGAAACAAAAAACCCGCTGAGAGATTAATGAAAAATTGCTCACACATGAAAATGATCTTAATGTAAGGCATTCTAACCCACAGCTGCTACACTTATTTACTTTGGCACAACCTACCGGCACTGTTATACAGATAATGGCCCATACGTTTTGTTAGATAAGCCTCGCACTATTGAGGCAGAGACTTGAAACTGCTCTCCACATTTAACAAAATGAGAGTTTTTCTGGCTGTTGTCAAGTCTTTACAGATGTTTGTTTATCCTTGCTTAAAATAGATGCTGGAGCCTCTTTCTACCATCTGCCATTGCACTTTAATCGTCAACTACTGTCCTACTGTCCGTGGTTTACCTTTCTACCATTGCTTAACGCATCAGTTTGTTCAGTGCTGACAACATCAAGGGATATCATCTTAAGCGTTTTTTGTAACTTTTCTTTAATTGATCTACAGTATAGCACGTTATGCTACATTACAGATGGCGCATACGTACATTGCCAATATGCATTATAACATGGAACAGTTTGGCACCCATCTGGTGTACAGCTGTGAATTGCTTGCATATGACCCTTGCAGTTTGTGTGGGAGAAAAGGCTCAGAATACATTCTCATTGTGTGCCCCTTTTTACCATAATCTCTGGCCTATTTTCTGTCTGGTGGCTTGCCATGCATCTTTCCACTTTAGAGTTTATATTTATGTGTATGCAAAGGAAGGTGTCTACTAGCAACAGGCAATAGGCCAGCAATGGAAACCAAATCCTGAAGAATGCACAATTCTCCTCCCTTTCAGGTTGTCTCCCTTCCCCTCATGGAGGCATGTCCACAAGCAGTTTATGACAGAAAGTCACTGGACTCCCGTCAACAACAACAACAATTTGTATTTATATAGCACCTTTAACGTAGTAAAACGTCTCAAGGCGCTTCACAGGAGTGTTATAAGACAATGATTTGGCACCGAGCCACATAGGAAGAAATTAGGGCAGATGACCAAAAGCTTGGTCAAAGAGGTACATTTTACGGAGCGTCTTAAAGGAGGAAAGAGAGGTAGCGAGGGGGAGAGGTTTAGGGAGGGAGTTCCAGAGCTTAGGGCCTAGGCAGCTGACGCACGGCCACCAATGGGGAAGCGATTATTGGCAGGGATGCTCAAGAGGGCAGAATTTGAGGAGCGCAGCTATCTCGGGGGGTGGCGGGGGGCGGGGGGGGGGTTGTGAGGTTGAAGGAGATTACAGAGGGAGGGAGGGGTGAGGCCATGGAGGGATTTGAAAGCAAGGATGAGAATTTTGAAATCGAGGCTTTGCTTAACTGAGAGCCAATGTAGGTCAGCGAGCACAGGGGTGATGGGCGAACGGGACTTGGTGCGAGTTAGGACACAGGCAGCAGTATTTTGGATGGCCTCAAGTTTATGTAGGGTAGAATGTGGGAGGCCAGCTAGGAGTGTGTTGGAATAGTCAAGCCTATGGTATGAGTTAGTCCATCATAGTTGGATTGTGTTCACAGGTTTAAAATATAGTCATAGAGCAGGGAAATAAGGGCTAGTACCACTTGCTCAGGTTGCCTCATCATTCTGCCAGACCTTTCATCTATCCGTCCATTTTTTTTCAGTTTTCTCATTCAGTTCTTCCCCTCTCCCAAGCGGCCATTATTCATGTGTGAGCTTTGATAATGAAAGCCAGTACACTATTTGACTGTGGGGGATGTCAAAGCAGAATCCGAGTCTATTCTTACCCAGTGTATGCACAAGCACTCTTCCAGTAGGATCACTAGATGGTGATCAGGATCAGCCCAATTTTCCCCTCACTAACCCAATGGCACTGAGGTCAACTCTGGCGCCCTGCAGATGCCCTGGCTAAAAACATCTAACTCAAAACAGATAGTGCATTGAATGTAGGACCTTCTTGGTGTATATGGCACAGCTACTTAATGGAAACACTTATTGAGGCAGCAGGGAGCAAGACATTCAGAAATCTCATTCTGAAGGAAGTCCATGGGCAGAACTTTTAACTTTGGCATTGGTGTAAAATAGGCTGTAGCCATTTACTATGAGCACACAACTAAATAACAATTCTGGGGTATAAGGGGGCCAATAAATTTGGCCAAAATTCTTCTGTTCTTCAGGGGTCTAAGCCATGCTGTGGCCCGGACCCCCAAGTTGGCCCGATTTGCATTGTTTGGCAGGCTGGTATTTCTGGTTCCCCTTGATGTACTAGCCTTCTGTCGTCCTTCTATGCCAGTGACTCCTGGAGGAAATTCCTGGTCTCTGGGCCTCCCTCTCCAGCCACGACACCTTTTAGGCTCCGGGCCTTGTTTAGGGCAGACAGAGGCTATGCCCTTAACAAGGCCCCATGGAAGTTGCCAGGGAAGGCTGGGATCTGGCGTATCCAGGACTTGGCTTAATTTCCGACCCTTCGACTGCACTCCTGCCAGACATACATTGTATTCCTTTGATAATGGGATTTTTTTCCTTACATATACAATGAATCTTGGAATATTAATGGTTAAAAATAAGTATTAAAAATATCCCATGTGCTGGGATTGTTAAAAGGTACGTTATTTTGGTAGTCTGTCATTAAAATTCTCTGCATCATGGTTATCTTCAGTATTATGGCCAATACTTGATATATATCCTATTTAGAGAAACACTCATAATCACTTTTGCCAGGCAGTATTTTTAATAGCCTGTGACATTCAGTAGAATGATAACTGCTACAGATGTACAACTACATGGCAATTCTAGGATAGGAATATCCATCCTACTGTATGTATTTCATGGAAGGAATTTAGTACTAGGCTAAATTAAACATAAGAACCTAAGAAAGCAAGGCTCAAAAAAAAGCCATTTGTTACATTTTGAGACCTCTGTAGAATTGGTGGGGGATAACTGAAAAAGGGCATAGTGTGTGGATCAAAGGGCCTTAAAGGGACAGATGTTGAGTTCTTGAAGGGGAAAATGGGGGTAATTTTATCCTTCTCCTCTTGGGTGGGAAACTGGCCGAGCAAATCGTCCGCCTGTTATAGAACTCCCCTGATTTTCATCTCTAGTCAGATCAATGGAAATGAAAATTGGGCATGTTCTATAACGCTTGGACGATCTGCTCCATCTGTTTACCACCCAAGCAGTGAGGGTGAAAACCACTCCCGTTTTCTTCGTCAAGAGCTCAACATCTGCACCTTTAAGGCCCTTTGATCCTAGTGCCGTGCCCTTTCAGTTATCTATCCTTGCAGAGTAGTGAGACCCTTTGAATAAACAATCACTTCAGTTGCAATAATCTGCTTAAACAAAGACTTGCGCTACAGTTCCACACACAGCTCGGAATGGTGAACATTAAATGCAGACCATGTTTTACAGGCAGAACTATTTACTTACAATTAGAAATATGAAGCACAAAACTTCAGCTTGTGACCAAAATTCAAAACAAACACGCGAAGAGTCCATATTAGGTTAAATTACCCTTCATAATAACATGTTTGGATATATAAAGAAAACCTCGATTGCAAAATGTTCTGTCTCTGAATGGCAAATTTCATCTGTTTTCTTCTCATCCCAGTTTCATTGACGGCCGTATTATATTGAAACAATGGCCCATAATTTGCTGTCAAAATAACAGTGAGGCTAACGGTGCTCGCGTTATTTTTGCGCAAATCGTACAGCAACTTCAGACGAGGGGCAGATGCCTGGGTAAACTCAAATATCCAAACATTACTGCCCGTGTTGCGCTTCACAAAAATGGCATCTCGATATCTGCCTTACCATTGAAAAATGTGAGAAGTCGCACAACACCAGGTTATAGTCCAACAGCTTTATTTGAAATCACAGCTTTCGGAGCGCTGCTCCTTCGTCAGGTGAAGACGAAGGAGTAGCGCTCTGAAAGCTTGTGATTTCAAATAAAGCTGTTGGACTATAACCTGGTGTTGTGCGACTTCTCACATTTGTCCACCCCAGTCCAACACCGGCATCTCCACATCATGGTTACCATTGAAATGCATTGAATGGTGTGAATTTGCTGTATTTTCACGGTAGATGCGAACTAAACTTGCCACAGAAAGTAATGTCTTGTCCATTTCAGTCTAAGTACTCTTTTAACAATGTGGTGAGTGTTAACTATCACAAGTGTGGAGTCTCATTCCTTCAGGTATTAATTGTTGTTGGAGATTATAAAAATGTAAATTCTTTAAATCTTAACTTTTTTTAACTTTTCGTATCTGTCTCTTTTTTTTCTCCCTCTCTTAATCCAATCTTTCTTTCCCTTTCTATGGCCGGAATTTTCCCTATCGAGTCGGGTCAGGTACGTGTGGGCTGCGTAGCAGGTCGGTACTGAAATATATTGATCAGCCCGCTCTTCATAGTGACTTTAGCGTAATAGCCCCTATTAAGGGAGACATGAGCGATTGCCGGCCCTATTAAATAGTGCGTGTCTGGTGACATCATCGATGACTCATTTCCAGTGGGGATATTTAAAGCAGCCTTGGCCATGTCGCATTTGAAGGTTCATGTGGGAGTGTGGAGGGAGGATTGGACAGGAGTGTCTTGTTGCTGAGAAATAGAAAAATTAGTTCAAAAAGACAGAGGGCTGCACCCCGCTTTTCTGATGAATCACTACATTTTCTTGTGGAGGGAGTCAGAGCACGCAGGGAGGTCCTCTTCCCTGCTGATGGGCGGAAGAGACCTTCCCAAGAGACCAAAACGGCCTGGCTCCAAATTGCTGAGGAGCTCAACAGCAGGGATGTCGTGAGGAGGACCTGGATCCAGTGCAGGAAGTGCTTCAATGATCTGATGAGATCAACAAAGTGAATGCAAGGCCACACTCACCTTCATCCTGCTGTGCCTGTCACCACATCCCTGTCACTCTGCCTTCCCAAGCCTACTCCTGCACATCATTACTCACACCAACATACCTTCCAGGTCCACCCATCCCTCTCTCTCTATTTATATACTCACAACCCCATCTGACCAACCACCCGTCAGACTCACCCTCATCCTAATGCAATCGTAGCAAGTAACACCACAGAAAGAGGCCATTTGGCATCGGCACCACACTCCCTCAAAGTCACCCTCTACAGATGTAACCCACACAATCCTTACACTCATGCCACCACGATCACTCAAGCTTCTCTTCTTTCCCTCCTTGCAGGAGAAGTGAGCTCACAACAACAAGGAGAGGGAGAGAACCAGAGGTGGCCCTCCATCCTTCAGTTCTTTAACTGCAGCAGAGGAGGTGGCTCTGGAGGTCTCAAGAGTTGCAGAGCTGATGGCGGTGGGAGACGGAGATGGGGACCTCTCAGCAACCTGGTGACAGAATTACATCTCATACAGCCACATGACATACAGCAGTCACTCATATGCTGACTGATGTCAGCAGCCAGTTAATGCTCATCATGTGCATCATGGTATCGTTACCCATTCTTAATATAACATTTCTAAATCATCTCTTTACTCTCCCACAGGTCCATCAAGAGCCCACCCCTGCCCGCCACTGTCCAGCTGGAGGAGGAAGACGACTCCTCAGAGGAACCTCCAGCCTCTGAGGGTGCACCATCACCCAGACGCAAACGCACCCAGCACCAGCGCAGATACGCACACCTCGGTGGGTCCTATGCGAGATCGAGTAGTGTTGTCACCTGCTGTCTCACACTTCACAAGTGATGTCGACAGGAACAGCAGTGGAGACTCCACTCCAAGCGCTGCTCAGCTGCATGCAGATGCTGAGCCTCGGGGGCCATCGAGAAAGAGGCTGATCCTGGAGGGGCAGCAAGAAATGCAGGAGCTTCTGGCAGGTTTTGCAGCTACGATGTCTGCAAATGTGTAGAGAATGGAGGAGTTCATCTCCAGCAGGAGCACCACCTTGTCACAGGCGATGGCGACGATGTGCTGTTCCATGGAAAGGATGGCCACATGCATGGAGCAGCTAATGCAGCACTCACATGAGCACGTGCTAGCTATGGAGAACAGATGGCAGAGGCTCATAGACCTCCTCTCGAGGAGGAATCTAAATGTAGACTTGGGTCCTCATGGCCCAACTGCTGTGCAGCAAGGTGCTCTCCAGCTCCTTGCTAGCAGGGAAGTGCGGGTGGCCCATGAGAGGGATGATGGTGAGAGGCAACATGGAAGTGGGGGCTCCTCTCAAAGCGCTCACACTTCTCCCCCATTGCCACCCTTCAATCAGAGCCCTGATGCTTCCTTGGATCGCGATGGCTGAGTCTGCCCCTGCACAGTCGCAGGAGGAGCAGACTTGGGGTTGCCATAATTTTCCAATCTTCCCTAGATGTGGGGGAGGTGCCTGAGGATTGGAAAGTGGCAAATGTGACACCATTGTTCAAGAAAGGATGTAAGGACAATCCTAGTAACTACAGGCTGGTCAGTTTAACATCAGTGGTGGGTAAAGTTTTAGAAACAATAATCAAGGAAAAAATTAATGGGCACTTGGAGAGGTTTAAACTAATTAAGGAGAGCCAACATGGGTTTGTAAAAGGCAGATCGTGTTTGACTAATCTAATTGAATTTTTTGATGAAGTAACAGGGAGGATTAATGAAGGAAATGCAATGGATGTTGTCTACATGGATTTTCAGAAGGTGTTTGACAAAGTACCACATAGAAGGCTGGTTAACAAAATTGAGGCTCATGGAATAGGTGGGTCAGTGGCAGCTTGGATAAGGAATTGGCTTAAGGACAGAAAACAGCGAGTTGTGATAAATGGCTGTTTTTCAGACTGGAGGATGGTAGACAGTGGTGTTCCCCAAGGGTCAGTGCTGGGGCCACTGCTTTTTTTGATATATATAAATTACCTGGATATTGGAATACAGAGCAGAATTTCTAAATTTGCCGATGACACCAAACTTGGGGGTGTGGAAAACAGTGATGATGATACCAATCGACTGCAACAGGACATAGAAAGGCTAGCAGAATGGGCAGACAAGTGGCAGATGGAATTTAATACAGAGAAGTGTGAGGTGATGCATTTTGGCAGAAGGAACAGGGAGAAGCAATTTACACTTAATGACACATTTTTTAAGAGTGTGCAGGGACAGAGGGACCTGGGAGTTAATGTGCATAGGTCCCTGAAGGTGGCGGGACATATTGAGAGAGTGGTTAGCAAAGCATATAGGATCTTGGGCTTCATAAATAGAGGTATTGAGTACAAAAGTAGAGAAGTTATGCTGTACCTTTATAAAGCGCTGGTTAGGCCACAACTGGAGTACTGCGTCCAGTTCTGGTCACCACACTTTAGGAAGGATGTGAAGGCCCTTGAGAGGGTGCAGAGGAGATTTACCAGAATGGTTCCTGGGATGGGGGATCTTAGCTACAAAGACAGGTTGGAGAAGCTGGATTTGTTTTCATTAGAGCAAAGGAGGTTGAGGGGTGATTTGATAGAGGTGTACAAGATTATGATGGGTTTGGATAGGCTAGACGGGGAAAGGCTGTTCCCACGAATTGATGGTACAAGGACTAGGGGACACAGATTTAAGGTTTTGGGCAAGAGATACAGGGGGGTCATGAGGAAAAACATTTTTACACAGCGAGTGGTGATGACCTGGAATTCGCTGCCGACGGAAGTGGTGGAAGAGGAGACACTCAATGTTTTCAAGGGGAGACTGGATAGTCACTTGAGGGAAATAAACTTGCAGGGCTTGAAAGGATACTTACATGTCCTAGCCCCTTTGGGACTATCCCGGATCAGACCTATTTCTCAGATGTTCACTTTCAACTAAAGTTTGAGGTAGCCGAATCCTAAAGATGCTTAACTGGGTCTAAAGGTCCGGGCTATCTCTCCCTAAAGGAAAGGAACAACCCGAGAATGTTACCATCCTCCTGATAGCACTTTTATTAAGTTTAGCCAGACTGTAATGTCTCGGATATTATACGGGCCCGGAGATCTCCTCTCAGAAATGTACCTCTTCACCAAAGAGTGTACAGAGATTGGGTTCACGAGTTATTGATACAGAAGACTTCTGTGAGACAATTCTAAAAATATAGAGATTTATTAAAAGAACCGACATTCAATTTACAGTTGGTGAATCAGTCAATCGAAATGTTAACAGTTCTAAAAAGAGAAAAAATACAATCTTATTTTTAACAGAGAATCTTACTTTTAAATCTTAACTTCGCTACAGTATTACAGTTCTTAAAATTTTCTATACAGGATATCCATCAACTATCAAGGTAGCAGTTACCTTCAATCCCCAAGGTACAAAAGAGTGGAGGACTACAGAGCTACCTCTGTAGTCGAAAATCGCTTTGCCCGATTAAAGCGAGTCTCATTATCTCATTCGAGACTTCAATATTTATACCCTTTTTCAGTTGTATTTCATAAGGTTTTTTTGATCCAAGTTAATTATCACTAATCATCTTTTAGCTGACCCCTGTACTTCTTACTGTTGCATCATCAGTAGTTATTGGGAGTTTACCATTTATGCTCAAAAGGGCAGATGTCCTTTGTTTGTGCGTTATCCTTTACATCATATGTCATTCTTAAGAAGTTTAATCAAGATAATTTATCCAGGGTTGACCATTGTCCTGTTTTAATAAGGTTACTTATTCAGGGTCAACAACTGTCCTGTCCCAATAAGGCCAGAATTTTTTCATAGCAAGGATTTCCAAATCCAGCTTGTCATGTTTTTAAAGAAGTTATAAGGTAGAATTCCTTCACAAGGTAGTGTATTTTTCTGAAAAGATTATAAGGTAGAATTCCTTCACAGGCTACGGGTATAGAGCGGGGGAATGGGACTGATTGGATTGCTTTACAGAGAGCCGGTATGGACTCGATGGACCGAATGGCCTCCTTCTGTGCCGTTATGACTCTATAGGGGAGAAATTCGGTATCGCCCCATTTGGGGCGCAATTATCAGCCAGGCGCAAAGTTTAGCGCCTGGTGCTAATTATCGCCTCCGACTGCAAACTTGGCTATTAGCGCCACGGGAGGTGATTGAAGCGCTAAATCAGACGCTACACACCTGTCTTAAGGCGCAAAGGCTGAGGAGCGAGGTGCTACCACAAAGCACTGGCGAAGCTCATGTGATGTCAGTCAGCAATGGAACACAGACACATTGGCGCCGGCCAGATCTTAAAGGGGAGGGTCGATCTTGCTCTCCATCCACACCCTGCTCATTGCAGCTTTGAATCTTGGCCTGGAGAGATCTGTACATCAAATCTGCTGGAAAGAACAATGGAGAGGCCCAGGGAAAGAGGTCAGAGTGCAGCCCCCACAGTCTCTTCTAAATCGATGCAAGGAGGGTCAAATCAAAATGAGCCTGCAAAGTGCTGCTCAGTACCCAAAACTCCTTCACACAGCGTTGAATCTCTCCAGAAGTCTCTCTCTCTCTCTCTCAGAATGCGTGGTGCAAAAATGTCGCCGACAAAAAAAGGCAGGAAGCAGCCGCCTTTAAATAGCGCTCCCCCAGTCCCTTCCCGACTGCAAAACGCTCCCCTCAACCTGTCGTTGCTAGCGGCAGGCGGAAAGGCAGGGGACGCCACTCAATATCCGGTCCGGGGTGCTACCGGGGCATTGCACGCTCGACTGATGTCACGATCTGCAAGCGCAGGAGATCGTAGCGGTAGTGTTTAGCGCCGCCGCAAAATGTCTGGTCAATTTCGCGAACGACGCAAACATCGCCGCGCCCAGGCGCTAGTTGCTTTGTGCCCCATTAGCGCCCTCTTAGGGTGCTAACAGGAGGCGCAAAGCAACCGAATTTTTCCCCCTATGACTTTGGCAGGGCTATCACAGGCTACAAAACCCAGAGGATGTCTGCCAAAAGTGTCAAAGCATTCGCAGCAGGGAAATGAGCAGCCTGCCTCTATCTCTGCTGAAGCCACAGGGGGTGCACCTCCTGGAAGCACGCGTAAAAGAAAAAATTGCACAAAAGTAGATGCACAAGGGTAAGCACATGGGTCTTTAAAGAAGTGTTATTGTTAAGGTTTCGTTACTGTTATGACACATGTAAAAGTATTTATTTTCACCACTTTCCAGTCATGCCCATTTTTGTCTGCTACTTTGAAAGTGGCTTTGTGAATTGGAGTGAATGGTGAGACATAACGTTACCTCCAGCAATGGGGGTCAATGTGAAAGGAATGGCTTGTTCATTGTAAGGATACTTTATGGTGTTGTTGGGGATGGGGGGGTGGGGGGGGGGGCTGGTGGTGATGGATCTTGGCACAGCATGTGGCAGCCATATGGGTGCAATGCAGGAAGTTAAGTAAATCTGGCCATGATGAGGCCATTCCTGGCATCCTGGGCAGCAATGTGCTTGGGTGCTGGTGCCATCTCCACCTCAGGTTCCTCCTTGCTCCTCTTCCTCGCCTTCCAGCTGATGCCCCATCCTCCATCTCCTCCTCCTCTGAAGTAACACTGGTTTCATCAGGGGCAAAGTTGATATCATTGGCTGACCTGTGAAACATGGAATCGGTCACCTGGGTGATGCATCTGTGGGCAGCCAACTGTGAGATGCCGTAAATGTCTGCTGTAGATCCCTAGAAGGAGCCTGAGTCAAAGAAGTTGAGGGCGCTGGTGACCTTGACAGCCACTGGTAAGGAGTGTCCACCAGGTCCTCTGGGCTGCAGGTTTGGTTCCAGCAAGCTGCAAATGTCTGCGATGACCTGGCGCAATAGCCTGAGCCTCCTTTGGCACTGCTGCTCAGTCGTGTTGAGGAAGCTCATCCTCTGCCTGTATTCCCTGTGTTGGGGGTGCGGTGCAGCCCTGCGCTGATCCCCTCTCTCCGGTGGAGCATCAGGTCATTGAGGAGAAGGTTGTTGGTGTTGCTGCTGCTGCTGTTGTGCCTGGTGCTGCTGGTGTTGGGGCTCGTTCTGGTCCAATTCTGAGGACCAAGGTGAGACAGTATAAGCTGCACCCATGCTGATGTAATTGATGGCCGGTCTTCCCAGGTGTTTTTTTTTTTTTTTTTTGTTTTTTTTTTAAAAGGCTAACACAAGAACACAAATTGACAGGATATGCAGCCAGCAGGTGGTTTGACACGTTGGACCCCCTGGGACACATCTCATTGTCTTGGCTGTGCTCTTTGTTGTAGCGAATAATGTGAATAGATTTTGTCTGGGTTTAAATTGTGAATTCTGGGAGATTCTCTCATTGCTAACTTACCTGACGAAGGAGCGACAGCTCCGAAAGCTTGTAAAATTAAATAAATCTGTTGGACTATAACCTGGTGTTGTGCGACTTCTCATTTTTGTCCACCCCAGTCCAACGCCGGCATCTCCACATCATGATGTAATTGATGGCAGGTCAAGTAGAGATCAGAGGAGCAATCTGTCAATGGTGTGATAGTTCCTAGCATTGTGGTGAGAGTGGCTTCCGAGGTTGCAGAAAAGACTGGCAAACTCTAGACACCTGTATCTGTGCTCAAAATGGAGTCAGCAAGGGCCTTTCCCTTCGGCAAGCAATGAGGTTTCATGTGGGAATATTTATGTGGATTTCCATGCTCTGTATTAATGACCTTGCTCAATCGCCACTGAGCTTCCACCTTAGGTTGACAGACGTGGTTCCCGAGCTGCGTGATTCCCATGGTCATCCAGTGAAAATCAAAAGGCATGGCTAAAATCCCTGTTAAGGGTCTCACAACAAGGATTTAATGATCTTAATTAGGTCGCCTGCCTCTGCTGTTATGGTCCATGGTGTGCTGGCAAACGCGCCTGAGTTAAAGGCGTGAGGAGGCGGGATGACGGTGGGTTCCCAACGTGCTCGCAATTTCTGCAACTTTTACTGCCGAACAGCCTCCAATCCCGGCAGTGGGAAAATTCTGGCCTTTATTTCTCTTTCTGTACCTGATTTGACATTGAATTCACCCACTCTAATTTACACTTCCTTCTCAGTCCTTGCACTGTTAATTTCACAATCCTTCAAACTGATTGGTTAAGGAGATAAACAGTTGCTTGCTCTGCTCGCTCAGGTCCCAGATGCCCGGTTTCTCTCGCTGTGACGTTGTCAGCTCGCACTTTCAGCAAATTGCCATGTAAAAATTTTAAAAGCCTAAACATGCGAGAGCAAGTCTAACTAATGGCAGATGCCATTAGATGTTCTGCCACAGCAAATTATGGCCCCATCTCTTCTCACGCAATGAGCTAACATTAAGCCTTGTACCTGATCTACCACCAAAGGTAGCAAGCACTGCTGAACTGAAAAAAGCTCCCTCGTTTTAACCCATGACTTCTTCTGAAGACTTTTTCAGAGGAATTGAATGATAATTCAAATATTCCAATTGATGATCTTACTTACATTGTACACGTAAAAACACATTAGACAGGTTTGGAACTCAACACCCTCCATCCAATCATCAGGGCTTTACATATAAGTCTGCTAAGTTCTGAAGCGTATTAACAAGTTTCCAAACAAATGAGTCTGTCAGCTAACATGTAACCAGACGTTGACAATGGACATGCAATTAGCTCATTCAGAGTACAGGAAACAGCTGCCAGTCACATTGATGTGATCATTAGCAATTTGAAACAGCCTGATTTATGTTCAAAAGACACCATCTGATTCTTTAATTAAAAATGAAACGAGGCAAAGTTCCAAATGCGGACACCGTTTAACCTGATTCCCTCCACAGACTATAATCTGTGCTATTATGGAGTCTAACCAGCCCGGTGGAACCCAACCTGAGGAAACGGTTCTGCAGATACCCATGTAACATCAAGCATTAATCATACTTGACCAGTTGCCTTCCTTGACTTTCCACATTTGCACGCTCAGCATTTTGGGTAATTGCACACCTTCAGACTTTGATTCTCTGTTTATATTGGATGGAAAATCACGGGCTGGGGGTACACAGTTTTGGAAAAGTCAGCAGAGCTCTGTTATCTATGTGCCCCAAGGGTACTTTTGGCAGCAGAAATACCAGGAGTAGGAGGCGCGGACCTGAAGTGGAAACTCCCGTTCCACATTTCTATTGTCAACAACTTTTCTTCACTCCCCTCTCCTACTGGCTTTGACTCCTGCTTGTTTGACAAATCCACAGGAGGTGTTTGTCCAAATGATCATTCTCCATGTAAGCTGTGGAATTCCCTCCCTAAACCTCTCCGTCTTTCTGCCTCTCTTTCCTCCTTTAAGAGACTCCTTAAAACCTACCTCTTTCACCAAGATCTGCCCTAATATCCTCTTCTGTGGCTTGGTGTCAAATTTTGTTTGATAACGCTCCTGTGAAGCACCTTGGGATGTTTTACTACATTAAAGGTGCTATATAAATGCAAGTTGCTGTTGTTGTTGTTGTGGTTGGGAACCTAGATAGGTTTTTTTCCATAAAAGATTTGCCCGATTGGAAAGGTTAATGGAGATTAGTTACTGCAGATCCATGCCGACTTAGCACTTTGCCTGTATTTCCAACATTAGCCACATTCAGATCAGGCAAGGGCTTCATTTAAATATTAAAATCTAAGTAGGGATTTGCAGATATTCACGCAGATATGCAGCAAGCTCAAGATTAGATTTGCTGAAATGGACCCAAATGGCTAGTTGTGGATTTTAGACAGGCTCAAATGAAAGTGTGCCATATGAACACAATTGTAGATCTTACCTGATTTACATAGCTTCAGGTGCAGAATTGGACAGGTGCAGGGAGCACACTGGTGGTAAATGCAGGAAATGGTGCTTACATGGAATTTGAAGGGAAGTGGATAATTAAAGGGGAGCATCAAAATAGAGGGGCAACATTTCCGAAAGACTTTGGGGAGACCAGAACTAGGGGCCATAAATATAAGGTAGTCACTAGTAAATCCAATAGGGAATTCAGGAGAAACTTCTTTACCCAGAGAGTGGTTAGAATGTGGAACTCACTACCATAAGGAGTAGTTAAGGTGACTTGAGCATAGATGCATTTAAGAGGAAGCGAGATAAACACATGCGGGAGAAAGGAATAGAAGCATATGTTAATGGGGTGAGATGCAGAAGGGTTGAAGGTGGCTCATGTGGCGCATAAACACCGGCGTGGACCTGTTGGGCTGAATGGCCTGTTTTTGTGCTGTAAATACTATGATCTGTGCCCACCCACTGGTATCTACACACTTGGATTTGCAGACATAGGCGAACATACCTCACTTGCACGGCCATTTAGCACATGGGGTGGCTCCTATTCACAAAGGGATATGGTAACAGCACGCCTAATAGGTTTGCTACAATACTGACCTTTTTGACTCCTGCTTTAGGGTGGCAAACAGGCCCACCTTGCTCACAATCACCTCATGTAGCACCACCGTTACTTCAGCAGCCATTAAAAATGGGTTCAGGTGTTCTGCTACTTGTCTGCAGACTCGTGCCTAAACACTGGGTTTCCTTTCACTTCGCTTTTGCCCTTCAGCCCTGGAGAAGGCTACAATGGATTGGAATGCCTTTTGAGCCTTTTCTAAAGCTGCAATGATTTTTGCTTCCCTATGCTGACTCTGCTGTCACTTGCTCACATCCCTTTAAATTTCATGTTTGTGCATCTTTCTGCGCCGACCCTAGAGCACTCCCTGCACATGCCCAAATCTGCACGTCAATCTATGCAAATTATGATAAGGAGCTGACCATGGAAAATTGTGTGCAAATGGTACACTTCACTTTGAGCGAGCTTTGCACCCATTGCTAATCATTCAGTAATTAACTGCGTCCGTATTGGAAAATCTCTCCTGGTGATGGTTGCTAGTTTATTGTCCACGGAGCCTATCACAGTTGACCCTGTTCTCCAGCAGTGTTTTCACATGTAGGTAGGGGGGCCATTGGATAATGATCAGAAGAATGCTGGTTGCTTTTCCCATCCCCAGCCCGCGGAACAACATCAATCTAACCGATGCGTACAGCCAGTTCAGCACAGACCAGGAGGTGAAGCTGACACCTTCTGATCGGTATGGCTCAACTGATTACCTTGATCAACTGGATGTTATGTGAGTCGCTGTCACATCATGTGCCGCGTTTACCTGCTGAGCAATCAGAGTAGTCCGGCTGGACTTTTATGTGTCAGCATTCCTCATCTGAACATAAAAACAGACCATAAGAGCCCTTCATCCTCTCAGCAGTTCTTACTTAAGTCCGTTGCTTTATAGGCAGCAGGAACAATACCATTTTCCGACTGACATCTTAAGTACCCGCCAGCTGCTATTCACCATTTCACACAGCCAGTGAGAGCTGTCTGAAACCTTTAACAACTGTCTACTAAAAATCACAAGCCAGCTGCAATGTTCCATTCCAAGCACAGGGACAATTCAAAGCTGAAAGGGGAGGGGAGCGCGGCTACACAGAAAATGTCAATGGAGGTTACACATGACTGGCAGGTTCTACTTTAGGAACCACTGGCGTATAATGTTCTGCATCGTTCAAAGTGAGGAAAGACTAGCTTCAGTCGACCAGGTTATCCGGTTTTGGCAGGCCGTTACAACCCTGCGTTGTAATAGATTTCATACATTCGGCCTTGTAATAAATGGCTGCTCTCTTACGATGTGTCAAGTGTAATTATTGGGCTGTCGGAATTCATAGTTACTCTAAGTTTAAATGTGAAGTTCTAACTTAACGTAAAATGTGTGTTGGTGTATCCAAATGCGTAGAAGTTAAATTACTAATGTGCAGTTTAAATGGTTTTAATGAAGATTATTATGAGAAAGAAATACATAATGAATAACATTCTGCGTAAAGGTATGAAGACTTTCTGTCCCGCAAATCTTCATGTCATATTATTGATGATGTCATCACATTCATCCTGTTGTCAATGCTTTTCAGCCAAAAGAAAGGCAGCATAAATCTGCTGTTTATGATTTATCTGTCTCATAAAGGTGTTTTGAAACTGCTGCAAAAGTCCCCTGGATACCTTTAGTGTAATAAAAGATGCGGGAGACAGACACTTGCCAGCCATCTTTGATTTTGTAAAGATTCCTGCGTTCAGGGTGGAATTGCTATGCTACAGAAACAGTGCCGGCTGTCATGACATGTGAACATTGCCACGAATCCGTGCAATTCTCCACTGGATTATACCAGCACTTAAGTTGGTAGTCTTCATGGTAGGCCTTGATTATGCCGAGAAGCTGCTGTTACGATGTCTGCTACTGACTGGGTTTCTGAAAACTCAATACAAATAAGTAGAATAGCCACAACTCCGGACAATATTTTATTGTTTGCTCGTCTCTGAATCCATTACTTAGTTTGATAGGGTAAGGTGATGCCATACAAAAATGAGACTGTTTTTAAACCAATGTATCACAGAGGTAAGAATTTTTAGAAAGAATTTATAGGTAAAAAAATTCTGTGAATATTGGAACTCTGAAATAAAAACAGAAAATGCTGAGAATGTATAAGAAGTCGTATGGGATATCACTGTGGTGACTACATATTGCTACTTTGATTGGAAGCATATATGGTCCAAAGCTTAGCAGCTCTTGGGGTCACAATTACTGTCAATGATATATTTATTCTGTGGGCAATGTTGAAAGTCGTTATGGACCAGGAGAGTCAGAATTTACATTAATTCTGGGAGGGGTAAAAATAATTGTGAACTGAGTAGCAGTAATCCTCATACAACAAACCTACAGGGATTGTTTAAAGAGGAAGATGGCATTCCACATCTCAGCGCCCACGATGAACACCAAAAAAAAATGACAGGAGGTGAGCTGCATCGAACATATTCCATAGTCAAGAAGTCTTTATGCCACTAGCAGATCGCCCATGGCACTGCTCATGGTAAGTCAGAGTCAGAGGCCTCCTACACTGTTCCAATGAGCTCAAAGGAAGCTCGAGGAACAGCACCCCATCATTCGATTAGGCACTTCACAACCTTCCGAACTCCACATTGATTTCAATCACTTCAGATCAGAACCACCGTTTCCATTTTTCGGACAGCAGATGCTGGTAATGGTTCTACTGTTGACATTTACACCTCCTCTAGATCCAGCTTTTGTTTCTTTACTTGTCCCATTACCACCCCCTTTTGCCTTGTACCAACATCCTTTCGTCGTTTAATCACTCCTGTCCTCCACCCTGTTTGTTCTTTCCTCCTCCTTTCCCTTGGCTCTGTACTTGCTTATAAACTGTTAAATCTCCCAGGTCTGACGAAAGGTCATCGACCTGAAACGTTAACTTTGTTTCTCTCTGCACAGATGCTGCCTGACCTGCTGAGCAATGTTCCCAGCATTCTCCGCTTTTATTTCAGAGGATACAGTCTTTTTATAATAATAATTCTCAACGAAGTAGGATAGGGGGAAGGTTTCAAATGTGAAACTTGCAGAAAGTACGCATTAAAAGCAAGACATTTAATACATTACTGGCAGATCCTCGAGGGCTTTGCTCACCATGCTGAGCTTCACCTGGTATACTTTGCTTGATTTTAGACAAAAGATAAACAGCTTGGCCCAAAGATCATGAGGGTGTAATTGGATGCCCGTTATACGCTCCGCCCAATACCCGGTTCCACGACTTCAATAGAACTGAATATCGGTCGTGTCGTATAACGTGCCGGCAAAAGCGATTCCATCTGTTTTGCATCCCCACCCACGTTCCCTTTCCCCCAACGCATGTAAGATGGGAGAGGTCGTTTTTCAACCTCAAGCTCCTGGTAGAGAGCTCTGCTTATTGAGAGTAGATATTGAAATTCCAGTGACCACATTTTAAATAATGGTCAGAAAATGGTATGGAGCGTGCAGCAGAATTTCCAATATGAGCTTTCAGCAGGGTAGGTTCCCCACCGGGAACATGAGGCTGGAAAATTACCTCTTCGGCGTATACTTAGGATCCAACTGATCAGTTCAGGAGCGACTCACAGCAGGAGACCAGTGTAACCTCTCTGGATTCAAGGCCCATGGTCACTTTTCAATACGTTGCTTAAAACTGTTACTACCTCTGTCTTAACCGTGCATATGGACTGAAAAGCATATTCTTTACAGGAGGGTGAATTTTCCCAATTCTGTCTTTGGCCAGTCAGAGTATCAATCAAGGAAATCTAAATTGTATTTCATTTCCCAAGATATGTATATCCTTTGATCATCTAGCAATGAGTATTTGTTTAATTACTGACAGTAACACAGGCAAATTTAGAGATAAAATCTGAAAAAAAATTCTAAATCTAAAATGACTAATTGGCAATTAAGAATGATGATAAGGATGCACACAAAGTGCCACTTCATTTTGTGTATCCCAGAACTGTATTTGGTAATAAATATCTATGTATTATGCAAGGCTGGGTCCATAGCAGCAGAAGTAAGTGTTATTTAACATTTCCAATTGATTAAATAATAGCTGGAGGCAGGCAGTCTAATAATATAATAGGCTTGACTTACATTTATATAGCGCCTTTCACGACCTCAGGACGTCCCAAAGCACTTTACAGCCAACAAAGTACTTTTGAAATGTAGAAACACAGGAAGCATGGCAGTTAATTTGCACACAGCAAGCTCCCATAAACAGCAATGTGATAATGACCATATAATCCGTTTTAGTGATGTTGATTGAGGGATAAATGTTGGCCAGGACTCCCCTGCTCTTCTTCGAAATAGTGCCATGGGATCTTTTACGTCCACCTGAAAGGGAGGACGAGGACCTCACATTAACATCTCATCCGAAAGACAGCACCTCTGACAGTGCAGCACTCCATAGAGTCATAGGGGGAAAAATTCAGTTGGTTGCGCCTCCAGTTAGCGCCTTAAGAGGGCGCTAATGGGGCGCAAAGCATCTAGCGCCCGGGCGCGGCGATGTTTGCGCCGCTCGTGAAATTAACTAGACATTTTGCGGCGGCGCTAAACACTACCGCCACGATCTCCTGCACCGGCAGATCGTGACGTCAGTCGAGTGTGCAACGCCCCGGTATCGCCCCGGAGCGGATATTGAGTGGCGCCCCCTGCCTTACCGCCTGCCGCTAGCAACGACAGATTGAGGGGAGCGTTTTGCAGTCATGAAGGGACTGGGGGAGCGCTATTTAAAGGCGACCGCTTCCTGCCTTTTATTGTTGGTGACATTTTAGAACCACGCATTCTGAGAGAGAGAGACTTCTGGAGAGATTCAACGCTGTGTGAAGGAGTTTTGGGTACTGAGCAGGTTCATTTTGATTTGCCCTTCCTTGTATCGATTTAGAAGAGTTTGTGGGGGCAGCACTCTGAGCTCTTTCCCTGGTACTCTCCATTGTTCTTTCCAGCAGATTTGATGTAGAGGTCTCTCCAGGCCGAGATTCAAGGCTGCAATGAGCAGGATGTGGATGGAAAGCAAGATCAACCCTCCCCTTTAAGAACTGGCCGGAGCCATTGTGTGTGTTTTCCATTGCTGACTGACATCACATGAGCTTCGCCAGCGCTCTGAGGTAGTGCCTCGCTCCTCGGCCTTTGCGCCTTAAGACAGGTGTGAAGCACCTGATTTAGCGCTCCAATCACCTCCAGGGGCGATAAAAGTCAAGTTTGCAGTCAGTGGCGATAATTAGCGCCAGGCGCTAATCTTTGCGCCCGGCCGATAATTGCGCCCCAAATGGGGCGATACTGAATTTCTCCCCCATAGAGTCATAGAGTTATACAGCACAGAAAGAGGCCCTTCGGCCCATCGTGTCTGCACTGGCCATCAAGCCCTGTCTATTCTAATCCCATTTTCCAGCACTTGGTCCGTAGCTTTGTATGCTATGGCGTTTCAAGTGCTCATCTAAATGCTTCTCGAATGTTGTGAGGGTTCCTGCGGAAAGATGCTACAATTCCTGATAATCATTAGGACACCGAATAGACTTTTTTGGTGTTGGAGTGCTGACCATGTAGCCTTGCAATAATGATACATCTGACTTGTGGTAAGCAGTCCTAAATGGAAGCTGTTATCCCGGTGAAACCACTCTATAACCTTTAACTGCTCCACCAATACTCAGTAACATGTGCACGATCAAGCTCCATCATTGCCTTTATATAACACCTTCTCAGATATCTCAGATATATTTCAAAGCACCTTACATACAATGAATTATTGTAAGGTGCAGTAACTATTGTATGTAAGCAAATGTGGCAGGCATTTTGCACACAGTAAAACCTCACGGACAGGTAAATAGGGAACAAATGTTGCAGCTTTTGCAAAGGACTCAGTTATTTAAAAAATATATTGCATAAGACTGTATGAGACAAAAACCGGTATAAGCGAGGAGGCAGCAAATGCAGTCTTTGGGCAAATGATGGAGTGGCACACACTAGATACCCCTGTTTGATGGCTGGTGAAATAAGGGGCTGCTGTATAAGGTGGCGGGGAGGACAGTAGCCTTTCTTACCATTCCAAAGGACAGTAGTGCCTCGTGCCTTCAGGTAGTCAGGGTTCAATGTTATGTACATGGCCAGCAGGCATTGGAAACAGATAAGTGGAAAAAATGGCAACCTTCAAGGTAAGACGACTCAATGGTACCATTTATCAGGCAGATGGTCTAGGTATGTATCCCCGTAAAGGGGTAACTGACAATCTGCTCCACATTTATCACAATGCCTAATAGCATTTACTCCGCTTATGATGCAGGCCCATACTCCAGCAGGGCCACATTCAAGTGCAACTAACAACTGACACCCTTGACACACTTGCATCTTCAAGTGGCTTTACACGTAACACCATTGTACTGCAACCTACTTGCAAGATGCATAGTCACATACTGGGCCCAATAATGTGGTACCTGAAGTGCAAAAAGGTACTTTGCATCTGATATGCTGAGCACAGGGCAATGGAGGCAGAAAGCACCTAGGCTGTTAGGAGCAAAAGCAAAATACTGCAGATGCTGGAAATCTGAAATAAAAACAGAACATGCTGGGAACACTGAGCAGGTCAGTCAGCATCTGTGGAGAGAGAAACAGAGTTAACGTTTCAGGTCGATGAAGGGTCAACTCTGTTTCTCTCTCCACAGATGCTGACTGACCTGCTGAGTATTTCCAGCATTTTCTGTTTTTATTTAAGATGTTAGGAGCCTGTGTGCCAACTGTGCGCAAGACTCACCGAGGCCCCATTTACACTGCAATTGAAGCCGTCGTCTCATAATGCAGCTGGTCAGCCTGAGATGCACAGCAGTTGCTCAGTGCCCATTGCAAACTGGGCAAGGGAGGCGCCAGTGAATTTTCTTTCTTCTAACCTTCCACTTCCTTCAGCCACACTCTTGGGCCTCAAGGGGCCAGGTTTGCTCATGCGCTGGGTCAAAATCCTGGAACTCCCTACGTTACAGCACTGTGGGAGTACCTTCACCACACAGAATGCAGCGGTTCAAGAAGGCGGCTCACCACCACCTTCTCAAGTGCAATTAGGGATGGGCAATAAATGCTGGGCTTGCCAGCGATGCCCACATCCTATGAATGAATTAAAAAAAAATATGCATCTGCTGTCCTGGATGGCCCACAGCCACTGAACATCCTGCCCCCATGAACTCGGCACTCTCCCAACCTGTCATGAACAATTCACTGGGAGCAACATCAAAATATCCAAATGAGCTGATCAATGCATTAACGTGCAAGGTCAGCTCATTTGTGCGCAAGCACACACAACACCTAAAGAGCAACAAGGAGCCAGGACTCTATCATTGGCCCCACTGAAACACAGGATAGCCAGATGGCTATCATCAATGACCCCTCACCTTTGGGAAATGCTGGTGTGGTGACATTGGGCATTGTGTCACGCTGCTGTTGCTATTCAGTGGGAAAGGGGATGAAAGTGCTGGCCATGCTGGCTATTCATCAGTCACCTGTTTAACACTAATGTGCTGCAAATCATCCCTATGCAAGCCTGGAAGGAGGAAGAGGCAACAACGTTCAAGGAGGAGGTGACCTTGTCTGCCACTGACGGTGCTGTCCCAATGGTGCAGTTTGGCTGCCGGTGTTTTTGCAGCAGATGGTACAAACTTGCACAGCACTGATCCAGAGCCTGCAGGGCCAGTGCCAGGTAGGTGTGCCATGGTCTACAGGTAGTGTTGATGGTATAGTGGTGGATGTGGGCAGTCTGGACTTGGTGCTTGCAGATCTTCCTGACATGCTTTCTTTCACCTTGCACCACTTCAGTCATGAAATACTATTTTGTAGATGTTTCAAAAACTATACCCCTCATTAATTCTAACAACTTCCAGACTGCCACAGGACTCTCCATTCAGATGCCATGTCACTTCCTAGGTTCCTGTGAAAGTTTCTACTGTAAGTTCTTCTTTTTCACGTTCCTTTTCCTTTTAGCTTTTCTTGTTTTGCTGAAGTGTTAGAATTGTTTCAATTACAGTTGACTTTCTGGTGAATTAAAAGACCAAGAAATTGGTCTCATGTGTGCATTGAATTAGGAAAATGCTGGGCCATATATTCCGATGCCTACGGGTGTGTACGGGCTGTGTACACCCCCGTAGGGACATTGGAAATGCCGGTTTCAGGCATGCCAAGAATGACAGATCGGACGCCTGCCCTGGAGAAGGGCCTCTGCGAGCAGAGAGTTCTGCTTTCTGGAAAACCTCCGCCCTCAGAAAACCCTTAGAAATCTTATGCCTGGTAAAAGCAGGCATAAGGCCTGCTTTTACCAGCATAAGAGTTGAAAAAAAAGTTAAAACTTTTTTTTCACTCATTTATCATTTAAAAATACTTTTAAAAAAGGTAAGTTTATTTTTAGCCCAGTAAAAAACTTTAATTACTTTTTTCAAAAAATTAAATTTTTGTTTAAAATATTTAATTTATTGTAATTTCAACTAATTTTAAAAATGTGATTTAAAAAAAAATGTATTGAATGTTTTACAGTGTTCTTGGGGTGATCTCCATTCATATATTTGACAGGTCTATCTGTCAAGTGTATGAAGGGAGATTCCCTTCTCCTGTTGGCTCCCCATGGCCCATGTGATCCCAGGGATGTTGCGAACTGCCTGCGCCGCTGGGATACGTGGGTCCTGCACATTTCGAGTTTGGAGAGGCCCAGAAGCGGAAGTATATGCACCTCGGCAGCCCTCAGGTAAGTTTGTAGATTTTTCCAGATCGGAGGCCTCCGCACGCAGGAGGCTTCCGATCAGAAAATACGGCCCGCTGTGTTTAGGATACCAAACAATATATTTTTAAGTTTCTCAAAAACGTAATTTTCAAAAAGAGCCTCACGACAAGTGAAGCCCTGCTTCTTTTCACATCTAATTCACGAAGATCTTTCCCTTTGTCGTTATAGCTCAAAACTTTCTTGCGCCATAACTTGTTGGAAGTGCGATCTGATAAGTGCGAGGGCAAGCGGGCAACTGGGACCTTAGTGAACGACGGGACCAACAGTCTATCTCCTTAACCAATTAGCTTTAAGGGTTGAGAAAGAAACAGAGGAACGATAGAGAAGGAGGGTGAGTTAGAGTCAAATTAGGTACAGAAAGAGAAATAAAGAGAAGGAGAGAAAGATTGGATTCAAAGAGAGAGAGAAAAAGAGGCAGAAAGGAAGAGTAAGAAAACATTTTAAAAACTGAAATTTGAAATTTTTAAAATCTCTAAAAAGAATTTACCATATGCAGGAATTAGATTGAACAGTTTAAATTGTTCCCTTTCTGGGCCAGAGAGATTGATTGGCATTGAAATAACAATTATCACGTTGTTAAAAAGGTACTTACACTCTTAATTACCAGCCCTAACTTTCTGCGATGAGTTTAATGGGTAATTAATGTGCAAATCCTGCACGTTCTTAAAAATAATGGCAGAGGCTAAGAGCAAGATGCCGTTTGTGCGAAGCAATTGACAGAGTGGCAAAAGTCGGCCAGCAAGCTCTGGAGATTCGCAACTCACCGTGTATCTCTTCATCCCCTGAATTTGTGCGTTAACGGTGCATTGGGTTCATCGTCAACAGTGCATAGTGGTTCAGAAAGTTACGCACTGGATGTATCACTGCATCTACCCCAGTGGTATAGATTAAGCTGCCCAGGCATCACTTGTGGTGCACCTCCCCACAACTGTGGCTGTCAGCTGACATATATATGTGTCTCCAGAGCTCTAGCCACAGCTGGTCAACTTTGGGAAGTTCTGAGAGCCAGGATAAGAGAGAGAGAGATAGATATATAACAGAACTTTAGCCCTCCACAAAAGGTACTGAGTTATTCTGATAAAAGTTAGCTCTCTGCTGTGTAGAAGCAAGGAGGAATTTGAAAGGAATGGTGCTCTGACAAGGTGCTTGCGAGTTTATTAATCCCACATGCAAGAACAACTTATAGGGTGCTAGAAGGGCAAGTTGCATCCTGAATATAATAGCCATTTTATAGTGAGTCACATTTTACCCTAAGCCCCCTGGTCTAGAGTCCTGCACACTCAGGTCATTTATTCCTGTTCTCCCTTTATTTCCTGCCGATTTCTCCTGGGAGGAGCATTCTAGTTTAAGGTTACATTCCTGTGAATTGTTCTCGTTTGATCTTATGAAGCAATCAATATGCTGCTCTTTTATAGAAGAACCTTTTGCTCCTTTTTTGTACAGAAACGCATTGGCCTATTAAAAGTTATATAGCAAAATATAATCATCCGTCATATTAAATTACAGACCCCTGCCATATGTGCACTCTATTTCATAGTCACATCAGCCTTCTGTGATAGATTATTCTTAAAGGTTGACAATAACAGTGAACTCCAACGATGCTCTTTTTCCCTATTGTACACATTGAGAAGCTATCCCAGCAAAGTCTTCTTCCTCTAGAATCCACTAAGTAAATTCCTTCCTGAAAAAACGATATTTTCTTTGACGATCTCCTAAAAGTTGAGTTGGGTTATTGCAATCATACTGTAATCGCATCTATCCTCTTCCTTCTTTTCCAAAGTGGGTAACAACACACATATAGAGTCATGGGGGTGATTTTATCAATGGGGATGTGATGGAGGCGGGAAAGCTGCTTGTCAGGTTTTAGTCCCGCCTCCATCGACGTCTGGCCAACCCACGCTATTTTCCCTTGATTGGCCTTGTTAAGCCTGCCCAGCGGGCTTAGCAGGCCAATTAAGGGAAAGCCAGTGATAGAGAACATCAGCGTATGACGTTTCATCTGTCAAAAATTTTTGACAGATGAATTGTCATTGTTTGACAGCTTTCTCTGCCGGTGAGATGAGGCGGCTCCGCAGCCTAAAGGGATGAAGCCTGGAGGAAGAAGCAAAGTTAAGTAATCTTATTAAAACACTTTAGACTCACCTCACACACTTACCTCTCCACATTTGCACTCATCAATCTCCTGCACACCGGACATTTCGACCCCTCCGACCTCCGCAGACCCACGGCTCACCTCACTGACCCTGGCGCGGTTCGGAGCTATCGGGAAGCCCACACTTTAGGGCTCAAAATAGGGATTAGCCAAAAAACTGCCTGTTAACAGGCAGTTAATTGGCACTAATCCTCTTCCCGCCTCGAAGAGATGGGAGATGGGACCCGGCGCGGGTTGGGTACCCGCCTCTTGGGAAGATGGCACGGAGACGGGTTGGGGGCGGGATGGGTACCCGCTCCCAGATTCTGCCATTTTCCCGGCAGTCCCGCCTCCATACCCGCCTCCCCAGGGCTGGGATAATCGCCCCCATAGAGTCATTATGGCAGAGAAGGAGGCTATTCAGCCCATCGAGTCCGTGCCGGCTCTCTGTAGAGCAATCCAGTCAGTCCCATTCCCCCGCTGTATCCCTGTAGCCCTGCAAGTTTATTTCCCTCAAGTGCCTATCCAATTTCCTTTTGAAATCATTGATCGTCTCCGCTTCCACCGCCCTCGTCGGCAGCGAGTTCCAGGTCATGACCACTCGCTGCGTAAAAAAGTTCTTCCTCACATCCCCCCTGTATCTCTTGCCCAAAACCTTAAATCTGTGTCCCTTAGTCCTTGTACCATCAGCTAATGGGAACAGCCTTTCTCTGTCTAACAGAACTGGACGCAATACTCTAGTTGTGGCCTAACCAGAGATTTATAAAGGTTCAGCATAACTTCCCTGCTTTTGTACTCAATACCTCTATTTAAGAAGCTCAAGATCCCATATGCTTTGTTAACTACTCTCTCAATATGTCCTGCCACCTTCAAAGATCTAAACATGAACCCCAGGTCCCTCTGTCCCTGCA
Source organism: Squalus acanthias (assembly GCA_030390025.1). Lineage (NCBI taxonomy): Eukaryota > Metazoa > Chordata > Chondrichthyes > Squaliformes > Squalidae > Squalus > Squalus acanthias. The sequence goes on along the minus strand of CM059436.1, from coordinate 80,421,137 downwards.
CACTCTTTAGAACTGTGCCATTAAGTCTATATTGTGATTTTCTTTTGCTATTATTATTCTTGGGATGTAGGCGTCACTGGCAAGGCCGGCATTTTATTGCCCATTCCGAGTTGCCCTTGAGAAGATGGAGGTGGGACTTCTTCTTGAACCCCTGCAGTCTGTGTGGAGAAGGTGCTCCCACAAAAACTGTTAAGTAGGAAGTTCCAAGATTTTGGCCCAGCAACAATGAAGGAACGTGATACATATCCAAGTTGGTATGGTGTTTGACTAGATGCAGAACTTGGAGGCGATGATGTTCTCATGCACTGATGCCCTTGTCCCTCTAGGTGGTGGAAGTGCTGCCAAAGAAGCCTTGGTGAGTTGCTGCAGTGCATCCTGTAGATAGGACACACTGCAGTCACTTTGTCCCGGTGGTGGAGGGAGTGGATGTTTAAGCTGGTGGATGGGGTGCTAATCAAGTGGACTGCTTGGTCCTGGATGGTGTCGAGCTTCTTGAGTGTTGCTGTAGCTGTACCCATCCAGGGTTCTCTAGAGCATAGGTCACAAGATATTTTTCCTCCCTTCTCCAGGACCTACAATAGATTACGGCACTTACTTTAAGAGTATGGAGATAATCACATGGTGATGACATATCACATAGCTACACCGTGAAAATTCTCTGACAATATACGGCACCTGTGTGAGCTTCCCTGGCACATAATATGATGGCTGTCAAAATATATTTGTCAGATTTGACTGGTTAAGGAGTTAACTTTGCCTGAAAATTTCCCCAGAATAGCAACTACGGCCGCAATTTCACCTACCAAGACGGGCTCAGTGTGGCCGAGGTAGGTGACGGGTTGCGACCCCGTTCCTGGCTCCATCCCACTCTGTGAGAAGAATTTTCCATTGATTGGGCTTGTTAAGCCTGCCCTGCGAGATCCCTGGCCAATTAAAAAGAAGCGGGTCTGATGACATCATTTGATGATGCGTCATCAGCCGGTTTCCTTTAAGGGACCATGTCCACATTCATTTTGACAGTTGTGCTGACAGTGTTCTGCAGCATTGAGGTGCTGCAAACACTGACAAGCACTGCACAGAGGTGCATGGCTGCACCCAGGCTCACCCATGACTCCCTCCATATGCTTATGGAGGGAATCACAGCACGCATGGAGGTTCTCTTCCATTCCAATGGGTGGAAGAGACCTCCCCAGGAGACCAACACAGCCTGGTTGCACATTGCACAGGAGGACACAAGCAGGGATGTCATCAGGAGGACCTGGCTGCAGTGGCGCAAACCTTTCAATGATCTCAGTAGATCACAAAACGTTACTGCAAAGCCACACTCAACCTCATCCTGCTGTGCCACTCATCACATCCCCATCACTCTGCCTTCACTACCCTACTCCTGCACATCCTTACTCACACCAACTTACCTTGCTCCTCCACCCATCCCTCTCTATCTACATTATCACTTCCCCATCTCACTAGCCACCCCACACACTCACCCTCATCCTTGTCCAATCATACCAACTAACAACACACAAGGGTAGGCACTAGGGTGTTTTCCCCAATGTTCATGTAAAGTTTCTGTTGATGTGTTGTCAAACATTGAAATCTTTATTTTCTACACTTTGCGTTTTTGGACGGATATGTGTGCACCTTTGGAAGTGGCTTAGTGAGTTGCAGTGAATGGTGAGACATAACGTTACCCCCTACAATGGTGATGAGTGTGAAAGGAATGGTTTGGGCATTGCAGGGATGCTTTATGTTGCTGGTGTGGGGTGGTGCCAACCTGGCGCATCATGTGGCAGCCAGGGTGTACAGCGTCAAGTGAAGTAAATTTGGACATGGTGAGGCCATCCCTGGCCTCCCGGGCAGCAATGCTATCGGGTGCGGATGCCCTGTGTCCTGCGCAGCATCAGGTGATTGCGGAGCAGGTTGGTGTTGTTGTTGGTGATGCTGGCGTGCCTGGTGATGTTGGTGTTGGGGCTGATTGTGGTGGGATTCTGAGGACCAAGGTGAGATTTTTTCAAGGGCACCGATGTTGCTGGAACAGATGGCAGCTGAAGTTGAGATGACAGAAGCGATCTGTCAGTGGTGAGAGAGATTGCTCCAAGGAGGTGACACTGGATAGAGAGTTTGCTTCAAACACTTCAAACTTCCATAAAGCTGAAAAGTTTATTCCAAATACTGAAGGCTCCAGCATCTAACATTGGAAAGTGAACAGCTGTGAAATGTTTGCTTTTATTCCACTTTTGCAGCTGTCAACTATTCAGAGGAATGGAGAGTCATTGCGAACCCGACATACTTACCTGACGTGATCCATGCACGCCAGGAACCCTGTGAAAAAGCTGGTAAAATGGTAAGTACATGGTAAAATGGTAAAATGCTGCTTAAGTACCTTTTCACAAGCCTTTAAGTTTGTGAATTGGCTGACCCACCGCTTAGTGTCGGGTCTGTTCAGGGATGACAGACCCGACTCTTGGGAAACTGACACGGAGGCGGGTTGACAGCGGGATACTGACCCGCTGTCAATCTTTTTGATTTTGACAGCGGACCTGCCTCCGAACCCGCACTCTGAGCGCCGGTAAAATTCCAGCCTATGTCTCTAATTTTACCGTTAGTTAAAAAGTATTGCATTGAATTTCATTAGGAATTAGCATAATTACGAGTGACACAACAGGCAGAAGATTTTTCATTCAGCAGTAATTCCAAATGGAGCTGGTGCCACAATGTAGAGTGCGGATGCTACTTAGCGACACCATTTTGTAACTTCATCAGTAGATGCACAGGACTTCCATGCTAGGCTATTATGGATCAGCTGTCTTTAATAATCAGCACCATGAATAATATTCATGTTTTTCTTTTGTTGCCTCATAGATAATAGCTGAATGCTATTAATGATGACACCTTGGATGCAATGCGGTAGACTTTGGTCTGGGTTCGTTTTTGGGCCCAGACTTGGCTCATCGCTGACTAATTTCTGGATGGGGTCCTTCAACAGGCCTTAGGCCAATAATTTTAATATTTAAGGGGCCCAACGCCTATTTTAGGTATCCGCCCCAGACTCCTAAAAAAGGACTCTACAAGTTCAGCAGAGGGACCAATGCCTGCGCAGATTGGGCACAGGCTGTCCCACTGCTAAATTGGTATGCTTTACATCCATTTTATGCCCGAATAATGGACGCAATGTTTGCCAATATCCACCTCAACGTGTCCGAGGGAGTACACTCATCTTTGATATTTTATATGAAGTTACAGTACAAAGCCCTTACCCCACTGGTCTTTTCAACATTTCTTGATTTAAGGAGGTGGGCTTATACTTTATGTGGCTTGGCAGGAGGTGACACTGTCTCCTTAAGCATCTAACTCGAAGCACATTGATTTCTTACCAGCACTCCAGTATTACAATGGCTGTAGCTCAAAACCATGCTGGAAGTAAAATTAATGTTTTAATACCTATTCAGTGATGTATAAGTATGTTTTAGTGCCACTGCATTTCTTGGTTTTGTCTTTAGTGCCATGAGAAATATGAAAAAATAACATTATGCCAAACATAGTGAGCTACACACTGTGTTGGAGCCCCAAAGGATGCAGTGTGGAGTGATGGGATGTAGATTTGCAACGGCAAACATCACAAAATACTTAGAAATGAGAGCAAGTGTTTGACCCGTATTAGTTCATCCATACAGAAGCACCCCACAGTTGCAATATCTAATTGTTTCTTAAATGCATCTAGGGCATTTAAACCTTATATTAGTTTGAACCCATGTCTCCTTGCCCTACTCCCATAATTTAATTTAAGGTTTATCTTTTCCATATTTTATGTACCAACATGTTCAGTTTTTTATCTCAGCCATGCTCAGAGGTGCCAAATAAAGACCAGGTACTTCAAAGAAAGCTTCTTTCCACACTCTTTTTGTTCACTTCCTAACATTAGCATTGTCAACACTTGCAATTCCTTTGGATCTCCAAATGATTGTATTTTACATGTGAGTCAAAGCATTAAAGAACGAGGCTCACACATAAATTGCAAGTGTTGCCAATGCTATAGTTGCCAGCTTTAGAATGTTATTGGTGAAAGTCTTGGACTGCTCACTTGTCCAACCTTTCTGCTGGAAATGATTGGTAACAATGGGGAAAAATGGAAATGCTTAAAAAATCCTTCCCAACGTATTAAAATCTCTAGAGCAATCTGACGTTAGCTGACGATGAGACAATAACTCTTATATAGAATAGTTACTACCATCTGGATTCTATGGGGATCACAATACTGAATTCAGAGCCCGATTTTAAACTCGGGGAGCGTTTGTGGTGGGTGTAATGTGGGAGGGAAAGAGTTTAGCTTGAGACCTGGGTCATTTGAACTCCCAGATGCATTTGCATGGTGCAGCACTGTTTCCTGTCCAAAGTCAGCGGGGAAGGACGTCACGATGGGTGGGAGCAGGAAATCGGGCGGGAGGCCAATGCAACTGGCAACCCAAGGGAATGGTCTCTGGCACAAGGTTAGTGCTCCTGGTGTGTGGGAGGGAGGCAGAAGGCCAGGGCTGGGGAGGCCCAAGGATTCCTTGCTGCTCCTGGCCCACAAGGAATCCTCGCCACTCTGCAGCCTCCCGCCAGGTTTTCTGGAGGGTTTGGCATTGTAAGAGCATAATAACATAAGAAATAGGAGCAGGATGATACCCTTAGTACTCAAAAATCTATCGATCTCAGTCTTCAATATACTCGTCGACTGAGCATTCGTAGCCCTCTGGGGTAGAGAATTCCAAAGATTCACAACCCTTTGAGTGAAGAAATTTCTCCTCAGCTCAGTCCTAAATGGCCGACTCCTCATCCTGAGACTGTGACCCTTGGTTCTAGACTCCCCAGCCAGGGGAAACAGCCTCTCAGCATTTACCTTGCCAAGCCCTCTAAGTATTTTATACATTTCAATGAGATCACCTCTCATTCTTCTAAACTCTGGGGAATATAGGCCCATTCTACTCAATCTCTCCTCAAAGGACAAACCTCTCATCCCAGGAATCAGTCTAGTGAACCTTTGTTGCACCCCCTCTAAGGCAAGTATATCCTTCCTTAGTTAAGGAGACCAAAACTGTACACGTGTGGGCCTCTCGCGATCTCAGGTAAAAATCGTGTCACTTTGCCTTCGATATCAGCATATTAAGTAGGCCCTCGCTTGCCTAAAATGTCCATGGTTGAAATGGCGGTGGGCGGGAATGCGGAGCAACCCCCTCCCGACTGACATTTTAACCACCTGCCCATCCCGTTCTTGCCAGGCGGTCTGGGTTAAAATCGGGCTCAAAATAATGCGGATTCTCCTGGCCAACTTAAGATGGAAAATATTTATCAAATGTTCATGAAAGTTAATTGAAGTAGCAGAGAAAGAAGGAATATTAATTCTACCTGCTGAGATCATTATACTTTTAATTTCCAGGACTGTTGGGCCCAATCTAATTATTCTCCTTGAAGGAGAAGCAAGTCAGAAGGATGAGAAAATACAAAGTAAAATCCACGAGAGACTTTTGCCAACATTTAGCTGAAGATATCATGTACATTTATGTTTGCAAAATTACAAGCTGTATAAAAACTGTGGGCAATCTTTTTTTTTCTTAGAGAATTAAGTACATAACAGCATAAAAGTGCTCTGTCCATATTTCCCTTACATAATCTCTTTAACAGTGAAACTGTGGGGAAGGTTGACATGTTTCCAGCTGCCTATAAAGAGGAACAATTTTGTTAATGCTTTATGAATTCTTCTATTCATGTAAAAGGTTACATCTGTGCTGTAGCTCCCATTAACCACCTTGTGTTGAAAAGAGTTACAGTAATTTTATTAAATTACAATACAGATGCCATGAATCATATTGAATGAGGTCAGGCAGCATAATTTATTCTCCTATGAGGTAGTCAATACTAAGAAATTAAACACAGCTGCCTCCTTTAAGGTTTCACATATTTTAATTATAAATCATGTTTTTGTTCATACAGAAAATTAATAGCACAAAGAACCTGATCTTGGAATCACGAATCAACAGATTAAGGCTCTGGCAGTTTGAAAGATCTGGGTTAAAGCTTATCATTTATCTCAAATGTTCAATTCGAACTTTCCTTTGTTGGAAATTACCTTCAGGGTGACATCATGCGCTGCACATATGGACTGGAAATCAGGCCGGAATGATGTCATTCATCACTGAAAGGGTAGAAAGCGACATCATAATCAGTCAGCACCCCCCCCCTCCCCCGCGCTGGGCAATTAGGATTGTGTTCGGACAAATGGGAAAGTGCAGAGCTTCACACATCGGAAGTACCTGCAGTTAGTTTTCAAATGGCAGCGTTGAATTACATAATTGAGAGAGCAAATTAATACAGTATTACTTGAAAACAAAGCAGGTTGCGAGGAAGCACGGTTAAGGCCAGGGCAATTTAAGAAGCACCTAAATGCTGTAGTGGGAAGAGGACAAGGTTAGTTTCCTGGTAAGATGAAGAGGACTAAACTTGGCTTGTATTACCTCGTGTATAGAAGATTTAGGGGTGATCTGATCGAGGTGTTTAAAATGATTGAAAAAAATATTTGATAGAGTAGATACAGAGAAACTAATGGAGGAATCAAGAATATGGGGAGATAATATTAAAATTAGAGCTAGGCAATTTAGGAGGGAAATCAGGAAGCACTTTTTCACACAAAGGATAGTAGAAATCTGGAATTTTCTCCTCCAAAAGGCTGTGGATGCCTGGGACAATTGGAGCTTTCAAAACCGAAATTGAGAGATTTTTGTTAGGTAAGGGTATCAATGGATATGGAACAAAGGCGGATAAATGGAGTTAAGATACAGATCATCCATGATCTAACTGAACGGTGGAGAAGGCTTGAGCTGCCGATGGACTCCTCCTGTTCTTCTGTGCCTATGTAATGTATCTTACGATCCTGTGATTACCAAAAATGGGACCCAGATTAACTGAAAGAAATATTTAGAGAATGGAAAGAGGAATATATGTGGCCCTCGGGGGCCACCCCAATCAGCCCACATATGCGTAAATGGGGTTTCTGCCATTCTGTCGCCTAAAGTTACAGTGAGCGTTTGGGAGACCCCCCCCCCGACCCACCCCCCTCCCCCGAGGAAATTTCTGGCACTTGTATATAGTCGACATTTTTCAGAACAATGAGTTCAGGAATGTAAAAGATAAAAAATATTAATATATATAAATTCACTACAGAAGTGGGAGAAATAATTAATGGCATTGATATAACCAACTCTCGACTGTGATAAGTCTCATAACCTTTTTCAAAAGTCACTAGTTTAGCCAGTATAATATATTAAAGACAGGAATTTTGGTTTGCATAAGCATTCGTGTCACTTATGAAATAACATCTTACAAACAGAAAAAGGATGTAGATAAGCGAAATTCCATTGACACATATTACTGTTTTCTTAAAGAGGCAGGTGCTTTTCAACCTCCATGGGCCAAATTAGCCCAAAGTTCTGATTTTGTTTCCAAATGTAGCCTAGAAATTGCTGTGGGTGATACTAAACTATCAAAAATGTAACTTATTTGTATGAAATTCCTCTTTCTATTTTAGTGAGACTTTAATCCATTTCTTTTAAATGGATTAACACCTTCATTAAACTAGCAGGGAGAAGAATTTCAGATGACTGCAGTAAATGCTCTGCCACTAATATTGAAAACACCAATTTATTGGCACCCAATGTGGCTCATTTGAGATTTTCTTTTATCTCAAACTCAGTCATTATCCAGGCATGCATTCTATCAATCTGTAAAGCAAAGAGAATGAGTAAACACTGTTGAGGTGAGGAGGGAGAGAATCTCCCAACACTGTAGAAGTGGGGGGGAGGGAGGAAACTTCCAACACTGTAGAGTGGGGGGGAGGGAGGAATCTTCCAACACTGCAGAGTGGGGGGGAGGGAGGAATCTTCCAACACTGTAGAGTGGGGGGGAGGGAGGAATCTTCCAACACTGTAGAGTGGGGGGGGAGGGAAGAATCTTCCAACACTGTAGAGTGGGGGGAGGGAGGAATCTTCCAACACTGCAGAGTGGGGGGGGAGGGAGGAAACTTCCAACTGCCAGCAAATGTCATCCCATTTTCCACCAGGGAGTTGAGTGGAATCTGGATTTTGGTTGGATTACCACCAGGCTGAATCATCCACACTATACCTATTTTGTGGGAGTATTTTTCTTGTTCAGTTCTGAATGTCACCAATTTACTCAGTTTTACTTAGAGGGGGAAATCAACCAAATTAGTAATCAATCAGATTGTCCATTATGATTCAAACCTTCTGCCGGTGTAGAATTTAAGCATACTCAGAGGAGGTTTACAAACTGCACACACTGCCTGCAAGGCAGAATGGAGAAATAGACTCTCAGAACCATAACTTACTAATCACAGTATAATGCATTGTACCAGAGGTTTTTTTGCTCCATTACTAAACTTTATGGTGGTAAACTAATAACTCTTGCATAACCTTTCACCTGCCATGTGGGGTTACTCAATAATCACAATCAAGAGGTAGAACCAAACGCACAGTGTAGTTCAGCTACTACAAACTGCTTCTTCATATTTTTTTTATGACCTTTCTCTCTCGGAAGTTCTCACAGGAAAGAAGGACCCGAACCAACATTCCGACAGAAGCTATTCAACACGACGAGGATAATTTTCACCATCACGGCTTGGGCAGTGAACTGGTGGAATGGAGCGGCCACCCAATATAGAACCCGTCATTGAAATCAATGGAAATAAAAGTCGGGCAGATTCTATAACGGGCATGTGCGACCCACTCCACCAATTTATTGTCCAAACGGTGAAGGTGAAAATTAACCCCAATGTGATATGTGGTGGGAGAATCACCCCGGATGGATTACTGCACTCCCATTTTATGTGATTGAAGTACACAGTGGTGTCCCCCAGGGGTCGGTATTAGGACCACTGCTCTTTTTGATATATATTAATGGACTTGGGTATATCAGGCATCATTTCAAAGTTTGCAGATGACACAAAACTTGTAAATGTAGTAAACAGTGAGGAGGGTAATAACAGACTTCAGGAGGACATGGACAGACTGGTGAAATGGGCAGACACATGGCAGATGAAATTTAACACAGAGAAGTGTGAAGTGATGCATTTTGGTAGGAAGAATGAGGAGAGGCAATATAAACTAAATGGTACAATTATAAAGTGGCTGCAGGAACAGAGAGATCTCGGGGTTCACATACACAAATCTTTGAAGGTGGCAGGACACGTTGAGAAGATGGTTTTTAAAAAAAAGCTTATGGTATCCTTGGTTTTATAAGCAGAAGCATAGAGTACAACAGCAAGGAAGTTATGCTAAACTGCGAGTTGTTATGCTCTGGAATCCACTGCCTGAAAAGGGGGTAGAAGTAGATTCAATAATAACTTTCAAAAGAGAATTGGATAAATACTTGAAGGAGAAAATTGCAGGGCTGTAGGGAAAGAGCAGGGGAGTTGAATTAATTGAATAGCTCTTTCAAAAAGCCGGCACAGGCACGATGGGCGGAATGGCCTCGTTCTGTGTTGTATCATTCTATGATTCTATGATTCTATTATGTTTGGGTGTTGCTCTCTTGATTGAATATAACTCTCATTGATCACTCACAAGTTCACAGCCAATGTATTTCTTTTTCTTTAAATGCTCTGAAACACATTCCCCCTCTTCATGCGATTCAGGGCTACTTGCTGCCCCCCAAAGAAGAACAAGGAACTGCAACTTCTACAAATAGGTTTTCTTTCTTGATAACGGACATTGAAATAAAACAGGAAGAGGCGGAGGTTCTACAACAGAAGATAACTTCGAAGAAATAGAAGAAGCAAATGGTGAATTTGCTTTGAGTCCTGATGATACAAAAAGCAATGAAGAAAGTGATACAGTTAATGATCGGGCTGGCGGAGTGAAAAACCATTCTACACAATCAATTCCAAGGGTAAGCTACAATGAAGGATGTTCTTACAGTGCAGCCAGGCTTAGCAAATGTTAGCACTAGCATCAAGTCCATCTCTGACTCTATCCATCTGTTTTGAACTTTTCTTCACACCTGATATCTTGGAAAAGATATGCATGCCCTTGAATAAAGAAGCTAAGTGTTATTTTCACTCCTTTGTACTGACTTTATTTACATTGGTCCCCAAAGACACAACTAGAGCCACTAATTGACCCCAAGCTGTAATCTACATTGTAAAATTCAGATGGTCATCCAAGGGAAAATCTGCTGAGCAAAAAAAAATAACATTTTATAACCTGACACTTCATGGCATTACATGGAAAAGGAATGTTTGCACAACATACTTGTGAAAGGTTACTGGTTATGACAAATAATTTGCATGTTTTGTAAAATGGTACAATTCAAAACATATGCAACAATAAAATCACAATAAAACTGGGCGCATGAGCGTCTTTTGAAATGAGAAAGAAAAATCAATACCATCAAGGAAAAGATATACAAGACAGGGAACCAATTAATTAAGCAAAACCTTCTTCCGAACAAAATAGAAATTCCAATTGAAGGCAATACTGGCCAATTGCTGAGCTCACTAGAAGAACCAGGTAATAGGACGTGTATATACCTATCCCTGGCTAGAGAGGCAGGTCTGCTGATAATGGAAGTTGTGCACCATTGGCCTGTATTTTCCGATGCCTACGGGTGTGTACGAGGTGTGTACATCGGAAATGGCTTGCTTTTACCAGCATAAGAGTTGAAAAAAAGTTTTTAAAAATACTTTTTTTTTTACTCATTTATAATTTAAAAATACTTTAAAAAAGGTAAGTTTATTTTTAGCCCCGTAAAAAACTTTAATTATTGTTTTCCAAAAATTAAATTTTTGTTTAAAATATTTAATTTATTGTAATTTTAACTCATTTTAAAAACGTGATTTAAAAAAAATGTATTTAATGTTTTACTGTGTTTTTGGAGTGATCTCCATTCATATATTTGACGGGTCTATCTGTCAAAAGTATGAAGGGAGATTCCCTTCTCCTATTGGCTGGCCTGGCCCACGTGATCCCAGGGACGCTTGCGAACCGCATGTGCCCCGGGATACGTGGGCCCTGCGCATTTCGACTCTGGAGAGGCCCATGATCGGAAGTGTCCGGACCTCGGGAGCCCTCAGGTAAGTTCGTAGATTTTTTTCCGACAGGAGGCATCTGCACACAGGAAGCCTCCTATCGGAAATTACGGGCCATCTTTTTTGGTCTTCAATGGTTTTCTGTTGATTCTAATTGAAGCACATTGTTAGCCCTCTGACCATGTGTACTGTAACAATTTTGCTGACCTCTTCTGGATTATAAAACAAGACCCCCACTTCCTCCCATCTGGTCCAAACATCTGAGGCATTGCTTTAGCAGCTCGAAAGCCCATTCAGTGAAGGCCCTGGTTGTGCTATGTGCCTTCCTGCCTTCTCTAACTATTCCTCTGCTGAGATACAGTAGTTAAACAGAGCTGTCACCCGCCATTGAAGCACTGTGCAGCCCTTATTTCTCAGGAGATGAAAACGGCATTATTCCTTCTGTTTCAAAGAGATGTGTCGGGTTTAATTGCCTCAGAATGAAAGCATCATGTGTAATCCTCAGGAAGTATGCTCTGTTGTGCATTATTTGTGGTCAGTGCTCACATATCGTTTGCGTGCGGATGGAACAATGGGGTAGCTTTATCGATGGTCCTCACTGTACGGCAGGCCCTGACCATGCTAACGGGTTTGGACGATCGAGTGAGTAGACCTTAGAACTATTTCTCACTCAATTCCTTCTGCCTGCTATTTTCTGACCAGATAATATTTTGTGCCCAAAGCCCTCTCTCACAAAATGTATGATGGCCTCACTAAGGCCATGTGAATGATTTAAATTTATCTAAATTAGGTTCCCATGTCTCCTATTGTGAGGGCACTCATTTAAAATCAACGTTGCTTGGAAGCCACATTCTGGCTTTTCAAAGTTTGTGCTCCTTCACTAGGGAGACAATCAAAATGTGTGTCAATATTTGTAACTGCATCTAGATTCTTGCATTTTTGCGTTACCTTTTCTGTATTATTTATTTGCATTTACTGTCGCTTTGGTTTTTTGCCTTAATTTTGCATTTTTCTTGCCCCTGAATTTTCCATCTGTTGCTTTTTAAGAACTGTAATTTTAGTTGCAGCTCAGATGGGAATTCCTCTGGGCACCTCTCTCCTGCTTATTTTGGAGGAGCATGAAGTGGATCTGAAAAGGGACCAGAGGCACGGGCAGTTCCACCTGAGGCAGACTGACTGCAGCTGCCCTTACCCAACCAGCCATGTCTACAGATGTCAACACGGTTACCCAGATGTGTCTGAGGAGGTCTGCCTTTGCAGGCTCTGCTTCACTAGGGAGACAACCACAATATTGTGCCATCTCCTCCAGCCTGAGTTTCAGACAAGATCAACAACAGGGGAAACTCGGCCAATGGCTGTGAAGGTGAACTTTTATGCACTCTGGATCATTCCAAATCCACTCAAGGATATATGCCAAATGAGTTACTTAGCATTGCCCTGATGCATACAACAGGTGACAGATACCTTGTTTTCCAGCTCAAACTCCTTTCTAATTTTCACCATAGAAAACAACCAGTAGCTTGAAAGAATACTACACTTTCTCTCAATTTGGGTTCCCCTAAAATGCAGGGCATTATTCACGGCATGCGTATAGCTATACAGGTTCCTACAATGTACTTCATGTGCAGAAAGGGGGTCCATTCCATTAATATGCAAGTGGTCTGCAACCATAAGTGTACAATTATATAAGTGATACCATGCTAACAGTCATGACACCTTTGTTCTACAGCAATCCACCATTATTTGAAGGAGGAGAAAGACTGGACAGATGGCTTCTTGGTGACAAAAGATACCCAAACCAGCCCTGGCTCGTGAATCTCTTGAGACAACCACCAATAGATGGACATTGATATAATAAGGTAGACATGGCAATCTGGATCATGACGGAACGTACCACTGGCATTTTAAAACAACAGTTCAGATGCTTGGATGGATCGGTGCAATTTTGCAGTGTAGCTCTAACAAGATCTCAAAGATCATAGTACTGTGTTGCATGTTGCTGCACCAATTTGCCATATGGCATTAGCATGGTGCAGGTGGAAGAGTAGGCCCAGGCACAACATTGACAGAGGAGGACACTGAGATAGATCCAGAAGAAATACCTACTGAGCACCAGTTTCCACCAAGGTGCGTTCTAAGGCAGACTTGAACTGACAAGATCTCTAGCTAAGTGCCTGATCTGCTCACTGTACAAACAGTCCAGTCTACATGTGAATAATACAATGGCACAATACACTATCCCATCATTGTCCGCTACCATACTTTAGCTACCAATCCATTAATCTGTTGCTCCCTTATTCCACACCTAGAAGTGTTTTTTTGACAAGGTACCACACAAAAGATTACTGCACAAGATAAAAACTCACGGGATTGGGGGTAATATACTGGCATGGGTGGAAGATTGGCTATCTAACAGAAAACAGAGAGTTGGGATAAATGGTTCATTCTCGGGTTGGCAATCAGTAACTAGTGGTGTTCCGCATGGGGTCAGTGCTGGGACCCCAACTCTTTACAATCTATACTAACGATTTGGAGGAGGGGACCAAGTGCAACGTATCCAAGTTTGCAGACGATGCAAAGATGGAAGGGAAAGCAGTGAGTGAGGAGGACATAAAAAACCTGCAAAAGGACATAGACAGGCTAAGTGAGTGGGCAGAAATTTGGCAGATGGAATATAATGTTGGAAAGTGTGAGGTTATGCACTTTGGCAGAAAAAATCAAAGAGCAAGTTATTATCTAAATGGAAAGAAACTGCAAAGTGCTACAGTACAAAGGGATCTGGGGGTCCTGGTGCATGAAACACAGAAGGTTAGTATGCAGGTACAGCAGGTGATCAGGAAGGACAATGGAATCTTGGCTTTTATTGCAAGGGGGAGTATAAAAGCAGGGAAGTCTTGCTTCAGCTATACAGGGTACTGGTGAGGCCACACCTGGAGTACTGCATACAGTTTTGGTTTCCATATTTAAGAAAAGATATACTTGCTCTAGAGGCAGTTCAGAGAAGGTTCACTCAGTTGATTCCGGAGATGAGGGGGTTGACTTATGAGGAAAGGTTGAGTAGGTTGGGCCTCTACTCATTGGAATACAGAAGAATGAGAGGCGATCTTATCGAAACATATAAGATTGTGAGAGGGCTTGATCGGGTGGATGCGAGGAGGATGTTTCCACTGATGGGTGAGACTAGAACTAGGAGGCATAATCTTAGAATAAGGGGCTGCCGTTTCAAAACTGAGATGAGGAGAAACTTCTTCACTCAGAGGGTAGTAAATCTATGGAATTTGCTACCTCAGAGAGCTGTGGAAGCTGTGACATTAAATAAATTTAAAACGGAGATAGACAGTTTCCTAGCTGATAAGGGAATTAAGGGTTATGGGGAGCAGGCAGGGAAGTGGACGTGAGTCTAGGTTCGGATCAGCCATGATCCTATTGAATGGCGGAGCAGACCCGAAGGGTTGTATGGCCTACTCCTGCTCCTACTTCTTATGTTCTTCTTATGAACACTCTGGCAAAATTGAAATAAAGGCCGCGATTTTCCCAATGGAGGTGGGATTCGGTTTGGGTGGGTTCCAAACCCACCTCCACTGTCAGGTGGGAAAAATTTGCGATTTTCCCCTAATTGGCCAGTTACTTTCAGAGGTTTGGGTTCCCCTGGGCCAATTAGTCTTTTAGGACTGAAACTCGCCTCTGCTGACGTCACTTATCCAGCTTCATTTAAGGGCTGCTTGCTGCCTTGGCTCATTCCACTGGTTTTTGGTCGATGGTGCACCACCTCCAAACTTTTATCTCCTTGAAGAATGGCCAGCTCCAAGGCAAGGGCCTCCCCGAGGTTCTCGGATGAGGCGCTGGGTATGCTGGTTGAGAGGGCGAGAGCTAGCAGGGAGGTGCTCTTCCCCTCATCTGGGAGGAAGAGGCCTCCCAAAGAAACCAAGGCTGTGTGGGTCCAGCTGGCAAGGGATATAACCTCCAGATCTGTGTGCAGATTGGGTGATTGTTTCTGTTTATTGATGAAATGCCATCCCTGTGTGAATGTATTAAAATTAGGTGATGGTAAACTGTTGGCATGATGGCACCTGTTATTTCGGCTTAGGCAGCTCCACATTGTGGGCTCCGCGACACTTGCGTGGTCAGGTTGGTGGTCAGAGTGAAGGGAGGCCAGAGAGTCATGTCCATTGTCTATCATGTGTTAAGAAGGAGCCAAGCACATGTGCCACAATGGGCAACCTATGCAAATCTGGCCAGGATGAGTGCATCCCATGCATCACGGGCAGCCATGTGGTCAGGTGCCGCTGCTGCTGGTAGATATGCCACCACTCAGTCCTCCTCCTCCTCCTCATCATCATCTGAGGAGGCTATGAACTGAGCCACTTGCTCATCAGGAAGCTGCAAGCCATGACGCTGTGCCATGTTATGCAGTGCACAGCAGACCACGACCATCTGGAGACCCTGGCTGCTGAATACTGCAGGGCTCCACCTGATCTGTCAAGGCATTGGAATCGCATCTTCAGCAAGCCAATGGTTTGCTCGATGATAGACCTGGTTGAAATGTGGCTGGTGTTGTAGCGCTCCTCAGCCTCGTTAGCTGGCCTCCTGACCGGCGGCATTAGCCACTTCTTCAGGGGGTGGCCCTTGTCACCAAGGAGCCATCCGTTAAGTTGATTTGGTGGATTGAAGAGTGGAGGAACACTAGATTTCCGCAGGATGAACGAGTCATGGCAACTACCACAGAACTTGGCGCAAACATACAAAATCTCCTTCTTGTGGTTGCACACCAGCTGTACGTTGAGGGAGTGGAAGCCCTTGCGGTTGACAAAGATAGCTGGGTTTTGATGGGGTGCCTTAAGGGCCACATGTGTGCAGTCTATGACGCCCTGCACCATTGGCAAGCCTTCCATATTTGCAAAGCCAACTGAACGCGCGGTTACACTTGCTTGTTCCCTTGAGAACTGGATGTAATTGTGCGCCTTTGCGAAAAGGGCATCAGTAACCTGCATGATGCAACTGTGGGCGGCCGACTGGGAGATGCCGCTGATGTCTGCTGATGATCCCTGGAAGGAGCCTGAGGCAAAAAAGTTGAGTGCGGTTGTGACTTTGACAGCCACTGGTAGGGGGTGTCCACCCGCTCCTCTTGGCATCAGGTGTTGGTGCAGCAGTGCGCAGATGTCTCCGACAACCTCTCGCGAAAGTCTCAGCCTCCTTTGGCACTGCTGCTCAGTCATGTTGAGGTAGCTCATCCTCTGTCTGTAAACCCTGAGAGTGGGTATCTCCTGCGGTGACGTGCTTCCATGCGCTGGTGCCTTCTGCCCTGTGCAGCATCAGGTGGGTGAGCAGGAGGTTGGGGCTCCTGCTGCTGAGCTGCCTGGCTCTGCTGCTGCTGTGGCTGCTCCTCATCCGATTCTGAGGTCCATGGTGAAAGGAAATAAATGGTTCCCATGCTGCTGGCAGATACCTCCGTTGGGGAAGCGCTCAGTCCAAGCGGGGAGAGGGTCTTCCAAGGAGGTCCCACAGTTGAGAGATAGAAGCTGCATGAACTCCGACTTCGGTAGGCCTGCTAAAAGTGCTGAAAGACCTTTGGAACAAAAGTTCTGCCACCTGCAACTGCTCCCTGATGAAAGCTCCGTTTTAATGGTGGAGCTGCAGCTGTGAGGAGGCCACCCACTTGTCAACCCGCCAGGATTAGCTGGCGTGGTTTAGGAGGGTCGTGCAACATGCACAAAATGTGGCAAAATAACAAAGGCCTGTCAAAATAGGATTATAGAGGCCCTTAACAGCTATTTAAGGGTCTTAACTGCCTCTCCCAACTGATGGAGGCGGGACCGAATTGCACCCATCAAACCCACCTCCGGCAAAATTGCATGGAGGCGGGTTGGAGGCGGGTTCTGAACCCGCCCTCACTTTTTGCGATATTGACAACTGTCCTGCCCCCAAACCTGCCTCCTCGGGGCTGGGAAAATCGCCCCCTAAGTGCAACAAATTTATTTGCCCAAAAATGAATTCTGTATGTCAGAATAATATATTTTAGTCCGTACATTCCCATGATGACAGTGTGTGCCTTCTAAAATCTCACCTAGTGCTCATTCTTTCATTAATGGGAGGAGTAATTCTGGTGACTAGTTGCATTGTGCCGATTGAAATGAAGTGGCGATGCCGGTGTTGGACTGGGGTGGACAAATGTGAGAAGTCGCACAACACCAGGTTATAGTCCAACAGCTTTATTTGAAATCACAAGCTTTCGGAGCGCTGCTCCTTCATCAGGTGAAGTGAAGAGATGCATATAGGCACAGCATATATAGTCAGAGAACACTGCCAGATGATTACAGTTAATCTTTCTAACTGCCCTTTATCACACCTCGGCAGAGAGATAATCACGGCAATCACACCTTTGATTGCCGTGATTATCTCTCTGCCGAGGTTTGATAAAGGGCAGTTAGAAAGATTAACTGTAATCATCTGGCAGTGTTCTCTGACTATATATGCTGTGCCTATATGCATCTCTTCACTTCACCTGATGAAGGAGCAGCGATCCGAATGCTTGTGATTTCAAATAAAGCTGTTGGACTATAACCTGGTGTTGTGCGACTTCTCACATATTGAAATGAAGGCAGCACCATTACTCCTTTTGCTGGGTCATGAGATGGCCCTGCAACTGCTTGCATCATGTCTAATACTGTTAATGCCTGCTTGGTGCTAAATGTCTTTGGCACATTTTGTGTCATTTGAATGGGACAGCCAGTTGCGACAGATGCAATGTCATCCTGAGAGACAACCCCCTCATCTGTGCCAACTGCCCACAGTAAGCCGTGGGGACAGATCATTGGGCAGCAATGAGCTCTGTAAAGTCCTGCATCAAAGTTCTATCAGTCTGATTCCTCAGCATGTTGAATCTAGACAAGAGGGACTACACTGTGCATTGGTGACCAATGACCCCAGGATCACTATAAAGGAAAGAACAAAATAACTTGCATTTATATATTGCCTTTCATAATCTCAGGACATCACAAAGCACTCACTGCCAATGAAGTGTAATAACTGCAGCAGACAATTTGCACACAGTAAGGTCCCATACACAGCAATGAGATAAATGACCAAATAATCCGTTTTTGGTGGTGTTGGGATGGTATCTTTTACATCCACCTGAAAGGGCAGACAGGGGTCATGGTTTAACGTCTCATCCAAAAGATGGAACCTGCGACAGTGTAGCACTCCCTCAGTTCTGCACTGAAGTGTCAATCCAGATTATGTCCTGGAGCTTCCGCAAGGGTCGCAATCGGGAAAATGCATTCAAATTGCGCTGGAAATTGCGTCAGTCTTGCCGATGTGAAGTTACGCCCAAGTTTCCGCACAACCTCACTTGCATAAGCCCGAATGTAAAATCTCCTGCGAATCAGCAGAATCAAGCAGCGTTATCAATCATAATCGATTATTGACTGGAACATGGCCAACGGGGCCTCAAGAACTCCTCTGTGCTTTTCACTTCTGTCTGTGCTTTGGTGGTACTCTCAAATCGTCTTCATTCAGCTGATCAATGCCAGTTCTGATCTTCAGTTCAGGACTCATTTTTTGCTCATTCTGCATCAGTTTGCATTTAATCGGTTTTTCACAAGGTCTTTACACCCCGAGGAAGGAAAGAATGTCTCAACGCACTTTACAGCCAATTCTAAGAACAGGACTAAAATGCCATCTCTACTTTCTACCAGTCACTCCCCCTTTATAAATATATAAATGTAAGCTGTTGTTATACACATCTACTTCTTTGTCAAAATTAATATACGGAGGAAAATATGGCCTTTGATGATGCACCCAAACACTGGTATCTAATGGAGGCGATAAAAGAAGTAAATGTGAGAAATATACAACAGGGGATAGATTTTCCCTCTCAACATTTTGCGGGTGGGGCCTTATTAACATAGGCTCGGTGGGCTGCGGGCAGAAAGCGACAGCCCGGGGAAATCTTCTGGCTTCGGGCTGCTGCAATAACAGATGGCCTGTCCTGTCTTCCAGCCAGGAAAAAGGTGTCTGCGGGGTGGGGGGGGGGGGGGGGGGTGGCGGGGAAACCTTGGAAGAGGAGCAAGCTGATGCAGCAATGGCCCAGGTTGTTTTTTGTGGAGCCTCCTCCCGGCCCCCCAAAAAGAAATAAAAATGTTCCTTCTGGGCTCCTCTTCGGCTGGGCTGCCTGCTGAACGGGCTGGTATGTCATACCCCAACACCTTCGAGGCGTTTCTGCCAGGCGGAAGACCTCAAAATCCCGCCCCCAAGGTTAGTCAGCAACTGAAAGAGAATCCGTTCACCAGAACTTAGTCGACCAATATGTGATCATATTTGTAATGTGAGTGAAGAGTGTGTGTTCAACCTCAGTTGCCTTAGTGCCAGTAATACTACTTCATATGGCTGATGTAGACATAGAGCAACAACTATAATTTTACATTTAGCTGGTTAAGCCAGATAATTGTGTAGCGGAGTGTATCGTTCCTTTGTATTTGTGAATTGTGTATCGCCTCCTTTGTATTTGTGAATTGAGTCCCATGGTCTGTTCTGGGTGACCACAGTTACACACTGGGGATTTTAAAATTCTCCACTTTGGCATCAAGTATCCGCAACTGCCACGGTTTGTGCGGATGAGTTTTGGTGCTGCCCATAAGCCAGTCATTTTGTGTCGCTCTCACTCCCAGTCTATTTACAACATGGTCTACTCTGTGACCTTCTTGCAAAACTCCAAAGTTTGAGCATTCAGTCGCTAAAGACTGAGTCAGCAGTCTCTGTATTGGTGACATTCCTCCTTGAAATTTTACGAAGGAAAATGTCAAAATGTGTGGAACTCAGGTCTGCAAACGATTTAAAAATGAGACTTTATTTTCCCAGTCAGCCCCTGTGTTTGAAATTCTTCCAAATTCCCTGCAGTTCCAAAACCATGGCGGGGGGGAGGGGGGGTTATAGATAGTTCTGTCAAAAAAATGTCCACAAGACCAATTTGCAATAAAATCATGTGTCACAAATCACCTCGTGGTGTCACAGCATCCAGAAAAACTGGCTTACTTTCTTCTGCAGTGTTCAAAATTATCACCCTTTTACAGGTCCATACATAAATCTATCTATTTATTTCTGCTGTAGTACTGTTATCCTTTAAGCTTGATTTATTTAAAATACCCTTGTGTTTTATGGTGAGGCCGATTTTTTTTGGAAAACAAAGATGTTCAGTGCGTTTGATTTACGATATTTTTTAAACCTATACTGGGCAGGCAATCAAGAAGACGGACTGAATCATTAATAATCTTCATTATTCACAGAAATGTTACACATCACTTTTATAAAATCGTTATCAGTCTTGATAAAGGGAAATGGATACAAGAAATACATATACCATTTACTGAAATAATTCATAAAAATCCTGACAAATGTTATGGACCTTTTTGATGTAGAGCAGAAAGATCTCTGCAAGCTCCAGTAAATTCATCAATCCTTATTTCCACTTGACTAAATCTGCAATTTTCCATTTTACAAAATTATCTTGAGTACACTCCCATGAGGTCTGGATCTGCTCTATAACTGGACAGGCAGGTCCATCCATCATTGGGATGATAGCACTTTATTAACATATTTACAGATCTACTGGCAGCCAATAAAAAAATTGGCGTTTTCTACCTTTATGAATAATGGCTATTCCGTTTACAGCTGATTATGGACTAAATCTTCCCTCACACCCCCCGCCCCCCCCCCCAACCACTTTATGAATGGAAAATTCCAGGATATAGATCCTTCTGCTTTGTTAACAATGCACTCCATTCACACAACCATAATAGTTTCTGTAAGTGATAACATTAATAGCTTTTATCATGGCACCTCTGGGGCCATTCTAACGTCCTGTAGTAATGTCAGAAATAAAATGAATTGCTACGGGGTATTTAATCACATTCTGTTTTAGCTCAACCATTATGGCAATGTTAATGACCAAATACAATGTGCTCATATGAAATTCCTCTGTCCATCATTTTAGAGGAGGCTTTAATCCATTTAAAATGAATGGAATAATGCCTTTATTAAAATAATGGACAGAGAAATGTTGGATGGACATGCTAAAGGGTCCACCAGCGGTAATTTGTAGGCTTAGAGTCTAAAAGCTGACTGGGGAATCTTAAGTTAAGAAACAATCAACAAAGGCCTTCGCTATGCTAGATAGGCAGGGCATGTTTACAGGAACCACTGTCGAGAGTCGGCTTGTTGTTCAAATAACTCAATGGAGTAGATTTCCCTCTCATTGCAACTGGCTTGAAAGGATTAGCGGGGGCTCCATTACCCATCACTGCTCCTCTGCCTTCCTACTCTCCTGCTGTCATTCCAAGCTCGAATCCCCCTTGGATAAGCCCGCAGCTACCCTCTGTGTCTCTCGCCACACTCTCCGAAGGTGCCCATTGATCAACCCCATCCTCCTCTCTCGCTGACCTTCCCACCTAGTGCACCTACTGTGTGATAATCTCGCCAAACCTGGTGTTTTGTTTAACATACAATGCACAGCACAGAAACAGGCCATTCGGCCCAACTGGGCCATGTTTATGCTCCGCACGAGCCTCCTCGCACCCCTCTTCAGCTAACTCTATCAGCATATCCTTCTATTCCTTTCTCCTTCATGTGTTTATCTAGCTTCCCCTTAAATGCATCTATGCTGTTCGCCTCAACTACTCCCTGTGGTAGCGAGTTCCACATTCCAACCACTCTCTGGGTAAAGAAGTTTCTCCTGAATTCCCTATTGGATTCATTAGTGACTATCTTAGATTTTGGGCCCTAGTTTTGGACACCTGCATAAGTGGAAACATCTTCTCTAGCCTACCCTATTAAATTCTTTCATAATTTTAAAGACCTCTATCAGGTCACTCCTCAGCCTTCTCTTTTCTAGAGAAAAGAGCCGTAGCCCGTTCAATCAATCCTGCTAGGTATAACCTCTCAGTTCTGGTATAACCCTTGTAAATCTTTTTTGCACCTACTCCAGTGCCTTTATATCCTTTTTTATAATATGGAGACCAGACCTGTGCACTGTACTCTATATGTGGTCTAACCAAGGTTCGATACAAATTTAACATAACTTCACTGCTTTTCAATTTTATCCCTCTAGAAATGAACTCCAGTACTTTGTTTGCTTTTTTTATGGGCTTATTAACCTGCATTGCTACATTTAGTGATTTGTATATTTGTACCCCTCAATCCCTTTGCTCCTCTACTCCATTTAGACACTAATTTTCCAAGGAGCATGCAGCCTCCTTATTCTTCACACCAAAATGCACCAGCTCACTCTTACCTATATTGAAATTCATTTGCTAATTACACACCCATTCTGCAAGTTTATTAATGAGGAAACTGTTTTGAGGTTGTGCAAGGATGTTGCTGTGTTTTAGGGGAGCTGTGTAGCCATTGTGTGGGATAGGGAGTTGCAGGTGCCTTTAAGCAGAGTGGATTGGGAAAGGTTGGTAGTGGCAGTGTTACTTTAAGAGGGTGAAGAGTGCGGTGGTGCCCAGGGTGGGCAAGGAGGAAAGGGGCAGGGTGCTGTGAAGCATTCCTTCCCTACCCTGGTCAAGTTGTTTAATTGCTTGTGGCACTGTTCGGTAGTCCTTGGTGTGAGGGAGTTTGCAGACAGTATCCTTGTCACCTCCCTCCAAGCGGCATGTTTTTCTGGTTCGTAGACCCAGGAGTCTGTCCCGTGTTTCTTCCACCTCATCCAGGGTTTGCGGGTCTTCCTCGGAAAAACTTGCTACCCTTTTGCCCAGTGGGCAAAGCCGGCTCATAGTGCTGCCAAAATAGACTGAAGATGAAGATGAGAAATTCTCTGAAGAGATTTGATCTGAAGAGGCCGTGAACAATTGCCACAGCCTTCCTTTGTTGTCCACAAATGTTCTGCTGAAGACAGGAGTCTGTAGCGAGGTTGTAAAGGCTGCACCACTTCTGCACGCAGGTTTCCTGAGGGCAGAGCTACTCATTCCGCTTCAACATGTGACTTATACCAGAGCTTGCGCCAAGAGAACTGCAAATGAACATTCCCAGGAAATTTGCTAGCAGCTCCCGCTAGAAGCTTTAAAATGGCGCAACTGACATCAAAGAAATTCAGGGCCTATTCCTTTTTCCAAACATTTTTGCTCTTATTCAGGGGTCCTGGACTCAATCCTGGCCAGGACCTCCTGGTTGGCCCCTCCAATGCCATTTGTCAGAGAGGTACATGCTTTCACTGACCGTATGCTTTGTCCCAGAGAAGGCCTGTGGTGGGTGAACTCCCGAGGTAAGCTTTCCTTGGCCCTGACCCTTTCCCCCTTATGCTGATGACCATCTTTGAGGTGGGCACATCTACATCCCCAACAGCCACAGGGGAACCTGGTGGATCTCAGCAGAATCAGGTTCCAGCCTACTTTATATCACTTTCACAGGAGTCCTGCCGAAGCTATGGAAGGAGTATGTTGGAACAGCACTGGATATTGTGGGGGCCACATATTTTAAGTAATTACTGCAAAGTCACCTGGAGACAGAGCAACAAAATATATTTCATGATGTAAAGAATTGGGATGTGAGCTTTTGGAGAGGAAGGAATAATATTACATCCATCATAAGCAAGTTTTATGGTATGGTATTCTAAATATGTGACTTGTGAGGCTCGGTATGCTTTACTATCAGTAATGTGTTTTATATATTTGTACCTTGCATCAGTTGTGATATATTCTTCAGTAAATTTGCTCTATTACCGTGATGGGTGATCAGCTATTGTAGGACTGCAGTAGCATCAGAAAGTCATTCCAGGTCCCAAATAATCCCTGAGTAATACTACAGGGGCTTTATCAGTTATTCACAATAACATAGTCCAAGCCATCAACATGTCTCCAGTCTGAGTCACTAAATACTGATGTCACAAAACACTGTGCTGATGTCATAAAACACTGCACTGATGTCATAAAACACTGCACTGATGTCACAAAACACTGCGCTGATGTCACAAAACACTGCGCTGATGTCACAAAACACTGCATTGAAGTCACATTAACTTTCTCATCATATCATGAAGCAGATTTAATCCCTTCAGAGTTTGCTTCATGCCAGCAAAAAAATATAATAAAGAAATACTGTGGCGGATCGCCACCTAAACGGGCATTATCCACTCTTCCGTCTGTGGACAAATATCCAACACCTTCCCTTTAAGGCACCTTACCTTTAAGGCAGAAGGGGGCGGGGCCTCAGGGTTTGCCCAGAGAATTCTGGGAGCTTTTCTGTTCAGCCATTTTGGACCATGCAGTGATTAAAAAGTCTCTTGTTTAACACACATGGATTCAGCCTTAATTCGTGTTTCGCGGCAGCCTCAACATTGGTGACCCCGACGCTCAGAACGTATTCCGAGCACTGCAATGGCGGACATGAACGCAGTTTCCGTGAAACTGCCGGAGTTTTGGGAAAACCAGCCCGAAGCCTGGTTTCTCCAAGCTGAATCATGCTTCCGGCTGCATCGCATCACCACAGATGGGATGAAGTACGACTATCTCGTCACATCACTCGGTAGCGCCACAGTTTCGAAGGTTTGGACAACGCTGCAGAACCCACCAGAGGAAGGCAAGTACGCACATCTCAAAACAGCGCTCCTTAAAAATTTACGGCCTCGGCATATCAGTGAAACCGCCACCTCCTCGACCTTCCAGGCCTCGGTGATGCATCACCGTCAGACCTCCTCTCCCACATGCTCTCCCTCACCGACGAGAGCCCACCCGTATCCCTCTTCCGCACGCTGTTCATCCGCCAGCTCCCTCTCAGCATCCGCCCAGTGATCGTGGCGTCCGGCCTCACGAACCTGGAAGCCCTGGCCAATGAGGCCGACAAGCTGCTGTCCGCTCACTCCAGCCGCGACGTCACTCCGGACCTGGCAGCCAATGCCTGGGCGCGCCCCTCACCGGCCAGCACGTGGCCACAAGGGCCTGCCACCAGGCCCACGGGGCCTTCACGCCCCACTAACCCAGGCCACTGTTACTACCACGCACGGTTCAGCGCCAGGGCACAACGGTGCACACCTCCCTGCTCTTTCAAGTCCGCCCCGGTTCCAGCCCCCACGGTGGCCGTGGGCCATGCGGGCTCCCTGCTGTTCGTCACGGATGACAAAACCGGCCGCCGGTTCCTGTGCAACACTGGGGCTCAGCACAGCATCATCCCAGCCTCCTCCCTCGACATCCAAAAGGGCGAACGAGGACCGGCGCTGGCTGCTGCTAACGGCTCGGAAATCCGGACGTATGGCACCCGGACAGTCACCCTCGACCTCGCTGGTCACCGCTACCGATGGGAGTTCATCACTGCCAAGGTGCTCTCCCCCCTCATCGGCACAGATTTCCTGTGCGCCCACAGCCTACTGGTAGACATCCCTTGTCACCGCCTCGTGGACATGAACACCATGTCCCCCATCCTGGGCGCCATGGCCCCCCGTCAACCCGCCGACATGGCGTCACAGTGCCACGCCCGGGCCACGGATGACTACTCGGCACTCCTGGACGAATTCCTGGCCCTTACCAATCCGACCTTCTCCGCGGAGGCCGCCAAACACGGGGTGGAACACTTCATCCCCACCACAGGCCCCCCAGTGTACGTCCATGCCCGCAGGCTGGACCCGGCCAAACTGGAGATCGCGCGGACCGAGATTGCCACCATGGAACAGCTGGGCATCATCCGCCGCTCCAACAGTCCCTGGGCCTCCCCACTCCACATCGCCCCCAAACCAGGCGGAGGTTGGCGCCCCTGCGGGGTTTACCGCCGCCCCAATGACACCACCACCCCTGATCGGTACCCCGTGCCGCACATTCAGGACTTCTCGGCTAGACTGGCCGGCCACTCAGTCTTTTCCAAGGTCGACCTGGTGCGCGGCTACCACCCCGCGGACGTCCCCAAGATGGCCGTAATCACCCCCTTCGGCCTGTTCGAGTTCCTGCGGATGCCCTTCAGCCTCAAAAACGCGGCCCAGGCATTCCAACGGCTCATGGACTCGGTCCTTCGGGATCTGAAGTTCCTGTTCGTCTACCTGGACGACATCCTGGTAGCCAGTTCCTCCAAGCAGGAACACCTCGAACACCTTCGCATCCTGTTCGGGCGCCTCAGCGACCATGGGCTCATCCTCAGCCCAGCCAAATGCCAGTTCGGCCTGGACAAGATCGACTTCCTCGGCCACCACATCACCCATGCTGGGGCCATTCCCCTGCCCACCAAGGTGCAGGCCGTCCAACAATTTCCCCGCCCCACCACCATCAAAGGCCTCCAGGAGTTCCTCGGGATGGTGAATTTCTATAACCGCTTCATCCCCAAAGCGGCGTCCCTCATGAGGCCCCTGTATGAAGCCCTCCGGGGCAGGAGCGGCAAGATGGCGGTCGAATGGACGGCAGACGCATCCGCCGCCTTTGATTCCACCAAGACCGCGCTCGCCAACGCCACCCTGCTCGCGCACCCACGCCCCAATGCCAGGGTAGCGCTCACCACGGACGCCTCCGACCACGCGGTCGGCGCCGTGTTGGAGCAGTGGGTCGACGGCGCCTGGCAACCACTTGCCTTCTTCAGCCGCCAACTACGCCCCCCGGAGGTCAAGTACAGCACCTTCGACCGCGAGCTCCTCGCGCTGTTCCTGGCGGTCCGCCATTTCCGGTTTTTGCTTGAGGGCCACCCCTTCACTGCGTTTGTTGACCACAAGCCCCTGACATTCGCAATGGCAAAGACAACCGACCCCTGGTCCACCAGGCAGCAGCGCCAGCTCGCGGCAGTGTCCGAGTTCACCACGGACATCCAACACGTCTCCGTCCGAGACAATGTGGTAGCCGACTGCCTCTCCCGCCCCGCCATCCACACCGCACACCTAGCAGTCGACTACGCTCAACTCGCAGCAGACCAGACAACCGACCCTGATCTGCTCTCCGCACCCACCAACCTACCAGGGCTACGCCTGGCCGACGTCGCCTGTGGCCCGACCGCAGTCACGGTCATGTGCGACATATCCCTATGTCAACCTCGGCCCATCGTCCCAGCGTCCTGGCGCCGCTAGGTATTCGACATTCTCCACAACCTCTCCCACCCCGGCGCCCGCGCATCCATCAAATTGGTAGCCAACCGCTTCGTCTGGCACGGCCTTCGCAAGGATGTGCGTACTTGGGCCAACTCCTGCCTAGCCTGCCAACGGGCCAAGGTACAGCAACACACAAAAGCACCCCTCGAGGAGTTTACCGTCCCCTCGCGGAGATTCGACCATATCCACGTGGACATCGTCGGGCCCCTGCCGCCGTCGCAAGGCCACACGCACTTGCTGACCATCGTTGACCGCACCACACGCTGGCCTGAGGCAATTCTACTGACCTCTACCGCCACCGCCGACATCGCCAGAGCCTTCGTCAGCACCTGGGTCGCACGGTTCGGCGTCCCCTCCGACATGACGTCGGACAGAAGTCCGCAATTTACCTCTGAACTCTGGACCGCCGTCGCACGCAATCTCGGGGTGACCATTCACCGCACCACTGCATACCACCCCCAAGCCAACGGACTGTGTGAGCGGTTCCACAGATCCTTGAAGGCATCTCTTCGAGCCAGCCTCCAAGACGGCGCCTGGACCGACCAACTTCCGTGGGTCCTCCTCGGCCTGCGCACCGTGGTTAAAGAAGACCGCCACGCATCGGCAGCAGAGCTCGTGTACGGTCAGCCGCTGCGCGTACCCGGCGAGTTCCTGCCCACCGCCACGACACCCTGGTCAGCCGACCAGCAACGTCACGACTTCGCCTCACCGGCGCTGCAGGTCGCCCTGGTGCCCATTGCCCGACACGGCGAATCCACCTCACACGTCCCACTAAGCCTGCACCAGGCACGGTTCGTTTTCGTCCGGCACGACGCCCACCGCGGACCCCTTCAACCCCCGTACGACGGGCCCTACAAGGTGCTACAGGCTGGGGACAAATTTTTCACCCTGCAAGTGGGCGACAGGACCGAAAAAGTGTCGGTGGACCGACTCAAGCCAGCACACTTGGAGCCCGGGGAGCAGGTCCCTGTAGCTCGTCCACCTCCACACGGCCGACATGCCCTCAAGCCGGTTCACCCGGCTGCTCCACGCCCGGCCGTTCCACGTCCACCGGCGTCCTACAAGAGCCGCTCCGGCCGGCCCATCAGACCGCCGCACCGTCTCGTCAACACCTCCTAAGCGGATTCTGGGTGGAGCTGTGTGGCAGATCGCCACCTAAACGGGCATAATCCACTCTTCCGTCTGTGGACAAATATCCAGCACCTTCCCTTCGAGGCACCTTATCTTTAAGGCAGGAGTGGGCGGGGCCTCAGGGTTTGCCCAGAGAATTCTGGGAGCTTTTCTGTTCAGCCATTTTGGACCATGCAGTGATTACAAAGTCTCTTGTTTAACACACATGGATTCAGCCTTAATTCGTGTTTCACGGCAGCCTCAACAATACTTCCATTTATATAGCGCCTTTCACGACCTCAGGTTGTCCCAAAGTGCTTTACAGCCAATGAAGTACTTTTTGAAGCATAGACACTGCTGTAGCAAATGTCAGCCTGTGAAGGAATAAGCCATATAACCTATTCAGAAAAATACACTATCTTATGAAAGAATTCTGGCCTTATTAAAACATGACAAACTGAGTTTGGAAATTTAGAAACCTAACTATGAAATAGCTATGAAAGAATTCTGGCTATAAGACAGTTGTTGACCCTGAATAAATAACCTTATTGAAACAGAAGGTGAAGGGCTCCGACAGGCTGACCTTTGGGAACAAAAGCAATGGTTCACCCTGGATAAGGTGTTCTAACTTAAACTTCATAAAGATGGCACATAAGATAAGGAACATCTGCCCTCATAAAGATGACATAAAATAAGGAACACCTGCCTTTCACATCGTTCTATATGGTGCCCCTAGAACACCTGAAGATGAGACAAGATTCTGGCTGATGTAGCAGTAAGAATTGCAGAGGTCGGCAGAAAGATGAATAGGGAAACTTTAAAGGAAATACCACGGGAAAAGGGTACAAATATTGAAGTTTCAAATGGGATATCAGACTCGCTTTAATCGGGCAAAGCGATTCTCGGCTTCAGAGGTGGTTCTGTAGTCTCCAACTCTTTGTACCTCGGGAATCAAAGGTATTTGATATTGATGGATATCCTGTATAGAAACCTTTAAGAAATGTAATACTGTAGCAAAGTTAAGATTTAAAAGTAAGATTCTCTTTTAAAAAGATAGTATTTTTTCTCTTTTTAGAACTGTTAATGTTGCGATTGACTGATTTACCTGTAAATTGCATGTCGGTTCTTTCAATAAATTTCTATATATTTTTAGAATTGTCTCACATAAGTCCAACAGGTTCGAGGCTCTTACTCCCTGTGTGGATAGGAGCGGGGACTGCAGGGAGGATGAGCAACCTGGCCACAGCACCGTGGTAGGGGGGACCATTCAAGTGGGGGGAGTAAAAAGAAATGTTGTAGTGGTAGGGGATAGTATCATTAGGGGGATAGATAGGGTTCTTTGCAGCCAAGAGCGAGAGTCCCGAAGGCTGTGTTGCCTGCCCGGTGCCAGGGTTAAGGACATCTCCTCTGGGCTGGAGAGAAACTTGGAGTGGGAGGGGGAGGATCCAGTTGTCGTGGTCCATGTTGGTACCAATGACATAGATAGGACAAGGAAAGAGGTTCTGCTGAGGGAGTTTGAGCAGCTAGGGGCCAAATTAAAAAGCAGAACCTCGAGGGTAATAATCTCTGGATTACTACCTGAGCCACGAGCAAATTTGGCTAGGGTAAATAAAATCAGGGAGTTGAATGCATGGCTCAAAGACTGGTGTGGGAAAAATGGGTTTTGCTTCTTGGGACACTGGCACCAGTACTGGGGCAGGAGAGTGCTGTTCCGTTGGGACGGACTTCACTTGGCCAGTGCTGGGACTAATGTCCTGGCGAATCGAATAACTAGGGCTGTGGAGAGGGCTTTAAACTAATTAGTGGGGGGGAGGTTACAAGAGAGCAAAAAATAAAAATGACAACAGAGAGGGTCAAAGACATAGGTAGCAGTAGGGGAATCACAAATCAGAGCGTGGCAGGAAGGGACAGAGTGTGTGGAGTAAAAGGTAAAGTGGTAAAAAGTGAAAAAGCAGGAACTAAGTGCCACAATGCATATTTGAAAGTTCTCTATCTGAATGCACGTAGCATTCGTAACAAAATAGACGAGTTAATGGCACAAATAACTACATATGGTTATGATATTGTGGCCATTACAGAAACATGGCTGCAGGGTGACAATGCCTGGGAATTAAACATACCAGGTTATTTAACGATCAGGAAGGACAGGCAGGAAGGAAGGGGAGGTGGGGTGGCTATGTTAATAAAGGAAGGAATCACTGTAATACAGAGTAATGATATTGGGTCAAAAAATCATGATAATGAAACAGTTTGGGTGGAGATAAGGAATAATAAGGGGAAAAAAACACTAGTGGGCGTAGTCTATAGGCCTCCGAACAGTTGCAACTCTGTTGGACGGAGTATCAATCAGGAAATAGTTGAGGCATGTAATAAGGGAACATCTATAATTATGGGGGATTTTAACTATCATATTAATTGGACAAATCAAATGGGGCAGGGCTGCCTTGAGGATGAGTTCATTGAGTGTATTAGGGATGGGTTTCTTGAGCAGTATGTAACTGAACCGACCAGGGGGCAAGCAACCTTAGATCTGGTCCTGTGTAACGAGACAGGATTAATTAAAAATGTCCTAGTAAAGGATCCCCTTGGAATGAGTGACCATAACATGGTTGAATTCCATATTCAATTAGAGGGTGAGAAGGTTGGATCTCAAACAAGCGTGCTAAGCTTGAATAAAGGAGACTATGAAGGTATGCGAGCGGAATTGAGTAGAGTGGATTGGGAAAATAGATTAAAGGGTAAGACGACACATGATCAGTGGTGTACATTCAAGGAGTTATTTTACAACTTCCAAAAAAAATATATTCCACTGAAAAGAAAAGGGTGTAAAAGAAAGGACAGTCATCCGTGGCTAAGTAAAGAAATTAAGGATAGTATTCGACTAAAAACAAGGGCATATAAGGTAGCGAAATCTAGTGGGAGGACAGAGGATTGGGAAAACTTTAAAAGGCAGCAAAAAATAACAAAAAGATTGATTAAGAAAGGGAAGATAGATTATGAAAGTAAATTAGCAAAAAATATAAAAACAGATAGTAAAGAGTTTTTATAGTTATATAAAAAGAAAAAGGGTGGCTAAAGTAAATGTTGGTCCCTTAGAGGATGAGACCGGGAAATTAATGGTGGGAAATATGGAGATGGCAAAAACACTGAATGAATATTTTGTATCAGTCTTTACAGTAGAGGACACTAAGAATATCCCAACACTGGACAAATAGGGGGAGAGGAGCTAAACACGATCAAAATCACTAAGGAAGTGGTACTCGGTAAAATAATGGGACTCAAGGCGGATAAATCACCTGGACCTGATGGCTTACATCCTAGAGTCTTGAAGGAAGTGGCGGTAGGGATTGTAGATGCATTGGTAATAATTTTTCAGAACTCCCTGGATTCCGCTAAGGTCCCGGCAGACTGGAAAACTGCTAATGTAACACCCTTATTTAAAAAGGGCAGTAGACAGAAGGCTGGTAACTATAGACCGGTTAGCCTAACATCTGTGGTAGGTAAAATTTTGGAGTCCATTATTAAGGAAACAGTAACAGGACATTTGGATAATCATAATTTAATAGGACAAAGTCAGCATGGTTTTACGAAGGGGAAGTCATGTTTGACAAATTTGCTGGAGTTCTTTGAGGAAGTAACATATAGAGTGGATAAAGGGGAACCAGTAGACGTAGTGTATTTAGACTTCCAAAAGGCATTTGACAAGGTGCCACACAAAAGATTATTGCTTAAGGTAAAAAATCACGGGATTGGGGGTAATATTCTGGCATGGATAGAGGATTGGCTATCTAACAGAAAGCAAAGAGTTGGGATAAATGGTTCATTCTCAGACTGGCAATCAGTAACTAGTGGTGTTCCACAGGGGTCAGTGCTGGGTCCCCAACTCTTTACAATCTATATTAACGATTTGGAGGAAGGGACCAAGTGTAACATATCAAAATTTGCAGATGATACTAAGATGGGAGGGAAAGTAGTGAGTGAGGAGGACATAAAAAACCTGCAAGGGGACATAGACAGGCTAAGTAAGTGGGCAGAGATTTGGCAGATGGAATACAACACTGGAAAGTGTGAGGTGATGCACTTTGGCAGGAAAAATCCTAGAGCAATTTATTATCTTAATGGCAAGAAACTGGAGAGTACTGAAGTGCAAAGGGATCTGGGGGTCCTGGTGCACGAAACTCAAAAGGTTAGTATGCAGGTGCAGCAAGTGATTAAGAAGGCAAATGGAATGTTGGCTTTCATTGCTAGGGGGATAGAATATAAAAATAGGGAGGTATTGCTTCAGTTGTACAAGGTATTGGTGAGACCGCACCTGGAATACTGCATACAGTTTTGGTGTCCATACTTAAGGAAAGACATCTTGCTCTCGAGGCAGTGCAAAAAAGGTTCACTCGGTTAATCCCGGGGATGAGGGGGTGGTCATATGAGGAGAGGTTGTGTAGATTGGGACTCTACTCATTGGAGTTCAGAAGAATGAGAGGCGATCTTATTGAAACACATAAGATTGTGAAGGGGTTGGATCGGGTGGATGCGGGGAGGATGTTCCCGATGACGGGTGAGACTAGAACTAGGGGACATAGTCTTAGAATAAGGGGCTGCTCTTTCAAAACTGAGATGAGGAGGAACTACTTCACTCAGAGGGTGGTAGGTCCATGGAATATGCTGCCACAAAAAGCTGTAGAAGCTACATCATTAAATAAATTTAAAACAGAAATAGACAGTTTCCTAGAAGTAAAGGGCATTAAGGGTTACGGGGAGCGGGCAGGAATTTGGACATGAGTCTAGGTTCGGATCGGTCATGGCCCTGTGGGTAGTGGAGCGGGCCCAGGGACCGTGTAGCCTGATTCTGCTCCTATTTCGTGTGTGCAATTCTGTTAGATGCAGGAGATGGTTCTGTGATAGTAGATAGTAGATTGGCGGTTAGGATCAGATCAGCCATGATCTTATTGAATGGCGGAGCAGGCTCGAGGGGCCGATTGGCCTACTCCTGCTCCTATTTCTTATTTTCTTATGTTCTTAAGTCTTCTGTATCAATAACTCGTGAACTCAATTTCTGTACACTCTTTGGTGAAGAGTTACAGAATTCTGGGGGAGATCTCCGGACCCTCATAATATCCGGGACGTTACAGTCTCGCTAAACTTATTAAAAGCGCTATCTGGAGGACGGTAACATTCTCAGGTTGTTCCTTTCCTTTAGGGAGAGATAGCCCGGACCTTTAGACCCAATTAAGCATCTTTAAGATTTGGCTACCTCAAACTTTAGTTGAAAGTGAACGCCTGAGAAATACGCCTGATCCGGGGTAGCCCTAAAGGGACTAGGACTAGTAAATGTCCCTTCAAGCCATGGTTCAGTGAGTAGCACGTTCGCCTGTGAGTCAGACGGTTGTGGGTTCAGTCCCACTCCAGACACTTGGAGCACAAAATTCTAGGCTGGCACTCCAGTGCAGTGCTGAGGGAGCTCTGCTGCACTGTCAGAGGTGCTGTCTTCCAGATGAGTCATTAAACCGAGGCCCCATCTGCTCTCTCAGGCTGACGTAAAAGATCCCATGGCACTATTTCAAAGAAGAGCAGGGGAGCTAACCCTGGTGTCTTGGCCAATATTTATCCCTCAATCACCATCACTAAAACAGATAATCTGGTCATTATCACATTGTTTGTTGGAGCTTGCTGTGTACAAATTGGCTGCTGTGTTTCCCACATGACAACAGCGTCTACACTTCAAAGAGTACTTCATTGGCTGTAAATTGCTTTGGGACGTCCTGCGGTCGTGAAAGGTGCAATAGAAATGCAAGACTTCCTTTCAAGGCACAATAACAACAGTGAACTTACCCATGTAGTAGAGTTTTGTCTTCACTGGGCAGCAAGGTGACGCAGTGGATCGCCCGCTCATTACACATCTCGTGTTGGGATACAGATGTTCCAGTGATTCGTGAACCTGCACAGTTGTCAGTCAATAAACATGTAGGATTGTTGTTGCCTGTGGTACCTTAGGATCTAAATTGGGGACAAACAGCTGCACAATTCAATATGGCTGCCATGGGTTGCCATTCTTGCCTTGTCAGTATATTCTGTACCTCCGGGCACAGCATTAAACAAATCCAGCTTAAACTACCACAAACAGCTGGCTGGACTTATATGGGGACATGACCCAAGGCCCGCATCACAAATGAGGGATTAGGTCACCTGACTTCACAATGAAAACCATGACAACCCACGGGGTGGAGATAAAACAACTAAGTGGCACAAAATGTGTTTCTTTACATGGGAAACATGGCCAGAGTTTAAAATCAAGTGAGTTTATCAAACCCATGTCAATTTGAGAAGATCACTAGAGAGTGGGTTAGAAATACTGTGTGAAGGAACAGCGTCAGAGAGTAAAGAGACAAAGTCATCCGAGGAGAGTTCAGGCTGTGAGTGAGTCAATGAAGACAGACTTTTATTTATAATTAGCCATTTATATTGTTTCTATCTCACTAAATTGTTGGCTATCAAAAAAATACAATGGTGCAATAGGGATTGCTTTTTAAAGTTTGGAGCTAAGATGCAGTTTTGGAGAGTGGTATATAAGCTTTGGCCTATAGTGAAACCATGTTACACCTGACTCAGATGTGCTTGAAACTGGTACTAGATGCAGAAAGTAAAAACATGATACATTTCCTAAATGCTAAATTCTTTGAGGGATGACTGAGTTACAATAATATTCCAAGCGCGTCATTCGACCAGATCCCACGATGGGTAATAATACTGAAGGACTTAATCGTATATTGGACTTTAGAGTAGATTTTCCAAGTCTTGTATGAAGTGAGTGTAAATCAGAAAATCATGGGCATTCTGTCTGCAATTTTCCATCCATTGAGATCAATGCACTGAAGATCACTGGCAGGCAGTACACTCGGGATTTTCTCATATGTGCTTTCAGCAGACAATGCATCTCACCATGGGAGAGGACTCGGGAAATATTCCCTGTCACGTCCTTCAGTCGCCCAGCCCATCCTCAGTTTGTCAAGACAGTTGTGTGTACACTACACCCATTCGCATTTAAATATATCACAAGAACTTCTCACGTATATCAACATTCATCTGCTTTCTTTCATTTATTTTTATTCTTCAGAATTTTCACCATGTTTTCCTCCATCCAGGAATACTGATGTTCTGGACCAAAGATTATTCTACAACACTGCTGGGATCTCTTACCTGTGACCAGCCAAAGGTAAGCTACTTTCTGACAGCTGGAAAAAGACATTTTCAAAATGTGCAGGCAATATTTTGCCAGGGCCTGGAAATGATGTTTTTTAACATTCTAAACTGTAAAATATCAGGAGAGTTCAGGTCTTTTGGCCGAGAAATTGGCCCCATTTGCACCGGCCGTCAAGGCCGATTTGGAAGAAAAATGGCAGCCACCTCACTTCTGCCCACTGCCGGAGCGGAACGTGGAGGCCGCCATTTAGGGCAGGCCGCCAGCGCTGCCGTTGCCTGCGCTCGCTCCAGATATTTCGATGAGCCAGATTGTGGCGTCAATCGGCGTGCAACACTGAACTGAAGCATGATCTGGTATTTTGGACATTGCCACTCTGTTTAAGGTCCTCTACAAAGCAAACACGGCAGAACGTGCATGCAGCAGTACGACAGACGCTATCAGCACTTCTACCACATGCTCCCAGTCCTGGGGGCTCTAGCTCCAGTCTCCCTGGATGTGCTGCCTGCGATTTTTGAACAATTGCAGGCATATCTCGCCTCTCTGTGCCCGCACCAGTTTTTTAGCGTTATCCACTTTTTACGCCTTTATTTTTAAGTTATTTAAAACTGAATTTGTTCACTGAACATCTCAACTTTGTGACATTTACTAGAAATGTTTCTCCTACAATCTCATTTCTGCATATTTTGATATTTAAAGAAAAATTCCAAAATTCTTAACGAATAAATATTCCATTGAGAAATAAAACTCCACGGGATCAATCAGTGGCTAACTAAAGAAGTTAAGGATCGTATTAGATTAAAAGAAGAGGCTTATAAAGTTGCAAAGAATAGTAGGAAGTCTGAGGACTGGGAGAGCTTTAGAAACCAGCAAAGGATGACAAAAATTTGATAAAATGGGAGAAAATAGAATATGAGAGTAAACGAGTAAGAAATATAAAAACAGATTGCAAGAGCTTCTACAAGTATGTAAAAAGGAAGAGAGTAGCAAAAGTAAGCGTTGGTCCCTTGGAGGCTGAGACAGGAGAAATAATAATGTAGAATAAGGAAATAGCAGAAGTTTTAAACAAATATTTTGTATCTCTCTTCACAGTAGAAGACCCAAAAAGCCTATCAAAAAAAGTGGGGACCCAAGTGAGAGTGAGGAACTTAAAATAATTAAGATCAGTAGAGAAAAAGTACATGTGAAACTAATGGGACTAAAAGCCAACAAATCCCCCGGACCTGATGGCCTACATCCTAGGGTTCTAAAAGAGGTGTCTGCAGAGATAGTGGATGCATTGGTTGTGATCTTCCAAAATTCCCGAGATTCTAGAATGGTCCTAGGAGATTGGAATGCAGCAAATGCAAGGTAGCAAATGTAAACCCGATATTCAAGAAAGGATGGAGAAAGAAAACAGGAAACTACAGGCCAGTTAGCCTGACATCAGTCGTTGGGAAAATGCTGGAATCCATTATTAAGAAAGTGGTAGCAGTGCACTTAATAAGATTAGGCAGAGTCAACATGAAAGGGAAATCATGTTTCACAAATTTATTAGAGTTTTTTGGGGATGTAATGAGCAGGGTGGATAAAGGGGCACCAGTGCATTAGTATATTTGGATTTCCAAAAGGCATTCGATAAGGTGCCACATAAAAGGTTGTGACGCAAGATAAGGGCTAATGAGGTTGGGGATAATATATTAGCATGGATAGAGGATTGGTTAACGGACTGAAAACAGAGAGTAGGGATAAAGGAGTCATTTTCCGGATGGCAGGCTGTAACTAGTCGGGTGCTGCAAGGATCAGTGCTTGGGCCTCAGCTATTTACAATCTATATTAATGACTGAGATGAAGGGACAAAGTGTAATGTATCCAAGTTTGCTAACAATACAAAGCTAGGTGGGAAAGTAAGCTGTGAGGAGGACACAAAGGGCCTGCAAAGGGATATAAACAGGTTAAGTGAGTGGGCAATAAGGTGGTATATGGAGTATAACGTGGGGAAATGTGAGGTTATTCACTTTGGTAGGAAGTCGCGCGAAACAGAATATTTTTTAAATGGTGAGAAACTATATGGTGTTAAGAGAGATTTAGTTGTCCTCGTACAGGAAACACAGAGAGTTAGCATGCAAGTACAGCAAGCAATTAGGAAGGCAAATGTCATGTTGGCCTTTGTTGCAAGGGGATTGGAGTACAAGAGTGAGGAAGTCTTTCTGCAGTTGTACAGAGCTTTGCTGAGTCCAGACCTAGGGGGAAAATTCAGTATCGCCCCGTTTGGGGCGCAATTATCGGCCGGGCGCAAAGATTAGCGCCTGGCGCTAATTATCGCCTCCGACTGCAAACTTGACTTTTATCGCCCCTGGAGGTGATTGGAGCGCTAAATCAGGCGCTACACATCTGTCTTAAGGCGCAAAGGCCGAGGAGCGAGGCGCTACCTCAGAGCGCTGGCGAAGCTCATGTGATGTCAGTCAGCAATGGAACACACACACACTGGCGCCGGCCAGTTCTTAAAGGGGATGGTTAATCTTGCTTTCCATCCACATTCTGCTCATTGCAGCCTTGAATCTCGGCCTGGAGAGACCTGTACATCAAATCTGCTGGAAAGAACAATGGAGAGTACCAGGGAAAGAGCTCAGAGTGCAGCCCCCACAGTCTCTTCTAAATCGATACAAGGAAGGGCAAATCAAAGTGAACCTGCAAAGTGCTGCTCAGTACCCAAAACTCCTTCACACAGCGTTGAATCTCTCCAGAAGTCTCTCTCTCTCTCTCTCTCAGAATGCGTTGTTCAAAAATGGCACCAACAATAAAAGGCAGGAAGCAGTCACCTTTAAATAGCGCTCCCCCTGTCCCTTCATGACTGCAAAACGCTCCCCTCAACCTGTCGCTGCTAGCATCAGGCGGTAAGGCAGGGGGCGCCACTCAATATCCGCTCCGGGGCGCTACCGGGGCGTTGCGCACTCGACTGACGTCACGATCTGCCGGCGCAGGAGATCGTGGTGGTAGTGTTTAGCGCTGCCGCAAAATGTCTAGTTAATTTCGCGAGCGGCGCAAACATCGCCGCGCCCGGGCGCTAGTTGCTTTGCGCCCCATTAGCGCCCTCTTAAGGCGCTAACGGGAGGCGCAACCAACTGAATTTTTCCCCCCTAGAGTATTGTGCACAGTATTCGTCTCCTTAGCTGAGGAAGGATAAAGTTGCCTTAGAGGCGGTGCAAGGAAGGTTCAATAGTTTGATTCCTGGGATGAGAGCCTTGTCCTTTTATGAGTCTTTGAGTTGATTGGGCCTATACTCTCTGGAGTTTAGAAGAATGAAAGGTGAACTCATGGAAACATATAAGATTCTAAGAGGGATTGACAGGGTAGTTAGCTCTTTCCCCTATCTGGAGAGTCTAAAACTAGGGGGCATAGTCTCAATATAAGGGGTCGATCATTTAAGACTGAGATGAGGAGGAATTTCTTCACTCAGACCGTCTTGAATCTTTAGAATTCTCTACCCCAAAGTGTTGTGGATGCTGAATCATTGATTATAATCAAGGCTGAGATAGATAGATTTTTGGACACTAGGGGAATCAAGGGATGTGGAGATTGGGTGGGAAAGTGGTGCTTAAGTTGAAGATCAGCCATGATCTTATTGAATGGCTGAGCAGGCTCGAGGTGATCTGATCTTGGCCTCAACTCCACTTCCCTGCACGCTCCCCATAACCCTTGATTCCCTTACCTTTCAAAAATCTGTCTATCTCCACCTTAAATATATTCAATGACCCAACCTCCACAGCTCTCTGGGGAAGAGAATTCCAAAGATTCACGACCCTATGAGAGAAGAAATTCCTCTTCATTTCCGATTTAAAAGTGTTTCCCCTTATTCTGAAATTATGCCCCCTAGTTCTAGAATACCCACGAGGGGAAACATCCTCTCTGCATCTACCCTGTCAAGCCCCTTCAGAATCTTATATGTTTCAATAAGATCCCCTCTTATTTTTCTAAACTCCAATGAGTATAGGCCCAACCTGCTAAACTTTTCTTCATAAGACAACCCCTCCATCTCAGGAATCAACCTAGTGAACCTCCTCTGAACTGCCCCCAATGCAAGTATATCCTTCCTTAAATAAGGAGACTTAAACTGTACGCGGTACTGCAGGCGTGATCTCACCAACGCCCTGTACATTCCCTTTGAAATAAAGGCCAACATTCCATTTGCCTTCCTAATTACTTGCTGTACTTGCATGCTAACTTTTTGTGATTCATGTAGTTGCCTTAGAGTTGGTGCAAGGAAGGTTCACTAGATTGATTCCTGGGATGAGAAGGTTGTCCTATGAGGAGAGATTGAGTAGATTGGGTCGATATTCTCTGGAGTTTAGAAGAATGAGAGGTGATCTCATTGAAACATATAAGATTCTAAAGGGGATTAATAGGGTAGATGCTGAGAGGCTGTTTCCCCTAGCTGGAGAGTCTAGAACTAGGGGGGCATAGTTTCAAGATAAGGGGTTGGTCATTTTAGACTGAGATGAGGAGGAATTTCTTCACTCAGAGGGTTGTGAATCTGTGGAATTCTCTGCCCCAGAGGGCTGTGAATGCTGAATCATTGAGTATAATCAAGGCTGAGATTGATAGATTTTTGGACACTAGGGGAATCAAGGGATATGGGGATCCGGCGGGAAAGTGAAGTTGAAGTCGAAGATCAGCCATGATCGTATTGAATGGTGGAGCAGGCTCAAGGTGCCGGATGCCCTACTCCTGCTTCTTATTCTTATGTTCTTATGTTCTTATTAGTACTTTGAAAGCCTGTGATAGTGCAGGGTCTAAATTGGGGACAAACAGCTGCACAATCCAATATGGCTGCCATGGGTTGCCATTGTTGCCTTGTCAGTATATTCTGTACCTCCGGGCTGTGCATTAACCCACACCCAGCTTAAACTAACACTAAATGCTGGCTGGACTTATATGGGGACATGACACAAGGCCCGCATCACAAATGAGGGATTAGGTCACCTGGCTTTACAATGAAAACCATGACAACCCGTGTGGTGGACATAAAACAACAAAGTGGCACAAAATGTGTATCTTTACATAGGAAACATGGCCAGAGTTGAAAATCAAGTGAGTTTATCAAACCCATCTCAGTTTGAGAAGATCACTGGAGAGTGGGTTCGACAAAGGCATCCGAGGAGAGTTCAGGCTGTGAGTGAGTCAATGAAGACAGTCTTTAATTTATAATTAGCTATCTATATGGTTTCTATCTCACTAAATTTTTGGCTATCAAAAAGGTACAATGGTGCAATAGGGATTGCTTTTTAAAGTTTGGAGCTAAGATGCTTTGCCCTATAGTGAAACCATGTTACACCTGACTCAGATGTGCTTGAAACTGGTACTATATGCATAAAGTAAAAACATGTTCCATTTCCTAAATGCTAAATTCTTCGAGGGATGACTGAGTTACAATAATATTCCAAGCGCGTCATTCTACCAGATTCCACGATGGGTAATAATACTGATGAACTTAATCGTATATTGGACTTTAGAGTAGATTTTCCAAATCCTTGCATGAAGTGAGTACACATCAGAAAATCATGGGCATTCTGTCTGCAATTTTCCATCCATTGAGATCAATGCACTGAAGATCACTGGCAGGCAGTACACTCGGGATTTTTTCATATGTGCTTTCAGCAGGCAATGCATCTCACCATGGGAGAGGACTCGGGAAATATTCCCTGTCACCTCCTTCAGTCGCCCAGCCCATCCTCAGTTTGTCAAGACAGTTGTGTGTACACTACAGCCATCAGCATTTAAATATATCACAAGAACTTCTCACGTATATCAACATTCATCTGTTTTCTTTCATTTTTTTTATTCTTCAGAATTTTCACCATGTTTTCCTCCATCCAGGATTTCTGATGTTCTGGACCAAAGATTATTCTACAACACTGCTGGGATCTCTTACCTGTGACCAGCCAAGGCAAGTTACTTTCTGACAGCTGCAAAAAGAGACATTTCCAAAATGTGCAGGTAATATTTTGCCAGGGCCTGGAAATGATGTTTTTTAACATTCTAAACTGTAAAAGGTCAGGAGAGTTCAGATCTTTTGGCCGGAAAATTGGCCCCATTTGCCGGTTTGGAAGAAAAATGGCGGCCACCTCAGTACTGCCGGAGCAGAACTGCCGGAGCGGAACGTGGAGGCCGTCATTTAGGGCAGGCCGCCAGCGCTGCCGTTGCTTGCGCTCGCTCCAGATATTTCGATGAGCCAGATTGTGACGTCAAACGGCGTGCAACGCTGAACTGAAGCATGATCTGGTATTTTGGACATTGCCGCTCCTTTTAAGGTCCTCTCCAAAGCAAGCATGGCAGAACGTGCATGCAGCAGTACGACAGACGCTACCAGCACTTCTACCACATGCTCCCAGTCCTGGGGGCTCTAGTTCCAGTCTCCCTGGATGTGCTGCCTGCGATTTTTGAACAGGTGCGGGCATATCTCGCAGCTCGGTGCCCGCACTTGTTTTTTAGCGTTATCCAATTTCTACCCCTTTATTTTTAAGTTATTTAAAATTGAATTTGTTCACTGAACCTCTCAGCTTTGTGGCATTTACTAGAAATGTCTCTCCAACAATCCCATTTCCTAATATTTTGACATTTAAAGAAATATTCAAAAATTCTTAATGAATATATATTTCATTGAGAAATAAAAACTCCATGGGATCAATCCATGGCTAACTAAAGAAGTTAAGGATATTATTAGATTAAAAGAAGAGGCTTATAATGTTGCGAAGAATAGCAGTAAGCCTGAGGATTGGGAGAGCTTTAGAAACCAGCAAAGGATGACAAAAATTTGATGAAAAGGGAGAAAATAGAATATGGGAGTAAACTGGTAAGAAATATAAAAACAGTATGTAAAAAGGAAGAGAGTAGCAAAAGTAATCTTCAGGCAAAAGTACGCGTTGGTCCCTTAGAGACTGAGACAGGAGAAATAATAATGGAGAATAAGGAAAAGGCAGAGTTTTAAACAAATATTTTGTATCTGTCTTCACAGTACAAGACAAAAAGCGTACCAAAAATAGTGGGTAATGAAGGGGCTATTGAGAGTGAGGAACTTAAAGTAATTAAGATCAGTAGAGAAAAAGTACTAGAGAAACTAAGGGAACTAAAAGCCGACATATCCCCCGGACCTGATGGCCTACATCCTTTCTGGGAACAGTAGCATAGTGGTAATGTCACTGGGCTAGTAATCTAGAGGCCTGGACTAATGATACAGAAACAAGACTTCTAATCCCACCACGGCAGCTGGGGAATTTAAATTCAGTTAATTAAATAATCTGGAATAAAAAGCTAGTATCAGTAATGGTGACCATGAAACTATCGGACTGTCGCAAAAACCCTTCTGGTTCACTAATTCCTTTAGGGAAGGAAATCTGCCGTCCTTACCTGGTCTGGCCTATATGTGACTCCAGACCCAGAACAATGTGGTTGACTTTAACTAGCAAGCCACTCAGTTGTAACCAACCGCTACGAAACAAAATAATAAGAATGAAACTGGACGGACCACCCGGCATCGAACTCAGCACCGACTACGGATACGGCACACCCAGCCCAGTCGACCCTGCAAAGTCTTCCTCACCAACATCTGGGGATTTGTGCCAAAATTGGGAGAGCTGTCCCACAGACTAGTCAAGCAACAGCCTGACATAGTCATACACACAGAATCATACCTTTCAGGCAATGTCCCAAACTCCTCCGTCACCATCCCTGGGTATGTCCTGTCCTAGCGGCATGACAGATCCACCAGGGGTGGCGGCACAGTAGTAGAAAGTCGGGAAGGAGTGGCCCTGGGAGTCCTCAACATTGACTCCGGACCCCATGAAGTCTCATGGCTTCAGGTCAAGCATGGGCAAGGAAACCTCCTGCTGATTGCCACCTACCGCCCTCCCTCAGCTGAAGAATCAGTAGTCCTCCATGTTGAACACCACTTGGAAGGAGCCCTGAGAGTAGCAAGGGCACAGAATGTAATCTGGGTGGGGGACCTCAATGTCCATCACCAAGAGTGGCTCAGTAGCACCACTACTGATGGACATAGCTGCCAGTCTGGGCCTGCGACAGGTGGTGAGAGAACCAACATGAGGGAAAAACCTACTTGACCTCGTGCTCACCAATCTACCTGTCGCAGATGCATCTGTCCATGAAAGTATTGGTAGCAGTGACCACCGCACAGTCATTGTGGTGATGAAGGCCTGTCTTCACACTGAGGACACCCTCCATCGTGTTGTGTGGCACTACCACTGTGCTAAATGGGATAGATTCAGAACAGATCTAGCAGCTCAAAACTGGGCATCCATAAGGCGCTGTGAGCCATCAGCAGCAGCAGAA
Source organism: Squalus acanthias (assembly GCA_030390025.1). NCBI lineage: Eukaryota > Metazoa > Chordata > Chondrichthyes > Squaliformes > Squalidae > Squalus > Squalus acanthias. Next base: position 80,377,388 of record CM059436.1, on the reverse strand, counting down.
TTGTATTCCACCACAATCTGTAACCTCATGGGCCGGCATATCCCTCACTCTACCATTACCATCAAGCCAAGGGACCAACTCTGGTTCAATAAAGAGTGTAGAAGAGCATGCCAGGAGCAGCACCAGGCGAACCTAAAAACTAGGTGCCAACCTGGGGAAGCTGCAACACAGGACTACATGCATGCTAAAACGTGGAAGCAACATGCTATAGACAGGGCTAAGCAATCCCACAATCAACAGATCAGATCAAAGCTCTGCAGTCCTGCTACATCCAGTCGTGAACAACGAACGGGAGGAGGTGGCGCCAAGAATATCCCCATCCTCAATGTTGGTGGAGCCCAGCACATGAGTGCAAAACACAAGGCTAAAGCGTTTGCAACCATCTTCAGCCAGAAGTGCCCAGTGGATGATCCATAATGGCCTACTCCTGAGGTCCCCACCATCATAGAAGCCAGTCTTCAGCCAATTCGATTCACTCCACGTGATATCAAGAAACGGCTGAGCGCACTGAATACAGCAAAGGCTATGGGCCCCGACAACATCCCGGCTATCGTGCTGAAGACTTGTGCTCCAGAACTAGCCACGACTCTAGCCAAGCTGTTCCAGTACAACTACAACACTGGCATCTATCCGACAATGTGGAAAACTGCCCAGGTTTGTCCTGTCCACAAAAAGCAGAACAAATCCAATCTGGCCAATTACCGCCCCATCAGTCTACTCTCAATCACCAGCAAAGTGATGGAAAGTGTCATCGACAGTGCTATCAAGCGGCACTTACTCACCAATAACCTGCTCACTTATGCCCAGTTTGGGTTACGCCAAGACCACTCGGCTCCCGACTTCATTACAGCCTTGGTCCAAACATGGACAAAGCAGCTGAATTCCAGAAGTGAGATGAGAGTCACTGCCCTAGACATCAAGGCAGCATTTGACCGAGTGTGGCATCAAGGAGCCCTCGTAAGACTGAAGTCAATGTGAATCGGGGGAAAACTCTCCATTGGCTATAGTCATACCTCGCACAAAAGACGATGGTTATGGTGTTTGAAGGTCAATTATCACAGCCCCAGGACATCATTGTAGGAGTTCCTCAGGGCAATGTCCTAGGTCCAACCATCTTCAGCTGCTTCATCATGAACTTGCCTCCAACATAAGATCAGAAATCGGGATGTTCGCTGATGACTGCACAGTGTTCAGCGCCATTCACAACTCCTCAGATACTGAAGCAGTCCATTCCCGCATGCAACAAGACCTGGACGATGTTCAGGCTTGGGCTGATAAGTGACAAGTAACATTTGCGCCACAGAAGTGCCAGGCAATGACTATCTCCAACAAGCGAGAGTCTAACCACCTCCCCTTGACATTCAATGGCATTACCATCACCGAATCCCCCACTATCAACATCTTGGGGGTCACCATTAACCAGAAACTTAACTGGACCAGCCACATAAATACTGTGGCAACAAGAGCTGCTCAGAAGCTAGGTATTCTGCGGCGAGTGTCTCACCTCCTGACCCCCCAAAGCCTTTCTACCATCTACAAGGCACAAGTAAGGAGTGTGATCGAATACTCTCTACTTGCCTGGATGAGTGCAGCTCCAACAACACTCAAGAAGCTCAACACCATCCAGGACAAAGCAGCCTGCTTGATTGGCACCTCATCCACCACCTTAAACATTCAATCCCTCCACCACCAGCGTACCATGGCTGCAGTGTGTACCATCTACAAGATGCACTGCTGCAACTCGCCAAGGCTTCTTCGGCAGCACCTCCAAAACCCGTGTCCTCTTCCACCTAGAAGGAAAAGGGCAGCAGGCACATGGGAACATCATCACCTGCAAGTTCCGCTCCAAGTCACACACCATCCTGATTTAGAAGTAGATTGCCAATCATTCATCATTGCTGGGTCAAAATCCTGGAACTCCCTACCTAACAGCACTGTGGGAGTACCTTCACCACATGGACTGTAGAGGTTCAAGAAGGCGGCTCACCACCACCTTCTCAAGAGCAATTAGGGATGAGCAATAAATGCTGGCCTTGCCAGCGACGCCCACATCCCATAAACGAATGATAAAAAATAAAAAATCCTAGGTTTCTAAAAGAATTGGCTGCAGAGATAGTGGATGCATTGGTTATGATATTCCAAAATTCCCTAGATTCTGGAACGGTCCGAGCAGATTGGAAAGTAGCAAATGTGAGGTAACAAATGTAACCCTGCTATTCAAGAAAGGAGGGAGAGAGAAAACAGGGATCTACAGGCCAGTTAGTCTGACATCAGTCATAAGAACATAAGAAATAATAGCAGTAGTAGGCCATACGGCCCCTCGTGACTGCTCCGCCATTCAATAAGATCATGGCTGATCATTGTTGGAAAAATGCTGGAACCCATTATTAAGGCAGTGGTAACAGAACACTTAATATAATGAGGCAGAGTCAACATGGTTTTATGAAAGGGAAATCGTGTTTAATAAATTTATTAGAGGGTTTTGAAGCTGTAAATAATAGGGTAGATAAAGGGGAACCAGTGGATGTAGTATATTTGGATTTCAATAAGGCATTCGATAAGGTGCCACATAAAAGGTTGCAACACAAGATAAGGGCCAATGAGATTAGGGTAATATATTAGCATGGATAGAGGAGTGGTTAATGGACAGAAAACAGAGAGTAGGGATAAACAGGTCATTTTCCGGATGGCAGGCTGTAACTAGTTGGGTGCTGCAAGGATCAGTGCTTGGGCCTCAGCTATTTACAATCTATATTAATTACTTAAATGAAGGGACCAAGTGTAATTTATCCAAGTTTGCTGATGATACAAAGCTAGGTTGGAAAGTAAGCTGTGAGGAGGACACAAAGAGCCTGCAAAGGGATATAAACAGGTTAAGTGAGTGGGCAATAAGGTGGCATATGGAGTATACTGTGGGGAAATGTGCGGTTATTCACTTTGGTAGGAAGAATAGAAAAACAGAATATTTTTTAAATGGTGAGAAACTATTAAATGTTGGTGTTCAGAGAGATTTAGTTGTCCTCGTACAGGAAACACAGAGAGTTAGCATACAAGTACAGCAAGCAATTAGGAGGGAAAATGGCATGTTGGCCTTTATTGCAAGGGGGTTGGAGTACAAGTGTCGGGAGGGCTTGCTACAATTGTACAGAGCTTTGTTGAAACCACACCTAGAGTATTGTGCACAGTTTTTGTCTCCTTATCTGTGGAAGGATATAGTTACATAGATACATAGATACATAGAAGATAGGAGCAGGAGTAGGCCATCCGGCCCTTCGAGCCTGCTCCGCCATTTAATGAGATCATGGCTGATCCTTCAATTCAGTATCCCGTCCCCGCCTTCTCTCCGTAACCCTTAACCCCTTTTGCCTGTAGAAATATATCTAATTCCCTCTTAAATATATTTAATGAGCTGGCGTACACTGCCCTCTGTGGCAATGAGTTCCACAGGTTCACCACTCTCTGAGTGAAGAAATTCCCCCTCATTTCTGTCCTAAATGGTTTAGCCCTTATCCTTAAATTATGTCCTCTAGTTCTGTTCTCACCCGCCAAGGGAAACATTCCTTCTGCATCTAATCTGTCTAGACCTGTCAGAATTTTATACACTTCTATGAGGTCCCCTCTCAATCTTCTAAACTCCAGTGTGTACATCCCTAAACTACATAGTCTCTCCTCATAGGTCAATCCCGCCATTCCTGGTATCAGCCTGGTGAATCGCCGCTGCACCCCCTCCATGGCAAGAACATCTTTCCTCAGATGAGGCGACCAAAACTGTACACAGTACTCGAGGTGTGGTCTCACCAGTGCCCTGTACAGCTGCAGCAAGGTATCCCTGTTCCTGTATTCCAACCCTTTTGCTATGAAGGCCAGCATACCGTTTGCCTTCTTGACCGCCTGTTGCACCTGCATGCTCGCCTTCAGTGACTGGTGTACAAGAACACCCAGGTCTCTCTGTACTTCCCCCTCTCCCAATTTATTGCCATTTAAATAATAATTTGCCCTCCCGTTCCTGCACCCAAGGTGGATAACTTCGCACTTGTCCACATTATAGTGCATCTGCCATTTATCCGCCCAATCACCCAGTCTGTCCAAATCGCTCTGGAGCTTCCTGGTCTCCTCCTCTGAGCCCACCCCCCCTCCTAGTTTAGTGTCGTCTGCAAATTTGGAAATGCTGCATTCGACTCCCTGATCCAGGTCATTAATATAAATTGTGAACAGCTGGGGACCCAGGACAGATCCCTGTGGTACCCCACTTGTTACTGCCTGCCATTCAGAAAATGAGCCGTTTATTCCAACTCTCTGTTTTCTATCTGACAGCCAGTTCTCTATCCACGTCAATACTTTCCCCTTTATCCCATGAGCTTCAATTTTCCATACATAAGAACATAAGACGTAGGAGCAGGAGTAGGTCATTTGGCCCCTCGAGCATGCTCTGCCATTCAATAAGATCATGGCTGATCTGATCTTGGCCTCAACTCCACTTCCCTGCACGATCCCCATAACCCTTGATTCCCATACATTACAAAAATCTGTCTATCTCCACTTTAAATATATTCAATGACCCAGCCTCCACAGCTCTCTGGGGAAGAGAATTCCAACGATTCACGACCCTATGAGAGAAGAAATTCCTCCTCATTTCCGATTTAAAAGTGTTTCCCCTTATTCTGAAATTATGCCCCCTAGTTCTAGATTCCCCCACGAGGAGAAACATCCTCTTTGCATCGACCCTGTCAAGCCCCTTCAGAATCTTATATGTTTCAATAAGATCCCCTCTTATTCTTCTAAACTCCAATGAGTATAGGCCCAACCTGCTCAACCTTTCTTCATAAGACAACCCCTCCATCTCAGGAATCAACCTAGTGAACCTTCTCTGAACTGCCCCCAACGCAAGTATATCCTTCCTTAAATAAGGAGACGCGGTACTGCAGGTGCGGTCTCACCAACGCCCTGTACATTCCCTTTGAAATAAAGGCCAACATTCCATTTGCCTTCCTAATTACTTGCTGTACTTGCATGCTAACTTTTTGTGATTCATGTAGTTGCCTTAGAGTTGGTGCAAGAAAGGTTCACTAGATTGATTCCTGGGATGAGAAGGTTGTCCTATGAGGAGAGATTGAGTAGATTGGGTCGATACTCTCTGGGGTTTAGAAGAATGAGAGGTGATCTCATTGAAACATATAAGATTCTAAAGGGGATTAACAGGGTAGATGCTGAGAGGCTGTTTCTCCTAGCTGGAGAGTCTAGAACTAGGGGGCATAGTTTCAAGATAAGGGGTTGGTCATTTTAGACTGAGATGAGGAGGAATTTCTTCACTCAGAGGGTTGTGAATCTTTAGAATTCTCTGCCCCAGAGGGCTGTGAATGCTGAATCATTGAGTATAATCAAGGCTGAGATTGATAGATTTTTGGACACTCGGGGAATCAAGGGATATGGGGATCCGGCGGGAAAGTGAAGTTGAAGTCGAAGATCAGCCATGATCTTATTGAATGGTGGAGCAGGCTCGAGGTGCCGGATGCCCTACTCCTGCTCCTAATTCTTATGTTCTTATGTTCTTATTAGTACTTTGAAAGCCTGTGATAATGTAGGGTCTAAATTGGGGACAAACAGCTGCACAATCCAATATGGCTGCCATGGATTGCCATTGTTGCCTTGTCTGTATATTGTCTGCATTAACCCACACCCAGCTTAAACTAACACTAAATGCTGGCTGGACTTATATGGGGACATGACACAAGGCCCGCATCACAAATGAGGGATTAGGTCACCTGGCTTTACAATGAAAACCATGACAACCCGTGTGGTGGACATAAAACAACAAAGTGGCACAAAATGTGTATCTTTACATAGGAAACATGGCCAGAGTTTAAAATCAAGTGAGTTTATCAAACCCATCTCAGTTTGAGAAGATCACTGGAGAGTGGGTGAGACAAAGGCATCCGAGGAGAGTTCAGGCTGTGAGTGAGTCAATGAAGACAGTCTTTAATTTATAATTAGCTATCTATATGGTTTCTATCTCACTAAATTTTTGGCTATCAAAAAGGTACAATGGTGCAATAGGGATTGCTTTTTAAAGTTTGGAGCTAAGATGCTTTGCCCTATAGTGAAACCATGTTACACCTGACTCAGATGTGCTTGAAACTGGTACTATATGCATAAAGTAAAAACATGTTCCATTTCCTAAATGCTAAATTCTTCGAGGGATGACTGAGTTACAATAATATTCCAAGCGCATCATTCTACCAGATTCCACGATGGGTAATAATACTGATGAACTTAATCGTATATTGGACTTTAGAGTAGATTTTCCAAATCCTTGCATGAAGTGAATACACATCAGAAAATCATGGGCATTCTGTCTGCAATTTTCCATCCATTGAGATCAATGCACTGAAGATCACTGGCAGGCAGTACACTCGGGATTTTTTCATATGTGCTTTCAGCAGGCAATGCATCTCACCATGGGAGAGGACTCGGGAAATATTCCCTGTCACCTCCTTCAGTCGCCCAGCCCATCCTCAGTTTGTCAAGACAGTTGTGTGTACACTACAGCCATCAGCATTTAAATATATCACAAGAACGTCTCACGTATATCAACATTCAACTGTTTTCTTTCATTTTTTTTATTCTTCAGAATTTTCAACATGTTTTCCACCATCCAGGATTTCTGATGTTCTGGACCAAAGATTATTCTACAACACTGCTGGGATCTCTTACCTGTGACTAGCCAAGGCAAGTTACTTTCTGACAGCTGGAAAAAGAGACGTTTCCAAAATGTGCAGGTAATATTTTGCCAGGGCCTGGAAATGATGTTTTTTAACATTCTAAACTGTAAAAGGTCAGGAGAGTTCAGATCTTTTGGCCGGAAAATTGGCCCCATTTGCCGGTTTGGAAGAAAAATGGCGGCCACCTCAGTACTGCCGGAGCAGAACTGCCGGAGCGGAACGTGGAGGCCGTCATTTAGGGCAGGCCGCCAGCGCTGCCGTTGCTTGCGCTCGCTCCAGATATTTCGATGAGCCAGATTGTGACGTCAAACGGCGTGCAACACTGAACTGAAGCATGATCTGGTATTTTGGACATTGCCGCTCCTTTTAAGGTCCTCTCCAAAGCAAGCATGGCAGAACGTGCATGCAGCAGTACGACAGACGCTACCAGCACTTCTACCACATGCTCCCAGTCCTGGGGGCTCTAGTTCCAGTCTCCCTGGATGTGCTGCCTGCGATTTTTGAACAGGTGCGGGCATATCTCGCATCTTGTTTTTTAGCGTTATCCAATTTCTACGACTTTATTTTTAAGTTATTTAAAACTGAATTTGCTCACTGAACCTCTCAGCTTTGTGGCATTTACTAGAAATGTCTCTCCAACAATCCCATTTCCTAATATTTTGACATTTAAAGAAATATTCAAAAATTCTTAATGAATATATATTTCATTGAGAAATAAAAACTCCATGGGATCAATCCATGGCTAACTAAAGAAGTTAAGGATATTATTAGATTAAAAGAAGAGGCTTATAATGTTGCGAAGAATAGCAGTAAGCCTGAGGATTGGGAGAGCTTTAGAAACCAGCAAAGGATGACAAAAATTTGATGAAAAGGGAGAAAATAGAATATGGGAGTAAACTGGTAAGAAATATAAAAACAGTATGTAAAAAGGAAGAGAGTAGCAAAAGTAATCTTCAGGCAAAAGTACGCGTTGGTCCCTTAGAGACTGAGACAGGAGAAATAATAATGGAGAATAAGGAAAAGGCAGAGATTTTAAACAAATATTTTGTATCTGTCTTCACAGTACAAGACACAAAAAGCGTACCAAAAATAGTGGGTAACGAAGGGGCTATTGAGAGTGAGGAACTTAAAGTAATTAAGATCAGTAGAGAAAAAGTACTAGAGAAACTAAGGGAACTAAAAGCCGACATATCCCCCGGACCTGATGGCCTACATCCTTTCTGGGAACAGTAGCATAGTGGTAATGTCACTGGGCTAGTAATCTAGAGGCCTGGACTAATGATACAGAAACAAGACTTCTAATCCCACCACGGCAGCTGGGGAATTTAAATTCAGTTAATTAAATAATCTGGAATAAAAAGCTAGTATCAGTAATGGTGACCATGAAACTATCGGACTCTCGCAAAAACCCATCTGGTTCACTAATTCCTTTAGGGAAGGAAATCTGCCGTCCTTACCTGGTCTGGCCTATATGTGACTCCAGACCCAGAACAATGTGGTTGACTTTAACTAGCAAGCCACTCAGTTGTAACCAACCGCTACGAAACAAAATAATAAGAATGAAACTGGAAGGGCCACCCGGCATCGAACTCAGCACCGACTATGGATACGGCACACCCAGCCCAGTCGACCCTGCAAAGTCCTCCTCACCAACATCTGGGGATTTATGCCAAAATTGGGAGAGCTGTCCCACAGACTAGTCAAGCAACAGCCTGACATAGTCATACACACAGAATCATACCTTTCAGGCAATGTCCCAAACTCCTCCGTCACCATCCCTGGGTATGTCCTGTCCTAGCGGCATGACAGATCCACCAGGGGTGGCGGCACAGTAGTAGAAAGTCGGGAAGGAGTGGCCCTGGGAGTCCTCAACATTGACTCCGGACCCCATGAAGTCTCATGGCTTCAGGTCAAGCATGGGCAAGGAAACCTCCTGCTGATTGCCACCTACCGCCCTCCCTCAGCTGAAGAATCAGTAGTCCTCCATGTTGAACACCACTTGGAAGGAGCCCTGAGAGTAGCAAGGGCACAGAATGTAATCTGGGTGGGGGACCTCAATGTCCATCACCAAGAGTGGCTCAGTAGCACCACTACTGATGGACATAGCTGCCAGTCTGGGCCTGCGACAGGTGGTGAGAGAACCAACATGAGGGAAAAACCTACTTGACCTCGTGCTCACCAATCTACCTGTCGCAGATGCATCTGTCCATGAAAGTATTGGTAGCAGTGACCACCGCACAGTCATTGTGGTGATGAAGGCCTGTCTTCACACTGAGGACACCCTCCATCGTGTTGTGTGGCACTACCACTGTGCTAAATGGGATAGATTCAGAACAGATCTAGCAGCTCAAAACTGGGCATCCATAAGGCGCTGTGAGCCATCAGCAGCAGCAGAATTGTATTCCACCACAATCTGTAACCTCATGGGCCGGCATATCCCTCACTCTACCATTACCATCAAGCCAAGGGACCAACTCTGGTTCAATAAAGAGTGTAGAAGAGCATGCCAGGAGCAGCACCAGGCGAACCTAAAAACTAGGTGCCAACCTGGGGAAGCTGCAACACAGGACTACATGCATGCTAAAACGTGGAAGCAACATGCTATAGACAGGGCTAAGCAATCCCACAATCAACAGATCAGATCAAAGCTCTGCAGTCCTGCTACATCCAGTCGTGAACAACGAACGGGAGGAGGTGGCGCCAAGAATATCCCCATCCTCAATGTTGGTGGAGCCCAGCACATGAGTGCAAAACACAAGGCTAAAGCGTTTGCAACCATCTTCAGCCAGAAGTGCCCAGTGGATGATCCATAATGGCCTACTCCTGAGGTCCCCACCATCATAGAAGCCAGTCTTCAGCCAATTCGATTCACTCCACGTGATATCAAGAAACGGCTGAGCGCACTGAATACAGCAAAGGCTATGGGCCCCGACAACATCCCGGCTATCGTGCTGAAGACTTGTGCTCCAGAACTAGCCACGACTCTAGCCAAGCTGTTCCAGTACAACTACAACACTGGCATCTATCCGACAATGTGGAAAACTGCCCAGGTTTGTCCTGTCCACAAAAAGCAGAACAAATCCAATCTGGCCAATTACCGCCCCATCAGTCTACTCTCAATCACCAGCAAAGTGATGGAAAGTGTCATCGACAGTGCTATCAAGCGGCACTTACTCACCAATAACCTGCTCACTTATGCCCAGTTTGGGTTACGCCAAGACCACTCGGCTCCCGACTTCATTACAGCCTTGGTCCAAACATGGACAAAGCAGCTGAATTCCAGAAGTGAGATGAGAGTCACTGCCCTAGACATCAAGGCAGCATTTGACCGAGTGTGGCATCAAGGAGCCCTCGTAAGACTGAAGTCAATGTGAATCGGGGGAAAACTCTCCATTGGCTATAGTCATACCTCGCACAAAAGACGATGGTTATGGTGTTTGAAGGTCAATTATCACAGCCCCAGGACATCATTGTAGGAGTTCCTCAGGGCAATGTCCTAGGTCCAACCATCTTCAGCTGCTTCATCATGAACTTGCCTCCAACATAAGATCAGAAATCGGGATGTTCGCTGATGACTGCACAGTGTTCAGCGCCATTCACAACTCCTCAGATACTGAAGCAGTCCATTCCCGCATGCAACAAGACCTGGACGATGTTCAGGCTTGGGCTGATAAGTGACAAGTAACATTTGCGCCACAGAAGTGCCAGGCAATGACTATCTCCAACAAGCGAGAGTCTAACCACCTCCCCTTGACATTCAATGGCATTACCATCACCGAATCCCCCACTATCAACATCTTGGGGGTCACCATTAACCAGAAACTTAACTGGACCAGCCACATAAATACTGTGGCAACAAGAGCTGCTCAGAAGCTAGGTATTCTGCGGCGAGTGTCTCACCTCCTGACCCCCCAAAGCCTTTCTACCATCTACAAGGCACAAGTAAGGAGTGTGATCGAATACTCTCTACTTGCCTGGATGAGTGCAGCTCCAACAACACTCAAGAAGCTCAACACCATCCAGGACAAAGCAGCCTGCTTGATTGGCACCTCATCCACCACCTTAAACATTCAATCCCTCCACCACCAGCGTACCATGGCTGCAGTGTGTACCATCTACAAGATGCACTGCTGCAACTCGCCAAGGCTTCTTCGGCAGCACCTCCAAAACCCGTGTCCTCTTCCACCTAGAAGGAAAAGGGCAGCAGGCACATGGGAACATCATCACCTGCAAGTTCCGCTCCAAGTCACACACCATCCTGATTTAGAAGTAGATTGCCAATCATTCATCATTGCTGGGTCAAAATCCTGGAACTCCCTACCTAACAGCACTGTGGGAGTACCTTCACCACATGGACTGTAGAGGTTCAAGAAGGCGGCTCACCACCACCTTCTCAAGAGCAATTAGGGATGAGCAATAAATGCTGGCCTTGCCAGCGACGCCCACATCCCATAAACGAATGATAAAAAATAAAAAATCCTAGGTTTCTAAAAGAATTGGCTGCAGAGATAGTGGATGCATTGGTTATGATATTCCAAAATTCCCTAGATTCTGGAACGGTCCGAGCAGATTGGAAAGTAGCAAATGTGAGGTAACAAATGTAACCCTGCTATTCAAGAAAGGAGGGAGAGAGAAAACAGGGATCTACAGGCCAGTTAGTCTGACATCAGTCATAAGAACATAAGAAATAATAGCAGTAGTAGGCCATACGGCCCCTCGTGACTGCTCCGCCATTCAATAAGATCATGGCTGATCATTGTTGGAAAAATGCTGGAACCCATTATTAAGGCAGTGGTAACAGAACACTTAATATAATGAGGCAGAGTCAACATGGTTTTATGAAAGGGAAATCGTGTTTAATAAATTTATTAGAGGGTTTTGAAGCTGTAAATAATAGGGTAGATAAAGGGGAACCAGTGGATGTAGTATATTTGGATTTCAATAAGGCATTCGATAAGGTGCCACATAAAAGGTTGCAACACAAGATAAGGGCCAATGAGATTAGGGTAATATATTAGCATGGATAGAGGAGTGGTTAATGGACAGAAAACAGAGAGTAGGGATAAACAGGTCATTTTCCGGATGGCAGGCTGTAACTAGTTGGGTGCTGCAAGGATCAGTGCTTGGGCCTCAGCTATTTACAATCTATATTAATTACTTAAATGAAGGGACCAAGTGTAATTTATCCAAGTTTGCTGATGATACAAAGCTAGGTTGGAAAGTAAGCTGTGAGGAGGACACAAAGAGCCTGCAAAGGGATATAAACAGGTTAAGTGAGTGGGCAATAAGGTGGCATATGGAGTATACTGTGGGGAAATGTGCGGTTATTCACTTTGGTAGGAAGAATAGAAAAACAGAATATTTTTTAAATGGTGAGAAACTATTAAATGTTGGTGTTCAGAGAGATTTAGTTGTCCTCGTACAGGAAACACAGAGAGTTAGCATACAAGTACAGCAAGCAATTAGGAGGGAAAATGGCATGTTGGCCTTTATTGCAAGGGGGTTGGAGTACAAGTGTCGGGAGGGCTTGCTACAATTGTACAGAGCTTTGTTGAAACCACACCTAGAGTATTGTGCACAGTTTTTGTCTCCTTATCTGTGGAAGGATATAGTTACATAGATACATAGATACATAGAAGATAGGAGCAGGAGTAGGCCATCCGGCCCTTCGAGCCTGCTCCGCCATTTAATGAGATCATGGCTGATCCTTCAATTCAGTATCCCGTCCCCGCCTTCTCTCCGTAACCCTTAACCCCTTTTGCCTGTAGAAATATATCTAATTCCCTCTTAAATATATTTAATGAGCTGGCGTACACTGCCCTCTGTGGCAATGAGTTCCACAGGTTCACCACTCTCTGAGTGAAGAAATTCCCCCTCATTTCTGTCCTAAATGGTTTAGCCCTTATCCTTAAATTATGTCCTCTAGTTCTGTTCTCACCCGCCAAGGGAAACATTCCTTCTGCATCTAATCTGTCTAGACCTGTCAGAATTTTATACACTTCTATGAGGTCCCCTCTCAATCTTCTAAACTCCAGTGTGTACATCCCTAAACTACATAGTCTCTCCTCATAGGTCAATCCCGCCATTCCTGGTATCAGCCTGGTGAATCGCCGCTGCACCCCCTCCATGGCAAGAACATCTTTCCTCAGATGAGGCGACCAAAACTGTACACAGTACTCGAGGTGTGGTCTCACCAGTGCCCTGTACAGCTGCAGCAAGGTATCCCTGTTCCTGTATTCCAACCCTTTTGCTATGAAGGCCAGCATACCGTTTGCCTTCTTGACCGCCTGTTGCACCTGCATGCTCGCCTTCAGTGACTGGTGTACAAGAACACCCAGGTCTCTCTGTACTTCCCCCTCTCCCAATTTATTGCCATTTAAATAATAATTTGCCCTCCCGTTCCTGCACCCAAGGTGGATAACTTCGCACTTGTCCACATTATAGTGCATCTGCCATTTATCCGCCCAATCACCCAGTCTGTCCAAATCGCTCTGGAGCTTCCTGGTCTCCTCCTCTGAGCCCACCCCCCCTCCTAGTTTAGTGTCGTCTGCAAATTTGGAAATGCTGCATTCGACTCCCTGATCCAGGTCATTAATATAAATTGTGAACAGCTGGGGACCCAGGACAGATCCCTGTGGTACCCCACTTGTTACTGCCTGCCATTCAGAAAATGAGCCGTTTATTCCAACTCTCTGTTTTCTATCTGACAGCCAGTTCTCTATCCACGTCAATACTTTCCCCTTTATCCCATGAGCTTCAATTTTCCATACATAAGAACATAAGACGTAGGAGCAGGAGTAGGTCATTTGGCCCCTCGAGCATGCTCTGCCATTCAATAAGATCATGGCTGATCTGATCTTGGCCTCAACTCCACTTCCCTGCACGATCCCCATAACCCTTGATTCCCATACATTACAAAAATCTGTCTATCTCCACTTTAAATATATTCAATGACCCAGCCTCCACAGCTCTCTGGGGAAGAGAATTCCAACGATTCACGACCCTATGAGAGAAGAAATTCCTCCTCATTTCCGATTTAAAAGTGTTTCCCCTTATTCTGAAATTATGCCCCCTAGTTCTAGATTCCCCCACGAGGAGAAACATCCTCTTTGCATCGACCCTGTCAAGCCCCTTCAGAATCTTATATGTTTCAATAAGATCCCCTCTTATTCTTCTAAACTCCAATGAGTATAGGCCCAACCTGCTCAACCTTTCTTCATAAGACAACCCCTCCATCTCAGGAATCAACCTAGTGAACCTTCTCTGAACTGCCCCCAACGCAAGTATATCCTTCCTTAAATAAGGAGACGCGGTACTGCAGGTGCGGTCTCACCAACGCCCTGTACATTCCCTTTGAAATAAAGGCCAACATTCCATTTGCCTTCCTAATTACTTGCTGTACTTGCATGCTAACTTTTTGTGATTCATGTAGTTGCCTTAGAGTTGGTGCAAGAAAGGTTCACTAGATTGATTCCTGGGATGAGAAGGTTGTCCTATGAGGAGAGATTGAGTAGATTGGGTCGATACTCTCTGGGGTTTAGAAGAATGAGAGGTGATCTCATTGAAACATATAAGATTCTAAAGGGGATTAACAGGGTAGATGCTGAGAGGCTGTTTCTCCTAGCTGGAGAGTCTAGAACTAGGGGGCATAGTTTCAAGATAAGGGGTTGGTCATTTTAGACTGAGATGAGGAGGAATTTCTTCACTCAGAGGGTTGTGAATCTTTAGAATTCTCTGCCCCAGAGGGCTGTGAATGCTGAATCATTGAGTATAATCAAGGCTGAGATTGATAGATTTTTGGACACTCGGGGAATCAAGGGATATGGGGATCCGGCGGGAAAGTGAAGTTGAAGTCGAAGATCAGCCATGATCTTATTGAATGGTGGAGCAGGCTCGAGGTGCCGGATGCCCTACTCCTGCTCCTAATTCTTATGTTCTTATGTTCTTATTAGTACTTTGAAAGCCTGTGATAATGTAGGGTCTAAATTGGGGACAAACAGCTGCACAATCCAATATGGCTGCCATGGATTGCCATTGTTGCCTTGTCTGTATATTGTCTGCATTAACCCACACCCAGCTTAAACTAACACTAAATGCTGGCTGGACTTATATGGGGACATGACACAAGGCCCGCATCACAAATGAGGGATTAGGTCACCTGGCTTTACAATGAAAACCATGACAACCCGTGTGGTGGACATAAAACAACAAAGTGGCACAAAATGTGTATCTTTACATAGGAAACATGGCCAGAGTTTAAAATCAAGTGAGTTTATCAAACCCATCTCAGTTTGAGAAGATCACTGGAGAGTGGGTGAGACAAAGGCATCCGAGGAGAGTTCAGGCTGTGAGTGAGTCAATGAAGACAGTCTTTAATTTATAATTAGCTATCTATATGGTTTCTATCTCACTAAATTTTTGGCTATCAAAAAGGTACAATGGTGCAATAGGGATTGCTTTTTAAAGTTTGGAGCTAAGATGCTTTGCCCTATAGTGAAACCATGTTACACCTGACTCAGATGTGCTTGAAACTGGTACTATATGCATAAAGTAAAAACATGTTCCATTTCCTAAATGCTAAATTCTTCGAGGGATGACTGAGTTACAATAATATTCCAAGCGCATCATTCTACCAGATTCCACGATGGGTAATAATACTGATGAACTTAATCGTATATTGGACTTTAGAGTAGATTTTCCAAATCCTTGCATGAAGTGAATACACATCAGAAAATCATGGGCATTCTGTCTGCAATTTTCCATCCATTGAGATCAATGCACTGAAGATCACTGGCAGGCAGTACACTCGGGATTTTTTCATATGTGCTTTCAGCAGGCAATGCATCTCACCATGGGAGAGGACTCGGGAAATATTCCCTGTCACCTCCTTCAGTCGCCCAGCCCATCCTCAGTTTGTCAAGACAGTTGTGTGTACACTACAGCCATCAGCATTTAAATATATCACAAGAACGTCTCACGTATATCAACATTCAACTGTTTTCTTTCATTTTTTTTATTCTTCAGAATTTTCAACATGTTTTCCACCATCCAGGATTTCTGATGTTCTGGACCAAAGATTATTCTACAACACTGCTGGGATCTCTTACCTGTGACTAGCCAAAGGCAAGTTACTTTCTGACAGCTGGAAAAAGAGACGTTTCCAAAATGTGCAGGTAATATTTTGCCAGGGCCTGGAAATGATGTTTTTTAACATTCTAAACTGTAAAAGGTCAGGAGAGTTCAGATCTTTTGGCCGGAAAATTGGCCCCATTTGCCGGTTTGGAAGAAAAATGGCGGCCACCTCAGTACTGCCGGAGCAGAACTGCCGGAGCGGAACGTGGAGGCCGTCATTTAGGGCAGGCCGCCAGCGCTGCCGTTGCTTGCGCTCGCTCCAGATATTTCGATGAGCCAGATTGTGACGTCAAACGGCGTGCAACACTGAACTGAAGCATGATCTGGTATTTTGGACATTGCCGCTCCTTTTAAGGTCCTCTCCAAAGCAAGCATGGCAGAACGTGCATGCAGCAGTACGACAGACGCTACCAGCACTTCTACCACATGCTCCCAGTCCTGGGGGCTCTAGTTCCAGTCTCCCTGGATGTGCTGCCTGCGATTTTTGAACAGGTGCGGGCATATCTCGCATCTTGTTTTTTAGCGTTATCCAATTTCTACGACTTTATTTTTAAGTTATTTAAAACTGAATTTGCTCACTGAACCTCTCAGCTTTGTGGCATTTACTAGAAATGTCTCTCCAACAATCCCATTTCCTAATATTTTGACATTTAAAGAAATATTCAAAAATTCTTAATGAATATATATTTCATTGAGAAATAAAAACTCCATGGGATCAATCCATGGCTAACTAAAGAAGTTAAGGATATTATTAGATTAAAAGAAGAGGCTTATAATGTTGCGAAGAATAGCAGTAAGCCTGAGGATTGGGAGAGCTTTAGAAACCAGCAAAGGATGACAAAAATTTGATGAAAAGGGAGAAAATAGAATATGGGAGTAAACTGGTAAGAAATATAAAAACAGTATGTAAAAAGGAAGAGAGTAGCAAAAGTAATCTTCAGGCAAAAGTACGCGTTGGTCCCTTAGAGACTGAGACAGGAGAAATAATAATGGAGAATAAGGAAAAGGCAGAGATTTTAAACAAATATTTTGTATCTGTCTTCACAGTACAAGACACAAAAAGCGTACCAAAAATAGTGGGTAACGAAGGGGCTATTGAGAGTGAGGAACTTAAAGTAATTAAGATCAGTAGAGAAAAAGTACTAGAGAAACTAAGGGAACTAAAAGCCGACATATCCCCCGGACCTGATGGCCTACATCCTTTCTGGGAACAGTAGCATAGTGGTAATGTCACTGGGCTAGTAATCTAGAGGCCTGGACTAATGATACAGAAACAAGACTTCTAATCCCACCACGGCAGCTGGGGAATTTAAATTCAGTTAATTAAATAATCTGGAATAAAAAGCTAGTATCAGTAATGGTGACCATGAAACTATCGGACTCTCGCAAAAACCCATCTGGTTCACTAATTCCTTTAGGGAAGGAAATCTGCCGTCCTTACCTGGTCTGGCCTATATGTGACTCCAGACCCAGAACAATGTGGTTGACTTTAACTAGCAAGCCACTCAGTTGTAACCAACCGCTACGAAACAAAATAATAAGAATGAAACTGGAAGGGCCACCCGGCATCGAACTCAGCACCGACTATGGATACGGCACACCCAGCCCAGTCGACCCTGCAAAGTCCTCCTCACCAACATCTGGGGATTTATGCCAAAATTGGGAGAGCTGTCCCACAGACTAGTCAAGCAACAGCCTGACATAGTCATACACACAGAATCATACCTTTCAGGCAATGTCCCAAACTCCTCCGTCACCATCCCTGGGTATGTCCTGTCCTAGCGGCATGACAGATCCACCAGGGGTGGCGGCACAGTAGTAGAAAGTCGGGAAGGAGTGGCCCTGGGAGTCCTCAACATTGACTCCGGACCCCATGAAGTCTCATGGCTTCAGGTCAAGCATGGGCAAGGAAACCTCCTGCTGATTGCCACCTACCGCCCTCCCTCAGCTGAAGAATCAGTAGTCCTCCATGTTGAACACCACTTGGAAGGAGCCCTGAGAGTAGCAAGGGCACAGAATGTAATCTGGGTGGGGGACCTCAATGTCCATCACCAAGAGTGGCTCAGTAGCACCACTACTGATGGACATAGCTGCCAGTCTGGGCCTGCGACAGGTGGTGAGAGAACCAACATGAGGGAAAAACCTACTTGACCTCGTGCTCACCAATCTACCTGTCGCAGATGCATCTGTCCATGAAAGTATTGGTAGCAGTGACCACCGCACAGTCATTGTGGTGATGAAGGCCTGTCTTCACACTGAGGACACCCTCCATCGTGTTGTGTGGCACTACCACTGTGCTAAATGGGATAGATTCAGAACAGATCTAGCAGCTCAAAACTGGGCATCCATAAGGCGCTGTGAGCCATCAGCAGCAGCAGAATTGTATTCCACCACAATCTGTAACCTCATGGGCCGGCATATCCCTCACTCTACCATTACCATCAAGCCAAGGGACCAACTCTGGTTCAATAAAGAGTGTAGAAGAGCATGCCAGGAGCAGCACCAGGCGAACCTAAAAACTAGGTGCCAACCTGGGGAAGCTGCAACACAGGACTACATGCATGCTAAAACGTGGAAGCAACATGCTATAGACAGGGCTAAGCAATCCCACAATCAACAGATCAGATCAAAGCTCTGCAGTCCTGCTACATCCAGTCGTGAACAACGAACGGGAGGAGGTGGCGCCAAGAATATCCCCATCCTCAATGTTGGTGGAGCCCAGCACATGAGTGCAAAACACAAGGCTAAAGCGTTTGCAACCATCTTCAGCCAGAAGTGCCCAGTGGATGATCCATATTGGCCTACTCCTGAGGTCCCCACCATCATAGAAGCCAGTCTTCAGCCAATTCGATTCACTCCACGTGATATCAAGAAACGGCTGAGCGCACTGAATACAGCAAAGGCTATGGGCCCCGACAACATCCCGGCTATCGTGCTGAAGACTTGTGCTCCAGAACTAGCCACGACTCTAGCCAAGCTGTTCCAGTACAACTACAACACTGGCATCTATCCGACAATGTGGAAAACTGCCCAGGTTTGTCCTGTCCACAAAAAGCAGGACAAATCCAATCTGGCCAATTACCACCCCATCAGTCTACTCTCAATCATCAGCAAAGTGATGGAAGGTGTCATCGACAGTGCTATCAAGTGGCACTTACACACCTAATACCTGCTCACATATGCCCAGTTTGGATTATGCCAAGATCACTCGGCTCCCGATCTCATTACAGCCTTGGTCCAAACATGGACAAAGCAGCTGAATTCCAGAGGTGAGATGAGAGTCACTGCCCTAGACATCATGGCAGCATTTGACCGAGTGTGGCATCAAGGAGCCCTCGTAAGACTGAAGTCAATGGGAATCGGGGGAAAACTCTCCATTGGCTATACTCATACCTAACACAAAGGATGATGGTTGTGGTGTTTGAAGGTCAATTATCACAGCCCCAGGACATCATTGTAAGAGTTCCTCAGGGCAGTGTCCTAGGTCCAACCATCTTCAGCTGCTTCATCAATGAACTTCCCTCCAGCATAAGATCAGAAATCGGGATGTTCGCTAATGACTGCACAGTGTTCAGCGCCATTCACAACTCCTCAGATAATGAAACAGTCCATGCTCGCATGCAACAAGACTGGACGACGTTCAGGCTTGGGCTGATAAGTGGCAAGTAACATTTGCGCCACAGAAGTGCCAGGCAATGACTATCTCCAACAAGCGAGAGTCTAACCACCTCCCCTTGACATTCAATGCCATTACCATCGCCGAATCCCCCACTATCAATACCCTGGGGGTCACCATTAACCAGAAACTTAACTGGACCAGCCACATAAATACTGTGGCAGCAAGAGCTGGTCAGAAGCTAGGTATTCTGCGGCGAGTGTCTCACCTCCTGACCCCCCAAAGCCTTTCTACCATCTGCAAGGCACAAGTAAGGAGTGTGATCGAATACTCTCTACTTGCCTGGATGAGTGCAGCTCCAACAACACTCAAGAAGCTCAACACCATCCAGGACAAAGCAGCCCACTTGATTGGCACCTCATCCACCACCTTAAACATTCAATCCCTCCACCACCAGCGTACCGTGGCTGCAGTGTGTACCATCTACAAGATGCACTGCAGCAACTCGCCAAGGCTTCTTCGGCAGCACCTCCAAAACCCGTGTCCTCTTCCACCTAGAAGGAAAAGGGCAGCAGGCACATGGGAACATCATCACCTGCAAGTTCCCCTCCAAGTCACACACCATCCTGATTTAGAAATATATTGCCGATCATACATCGTTGCTGGGTCAAAATCCTGGAATTCCCTCTCTAACAGCACTGTGGGAGTACCTTCACGACACGGACTGTAGAGGTTCAAGAAGGCAGCTCACCACCACCTTCTCAAGAGCAATTAGGGATGGGCAATAAATGCTGGCCTGGCCAGCGACGCCCACATCCCATAAACGAATTATAAAAAATAAAAATTCCTAGGGTTCTAAAAGAATTGGCTGCAGAGATAGTGGATGCATTGGTTGTGATCTTCCAACATGTGCTAGATTCTGGAACGGTCCGAGCAGATTGGAAAGTAGCAAATGTGAGGTAACAAATGTAACCCTGCTATTCAAGAAAGGAGGGAGAGAGAAAACAGGGATCTACAGGCCAGTTAGTCTGACATCAGTCATAAGAACATAAGAAATAATAGCAGGAGTAGGCCATACAACCCCTCGAGACTGCTCCGCCATTCAATAAGATCATGGCTGATCATTGTTGGAAAAATGCTGGAACCCATTATTAAGGAAGAGGTAACAGGGCACTTAATATGATGAGGCAGAGTCAACAGGTTTTATGAAAGGAAAATCGTGTTTATCAAATTTATTAGAGGGTTTTGAGGCTGTAAATAACAGCGTAGATAAAGGGGAACCAGTGGATGAAGTATATTTGGATTTCAATAAGGCATTCGATAAGGTGCCACATAAAAGGTTGCAACACAAGATAAGGGCTAATGAGATTAGGGTAATATATTAGCATGGATAGAGGATTGGTTAACGGACAGAAAACAGAGAGTAGGGATAAACAGGTCATTTTCCGGATGGCAGGCTGTAACTAGCTGGGTGCTGCAAAGATCAGTGCTTGGGCCTCAGCTATTTACAATCTATATTAATGACTTAAATGAAGGGACCAAGTGTAATTTATCCAAGTTTGCTGATGATACAAAGCTAGGTTGGAAAGTAAGCTGTGAGGAGGACACAAAGAGCCTGCAAAGGGATATAAACAGGTTAAGTGAGTGGGCAATAAGGTGGCATATGGAGTATACTGTGGGGAAATGTGCAGTTATTCACTTTGGTAGGAAGAATAGAAAAACAGAATATTTTTTAAATGGTGAGAAACTATTAAATGTTGGTGTTCAGAGAGATTTAGTTGTCCTCGTACAGGAAACACAGAGAGTTAGCATACAAGTACAGCAAGCAATTAGGAGGGCAAATGGCATGTTGGCCTTTATTGCAAGGGGGTTGGAGTACAATGTGTCGGGAGGGCTTGCTACAATTGTACAGAGCTTTGTTGAAACCACACCTACAGTATTGTGCACAGTTTTTGTCTCCTTATCTGTGGAAGGATATAGTTACATAAGAACATAAGACGTAGGAGCAGGAGTAGGTCATTTGGCCCCTCGAGCATGCTCTGCCATTCAATAAGATCATGGCTGATCTGATCTTGGCCTCAACTCCACTTCCCTGCATGCTCCCCATAACCCTTGATTCCCTTACATTACAAAAATCTGTCTATCTCCACTTTAAATATATTCAATGACCCAGCCTCCACAGCTCTCTGGGGAAGAGAATTCCAAAGATTCACGACCCTATGAGAGAAGAAATTCCTCCTCATTTCCGATTTAAAAGTGTTTCCCCTTATTCTGAAATTATGCCCCCTAGTTCTAGATTCCCCCACGAGGAGAAACATCCTCTTTGCATCGACCCTGTCAAGCCCCTTCAGAATCTTATATGTTTCAATAAGATCCCCTCTTATTCTTCTAAACTCCAATGAGTATAGGCCCAACCTGCTCAACCTTTCTTCATAAGACAACCCCTTCATCTCAGGAATCAACCTAGTGAATCTTCTCTGAACTGCCCCCAATGCAAGTATATCCTTCCTTAAATAAGGAGACTTAAACTGTACGCGGTACTGCAGGTGCGGTCTCACCAACACCCTGTACATTCCCTTTGAAATAAAGGCCAACATTCCATTTGCCTTCCTAATTACTTGCTGTACTTGCATGCTAACTTTTTGTGATTCATGTAGTTGCCTTAGAGTTGGTGCAAGGAAGGTTCACTAGATTGATTCCTGGGATGAGAAGGTTGTCCTATGAGGAGAGATTGAGTAGATTGGGTCTATACTCTCTGGAGTTTAGAAGAATGAGAGGTGATCTCATTGAAACATATAAGATTCTAAAGGGGATTAACAGGGTAGATGCTGAGAGGCTGTTTCCCCTAGCTGGAGAGTCTAGAACTAGGGGGGCATAGTTTCAAGATAAGGGGTTGGTCATTTTAGACTGAGATGAGGAGGAATTTCTTCACTCAGAGGGTTGTGAATCTGTAGAATTATCTGCCCCAGAGGGCTGTGAATGTTGAATCATTGAGTATAATCAAGGCTGAGATTGATAGATTTTTGGACACTAGGGGAATCAAGGGATATGGGGATCCGGCGGGAAAGTGAAGTTGAAGTCGAAGATCAGCCATGATCTTATTGAATGGTGGAGCAGGCTCGAGGTGCCGGATGCCCTACTCCTGCTCCTAATTCTTATGTTCTTATGTTCTTATTAGTACTTTGAAAGCCTGTGATAGTGTCGGGTCTAAATTGGGGACAAACAGCTGCACAATACAATATGGCTGCCATGGGTTGCCACTGTTGCCTTGTCTGTATATTCTATACCTTCGGGCTGTGCATTAACCCACACCCAGCTTAAACTAACACAAACAGCTGGCTGGACTTATATGGGGACATGACACAAGGCCCGCATCACAAATGAGGGATTTGGTCACCTGG
Organism: Squalus acanthias; assembly: GCA_030390025.1. Classification (NCBI taxonomy): domain Eukaryota; kingdom Metazoa; phylum Chordata; class Chondrichthyes; order Squaliformes; family Squalidae; genus Squalus; species Squalus acanthias. The sequence goes on along the minus strand of CM059436.1, from coordinate 80,354,520 downwards.
ATTTACAATGAAAACCATGACAACCCGTGTGGTGGACATAAAACAACAAAGTGGCGCAAAATATGTATCTTTACATAGGAAACATGGCCAGAGTTTAAAATCAAGTGAGTTTATCAAACCCATCTCAGTTTGAGAAGATCACTGGAGAGTGGGTGAGACAAAGGCATCCGAGGAGAGTTCAGGCTGTGAGTGAGTCAATGAAGACAGTCTTTAATTTATAATTAGCTATCTATATGGTTTCTATCTCACTAAATTTTTGGCTATCAAAAAGGTACAATGGTGCAATAGGGATTGTTTTTTAAAGTTTGGAGCTAAGATGCATTTTTGGAGAATGGTATAGCAGCTTTGCCCTATAGTGAAACCATGGGGGTGATTTTCCCAGCCCCGAGGAGGCGGGTTTGGAGGCGGGACAGTTGACAAAATTGCAAAAACTGAGGGCGGGTTCGGAATTTTGCCGGAGGCGGTTTGATGGGTGCGATCCGGTCCCCATCCATCAGTTGGGAGAGGTAGTTAAGACCCTTAAATAGTAGTTAAGGGCCTCTATAATCCTATTTTGACAGGCGTTTGTTATTTTGCCACATTTTGTGCGTGTCGCACGACCCTCCTAAACCACGCCAGCTAATCCTGGCGGGTTGACAAGTGGGTGGCCTCCTCACAGCTGCAGCTCCACCATTAAAATGGAGCTTTCATCAGGGAACAGTTGCAGGTGGCAGAACTGTTGGGATGGATTTTGTCAATGGGAAGCTTTTGGAGGTGGGACTGCTGCTTGCCGGCTTTCAATCCCGCCTCCATCAGCTTGTGGCCAACCAGCGGGATTTTCCCCTGATTGACCTTGTTAAGCCCGCACAGCGGGCTCAGCAGGCCAATTAGGGGGACGTCACTGACAGAGCACGTCAACATCTGACGTGCCATCTTTCAAGATTTTTTGAAAGTAGAAATGTCAGCATTTGACAGCTCTGTGAAGCTGTCAAACACTGACATTCTGTGTAGACTGATGAGTCCTCTGTGTTCAGGACTCATCAAACCTTTCAACTTTGCAGAAATCACCTGGCTGTTGTTTCGGAGGATCCAACAGCCAGTCTGTGAAATCTACAATGAAGATGTCGGGACTCCAGATCCAGAGCGGCTGAAGGCTGTAGGCAGAAACAAAGGTAAGTGAACATTTTATAACACTTCACACTCACCTTACATACTTACCACTCCACACTTGCACCCATCACTCACCTCTACATTTCACTTTCAGACCCCTCCGACCCCCGCAGACCTCCTTCTCGGCTCCTGCACCCTGGCGGGGTTCTCTGAGGTCGGGAAGCCTGCACTTCGGAGCTAAAAGTAGGGATAATCCATTTTTCTGCCTGTTAACTACCTGTTAACGGGCAATTAATAGGATTTAATCCCTTTCCCACCTCGAGGAGACGGGACCCAGGGCAGGATGGCTTCCCTTCTCCTGGCAAAAGGGCACGGAGGTGGGTTGTGGGCGGGTTTGCCAGCCACCCCAAAATCCTGCAAATTTACTGGCAGTCCCGTCTCCATACCCGCCTCCTCGGGGCTGACAAAATCCAACCCTTTGTTTCACAGGTCTTTCAGCACTTTTAGCAGGTCTACCGAAGTTGGAGGTGCTACAGCTTCTATCTCTCAACTGTGGGACCTCCTTGGAAGACACTCTCCCCGCTTGGACTGAGCATATCCCCAACAGAGGTATCTGCCAGCAGCATGGGAACCATTTATTTTCTTTCACCAAGGACCTCAGATTTGGATGAGGAGCAGCCACGGCAGCAGCAGAACCAGGCAGCTCAGCAGCAACAGCAGCAGGAGCGCCAACCTCCTGCTCACCCACCTGATGCTGCACAGGGCAGAAGGCGCCAGCGCATGGAAGCACGTCGCCGCAGGAGATACCCCCAACACAGGGTTTACAGACAGAGGATGAGCTACCTCAACATGACTGAGCAGCAGTGCAAAAGGAGGCTGAGACTTTCGCGAGAGGTTGTCGGAGACATCTGCGCACTGCTGCACCAACACCTGGAACCCAGAGGAGCGGGTGGGCACCCCTTACCAGTGGCTGTCGAAGTCACAACCGCACTCAACTTTTTTGCCTCAGGCTCCTTCCAGGGATCATCAGCAGACATCAGCGGCATCTCCCAGTTGGCCGCCCACAGTTGCATCACGCAGGTTACTGATGCCCTTTTCGCAAAGGCGCACAATTACATCGACTTCTCAAGGGATCAAGCAAGTGTAACCGCGTGTTCAGTTGGCTTTGCAAATATGGAAGACTTGCCAATGGTGCAGGGCGTCATAGACTGCACACATGTGGCCCTTAGGTCACCCCATCAAAACCCAGCTATCTTTGTAAACCGCAAGGGCTTCCACTCCCTCAACGTACAGCTGGTATGTAAACACAAGAAGACGATTTTGCATGTTTGCGCCGAGTTTTGTGGTAGTTGCCATGACTCGTTCATCCTGCGGAACTCTAGAGTTCCTTCGCTCTTCAATCCGCCAAACCAACTTAACGGATGGCTCCTTGGTGACAAAGGCTACCCCCTGAAGAAGTGGCTAATGCCGCCGATCAGGAGGCCAGCTAACGAGGCTGAGAAGCGCTACAACGCCAGCCACCTTTCGACCAGGTCCATCATCGAGCAAACCATTGGCTTGCTGAAGATCCGATTCCGATGCCTTGACACATCAGGTGGAGCCCTGCAGTATTCAGCAGCCAGGGTCTCCAGATGGTCGTGGTCTGCTCTGCACTGCACAACATGGCACAGCGTCGTGGCTTGCAGCTTCCTGATGAGCAAGTGGCTCAGTTCATAGCCTCCTCAGATGATGATGAGGAGGAGGAGGAGGACCGAGCGGCGGTGTATCGACCAGCAGCAGCGGCAGCACACGAGCACATGGCTGTCCGTGATGCAAGGGATGCACTCATCCTGGCCAGATTTGCATAGGTTACCCATTGTGGCACATGTGCTTGGCTCCTTCTGAACACATGGACAATGGACATGATTCTCTGGCCTCCTTTCACTCTGACCACCAACCTGACCACGCAAGTGTCGCGGAGCCTGCAATGTGGAGCTGCCTAAGCCGAAATAACAGATGCCATCACGCCAACAGTTTGCCATCACCTAATTTTAATACATTCACACAGGAATGGTATTTCATCAATAAACAGAAACAATCACCCAATCTGCACACAGATCTGGAGGTTATATCCCTTGCCAGCTGGACCCACACAGCCTTGGTTTCTTTGGGAGGCCTCTTCCTCCCAGATGAGGGGAAGAGCACCTCCCTGATGGCTCTCGCCCCCTCAACCAGCATACCCAGTGCCTCATCCGAGAACCTCGGGGAGGCCCTTGCCTTGGAGCTGGCCATTCTTCAAGGAGATAAAAGTTTGGAGGTGGTGCACCATCGACCAAAAACCAGTGGAATGAACCAAGGCAGCAAGCAGCCCTTAAATGAAGCTGGATAAGTGACGTCAGCAGAGGCGAGTTTCAGTCCCAAAACACTAATTGGCCCAGGGGAACCCACACCTCTGAAAGTAACTGGCCAATTAGGGGAAAATCGCAAATTTTTCCCACCTGACAGTGGAGGCGGGTTTGGAACCCACCCAAACCGAAACCCGCCTCCAACCCGCCTCCATTGGGAAAATCGCGCCCCATGTTACACCTGACTCAGATGTGCTTGAAACTGGTACTAGATGCAGAAAGTAAAAACATGTTCCATTTCCTAAATGCTAAATTCTTCGAGGGATGACTGAGTTACAATAATATTCCAAGCGCGTCATTCTACCAGATTCCACGATGGGTAATAATACTGAAGGACTTAATCATAAGATGGATTTTAGAGTAGATTTTCCTAGTCCTTGCATGAAGTGAATACACATCAGAAAATCATGGGCATTCTGTCTGCAATTTTCCATCCATTGAGATCAATGCACTGAAGATCACTGGCAGGCAGTACGCTCGGGATTTTCTCATATGTGCTTTCAGCAGACAATGCATCTCACCATGGGAGAAGACTCAGGAATTATTCCCTGTCACGTCCTTCAGTCACCCAACCCATCCTCAGTTTGTCAAGACAGTTGTGTGTACACTACAGCCATCAGCATTTAAATATATCACAAGAACTTCTCACGTATATCAACATTCATTTGTTTTCTTTAATTTTTTTTTTATTCTTCAGAATTGTCACCATGTATTTCCTCCATCCAGGATTTCTGATGTTCTGGACCAAAGATTATTCTACAACACTGCTGGGATCTCTTACCTGTGACCAGCCAAAGGCAAGTTACTTTCTGACAGCTGGAAAAAGAGACATTTTCAAGATGTGCAGGCAATATTTTCCAGGGCCTGGAAATGATGTTTTTTAATATTCTAAACTGTAAAATGTCAGGAGAGTTCAGATCTTTTGGCTGGAAAATTGGCCCCATTTGCACCGGCCGTCATGGCTGGTTTGGAAGAAGAATGGCGGCCACCTCGGTACCGCACACTTCCGGCGCAGAACGTGGTGGCCGCCATTTAGGACAGGTCGCCAGCGTTGCCGTTGCTTGCGCTCACTCCAGATATTTCGATGAGCCAGATTGTGACGTCAAACGGCGTGCAATGCTGAACTGAAGCACGACCTGGTATTTTGGACATTGCCGCTCCTTTTAAGGTCCTCTCCAAAGCAAGCATGGCAGAACGTGCATGCAGCAGTACGACAGACGCTACCAGCACTTCTACCACATGCTCCCAGTCCTGGGGGCTCTAGTTCCAGTCTCCCTGGATGTGCTGCCTGCGATTTTTGAACAGGTGCGGGCATATCTCGCATCTCGGTGCCCGCACTTGTTTTTTAGCGTTATCCAATTTCTACGCCTATATTTTTAATTTATTTAAAACTGAATTTGTTCACTGAACCTCTCAGCTTTGTGGCATTTACTGGAAATGTCTCTCCAACAATCCCAATTCTGAATATTTTGACATTTAAAGAAATATTCAAAAATTCTTAATGAATATATATTCCATTGAGAAATAAAAACTCCATGGGATCAATCCATGGCTAACTAAAGAAGTTAAGGATATTATTAGATTAAAAGAAGAGGCTTATAATGTTGCGAAGAATAGTAGTAAGGATTGGGAGAGCTTTAGAAACCAGCAAAGGATGACAAAAATTTGATGAAAAGGGAGAAAAAAGAATATGGGAGTAAACTGGTAAGAAATATAAAAACAGTATGTAAAAAGGAAGAGAGCAGCAAAAGTAATCTTCAGGCAAAAGTAAGCGTTGGTCCCTTGGAGACTGAGACAGGAGAAATAATAATGGAGAATAAGGAAATGGCAGAAACTTTAAACAAATATTTTGTATCTGTCTTCACAGTACAAGACACAAAAAGCGTACCAAAAATAGTGGGTAACAAAGGGGCTATTGAGAGTGAGGAACTTAAAGTAATTAAGATCAGTAGAGAAAAAGTACTAGAGAAACTAATGGAACTAAAAGCTGACATATCCCCCGGACCTGATGGCCTACATCCTTTCTGGGAACAGTAGCATAGTGGTAATGTCACTGGGCTAGTAATCTAGAGGCCTGGACTAATGATACAGAAACTGCCACAGGACAGAGTGAGGAGACTCAGAACAAACTGCCACAGGACGGAGAGTGAGGAGACTCAGAACAAACTGCCACAGGACGGAGAGTGAGGAGACTCAGAACAAACTGCCACAGGACAGAGAGTGAGGAGACTCAGATCAAACTGCCACAGGACAGAGAGTAAAGAGACTCAGAACAAACTGCCACAGGACGGAGAGTGAGGAGACTCAGAACAAACTGCCACAGGACAGAGAGTGAGGAGACTCAGAACAAACTGCCACAGGACGGAGAGTGAGGAGACTCAGAACAAACTGCCACAGGACAGAGTGTGGAGACTCAGAACAAACTGCCACAGGACGGAGTGAGGAGACTCAGATCAAACTGCCACAGGACAGAGTGTGGAGACTCAGATCAAACTGCCACAGGACGGAGTGAGGAGACTCAGATCAAACTGCCACAGGACGGAGTGAGGAGACTCAGAACAAACTGCCACAGGACAGAGTGAGGAGACTCAGATCAAACTGCCACAGGACAGAGAGTGAGGAGACTCAGAACAAACTGCCACAGGACGGAGAGTGAGGAGACTCAGAACAAACTGCCACAGGACGGAGAGTGAGGAGACTCAGAACAAACTGCCACAGGACGGAGAGTGAGGAGACTCAGAACAAACTGCCACAGGACAGAGAGTGAGGAGACTCAGAACAAACTGCCACAGGACAGAGAGTGAAGAGACTCAGAACAAACTGCCACAGGACAGAGAGTGAAGAGACTCAGAACAAACTGCCACAGGACAGAGAGTGAGGAGACTCAGAACAAACTGCCACAGGACAGAGAGTGAGGAGACTCAGATCAAACTGCCACAGGACAGAGAGTGAGGAGACTCAGATCAAACTGCCACAGGACGGAGAGTGAGGAGACTCAGATCAAACTGTCAGGACGGAGTGAGGAGACTCAGATAAAACTGCCACAGGACGGAGAGTGAAGAGACTCAGAACAAACTGCCACAGGACAGAGAGTGAGGAGACTCAGATCAAACTGTCAGGACGGAGAGTGAGGAGACTCAGATAAAACTGCCACAGGACGGAGAGTGAAGAGACTCAGAACAAACTGTCACAGAAGTGTATTGTTTTAATTTAAATTAATTAAAGGGTAAATAATAATAAATTTAATTAATTACATAGAATGGGAGAGCAGGTGATGTGTTACTGCTGCAATATGTGGGAGCTGGAGGACACCATTGATGTTCACGGTGATCACATTTGCAGTAAGTGTTGGCTGCTCGAGGAACTCCGGCTCCGTGTTGATGAGCTGGAGTCCGAGCTTCAAACACTGCGACACATCAGGGAGGGGGAGAGTTACCTGGACTCTGTGTTCCAGGAGGTAGTCACACCAATTAGATTAACTAATTCAGATGTAGCCCATGATCAGGGACAGGAGGGTGTGACTACGAGTGAGGCAGGTACGGGGATCCAGGAGGTAGTGTTGGAGGAGCCGCAGCCCTTGCTCTTGTCCAACAGGTTCGAGGCTCTTACTCCCTGTGAGGACGGGAGCAGGGACTGCAGGGAGGATGAGCAACCTGGCCACAGCACTGTGGTACGGGGAGCCATTCAAGTGGGGGGAGTAAAAAGAAATGTTGTAGTGGTAGGGGATAGTATCATTAAGGGGATAGATAGGGTTCTTTGCAGCCGAGAGCGAGAGTCCCGAAGGCTATGTTGCCTGCCCGGTGCCAGGGTTAAGGACATCTCCTCTGGGCTGGAGAGAAACTTGGAGTGGGAGGGGGAAGATCCAGTTGTCGTGGTCCATGTTGGTACCAATGACATAGATAGGACAAGGAATGAGGTTCTGCTGAGGGAGTATGAGCAGCTACGGGCCAAATTAAAAAACAGAACCTCTAGGGTAGTAATCTCTGGATTACTACCTGAGCCACGAGCAAATTTGGCTAGGGTAAATAAAATCAGAGGGTTAAATGCGTGGCTCAAAGACTGGTGTGGGAGAAATGGGTTTTGCTACCTGGGACACTGGCACCAGTACTGGGACAGGAGAGAGCTGTTCCGTTGGGACGGACTTCACTTGGCCAGTGCTGGGACTAGAGTCCTGGCGAATCGAATAACTAGGGCTGTAGAGAGGGCTTTAAACTAATTAGTGGGGGGGAGGTTTCAAGAGAGCAAAAAATAAAAATGTCAGCGGAGAAGGCAATAGAGCAAAGTAGCAGTGGGGTAATTAAAAACCAGAGCGTGTCAGGAAGGGACAGAATATATAAAGATAAAGGTAAAGTAGTAAAGGGGGTAAAAGCAGGAATAAATTGTCACAAAACATATTTAAAAGTTCTTTATCTGAATGCACGCAGCATTCGTAACAAAATAGACGAATTGACGGTACAAATAACTACGTATGGGTATGATCTTGTGGCCATTACAGAAACATGGCTGCAGGGTGACAACGACTGGGAATTAAATATGCCAGGGTATTTAACAACCAGGAAGGACAGACAGGAAGGAAGAGGAGGTGGGGTAGCTATGTTAATAAAGGAAGGAATCACTGTATTACAGAGAAATGATATTGGGTCAAAGGATCAGGATAATGAAACAGTTTGGGTGGAGATAAGGAATAATAAAGGGAAAAAAACACTAGTGGGAGTAGTATATAGGCCTCCTAATAGTTGCAACTCTGCTGGAAGAAGTATTAATCAGGAAATAGTTGGGGCATGTAATAAGGGAACAGCTATAATTATGGGGGATTTTAACTATCATATTAACTGGACAAATCAAATTGGGCAGGGCAGCCTTGAGGAAGAGTTTATTGAGTGTATTAGGGATGGATTTCTTGAGCAGTATGTAACTGATCCTACAAGGGGGCAAGCAACCTTGGACCTGGTCCTGTGTAATGAGTCAGGATTAATTAATAATGTCCTAGTTAAGGATCCCCTTGGAATGAGTGACCATAACATGGTTGAATTCCATATCCAATTAGAGGGTGAGAAGGTTGGTTCTCAGACAAGCGTACTGAGCTTGAATAAAGGAGACTATGATGGTATGAGAGCGGAATTGATTAAAGTGGACTGGGAAAATAGATTAAAGGGTAAAACGGTACATGAGCAGTGGTGTTCATTTAAGGAGTTATTTTACAACTTTCAAAAAATATATATTCCACTGAGGAAAAAAGGGTGTAAAAGAAATGACAGCCATCCGTGGCTAAGTAAAGAAATTAAGGATAGTATCCAACTAAAAACAAGGTAGCCAAACTTAGTGGGAGGATAGAAGATTGGGAAGTCTTCAAAAGACAGCAAAAAGTAACTAAAGGATTGATTAAGAAAGGGAAGATAGATTATGAAAATAAATTAGCAAAAAATATAAAAACAGATAGCAAGAGTTTCTATAGTTATATAAAAAGAAAAAGGGTGGCTAAGGCAAACGTAGGTCCCTTAGAGGATGAGACTGGGAAATTAATGGTGGGAAGCATGGAGATGGCAAAAATGCTGAACAAATATTTTGTTTCAGTCTTTATGGTAGAGGACACTAAGAATATCCCAACACTGGACAAACAGGGGGCTCGAGGGGGGAAGGAGCTAAATACAATTAAAATCACTAAGGAATTGGTACTCAGTAAAATAATGGGACTCAAGGCGGATAAATCCCCTGGACCTGATGGCTTACATCCTAGGGTCTTGAGGGAAGTGGCAATAGGGATTGTGGATGCTTTGGTAATAATTTTCCAAAATTCCCTGGAATCAGCAAAGGTCCCGGCAGATTGGAAAACTGCTAATGTAACACCCTTATTTAAAAAGGGTAGTAGGCAGAAAGCTGGAAATTATAGACAAGTTAGTCTAACATCTGTGGTGGGTAAAATTTTGGAGTCTATTATTAAGGAGACAGTAACGGAACATTTAGATAAACATAATTTGATAGGACAAAGTCAGCATGGCTTTATGAAGGGGAAATCATGTCTGACAAATTTGCTTGAGTTCTTTGAGGACATAACGTATAGGGTGGATAAAGGGGAACCAATGGACGTAGTGTATTTAGACTTCCAGAAGGCATTCGACAAGGTGCCACATAAAAGATTATTGCTCAAGATAAAAAATCACTGGATTGGGGGGAATATTCTGGCATGGGTGGAGGATTGGTTATCTAACAGGAAGCAGAGAGTTGGGATAAATGGTTCATTCTCGGACTGGCAACCAGTAGCCAGTGGTGTTCCGCAGGGGTCGGTGCTGGGTCCCCAACTCTTTACAATCTATATTAACGATTTGGAGGAGGGGACCGAGTGTAACATATCAAAGTTTGCAGATGATACAAAGATGGGAGGGAAAGTAGAAAGTGAGGAGGACATAAAAAACCTACAAGGGGATATAGACAAGCTGGGTGAGTGGGCAGAGATTTGGCAGATGCAATACAATATTGGAAAATGTGAGGTTATGCACTTTGGCAGGAAAAATCAGAGAGCAAGTTATTATCTTAATGGCGAGAAACTGGAAAGTACTGCAGTACAAAGGGATCTGGGGGTCCTAGTGCAATAAAATCAAAAAGTTAGTATGCAGGTGCAGCAGGTGATCAAGAAGGCCAACGGAATGTTGGCTTTTATTGCTAGGGGGATAGATTATAAAAACAGGGAGGTATTGCTGCAGTTATATAAGGTATTGGTGAGACCGCATCTGGAATACTGCATACAGTTTTGGTGTCCATACTTAAGAAAAGACATACTTGCTCTCGAGGCAGTACAAAGAAGGTTCACTCGGTTAATCCCCGGGATGAGGGGGTGGACATACGAGGAGAGGTTGAGTAGACTGGGACTCTACTCATTGGAGTTCAGAAGAATGAGAGGCGATCTTATTGAAACATATAAGATTGTGAAGGGGCTTGATCGGGTGGATGCGGTAAGGATGTTCCCAAGGATGGGTGAAACTAGAACTAGGGGGCATAATCTTAGAATAAGGGGCTGCTCTTTCAAAACTGAGATGAGGAGAAACTTCTTCACTCAGAGGGTAGTAGGTCTGTGGAATTTGCTGCCCCAGGAAGCTGTGGAAGCTACATCATTAAATAAATTTAAAACAGAAATAGACAGTTTCCTAGAAGTAAAGGGAATTAGGGGTTACGGGGAGCGGGCAGGAAATTGGACATGAGGCTGAGTTCGGATCGGTCGAGGCCCTGTGGGTGGCGTAGCGGGCCCAGGGGCTGAGTGGCCGGGTCCTGCTCCTACTTCTTGTGTTCTTTAGATTTGAGGTGAGGATCAGATCAGCCATGATCTTATTGAATGGCGGAGCAGGCTCGAAGGGCCGATTGGCCTACTCCTGCTCCTATTTCTTATGTTCTTATGTTCTTATGACTTCTAATCCCAACACGGCAGCTTGGGAATTTAAATTCAGTTAATTAAATAATCTGGAATAAAAAGCTAATATCAGTAATGGTGACCATGAAACTATCGGACTGTCGTAAAAACCCATCTGGTTCACTAATGTCCTTCAGGGAAGGAAATCTGCCGTCCTTACCTGGTCTGGCCTCTTTGTGACTCCAGACCCAGAACAATGTGGTTGACTTTAACTAGCAAGCCACTCAGTTGTAACAAACCGCTATGAAACAAAATACTGAGAATGAAACTGGACGGATCACCCGGCATCGAACTCAGCACCGACTACGGATACGGCACACCAAGCCCAGTCGATCCTGCAAAGTCCTCCTCACCAACATCTGGGGATTTGTGCCAAAATTGGGAGAGCTGTCCCACTAGTCAAGCAACAGCCTGACATAGTCATACTCACAGAATCATACCTTTCAGGCAATGTCCCAAACTCCTCCATCACCATCCCTGGGTATGTCCAGTCCCAGCGCTAGGACAGATCTACCAGGGGTGGTGGTACAGTAGTATACAGTCGGGAAGGAGTGGCCCTGGGATTCCTCAACATTGACTCCGGACCCCATGAATTCTCATGGCTTCAGGTCAAGCATGAGCAAGGAAACCTCCTGCTGATTGCCACCTACCGCCCTCCCTCAGCTGATGAATCAGTACTCCTCCATGTTGAACACCACTTGGAAGGAGCACTGAGAGTAGCAAGGGCACAGAATGTAATCTGGGTGGGGGACTTCAATGTCCATTCACAAGAGTGGCTCGGTAGCACCACTACTGAAGGACATAGCTGCCAGTCTGGGCCTGCGACAGGTGGTGAGAGAACCAACATGAGGGAAAAACCTACTTGCCCTCATGCTCACCAATCTAACTATCGCAGATGCTTCTGTCCTTGGAAGTACTGGTAGCAGTGACCACCGCACAGCCATTGTGGTGATGAAGTCCCGTCTTCACACTGAGGACACACACCATCGTGTTGTGTGGCACTACCACTGTGCTAAATGGGATAGATTCAGAACAGATCTAGCAGCTCAAAACTGGGCATCCATGAGGCGCTGTGGGCCATCAGCAGCAGCAGAATTGTATTCCACCACAATCTGTAACCTCATGGGCCGGCATATCCCTCACTCTACCATTACCATCAAGCCAAGGGACCAACCCTGGTTCAATAAGGAGTGTAGAAGAGCATGCCAGGAGCAGCACCAAGTGTACCTAAAAATTAGGTGCCAACCAGGGGAAGCTGCAACACAGGACAACATGCATGGTAAAAAGTGGAAGCAACATGCTATAGACAGGGCTAAGCGATCCCACAATCAACAGATCAGATCAAAGCTCTGCAGTCCTGCCACATCCAGTCGTGAATGGTGGTGGACCAAACAACTGACGGGAGGAGGAGGTTCCATGAATATCCCCATCCTCAATGATGGTGGAGCCCAGCACATGAGTGCAAAAGACAAGGCTGAAGCGTTTACAACCATCTTCAGCCAGAAGTGCCCAGTGGATGATCCATATCGGCCTACTCCTGAAGTCCCCACCAGCACTGAAGCCAGTCTTCAGCCAATTCGATTCACTCCACGTGATATCAAGAAACGGCTGAGCGCACTGGATACAGCAAAGGCTATGGGCCCCGACAACATCCCAGCTAGGGTGCTGAAGACTTGTGCTCCAGAACTAGCCACGCATCTAGCCAAGCTGTTCCAGTACAACTACAACACTTGCATCTATCCGACAATGTGGAAAACTGGCCAGGTATGTCTTGTCCAAAGAAAGCAGGACAAATCCAATCTGGCCAATTACTGCCCCATCAGTCTACTCTCAATCATCAGCAAAGTGATGGAAGGTGTCATCGACAGTGCTATCAAGCGGCACTTACTCACCAATAACCTGCTCACTGATGCCCAGTTTGGGTTACGCCAAGACCACTCAGCTCCCGACCTCATTACAGCCTTGGTCCAAACATGGACAAAGCAGCTGAATTACAAAGGTGACATGAGAGTGACTGCCTTTGCCATCAAGGCAGCATTAGACCAAGTGTGGCTTCAAGGAGCCCTCGTAAAACTGAAGTCAATGGGAATCAGGGGGAAAATTCTCCACTGGCTGAATGGATACCTAGCACAAAAGAAGATGGTTGTGGTGATTGAAGGTCAATTATCACAGCCCCAGGACATCGCTGTAGGAGTTCCTCAGGGCAGTGTCCTAGGTCCAACCATCTTCAGCTGCTTCATCAATGAACTTCCCTCCAACATACGATCAGAAATCGGGATGTTCGCTGATGACTGCACAGTGCTCAGCGCCATTCACAACTCCTCAGATAATGAAGCAGTCCATGCCCGCATGCAACAAGACCTGGACGACGTTCAGACTTGGACTGATAAGTGAAAAGTAACACTCGCGCCACAGAAGTGCCAGGCAATGACTATCTCCAACAAGTTAAATTCTAAACAACGCCCCTTGACATTCAACGGCATTATCATCGCCGAATCCCCCACCATCAACATCCTGGGGGTCACCATTGACCAGAAACCTAACTGGACAAGCCACATAAATACTGTGGCAACAAGAGCTGGTCAGAGGCTAGGTATTCTGTGGCGAGTGTCTCACCTCCTGACCCCCCAAAGCCTTTCTACCATCTGCAAGGCACAAGTAAGGAGTGTGACGGAATAGTCTCTACTTGCCTGGATGAGTGCAGCTCCAACAAAACTCAAGAAGCTCAACACCATCCAGGACAAAGCAGCCCGCTTGTTTGGCACCCCATCCACCACCTTAAACATTCACTCACTCCACCACCAGCGTACTGTGGCTGCAGTGTGTACCATCTACAAGATGCACTGCAGCAACTCGCCAAGGCTTCTTCGGCAGCACCTCCCAAACCCGCGAACTCTTCCACCTAGAAGGACAAGAGCAGCAGGCACATGGGAACACCACTACCTCCAAGTTCCCCTCCAAGTCACACACCATCCTGATTTAGAAGTATATTGCCGATCCTTCATCGTCGCTGGGTCAAAATCCTGGAATTCCCTCCCTAACAGCACTGTGGGAGTACCTTCACCACACGGACTGTAGCGGTTCAAGAAGGTGGCTCACCACCACCTTCTCAAGAGCAATTAGGGATGGGCAATAAATGCTGGCCTTGCCAGCGACATCCACCTCCCATAAACGAATAATAAAAAATAAAAATTCCTAGGGTTCTAAAAGAAATGGCTGCAGAGATAGTGGATGCATTGGTTGTGATCTTCCAACATGTGCTAGATTCTAGAACGGTCCCAGCAGATTGGAAAGTAGCAAATGTTAGGTAACAAATGTAACCCTGCTATTCAAGAAAGGAGGGAGAGAGAAAACAGGGATCTACAGGCCAGTTAGTCTGACATCAGTCATAAGAACATAAGAAATAATAGGAGGAGTAGGCCATACAACCCCTCGAGACTGCTCCGCCATTCAATAAGATCATGGCTGATCATTGTTGGAAAAATGCTGGAACCCATTATTAAGGAAGAGTTAACAGGGCACTTAATATGATTAGGCAGAGTCAACCAGGTTTTATGAAAGGAAAATCGTGTTTATCAAATTTATTAGAGGGTTTTGAGGCTGTAACTAGCAGGGTAGATAAAGGGGAACCAGTGGATGTAGTATATTTGGATTTCCAAAAGGCATTCGATCAGGTGCCACATAAAAGGTTGCAACACAAGATAAGGGCTAATGAGATTAGGGTAATATATTAGCATGGATAGAGGAGTGGTTAATGGATAGAAAACAGAGAGTTGGGATGAAGGGGTCATTTTCCAGATGGCAGGCTGTAACTAGTCGGGTGCCGCAAAGATCAGCGCTGGGGCCTCAGCTATTTACAATCTATATTAGTGACCTAGATGAAGGGACCGAGTGTAATGTATCCAAGTTTGCTGATGATACAAAGCTAGGTTGGAAAGTAAGCTGTGAGGAGAACACAAAGAGCCTGCAAAGGGATATAATCAGGTTAAGTGAATGGGCAATTAAGTTGGCATATGGAGTATACTGTGGGGAAATGTGCGGTTATTCACTTTGGTAGGAAGAATAGAAAAACAGAATATTTTTTAAATGGTGAGAAACTATTAAATGTTGGTGTTCAGAGAGATTTTGTTGTCCTCGTACAGGAAACACAGAGAGTTAGAATGCAAGTACAGCAAGCAATTAGGAGGACAAATGGCATGTTGGCCTTTATTGCAAGGGGGTTGAAGTATAAGAGTAAGGAGGACTTGCTACAATTGTACAGGGCTTTGGTGAAACCACACCTAAAGTATTGTGCACAGTTTTCGTCTCCTTATCTGCAGAAGGATAGTTACATAAGAACATAAGTCGTAGGAGCAGGAGTAGGTCATTTGGCCCCTCGAGCCTGCTCTGCCATTCAATAAGATCATGGCTGATCTGATCTTGGCCTCAACTCCACTTCCCTGCACACTTCCCATAACCCTTGACACCCTTACCTTTCAAAAGTTTGTCTATCTCCACCTTAAATATATTCAATGGCCCAGCCTCCACAGGTCTCTGGGGAAGAGAATTCCAAAGATTCACGACCCTCTGAGAGAAGAAATTCCTCCTCATTTCCAATTAAAAAGGGTGCCCCCTTATTCTGAAATTATGCCCCCTAGTTGTAGATTCCCCTACAAGGGGAATCATCCTCTCTGCATCTGGCCTGTCAAGCCCCTTCAGAATCTTATATGTTTCAATAAGATCCCCTCTCATTCTTCTAAACTCCAATGAGTATAGGCCCAACCTGCTCAACCTTTCTTCATAAAACAACCCCTTCATCTCCGGAATCAACCTCGTGGACCTTCTCTGAACTGCCTCCAATGCAAGCATATCCTTCCATAAATAAGGAGACTTAAACTGTATGCAGTACTCCAGGTATGGTCTCACCAATGCCCTGTACAGATGTTACAGGACTTCCCTACCTTTATAATACTCCATTCCCTTTGCAATAGAGGCCAACATTCCATTTGCCTTCCTAATTACTTGCTGTACCTGCATGCTAACTTTTTGTGATTCATGTAGTTGCCTTAGAGTTGGTGCAAGGAAGGTTCACTAGATTGATTCCTGGGATGAGAAGGTTGTCCTATGAGGAGAGATTGAGTAGATTGGGTCGATACTCTCTGGAGTTTAGAAGAATGAGAGGTGATCTCATTGAAACATACAAGATTCTGAAGGGGATTGACAGGGTAGATCCTGTGAGGTTGTTTCCCCTGGCTGGAGTGTCTAGAACTAGGGGGCATAATCTCAGGATAAGGGGTTGGTCATTTTAGACTGAGATGAGGAGGAATTTCTTCGCTCAGAGGGTTGTGAATCTTTAAAATTCTCTGCCCCAAAGGACTGTGGATGCTGAATCATTGAGTATAATCAAGGCTGAGATTGACAGAGTTTTGTACACTAGGGGAATCAAGGGATGTGGAGCGTGGGCGGGAAAGTAGAGTTGAAGCCGAAGATCAGCCATGATCTTATTGAATGGCAGAGCAGGCTCGAGGTGCCGGATGCCCTACCCCTGCTCCTAATTCTTATGTTCTTACGTTTTTATTAGTACTTTGAAAGCCTGTGATACTGTTGGGTCTAAATTGGGGACAAACAGCTGCACAATCCAATATGGCTGCCATGGGTTGCCACTGTTGCCTTGTCAGTATATTCTATACCTCCGGGCTGTGCATTAACCCGCACCCAGTTTAAACTAACACAAACAGCTGGCTGGACTTATCTGGGGACATGACCCAAGGCCCGCATCACAAATGAGGGATTAGGTCACCTGGCTTTACAATGAAAACCATGACAACCCACGGGGTGGACATAAAACAACAAAGTGGCACAAAATGTGTTTCTTTACATAGGAAACATGGCCAGAGTTGAAAATCAAGTGGGTTTATCAAACCCATCCTAATTTGAGAAGATCACTGGAGAGTGGGCTAGACAAAGGCATCTGAGGTGAGTTCAGACTGTGATTGAGTCAATGAAGACAGTCTTTAATTTATAATTAGCGATTTATATGGTTTCTATCTCACTAAATTTTTGACTATCAAAAAGGTACAATGGTGCAATAGGGATTGCTTTTTAAAGTTTGGAGCTGAGGCGCATTTTTGGAGGATAGCATAGAAGCTTTGCCCTATAGTGAAACCATATTACACCTGACTCAGATGTGCTTGAAACTAGTACTATATGCATAAAGTAAAAACATGTTCCATTTCCTAAATGCTAAATTCTGCGAGGGATGACTGAGTTACAATAATATTCCAAGCGCGTCATTCTACCAGATTCCACGATGGGTAATAATACTGAAGGACTTAATTGTACATTGGACTTCAGAGTAGATTTTCCAAGTCCTTGCATGAAGTGAGTACACATGAGAAAATCATGGGCATTCTGTCTGTAATTTTCCATTCATTGAGATCAATGCACTGAAGATCACTGGCAGGCAGTACGCTCGGGATTTTTTCATATGTGCTTTCAGCAGGCAATGCATCTCACCATGGGAGAGGACTCAGGAATTATTCCCTGTCACGTCCTTCAGTCACCCAGCCTATCCTCAGTTTGTCAAGACAGTTGTGTGTACACTACAGCCATTAGTATTTAAATAAATCACAAGAATGATGTTTTTTAACATTCTAAACTGTAAAAGATCAGGAGAGTTCAGATCTTTTGGCTGGGAAATTGGCCCCATTTGCGCCGGCCGCCAAGGTCGATTTGAAAGAAAAATGGCGTCCACCTCGGTACCGCGCACTTCCGACGCAGAACATGGCGGCCGCCATTTTGGGCAGGTGGCCAGCGCTGCCGTTGTTTGCGTTCGCTCCAGATATTTCGATGAGCCAGATTGTGATGGCAATCGACGTGCAACGCTGAACTGAAGCACGATCTAGAATTCTGGACTTCAGCGCTCCGTTTAAGGTCCTCTCCAAAGCAAGCATGGCAGAACGTGCATGCAGCAGTACGACAGACGCTACCAGCACTTCTACCACATGCTCCCAGTCCTGGGGGCTCTAGTTCCAGTCTCCCTGGATATGCTGCCTGCGATTTATGAACGGGCACAGGCATATCTCACCTCTCTGTGCCCGCAGCAGTTTTTTAGCGCTTTCCAATTTCTACGCCTTTATTTTTAAGTTATTTAAAATTGACTTTGCTCACTGAACATCTCAGCTTTGTGGCATTTACTAGAAATGTTTCTCCAACAATCTCATTTCTGCATATTTTGATATTTAAAGAAATATTCAAAAATTCTTAACGAATAAATATTCCATTGAGAAATAAAAACTCCACGGGATCAATCAGTGGCTAACTAAAGAAGTTAAGGATAGTATTAGATTAAAAGAAGAGGCTTATAATGTTGCGCAGAACAGTAGTAAGCCTGAGGATTGGGAGAACTTTGGAAACCAGCAATGGATGACAAAAAATTGATGAAAAGGGAGAAAATAGAATGAGAGTAAACGAGTAAGAAATATAAAAACAGATTGCAAGAGCTTCTACAAGTATGTAAAAAGGAAGAGAATAGTAAAAGTAAGCTTTGGTCCCTTAGAGGCTGAGACAGGAGAAATAATAATGGAGAATAAGGAAATGGCAGAGACTTTAAACAAATATTTTGTATCTGTCTTCACAGTACAAGACAGAAAAAGCATAATGAAAATAGTGGGGAACCAAGGGGCTAATGAGAGTGAGGAACTTAAAGTAATTAAGATCAGTAGAGAAAAAGTACTAGAGATACTAATGGAACTAAAAGCCGACAAATCCCCCGGACCTGATGGCCTACATCCTAGGGTTCTAAAAGAAGTTGCTGCAGAGATAATGGATGCATTGGTTGTGATCTTCCAAAATTCACTAGATTCTAGAACGGTCCCAGCAGATTGGAAGGTAATAAATGTAACCCCACTATTCAAGAAAGGAGGGAAGAGAGAAAACAGGGAACTACCAGCCAGTTAATCTGACATCAGTCGTTGGGAAAATGCTGGAATCCATTATTAAGGAAGTGGTAACAGGGCACTTAAAATGATTAGGCAGAGTCAACATGGTTTTATGAAAGGGAAATCATGTTTAACAAATTTATTAGAGGTTTTTGAGGATGTAACTAGCAGGATAGATAAAGGGGAACCAGTGAATGTAGTAATTTTGGATTTCCAAAAGGCTTTCGATAAGGTGCCACACAAAAGGTTACGACACAAGATAAGGGTTAATGGGGTTGGGGTAATATATTAGCATGGATAGAGGAGTGGTTAACGGACAGAAAACAGAGAGTAGGGATAAAGGGGTCATTTTCCGGATGGCAGGCTGTGGATGCTGAATCGTTGAGTATATTCAAGGCTGAGATCGATAGATTTTTGGGCACTAGGGGAATCAAGGGAAGTGGAGATTGGGCGGGAAAGTGGAGTTGAAGTCGATGACCAGCCATGATCTTATTGAATGGTGGAGCAGGCTCGAGGGGCCGTATGCCCTACTCCTGCTGCTAATTCTTATGTTCTTATGTTCTTATTAGTACTTTGAAAGCCTGTGGTACTGTAGGGTCTAAATTGCCAGCCCTCGATCGGCCCCCCTCCCCCCCCCCCCCCCCCCGCCACGGGACTTACCTTCAGGCCGCAGACCAACATTGATCTTTATAGAAGGGGCGGAGCCGCCTGCGGAGACGTGACAGGTCCCGGCAACTCACCCAAATCATGTTAATGAGGCTGAGGCCCAATTTCAGGCTGGCCTCAGGCCTCCTGGTTGGGACGCATGCTGTGTGTGTGTGGCACCCATCCTCAAGTATATATACAGCCTGATGAAAGACAGCTAAAGATCAGGAACACTGTTGCAGGACTATGAGTTTGGCTTTGGTCCTACCGCGGGCAAAAAGCTTCAGGTTGAGAATACTGGCTTGTTGTTCAAGCTGCTCATTCACCATTCTGGAAAATACAGTATGCTGCAAAGGAACATGCAAAAAACATGTAACGCCTGTTAACTATTTATACCCGACATGACATTCGTCCCAGAAAATAGCGCTGTCAGCAGTGCTTTTGAAATATAATCAGCCATGGAAGGTTTAATTGTCACTTGCGGAGGAGCTCTAAATTGTAATCAGCTGCAGTTCAACACTGATGTGGTTTCCTTCCTCCACAATTCCCCTCGTGTATAAACGAAGGAAGTCCTTACACAGGATGAGGGCTCTCTGGTCCACAACGTAAACAAGCTGATGGCAAATTCGAACCATACATCCACTCAATCAAGGACAGAAGCCCGCGTGTTCTCCAGTCAGACGGCAACGGTACAAGTGTCATGTGGGATACGGCGTCAGTTGGTGGCACTGTGCTAATCAGCTCCAGGTCACAGGTCACTCACTGGGGAAGTTTATGTATTTGCCCCCCCTCGCTGGAGTTATGTCAGGTCAATGGGGGGTCATGGAATTTAAATAAAGGTGGCAGGTATCCAGACTGCTAGGAGTGCAACTCAGGTGCTTATCTGCCCCCCAAGAGGCCGGGGGGGGGAGGGTTAGAAGTCAGGCCCCCTATTCCGGAAACTTCTTGACTGCTTTAACGATCTTGCTCCTACTTTTTAATTGGCTGCTTTGATCTGCCTCTGTTACATAAGACATGTGACCTGCAGCCAATTAAAGCCACACAGGTGTGTCCCGCTCTGCTGTCAGTGACTGAATTTTGATTAATTTAAACTGAATTGAAAGTAATTTAAAGTAATCCCAGTAGCAGCAGGAGAAACAGGCCTGGATCAGGCTTCGATCGACCGCTGGTCATCGCATGTACAGCTGATTAACCTGTATTCATGTGACCATGGGTGCCTGTGCACCCGAGAATCTGGGCACAGCGTGATGAACACCCCTGATTGGGTGCAATCGGAAACTCGCCATTCCGACCTGGGGGGGTGGCCACTTTTTGTAGGCAAGGACTGCTTCGGGTGAATAGACTTCTAAACCAGCGCAAAAGATCGCGGATACTCCAGTGTAAAGTGGTTATGGGCGCAACTCACTTACGCTTATAATTCAGTGATCTTTAGCGCCGTTTCATTCCATTCCGCCCAGATTATGCTGATATCTAGGCGTGAATCAGGCGGAAACTCCATGCCATGTGCACGAGGAATAACAGGCTGTATTATTTGTGTTTGATCCACCCATTAAATTAATTGGTTTAGTTGGTGGTTTAATTATTATGCAGTAGTGGATTAGCAATGTCAAGAAATTGCAACTTTGCAGCAATCTTAGCAAAAAGCACTAAACAGGCAGCGGTCACATTACGACAGACAGGACAATTCAAACACCCCTCAATTCAACATGAAACCAGCGACCCTTATGGACCCTGACTGCTTACTGGCTTTAGGACTGATGCCTAGCTTCTGATAAGATCAAGTGCAATATGTATAGCACGTAGAGTCTTAAAACGACTGCTGTTATCTTGAGAGAGATAGAGGGGAGGCGGCCACTGGTTTTGCCCATAAGCTGACAACAAAATTGTACTTAGGATCGACACAATCTGAAACCTGTGAACTCATCTGTTCTGACACGCAGAATGCAGCGTTTGTGCTTCGTGTAATCTTTAGCGATAGCTCACCTCGGGCTCACGGTTACTTAACAGTCACCTTGGGTGTCAATGTGCAATCCCTGCTTCCAAGTAATCTTGTGAGCTGTAAGTGCAGTTGATCACGTGCTCCTAATGAACTGAGATTTAAACTTATATTTGGAAGGGAGATTAAAAAAAGAATTCTTGATGCGCTGTCAGTAGTTATTTATTTGTGGTGTCAGCCGTGGCTCAGTTAGTAGCACTCTCACCACTGACTCAGAAGGTTGTGGGTTCAAGTCCCACACCAGACGCTTGAATGCAAAAATCCACACTGACACCCCAGTGCAGCACTGAGGGAGTGCTGCACTGTCAGAGGTGCCGTCTTTCGGATGAGATGTTAAACCGAGGCCCCATCAATTGGGCGTAAAAGATCCCATGGCAAGTGTTTGATTTGTATGTGGGAGAGCACTTTGGAGATAGTGACCACAATTCGGTAACTTTCACTATTGCAATGGAGAGGGATAGGGCCATACGGCAGGGCAGGGTTTATAATTGGGGGAGGGGTAATTATGATGCGATTAGGCAAGAATTAGGGAGTATAAGATGGGAACAGAAACTATCAGGGAAAGGCACAAACGAAAAGTGGAGCTTTTTCATGGAGCAATTACTGCGTGTCCTTGATAGGTATGTCCCTGTCAGGCAGGGAGGAAATGGCCGAGTGAGAGAACCATGGTTCACAAAAGAGGTTGAATGTCTAGTCAAGAGGAAAAAGGAAGCGTATGTAAGGATGAGAAAACAAGGTTCAGTTGGGTCGATTGAGGGGTACAAGGTAGCAAGGAATGAGCTAAAAAAAGAGCTTAGGAGAGCTAGGAGGGGGCATGAGAAGTCCTTGGCGGGTCGGATCAAGAAAAACCCCAAGGCTTTTTACTCTTATGTGAGAAATAAAAGAATGACCAGGGTGAGGGTAGGGCCGGTCAAGGACAGTAGTGGGAACTTGTGCATGGAGTCAGAAGAGATAGGAGAGGTGATGAATGAATACTTTTCGTCAGTGTTCACCGAGGAGAGGGGCCATGTTCTTGAGGATGAGAGTGTGATAAAGGTGGATAGGCTGGAGGTGGTAGATGTTCTGAGGGAAGATGTTTTAGCAATTTTGAAGAACCTGAGGGTCGATAAGTCCCCTGGGCCAGATGGGATATATCCTAGGATTCTTTGGGAGGCAAGGGAGGAGATTGCAGAGCCTCTGGCTTTGATCTTTGGGTCCTCACTGTCCACGGGGATGGTGCCAGAGGACTGGAGAGTGGCGAATGTTGTTCCTCCTTCAAGAAAGGAAATAGGAATGACCCTGGTAATTATAGGCCGGTTAGTCTTACTTCGGTGGTTGGTAAGATAATGGAAAAGGTCCTGAGGGATAGGATTTATGACCATTTGGAAAGGGGCAACTTAATCAGGGATAGTCAACACGGATTCGTGAAGGGTAAGTCTTGCCTAACAAATTTGATTGAATTCTTTGAGGAGGTAACTAAGTGTGTACATGAAGGTAGAGCAGTTGATGTCGTATACATGGATTTTAGTAAGGCGTTTGATAAGGTTCCCCATGGTCGTCTCATGAAGAAAGTAAGGAGTTGTGGGATAGAGGGAAATTTGGCCGATTGGATAAGTAACTGGCTATCTCATAGAAGGCAGAGGGTGGTGGTGGATGGAACATTTTCGGACTGGAGACCAGTTACCAGCGGTGTGCCACAGGGGTCGGTGCTGGGTCCTCTGCTGTTTGTGATTTTTATCAATGACTTGGAGGAGGGGACTGAAGGGTGGATCAGTAAATTTGCTGATGACACCAAGATTGGTGGAGTAGTGGATGAGGTGGAGGGCAGTTGTAGGCTGCAAAGAGACATTGATAGGATGCAGAGCTGGGCCGAAAAATGGCAGATGGAATTTAACCCTGATAAGTGCGAGGTGATTCATTTTGGTAGGGCAAATTTGAATAAGGATTACAGGGTCAACGGCAGGGTTCTGAGGAACGTGGAGGAGCAGAGGGATCTGGGGGTTCATATCCACAGATCTCTGAAGGTTGCCACTCAAGTGGATAGAGCAGTAAAGAAGGCCTATGGTGTGTTGGCGTTTATTAACAGAGGGTTTGAGTTTAAGAACCGTGAGGTTATGCTGCAACTGTACAGGACCTTGGTGAGACCACATTTGGAATATTGTGTGCAGTTCTGGTCACCTCACTATAGGAAGGACGTGGAAGCATTGGAAAGAGTGCAAAGGAGATTTACCAGGATGCTGCCTGGTTTGGGGGGGAGGTCTTATGAGGAAAGATTGAGGGAGTTGGGGCTTTTCTCTTTAGAGCGGAGGAGGATGAGAGGCGACTTAATAGAGGTTTATAAGATGATGAGGGGGATAGATAGAGTGGATGTTCAGAGACTATTTCCTCGGGTAGAGGCAGCTGTTACAAGGGGGCATAACTATAAGGTGCATGGGGGGAGATATAGAAGGGATGTCCGAGGTAGATTCTTTACTCAGAGTGGTTGGGGTGTGGAATGGACTGCCTGCTGTGATAGTGGAGTCGGACACTTTAGGAACTTTCAAGCGGTTATTGGATAAGCACATGGAGCACACCAGAGTGATAGGGAGTGTGATAGCTTGATCTTGGTCTCGGACAATGCTCGGCACAACATCGAGGGCCGAAGGGCCTGTACTGTGCTGTACTGTTCTATCTATGTAACGGGGGAGTTCTCCCTGGTGTCCTGGCCAAAATCTATCCCTCAACCATTAATCACTAAAACAAATTTTCTCATCATTATCTCATTGCTTGGGACCTTGCTGTATGCAAATTGGCTGCCGTGTTTCCTACATTGCAACAGTTTAAAAGTCTTCATTGGCTGTAAAGCGCTTTGGGGCGTCCTGAGAGCATGAAAGGTGCTAAAGAAATGCAAGTCTTTCTTTGTCTATATGTGCAGGAGGTGCAAACTGCAATTGAATTATTTTCCTTAGGGAAATAACATTACTGCAGAAATAGTGGCCAGACTGGTGTGCAGCACATTTCAACGAATGCCCCACAGCTAAAAGAGTTAACAGAATACAGGGGAATGAACTTAACAAGTCTGTTATCCTGAGAAGGCTGTAATTGCCAGCAACTCCTCTCAGTCAGCTGTCGGTTACAATGTAACGCAGATAAAAAGTGGATTTCTTCAGATCTGCCTTTGACCACCAGGGTAGTTATCAGTACATAGCGCTTTCCCTGGGACGAGATAACAAAAGTCACTGAATACTTTGCCAGTGATGAGCAGCGCTGTTGACTGTATTTCCCTCCCCCACTCCGCCCCTCATTTCGAACACAAATTCTGAACTAGAAAAAAGATGCCAGGTGAAAGCAGGGGCCGACTTCCATGACGAAAAGCCAGACAAGTCATTGAGAAAACAAAGAAACTGCCAATATTACGTATACAATCTGAACATAACTGAACTCATTAAAGGCCTCGTAATCCACATGGAAGCACCAAAGGAATGTATTAAAACTCATAAATGATAGCTGAGATGGCCCATTTGGAGAGTGAAAGTTTAAAATAAACTTGTCACGGGTGACATTTTTTTTGTGTGTCTGGGAATCCTGGGTCTTTGTGAAATGGGAGCAGAAGTTGTTTGAACAAACCTGTCATTTCCTTTTGCTGAAAGCCTGTTTGTGTCTTTTTTCCCCAATTCATGTTTGTGTGAGTGAAGCTGGTGAGCTTGATTTTCCCAGAACAGATATGGTCATTGATTCTCTCAGCTGACACAAGGCAGTTGTCTGGGGAAGCGAATATTGAAACATTGTACCACGCACATACGCATACACACTCACAAAATGGTGATTTCATATCAAAATACTGTCAACGGTATTTTCCCATCTGTACAACGTCTCCTTGGGAAGCTTAGGGCTCCATTCTCCCGGAGTAAACAATCTGTCATTTTCACAAGGGTGTCTCTCAGGTTCGAGATGAGCTATTTGGCTTGTAACGGTTGGAAGAGTGAACTATTCTCATTAAAACCAAACTCGTGTATGCAGCTTGTAACTGTTCGCCATTAAAAAATGTCAGAGTTCAGAGCTATTGAAAATATCTCAGCCTTTGAGACAGGGAATTCCCTAATAGTAAACCCAAAGAGAAATAGCAGAAGTCCTAAATATATATTTTTACAGTATAATTTAATAACTATGATTATGTTGTGGAAAACTATACAGCATTGCGTCTGGGACTCCATTAACAAGCAACCACTTCACTGAAAGCAATTCTTAAAAGGAGTGAAAAGATTTTCAATAATGTTGTTAATGACGCTACATGTGATTCCATCTACTTGCTTCTTTTTTCCAGGATTCTGTTTTTATTATTCAAGTTCACTCTAATTGAGTTTCGAGTTTTTCTGATCCAAAGTCTCACAAAGGGCAATGATCCAACTCAAGCTCAGCAGTCCCTCAGCCTAGTCGAACCCCAGAGGCCATGGCAAATTATACAGACCCCCTCCTACCCACCCCTCCCAGCATGCGAACAACCAGGTGAGCAGTCCCAGTACACCAAGTATACTCTCCTAACATGTTTCAAAACTGTACAGTAACTTCTCAAGAATAATATGCTTATTTTTTGATTCCAACATGCGTGTAACGTTTGGGGAGCAGGACTGAGGCACTGTCAGACCAAGTGGGACTAATGGCCAGTTAATAGATGCCCAATTTTCCTTATCAGGAAAGTTAATGGTGAGTTAAAGCAGTTATCCTCTGAGTTACAGACTTAAAACAATATCTATTTTCATCTTAAGGTGCGAGCCATTGCCCTGCATCAAATTCCTCAGGGAATTGCCCTCAGTGCATCTGAGTCCCACTTCCCACCATGTGTAAGCAGACTCTAACCTTTCCTCTTACATGTGCCCATTTGCGAGAGGCTGCTGGACATCAATTCCCTCGAGGCCCTTTCGCACATGCAGGTAAAGAGAGAGCAGCCCTGTTCCTGACTCCGCCTCACACGTGTGACCCATCAGCTACAATTGCCACACACTGACCAACTTGCCTTAAAGCCTTGTCCTGGGTGGCTGTGCATGAAGTTGTGAATGAAGTGAAAAGTCAAATCAAGAGCCTCCTCCTGAAGTTTCACTTTGCAGCAGGGTGTTTGAACTGAGGGCTGTGCCTTCGAACAGCAGTCAACCCAAGGTGATGAGTCTACATCTTGGGGTATGTTCTGAAAATTAGCATTGGGGGAGCACCTATATCCTGACTCTCCCAACGCTGACACTTATGCTTCTTGGTGAGAGTAACAATTGTATTTTAAAAAAATACTTGTGTACCAAATACCCATTCAGCCCCAAGATTGTTCTGGCATCATCTGGCCGAAGAGCTTTCAATCAATATTACACATTGTAGGCCAATCATTGGGGAGATGCATGACTGAATCACAGATCTATGGTTGTGGTTTCCACCTTGCTTGTTTTAAATTAGTAATTGCTAATAATCAAGCATCAAGTGTAGGACAATGTTGCATGACCACATAGTCATCACATTTTATGGACTCGAATTTTAAATATCACCACATCAGAATAATAACCATCCCAACCGACTTTCATCTTAAAAACTGCTCTGAGCCTCTGCACATTATAATGGTTAAATATTTAATGCCTGAACTGTAATATAACAATAACCTCCGTTTGCCAGGACTCTCCTCTGCAATAAATCGCTCCCACATTTCAATGTTTTGATGAAAGGACATCGATCTGAAACTTAGGGGGAAATTTGCCGGCGCTCAGGGGGCGGGTTTGGAGGAAGGACTGCTGGCAAAATTGGAAAGATTGACAGCGGGTCCCGAACCCGCTGTCAACCCGCCTCCATACAATCTTCCCAAGTGTCGGGTCCACGATTTGCGCAGGGACCCGACACCTAGTGGCAGGAAAAGGATTATAAGCACTTAACTGCCTGTTAACTGCGGGCTTTCCCATGTCCGGACACAACGCCAGGTAAGTGTGGCGTGTTGTGAGTCTACTGTAATGTTTCCTCATTGATGACAGCTGCAGAAGTGGTGTGAAGGATCCAGTGCTACACTGGTGAGTTTCAGAGGTAAGGAAATGCTGGGAAAATCATTTTTAATGTATTTAGACTTTGGTTTGAAGTGTTTGTCTAGTCCCACCTCATTGGGAGAACCTCTCTCACCAGTGACAGATCGCCTCTGTAACCTCACCTGCAGCTGCCATCTGTTTTATCCTAAGGAGAGAGTCTCTGGAGAGCCTGGGTTCAAGGGCTGACCTTTGTACAGTGATTGGCAGTGTTTGCAGCACTTCAATGCTGTCAAACACTGAAAAATCATCTGTCAAACAAAAATGAGCGTGTCCCCTTTAAGGAAACCGGCAGATGACGCGTCACCAACTGACGTCGTCTGACACCGGCTTTCTCTTAATTGGCCGGCAAGCCCGCAGGGCGGGCTTAACAAGGCCAATTGACGCAAAATAGCATCTGTGCGTCGGGCATCGTTGGGGGCGGGATCGGAACCCGCAAGTCAGCTGACCCACTCCCAACTCGCACCGAAAGGTAAGATCACGCCCATTAACTCTGTTTCCCTCTCCACAGATGCTGCCTGACCGGCTGAGTGTTTCCAGCATTTTTTGCTTTTATCCTATGTTTCAATGCCTCATAGAGATCTGATAGGCAAAAATGATCAATTAACTACATTCCCGAGAGTCGGCATTCACAGAGTGCAAGTAACTGGCTTCTTAAGGTTCCTTTTTGATTAAAAGGAACGAATATTTGCACCTATAAGTTGGTTAATTTAGCTGAGAGTGGTTATTTACTTTTTGTGAATTTACAAACCTTGGCAATAGGTGTGTCAGAATGTGTTTGCTTTTTGGTTCTGATAGGGATTCTTCCCTTCTATTTCATTACAGGTACATGACCTGTCCTCACCAGGCCCCTACAATTAAATTCCCTTTTCCCCGTAGATATTAATGACCTACAATCAAAATCGTGGGTACTGTCATTTTACTAATGGTGCTTTGGTGTAACGTTGTACCGTGAGTGGGGTTCACAGGATCCTAGCCAATCACGATGCATCTGTAATAATAAGAAATAAGGTATTTGCATTTACATAGCGCCTTTCATGTCCTCAGGGTGCTCCAAAGTGCTTTTTAGTGAATTAAGCCTTTTTTTAAGTGTAATGTAGGCAAACAGCAGCATCCAAATTGCACACAGCAAGGTCCCACAAACAGCGATGAGATAAATGACCAGATAATCGGTTTTATTTAAATGGTGTTGGCTGAGGAATAAATGTTGGCCAGGACACTGGAAGAACGTCCCTGCTCTTCTTTGAATAGTCCCATGGGATCTCCGTCTGAGAGGGCAGACGGGATCTCAGCTTAACGTCTCATCTGAAAGACGGCACCTCCGACAGTGCAGCACACCCTCAGCACTGCACTGAAGTGTCAGTCTAGATTATGTGTTCAAGCCTCCGGAGTGGAACTTGAACCCATGACCTTCTGACTCAGCGGCAAATGTGCTGCCACTGAGCCAAGGCTAACACTTAACAATAGTCCTTTAACACTTCTCAAGCAGTTAATGAGCCGCTTAACCAATATAAATAATGAAAAGTTTGTGGATCTAGCTGTGAAGTACACAAAACTTTACAGAAAAGCTCAGCGGCAAATTCTTAAAGCCTGTTTCATGACCAGACCTTTTAGACTGCGTAATGGAGAAACTGGAAGATGTTTGTGGTCTGGGAGAGCAGCCCACAAGCATATTCCAGAGGCAAGCTGCATGGCAATATGTCACAGATGATGTGAATTCAGGGTCCATTACTGTGAGTTGTTGAAAGGAGGTTGGAAGAAGTTTCACGATTCGGTAAAGAGCACCAAGGTAAGGAAAGAAGTTTACAATAGCAGCACCGAACAGATACAGAGATGAGCGTAAGTGGTAGTCGTTATGGACATATGCACAAAACTCAGAGAGAAATGTTGAGAAGGATGCAACAAGGGATGCAATGCAAGTGAAAATACAAGATTAATGCAGGTTACTTTACACATGCCATATGGCAAAGGAAATGAATGCACTGCAGGAAAGAATTTCCATGAGCCAAATTATCTTGATTTATTCCCTACTATGCTTATGTTTAAAGGTAAAACTGGCAAGGAGTCAAACAGGCAGTGGGAGAAACCTTACGCTGAGTGTGAAGTGAGAATTGAAGAATTAATAGGGATGCTCTCAGATTGGACAGCTGCCCAGTTGCTATCTACCATATGAATCAGGTTTTTTGTGATTTGCATCAGACGTTATATCAACTTGCCCATATGCATTGATTATGCACGTGCTGAATAGTTTGTGCAATGGCAATACGATACTCGAATGGATAAGTGCGTTTGTGTATTAACAATGTCCCGTCTACTCTCTTCACAGAAAAAGGAAAATTAAGTGGAATTCAGCATGTAGCCACCGAGGAACAGTCATGAGATTACCAACCATTAACACACACTTACATTAAACGGCATCACAGATAGAGGCACTTGGCAACAATTAGATTGCAATGCGGATGAGGAAACACAGAGCAAAGCACAAGATGCTGGTGATCAAGCGATAACGAGGGGTGGCGTTGATTGGAGACCAGAATGTGGATGTTTGATGTGCTGACTGCCTCTCCTGAACTATCTCAGGATCAGATCTTAGTGGGCCTACTCCCCAAAGAAGATGTTACAAAGTGTGGGCCGCATTGAGCCATCACTTATCTTCGCATACTGTTCATGCAGCCATGCATTCCCTGTATATGGGAGAACCATCAATTTGGAAATAAACTTTAGCTGCTTCTGCTGTGCTGCTGCTGGCTACTGCTGAACTATATTTAGCCGGGAGTGTGGCAAAACAAGGCCATCTGAGGTTAGTGGCAACCTTTTTTTATATACCCCTAAAGATCTTGTGTCACCCAAAGAACACCTTAATCACAATCATCCTGTTGAGCCTGAGCTTCATTATGCACCGTTCTTTTGCCATGCCCAGGTAGCTCACTCTGTTCTGGTCCGTGCACTGACTGGGATAAGTAGTTCAGTGAGTTGAGCACCTCCTATTGCCCTCTGTGCTTCTGAACCATCCTTTCCTCCTCCTTCTGCAGTAGTTGCAGTAGTTATCTGACAAATGGCCACTGCAACCTTGCTGTGAGGTTGAAAACTCCCATCAGTTCTATGGTGATGCCCTTCATTCAACTGACTAATATCATTTCTGAGCTGCACTTCGAATTGAAATAGAATCATAGAAATTTACAGCACGGAAGGAGGCCATTTCGGCCCATCGTGTCCACGCCGGCCAACAGAGCTATCCAGCCTAATCCCACTTTCCAGCTCTTGGTCCGTAGCCCTGTAGGTTACGGCAGTTCAAGTGTACATCCAAGCACTTTTTAAATGTGATGAGGGTTTCTGCCTCTACCACCCTTTCAGGCAGTGAGTTCCAGACCCCACCATCCTCTGGGTGAAGAAATTTCCCCTCAAATCTCCTCTAAACCTCCTACCAATTATTTTAAATTTATGCCCCCTGGTTGTTGACCCCTCTGCTAAGGGAAATAAGTCCTTTCTATCCACTCTATCTAGGCCCCTCATAATTGTATACACCTCAATAAGGTTTCCCCTCAGTCTCCTCCATTCCAAAGAAAATAAATCCAGCCTCTCCAATCTTTCCTCACAGCTAAAATTCTCCAGTCCAGGCAACATCCTTGTAAATCTCCTCTGTGCCCTCTATATTTTTCATTTCTGTTGCTGTCTATCTCTCCCACACCTGCCCCATATAATATTCAACTAGTTGTTCTTGATTGATCTGTATAGCCTTTTGGGTTTTATCTGGAGGGCCTGTATAATATATTTTTAATTTATATTCTTATATTACTGTATCAAAATATTATATTCAGTTTATCACCAGTGAACTTCCAAGGCCAAGCTGCATTTTATTTTAACATTAAAGCCAACCAGTGAGAGACGAGTGGACCAAAAACCTGAACACAGAGAGTTAAAGGAGGAGTCGGAGGGCTTTTTTTCTGTATCTCTTTCTCTGACGCACACTTGAATTGGAAAGTGAACCCCTTTGCAGCGTGTAACCAAAAAGACAGAGACAGGTACCTTAGAATCAGCCAGCTTGAAAGTGGACTTTTCCAGAGAGCTGTAGAGTTTGCATTATAGTTATTTTCATTGAATAAGGAACAATAGGAAATTAATGGATCCCACTGTAAAAGCTATAATTTTGTTGCTTCATATATTTTGTGTAAAATTATGTTAAACTTGTACAGAACCTTGGTTAGACCACACCTAGAGTATTATGTACAGTTTTGGTCTCCATATTGCAAAAAGGATACAGAGGCACTTGAGAAGGAGCAAATAAAATGTACAAGGATGTTACCAGAACTCAGAGGTTATAATTATCAGGAAAGATTGAACAGACTGGGGCTTTTTTCTCTAGAAAAGAGAAGACTGAGGGGTGACCTAATAAAGGTCTTAAAAATTATGAAGGGGTTTGATAGAGTAGACGTAGAGAAGATGTTTCCACTTGTGGAGACCAAAACAAGAGGCCATAAACAAAAATCAAAATACTGCAGATGCTGGAAATCTGAAATAAAAACAGAAAATGCTGGAAATACTCAGCAGTTCAGGCAGCATGCTGCCTGACCTTACATATTTCTATGTAAAAATACATCAGTTTATTAGTTTGCAATTGTGTCTCATCTCACTGGAGTGCTTTCCATAAAGGCAGGCCAATGCATGTGGGAGCACATGTGAGATTACTGTAGCTACTATATGTAGCAAAGGTCCAATGTGCTGATCCCTGAGTCATGCTATTGTCTAATTAGACATTGGACAGAGAATAAGACGTTTTCTGTATGGGAGGTAAGGTCCGCTTACGGGAATAACCAATGATGTTAAACCCGAGAGAATATCTAGCAGAAAACCCAAAAACCTGTAATGACCTTTAATAAGACATTAACATGCACAAAGCTTTTTATTTATCACTAATTTCGATGAAGGCTCAGAGTAAAGGTACATATAAGCAAAAGAGTCCATTACTGCTATCTATTGGTTCTGAACTCCTGTTTAGATACATCAATCTTTTTGTCAAAATTAACACGCAAAGGAAAATATTGCCCCTCAGTAAAAGAAAACTAAGACAAAACGGAGTAAATTTCACCTTCAGTGCCGGAGTGGTAAGCTGGTAAACTGGATCGCCTGCCCATTGCAGAACTCCACTCCTCTGATTTTCATCCTGTTGAACTTAATGGAATGAAAATCAGGCAGGCTCTACAACAGATAGGTCATCTGCTCTGCCAGGTGGTGAAGGTGAAGATTACCCCCATCAAACATATACCTTTTGCCTACTTGCTTAAAATATTTGACAATATGTGTGTCTACTCTGAATATAATTGTGGAATTAACATTTCTTTTTATGCTGGGCCTGAGGAAATTCCAGCCATATTGACATCCAGTGCATTTTACCCATGGATTGAAACAATTACCGCTAATTGCACCCTTCAACAGACAGAGAGAGGCTCAGTAGTTAAAGATCCCTGGGAAACGATTCCCTGTGAAACTGAGACAGAACACTGCGGGTAGAAGGAGATCTGTCTGCTGGGAACTGAGTCAGCACCAGGCAAAAGGTCAACACACTGGAGGTGGCTGTACAAACCACATTGTGGTATTGAACTCTTTGTCATTAGAAGATAAAATGATGATCTTCTGGGTTGTGCATCAACGGGAGACCACAGTCTAGATGGTGAATCCAGCTGAAAGTCTTTAGTGGTACCACACTGGTGTCATGCTGTGTTTCCTTAAGGTTCTTTCAAGAGTATTTTCAATAGCGAGCTTTTATAGCACATTTGGGGCCAAATTCTTTTTAAAAAGCTTTGACTCATGGATCAGAGTATGGTAAGGGCTAATTTTCCTCTACATTTTCACAGCCTTCAACTAGATTAGGTTGAATATTCTGTTTATTTGTTAGTCTCTGATTATTATCCGTAAAACATTGCTTAATTTGCTGACTTAGGTCACTAATCAGTTCATCAGCTTGGCACACTTAGTAATATTACACCTCTGGGTCAGAAGATTGTGGGTTTGAGCCCCATACCAGGGTCTAAGTTCAGGGGCTGATACATCAGTACGATGCTGAGGGAGTATTGCATTGCCAGAGGTGCTGCCCTTCAGATGAGGTGCTAAGTTAAGTTTCTCTTTTACCTGTTCTGGTGATTCAAGTAGAAAATTACGTGGCACTGTTTGCAAAAGTGAAAGTTATTTCTCCTGAACTGTGGTACAAATTTATCATCCAGAATTAATTTATCTTACACACAGAGGGATGGATGATAAAGCAGTGCTCTGGCCTACATTCCTCCCCTAACCAATACCACCAAAAATTCTGACGTAAGGTCATCGACCTGAAATGTTAACTTTGTTTCTCTCTCCACAGACGCTGCCTGACCTGTTCAGCGTTTCCAGCATTTTCTGTTTTTATTTCAGATTTCCAGCAGCCGCAGTATTTTGCTTTTGTACCAACAAAAATATGATTGACTGGTCATCATCTGATTGCTTTCTGTAGAATGTTGCTGGCACAGAATGGCTCCTGCATTTGCTTACATAATGAAAGTCACTGCAAGTCAAAAAATGATTCCTTGTGTGTGAAGTGCAGTGTAACATCTTTACAAGTATAAAGGGCAATATAAATGTAAGGCCGCAAAATTTGGTACATTAGCGCCTCCCGTCAGTGCCTGGCGGGAGCGCTAACTGGCGTTAAGGGGTTAGCGCCCAGGCGCAGCGAATGCAGCGACACCCGCGAACTTCAGTGCTGGTTAGCGCCTGGGCCTCTAGCACCTCACAGATCATGACATCATAAAGTGCGCAGCGCCCCGTTATCGCCCCGGATGGGAAATTGACTCTCGCCCCCTGCTTTATTGCCTCGCGCTGACAACACCAACAAGAGGAGGCGTTGTGAACTCGGCTGGCCGCTTTGGGAGCGATAATTAAAGGGAATGCTTTTCAGCCCGTGCAACCTTTATTATTTGCAGCAGTCTGGCACCCGCGCAAAGTTTTTAATGTTTCATTGGTGCAAGATGTCCAAGCCCTCCACTTTGTGAGAGTGTTTGGGGCTGTAATGGCTGTCATCCAGGTCGCCTTGCAAAACAGAACTGACAACAACTAGCTTGTGCAGCATCATTGGCCCTTCCCTTTAAGCGAGGGAAGCAGCCTCTGTGATGAAAAAGTGCCGTTTACAATGCGCTCAAAATTGTTTAGCGCTCTGCTGCTAACGCCCCGCTCTCGGACTTTAGCACCCTAAGAGAAATGTTTCACGCTTGATTTAGTGCTCCACTTCCCTCTTGGAGCGCTAAAACTGAATTTTGCAGGAGGCAAGAATAATTAGCGCCTGGCGCTAATTTTTCAACTTTTACTGGAAGAACTTCATTATAGCCCCATTTGGGGCGCTAAATTTTAAGGGGTAAAAATTCAGTTGGTTGCGCCTCCCGTTAGCGCCTTAAATGGGCGCTAATGGGGCGTTAAGGCGCTAACGCCCGGGCGCAGCGCTGTTTGCGCCGCTCGAGAACTTAACTTGAGATTGTGCGGCGGCGCTAAAACTTACCGCTGCGACCACCTGCGCGCGCAGATTGTGACGTCATTCCGTGGTGCAACGCCCTTGGGGCGCCCCGGAGCGGAAATTGAGTGGCGCCCCCTGCCTTACCGCCTGGCGCTTCCAACGACCGGAAGACTGGAACGTTATCAATCGGTGTGGGGCTGGGGGGGGCGCTATTTAAAGGGGGCCTCTTCCTGTCTTTTTCTGTGGTCGACATTTATGCACCACTCGTTCTGAGAGAGAGAGAGAGATTCGGAGAGAGAGAGAGAGAGACTTCTACATTGACTCAACGCTTTGTGAGGTAGTTTTGCCTAGTGCATCCTAACTTTGCTGCTACTTTCGTTGCTGTACCTCATTACTTTTCTGGCAAAGAGAAGATGGGGGCTGCAATGATTGGGGGCGTCGTCCTGCTCCAGCTCAATCGGAGCAGAGTGAGACGCAGACAGAGAGTGGCAATGATGGCCAGACGGAGGAGGCCCATCAGGCGCATGTACAGGAGAGCTTACCCTCCCAGGGTATATCGTGAACAGCTCTCCTACATCCACATGTCCGAGGAGCTGTGTTTGCGAAGGCTGCGATTCAGCAAGGAGGTGGTCACTGAGCTCTGCCACCTGCTGCAGCCAGATCTGCAGCCTCAGCTGAGGTCCAGGACGTCTCTGTCGGTGGCAGTGAAGGTCACAGTGGCCTTGAACTTCTACGCCACTGGCTCATTCCAAGCTGCTGTTGGGGACCTCGCCAATATCTCCCAGTTTGCGGTGCATCGCTGCATCCGGCAGGTCACCAATGCCCTCTTCACAAGGAGACGAGACTTCATCTCCTTCCCTATGACCCCAGACAAGCAGCATGACCGTGCTATGGGCTTTGCGAGGGTAGCGGGCTTCCCCATGGTGCAGGGCGCCATTGACTGCACGCATGTGGCTTTGCGTGCTCCGCGAGAGAATGCAGAGGAGTTCCGGAACAGAAAGGGGTTCCATTCCTTGAATGTGCAGTTGGTCTGTGACCACAGACAGGTGATTCTCGCTGTCAATGCCCACTATCCGGGCAGCTGCCACGATGCTTTCATCCTGCGCCAGAGTACTGTGGCAGAAATTTTCGAGGCACCGCATCAGCCAGTTGGTTGGCTTCTGGGGGACAAGGGGTACGCATTGAGCACCTGGCTGATGACACCGCTCCGTGCGCCAAACACCCCTGCTGAGCTGCGGTACCAGGAAAGCCAACAAGCAACGAGGAACATTATTGAGCGCACAATCGGCGTGCTCAAACAACGATTCCGCTGTCTGGACCATTCCGGAGGAGCCCTGCAGTACTCGCCTGAGCAAGTTTCCAAATTCGTAGTGGTGTGCTGCATGTTGCACAACATGGCAATCCTCAGGACGCAGCCAATGCCACCAGGCCTTGCAGCACCACAAGAGGAGGAGGAGGAAGAGGAGGAACAGGCCGAGGACGATGATCAGCAGCAGCACCAAGGCAGGAGGGCGGCCCACAATGGTCAAACTGCAAGGGCCGTCCGTCAACGACTAATAGCAAGCCGCTTCTAGGACCCCTGCCAGTGCTACAAACACGAATCAACCCAGCACGCAACCCCTAAGCCGGCCAAGGCACCAATAATTCCAACCACCAGCCATGTATATTTTGAATACAGAAACTTATTTATTGTACAAACTCTGTGTGTGTCAATTCCTCATGACAAACTCATAGAAATAAACACAAAAAAACAGTCAATAACATAACTGGTTCTCACAACCTGGAGATAATGTCCAAAACACTAAACAAAAGTTGGGCCATGAACCTCGGCCTTTAATAAAAAAATGACCAGCATTTTGGCACACCTCCTACTTTTTGCCCTTCGAGGGTGATCTCCTTCCCTTGCGCACTTCCCCCCTTCTAACCCTACTGCTCCTCCGTAATGGGACCTCAGTGGCTGCAGCAAGGCTGGTGGAAGGCTGCTGCTTGTCAGACCCTGACACTGCAGATGCCCCTGAAGGACGGCCTCGACCACTTCTGGGCCTGGAGGGCCCGGCTGCAGACTGCACCAACTCTGCATGGGCGGCAGCAGTCTGTCCTACAGGCGGTGGCAAGTGCAGTGGAGAAGTGACAGTGTTGGCAGCAGGAATGCTGTCATCGTGAGAGAGGACAGCAACTCCCTGCTCGCCCGACACACTGGCACTCCCACGGGGCAGCACTTCAACATCCGGAGCAATTTGCCTGAGAACAGATTGCTGGCCTGCTGCGGCGCGGTGACAGCCCCGGGGACATGTGCACGAACCATCGAGGATGGCAGCAGTCAGTGCTCGCGTGGCCTCAATCTGAGTCTGCATGAG
This sequence comes from Squalus acanthias, assembly GCA_030390025.1. Lineage (NCBI taxonomy): Eukaryota > Metazoa > Chordata > Chondrichthyes > Squaliformes > Squalidae > Squalus > Squalus acanthias. The sequence continues at coordinate 80,317,249 of CM059436.1, read as the reverse complement.
AGCAGGCTCAGATGGGTTCCTGGCAGCCAGTGACTGAATTGCAGCAGTAAGCTTTAGTGTGGCATCCGCCTGTGCTACAGCGAAGTGCTCCACACTCCTTGCCAGTGCCTCAATGCATTCGGGCACCCTTCCCACTGCACCCATGAGCTCAGTGTGCATGACCACCGCCTGGCTGTTCATTTCTGCAATCATCCGCTCCTCCTCTGCGTCCATTGCATTAGGAGTGTCTGGCATACTCTCCCTCTGGGGAGAAGGCTCCCGTTCTTCCCTCCCCCCCCCATGGCGTTGCTGCAGCCCGCTGGGTCCTGGAACTTCACCATCATCAGCCCCTTCCCCCCTGCTCCCCCGTTCTTCCCTCCCCCCCCCATGGCGTTGCTGCAGCCCGCTGGGTCCTGGAACTTCACCATCATCAGCCCCTTCCCCCCTGCTCCCCCGTTCTTCCCTCTCCCCCCCATGGCGTTGCTGCAGCCCGCTGGGTCCTGGAACTTCACCATCATCAGCCCCTTCCCCCCTGCTCCCCCGTTCTTCCCTCCCCCCCCCATGGCGTTGCTGCAGCCCGCTGGGTCCTGGAACTTCACCATCATCAGCCCCTTCCCCCCTGCTCCCCCGTTCTTCCCTCCCCCCGCCATGGCGTTGCTGCAGCCCGCTGGGTCCTGGAACTTCACCATCATCAGCCCCTTCCCCCCTGCTCCCCTCCGGGGAAGGCGTGTTCCCAGTGTGGCCATGGGCTTCCTCGGGAGAGGGTGGCACTGATGCTCCGGCTTCCTCTTCCTCCTCAGCTGCAGCATCACTCCCAGTGGCAGCTTCAGGGACCATCTCCTCAGCTGGTGAATCACCATCTGAAAGCAGGGAGGTACAAGAGTGGCTTTAGCGTGAGGACAGGGTGGCAGTAAGGGAGGAATAAGTGCAGCGAGTTAGCAAGTTGGATTGAAAGTGTCAAAGGCTGGTATTGTGAGGGACAAGTGGAAGGACAGAGGACAAAAAGGTGATGACCTTACCATTGCTGTCCACAACGGGGTCGGCGTCTCCAGTGGCGACGGGACCGATCACCCGGCTTGCCACAATCCTGTGGACGCGCTCCTCCAGATCGCTGAGGGGTTGCAGCTGAAGCCGCCCTCCACCCGTCCATTGCTGCTGTCTCCGATTATGAGCCAGCTTAGCCTGCAAGAAAAAGGACAGCATCTGAGTCAATATACAGCCATGGTCTTGCCTGATGTGCCTCCCATAGGTGAATAGTCCTTACAATATGCAGCCATGGTCTTGCCTGATGTGCCTCCCATAGGTGAATAGCCCTTACTGTATGCAGCCATGGTCTTGCCTGATGTGCCTCCCATAGGTGAATAGCCCTTACAATATGCAGCCATGGTCTTGCCTGATGTGCCTCCCATAGGTGAATAGCCCTTACTGTATGCAAAGTGTGGAATGTGTGTGTGTGTTTCATGAAAGGGCCATAGGTGTTGGATGAGTGTTGTGCATTGGGGTTTTAAGACCCTCTGGCCATAGAGTGAGGTTGAGATGGAGGGATGGAGAGGTATTGAGAAAAAGCCACTCACCCTGACGACCCGAGTGAGGTCGTTGAACTTTTTGCGGCACTGGACATGGGTCCTGGGCACCATGCTCCTGGAGGAGACGCTCTGAGCCACCTCCCTCCACACTCTTCTGAACTCGCGTGGCAAAGGCCTCCTGCCACTCTCTGGGAACAGCATGCAGCGTCTGCGCTCCACTGCGTCAACCAGAGCATCCAAGGCCCGCTCGGTGAAGCGATGAGCGCGTTCTCTCACCCTCTCCATGCTTGGCAGCAAAATGGATTACAGGTCTCTCCAGGCTGAGATTCAAGGCTGCAATGAGCAGGGTGTGGCTGGGGAGCAAGTGGCCCCCCCCGCTTTAAGAAGTGTCCGGCGCCAGTGTGTCTGTGTTCCATCGCTAACTGGCAGCAGCTGCGCTGCGCTCGTGCGCTGAGTTAGCGCCTCACTCCTAGGCCTTTGCGCCTTAAGAGAGGTGTGCAGCGCCTAATTTAGCGCTCCACTCACCTCCCGGGGCGGTAAAAGTGAAGTTTCCTGTCAGTGCCGATAATTAGCGCCAGGCGCTAATATTTGCGCGCGGACGATATTTGCGCCCCAAATGGGGCGCGACCTAATTTCTACCCCTAAAAGTTTAGAAAATTAGCGCCAGGCGCTAATGTTTCTAAACTTTTAAAAAATTCGGTTTTGCGCTCCAAGAAGGAAGTAGAGCTCTAAATCAAGCAGTCCACTTCCTTCTTGGAGTGCAATCGGCAGCAGGTGGGGCGGAGACTTCAGCAGCGCTGCCGTGTTCAAAGGCTCCTTACCTCCCTTAAAGGGAAGGCCCATTGTTGCAGGCTCTGCAATATAAAAATTACCTACCTGGACCACCAAGGTAGCCGCGATCCAGCGCGATCACGGGCAGGAAAACGCGAAAAAAAGCGGAGCAAGAAAGGTTACTTTTTTTTTACTTACCTCGGCCACCTCACCTTTAATCATTGCCCCCGAAGCGGCGCCGCCCGATGCACACCTCCTGCAGCTGTTGGAGTTTTCGACCAGCGATGCGCACGGTGATGACGTCATGATCTCTGGCCGAAAGAGATTGGGGCGCAACGCTGTAGCACCGCTGCAAAACTCCCGCCGAATATGGCGGGAGTCGATGTCAGCGCCATGCCCGGTCGCAAAGCCGGGGGCGCTAACAGGAGGAGCAAAGGCACCCAATTTTGCCCCCTTAAAGTTTTAACGCCCCAAACGGGGCTAGACCAAATTTCTTGTGTGTTTTAATGTTCATTCCTAAATGTCAGCTCTTCATATACTTGAAGGATATATCTAATGACACTGTCTTTGCCAGTGTCTGTTGGCAAGGAAATCATGAACACCGCAAGCCCTGTGTGACAGAATCTAAAATAAATGTCTTTTATATTCATTATATAGAATGAAAATCTCCATTAAGTCAGCCCACTTTGGGTTGCAACAGGAAAGATTAGTTTTCCATGAAGAAGCTCAAGACTTTGAACTGCTGCATTGCAATCCTAAAAAGAGCTCACCCAGTCTATTGATTTTAGCAAGGTTCAGTCACTGTATTTGTTTACCTGCTCTCACTTTCAGCTGTTATAAGCTTCTAATCGCGTCCATCTCTGAGAAGCCTTCCTTTCAAAGTATTTTTCCCAAGCCTTCTGGACCGATGCTTTCCCCATGTACGACAAGAAATTTCTAATCAAGGCGTACAATTACATGAATTATTTATTTATTTAGTATGTTTATTACATTTATATTGGTGTCGAATTTTGATTCCTAAAAAATAAATCAAAAGCTATCCCAACAATCATTGTCCGTGCTACCTCTCCCAGAATGATTAATGAATGAGTTATGAGGCAAATGTGTGAGTTGTAATTACATGAGTCAGAAACGTGGCAGAAATTGATCATCCTGAACTAATTTGTCCAACACACATGGGACTTGAGGAAAGAGCAAACCAGATGCAGGGTTTTATTTTAGTGAGGTATGTTGTGGAACATTTCCATGATCTGCCGCTAAAAATATTAGTAGAGAGACAAGATAAGAGCGTGAAAAGATATTTGTGAAGTGAGTGTGTCTAGTTTAGTTGATATTTTACACTAGTAATCTACATTACAATGATTTTTCAGGCTTTTTTTCTTAACCCTTAGACCTATTGATACTTGTTGATTTAGAACGCAGAGGCCTAATTTTAATGTAATACCTGTGGAACCGTCAAAAACAGGCCACGATGGAAGCCTTGTTTTGCAAGTATCGATTCCGTTCCAGTACTTGGACTACAGTACTGGTGCAAGTCTGGCGTCAATTGTGTCAGAAGTGTTTCCACGTGTTTCACTAGAGAAGAGGATACTGCCAATGTATCAGTAAAGGAGGAGGCAGTAGCAATATTAGATAGGATAAAAATAGATAAATGGGATGTACTTAAAAGTCTGGCAGTCCTCAAAGTAGAAAAGTCACCCGGTCCAGATGGGATGCATCCTAGGTTATTAAGGGAAGTAAGGGTGGAAATTGCGAAAGGCTCTGGTCATAATCTTCCAATCCTCCTTGGATATGGGGGTCATGCCAGAGGGCTGGAGGATTAAAAATGTTACACCCCTGTTTAAAAAAGGGGAGAGGGATAAACCCGGCAACTACAGGCCACTTAGCCTAACGTCATTGGTGGTGACATTTTTAGAGACAATAATGCGGGACAAAATTAATTGGTATTTGGAAAAGTATAGGCTAATAAATGAAAATCAGCACGGATGTGTTAAAGACAAATCGTGTTTGACTAACTTGATCGAGTTCTTTGAGAAAGTAATGGAAAGGGTTGATGAGGGTAGTGCGGTTGATGTTGTGTGTATGGACTTCTAAAAGACTTTTGATAAAGTACCTCATAATAGACTAGTTAGCAAAATTAAAGGGGTAGTGGCTGCATGGATACAAAATTGACTAAAGGACAGAAAGCAGAGGGTAGTAGTGAACGATTTTTCAGACTGGAGGGAAGTATACAGTGGTGTTCCCCAGGGGTCGGCATTAGGACCACTGCTCTTTTTGATATATATTAATGATCTGGACTTGGGTATATAGGGCATAATTTCAAAGTTTGCAGATGATACAAAACTCAGATATGTAGTATACAATGAGGAGGATAGTAACAGACGTCAGGTGGACATAGACTGGTAAAATGGGCAGACACATGGCAGATGAAATTTAATGCAGCGAAGTGTGAAATGATACATTTTGGCAGGAATAATGAGGATAGGGAATACAAACTAAATGGAACAATTTTAAAGGGTGTGCAGGAACAGAGAGACCTGGGGGTGTATGTACACAAATCTTTGAAGGTGGCATGACAAGTTGAGAAGGCTGTTAAAAAAGCATTTGGGATCCTTTGCTTTATAAATAGAGGAATAAAGTACAAAAGCAATGAAGTTATGCTAAACCTTTATAAAACACTGGTTAAGCCTCAGCTAGAGTATTGTGTTCAATTCTGTGCACCACACTTTAGGAAGGATCCCAAGGCCTTAGAGAGGATGCAGAAGAGAGTTACTAGAATGGTACCACGAATGAGGGACTTCAGTTATGTGGAGAGACTGGAAAAGCGGAATTGTACTCCTTAGAGCAGAGAAGGTTAAGAGGCGATTCAATAGAGGTGTTCAAAATCATGAATGGTTTTGATAGAGTAAGTAAGGAGAAACTGTTTCCAGTGGCAGAAGGGGTCGGTAACCAGAGGACACAGATTTAAGGTGATTGGCAAAAGAACCAGGGAGGAGATGAGGAGACATTTTTTTACACAGCGAGTTGTTGTGATCTGGAATGCGCTGCCTGAAAGAGTGGTGGAAGCAGATTCAATAGTAACATTCAAAAGAGAATTGGATAAATACTTGAAGGGAAAAAAAATACAGGGCTATGGGGGAAGAGTAAGGGAGTGGGATTAATTGATTAGATCTACCCAGGCATGATGGGCCAAATGGCCTCCTTCTGTGCTGTATCATTCTATGATATGATTCTATGACAACTTTCCTTTTCTGTGCCTCCAGAAACAACTTCACACTGCAAGGCAGAGTGGGAAGTCTTCGATTTATATGTACTTTGCGTAAATTTATCCTTTTAGTATTTGAATGTGTCACAGTTTGATGATGAGAAATCTTCCATAACAGAAAATGCTGGAAACACTCAGCAGGCCAGGCAGCATCTTTCATGCTGTAACCATTAAACTTCCTATTTCTAATCCCAATCTTTTGGCAAGCCTTTTAAATTCTGAAAATTAATGGGATCCTTCTTAAAGCAATAATGATTAATTTCTGACAACATACTTTCTATTTTATTGTTAAAATCATGTTGCTTGCCCTGGTCTGATTGGACATGTCCTTGGGTCGTACGTTATGAATTCTCAACTAAGCTTCTAGCACTATCCATTTAACACATGGCATCCTCCTTGGGAGATTTCACTTGACAAGAAGGAAACTTAATATTGACAATTAAACTGAAGAGATAGATTTAAGATTTTTAACGTGATTGCTGGATTTTGTTAAGGGATCTGTAATGTATCAGAATTTTTTTTTAAAACGTACTGTTAATCCTATGACTGGCTTTAGTCACTATCTAATATCGAGATGCTATCCTTGCCAATGTTGCTTGGCCTCACTTTCAGAAACAGAGGAGAATTAGGCTGCTCTCTTTGTCCCGTCAACCTTATTATCGCTCTACGCTCACTAACAAGAATTCCGGCATTCTCTCAGAAGGGCTTCCTGGATCACGTGCCTCTGTCTTCTGGCATTAACGTGGAAACTCAAGGACTGAATCTTTATATCCTGTCTTTCAAGAATCAGTAACTTGGACAGGAACTTTTCTGTCAACAACTAGCAAACGTCTGGTGCCATATAACGTTTAGGATTTAAGAAGCTGCAGTGAGATCAGTTATAGAGTCCTGAAATATACAAAGTACGTCAGAGAAAAAAAAGCTGGGCTTGTATTAGTTCTGTCCCAGAAGAAAGTGGAGCTGTTAATCTATTAATTGATAGCCAGCTAGCTAGCCAAGATTGGTGACTGTAGGTTTCTGCGTGAGTAAGTTTTCTGAAAATGCTCTCCTAAAGTAGGAAGATAGGCTATTGTAGGCACTAAGCATAGTATCAACTTATCTCATCCACAGGGAAATCTGGGTGTCTGTTTCCTACAATTACTGCTGCTTAGGTTACTCGTGTTAGCTCTACAATCACATCAGAAACATTGAACAATTAGACATGGCTAAGATAATTCTCCTTCTGCTTATCCTCCAATAGATCATATTGAAGGAGGATTTGCAGAAGAGTGTTTTATCAGAGTCTAAGACTAACCAACTGAAAGTCCAGAATTCATTTGATAGGGAGCTGCATAAACAAAGAGATAATTGTTGTACATACATATTGTAAAATTGGATTCCAATAAGGCTGTGATAGTAATTAGTAGGCCTATCTTAGAGCCTTGCAATTTTAAGTGAGGTACCAGGTCGAGTTAATCCATAGCTCCCTTATTAATAATTTTAAAACATGGGCGGAACAGGCTTGAGGGGCTGGATGGCCTACTCCTGTTCCTATGTTTCTATTTCTGTAGCATCTTATATTAAAACATGTGCTTCACACAATTAATAAATGGGCCAGAAATTCGGCTCTTGTCAGGGGAGTACGCGCTGTGTACTCACCCGTAAGGCCACCTGAAGTGCCGGTTTCACGCATGTACTGCGCATGCGCGGGAAACTGGAACTTCCATTCCCCTGAAGGAAGGGGCTCAGAAGTCGAACGCGTGCGCGGGAGAGGCAGCGCGCACACAGCGAACTTCGTTTTTTTTTTCAGGTTTCTCCGTGAGGGTAAGTATGGAGAAGCTGCACTTTTAAAAAGGAGGCGCAAGGCCTGTTTTTAACAAGGTAAGTGGTTAATTAAGTACAATTTCAACAGGTTTATCTTTTTTACATACTTTAAAGAAAGGTAAGTTTATTTTTAGCACCGTTAAAAAGTTTAATTAATTTTTTCAAAAATATAAATTTTTGTTTAAAGTAGTTAATTTATGTAATTTATAGTTATTTTAAAATTTTGATGGTTTTAAAAAAATGTATTTGAAGTTTTAGTGTGGTTTTGGGGCCGATCTCTATTCATAGATTTGACAGGTCTTCCTGTCAAATCTATGAATGAAAATTCCCTGCTACCATTGGCTCTCCATGGCCCATGTGATCCCAAGGGACGGAGAAATGGCTGGTGCCAGAACTGCCCCCCTTTAATGAGGAGACATTGAATGTCTTGGTTGAAGATGTGAAACAGAGGAGGGTGTCCATATTTGGGTGGAAGGGAACCCTCCTCTGAAACCTACGGTGCAGCATGCACGGCAGGAGGTAGCACAGAGAGTGAATGCTGTCTCCCATGTCTAAAGGTCATGGCAACTGGTGCAAAAGAAATTCTTTGGATTGAGGAAGAGTCACTGTATGGTTGCCTATAGTTTGCTAATTCAAATTAAACTCATAGACGTGGTGTGCACATCGGAAGCACTGTGCCCCTAACATGGTACAGCTTCAGTATGAGAGCTTGAACGGCAATGGAACAAGCTTTCATGTCTTGCACACCTAGATTTCCATGTCTGTAATGCGTTATCTTGTACTTTATGATTGCCAAAATGAAAGGCTTGGAATGTCACACATGCAGGTTGCATGCTGTGCCACCTAGTCAAAATACTATCTCCAGCTACTTACTTGTTTAGGTATCCATTCAAACAAGAGGGAATGTAAGCTGAGGATTAGGGTGCACCTCATGTTACACTCAAATGCTGAAAGTATGGCCTAGAAATTCGGTAGCCTCCATTTTTTGGGTACCTTACCCGCAGAGTGCTAACAGCCCCGCGCTCAAATGTGGAGGTTGGAGGAGCATCAGATTTTGGTCCTCATTTTGAAACTCATTATCATGTAGATGGCGCTACAGTAGGAGTCTGCGCAGGCTGAAGCTCCAATTTCCAGGTAAGTGATTGGGTTGCATAGCGTGGGACTGGAGGAGGAACGGGTGGGTCTCAGATTTTGTGATCGAAGGGCTGTCGGGTAAGAAGATCAGGGAGGGCCTGCAATATTGTTGGGGGGTTGGCAGTGCTGTCCGGAGAGGGGGGAGGCTCGGAGGTCGGGATCGGCGGAAACTCGGGGTGGGGGGCTGCAATATTGTTGGGGGTTGGAAGTGATGTCGGGTAGGGCTAGGAGGTTGGGACCGGGGTCGGGGGGGAGATCGCGGTGGGGGAGGGGGGCCTGGAGGTCGGAGTTGGGAGTGAGGTCGGCAATCTCAGGGCCAGGAGTGGCGGTGATTATGGTAATACTTACCTTTTTTTAATCCCGTGCTGTTTAGCATTGGTTTTCCCGGAGGCAATCAGCGCTGGCGCTGGCTGCCTCAGACCCAAGCCAAATTTGTAAGAGGGAGCAGAAGCAGGCGTTAGGCACCTCATTTGAATATGTTAAAGATAAATGCCTGCTTCAGACATGGGTAAACAATGCCTCTTTATTGGTCCTTATCAAAATGGCATCTGGCTCGATCTGCACCAGAATTGTGCGCGCGCGCCGTGCACAGCATTTTGGACTCAAAATGGCACTTGCAGCATTGAAAAATCGGGCACTATGGAGCCGAATTTCTAGTCCTATATGTTTTGCCTGTTTTCAAAGGAGAAGGCTTTTTACAAATGCAGAGAATGAATCTGGACTGGTGACAGTCCTGCCAACCTGCTTTGGCTCACTCGCCATGAATGGGCATCTCTGGAAATCATGAGTGTGGAGGCCATTCAGGGAGAGCTTGGTAGCCTTGTAGCAACTCAGCAAGGCAACTGTTCTCTGCAACTTCATCTTGATAACTCTTCAATAACAGGAATAACATGCAGCAAAATCTGCCCATCATTAGCATGCAGTTGTATTGGTCTTGCTACAGTGTGGCCTGCCATTTTCCAGATGCTCATGCTAACCCATATTCACTTTCTCTTTTTGTAGGGCTATTGCAGGATGATGTAGCGGAAACCAAAGGAGAATAGGTAGTTGGCCCGACATGTAAGCACCTGTTAAGCACTCCTCAATGCTTTGGTGCCACCATAGAAACACCCACCTGTTCGGAATCAGATGGAGCACCTGGTGAAATGGCCAGCAAGTGGGGAGGGGTTAAGTGGAGGTGGCAGTAGAGGAGCAACCACAAGGTGAAGGGGAAGCAAGCGCCAAATGTTCCTCTGCTGCAGGGTCCACAGAATGATACCTTGTGTGGACTGTATACAGACGGAACTTATTAATGAGCAAAGTGCTTCATGCAGTAGAGCTCCCTTCATGGTATAGAAACATAGAAAAATAAAAGCAGGAGTAGGCCATTCGGTCCTTCGAGCCTGCTCCGCCATTCAATATGATCATGGCTGATCCTCTATCTCAATACCATATTCCCGCTCTCTCCCCATACCCCTTGATGCCTTTTGTGTCTAGAAATCTATCTATCTCCTTCTTAAATATATTCAGTGACTTGGCTTCCACAGCCTTCTGTGGTAGAGAATTCCACAGGTTCACCACCCTCTGAGTGAAGAAATTTCTCCTCATCTCAGTTCTAAATGTCCTACCCCGTATCCTGAGACTGTAACCCCTCGTTCTAGACACCCCCCAGCCAGGGGGAACATCCTCCCTGCATCCAGTCTGTCTAGACCTGTCAGAATTTTATACGTTTCAATGAGATCCCCTCTTATTCTTCTAAACTCTGGTGCATACAGGCCTAGTCGACCCAATCTCTCCTCATACAACAGTCCTGCCATCCCAGGAATCTGTCTGGTGAACCTTTGCTGCACTCCCTCTATGGCAAGTGTATCCTTTCTAAGGTAAGGAGACCAAAACTGCACACAGTACTTCAGGTGTGGTCTCACCAAGGCCCTGTACAACTGTAGTAAGACATCCTTGCTCCTGTACTCAAAATCTCTTGCAATGAAGGCCAACATACCATTTTCCTTCCTAACTGCTTGCTGCACCTGCATGTTTGCTTTCAGCGACTGGTGTACAAGGACACCCAGGCCCCTTTGTACATCAGCATTTCCCAATCTAGCACCATTTAAATAATACTCTACCTTTCTGTTTTTCTTACCGAAGTGGATAACTTCACATTTATCCGCATTATACAGCATCTGCCATGTATTTGCCCACTTACTTAACTTGTCTAAATCACCTTGAAGCCTCTTTGCATCCTCCTCGCAACTCACAATCCCACCTAGTTTCGTGTCATCAGCAAACTTGGAAATATTACATTTGGTTCCCTCATCCAAAACATTGATATATATTGTGAGTAGCTGGGGCCCAAGCACTGATCCCTGCGGTACCCCACTAGCCACCACCTGCCACCGCAAAAAAGATCCATTTATTCCTACTCTCTGTTTCCTGTCTGTTAACCAATTTTCAATCCATGCCAGTATATTACCCCCAATCCCATGTGCTTAATTTTGCACACTAACCTCTTATGTGGGACTTTATCAAAGGCCTTCTGAAAATCCAAATACACCACATCCACTGGTTCTCCCTTATCTATTCTACCAGTTACACCCTCAAAAAACTCCAGTAGGTTTGTCAAACACGATTTCCTTTTCATAAATCCATGTTGACTTTGTCTAATCCCGTTGATATTTTCGAAGTATCCTGTTATCACATCCTTTATAATAGACTCTAGCATTTTCCCTATTACTGATGTTACTAACTGGTCTGTAGTTCCATGTTTTCTCTCTCCCTCCTTTTTTAAATAGTGGGGTTACATTTGCCACCCTCCAATCTGCAGGAACTGTTCCATAATCTATAGAATTTTGGAAGATGACAACCAATGCATCCACTATTTCCATGGCTACCTCTTTTAGTACTCTGGGATGCAGATTATCAGGCCCTGGGGATTTATCAGCTTTCAGTCTCATTAATTTCCCCAGCACTATTTTTTTACTAATACTAATTTCCTTTAATTCCTCCTTCTCACTAGACCCTTGGTTCCCTAGCATTTCTGGGAAGTTATTTGTGTTTTCTGTGAAGACAGAACCAAAGTATTTGTTTAATTGCTCAGCCATTTCCTTGTTCCCCATTATAAATTCTCCCGTTTCTGACTGTAAGGGACCTACATTTGTCTTCACTAATCTTTTTCTTTTTACATACTTGAAGAAGCTTTTACAATCTGCTTTTATGTTCCTTGCAAGTTTACTCTCATACTCTATTTTTCCCCTCTTAATCAACCTCTTGGTCCTTTTTTGCTGAACTCTAAACTGCTCCCAATCCACAGCCTTGCTACTTTTTCTGGCAACTTTATATGACTCCTCTTTGGATCTAATACTATCCTGAATTTCTTTTGTTAGCCATGGTTGGGCCACTTTTCCTTTTGTGTATTTGCGCCAGAAAGGAATGTATAACTGTTGCAATTCATGCATTCGTTCCTTAAATGTTAGCCTCCAGGAATTCATCCTCCACAGTATTATTGCTAATTTGGTTTGGCCAGTCTATATGTAGACTAAAGTCACCCATGATTACTGTAGTACCCTTGTTACATGCATCTCTAATTGCCTGTTTGATGCCATCCCCTACATTACCACTACAGTTTGGAGGCCTATAGACAACTCCCACCAATGTTTTCTGCCCCTTGGTGCTTCTTAGCTCCACCCAGACTGATTCTACATCTTGATTTTCTGAGCCAATATCCTTTCTCATTTTTACTCTAATTTCATCCTTTATTAACAAGGCCACCCCACCTCCTTTTCCTTTTCACCTGTCCTTCCTAAATATCGACCCAATGAACCTTTTCATACAGAAAGTCGCTTCCGATGACATCATCAATGCTGCTGGATTTAAGGCCTGCAAGCAGCCTTGCTTCTTTTTCAGCCTTTAAACTTTATGCCCATTGTTCTGAGCGCTTCCTTCAGCAACTATGTCCACCAGTAGACCAAAGTGTGCTCCAAGATTCGATGAGGCCTCCCTGCAAGCTCTGGTGGAGGGAGCAAGAGCAAATAAGGAGGTGCTCTTCCCTTCCTCAGGGAGGAAAAAGCCTCCTCAGCAGACTAAAGCTGTGTGGCTGCAAGTGGCCCAAGAGGTAAATGCAATTTCTATGTGCAGCAGAACCTGGCTGCAGTGCAGGAAGAGGTTTCATGACCTTCTCCGCACAGGAAAAGTGAGTATGACATTCCCATCGCCCTCAATCTGATCCCCATCGGCTCTCATCCCTAGCACTCTGCTTTGCCAACCTCTTCCTCCACATCCCACTTGACACTTACATCCCTGCACCCTTACCTATTCCCTCTCTCTCTCTATGGTCACATTCACTTAACTATTCGACCATGCAGCCCTCACACTCCCTATCACTGTGATGCAATGACAACAACTTACAACACACAGGGAGGGCCTTCTGTCTCCTTCTAAGCATCTATGCTATGGATTCTCTACACTCACTCCTTCATTCTCACTCAAACTCCACTAGTGTCCCTCACTGCAGGAAAAGAGAGCCCACAATAAGAGGGAAAGAGCAAGAACAGGAGGAGGGCCACCCTCAGTAGCCCAGCTCACCACTTCGGAGGAGGTGGCCCTGGAGATCGCCGGAGTGGAGGACGATTCGCAAGTGGGGAACGGACAGATGGGCGCATCACAGCAAGCTGGTGACAGAATAGTTTTGCATCTCTCATTGACATTGCAAGAGTGACTGATAATGATTCTGATGCTCTAACAGAGTGACTTAAGATCATCTGCACAATTCAATGTGCATGCAACCTTTACCTCACATCTCTAACTCTTTCCTTTACTCCCCACAGGACCATCGAGAGCCCCCGTCCCCACTGTCCAGGAGGAAGAGCCTGAGCTTCCAGACTCCTCAGAGGAAGCTGCAACCTCTGAGGGCGCTCCGTCAGCAGAATTAAGTGCACCCTGCACCAGCGCAGACACTCACACCTTGGTGGGACCTTCGCGAGATAGAGTAGTGTTGTCACCTGGTGTATCACAGATCACAAGTGAGCATCAGCAGATGGTGGAGACAGGGACAGCAGTGGAGAGTCCTCGTCGGAGAGCGCAGGACTCTGCCAGCTCGGCTCAGCTGCATGTTGACCCTGTGCCTCCGGGTCCATCCAGAAGGAGAGCGGTGCTGGAACTCCAGGAACACGTGCAGGAGTCTCTGGCAGGTTTTGTCTCCAGGGTCGCTGCGAGTGTGAAGCGAATGGAGGAGTCCATCACGAACATGAGCAGAGCCTTTGTGGAGGCATTGACGCATGAACGCATCATCACGGAAAGGATGGCAACCTCCGTGGAAAGGATGGCTACCTCCGTGGTAAGGCTGGCTACCGTAGAGGAGAGGATGGCTACAGTAGAGGTGAGGATGGCTACGGCCATGGAGGAGCTTAGTCGCCAGGGTATTGAATACATGGTCATTGTTCAGAATAGACTGACATCTCTTGAGGAGCGATGGTCAGCTATTGAGCATAGAAACCAGACCTTCATGGAAGTCCTCTGGAGTAGGACTTCCAGTGCAGAAATGCGTCCTCATGGCCCCCCTGATGTGCAGCAAGGTGCTATCAAGCCACTTGCTAGCTCTGAAATGGGGCTGACCCATGAGAGGGATGTTGGTGGCAGACAACAAGGAAGTGGGGGTTCCTCTCCAAGCGCTCACACGACCATGCCACTGCAAAGCCCTCGGTCAGAGCCCTACCAGAGTCCTCACCCAACTGAGATAGGCGTCTCAGCCCCTGCACAGCTGCAGAAGCAGCAGACTGTTGCCGAGCCCTCACAGGTTCGCAACCCCAGAGGACGGCCGCCAATGCTGTCGAGACAGGAGCAACAAGAAAGTGAGCAAGGGGCGTTCACATCTACTGAAGCCACAGGGGAAGCACCACGTAGGAGCACGCGTAAGAGGAAGATAAAGCACAAGTAGTCACAAGGGTAGTCACTTGGGTGTTCTGTTGTATTGATTTTTGACAAGCCATCCTTGAATTGTTAAGATAAACAGATTTGATGGCAAACTGTTGAAGTTGTGGCCTGTGTCATTTCGCAAATGGGACTTCTGTATTGAGAGCTTAGGGCGACTTGCAATTGTCAGTATGGTTGTCAGAGTGATAGGAATCCACAGGTACTTGTCCATTGTCAATGCTCTGGTAAAAAAGTGCGAGGCAAAAGTGTTTGATTGTGCAGGCTAAGCAAATCTGGCCAACATGAGTGCGTCCCTTGCATCCCAGACAGCAATGTGGTCGCGCGCTGGTGCCTTCTGGCCTGTGCAGCTTCAGGTGGGTGAGCAGCAGCTTGGCGCTCCTGTTGTTGCTCCTGCTGTTGGTGGTGCTGTTGTTCAGGGTTCTGCTGCTGCCGCGGCTGGTCTTCGTCCGAATCTGATGTCCAGGAGGAAAGGAAATAAATGGTTCCCATACTTCTGGTATATACCTCAGTCGAGGTGGGGAGAGGGGTTTCCCAGGAGGTCACACTGGAGATGGGTGTCAGGCTCCAAACTGCCACAACAATGAGTAGGCCTACTAAAAGTTCCCCCAGACCTGAGACAACAAAGTTCTGCCACCTGCAAATGATCATTGGTGAAAAATCGTTTTTAATGGTGGAGCTGCAGCTGTCAGTAAGCAATCCACTTGTGAGGCCGCCAGGATTAACTGGCGTGTTCCAGAGGAGACGTGCAGGATG
This sequence comes from Squalus acanthias, assembly GCA_030390025.1. Classification (NCBI taxonomy): domain Eukaryota; kingdom Metazoa; phylum Chordata; class Chondrichthyes; order Squaliformes; family Squalidae; genus Squalus; species Squalus acanthias. Next base: position 80,302,114 of record CM059436.1, on the reverse strand, counting down.
GGGGAAATGTGTTAAAATCAGAAAGGCCTCTCAAAATGGGATTATAGAGGCAATTAACTGGTTGTTAAGGGCCTTAAGGGCCTATCTCGCCTCTTGGTGGCGGGATGGAAACGGGGTCTGAAACCACGAATGTGGGAAAATTGCTCAGAGGCGGGATGGAGGTGGGATCGGACCCACCCGCCATTTTTTGCGATTTTGACAACTCACACGCCTCCAAACCTGCCTCCTCGGGCCTGGTAAAATCGAGCCCCATGTCTCCGTAATCGCAATTATATCGTATCCGTTTACATCTATTTGTGCTGTTAATTCATCTACCTTATTACGAATGCTTCATACATTCAGATACAGTGCCTTTAGATTTGTCTTTTTAACATTTTTAGACATCTTAACTTTTTTTTGTACTATGGCCCTATTTGTCTTATTACCATTTTTTCTTACCCAGACCCTATTTGTTAGTGCACTCCTTTGTTTGTACGTTCTGTCCCTTCCCAACACAATCTGGTTATCCTTACCCCATCACTTTCCTGCACTGCTTCCTTGTCTTTTCTCTTTAGCATTCTATATTTCTCTCCACCAGGACCCTCCCCCCCCTTATTTAGTTTAAAGCCCTATCTGCCTCCCTAGTTATTCCATTCGCTAGAACTCCGGTCCCAGCATGGTTCAGGTGTAGTCCGTCCCAACGGAACAGCTCTCTCTTTCCCCAGTACTGGTGCCAGTGCCCCACAAATCGAAACCCGCTTCTCCCACACCAATTTTTGAGTCACGCATTCATCTCCCTGATCCTATTGACCCTATGCCAATTTGCTCGTGGCTCCGGTAGTAATCCAGAGATTATGACCTTTGTGGTTCTGCTTTTTAATTTAGTCCCCAGCTGCTCAAACTCTCTCAGCAGACCCTCTTTCTTTGTCCTACCTATGTCGTTGGTACCTACGTGGACCACGACAACTGGATCCTCCCCCTCGCACTGCAAGTTCTTCTCCAGCCCGGAGGAGATGTCCTTTACCCTGGCACCGGCTAGGCAACATAGCCTTCGGAACTCACGCTCCTGGCTGCAGAGAACAGTGTCTATCCCCCTAACTATACTGTCACCTACTACAACCACCTTCCTTTTTACTCCCCCCACTTGAACGGCTTCCTGTACCATGGTGCCGTGGTCAGTTTGCTCATCCTCCCCGCAGTCCCCGCACTGGTCCACAAGGGTTGTAAGAGCCTCGAATCTATTGGACAAGTGCAGGGACTCTGGAAACTCCGTAGAAGTGCAGGCATAAATGAAGCTTTTGGAGTAAGCAGTAACTCCATAGCAGAAGAACTTCTGAGGATAGAGATCCAAAGCTCAGATGAAGTTTCACTTGCCAACACCCTGACTGGAGCTATGGAGATCCGAGTCTCCAATTTACAATTACCAGGGAATCTTTTCGAGAGAATGTTAATAAGAGCTTTCCATTCCTAAGCGGTGACACGTTCCAGCAGTTGAGGCATGGTAAGAGGAGACACAGATGAGGTTCGTACCTCTCCGAGTGATGCCACATCAAGGCAACCCAAGCAGCCTCCTCAGAGAATTCAAGAAGTGACAGATAGCGGTCAGGAGCAGCCAGCCAGTGCAGGGGCTATCAAGACCCAGCAGAAAGAGGTACAGGCCACTGCTGTGCCATGAGGCTCCCAGGATGGAGCAGCAGGCTGCCATCACACTTACTACTTGCACTGAAGTAACACTTAGAAGGAGCACAAGATCATGTAGTGGAGCCCATAGAGCCTTCAAAGTCTACAGCATAGAAGGAGGACATTTGGGCCATTGCATCTGTGCTGGCTCTTTGCCAGAGCAATCGAAAACCAATCTCATTGCCCCACTCACTCTCCATAGCCCTGATTCTTCTGCTTCAACAACAACAACAACTTGTACTTATATAGCGCCTTTAACGTAGTAAAACGTCCCAAGGCGCTTTACAGGAGTGTTATAAGACAAAAAATTGACACCGAGCCACAAAAGAAATTAGGGCAGAGAGGTAGGTTTTAAGGAGTGTCTTAAAAGAGGAGAGAGAAGTAGAAAGGCGGAGAGGATTAGGGAGGGAATTCCAGAGCTTAGGGCCTAGGCAACAGAAGGCACGGCCACTGATGGTTGAGTGATTATAATCAGGGATGCTCAAGAGGGCAGAATTTGAGGTGCTTCAAATATTTTTCCATTCGCTCCTTAAAAGATGTCATGGCGGCTGCTTCAATCATGCCATGTTACAAATCATTTCACACCCCATAATCTTCTGCATGAAGAAATTGCTCCTAACCCATGTCTTTCCCCATTTGCTCAATCAAAACCATTATTAATTTTAAAAATATCAATTAAATCTCTTCTTACCCTATTCTGTTCCAGTGGACCGAATACCTCAAGTCTCTCCTCAGTACCCTAGTTTCCCATAGGTGGCATAATCCTGGTGAATCTACATTGTATGCTCTCTGTAGCTTGAATGTGCTTTCTACAATGGGGTGCCTAAAACTCCAAACAGTACTCTCCCAGAGACCTAATCAATGTTTTGTACAAATTTATCATTACTTCTTTATTCTTGCACTCAGTGCCCCCATTTATAAGATCTACAATACCATTGGCTTTTCTTAAGCTTTGTCAACTGCACTCACACTTGCAAGGAATTGTGCGCTTGACTCTTTGTTCAGCCATGCTCTTCAATATCTTTCCATTGACTCTTTGTTCATTCCCTGTCTTCCCTCGCAAAATAGATTTCCTCACACTTATCTATTTTAAATTGCATCTCCCACCTATCTGCTCATTCCATTAACCTGACTACATCCTCATGAAGTCTTTTACAGTCCTCCTTACTGTTTGTCAAACCCCCTAATTTTGTGTTGTCAGCAAATTTTGATACTTGTGTTCCCTTTGCCCAAGACCAAATCATCTATAAATACCAGGGAGAAAAGCAAACCTAACACTGACCCCTGCAGTACAACACTTCCAACTATTTTCCAATTGGAGCAACCCCATTTATTTGAACTGTTTCTGGTCTGTTGAACAACTTTTTATGCATGCTGCTACATTTTCTCTTATACCACATGGACACATTTTTGAACAAGATTCTTCTGAGAAGAAAACCACTGGACTGTTTGTGTAAGGCTACATATACAGAGTTGAAGTTAAAGTCCTGTCAGTCAATGATTGATACATCTGTCTTTCCGGCTGTACATCCGATCTCATCAAATTTCAGCGGCCACCTCTTCCTCTTCCAAGGTTGCAGTTTGACCTTCCTGGCCCTCTGAAGTTGGTTCCCCTCTCTAAATTTTAAAACTGTGAAGAATACAGCTGACCTTGATCATAGTTGATATCTTTTCATGGTTGTAGAGCAATGCCCTACCTGATCTGTCCAGATACAGATTGTCTGCTTCAGCATACCAATTGTATGTCCCATTAGAGTTTGGGTTGAGGCATGAGCCTCAGTGTATTTCCTTTGGCCTTTGTTCAGAGGTCCTTCATTGGTGTTAATAGCCAGGACTCTTAAATGGTGGCCCTGGTCCCACAACAGCCAGACTTCCAATCTGCCTGCTTCTTGAACTAGTGCTGGTGTGGTGGAATGCTGAAAAACGAAGGTATCATGGCTGCTGCTGATACGTCATGTATTGTTTTGTTCCTGTGGTCTGACACTACCTTTACCTTGACAGAATGAAAGCCTTTCCTATTCATATATACCTTGGAGCTGTTGTTAGGGGCTTTGATGGCTACAGGTGAGCTATCAATGGAGCTCTACACTTTAGGGAAGCCTACCACCTGGTATAAATGCTCCCATCATGCTGTGGTCTCTCAGCCGTGGCTCAGTGGGTAGCACTCTCACCTCTGAATCAAAAGGTTGTGGGTTCAAGTCCCGCTCCAGAGACTTGAGCACAAAAATCTAGGCTGACACTCCAGTGCAGTACTGAGGGAGTGCTACACTGTCGGAGGTGCCGTCGTTCGGATGAGACATTAAACCGAGACCCCGTCTGCTCTCTCAGGTGGATGTAAAAGATCCCATGTCACTATTTCAAAAAAGAGCAGGGGAGTTATCCCCAGTGTCCTGGCCAATATTCATCCATCAAACATCACAAAAACTGATTATTTGGTCATTATCACATTGCTGTTTGTGGGAACTTGCTGCGTGTAAATTGGATGCCACGTTTCCTACATTACAACAGTGACTACAAAAGTATTCCATTGGCTGTTAAGTGCTTTGGGATGTCCTGAGGTCGTGAAAGGCGCTATAGAAATGCAAGTCTTTCTTTTTGTCTTCTTTCCATGGGGAAATGGGCAAAAAGGTTTCCTCTGGTAAACTAAGCTTCTGTCACCTGTTCGATAGGTCAGTAGACCGAAGTCCGACTAATTGTGGCAAATGTCACCAGTGGTGGCGTGAAAAGATCCAGTCACATTAACATTCGAGTCTACAAATTCGCAGACTTCCTGCTCTCTGTTAAGGCCCGTTTGTGGAAAAAAAATGGCGGCTGCCTCACTTCCGCCCACCTCTGGCATGTGACATAGCGGCCGCCATTTTGGTGAGGGCCATAGTGCTGCTGTTAGCAGTGTGGCCCTAGAAATGCAAATCAGCAGAGCGTGATGTCAAACTTCACCCTTTTTGCTGACTTTAACGCTAGGTCCTAAGCACACTCAGAAAAGCGAGCTTGCAGCAGAACTACAGAGACGCTGTCAGCGCTTCTTAAAGGGACACACACATCTTTCATGTAAGCTTTGATTTAAACTTTTGGACTGGATTTTTTAATATTTTATTGCAGTAGTGGATTGGTACAATAGATGTTAAAAGTTTTTAAAGTGCGCAGGGACTGCTGCTGGATGCTTGCAAGGCCTCGGATGGTAAAGGAAGGCCTCTGAGAAGACAGAAAATGCTGGAAATACTCAGCAGGTCAGGCAGCATCTCAATCTGAGACGTGAACTCTGTTTCTCTCTCCACAGATGCTGCCTGACCTGCTGAGTATTTCCAGCATTTTGTGTCTTCCCAGAGGCTTTTATTTCAGATTCCCAGCATCCACTCGCAGAGGGAAGAGGAAGTCACAGAAAAGGAAGCCGCAGAAGAGGAAGACGCAGAAGAGGAAGACATAGAAGAGGAGGAAGCGGAAGGAAGGATGCAACCCAGACAGCCCCTTTCTGGCCGGGATATCCGGGATGGAATCATCCGCCTGCGATACCAGTGACCACAACCCCAATTCCCCTTTCAACATTTGTCCCACACCTTACCTTCCCTCTGTTACTGACCATCACAGCGTCCTCTTGGTCACAATGCTGAAATAAAAGCCACCACAAAGCAAACTTTCCAATCCAACTTTATACATTCAATATGACATCAAGAAATCAATTAATTACTACCCTTGTGTATTTCCCTTAGTGACTGTCTTGTGTGTGCCTTTGCCTATCCTACTGATGTCACGCAGTGCTACCCCAGTGGCTGCAGCATGCCTGGTGGAAGGCTGTTGACTTTCAGTGGGGGACACTGCACATGACCTTGCAGGTCGACCTTGAGGAGCTGGTGGCTGGGAGTGTGAAATCGAGTGACAGTGTTTCTTCTTCTTCTTCTTCTTCTTCTTCTTCTTCTTCTTCTTCTTCACTCTCCTCTCCATCTTCTTGATCAACCACAGGCTGGGCAGGCTGGATTTCTTGGTCTGTGAAATGAGGAAGGCACAAGGGTGGAATTGTGGTGAGGGGAGGGTGGGAAAGCAAGAGGTGCATGCGAGAAGGAGGATAATGTATGAGGATACCAGAATCTTGTATCCTTTCAGGCCCGCTGCTGGCCAAGGGCTCAGCCATGCCCCTGCCAAGAATGGCCTGCACCGTCTCCTCCAAGGGAGTGAGGTGAAGCTAGGAATGGGAAGTTCCATTCACCTCATGTTTGGTACAGATTGTTGGTGGGTGAGTGATTGGTCAGGGCGGGGAGAGGGCGTCGTGCAATGAGCAGTGTGTGAGGCTAGTGGTGCAGTTGGCATGAGACGGCTTTTGAAGATGCATTCACTGACCTTGACCAGTGGTCTGAGGTCATTAAGCTTCTTTGGGCACTGGAGCCAGGTCATCAGGGTGACACTGCTGGCAACGAGGGCCTCGATGATATGGTCCCACATTGTTCTTTCTGGAGGGCCTCCTGGTCCCTGTGGGTAGAGCACCTCTCTTGCAGTGTTGACCCCCTGCACAAAGCTGGAGTGCTGTGTGCGAATCCCTGGGTGCCCCTTCCCTGGCTTGTTGAGCCATTTGTGTTAGTGCTGAGGCAATTTTCCCATTTTTTTAGGTGTGGAAGGCAATTCAGCTTTAAGAACTGAAGACTGCCATTCGGGAATTATTTTTAATGTTTAATTTTTTTCAGAAGGCAGTTCAGCCCTAAGGGCTAAGAACTGATTATTTTAAAATTGTTTTCATTTTAGAAGACAGTTCCCCTTTAAGGGACCAACACTGCTTTCTAAAATGACAGCCTTGCTTCAAGACAACGTTGCTATTGCTGACATTACTGCCATGCTACATTGGGCCTCCTGCTGAAAGCAGCGCCAGAAAAAGAGGTAGGTTTAGCGCTGCGCTAATTTAAATTAGCAGGCAGCTCCAAAGTACCGGTGCTGCTTGCGCTATGATTTCAGGTGGCTGTTAACTTCAGCCCGTGCAGGCACCGGCAGGTTTCCAGCACACTGGCACCTCTAGGACTCAATGCTGTGGTGACTTTTGTAGCAATGGGCGGGGCTGGCCCTGTGCTTGGTCTTGTGTGCAGGTCAGGATCGAGTGGACAGCACGAGGGTAGTTTTCACTTTCATCACCCGGACAGTAATCTGGCGGAGCAAGTGACCCACCCATTGTAGAAGCGGCCCAATAATCATCCCATTGAAAATTGGGATGAAAATCACCTGGTGGAATCATGGCTTGAGTTCTGATGTTAATTTCGTTGGTAGAAATCCATCCAAACAATTCTCCAACTGATCCACGCCTACCATCAAATGTACAGGGTGAAGAAGGTGTATAAGAAGACAATACCTCTGCTGAAGGCATGGACATCTTGCTGGAGTACAGTTCCATAGATGTTATTGACCCTCCAGTCTATCTCAGGCGTGGCAATCTGCTCCGCCAGATTAAAGCCCAGGCAAGGAAGGTCAAAATTACCCCCATCTGAGCGAATAATAGGTGAGGAAAAGATTGAACTCAGCTGTAGTGGCCTCCATTGGTTGAACAAACAGTCACCACCTACTATTACACATGAAGAATGGTCGCTTGGGCAACGTACTGGAGGGTGATCTGCACCCACGGATCTTTTTTCTTATTAATTCCGGGATGTGGGCGTCGCTGGCAAAGACAGCATTTATTGCCCATCCCTACTTGCCCTTGAGAAGATGGTGGTGATCCGCCTTCGTGAACTGCTGCAGTCCGTGTGGTGAAGGTACTCCCACACTGCTGTTAGGGAGGGAGTTCCAAGATTTTGATCCAGCAACAATGAAGGAACGGCGATATATTTCCAAGTCAGGATGGTTTGCAGGTGATAGTGTTCCCATGCACCTGCTGCCCTTGTCCTTCTAAAACATAGAAACATAGAAACATAGAATCTAGGAGCAGGAGTAGGCCATTCGGCCCGTCGAGCCTGCACCACCATTCAATACGATCATGGCTGATCATTCAAATCCAGTACCCTGTCCCTGCTTTAATCCCCACAGTACACATATCCCACCCGACCCCCGTAACCCCACGTATTTCATTCCCCCTAACATATCCCATCCTATCCCCATAACCCCACATATTTAATCCCCCCCCTAACACTAAGGGTCAATTTATCATAGCCAAATCAACCTAACCCGCACATTTTTGGACAGTGGGAGGAAACCGGAGCACCCGGAGAAAACCCACGCAGACACGGGGAGAATGTGCAAACTCCACACAGACAGTCACCCGAGGTCAGATTCGAACCCGGGTCTCTGGCGCTAGGTGGTAGAGGTCGCGGGTTTGGGTGCTGCTGCCAAAGAAGCCTTGGCGAGTTGCTGCAGTGCATCTTGTAGATGGTACACACTGCAGCCATGGTGTGCCGGTGGTAGAGGGAGTGACTGTTTAAGGTGCTGGATGGGGTGCCAATCAAGCGGGCTGCTTTGTCCTTGATGGTGTCAAGCTTCTTAAGTGTTGTTGGAGCTGCACTCATCCAGGCAAGTGGAGAGTATTCCATCACACTCCTGACTTGTGCCTTGTAGATGGTGGAAAGGCTTTGGGGAGTCGGGAGGTGAGACACTTGCCGCAGAATACCCAACCTCTGACCTGCTCTTGTTGCTGGTCCAGTTAAGTTTCTGGTAAATGGTGATGCCCAGGATGTTGATGGTGGGGTTTCAGCGATTGTCAAGGGAGGTGGTTAGACTTTCGCTTGTTGGAGATAGTCATTGCCTGGCACTTCTGTGGTGCGAATGTTACTTGTCACTTATCAGCCCAAGCCTGAATGTCTTCCAGGTCTTGCTGCATGCGGGCATGGACTGCTTCATTTTCTGAGGAGTTGTGAATGGAACTGAATACTGAGCAATCATCAGCGAACATCCCCATTTCTGACCTTATGATGGAGGGAAGGTCATTGATGAAGCAGCTGAAGATGGTTGGGCCCAGGACACTGCCCGGAGGAACTCTGCAGTGATGTCCTGGGGCTGAAATGATTGACCACCAACAACCACAACCATATTCCTTTGTGCTAGGTATGACTCCAGCCAGTGGAGACTTTTCCCCCTGATTGCCATTGACTTCAATTTTACTAGGGCTCCTTGAAGCCACACTTGGTCAAATGCTGCCTTGATATCAAGGGCAGTCACTCTCACATCACCTCTGGAATTCAGCTCTTTTGTCCATATTTGGACCAAGGCTGTAATGAGGTCGGGAGCCGAGTGGTCCTGGCGGAACCCAAACTGGGCATCAGTGAGCAGGTTATTGGTGAGTAAGTGCCACTTGATAGCACTGTCGACGACACCTTCCATCACTTTGCTGATGATTGAGAGTAGGCTGATGGGGCGGTAATTGGTCAGATTGGATTTGTCCTGCTTTTTGTGGACAGGACATACCTGGGCAGTTTTCCACTTTGTCGGATCGATGCCAGTATTGTAGCTGTACTGGAACAGCTTGGCTAGAGGCATGGCTAGTTCTGGAGCACAAGTCTTCAGCACGACAGCCAGGATGTTGTCGGGGCCCATAGCCTTTGCTGTATCCAGGGCACTCAGCTGTTTCTTGATATCACATGGAGTGAATCGAATTGGCAGAAGGCTTCTGTGATGGTGGGGACCTTGGGAGGAGGCCAAGATGGATCATCCACTTAACATTTCTGGCTGAAGGTGGTTGCAAATGCTTCAGCCTTGCCTTTTGCACTCACGTGCTGGCTCCGCCATCATTGAGGATGGGAATATTCATGACGCCTCCTCCTCCTGTTAGTTGTTTAATGGTCCACCACCATTCGTGACTGGATGTGGCAGGACTGCAGAGCTTTGATCTGATCCGTTGATTGTGGGATCGCTTAGCCCTGTCTGTAGCATACTGCTTAGCATGCCTGTCGTTCTGTGTTGCAACTTCCCCAGGTTGGCACCTCATTTTTAGGTACCCCTGGTGGTGCTCCTGGTATGCTCTTCTACACTCCTTATTGAACCAGGGTTGGTCCCCTGGCTTGATGGTAATGGTAGAGTGAGGGATATGCCGGCCCATGAGGTTACATATTGTGGTGGAATACAATTCTGCTGCAGCTGATGGCCCAAGCGCCTCATGGATGCCCAGTTTTGAGCTGCTAGATCTGTTCTGAATCTATCCCATTTGGCACGGTGGCAGTGCCACTCAACACGATGGAGGGTGTCCTCAGTGTGAAGATGGGACTTCGTCTCCACAAGGACTGTGCGGTGGTCTCTGCTACCAATACTGTCATGGACAGATGTATCTGTGACAGGTAGATTGGTGAGAACAAGGTCAAGTAGTTTATTCCCTCATGTTGGTTCTCTCACCACCTGCCGCAGACCCAATCTGGCAGCTATGTCCTTCAGGACTTGGCCAGCTCGGTCAGTAGTGGTGCGACCGAGCCGCTGTTGGTGATGGACATTGAAATCCGCCACCCCGAGTACATTCTGTGCCCTTGCTACCCTCAGTGCTTCCTCCATGTGGTGTTCAACATGGTGGAGTACTGATTCATCAGCTGAGGGAGGGCAGTAGGTGGCAATCAGCAGGAGGTTTCCTTGCCCATGCTTTGCTTGAAGCGATGAGACTTCATGGGGTCCGGAGTCAATGTTGAGGACTCCCAGGGCTACTCCCTCCCAATTGTATACCACTGTGCCACCACCCCTGGTGGGTCTGTCCTGCCGGTGGGACAGGATATACCCAGGGATGGTGATGAAGGAGTTTGGGACATTGGCTGAAAGGTATGATTCTGTTAGTATGACTATGTCAGGCTGTTGTTTAACTAGTCTGTGGGACAGCTCTCCCAATTTTGGCACAAGTCCCCAGATGTTGGTGAGGAGGACTTTGCAGGGTCGACTGGGCTGGGTGTGCCGTTGCCGTGTCCAAAGCCAGTGCCTAGGTCGATGCCGGGTGGTCCGTCCGGTTTTATTCTTATTATTGTTTTCCGTAGTGGTTTGGTACAACTGAGTGGTTTGCTAGGCCATTTCAGAGGGCAGTTAAGAGTCAACCACATTGCTGTGGGTCTGGAGTCACATATAGGTCATATATGTGTAAGGACGGCAGATTTCCTTCCCTAAAGGGCATTAGTGAACCAGATGGGTTTTTACGACAATTCGATAGTTTCATGGTTACCATTACTGATACTAGCTTTTTATTCCAGATTTATTTAATTAACTGAATTTAAATTCCCCAGCTGCCGTGGTGGGATTTGAACTCATGTCTCCGGATCATTAGTCCTGGCCTCTGGATTACTAGTCCACTGTGCTACCACTCCAGCATGAGCCAGTGCCTTCATGAGAAAGGAGAACAAAACACTGCTGCTAAAAAACGACCTCCTTTTTGTAATTTCTGTTCAAATGCTACCTTTGTTTTTCGCTGCTCTGAAATGCTTTGTTTTGAAACCCAGTCCAAACTTTTGAACAGATTTAACTAAAGCAGTGGGGACAGGCAACTGTTACAGAATATTCTAGGAATGTGTTAAGGTGTTCAGCACAAACCTGTCCCTGTCCAGGCATTCGCCAATTTGCTAAATTACCCTCTTATTACTTTCAGTTTCGGAGGCCACCCATCTTCATCTGAAACATGAAAACAAAGAAACCTTTTCTTTTTTGCTGGCCATTTCACTGATAAAAAGTATATACTCCAGGATAAGGCTCTGTGATGGCCTGGGGCATTTATGTCAAAAATACCACCCATGACTACTGCTAAAAAAAACGTCAAGTTAATTTTTTTTACAAAAAAAAGTTTACTAGGTGATGGCTGGCCTGCTGATTGGGGCTGTTGTTTTTGTAACGTTTTAGAGACTGGACACCGAAACATGACACTTTTCCCCTTTATATTAGCTCTCGGTGCTCTCCTGAAAGCAATGAACAACGAGGGAAAGCTGTGATAAACCCAGCTCCTGTTGCAGCATCACCAGCATTGATTTCGGGCCTACTGGAGGGCTGCTGCTTGCTGCGGGAATCCTACCGGCAGCCCGCCACCAACCTGGAAACCGGGCTGGGGTCATGATTGGGTCAGGGCAGAATCTCCCGCCCTGAACCTGTCGGGGTAGAAAAGGGAAAGTCCAGACCTAAGGATCAATTTGGTTATTCTGGGTATGGTTGGGGTACAGGGTTGTAGGAATGTTTGAGAATACAGCTGTCGCATTATCTCAAGGCATATTTGGCCAATATAAAAAACAGTGAATACCCTGATAAAGGCTACACCCATAAAATAATGTGATTACCAGATCCTGCAGTCTCCTCCTTGCTCACGATGCAAAAGATGATTCTTTCCCTTTCCATGAACATCGGAACATTTTTCAGCTCCGCTACTCAGCATGTCAAGCCTGTTTTAGCACACACTTGACCCACTTATATATTGAGATCTTTATGATAATCCACAACATCCCTGATTGCGTTTGTCTGCTTTACACGATCCTCAGACTGGACGAACGTAGAGACCCCATACTTTCCACTTATTGAATGATCCAGCACAGAAGGAGGCTATTCGGCCCATTGTGCTTGTGGCGGCTCTTTGAAAGACCTGTCCAATTAGTCCCACGCCCCCTGCTCTTTCCCCATAGCCCTGCCAACTTTTCCTTTTCAAGTATAGATCTGATTCCCTTTTGAAAGTTACTCTTGAATCTGCTTCCACCGCCCTTTCAGAACAACTCGCTGCATAAAAGAAATTCTCATCTCATCTCTGGTTCTTTTGAACTGTGTTTCCTTCTTAAGATAATTTCTTGGGTTTACTGTTGGCAAGTTTAACACTAGACTCGATGAGAAAAGTCAAATGGCTCATTGCAAGGATTCATTTGCTTGAATTCAACTGTCATTTGATTAGGCAGCTTAATTTACTGACAGCAGAATGATCAAACTCAGGGAACTGTGTGTGTCAGAACTTGGATGGTGTAGTGTACTGATGTTTTTGCATTTGATGCTAGCCCAGTCTGATAATATATCGGCTGCAGACAGCAGAGAAAGGAAACGTCTGTGTAAGCTGAGATCGGAAATCACAAGTGAGAGAGTGTCCGGCAGAAACTGGTCAGTCCAAGCTATGCTGGTGAAGTCTGTTTTCAGCAAAGCACTTGAGCTGTTCTCACGTGTCCTGGGTCTTTATTCATCACAGACGGTAAATGCGCACTGCAATCTCTGATTTACTGGCCAATACCCTAAATGCCCCACACTATAAACTCCAGCACATTATGCTGTTCCCACACATCACTCGCAGGAAAGCCCACCTTTTTTTTTAATACATTGTTATACCAGGGTGTATTTTCCTGTTCATCAATCCTGATAGCCAGGTGCACAAAATTCTTGGCCATTGCAGAGTTTTCCAAGTCATTTGCCTGGCAAGTTGAGCATGTTAAGAACGTTTATTAAGATCACACTTGAGGTATTGAACTCTGATTTAAAAAGAAATAAATTGTTGTGATGTGCTTTGGGATGTTACAAGTCTTTCTTTCTTGTTAGCAGGAATGGAACAACTCCCATTTCAGGCGTCCGGTATCACTCCCCTGATTAGCACAGCCAGAGGCAGATTAAAGCTCCCTCGACCCTGCCACACCAACATACTCCAGACCAAATCTCAGAAGAACACCTACTGCTGCATCAATGCAACATTCCTTTCATTTCTAACTCCAGCCTCTCTGCATAAGATTGTTGATTTGTGACAGTTTTGTGCCGTAGGCACGTGCCTACTAGGAAACGGATTGAGGGTGTCCAAAACTCATTTCGTGAAGGACACCTACAGCCAGTAGACGAAGGAGACTTTAATCCCATCAGTTGGGCTGGATTTGAATGCAGGTCCCAAAAAGTGAAAGGCCAGTACCTAACCCACCATACCATCCAGTTCCCCAGATCTGCCCATGAGCTGCAGCCTGCATTACAGAATCAGCAATGACATAGCAAAGTGAGGGAAGTAACGTCGGAGAATTTCTTAAAGGTTTTGTAGCTCGTTTATCTGAGACTGAAGATCTTCCAAACTGAATATGTTGGCACATTGTTAACTTGGCATGGAGGTTAGCAGCACCAAAGAGCATGCTGGGACTTGTAGTTTTGTGATTATGAAAGCTCTTCCGATTACATTCCATTTCACATTATTACCGCTACAAATATTTAGAAATTCCTTAAAAAGGCTAGAATTTCCACTGAGCAGTACTTATACGGTAAACATCAGTGAAAGCAAGCATCTGGCGATTACGTGATGTCTTAATATCATCTTTATAGGGCACTTACAATGACACCACCTTTCTTTCAATTGCATTTCAGTTAAAGGACTGGATACATGCCCTGATTCAGCCAGTACACATTATGCCAACTGCTGAATGTTTGGTCTAGTTTGGTCGATGCTGTCAACAACTAACATCTGTATTCCTCAACAAGCATTTCCGTTGTGTGGATATTTATTGTTTTTGCCGAGAACCTGTTCCAAAATTCTTATTTTGTGGTGATGCAGACTTGCGATAAAAAGATCACTATCTATTTGCTGCATGCTGAAGTATCTGCTAATCTTAGTAACAACTCCCTACCCTATGCAGTGTGTGTAAAAGAAAACGTGCTCACAGTTATATAGACTTTTCTAGGGATTAGATTTTACAAATTTGCTCTCCTGATATGGATATTCATTTCCGGGCTCACACCCCAGGAATTTAAGCATGGAGGTCAGCAGGAGCTGCAGGATTCAGAGGACGTCCTGTCCTATGGATGTCTCTCCCCCAAAAGGCTGTGGCTGCTGGGGGTCAATTGAAATTTTCGAGACTGAGATCAATAGATTTTTCTTAGGTAAGGGTATCAAGGGATATGGATCAAAGGCGAGTAAATGGAGCTGAGGTACAGATCAGCCATGATCTAATTGAATGGCGGAACAGGCTTGAGGGGCTGAATGGCTTGGTCCTGTCCCTAAGCCTGCTGACCTTTGCACCTGAATTTTCAATATATGGACCTGGCAGGTGAATCTCTGTGAGTGGGAATGTACATTGATAATAACTGGCATGTGTAGCCAAGAAAAACATACCTAAAATCTTTTTCTGATCAGTCAATTAATTTGTTAACTTTATATGTACACATATTCATATTTTGAGAAGAGGTGGATATTTCTTTCCACTTTGCTGGCTGTGACCAACCTCAGGGAGAATCACAGAATAAGGCTAGCATACCTTTAACTTACTTCAGTTTTCCTGATATCGGGATATGTGGCACCATTCAATGAACGTGCAGGTTGTCTGGGGCCATATGCGTTAAATAATGTAAGTAAATGCTCATTATCCTGGTAGCAGTCATGATTTCTTCATTTTAGACAATCCACTATTCCACCATTACTTGACGAGACGGTTGGTCCCTGAGAGACTAAAGATATCTCATTAGCAATACATTTAGCTAAGTGGCTAAGCACAATCAGTCCTATCCACCTGTGGCCCAGTGTATCATTATCCTTTACCCTACCTTAACAACCACAAATGCCCGTGCTTTCTATCTGCTCTGACATACTCTCGTTCATCTCATGGCCATTCATCTCATTGATGTTTGTGGGATCTTACAAATGGCAGGCATGTTTGTCTACAGAGCAACAGTAATCTTAAAGGAATTCATTAGATATGAAGCACCTTAGGACATCCTGAGTCACGTGATAAGCTAGCCAGCCAGCTAACCAGTCTCGCTTCCTTTCTTTCTTCCCATTCGAAGTGAACTCTCTGGAATAAGCTAAACTAAAGTGCAACCATTTTATTTCCTGACAAGTGAGCTGTGCACATGACATTAAAGTTTTGCTTACACTGGTGCATCCCCGCCCTGATAGCCTATGTCATAGGTCTTCTCAAACCTATCCTGGTTCTCTTTCTGGGTGCTTCCCCATTGGGGAAATATTGTGAGCTGCTGCTGGGTGTCAGTATGTATCTCTTGGGATGTAGCTGACCCTATATCTTCTGGTGTTGGATCATGCGAAAGCTCACCACAGGTGCCACCATGTCCAATGCTATAGTGGGCACCTGCTTTGGCTTGCTTTCTGCACTATTGCTGTCATTTGGGTTGGTGGGATGGAGTCGAAGTATATCCAAAAATGTAACAGGCACTACTATGATATGTGAACGTCCAACTAATCATGGTGTTAAATACTTCTTCAGATGTACCTCAATCACATTATGATATGCTGAAAACCTCATCCATGCTTTTGTTACCTCCAGACTTGACTATTCCAATGCTCTCCTGGCTGGCCTCCCATCTTCCACCCTCCATAAACTTGAGCTCATCCAAAACTCTATTATCCGGATCCTAACTTGTACCAAGTCCCGTTCACCCATCACCCCTGTGCTCACTGACCTACATTGGCTCACGATCCGGCAACACCTCCATTTTAAAATTCTCCTCATGTGTAAATCCCTCCAAGGCCTTGCCCCTCCCTATTGCTGTAACCTCCTCCAGCCTTATAGTCCTCCTCCAACTCTGTGTTTCTCCAACTCTAGCCTCTTGTGCATCTCTCACTTCCTATGCCCCACCATTGGCAGACATGCCTTCAGCCCTCTAGGCTCGAAGCTCTGGAATTCCTTCGTAAACCTCTCTACCGCTCCGCTTCTCTCTCCTCCTTTAAGACGCTCCCTAAAACCTACCTCTTTGACCAAGCTTTTGGTCACATGTTCTAATGTGTCCTTATTTGGCTCGGTGCCAATTTTTGTCTGAATACATTCCTGTGAAGCGTCTTGGAACTTTTTAAAGGCGCGATATAAATATGTTGTTCTTATTGATATGCTTTCAGTAACCCCGCATAAAAGGGATGCCGAGGCGATCAATAGCTAATGTACCCCAATTGGCCGCACACATCAAGACCATATCGGCAGCACCTAACAATGACCATGAGAAAATGTCTTCACAGGGACTAGGTCATCCAAGAGACAAATACAGAGCTGTTCCATCCTCTCAAAGACAGCTGCAGCTACAAAGCAGTAAGGCTGGTATTGTCAGTGGCATGACTGGTCAACTGTGACCTCAAGCCTGTCATCACCTTCTTGCAGGTATGCTGCCATGTTGAATTATGGGTTGTTGCTGTGGAGTGGTAAACAGAGCCATCCTCCCTTCAACCAATTCATACAGCAACACCTCCACTACAGCATCACCTCTACTGTAGCATCACCTCCACTACAGCAACACCTCCACTACAGCATCACCTCTACTACAGCATCACCTCTACTACAGCATCACCTCTACCACACCATCGTCTCTACGACACCATCGCCTCTACTACAGCATCACCTCTACTACACCATCACCTCCACTACACCATCACCTCTACTACACCATCACCTCTACTACACCATCGTCACTACGACACCATCGCCTCTACTACAGCATCACCTCTACTACAGCATCACCTCTACTACAGCATCACCTCTACTACACCATCACCTCTACTACAGCATCACCTCTACTACAGCATCACCTCTACTACAGCATCACCTCTACTACAGCATCACCTCTACTACAGCATCACCTCTACTACACCATCACCTCTACTACAGCATCACCTCTACTACAGCTTCACCTCTACTACAGCATCACCTCTACTACAGCATCACCTCTACTACAGCATCACCACTACTACACCATCACCTCTACTACAACATCACCTCTACTACAGCATCACCTCTACTACACCATCACCTCTACTACAGCATCACCACTACTACACCATCACCTCTACTACAACATCACCTCTACTACACCATCACCTCTACTACACCATCGTCTCTACGACACCATCGCCTCTACTACAGCATCACCTCTACTACAGCATCACCTCTACTACAGCATCACCTCTACTACACCATCACCTCTACTACAGCATCACCTCTACTACAGCATCACCTCGACTACAAATTCAACTCTACTACAGCATCACCTCTACTACACCATCACCTCTACTACAGCATCACCTCTACTACAGCATCACCTCTGCTACAGCATCACCTCTACTACAGCATCACCTCTACTACAGCATCACCTCTGCTACAGCATCACCTCTACTACACCATCACCTCTGCTACAGCATCACCTCTACTACACCATCACCTCTACTACACCATCACCTCTACTACAGCATCACCTCTACTACAGCATCACCTCTACGACACCATCACCTGTACTACAGCATCACCTCTACTACAGCATCACCTCTACTACAGCAGCACCGCTACTACAGCATCACCTCTACTACAGCATCACCTCTACTACAGCATCACCTCTACTACAGCATCACCTCTACTACACCATCACCTCTACTACAGCATCACCTCTACTACAGCATCACCTCTACTACACCATCACCTCTACTACAACATCACCTCCACTACACCATAGGAATAATTAGCAATCTTGTTGTGTGAGGCTCCTTGGGGTGGAGCGATCATAATATGATAGAATTCTTCATTAAGATGGAGAGTGAAGTATTTGACTCAGAGACTAGGGTCCTGAATTGAAATAAAGGAAACTACGATGGTATGAGGCGCGAATTGGGTCGGATTGATTGGGGAATGTTACTCAAAGGGTTGATGGTGGATAGGCAATAGCAAACATTTAAAGATCGCATGGATGAACTTCAGAATTTGTTCCTCATCAAAATAAAACAAAAAATGTGAATCAACCGTGGCTAACAAGGGAAATTAGGGATAGCATAAGATCCAAGGAGAGGACATATAAATTGGCCAGAAAAAGCAGCAAACCTGAGGATTGGGAGCTGTTTAGGATTCAGCAAAGGAGGACAAAGGGATTAATTAAGAGAGGGAAAATAGAGTATGAGAGTAAGCTTGCAGGGAACATAAAAACTGACTGTAAAAGCTTCTATAGATATGTAAAGAGAAAAAGATTGGTGAAGTCAAGCGTAGGTCCCTTGCAGTCAGAATCAGGGGAATTTATAATGGGGAACAAAGAAATGGCAGACCAATTAAATACATACTTTGGTTCTGTCTTCACAAAGGAGGACACAAATAACCTCCCACAGATGTCGGGGAACATAGGGTCTAATGAGAGGGAGGAACTGAAAGAAATCAGTATTTGTAGGGAAATGGTGTTAGGGAAATTGACGGGATTGAAGGCCGATAAATCCCCAGGGCCTGATAATCTACATCCTAGGGTACTTAAGGAAGTGGCCCTAGAAATAGTAGATGCATTGCTGGTTATCTTCCAAAATTCTTTAGACTCTGGAACAGTTCCCATGGATTAGAGGGTAGCTAATGTTACCCCACTATTCAAAAAAGGTGGTAGAGAGAAAACGGGGAATTACATCGGTAGTGGGGAAAATGCTAGAGTCCATTATAAAAGATGTAATAGCAGAGCACTTGGAAAACAGTGACAGGATCGGACAAAGTCAACATGGATTTACAAAAGGTAAATCGTGCTTGACTAATCTACTGGAATTTTTTGAGGATGTAACTGGTAAAATAGATAAGGGAGAACCAGTGGATGTGGTGTATTTGGACTTTCAGAAGGCTTTCGATAAAGTCCCGCATAAGAGATTAGCGTGTAAAGTTAAGGCACATGGGATTGGGGGCAGGGTACTGACATGGATAGAGAACTGGTTGGCAGACAGGAAGCAAAGAGTTGGAATAAACTCATCTTTTTCCGAGTGGCAGGCAGTGACTAGTGGGGTACCGCAGGGATTGGTCCTAGGACCCCAGCTATTCACAATATATATTAATGATCTAGACGAGGGAACTAGATGTAATGGCCCAAAAATTTGGCCGTTCTCGGGTGAGTACTCAGTGCGTACTCACCCGTATTCGTTCCCGAAGTGCCGGTTTCCTGCATGCTCGGGAAACCGGCACTTCCGGTATGGCGAAGGGGGCGGTTCCTAGGTGAACCGCGTGCGCACTAGACGCTGCGCGCACGCAGCACACTTAGGTTTTTTTTCAGATTTCAACGCGAGGGTAAGTATTGAATCTTCTACACTAGTAAAAAGGAGGCGTAAGACCCCTTTTGAACAAGGTAAGTAGTTAATTATAATTTAAAATATTTTCAACAGGTTTATCTTTTTTAGAGACTTTAAAGAAAGGTAAGTTTATTTTTATAACTTCTAAAAAAAATTTAAAAAATTTCAAAAATTTTATTTTTGTTTAAAGTGGTTAATTTATTTAACTATAGTTATTTTATTAATGTGATGGTTTTAAAAAAAAATTATTTGAGGTTTAGCTGTTCTTTTGGGGCCGATTTCAATTCACAGATTTGACAGGTCTTCTGTGAAATCTATGAATGAAAGATGGTCTGCTGCCATTGGCTCTCCATGGCCCACGTGATCCCAGGGGTCGCATCGCACTAACTGCACCCCTGGGACACGCACACACTGTGCGCCGGCACGAGGGAGAGGCCCAGGACCCGAAGTTCCTGCGGGGGCAAACAAGAACGGCAGGCGCGGTAGGTGATATCGCGCGCGATCCTTACCCCCGCGGCAAGCCTCCGAGTCAAATTTCTGGGCCAATATCTCCAAGTTTGCAGATGACACAAAGCTGGGTGGGCGTGTGTGCTGTGAGGAGGATGCTGAGAAACTCCAGTATGATTAGGATAGGTTGGGGATTGGGCAGATGCATGGCAAATGCAGTACAATGTGGATAAATGCGAGGTTATCCACTTTGGTGGCAAAAACAGGAAGCAGATTATTATCTGAACTGCAATAGATTGGGAGAAGGGGAAGTGCAACGAGACCTGGTTGTCCTTGTGCACCAGTCGCTGAAGGTAAGCATGCAGGTGCAGCAGGCGGTTAAGAAGGCAAATGGTATGTTGGCCTTCGTAGCGAGAGGGTTCGAGTACAGGAACAAGGATGTCTTGCTGCAGTTGTACAGAGCCTTGGTGAGACCACATCTTGAGTATTGTGTGCAGTTTTGGTCGCCTTATCTGAGGAAGGATGTTCTTGCCATGGAGGGAGTGCAGCGAAGATTCATCAGACTGATACCTGGGATGGCAGGAATGACGTATGAGGAGAGATTGGATCGATTGGGCTTATACTCGCTGGAGTTTAGAAGAATGAAAGGGGATCTCATTGAAACTTATAAAATTCTAACAGGACCAGACAGACTAGATGCAGGAAGGATGTTCCCGATGGCCGGGGAGTCCAGAACCAGGGGTCACAGTCTAAGGATAAGGGGTAAGCCATTTAGGACAGAGATGAGGAGGAATTTCTTCACCCAAAGAGTGGTGAACCTGTGGAAGTCTCTACCACAGAAGGCAGTTGAGGCCAACTCATTAAATATATTCAAGAAGGAGTTGGATATATTTCTTAAGGCTAAAGGGATCAAGGGATATGGGGAGAAGGAAGGGACAGGGTACTGAATTTGGATGATCAGCCATGATCTCATTGAATGGCGGAGCAGGCTCGAGGGGCCGAATGGCCTACTCCTGCTCCTATCTTCTATGATTCTATGACCTCTACTACTGAAGGGATAATTACTAGTCCTAGCCCCTTTAGGGCTAACCCAGATAATTCCTCAGACGTTCACTTTCAACTAAAGTTTGAGGTACCCGAATCCTAAAGACGCTTAATTGGGTCTAAAGGTCCAGACTATCTCTCCCTAAAGGAAAGGAACAACCTGAAAATGTTACCGTCCTCCAGTTAGCACTTTTAATAAGTTTAGCTAGACTGTAACATTCCGGATATTATGAGGGTCCGGAAAACTCCCCCAGAATTCTGCAACTCCTCACCAAAGAGTGTACACAAATTGAGTTTGCGAGTTTGATGCAGAAGTCTTATGTGAGACAATTCTAAAAATATATAGATTTATTAAAGAACCAACATGCAGTACAGCTGGTGAGTCAATCGCAACATTAACAGTTCCAAAAAGAGAAAGCTTACAATCCTATTATCAGAGAACCTTACTCTCAAATCTTAACTTCGCTACTGTTTTACAGTTCTTAAAGTTCTATTCAGGATATCCACAAAAATCAAATACCTTTGATCCCCGAGGTACAAAGAGTTGGAGACTTACAGAGCCGCCTCTGAAGCCGAGAATCGCTTTGCCCCTTTAGAGCGAGTCTACTATCCCATTTGAGAGTTCAATATTTATACCCTTTTCCAGTGGTATTTCCTTTAAGGTTTTCAGCTGATGCAAGCTAATTATCTCTAGTCATTTTTCTGCTGACCCCTACAATTCTTAGTCACCTCAGCTGGTAGCATTACAGAATTATGTCTCTTCTCTAGGTGTTCTAAGTTTACCATAAAAAACGGTGTTAGGGCAGGTGTGTTTTTTACTTGATGTCATTTTTACGAAGGCAGATGTTTCTTACTTTTATGTGCTTCTTTACGAAGTGTAAATTAGAACACCTTGTCCAAAGTGAACCATTGTTTCATTCCGAAAGGTTCAGCCTTTAACCTTCTGTTTCAATAAGGTTATTGATTCAGTGTCAACAACTATCTTATCTTTATAGCCAGAATGCTTTCACAGCTTTTTCATAGTTAGCTTTCTAGATTTCCAAACCCAGTTTGTCATGTTTTAATAAGGCCAGAATTCTTTCATAGAATGCTGTATTTTTCTGTATAGGTTATATGGCTTATTCCTTCACACCCCCCTCTTGACCAAAAAATGAGCTCAAACATCAGGGCAGAGTTTGGTCAATGTTACTAATAAGGTTACAATAGTACATTAATGTCACGAGATTCACAAGAGCCCAATCATGTGCTACATAAAAATTCCTTTGAGTCATCCCAGGACAATATTTTGCCTTATTTTAAATTGAACACAAATTAAAAGGATGATAGGTACATTGCCATGCAATTAGTGAAATAACATGTACTTAGAAAGTCCAATTGGCAGATGTACGTTCCGTAGAGGTGAATTATTCATACGAGTCAAGGAGACGTCATTTGAAACTGGCTGAAGCTTGACACGCTGTTCCATTGATCCAGCGTGAGGACAGATTCTTGTTTTCGTAAAGGCCTTGCCAGGAGCTCAGTTGATTCCCTCTCCATCCGCAGTGTTTTCCTCCTTCGTTGAAGTAACTCATTGATCTTTACTTGTTTTGGTTGTGGCTTTTTGCGAATCCTTGTGGCTTTTTGCGAATCCAATTCCTGAGGTATTGCCAAGCATTGTGTGGAGGAGTCAGCGACACCGTCTGGCTGACCGTCGTCAGTAGTTCGATTGCATCCATTTCTTGTGTCATGCTCCAAGCTGGGTCTTGAAAGACAGTGTATGACTGCACCTTGTATTGTTCCTCCATTTCGGTATCCCGCAGGACATCTTTTGAGATTGTCTATGGAGACAGTTTTAAGAATATGCTTGCCATTCGGCTGATTAATATGTATTTTAACTGTTCTTTTGTTAATAACGGAACGTATTTGAACAGGTTTTTTCCACTTAGGTCTTAAACCAGGTTTTTGCTCGAACTTCTTTTCCTGTACCCATTCTCCTGCTAGGGGTTGCCATGCTTTGTTCGTCAATTTTTTCTGCTTATTTGCCTCCCTTATCCTCTGATCAATTTGATGAATCTCCTCTGTTACTTCTATTTTTAAATCTAACTGTCGCTGTCGGGTCAAGGAATCAGAGAGAGTAGAGGCAATAAAAGAGCCATGGGTAAGCGGTGTATGCATCTCAACCCCATACATCAGATAATATGGAGTTTTAGGGGACACTGTCCCTGATGCAGATGCGGGCACATTATTAAGTGATAGCTGCACCTCCGGAATGATGGCGGTCCACTTATTTCCCCTGATTCTCAACAGTTTGACCAATAGCTTTTTTACTTCCTTGTTTTTACGTTCCACCAGCCCCGCTGATTGCGGATGACGTGGCGTGCTGTGCTCTAACCCAATCCCCCTTTGTTTGCAGTAGTCTTTGAAGACCTTGGAGACAAAGGCTCCACCTTTAACGGAGTGTAAGATTTTGGGTGCACCAGCTACAGTAATTAGGTCAGTAATAGCATTGGCGAGTGCGTTTTCCGAAACAGTTTTTGTGGGGACCAGCCAGCAAAAGGAAGTGCATCCATCTACACAAACGAGAACATGTCTGTATCCCAAAGACGGGGGAAGTGGTCCAATAAAGTCAATAAAGAATTTTCCCATTGGCTCATCAGCTTTCATAGGAGCCAATGGTGGTTGCTTAATTAGTGATGACTTATTGGTTAAATTGCATGGCTCACAATTTGCCACGTAAGTTTTACAGGCCTTAAGCATGCCTGGCCACCAATATAAGGGAGTCAATTTGTAAAATGTTGTTCTGGCACCAGAATGTGCTTGACCTATGCCCTTGTGAGCTTCTTTTACAAGCTGTTCTCGTTTGTGTCTTAGGGGTACTTCTCGGTTTCCCTTGGGCAACATAACTAGCACAATACCAGTAGGGGTTTCCGATTAAAAGTACTTTGATGGATATCCTGGTGGATTCTCTTTTGTTGGGTCTAATAGCTGAATTAGTTCCTCATCCTGATTAGCTGCCCGTTCGGCCCTAGTGATAACACTAACATTGGCAGGCCCCTCTCGAGGGGGTGTCATGCAGACCAAATGTTTTGCTTATTCATCTGCAAGACTGTTTCCTTTTGAGTGTACTGTCCCAGTGTTATGCCCATTTACATGAATCACCTGACAATTCTGTTTCTCCATTCTCGAACGGAGAATGTCTTCCCACAATGACTTATGTTTTATGGGTTTACCCTTATGATTGGTAAAGTTTGTTTGTTCCCATAAATCTAGATCTTGGTTATATCCTCTTTTACAATAGTCACTATCCGTACTGATTAGTGTGGGTTTAATAGGGTTTGCCTTTTCTAAAGCATACCATTGTGCTGCAGCTTCAGCATATTGCGCTGTCTTATGGCCAAGGGGTATGGACAGTAATTCTTCTGGATAAAAAGAATAGGAATCTCAAAAAGTCCCTACTACTATCCCCATCCCAGTTGAGGATTGTTGGGATGTCCCTTTTTTAATCGTCATTGACGATCCATCAAAAATTATTACTTGGTCTTGTGGAGGTATAGGGACAGGATTATTTCCCCGAATGAAGCAATCATTTGAATTTCCTAATAAAAAGACTTGGCCAATTCCTACAGGGTTTTCCATTTCGTCAGGACCTAACCTCGGTTAGGGTTTAATATGAACTTTATAAGAAATTTCTAGACCTCAATGGTATATTGAGGGAGTTCTGATTTAAGTTCCACAAGGCCTGATCAGGGATTTGTCATCTCGAGAGACTTAAATCTGGGTCTTAGTACCACTGTCAGTAAAACACTCCTTCTATACTTAACAATCGATAAGATGGATATAGATATAAATATAAGTATAGGGTTCTGTATCAACTCGTTAACAGACACGTTGGGCGCCAACTGAAGGGATAATTACTAGTCCTAGCCCCTTTAGGGCTACCCCAGATCAGGCGCATTCCTCAGACATTCACTTTCAACTAAAGTTTGAGGTAGCCGAATCCTAAAGACGCTTAATTGGGTCGAAAGGTCCGGACTATCTCTCCCTAAAGGAAAGGAACAACCTGAAAATGTTACTGTCCTCCAGATAGCACTTTTAATAAGTTTAGCTAGACGGTAACGTTCCAGATATTATGAGGGTCCAGAAAACTCCCCCAGAATTCTGCAACTCCTCACCAAAGAGTGTACAGAAATTGAGTTTGCGAGTTTGATAAAGATGTCTTATGTGAAACAATTGTAAAAATATATAGATTTATTAAAGAACCGACATGCAGTTTACAGTTGGTGAGTCAATTGCAACATTAACAGTTCCAAAAAGAGAAAGCTTACAATCCTATTATCAGAGAACCTTACTCTCAAATCTTAACTTCGCTACAGTTTTACAGTTCTTAAAGTTCTATTCAGGATATCCACAAAAATCAAATACCTTTGATCCCCGAGGTACAAAGAGTTGGAGACTTACAGAGCCGCCTCTGAAGCCGAGAATCTCTTTGCCCCTTTAAAGCGAGTCTACTATCCAATTTGAGAGTTCAATATTTATACCATTTTCCAGTGGTATTTCCTTTAAGGTTTTCTGCTGATGCAAGCTAATTATCTCGTCATTTTTCTGCTGACGCCTGCAATACTTACACTCACCTCAGCTGGTAGCATTACAGAATTATGTCTCTTCTCTAGGTGTTCTAAGTTTACCATAAAAAAAACGGTGTTACGGCAGGTGTGTTTTTTACTTGATCTCATTTTTATGAAGGCAGATGTTTCTTACTTTTATGTGTTTCGTTACGAAGTGTAAATTAGAACACCTTGTCCAAAGTGAACCATTGTTTCATTACAAAAGGTTCAGCCTACCGGAGCCTTAAACATTCTGTTTCAATAAGGCTATTGATTCAGGGTCAACAACTATCTTATCTTTATAGCCAGAATGCTTTCACAGCTTCTTCATAATTAGCTTTCTAGATTTTCAAACCCAGTTTGTCATGTTTTAATAATCATGATGCGGAGATGCCGGTGTTGGACTGGGGTGGACAAAAATGAGAAGTCGCACAACACCGGGTTATAGTCCAACAGTTTTATTTGAAGTAAAATTTTTAAAGTTTATCGTTTCCCATACTGCGGCTTTTGACACATTGGACCCCCTGTGGCTCCACCTCATTGTCTCAGTTGTATCTTGCTATGTCTTTGATGTGACCTGATTGCCTTTTGTCACACCTCGGCAGATAAACAGTCAGGGTGATTTAAATATAGTCGTCTGCTTCTGTAAGTAACACATGCATTGTTCTCTATCTATATATGCTTTGGCGATTCTGTATCTCTTTACTTCACATGAGGAAGGGGCGATCGATAGCTCCGAAAGCTTGTGATTTCAAATAAAACTGTTGGACTATAACCTGGTGTTGTGCGACTTCTCGTGTTTTAATAAGGCCAGAATTATTTCATAGATTGGTGTGTTTTTCTGAACAGGTTATATGACTTATTCCTTCACACTACAACATCACCTCTACAACAGCATCACCTGCATTAAAGCATCACCTCCACTACAGCATCACCTCTACTACAGCAACACCTCTACGACACCATCACCTCTACTACAGCATCACCTCTACAACAGCAACACCTCTACGACACCAACACCTCTACTACAGCATCACCTCTACTATAACATCACCTCCACAACAGCATCACCTCTACTACAGCATCACCTCTACTACAGCATCACCTCCACGACAGCATCACCACTACTACAGCATCACCTCCAGTACAGCATCACCTCTACTACAGCATCACCTCCACTACACCATCACCTCCACTACATCATCACCTCCACTACACCATCACCTCGACTACAAATTCACCTCTACTACAGCATCACCTCTACTACAGCATCACCTCCACTACACCATCAGCTCTACTACACCAACACCTCTACTACAGCATCACCTCTACTACACCATCACCTCTACTACACCATCACCTCTACTACACCATCACCTCTACTACACCATCACCTCTACTATGGCATCACCTCTACTACAGCATCACATCTACTACACCATCACCTCCACTACACCATCACCTCGACTACAATATCAACACTACTACAGCATCACCTCCACTACACCATCACCTCTACTACAGCATCACCTCCACTACACCATCACCTCTACTACACCATCACCTCTGCTACACCATCACCTCTACTACAAATTCACCTCTACTACACCATCACCTCTACTACAAATTCACCTCTACTACAAATTCACCTCCACTACACCATCACCTCTACTACAGCATCACCTCTACTACAGCATCACCTCTACTACACCATCACCTCTACAACAACATCACCTCTACTACAGCATCACCTCTACAACACCATCACCTCGACTACAACATCACCTATACTATTGCATCACCTCTACTACACCATCACCTGTACTACAACATCACCTCTACTACAGCATCACCTCTACTACAGCATCATCTCTACGACAAATTCAAATCCACTACAACATCACCTCTACAAGAGCATCACCTCTACTACAGCATCACGTCAACTACACCAGCAACTCTACTACAGCATTACCTCCACTACACCATCACCTCTACTACACCATCACCTCTACTACTCCATCACCTCTACTACACCATCACCTCTACTACACCATCACCTCCACTACAGCAGCACTTCTACTACAGCATCACCTCGACTACAGCATCACATCTACTACAGCATCACCTCTATTACAGCATTACCTCTACTAGAGCATCAGATCTGCTACAACAACACCTCTGCTACATCATCACCTCGACTACACCATCACCTCTACTACAACATCATGTCCACGACACCATCACCTCTACTACAGCAACACCTCTACTACACCATCATCTTAACTACAGCATCACCTCTATTACAGCATCATGTCTACTACACCATCACCTCTACGACAGCATAACTCTACTACAGCATCACATCTACTACAGCATCACCTCCACTACAGCATCACCTCTACTACAGCCTAACTCTACTACAGCATCATGTCTACTACAGCATCACCTCCACTACACCATCACATCTACTACAGCCTAACTCTACTACAGCATCACGTCTACTACAGCATCAACTCCACTACAGCATCACCTCCACTACAGCATCACCTCTACTACACCATCACATCTACTACAGCCTAACTCTACTACAGCATCACGTCTACTACAGCATCACCTCCACTACACCATCACATCTACTATAGCCTAACTCTACTACAGCATCACGTCTACTACAGCATCAACTCCACTACAGCATCACCTCCACTACAGCATCACCTCTACTACACCATCACATCTACTACAGCCTAACTCTACTACAGCATCACGTCTACTACAGCATCACCTCCACTACACCATCACATCTACTATAGCCTAACTCTACTACAGCATCACGTCTACTACAGCATCAACTCTACTACACCATCACCTCAACTACACCATCACCTCCACGACAGCATCACCTCGACTACACTATCACCTCCACTACAGCATCACCTCTACTACACCATCACCTCTAGTACACCATCACCTCTACTACACCATCACCTCCACTACAGCAGCACCTCTACTACACCATTACCTCTACTACACCATCACCTCCACTACACCATCACCTCTACTACGGCAACACCACTACTACAGCATCACCTCTACTACAGCATCACCTCTACTACAAATTCACCTCTACTACACCATCACCTCTACAACAGCATCACCTCTACTACACCATCACCTCCACTACAGCATCACCTCTACTACAGCATCACCTGCACTACAGCATCACCTCTACTACACCATCACCTCTACTACAGCATCACCTCTACTACACCATCACCTCTACTACAGCATCACCTCTACTACAGCATTAACTCTACTACACCATCACCTCTAATAGAGTATCACCGCGACAACAACATCACCTCTACTACAGCATCACCTCAACTACAACATCACCTCCACTACAGCATCACCTCCACTACAGCATCACCTTGACTACAGCATCACCTCGACTACAACCTCACCTCCACTAAAGCATCACCTCAACTACAGCATCACCTCTACTACAACATCACCTACACTACACCACCACCTCAACCACAGCATCACCTCTACTGCAGCTTCACCCCTGCTACAACATCACCTCTACTACAGCATCACCACTACTACAGCATCACCTCTACTACAGCATCACCACTACTACAGCATCACCTCCACTACAGCATCACCTCCACTACAGCATCACCTCTACTACAGCATCACCTCTACTACACCATCACCTCCACTACAGCCTCACCTCTACTACACCATCACCTCTACTACAGTATCACCTCCACTACACCATCACCTCTACTACACCATCACCTCTGCTACACCATCACCTCTACTACAAATTCACCTCTACTACAAATTCACCTCCACTACAGCATCACCTCTACTACAGCATCACCTCCACTACAGCATCACCTCTACTACAGCATCACCTCTACAACACCATCACCTCGACTACAACATCTCCTATACTATTGCATCACCTCTACTACACCATCACCTGGACTACAACATCACCTCTACTACAGCATCACCTCTACTACAGCATCATCTCTACGACAAATTCAAATCCACTACAACATCACCTCTACAAGAGCATCACCTCTACTACAGCATCACGTCAACTACACCAGCAACTCTACTACAGCATTACCTCCACTACACCATCACCTCTACTACACCATCACCTCTACTACACCATCACCTCCACTACAGCATCACTTCTACTACAGCATCACCTCTACTACAACATCACCTCTACTACAGCATCACCTCCACAACACCATCGCCTCTACTACAACATCACCTATACTACTGCATCACCTCTACTACACCATCACCTGTACTACAACATCACCTCTAATACAACATCACCTCTACTACAGCATCACCTCTACTACAGCATCATCTCTACGACAAATTCAAATCCACTACAACATCACCTCTACAAGAGCATCACCTCTACTACAGCATCACGTCAACTACACCAGCAACTCTACTACAGCATTACCTCCACTACACCATCACCTCTACTACACCATCACCTCTACTACTCCATCACCTCTACTACACCATCACCTCTACTACACCATCACCTCTACTACACCATCACCTCCACTACAGCAGCACTTCTACTACAGCATCACATCTACTACAGCATCACCTCTATTACAGCATTACCTCTACTAGAGCATCAGATCTGCTACAACATCACCTCTGCTACATCATCACCTCGACTACACCATCACCTCTACTACAACATTATGTCCACGACACCATCACCTCTACTACAGCAACACCTCTACTACACCATCATCTCAACTACAGCATCACCTCTATTACAGCATCATGTCTACTACACCATCACCTCTACGACAGCATAACTCTACTACAGCATTACATCTACTACAGCATCACCTCCACTACAGCATCACCTCTACTACAGCCTAACTCTACTACAGCATCACGTCTACTACAGCACCAACTCCACTACAGCATCACCTCCACTACAGCATCACCTCTACTACACCATCACATCTACTACAGCCTAACTCTACTACAGCATCACGTCTACTACAGCATCACCTCCACTACACCATCACATCTACTATAGCCTAACTCTACTACAGCATCACGTCTACTACAGCATCAACTCTACTACACCATCACCTCAACTACACCTTCACCTCCACGACAGCATCACCTCGACTACACCATCACCTCCACTACAGCATCACCTCTACTACACCATCACCTCTACTACACCATCACCTCTAGTACACCATCACCTCCACTACAGCAGCACCTCTACTACACCATCACCTCCACTAGACCATCACCTCTACTACGGCAACACCACTACTACAGCATCACCTCTACTACAGCATCACCTCTACTACAAATTCACCTCTACTACACCATCACCTCTACAACAGCATCACCTCTACTACACCATCACCTCCACTACAGCATCACCTCTACTACAGCATCACCTGCACTACAGCATCACCTCTACTACACCATCACCTCTACAACAGCATCACCTCTACTACACCATCACCTCCACTACAGCATCACCTCTACTACAGCATCACCTGCACTACAGCATCACCTCTACTACACCATCACCTCTACTACAGCATCACCTCTACTACACCATCACCTCTACTACAGCATCACCTCCACTACAGCATCACCTCGACTACAGCATCACCTCTACTACAGCATCACCTGCACTACAGCATCACCTCTACTACACCATCACCTCTACTACAGCATCACCTCTACTACACCATCACCTCTACTACAACCTCACCTCCACTACAGCATCACCTCAACTACAGCATCACCTCTACTACACCTTCACCTCTACTACAACATCACCTACACTACACCACCACCTCAACCACAGCATCACCTCTACTGCAGCTTCACCCCTGCTACAACATCACCTCTACTACACCATCACCTCTACTACAGTATCACCACTACTGCAGCTTCACCTCTGCTGCAACATCACCTCTACGACACCATCACCACTAATACAGCATCACCACTACTATAACATCACCTACACAACAGCATCATCTCTACTACAGCATCACCTCCACTACAGCATCACCTCCACTGCAGCATCACCTCCACTACACCATCACCTCCACTACACCATCACATCTACTACACCATCACCACGACTACAAAATCACCTCTACTACACCAACACCTCTACTACAGCATCACCTCTACTACACCATCACCTCTACTACAGCATCACCTCTCCTACAACATCACCTCGACTACACCATCAGATCCACTACAGCATCACCTCTACTACAGCACACCTCTACTACACCATCACCTCTGCTACACCATCACCTCTACTATAACATCACCTCTACTACACCATCACCTCTACTACAGCATCACCTCTACTACAGCATCACCTCTACTACACCATCACCTCTACTATAACATCACCTCTACTACACCATCACCTCTACTACAGCATCACCTCTCCTACAGCATCACCTCTACTACAACATCACCTCGACTACACCATCAGATCCACTACAGCATCACCTCTACTACGCCATCACCTCTACTAGAGCATCACCTCGACTACGACATCACCTCTACTACATCATCACCTCGATTACAACATCACCTCCACTACAGCATCACCTCTACTTCGCCATCAACTCCACTACAGCATCACCTCTGCTGCAGCATCACCTCGACTACAACATCACCTCCACTACAGCATCACCTCTACTTCACCATCAACTCCACTACAGCATCACCTCTGCTACAGCATCACCTCCACTACAGCATCACCTTCACTACAGCATCACCTACACTACACCATCACCTACACTACACCATCACCTCAACCACAGTATCACCTCTACTACAGCATCACCTTCACTACAGCATCACCTCTACTACAGCATCACCTCTACTACAGCATCACCTCTACTACAGCATCACCTCTCCTACAGCATCACCTCTACTACAGCATCACCTCTACTACAGCATCACCTCTACTACAGCATCACCTCTCCTACAGCATCACCTCTACTACAGCAACTCCTCCACTACACCATCACCACTATGACAGCATCACCTCTACTACACCATCACCTCTACTACCGTATCACCTCCACTGCAGCTTCACCTCTGCTACAGCATCACCTCTACTACAACATCACCTCTACTACAGCATCACCTCTACTACACCATCACCTCTACTACAGCATCACCTCTGCTACACCATCACCTCTACTACAGCATCACCTCTACTACAGCATCACCTCTACTACAGCATCACCTCTCCTACAGCATCACCTCTGCTACAGCATCACCTCTACTACACCATCACCTCTACCACACCATCGTCTCTACGACACCATCACCTCTACTACAGCATCACCTCTACTACAGCATCACCTCTACTACAGCATCACCTCTACTACACCATCACCTCTACTACAGCATCACCTCTACTACAGCAACACCTCCACTACAGCATCACCTCCACTACAGCATCACCTCTACTACAGCAACACCTCTACTACAGCATCACCTCCACTACAGCATCACCTCTACTACAGCAACACCTCCACTACATCATCACCTCTACTACAGCAACACCTCTACTACAGCATCACCTCTCCTACAGCTTCACCTCTACTACAGCAACACCTCTACTACAGCATCACCTCCACTACAGCATCACCTCTACTACAGCAACACCTCCACTACATCATCACCTCTACTACAGCAACACCTCTACTACAGCATCACCTCTCCTACAGCTTCACCTCTACTACAGCAACACCTCTACTACAGCATCACATCCACTACAGCATCACCTCTACTACACCATCACCTCCACTACAGCATCACCTCTACTACACCATCACCTCTACTACACCATCACCTCCACTACAGCATCACCTCTACTACACCATCACCTCCACTACAGCATCACCTCTACTACACCATCACCTCTGCTACAGCATCACCTCTACTACAGCATTAACTCTACTACACCATCACCTCTACTACACCATCACCTCCACTACAGCCTCACCTCTACTACACCATCACCTCTGCTACAGCATCACCTCTACTACAGCATTAACTCTACTACAGCATCACCTCTACTACACCATCACCTCTACTACAACATCACCTCAACTACAGCATCAGCTGTACTACAGCATCACCTCTACTACAGCATCACCTCTACTACAGCATCACCACTACTACAGTATCACCTCTACTGCAGCTTCACCTCTGCTACAACATCACCTCTACTACAGCATCACCTCTACTACACCATCACCTCTACTGTAGCATCACCTCTACTACAACATCACCTCTACTACACCATCACCTCTACTACAACATCACCTCTACTACAGCATCACCTCTACTACACCTTCACCTCTACTACACCATCACCTCTACTACAGCATCACCTCTACTACACCATCACCTCTACTACACCATCACCTCTACTACACCATCACCTCTACTACACCATCACCTCTACTAGAGCATCACCTCTACTACAGCATCACCTCTACTACACCTTCACCTCTACTACACCATCACCTCTACTACACCATCACCTCTACTAGAGCATCACCTCTACTACAGCATCACCTCTACTACAGCATCACCTCTACTACACCATCACCTCTACTACACCATCACCTCTACTACACCATCACCTCTACTACACCATCACCTCTACTAGAGCATCACCTCTACTACACCATCACCTCTACTACACCATCACCTCTACTACAGCATCACCTCTACTACAGCATCACCTCTACTACACCATCACCTCTACTACACCATCACCTCTACTACACCATCACCTCTACTAGAGCATCACCTCTACTACAGCATCACCTCTACTACACCTTCACCTCTACTACACCATCACCTCTGCTACAGCATCACCTCTACTACACCATCACCTCTACTACACCATCACCTCTACTGCAGCATCACCTCTACTACAACATCACCTCTACTACACCATCACCTCTACTACACCATCACCTCTACTGCAGCATCACCTCTACTACAACATCACCTCTACTACACCATCACCTCTACTACACCATCACCTCTACCACACCATCACCTCTACTACACCATCACCTCCACTACACTATCACCTCTACTACAGCATCACCTCTGCCACACCATCACCTCCACTACAGCATCACCTCCACTACACCATCACCTCCACTACACCATCACCTCTACTACAGCATTACCTCTGCTACAGCATCACCTTTACTACAACATCACCTCTACTACACCATCACCTCTACTACACCATCACCTCCACTACACCATCACCTCTACTACAGCATTACCTCTGCTACAGCATCACCTTTACTACAACATCACCTCTACTACAGCATCACCTCTACTACACCATCATCTCTACTATAGCATCACCTCTACTACAGCATCACCTCTACTACACCTTCACCTCTACTACACCATCACCTCTGCTACAGCATCACCTCTACTACACCATCACCTCTACTACACCATCACCTCTACTGTAGCATCACCTCTACTACAACATCACCTCTACTACAGCATCACCTCTACTACACCATCACCTCTACCACACCATCACCTCTACTACACCATCACCTCCACTACACTAACACCTCTACTACAGCATCACCTCTGCCACACCATCACCTCCACTACAGCATCACCTCCACTACACCATCACCTCCACTACACCATCACCTCTACTACAGCATTACCTCTGCTACAGCATCACCTTTACTACAACATCACCTCTACTACACCATCACCTCTACTACACCATCACCTCCACTACACCATCACCTCTACTACAGCATTACCTCTGCTACAGCATCACCTCTACTACACCATCACCTCTACTACACCATCACCTCCACTACAGCATCACCTCTACTACACCATCACCTCCACTACAGCATCACCTCTACTACACCATCACCTCTGCTACAGCATCACCTCTACTACAGCATTAACTCTACTACACCATCACCTCTACTACACCATCACCTCCACTACAGCCTCACCTCTACTACACCATCACCTCTGCTACAGCATCACCTCTACTACAGCATTAACTCTACTACAGCATCACCTCTACTACACCATCACCTCTACTACAACATCACCTCAACTACAGCATCAGCTGTACTACAGCATCACCTCTACTACAGCATCACCTCTACTACAGCATCACCACTACTACAGTATCACCTCTACTGCAGCTTCACCTCTGCTACAACATCACCTCTACTACAGCATCACCTCTACTACACCATCACCTCTACTGTAGCATCACCTCTACTACAACATCACCTCTACTACACCATCACCTCTACTACAACATCACCTCTACTACAGCATCACCTCTACTACACCTTCACCTCTACTACACCATCACCTCTACTACAGCATCACCTCTACTACACCATCACCTCTACTACACCATCACCTCTACTACACCATCACCTCTACTACACCATCACCTCTACTAGAGCATCACCTCTACTACAGCATCACCTCTACTACACCTTCACCTCTACTACACCATCACCTCTACTACACCATCACCTCTACTAGAGCATCACCTCTACTACAGCATCACCTCTACTACAGCATCACCTCTACTACACCATCACCTCTACTACACCATCACCTCTACTACACCATCACCTCTACTACACCATCACCTCTACTAGAGCATCACCTCTACTACACCATCACCTCTACTACACCATCAGCTCTACTACAGCATCACCTCTACTACAGCATCACCTCTACTACACCATCACCTCTACTACACCATCACCTCTACTACACCATCACCTCTACTAGAGCATCACCTCTACTACAGCATCACCTCTACTACACCTTCACCTCTACTACACCATCACCTCTGCTACAGCATCA
This sequence comes from Squalus acanthias, assembly GCA_030390025.1. Lineage (NCBI taxonomy): Eukaryota > Metazoa > Chordata > Chondrichthyes > Squaliformes > Squalidae > Squalus > Squalus acanthias. The sequence goes on along the minus strand of CM059436.1, from coordinate 80,265,538 downwards.
CCTCTACTACACCATCACCTCTACTACACCATCACCTCTACTGCAGCATCACCTCTACTACAACATCACCTCTACTACACCATCACCTCTACTACACCATCACCTCTACTGCAGCATCACCTCTACTACAACATCACCTCTACTACACCATCACCTCTACTACACCATCACCTCTACCACACCATCACCTCTACTACACCATCACCTCCACTACACTATCACCTCTACTACAGCATCACCTCTGCCACACCATCACCTCCACTACAGCATCACCTCCACTACACCATCACCTCCACTACACCATCACCTCTACTACAGCATTACCTCTGCTACAGCATCACCTTTACTACAACATCACCTCTACTACACCATCACCTCTACTACACCATCACCTCCACTACACCATCACCTCTACTACAGCATTACCTCTGCTACAGCATCACCTTTACTACAACATCAACTCTACTACAGCATCACCTCTACTACACCATCATCTCTACTATAGCATCACCTCTACTACAGCATCACCTCTACTACACCTTCACCTCTACTACACCATCACCTCTGCTACAGCATCACCTCTACTACACCATCACCTCTACTACACCATCACCTCTACTGTAGCATCACCTCTACTACAACATCACCTCTACTACAGCATCACCTCTACTACACCATCACCTCTACCACACCATCACCTCTACTACACCATCACCTCCACTACACTAACACCTCTACTACAGCATCACCTCTGCCACACCATCACCTCCACTACAGCATCACCTCCACTACACCATCACCTCCACTACACCATCACCTCTACTACAGCATTACCTCTGCTACAGCATCACCTTTACTACAACATCACCTCTACTACACCATCACCTCTACTACACCATCACCTCCACTACACCATCACCTCTACTACAGCATTACCTCTGCTACAGCATCACCTTTACTACAACATCACCTCTACTACACCATCACCTCTACTACACCATCACCTCTACGACACCATCACCTCTATTACACCATCACTGGGCCCAGAAAGGCTGGCAGAGGGAAGAGGAGGTGGAGGAGAGGTGGAGCCCAGGTGCAGCGGCCGGATATAAATCCTGCTGCTGCTTAAAGAGGAAATGGCAGCACCGGAGGAGGCAGCCAGTTTGTAAAAATGAGCAGCAATCTTTAGGGAGCCAAACTTGAATTTTCTCCTTATGGAAATGCAGAGCAGGAGCGCTGGGCTGTTTTGTGTTGGGAGGATAGAGATTTACACACTCTGTGAAAGAAAATGGCAGTGGGAGTGAATATCGCCTCCTTGAACTGCATGACTCCTTTGCCGGGTAGGAAGAAGCTTAACAACCTCACCAGACTAGTGAAGGTAAGTCATCTGCTCTCCCTGACCCTTCGTGCAGTCTCTTTATATGTGAGGCACTCCTTCATTCATTGCCTTAACAGTACCAGAGGACACAGAGGTGAAAGTATGATCTGATAGTGAGGAGTGGAGGCTCCTTAGAAGTCAGCTCCAGGATTCACGAGCCTACGGATTCAGATCTCTGGGGTCCTGCTCTACAAAGAAGGATGCTGGATGAGCATTACACTCACACAGAGGCACTGAGGACCGGCTGCGAGGCCCTGAGACAGATGCTATGGGTCAGTGTGGAATCCAAAGCATCTGCCAATATCCGGCAAGGATTCAACACAATGCAATGCTACCTGTGAACAAGCAGTGACACCACGAACATCTAGTGAAGATGTAAAGTGGGCTGCTGACTCGCTATCACCCGTTCGACTCTTATCGCACAAAGTCAAGATCTATTCCCAGTTGTCCATGTAGCTTTAGGATGCTGGCCACTCGTAATTTCACTGAAGCATTTTCGTTTTAAGAAAGAAACGCCAAGATAACAGCGATACTGACAACTGAGAAGAATTAAACAGATGGATTGAACAACCAAATTCAGAGTGTGAGCTCACTTGATTTGAGCTGGGGCTGCTTCCATCTGGAGTTTATATAGTTGACATATTGGAACCAAAGTTATTGATGCTCCGCATAAAACAACAACAATTTGCATTTATATAGCGCCTTAAATGTAGAAAATGTCCCAAGGTGCTTCACAGGAGCGTTACCAAATGCAATTTAACACCAAGCCATAAGGAGATATTAGGACAGGTGACCTAAAGCTTGGCCAAAGAGACATGTTTCAAGGAGTGTCTTGAAGGAGGAGAGAGAGGTAAACAGGTGGAGAGGTTTAGGGAGGGAATTCTAGCGATTAGGGCCAAGATGGCAGATGGCACGGCCACCAATGGTGGAACAATAAAAATCGTGGGTGCGCAAGGGGCCAGAATTGGAGGAGCGCAGAAATCTCGGAGGGTTGTAGGGCTGGAGGAGGTTCTAGACATTGGGAGGGGCGAGGCCATGGAGGGATTTGAAAACAAGGATGAAAATTTTAAAATCGAGGCGTTGCCGGACCAGGAACCAATGTAAGTCAGCGAGCACAGGGGTGATGAGGGAACGGGACTTGGTGCGAGTTAGGATACGGGCAGCAGAGTTTTGGATGAGCTCAAGTTTGCTTTTGCATGAGTGTCAAACTTTTAACTTGCACTCTCTTTTTCAAGATTGCAAACAATCAATTGTCAAGGTGAAATATAAACCAACCTACACTGCACTAGTTTGTGCTGCTGCAGAAAGGTGACACGTGATTGGAGAATTGTGAAAGGGGCCTTTTTGCTTGTCAGTCCCACTGTGGTAGCATGATCTACAAATTCAAGTGTTGTGATTGTTTAATACAGGGAACTATATACCAGTTCGCTTAACATCGGTGGTAGGAAAGATAATGGAATCTTTACTCAAAGATGTAATAGAAAAAAATCTAGAAACCAAAACTATAATAAAGAGTAGACAGCTCAGATTTCAAAAGGGAATGTCATGGTTGACCAACCTTATTGAATTCTTTGAAGAAGTAACAGAAAGAGTAGATAAAGGTAATGTAGTAGATGTTATATTTGTAAGGGGTTCGCGTGGCTCTGTGCTTAGCCTGGGTGCTAGTGCGGGGTTAGGCCTTGTTGCCTGTTCTGGTCTCCAGCCAGCCTGGTAACACTGGACACCTGTGAGTGGTTCGACCCACTCGCCCTTACGGTTCTGACACTGGACTTAGGTGCGAGAGCAATAATGCAGAGAAAACTCAGGTAGACCCGGTTGAATAGTACGAAATGGAAAATCTTTATTGCATATTATTCAAGATTACGAAATACATGTCATAAGCACAGATTAATGACAGTACAAACTTACATACATTTATGCAACTAGGTTTAGGGAAACGAGGAGCACACGACACATCATAAAAGGGGGCACACATTATAATTATCCTTAAAACAAAAACCCTCCCCTATCAATACCTGTCCTAATCTAGATCTGTAGGATCGAGACTCATGCTCACCACTCGTGATAACTCGGAGAATTCCGAAACGCTGCTCGGATGTTTTCACCACAACACCTGACTATTCACGTGTTGATCAGTGGTCTCTGTACCCCACTTGTTTACTCGCTTTGCTCCGGCTAGCAGGCTGGACCGTCTGCTGTCATGAAGATCTGTGTTGACCTCGCAACTCTGATAAAACTCAAAGAAGAGTCTTCCTGTGCCCGACACCAGTTAGCCGGTAAAATTCAAAGAAGAGTCTTTCTGGACCGACACCAGTTGTCAGTAGAACTCGAAGAAAAGTCTTCCAGGGCCAATTGTGGAGTAGCCGATAGAATTCGAAGAAGTGGTTAATCGATTTTCGGGCGCGGTCGGGGTTTACTGACCATGGCGGCACGTGTAGTCGTCTTCTTCTCTTCTCATCTCATCTCATCTCATCTCCTCTCGGGCCTTCGGTTCCAACACCGTTTACCGACTTCTCGGGATGGTGCGCCCGCTCACAGGCCTTCGCAGACCAGCTCTCCACAGATCTTCGCGGCAAGCCACGAGGTTGACTCCCGGAAAATCAACGGATCAGAGAAGCGAGTCAAAGGAATAAGAGAAAGATGGACGTTTGGACACTACAGTTATAGTACTGTAATTCCTTATCTCCCGCCCAATCTTAATGTCCATCTTTTGTCATGTTTTGGCGCTCAAACTTCTTGTATGGGGTGGTACTTGTCGTTAATGGGTTTCGGTGATTCTTGTAACTGTCTGAGTACCCGTTAATATTTCTCCCCTTGTGGAACCGGCTAAGAGTCTCCCTGGAAGGGTTTTGGTGGCCTCCGAATTCTTGCTGTGAGTACCCGCGAACGGCTCTCTCATCGTAGAGCCGTGGGGAATTTGCGTATCAATGTCTTTTGGATGGGCCCTTAATTGCCCAGTACAATAGCTCTCATTTGTGCATGGAAAACCCGATTCCAGCACTTATATTCCTTGCTTGGGTGTTAAAATGCAAAACGATCTCGTCTTGTCTTATCTCAATATGCTGAGTCCTGTCCGATCTTGCTGAAATGTTTATTGAAACGCCATCTTGTCTGCCTGCTGAAAATCTAGAACCTTCTGCCGGCTGCTTGTGTCCGTTTTGAAACCTGACAGCATTTTGCTGAAATAAAGCTGTCTTTCTCATTATTTTTAAATCGTGATAATTTGCGAATTCTACATATTTGTATTTTCAAAAGGCCTTCGATAAGGTACCGCATAGTAGACTCATGGCTAAGGTCAGAGCATGTGGAGTCAGGGGACAAGTAGCAAAATGGTTAACAAGCTGGCTACAAAACAGTAAACAGAGAGTAGGGGTTAAGTTTAGTTACTCAGACTGGCAGATGGTGGGAAGTGGTGTTCCCCAGGGATCGGTTCTGGGCTCAGTTTTGTTCGCCATTTACATAAACGATTTGGACTCCGGAATCGGAAGTACAGCTCCAAAATTTGTGGATGACACCAAATTGGGGGATATAATTAATACTGAAAATGGAGTATAATGTGGGAAAATGTGTAATTGTCCATTTTGGCAGGAAGAATAAAAAAGAAGCATATTATCTAAATGGGGAGAGATTGCAGAGCTCTGAGATGCCGAGGGATCTGGGTGTCCTAGTGCATGAATCGCAAAAGGTTAGTATGCAGGTACAGCAAGTAATTAGGAAAGCTAATAGAATGTAATCATTTACTGTGAGGGGAATTGAATACAAAAGTATGACGGTTATGCTTCAGTTATACAGGGCATTGATGAGACCACATCTGGAGTACTGTGTACAGTATTGGTCTCCTTATTTAAGGAAGGGTGTAAATGCGTTGGAAGCAGTTCAGAGAAGGTTTACTAGACTAATACCTGGAATGGGCGGGTTGTCTTATGAGGAAAGGTTGGACAGGCTAGGCTTGTATCCGCTGGAGTTTAGAAGAGTAAGAGGTGACTTGATTGAAACATATAAGATCCTGAGGGGTCTTGACAGGGTGGATGTGGAGAGGATGTTTCCTCTTGTGGGAGAATCTAGAACTAGGGGTCACTGTTTAAAAATAAGGGGTCGCCCATTTAAGACAGAGATGAGGAGAAATGTTTTCTCACAGAGGGTTGTGAGTCTTTGGAACTCTCTTCCTCAGAGCGCGGTGGAAGCAGAGGCTTTGAATATTTTTAAGGCAGAGGTAGGTAGATTCTTGATAAGCAAGGGGGTGAAAGGTTATCAGGGGTAGGCGGGAATGTGGAGTAATCAGATCAGCCATGATCTTATTGAATGGCGGCGCAGGCTCGAGGGGCCAAGTGGCCTACTCCTGCTCCTAATTCGTATGTTCGTATGTTTGTATGAAAAAGACTGCAACAAAATACAAGAAGACATTAATACACTTGCAGAAAGGGCATGTAATTGGCAAATGAATTTCAATATAGATAAGTGTGAGGTGCTGCATTTTGGTAGGAAGAATAAGGAGGCCACATACTGCTTGGATAATTATTTTTTATTCATTCATGGGATGTGGGCGTCGCTGGCAAGGCCTGCATTTATTGACCATCCCTAATTGCCCTTTGAGAAAGTGGTGGTGAGCCGCCTTCTTGAACCGCTGCAATCTGTGTGGTGAAGGTACTCCCACAGTGCTGTTAAGGAGGGAGTTCCAGGATTTTGACCCAGCGACAATAAAGGATCAGCGATAAACTTCTAAGTCAGGATGGTGTGTGACTTGAAGGGGAACTTGGAGGTGATGGTGTTCCCATGCGTCTGCTGCCCTTGTCCTTCTAGGTGGTAGAGGTAGCCGGTTTGGGAGGTGCTGCCAAAGAAGCCTTGGCAAGTTGCTGCTGTGCATCTTGAAGATGGTACACACTGCAGCCACGGTGCGCCGGTGGTGGAGGGATTGAATGTTTAAGGTGGTGGATGGGGTGCCAATCAAGCGGGCTGCTTTGACCTGGATGATGTCAAGCTTCTTGAGTGTTAGTGGAGCTGCACTCATCCAGGCAAGTGGAGAGTATTCAATCATACTCCTGACTTTTGCCTTGTAGATGGTAGAAAGGCTTTGGAGAGTCAGGAGGTGAGACACTCGCCACAGAATACCCAACCTCTGACCTGCTCTTGTTGCCACAGTATTTATGTGGCTGGTCCAGTTAAGTTTCAGGTCAATGGTTAGCCCCAGGATATCGATGGTGGGGGATTCACCATTGAATGTCAAGGGGCGGTGGTTAGACACTCGCTTGTTGGAGATAGTCATTGCCTGGCACTTGTATGGCGCAAATGTGACTTGCCACTTATCAGCCCAAGCTTGAATGTCGTCCAGGTCTTGCTGCATGCGGGCATGGACTGCTTCATTATCTGTGGAGTTGCGAATGGCACTGAACACTGTGTAGTCATCAGTGAACATCCCCACTTCTGACCTTATGAGGGAGTGAAGGTCATTGATAAAGCAGCTGAAGATGGTTGATCCTAGGACACTGCCCTGAGGAACTCCTGCAGCGATGTCCTGGGGCTGAGGTGATTGACCTTCAACAACCACAACCATCTTCCTTTGTGCTAGTTATGACTCCAGCCAGTGGAGAGTTTTCCCCCTGATTCCCATTGACTTCAATTTTACTAGGAATAATAAGAGTCTAAAAGGGGTAGAGGAGCAAAGGGATGAACGGGTACAGATGCACAAATCACTAAAAGTAGCGACGCAGGTTAATAAAACCGTAAAAAAAGCAAACCAAGCACTGGGGTTCATTTCTTGGAGTATTGTGCACAGTTCTGGTCTCCATGTTATAAAAGGATATAGAGACATTGGAGAAGCTGCGGAAAAAATTCTCAAGGATGATACCAGAACTGAGAGGTTATAACTATCACAGAAGACTGAACAGGCTATGGATCTTTTCTCTAGAAAAGACAAGGCTGAGGGGTTTGACAGGGTAGAAGTGGAGAAACGGTTTCCACTTGTGGGGAGACCAAAACTAGAGGTCATTAAATATAAGATAGTCACGAATAAATCCAATAGGGAATTCAGGAGAAAGTTCTTTACCCAGAGAATTGTAAGATAATAGAACTCACTACAACAAGGAGTAGTTGAGGTGAATAGCATAGGGTAAGCTAGGCAAGCACATGAGAGTAGGATATGCTGATAGGGTTAGATGAAGAAGGGTGGGAGGAGGCTTGTGTGGAGTATAACGTCAGCATGGACCAGTTGGGCCGAATAGCCTGTTTCTATGCTGTAGACTCGATGTAACTTGATGTAATAGCCAGCCCTCCTTAAGAGTAAGCAGTGTACAAGAACATAAGAAAATGTCAAGGACAAGAAAAGGACAATTGGACCATTGATGCTTCTCCCTCTAGTACTCCATGACACCCAGCTAGAATCCAAATGCATTTGAATATCCCCCATGTCTTTAACTCTGTAATCTTCATTATGTTTATTGCAAATGTTTATTATTCATCTTTTGAGCAATGATTTTTTTTATAATATCGGTTTTATATTTACTTTTCATAAATTATATTGGTGTCCTCTTGCCCCACCAGTCTGCTTACCTTGAAGTAATATTCTGGGTATCCTTTATCTGGCCCATTTAATATCTTAAATGTACCTTGTTGAGGTCCCACCTGAGCCTTTCCCTAAGAGCTTAGTTCCTTTAATATTACGTCATGGCTTAGTCCGTTTTGCATTTGAGGTAATTCTTGTCGCTCTTCTTTGCACCCTCCCTAATGCACATATGTCCCTTTTGAAGCATGGTCACCAAACTTTTACACAGTACTCCAAGTGTGTATAAGATGGTTCTCACTATAGGGGTAATTATCAGCTATGTAGACTCATAAAATTACTGTTGATTTATTTAGAAACAATAGAAAGTCAAATTCCCCGTAAACACTGTCAATTGAACAGATTTTTCTTTGGTGAATTCAACTTCTATGTAAATTATCTGTCGCTGAATTTGTATTTTGGAAACCAGAAATCTGCCATGACAACTTTTAAACAAATCTAATTGTTTACAAGCCTTTGATAGACAGCTATTAGACAAGAGGAAGCCTGTTGGTTGTGGTACTAATTGGCGTATTAGGGTTAATTTTCTGACTTCGCACTTCCGGCAGGGAGTCTTGCCCACTGGTTGGGCATATCAGAAATTGAGCATGCATCGTGCATTCGCAACGCACACTGAAGCTTCTGATGGGTGAGTCTCCCCACCAGAAACGTGAAATCGGAAAATTCATCCATGTATCCCCACACTCTATATGGCTGCGCTCTCAGTACTTTTTCAGCTAGAGCACATTCATTTAGTCCCAGTGCCGACTTGTCAAAGTCTTTTGTCCCCTGGGAATCGGGGCTATAATGTTGCAGCTTGCCCTCTTTGGCTCCGTTTCCTTGTTCTTGGGCAGCTAAACGAGAGTGACATTTAATTCCAAACTTCTACTTTTGTTAGCTCCCAGTGCGGAATGAGGTTTCATCTGAGTCTTATCTTTGTTATAAACATCCTGTGGTCACCAAGATTCTTCTGATAGCTTTGGATGAAAGACATTTTACATTCCAGTCATTGAGATTGTTCCCAAGGAGAGAAAGTGCAAGTAATAGATTTGATCTAAGTTAAAATACATAAATATAAAATACATTTTAATATCCTGCTTATCAATCAATTCCATGTATATTGACAGAATCACCAAAATATCATGTATAGAATTTGATATTATTTTAACCTTTAACCAGCACTTTCAGCTTCAACTCAGCGACAGCACTGATTACCCACGGGACATGGGCAGGATAGATCAAGGATAAATTATCCTGTCTATACACTTTTTAGCTTGAAGCTCTTAAGTCTATAAAGTTTCTGCACAATATCGTAATGCCAAATAGGACAAGGCTTTTCTTTGAAAATACAGGCAGGAAAAGTCTTTTCCTCCACTTCACTGTGAGTGGTGTGATGTTCAGTTTGTTGTTTTGATTGCATTCATGCCAAACTAATTGAAACAAATCTAGTGACAGAGTCGGACCAACAAACAATTCAGAAGAGTGCCATAGGATTGTCCAATATATGTAGCATATGATCTCAGCACTGGGCACCTAATATTAATACAGCCAACAGGAAAAAATGTATTTAAAACTGACAATCAATCCCATCAAAAAAAAGTGTGCTAACGTCACCTCATTGTAGGGTGATTGTTCCAATGTAATTATATGAGGTAGTGTTCCATGCTCACAAAAATAATCCAACATTATGTGAATCGCATTCCGTTAGTCACTTTATTGCATGTCACAAGATAGGTAAGGAGGAAAAAGGGCCCTCAGCACATTTGACCTCATCCTGTCAGAACCCCACCTCCATTATCTCCCTACGGTAGTATCTAGCTGTTTCTTACATTAGTCCAGTGTTCTGGCTTCAAGCAACTTGTTCTAGCTGCTGGTCACCCTCTGTGCAAAGAAATATTACCTGATCTCTGACCTAAATCGGCCCTTCATAACCCTGAACCTGTGTCCTCTTGTCCTGCTGCCTTGGCATATCTGAAAGTGACTCAAAATTACTTAATTTTTCATTTTTTCCACTTTCTTTCTTAAAAGATGCTGCCTCATATTGGCACATACCTCTGCAGGTATTGGCCCTCTCTCATTATCTTCATTCTTTATGTGTGAGGCTATTCAACTGTGTGGCACAAAAGTCGAGTCAGATCGTGCCCTCACCCAGTTCACGTGTCTCCCCAGGAAATTCAGTGCCCTTGGTGTTTTTAAGTTAGAGGAGGGCAGCTGACTGCGGACATGCGGGCCTGCTGCCATTGGCTGCACCCCTATGTATAATTTTTTTTTTAAATTGTTTATGGGATGTGGGCGTCGCTGGCAAGGTCAGCATTTATTGCCCATCCCTAATTGCCCTTGAGAAGGTGGTGGTGAGCCGCCTTCTTGAACCGCTGCAGTCCGTGTGGTGAAGGTACTCCCACAGTACTGTTAGGTAGGGAGTTCCAGGATTTTGACCCAGCGACGATGAAGGATCGGCAATATATTTCCAAGTCAGGATGGTGTGTGACTTGGAGGGGAACTTGGTGGTGTTCCCATACGTCTGCTGCCCTTGTCCTTCTAGGTGGAAGAGGTCGCCAGTTTGGGAGGTGCTACCGAAGAAGCCTTAGTGAGTTGATGCAGTGCATCTTGTAGATAGAAACATAGAAACATAGAATCTAGGAGCAGGAGTAGGCCATTCAGCCCGTCGAGCCTGCTCCGCCATTCAACACGATCATGGCTGATCATCCAAATCCAGCACCCTGTCCCTGCTTGGTACACACTGCAGCCATGGTACGCCAGTGGTGGAGGGAGTGAATGTTTAAGGTGATGGATGGGGTGCCAATCAAGCGGGCTGCTTTGTCCTTGATGGTGTCGAGCTTCTTGAGTGTTGTTGGAGCTGCACTCATCCAGGCAAATGGAGAGTATTCCATCACACTCCTTACTTGTGCCTTATAGATGGTGGAAAGGCTTTGGGGAGTTGGGAGGTTAGACACTCACCGCAGAATACCTAGCCTCTGACCTGCTCTTGATGGTGGGGGTTTCGGCGATGGTAATGTTGTTGAATGTCATGGGGCGGTGGTTAGACTCGCTTGTTGGAGATAGTCATAGCCTGGCACATGTGTGGCGTGAATGTTACCTGCCACTTATCAGCCCAAGCCTAAACGTCGTCCAAGTCTTGTTGCATGCGGGCATGGACTGCTTCATTATGTGAGGAGTTGTGAATAGCGCTAAACACTGTGCAGTGTAAGATTCTCAAAATTCACAGATCCCCCAAAACTCGAAGACATACCCTAAGGAAAAAGACTTTGGACTCTTTTTCTAACTATTACAGGGTGGTGAAATGCATTGGGCTTAACCGAAGGACATTTTAGAGTAAAAACCAAGATTTGGTATTTTAAAAGACATGTCTGGACTTGTAAGGGAGAAAAGCATGTAAAGGAAGGTGAGATCAACCTCTGTAAAGACAGTTTGGATATTGGAGTTAATGGGAACTGTCTGGGGAACAGCATGACCTCACTTGGAGTTAAATCAGCCCCTATCAGACATTAACATCCTAACAATACCTGAGGAAAAACAGTCACCACCCAAATTTACAGAACCCATCCAAACATGCATAAAACAGATCACTTAGACCCACTCTATAGAAATCCCAGACCCAGTCAAGAAACTCAAAACCTGGGAACAATCAACTACAATTAAACAACAAATCGACAGGATGGAGCCATCCCGAAACTACTTCACACGTTAACAAACAAGTTACAGTTAACGAGCCCACCAAAATCTAACAGTGACCGGGATCTGATTTGGCGCGCAGATAAGGAAGCTTCAATTAGTATAATTGAAGGCCCGTTCTCAACCTGAAAAAGAAGAGGAAAGAAGACACATTTCCCGGAGGCATTCACCGCAACACAGTTCTCCAGTACAACGGTTCAACGTGTCCAACGAGGCGGACAACAGCTCCAGAAGTAGGCCGACACGTGTAAGAACCCAGAACGACCACCTCAGTGACTATCGGACACCTCGCGGCAACAAGGGCCTCACGAAACCAACCAACCGAACATCAAATACCAATATTGGGCCACCGCGACCAAAGAAAACCAACTCGGAGAAAAACCGAAGATCCGCAAAGTTTCCACTCTACAATCTACTCCTGACTTACCCCTGGGTAAAATTTCCCCCAAAAGACTCTAAACCCTACTTCTAAACCAAAGAAAGTGGGTACTCACCTGATAGATCCAATACGCACCCTACCGCATCAGCGGACTCGCGAAGACTGACCAGATACGCAGTTGAAGTCCTCTAACGCGTACGGGGTACGGCAGACACCAACCAACATATAGAGCAAACCCCAAAACCACGAACCAGCCCAACTGTCAAGGATTTTGGTGAGTATCATCCCTGGTCCTCTGGAGTCCAACCTAGCTAGGGAAGTGGGATTGGGAGGGGTGAAGTATTCTCCTAATGTTATTTCCCTCGTTTGTACCGAAGTGTTCCCCATTTTATTAGAGTGTTAAGAGTGTTTGTGTTGTGTTTTACTCTTGAATAAAGATCAAAGTTCTTGCATCAAAACTAGTTGTCTGTTGCACTTTTTATCACAACCCCCAAATAAGTCCAAGGTCTAGAACCAAGGGAGTGGGAGCGATTCGAACCGCTCAGAAGTCAGAGGTGAAGCTGACACAAACCACCACCCCCTACAGCAGTCATCAGCGAACATCCCCATTTCTGACCTTATGTTGGAGGGAAGGTCATTTATGAAGCAGCTGAAGATGGTTGGGCCTAGGACACTGCCCTGAGGAACTCCTGCAGCGATGTCCTGGGGCTGTGATGATTGACCTTCAACCACCACAACCATCTTCCTTTGTGTTAGGTATGACTCCAGCCAGTGGAGAGTTTTCCCCCCGATTCCCATTGACTTCAGTTTTACTAGGGCTCCTTGATGCCACACCCGTTTAAATGCTGCCTTGATGTCAAGGGCAGTCACTCTTAACTCACCTCTGGAATTCAGCTCCTTTGTCCATGTTTGGGCCAAGGCTGTAATGAGGTCGGGAGCCGAGTTGTCTTGGTGAAACCGAAACTGGGCATCAGTGAGCAGGTTATTGGTGAGTAAGTGCCACTTGATAGCACTGTTGATGACAACTTCCATCACTTTGCTGATGATTGAGAGTAGACTGATGGGGCGGTAATTGGCCGGATTGGATTTGTCCTGCTTTTTGTGGACAGGACATATCTGGGCAGTTTTCCACATTGTCATATAGATGCCAGTGTTGTAGCTGTACTGGAACAGCTTGGCTAGAGGCGCGGCTAGTTCTGGAGCACAAGTCTTCAGCACGATAGCCGGGATGTTGTCAGGGCCATTAGCCTTTGCTGTATCCAGTGCACTCAGCCGTTTCTTGATATCATGTGGAGTGAATCGAATTGGCTGAAGACTCGCTTCTGTGATGGTGGGGACCTCAGGTGTAGGCTGATATGGATCATCCACTCGGCACTTCTGGCTGAAGATGGTTGCAAACGCTTCAGTCTTGTCTTTTGCACTCGCGTGCTGGGCTCCAGCATCATTGAGGATGAGGATATTCATGGAGCCTCCTCCTCCCGTTAGTTGTTTAATGGTCCACCACCATTCATGACTGGATGTGGCAGGACTGCAGAGCTTTGACCTGATCCATTTATTGTAGGATCGCTTTGCCCTGTCTATTACATGCTACTTCCACTTTTTAGCATGCATATCGTCCTGAGTTGCAGCTTCCCCAGGTTGGCACCTCATTTTTAGGTACGCCTGGTGCTGCTCCTGGCATGCTCTTCTACACGCCTTATTGACCAGGGTTGGTCCCCTGGCTTGATGTTAATGGTAGAGTGAGGGATATGCCGGGCCATGAGGTTACAGATTGTGGTGGAATACAATTCTGCTGCTGCTGATGGCCCACAGTGCCTCATGGATGCCCCATTTTGAGCTGCTAGATCTGTTCTGAATCTATCCCATTTAGCACGGTGGTAGTGCCACACAACACGATGGAGGTTGTCCTCAGTGTGAAGACGGGACCTAATGACACCATAGACCCACGGAGAAGTGGGGACAGGAATCTGGCTTTGGATTGAAACTTCCTGTTCCAGCCAACGTAAACACATGGAGCCATTCGATCTCCTGAAACAGCAACAAAAAGACGTGGCCAAGTAAGTGCACCAACAGGAAAATCTCAGGATAATCTGAAGCCTTTGTGAAATCACACGCCTCAGTGTGAGCTTCAGTTAATAATCTGCCCCTCAGAACCCCAGAAACTTCCTGAGAGGATTAGTGAGACTCACTGAAACCCCAACTCTCTTCTAGAATAAACATTTTCTGCTTAGACAGACTCCAAAGCAAAACATCTTGGCTGAGACATCGTGGTATTTTCACAGATTATATTGCAAGCTGTGTATAATGTGTATTTGGCCAGAAAACACTGTGATGTTATGGTCACAGAAAGCAGCACACGGTTTCTCACGGTGAGTAGAATTTAATATCAAATTTCAAAATACTGATTTAAAGCTGTGGTGTCCGTTAGCATCATGTTTTTATCAGACAGAGTTAAAATAGCTTACCTGTCAAAAATTACATTCACAATACATTTCGACGATATTGACTTTTCAGTAGCAGAGATCAATAATAGGAGTTGAAGAATTTCTTTGAAAGATTATCTCTCCCTATTTTCTCCCCCCTCGTCCGAAGATATCGAATCCACGGAGGCTGACATGTGTGACTCAGACAGCAAACATTGGGAGACTATTTGACTGTGGAAAGCATCACAGCCACGCCTAGTGCTGTACTCACCTGGCGTATACACACCTATGTACTTTCCAGCAGAGGCCACGGGATAACGATCCTGAGTCCGGAGTCACTGAAAACAATTGCAGGGCTCCTGTCGTAGCTCCATCTTAGACCAGCAGAGGCAGCAATCGAACCTGGGATCTTTCTAGTCTGCTTGGTCAGGTAAAACTCTGTACAGTGCATTAGCCAGCAAGCCATCAGGCTGCTTTTGAAAAGACTTTCCACTCTGCTGGTATGAAATTTTCCTCCACAAGTACCTCCGTACAATCAAGAATCAGGAACAAGAATTGGTCTTAGCATCATATTCAGACAAAACTGCCATGTGGACCTCCATCTCCTCCCCTAAACAGCAACTATTTTCATAGTTAATTCTGCTAGCAATGCAATCATTTCCCACTAGTTATCTGAAAGAAAGACTTGCATTTATACAGCGCCTTGCACACCCTCAGGACATTCCATAGCGCTTTACAGCCAATGAAGTACTTTTGAAGTGCAGTCACCGTTGTAATGTAGAAAAATAGTTACCTGCTATGCCCAAGCAACATAAAATAATTCCACATTTCAATAAACTGCTGTAACTTGGCATTGCGTTGAAGATTTATCCTAATCCCTTTTGTGGGAAGAACGCTTATGTTGCATTGGAATATCTCAGGCATTTGACTGATTATTGTATAATGCATCTTAAGTACAATTACATAGAATTACATAGGGCTGGATTTTGTCAATGGGGGCGCATTGGGGGTGGGACTGCTGGTTTTTGTGTTTTAGTCCCGCCCCCAACGACGTCCGGCCAACCCACGCTACTTTCCCTTGATTGACCTTGTTGAGCCCGCCCTGCGGGCTTAGCCGGCCAATTAAGGGAAAGCTGGTGACAGAGGATGTCAGCGTATGACGTTTCATCTGGCAAAAATTTTTGACAGATGAATTGTCAGCGTTTGACAGCTTAGAGAAGCTGTCAAACACTGACAATCTCTGTTCTATGGTGAGTCCTTGTACTGAAGACTCACCAAACCTCTTTCCTCAGCAGAAATCAGATGGCTGCTGCATCTGAGAATGCAGCAGCCATTCTGTCATCTCTGCCGTTGCGATGAGGCACCTCTGGATCCCTGAGGGTTGAAGCCGGCAGGAAGAAGCAAAGGTAAGTAAACTTTTTCTAACACTTTAAACTCACCTCTCATACTTACCTCTTCACACTTGCACCCATCACTCACCTCCACAGCGCACTTTTCGATCCCTCTCACCCCCGCAGACCCACTGCTATCCTCGCTGATCCTGGCGAGGTTCGCAGCCGTTGGGAAGCCCGCATTTGCAGGGGTAAAATGGGGATAAGCCTCAAAACTACCTGTTAACAGGCAGTTAAATGGCTGTAATCCCCTTCCCGCCTCGAGGAGACGGGTCCCTGCGCGACTCGGGAACCTGCCTCCCGGGAAGATGGCACGGAGGTGGGATGGGAGCGGGTTCGATACCAGCTCCCAGTTTCTGCCATTTTCCCGGCAGTCCCACCTCCATACCTGCCTCCCCAGGGCTGGGAAAATTCCCCCCGTAGTATTTGCAGCACAGAAACAGGCCATTTGGCCCAACTGGACCATGCTCATGTCTGTGCTCCACATGAGCCTCCTCCCACCCCTCTTCATCTAACCCACATCAACATACACTTCTATTTTTTTCTCCCTCGTGTGATTATCGAGCTTCTCCTTAAATGCATCTATGCTAGTCGCCTCAACTACTCCCTGTGCTAGCGAGTTCCACATTCTCACCACTCTCTGGGTAAAGAAGTTTCTCCTGAATTCCCTATTGGAATTATTAGTGACTATCTGATATTTATGGCCCCTTGTTTTGAACTCCCCCACAAACAATGATTGCATTGTGCACTCACTCCCACAGGTTTTAGACCCTGCCTCCGAAGAGAAATAGCAAAGTTTATAGTTACTGGTGGGGTGTCAAGCTGCTCCTCACCTGTGTCATTTGCCAGGATTGAAGTTCGAATTTATTTAGTTAATTGCTCAATTCAGAAAGTACAGGAATTATAACTGGCAGATCATTGCCAACTGATGAATACCAAAGGATTCTGTCTTTGTGAAAAGGTGTTGGTAATCTTTATTTTTGTTTTAGAGGGAGAAAACCTAAAACAGTTGGTTTTGTCACAGTGACATCATGTGAGAATGACCAATGACATGCATCAGCATTATTTATATTCATTGCACTAAATCTTTGTAAATAGACAATGGGCCGAAAATTGATCCCGGGACGCGAGAGTACGCACTGCGTACTCTCGCGTATTCCCACTCCAATTGCCGGTTTTCTGCATGCCCTGCGCATGCGCTGAAAACCGGCAATTGCTCTTCCGAAAAGGGGGCGGGGCCTGAGTGCATCGCGTGCGCGCTACAGGCTGCGCGCACGCTGTGCACTTCATGCTTTGGACGCGCAGGTAAGTAGGGAAGATTTTGGAAATGTAAAAAGGAGGAGTAAGACCCGCTTTTAAGAAGGTAAGTAGTGAATTAAGTACTTTTTTTGAATTTTTTTTTACAGGTATATCTTTTTTATAGACTTTAAAGACAGGTAAGTTTATTTTTATAACTTTTTAAAAGATTTTAAATTTTTTCAAAAATTTAATTTTTTATTTAAAATGGTTAATTTAATTAACTATACTTATTTTATTAATGTGATGGTTTTTTTTTTAAATTTAATTGAGGTTTAGCTGTTATTTTGGGGGGGTGTAAGATTCATAAGTCTCACAGCCATGCTGTGAGACTTATGAATGGAAGATGGTGTGCTGCCATTGGCTCTAACTGAGTCACGTGATCCCACAGCTCGCACGAATTAACTGCGCCGCTGGGATACGCAAGCCCAGCACAGCTGATGTCTGGAACATCAAGTTCGTGCGAGCTGGATCAGAAAAAGCATAAGCGAGGTGAGACATCGCGGGGAAGGCTTACCCCCGCGGGAACAGAGCGAGATCAATTTCTGGGCCAATAAAAAAGGTTTGCCAAACACTTTGTCATGAAGAAATGGCTTTTAACTCAGCGATATAATAAACACTTTAAAACAGAATATAAAATCAACAGTCAGAGGGTGATGGAGTGTATTGTGGGAGAGATGTGCTGTGCAACAGATCATGGACTAAGATTGTCCTTTTCACTTCTCGGCCAGGGATGGTGTTTGCATTAAAGGAAGGTGAGAACCCTTTCAATAAATAGTACTGTCCAATGGAACTCCAATGCAAAGGTGCCAAATAGTGGATAGTTTTTTTGTTTGTGGCAACAATAACTCACGCAGTGCGTTCCCAAATCTCAACTAGGCTATGATATGGATGTGCTATGCAGAGATTATGCACTTCCCATTATGAAGTAGGAGTAAATAGAAGCTCAATCACCCAAGGCTGCTCTTATGCATCTAGTTGTGGCTAACTACACAATTTCATTGGAAGATTGGAAGCCATTTTTCTGACTGGTTACGCCAACTTTACACTAATTAGTCAGGCCTCCCCAATGTAGAGGAGACCGCATCGTGAGCAGCGAATACAGTATATTAAATTGCAAGAAGTACAACTAAATCGCTGTTTCACCTGGAAGGGGTGTTTGGGGCCCTGGACAGTGGGAAGAGGGGAGGTATAAGGGCATGTGTTGCATCTCCTGCGCTTGCACGGGAAGGTGCCGGGCGAAGGGGAAGGCTTGCTGGGGGTGATAGAGGAGTGGACTAGGGTGTCACGGAGGGAGCGGTCCCTACAGAATGCTGAAAGGGGAGGTGAGGGGAAGATGAGTTTGGTGGTGGGATCACGCTGGAGGTGGCGGAAATGGCGGAGGATGATCCGTTGAATGTGGAGGCTGGTGGGGTGAAAGGTGAGGACAAGGGGAACCCTATCGTGGTTCCGGGAGGGAGCGGCAGGGGTGAGGGCAGAAGTGCGGGAGATAGAACGGACACGGTCGAGGGCCGTGTCAACCACAGTAGAGGGGAATCCTCGGTTGAGGAAAAAGGAAGACATGTCGGAAGCACTGGTATGGAAGGTGGCATCGTCAGAGCAGATGCGGCGGAGATGGAGAAACTGGGAGAATAGAATAGAGTCCTTACAGGAGGCGGGGTGGGAGGAAGTGTAGTCCAGGTAGCTGTGGAAGGCAGTGGGCTTGTAGTGAATGTTTGTCAATAACCTATCCCCAGAGATGGAGACGGAGAAGTCGAGGAAGGGAAGGGAAGAGTCGGAGATGGACCATGTGAAGGTGAGGGAAGGGTGGAAATTGGAAGCAAAGTGAATGAAATTGTCTAGTTCAGGGCGAGAGCAGGAAACGGCACTGATACAGTCATCAATTTACCGGAAAAAGAGGTGAGGGAGGGGACCCGAGTAGGACTGGAACAAAGAGTGTTCCACATATCCCACGAAAAGGCAGGCATAGCTAGGACCCCTGCGGGTACCCATAGCAACACCTTTGATTTGGAGGAAATGAGTGGAGTCAAAGGAGAAGATGTTCAATGTGAGAACAAGTTCAGCCAGGCGAAGGAGGGTGGTGGTGGATGAGGACTGGTTGGGCCTCTGTTCAAGGAAGAAGCGGACCGCCCTCAGGCCACCCTGGTGGGGGATGGAGGTGTAGAGGGATTATACGTCCATAGTGAAAAGGAGGTGGTTGGGGCCAGGAAACTGGAAACTGTTAAAGTGGCGGAGGGCATCGGAAGAGTAGCAGAATATCTACCCTACCCTCTCTATCTGAAGGAAAGGGGAATCCTCCTGAGCAGGGATCTCCATAGCAGTACCTCAGAAGAAAGACTTTATTTGTCGTATTTCATGACCTCTAGGCACCCAAAGCGCTTTACAATGAACAAAGTAATTTTTTTGAAATGTAGTCACTGTTGTAATGTCGGAAATGCAGCATCCAACTTGCGCACAGCAAGGTCCCACGAACAGCAATGAGATAATGGCCAGATATTCTGTTTTAGGTGTTGATTGAGGGATAAGTGTTGGCCCCTGGGAGAACTCCGCTGCTCTTCTCCAAATAGTGCTGTGGGATCTTTTATATCCACCTGAGAAGGCAGACAGGCCCCTCAGTTTAGCGAATCATTCAAACAACAGCACCTCCAACAATGTAGTACTCCTTCAGTACAGCACTGGAGTGTCAGCCTAGCTTATGTGCTCATGTCTCTGGAGTGGGACTTGCACCCACAATTTTCTGACTCAGAGGCGAGAGTGCTATGACTGAGCCAAGGCTGACTGACACAGGATGGCCAACAAGTGATCTGTGACAATGGAGGGAACACATGTTCAGCGGTTGGATACATAGTCCCCATAATATTGTTGTCGTCAGTCTCCTGACTACACTTATGCAACCAGCACACCTCTTCTGTTGATACCAGAAGAACCCCAGGCATAACAACCAAACAGGTGAGCTTCAGGAACAATATCAAGTGATGTTGCAGCATGTTGACTGGTGTGCCACCTTCCCCTGAGGGGGACCTTGCAGAGGTTCACACGAAATCCACTTTGTAAATACATGCAAATGAGAAAAAAATATACATATATATGTTATTTTGATTTAGTAATAAAAATAACTTATTTTTGACCACTGAATGTGATTTCTGATATACTTGTTTTCCTTATTTTTTTATGAAGACTTTAAAAATAAATCTGCTGGTTTTACGCACTTCTGAAACCAGGCTGTTCTCCCACGATATGGAAGGATATTTACCATTTCAAATTTTAAAAACATATTGGAGCGTTACACTGTACAACTACTCCTTCACCATTGATATGTTTGACACGCTTTAACGCTTCACGCCCTGATTTTCAAAAGTTATGTTGGTGGTAAGGCTGCATTGAGACTTATTTAACTCTCCTCTAATTATTACATAGCATTACATAGAATTTTACAGCAAAGAAACAGGCCGTTTATGCACCACACGAGTCTCCTGCCACCTTACTTCATCTCACGCTATCAACATATCCTTCTATTCCTTTTTACCTCATATATTTATTTAGCTTTTCCGTAAATACATCCAACAACTTGTATTTATATAGTGCCTTTAACGTAGTAAAGCGTCCCAAAGTCCTTCACAGAAGTATTATAAAAATTTGACACCGAGCCACATAAGGAGAAATTAGGGCAGATGATCAATAGCTTGGTCAAAGAGGTAGGTTTTAAGGAGCATCTTAAAGGAGGAAAGAGAGGTAGAGAGGTTTAGGGAGGGGCCTAGGCAACAGAAGGCACGGCCACCGATGATTGAGTGATTATAATCAGGGATGCTCAAGACGGCAGAATTGGAGGAGCGCAGATATCTCGGGGGGGTTGTGGTGCTGGAGGAGATTACAGAGATAGGAAGGGGAGAGACCATGGAGGGATTTGAAAACAAGGATGAAAATTTTGAAATCGAGCCATTGCTTAACCGGGAGCCAATATAGGTCAGCGAGCACAGGGGTGATGGATGAACGGGACTTGGTGTGATTTAGGACACGGACAGCCGAGTTTTGGATGACCTCAAGTTTACATAGAGTAGAATGTGGGAGGCCAGCCAGGAGTGCGTTGGAATAGTCAAGTCTAGAGGTAACAAAGGCATGGGTGAGGGTTTCAGCAGCAGATGAGCTGAGGCAGGGGTGGAGACGGGCGATGTTACGGAAGTGGAAATAGGCGGTCTTAGTTATGCTGTGGATGTGTGATCGGAAGCTCATTTCAGGGTCAAATATGACACCAAGATTGTGAACAGTCTTGTTGAGCCTCAGACAGATGTTAGGGAGAGGGATGGAGTCAGTGGCTAGGGAACAGACATCCATGCTAATCACCTCAACCACTGCATGTGGTAGTGAGTTGCACATTCTCACCACTCTCTGATTAAAGAAGTTTCTCCTGAATTCCTTATTGGATTTATTAGTGACTATTTTATATTTATGGCCCCTAGCTTTGGACTCCCCCACAAGTGGAAACATCTTTTCTATGGCTCCCCTATGGAACTCCTACATAGTTTGAAAGACCTCTATCAGGTCACCTCTCAGTCTTCTCTTTCCTAGAGAAAAGAGCCCCAGCCTGTTCAGTCTTTCCTGAGAGTTATAACCTCTCAGTTCTGGTATCATCCTTGTAAAAATGTTTGCACCTTCTCCAGTGCTTCTGTATCTTTTTTGTAATATGGTGACTAGAACTATGCACAGTGCTTCAAGTGTGGTCTAACCAAGGTTCTATATAAGTTTAACATAAATTCTCCGCTTTTGAATTGTAATCGTCTAGAAATGGAGCCCAATGCTTTGTTTGTACTTTTTATGGTTTTGTTAACCTGCGTTACTACTTTTAATGGTTTGTGAATCCGTACCCCTCGATCCTTTTGCGCCTCTACCCCATTTAGACTCTTTCCAAGGAGTAGATGATCTCCTTATTCCTCCTACCAAAATGCACCACCTCACACTTAACTATATTGAAATTCATTTGAAATTTACACGCCCCTTCTGCAAATTTGTTAATGCCGTCTTGTATTTTGTCTCAGTCTGCCTCTGTATTATCTGCCCTTAATAACCCTCCGCTGAAGGTGGTCGCTCAAGCTGGTGTACGGTTTCATGTGCCTGACTGATTTATTTCAGCAATTCAATTTTCAGTTGCTATCATAAGCAACATATGGATAGCTTAATCTGTTAGGGGTAATTTCCCAACTTTGTGCTGCTAATGGGCAGCCTCACTCACCGACACGGCGTATCAGAAATTCGGATGCATGCTGACTTATTAAATTATATAACTATGAAGGCATTCTCAGAATCACTGCCCTAAGCACAAGTTGATTATTCAGTTGTTAGCGTGCCTTATAATGTCAGTCTTATTAATCAGTACCAAGAAATGTATTTATTGCATAAGTGAAAAATACTTTCATTGCAGATAGATATAATTCCATCAATTAAAAAAAATCCTTTTTTATAGTGTGTTTCAAACCTATTTACATTTCCATGTTTACATAAGAAATTACTACTGACTTTCTCTTGAAGCATCTTTGCTCTTTTATATTGCTCTTTTGTTTTCACATTTCCACTCTTGTCTATCTAAGACAAGTAGAAACCAATGAGGTCAACAAAAAACTATCCCTTTACAGATGAAATAGGCTATGAGGGAACGCCCATATTTGACTTTAAGCTGTGGGTTGTCCTCTATTAATAAATTCATAACTAGTATTTTTTATTGTAAAACTGAAGCATTAAACTATAAGGATGTTCATACTGACTGTGCAATTCGTTAGATAATGAATGACCCCATTAGTGATTGTTTAGTTCTGTCACACAAGATAATTGCCAGAGGTCATGTTATATATATTCAAAGGATATTTATTAAGGAGAGTAAAAACATACAAAGAAATGCTGCATATGGTGCCTTATAAAATGGAACCATAGCACTAACACCGAGGGCTTTTATTGTAATTCTTGTTTCCAGTTCCCTCATATTCAGTCGCGTAACACATTAGATGGATGCTTTGGAAATGGCAATGCAATGATAATAACTTTAATTCTACAAACATTTTTTTCTGTTTAATAACTCAATATATCAATTATTTTGTAAAATGCACTGTTCTGATTTATTTTGCCTCTTTTTCTGTGTTTTGAAGATTTAAAAATGTAAATAAAATTTACATTTAAAAAGAAAACTAAAAATAAAACGCCTGTTTTCACAATTAATTGGAGATGTCGAAATAAACCAAACAAGGTGTAACAAGAAGTGCATTCCTTCAAGAACTAGATCACGTTGTGGTTAGCTATTGTTCTGTGAAAGCTGCTTGAAGGCTCATAGTCCTAAGGTTCTCCGAAGAAAAGGAATGGGACTGGAGAAAGGGAGCTAAAGAGGCTGGATTAAGAGACATGTGCGCAAACGTCTTGCCAAAACAAAATACAGATTTGATTAAAATATGAACTTCATAGCTCATCTTACTGTTACAGTCTGTATAAAATCTCCATAGATTATATAACTGATGTTTTTTTTTCTTTTACTACATAGAACCTCTTCAGTAGTTGTGACATGAGGATCACTCTGGCGCATACTCCATCTACTCCAGCCATGTTTAAGAGGTGCCACTGCTCCGTACTCAAAAAAGTCTCCATTCCTGTTCCTGTCCCTTTTTTCTTTAATCTCAGGTTGAGCTGAATAACCTATGTCATTGTCCTGACCTGCCATGAAGTTTCTCAGCTTAATGCAACACTTGAATGACTCTCTGTCATTATACTATATTTAGGTAATGAAAGGTGTAATTAGCTTTGTTCGACTGCAAGCTGATCCCCCTCTGCATGCATTATAAAAGGTAATAAAATAGGGGCGCAGATATAAAAACCTGAATAAGCATATTATTCAATGTCATTTCATGAGCCAAAACTGATGAAAGAACTCAGGTAAGAGAGATTCAAATGCTTCAAAGCCCAACAACAGGACTTGTCAGTAGCGACTATGTTAAGGGCTGCATTAAAGTATGTCAGGTCTAAACAGAGCCGATATTTAATCAATCCCCTACTGTGGTGGCTTTTGAATAATTGATGGCATTTTTTGATGATTGCTTTCCTATTACAGTATCTTATCTCTCTTTGGGGATATTGTGAGAGAGAGGTTTTGTCTCATTGTCATCAGTGTTCTGTGTCTGACATTATCCAGGTTTATCTTCTTTATGAAGCTGTCGTCTTCTTGTTAATTGTTCTCTCTGGCTATTGTTTCCTGGCCGAGCCATCTGCTTTATCACACCCCATCAGTTGTCTGAAGGAATGAATGCAGGTGGCAATAAAGGCCCAGCAGTAAAGACACAAAGCAAAGGATTTTAATGTAGACGTTCTTATTGCAGTGACATTATTGCTTGCTGGAGGCCAGTCCACAGATGCAGTAAATGAATGTTTGAATAGCTGCATGCAATTGTAGCATGGCTTTTGGTTTATAGGCTGTGGAAGACAGTATATATTCACCTCACTGTCAAACTCTTAGAATGGTTTCTTTGATGAGATGCTTGCATTGGGGACCACGTTTACTGAATAAATGGTGTGATTTGTTTTAGTATATTTAACACTATTATTACACTACGGATTTAAACTGAGGTGCAGCAATTCAATTTTTGGTACTAGACATCATAACATTTTTGTCTGTAGACAATAATATTATTATTATTAGCCAACCACTTGGTTCAGTTGGCAGTGCTCTCCCCGCTGAGTTCTGGGTTCAAGCCCCACTCCAGGACTTAAGCACATCATCAAGGCTGACACTTCCGTGCAGTACTGACGGAGTGCTGCCATGCTGGAGGCACCACCTTTGGATGAGACATTAAACCGAGGTCCTGGTTGCTTGTTCAGGTAGATGTTAAGAATCTCACAACACTGTCTGAAGATGAGCAAGTGTTTCCTTAGTGTCCTCTGGGGTCCCCCAAGGATCTATCCTTGGCCCCCTCCTATTTCGCATCTATATGCTGCCCCTTGGCGACATCATCCAAAAACACGGCGTCAGTTTCCACATGTACGCTGACGACACCCAGCTCTACCTCAGCACCACTTCTCTCGACCCCTCCACGGTCGAGAAATTGACACACTGCTTGTCCGACATCCAGTACTGGATGAGCAGAAATCTTCTCCAATTAAATAGTGGGAAGACCGAAGCCATCGTCTTTGGTCCCCGCCACAAACTCCGTTCCCTAGCCACCGACTCCACCCCTCTCCCTATCATCTGTCTGAGGCTGAACCAGACTGTTTGCAACCTTGGTGTCATATTTGACCCTGAAATGAGCTGTCGACCACATATCCATGGCATAACTAAGACTGCCTATTTCTACCTCCGCCCCTGCCTCAGCTCATCTGCTGCTGAAACCCTCATTCATGCCTTTGTTACCACTAGACTTGACTATTCCAATGCACTCCTGGTTGGCCTCCCACATTCTACCCTACGTAAACTTGAGGTCATCCAAAACTCGGCTGCCCGTGTCCTAACTCGCACCAAGTCCCGTTCACTCATCACCCCTGTGCTTGCTGACCTACATTGGCTCCCGGTTAAGTAACGCCTTGATTTCAAAATTCTCATCCTTGTTTTCAAATCCCTCCATGGCCTCGCCCCTCCCTATCTCTGTAATCTTCTTCAGTCCCACAACCCCCCGAGATATCTGCGCTCCTCCAATTCTGCCCTCTTGAGCATCCCTGATTATAATCGCTCAACCATTGATGACCGTGCCTACTGTTGCCTAGGCCCTAAGCTTTGGAATTCCCTCCCTAAACCTCTCCGCCTCGCTACCTCTCTTTCCTCCTTTAAGACGCTCCTTAAAACCTACCTCTTTGACCAAGCTTTTGGTCGCCTGCCCTAATTTCTCCTTATGTGGCTCAGTGTCAAATTTGTCTTCTAACACTCCTGTGAAGCACCTTGGGACGTTTTACTACGTTAAAGGTGCTATATAAATACATGTTGTTGCTGTTGTTGTCCTGGTCAGCATTCTTGCCTCAACTAACATCAAAATAATAGATAATTGATCATTCTTCTCCTTGCTGTTTGTGGGACCCTACAGTGTGCAAATTCACTGCTGTGTTTAACTACATCGCAACAGTGCAATTCACTATGTGTGAAGTGCTTTGAGATGTCCTGAGATATGGTTAGGCACCACATAAATGCATGCTGTTCCTTTCATGATTAAATGTCATTATATGTATATTTATAAATTATTCCTTTTCCAAAATAAAATATAAAGAAGCCAAAATGCTTAATAAGATAAATAAGTTGATAATTTTGGAAACCGCTGTTGTAATTCAAACAGTTCCATTTCCCTCAGTGTAGCTTACAAGTCTCCTGATCGAACTGGGAGTCTCCTGATCGAACTGGGAGTCTCCTGATCGAACTGGGAGTCTCCTGATCGAACTGGGAATCTCTTGATCTAACACGGAATCTCCTGATCTAACTGGGAGTCTCTCTCCTGATCTAACTGGGAGTCTTCCTCCTGATCTAACTGGGAGTCTCTCTCCTGATTGAACTGGGAGTCTCCTGATCTAACTGGAAGTCTCCTGATCTAACTGGGAGTCTCCTGATCTAACTGGGAGTCTCCTGATCTAACTGGGAGTCTCCTGATCTAACTGGGAGTCTCCTGATCTAACTGGGAGTCTCCTGATCGAACTGGGAGTCTCCTGATCGAACTGGGAGTCTCCTGATCGAACTGGGAGTCTCCTGATCTAACTGGGAGTCTCCTGATCTAACTGGGAGTCTCCTGATCTAACTGGGAGTCTCCTGATCTAACTGGGAGTCTCCTGATCTAACTGGGAGTCTCCTGATCTAACTGGGAGTCTCTTGATCTAACAGGGAATCTGCTGATCTAACTTAGAGTCTCTCTCCTGATTGAACTGGGAGTCTCCTGATTGAACTGGGAATCTCCTGATCTAACTGGGAGTCTCTCTCCTGATCTAACTGGGAGTCTCTCTCCTGATCTAACTGGGAGACTCTCTCCTGATCTAACTGGGAGACTCCTGATTGAACTGGGAGTCTCCTGATCTAATTGGAAGAATTGCACTGCTTCTTTGCCTGAACAGAACAGTGCAATCAGGAAGTTTGCCTACAACATCTAGGGGTCAGCCTGGCACAGATGATTTATAATCCCCGTGGATCATTTGTTAAACTGCTTAGGGGTTAAGTTTCTGTGTGTCATCCATTGGGTCCTAACCAGCTAGAAATTCAAATTACATTCAGTTCATCTGGTAATCCAGAAGTGCTGAACAGAAACAACAACAACTTGAATTTATATAGCGCCTTTAATGTAGTAAAACGTCCCAGGGAGCTTCACAGGGGTGTTATCAAACAAAATTTGGCACCGAGCCATATAAGGAGATATTAGGACAGGTGACCAAAAGCTTGGTCAAAAAGGTAGGATTTAAGGAATGTCTTAAAAAAGGAAAGAGAGGTAGAGAGGCAGAGAGGTTTAGGGAGGGAATTCCAGAGCTTAGGGCCGAGGCAGCTGAAGGCACAGCCACCAACGGTTAAGCAATTAAAATCAGGGATGCTGAAGAGGCCAGAATTGGAGGAGTGCAGAGAACTGGGAGGGTTTAGGGCTGGGCGAGGTTACAGAAATAGGGAGAGGGGAGACCATGGAGGGATTTGAAAACAAGGATGAGCATTTTAAAATCGAGGCATTGTCGGACCGGGAGCCAATGTAGGTTATCGAGCAGGATCCGTTTCATGGACAACAAAGTGTCCTTAATTGTGCAGAACATATTGGGCAGGATAGCACTGATTTTCAACTCAGAAGCAGCTCCCTTCCTGAACCCCCAACCACCAACCTGAAAGGAAGTCTAGGAGGAGATAAACAGGGTGATTATGCTGGCTATACCACCACAAGTCTCCCAATGGCCTGACTGGAGCATTGCAGAACAAATGCTATAGGCAAAGGCAACTAGATGAGGATGGCTCACATATAAGATTCTTGGTTGTGCATCACAAATCCCCTGCATATTGATAAAATGGAGCTATTTGTGCATGATGTACACCATCAGATTGACTATGGACAACCTTGGCTGCAAACGAACATAGCTGATTGCACCCAAGAACTTTAGGGAAGCCAGCAATGGCATGGAATTTTTGCTATGTCTCCAATTGCCGATTTGTGGCTCTGTGGAAATGGAAGAGGCTGCGACCCATAGAAACATAGAATCTAGGAGCAGGAGTAGGCCATTCGGCCCGTCGACCCAGTCACCTCTAGGATGCAGGTGGATGTAGTTCTTTGTTTAATCCCTGAGGTGACTGAAATGATATTGTACCAAATACTTCAGGACTGCTGCAACTTTCACAGCCACAAAGGACACCCACATCTACTATCATTTGACAAAACTCAATAATTGCCTCCCTGGAACCCCTCAACCTTCTTACGCACCACCTGTCCATTAATCTAGGCTGGCATTCCAGTGCAATACTGAGGGAGTGCTGCACTGTCGAAGGTGCTGTCTTTCAGATGAAAGGTTAAACCGAGGTCTTCCCTCTCAGGTGGACATAAAAGATCCCATGACATTATTTCAAAGAAGAGCGGGGCAGTGCTCCCTGGTGTCCTTGCTAAGATTTATCCCTCAACTAACACCTCAAAACAGATTATCTGGTCATTATCTCATTGCTGTTTGTGGAGCTTGCTGTGCACAGATTGGCAGTCGTGTTTCCTACATTACAGCAGTGACTGCACTTCAAAAGCAATTCATTGGCTGTAAAGCACTTTGGGCTGTCCAGTGGTTGTGAAAGACGCTATATAAATGCAAGACATTTTTTTTTCTTTTACCTTGATGATAATATTCCACATTCAGCACAGCAGCTGTGCTGCGTTGGGAGGGGGCCGGGGGTGGGTGGTGGGGGGCGGCGGTAGTGGGGGGACTTGAGGTCACAGGTGTCCCTAAAGTTCTCATCATCACACAAAATAAAATGTTATCATTATAACTAACTAGTAGTTTCTACTGCTCCAACACTGGTGAGGAGTTGGTCAACCAGTCAGATGGTTTCTCCAGCTGCACTGTTTCAAGGTCTCCATCCTCCTGTAGTGAGCACCCTGTTTGAACTCCTTGTTCAATCTTCAGATCTTGGACCAGTCTGTGCGGACATGCACCTATCTCATTGGTCAAGTATTGCATTGGCTGTGACTGAATTAATGATTCATGTAAAGTGTCTTGGCTGGCAACCATAAGATCTCACTTTGAGTCGAAATTAAGTCCATATGAACAGATGCAATTCAGTAATAATATCAACATTGTAAAAATGATTTGTCATGTTTAATCAAAAATACAAAGTGAAAGAGCCAAAAAACACAAAATTAGACAACAGCAAATTTTTAAAGAAATGCTTGGAAGAGGAAAAAAAGGATTGGAGTACTTCGGTTGCCAAAAAGGAAATAAATCAAGCAAAAAGAAGTTTCATTTGTAACTTACTGTAGTATTGGAAGTTTGCAGAATTACTTGGAGGTACTTAGCTTCTTGCTGAGCCTGTTCAGTTGAGATGTTGTCCTATATGATAGAGGTGTGAGGTTTCAGTTGAACAGTGTAGTGTGAAGATTCTGGAGGATACAGCCTCATCACAAATATAGGTACCTCCCAGTAACTTGTTTCCAAAAATCATTCCAACTGTTTTGCAAAAAAAAATGACCACAGTAAGTGTTGTCTTTCAAATGTCCCTGCTCCCAGAGTAGACTCATCCAGCAGATTATAGCTTAAGGTATGTTCTTGGCTGAAATTTCACATTGGAGACATTTCTCAACTAGTTAATAATATCTGCTCTCACTGCCAAACATCATTCCTGGTTGGTCAAGAAGGAAATAAAACTTGCTACAAAGGCCATCTCCAAAACACTCTTCATCTCTTGCCATTCATATTCCCTCCCTGCCTCAAAACCATTCAACATCTTTTTCTACCCCTGGAAAAATTGGCCCCTTAATGGTCTCATCGGCACCCTCGCTAACTCTCAACTCCTCCTAATCTGGTCTGCTAACTACACAGAAAGCTGCACCTCCATTAACCTGCTCGACAAATGCCTTGCCTCCATTTTAAAAACCTTTGTTGCAAACAAATCCCAGACAGACTCTGTTTCCGATGGAGGTGACTATAGCACCAGACATAAACATGTGGGGGGCTATTTTGGCCGAATACTTTAGGTGCTAAAGAGGTAAAGAGGTGGCCAAGATGTGGTCTTAAGCTGCAATGCCGGTTTAGCTTGCATTTAGCACAAGACACCATCTTGGTAAAGGAGTTGAAGCCAGCGCTAGGAACAGCTGCCTGGAGGATCGTTAAGTGGCTGATTGCCAATTAAATTGCCTGCTAGCGCTCATTAAAGAGGCTGCAAACCATTTGGTGGATAACGCTTCATTTATTGACCTCTCCTAACGGTGATCAGCTGAACAGGAGTAAACAAGTCCTTGCTGATTATTTCAAGCGTTACTTAAAGCCATGCTCAGCTTTCACTGTTCACTTGCTGATTGAGAGCAACTCTGACTACACTGTGTTTGAAGAGGGCTTTTGAGACACATCGGGAGACTTTCTGGGACACTTTGTCAAGACTTCACCAACATTCTAGCAACATTTTTCCCGGATATTCTCTCAGGACTTCAGCTGGAAAGAGTGAGTGCTGTGCTACTCTACCTTATTGGATACCTTACAGGAGTCACCAGGAGAAGTGGAGTGGTTGGTCATTGTCATCTTGCTAGGGGTCCCCCTTGTTCTGCATGACGATTTGGAGGAGGAGATGAGGAGAGGAGAGCAGCACCAGCTGCTGAAGGAGAGAGGGAGAGGAGGGCTCTCAGCAGGAGGCCCTATCCACCCAGGGTATTCAGAGAGCAGTACTCCTACATTCACATGACCCAAGACCAGTGCATGAGGAAGCTGTGCTTTACCAAGGAGGTCATTACAGAGATCTGCGGCCTCGTGGAAGGAAGACTCAAATGTCACAGCACAGCCAGGCTGCATTGCCTGTGGCAGTCAAGATCACAGTAGCACTTAACGTTTATGCTACTGGAACCTTCCAGTCTGCCACAGGTGATATAAGTCACATCTCACAATCCTCTCTGCACTTCTGCATAAGGGAGTTGTCTGCGGCGCTATTTGGTCTGAGGAATGACTACATATCATTCCCTATTGCCAGAGAAGACCAGAGGCAGAGAGCATTAGGATTTGACAGGATTGCGGGGTTCCCCATGATCCAGGGAGCCATTGACTGTACACATGTAGTCATGCTAGCCCCCATTTAAGCTCAGAGGTGTTTAGGAACAAGAAGGGATTCCATTCTCTCAATGTACAGCTTGTCGGCGACCACCGACAGCGCATCATGCAGGTGAATGCCTGCTACCCAGGGAGCTGCCACGATGCATTTATAATGAGACAGTCATCCATCCCACAGATCTTTGAGCCCCAACGCAATGTGCATGGATGGTTACTAGGTGACAAGGGATACCCTCTGATGCCATGGCTCATCACTCCCCTGAGAAGCCCCAGACACCAGCTGAGCACTCATACAATGAGAGCCACTCAGCCACCAGGAATATCATTGAGCAAACCATTGAGGTCCTCAAGCAGAGGTCTAGATGCCTTGACTAGTCAGGAGGTGCCCTGCAGTACTCGGCCGAGAAGGTGTCCACATTCGTGGTGATTTGCTGCATGCTCCACAATCTGGCGATCATGAGAGACCAGCCGTTACCACCAGCAACTGTGCCAGAGTGTCAAGCTCAGGAGCCACAACAGGAGGAAGAGGAAGAGGGAGAGGAGGAGGAGGAGGAAGAGGAGTAGTGAAATAGAGGAAAGTGAAAGGCAGACAGAAATAAATGGTAAAAGGGTGAGGAACAAAAAACAAAGGGCCAAACCAATTCATAAAAAATGTGAGCATAAAAAAAGCCTGAGGGTTTTATACCTTAATGCGAGAAGCATCAGGAACAAGGTAGATGAATTAGCTATGGAAATAGAGGTTAATAATTATGATCTAATTGGGATTACGGAAACATGGTTGCAGGGTGAGCAGGGGTGGGAGCTTAACATACATGGTTATTCAGTATTTAGGAAGGATCGACAAAAAAGAAAGGGAGGAGGGGTAGCATTGCTGGTAAAAGAAGGGATAAATGCAATTGAAAGGAAGGATATTAACTCAGTTAATACAGAATCTATATGGGTGGAGCTAAGAAATAGCGAGGGGCGAAAAACATTAATAGGAGTGGTATATAGGCCTCCAAATAGTAAAATAGAGGTTGGGGAGGGCATCACGAGGGAAATTAGAGAAGCGTGCAATAAGAGCACAGCTGTCATCATAGGTGACTTTAACTTACATATAGATTGGAATAGCCTAATCAGTAAAAATAATGAGGAGGAGGAATTCCTTGAGTGTTTAAGGGATGGTTATCTGGATCAATATGTCGAGGAACCAACTCGGGAACAGGCTATATTGGACTGGGTACTGTGCAATGAGAAGGGACTAATTAGTAATCTTGTTGTACGGGGACCCTTGGGTCAGAGCGATCATAACATGATCGATTTCTCACTCGAAATGGAGAGCGAAGAAATTGACTCAGATACTAAGGTCCTGAATTTAAACAAGGGGAATTATGATGCCATTAGACGGGAACTGAGTAGGTCTGATTGGACAACGTTCCTGGGAGGACTGGAGGTAGATAAACAATGGCAAGCATTTAAAGATAGAATGACAAAATTGCAAAAATTGTTTATACCAATCTGGCATAAAAGGAAATCTAAAAAGGTGACTCAACCGTGGATAACAGGGGAAATTATTGACAGCATAAAATCCAAAGATAGGGCGTATAAAATAGCCAAAAAAAGCGCCAGAGCGGAAGATTGGGAACAGTTTAAGATAGAGCAAAGGAGGACAAAGGGCTTAATCAAGAGGGGCAAAATAGCTTACGAAAGCAAGCTGGCGGAAAATATAAAAACTAACTCCAAAAGCTTTTATAAGTATATCAAGAGGAAAAGACTGGTGAAAACCAAAGTTGGCCCATTGCAGTCAGATACGGGGGAATATATAACGGGAAATAAAGAAATGGCAGACCAAATAAATGCATACTTTGGGTCAGTCTTTACGAAGGAAGACACAAAAAACCTCCCTGGGATATCGGGAAAAATAGGGACATTTGCAAAGGAGGAACTGACGCACGTCAATATCTCTAAGGATATGGTGTTAAGGAAGCTAAAGGGATTGAAGGCGGACAAATCCCCAGGGCCTGATAACATGCATCCTAGGGTGCTGAAGGAGGTGGCCCCAGAGATAGCGGATGCACTAAGTATGATTTTTCAGAATTCATTAGACTCGGGAACAGTGCCCATGGATTGGAGGGTAGCTAACGTTACCCCACTATTCAAAAAGGGGAGTCGGGAAAAAGCAGGTAATTACAGACCTGTAAGCCTTACATCAGTTGTGGGCAAAATGCTGGAGTCCATCATTAAGGATGAAATAGCGGAGCACTTAGCAAATGGGGACAGGATAGGACAGAGTCAACATGGATTTACAAAGGGTAAATCGTGCTTGACTAATCTATTGGAATTTTTTGAGGGAGTAACTGGTAAAATAGATGGGGGAGAGCCAGTAGATGTGGTGTACCTGGACTTCCAAAAGGCCTTCGATAAGGTCCCACATAAAAGATTAGCATGGAAAATTGAAGCTCATGGGATAAAGGGGAAAGTATTGACGTGGATAGAGAACTGGCTGTCAGATAGAAAACAGAGAGTTGGAATAAACGGCTCATTTTCTGAATGGCAGGCAGTAACAAGTGGGGTACCACAGGGATCTGTCCTGGGTCCCCAGCTGTTCACAATTTACATTAATGACCTGGATCAGGGAGTCGGATGCAGCATTTCCAAATTTGCAGACGACACTAAACTAGGAGGGGGGGTGGGCTCAGAGGAGGAGACCAGGAAGCTCCAGAGCGATTTGGACAGACTGGGTGATTGGGCGGATAAATGGCAGATGCACTATAATGTGGACAAGTGCGAAGTTATCCACCTTGGGTGCAGGAACGGGAGGGCAAATTATTATTTAAATGGCAATAAATTGGGAGAGGGGGAAGTACAGAGAGACCTGGGTGTTCTTGTACACCAGTCACTGAAGGCGAGCATGCAGGTGCAACAGGCGATCAAGAAGGCAAACGGTATGCTGGCCTTCATAGCAAAAGGGTTGGAATACAGGAACAGGGATACCTTGCTGCAGCTGTACAGGGCACTGGTGAGACCACACCTCGAGTACTGTGTACAGTTTTGGTCGCCTCATCTGAGGAAAGATGTTCTTGCCATGGAGGGGGTGCAGCGGCGATTCACCAGGCTGATACCAGGAATGGCGGGATTGACCTATGAGGAGAGACTATGTAGTTTAGGGATGTACACACTGGAGTTTAGAAGATTGAGAGGGGACCTCATAGAAGTGTATAAAATTCTGACAGGTCTAGACAGACTAGATGCAGAAGGAATGTTTCCCTTGGCGGGTGAGAACAGAACTAGAGGACATCATTTAAGGATAAGGGCTAAACAATTTAGGACAGAAATGAGGGGAAATTTCTTCACTCAGAGGGTGGTGAACCTGTGGAACTCATTGCCACAGAGGGCAGTGTACGCCAGCTCATTAAATATATTTAAGAGGGAATTAGATATATTTCTACAGGCAAAAGGGGTTAAGGGTTACGGAGAGAAGGCGGGGACGGGATACTGAATTGGAGGATCAGCCATGATCTCATTAAATGGCGGAGCAGGCTCGAAGGGCCGGATGGCCTACTCCTGCTCCTATCTTCTATGTATCTATGTATCTATGTATCTAGGAGGAGGAGGACCGGGGGAGCACCAAAGGTTTCCAAGTAGATGGGCCGCACCTGGGAGGGACGCTCGCCACCATCTAATTGAACAGCACTTTTGAGAGACGAGCTCCACCATCAGACTCCAGAGCACTGTGGCCACATGAGGTACCTTCCACGACTTGGGATCCATCAGGCAGTCCATCATCTGCACGCAATCCTCTCAACCCCTTCCTCATGAAGATCACAATAAAAAAGACCACCGATTCCACCACCACCCAATTACCATAATCACTGTTTATATACATCAAAAACAAAATATGTAAACATGGCAGAACCAACATCACTTAAAAATATTAAACTATTCACCCTGATGCTTACCCTTAGTGGCTATCTGTAAGTGCTCTTGCGTAATCTCGTGCTTCTAAGAAGTGCAACCCCAGTGGCAGAAGCAGGCGAGGTGGATAGCTGCTGAGAATCTAAAGAGGGCAGTTCAGATGTCCTACTGGGACGCCCTCGAGAGGCTGTGGGCTGTGATGGCCCCACCTCAGACTGCACCATCTCAGCATGGACTTCAGCTGTCTGGGCCGCCTGGCTGACCGGCAACGACAAGGGCAATGGTGGAGTGGCGGGGGAGGGAGCAGCAATGCTGGCATCCGGAGAGAGGCCAGTAGGTTCCTGCTTCATGATTCCCACACCACTACCTTGGGGCTTCTGTTCAGCCCACCCAGTGATCTGGTGGAGGACAGATCTGTGGGCATCAGAAACACTCTGCAAGCCCCTTTCAACCGAAAAGCCCAGAGCCACCATGGTAGCTGCCTGAGCTTCCATTGCAGCAGTTTGCCGTTCCATGCAAGCTGCAATGACTGCAGTGGAAGCTGCGACCTCGGTTATCAGACGCTGCATGATGTCGGGCTCCACAGGTCGCTGGCTGGAAGTCACCAGCCTCTCCGCGCTGGAGAGGATGGGTTTCAGGCTCTGCGTCCAGCCACGGACCAAGGTGGAGGCGGTCTCCTCCATCCCCCCTAGACACGACCCGTGGGCTTCCAGGCAGGCTCCCCACTGCACCAAGCATTGGGTTTGTTGCACCCATCATCCTTCCGCTGAAGCTTGGCCCTGTGAGGCCCTCATCTGACTCCTTTGCAGCTGAACTAGTATGTGACCTTGTCCCCTGGAAAGGTGGCACCTGTGATGTCTCTTCCACCCAGCGTGGCTGCTGCCCACTAGTGCCCGGTGCATCCCATTGTAAGGATCCCTCTTCTAAGCTAGCCTCTAGGTTGTGCATGGTGCCGCTCTCTGAGCTGGTGCCTGTGACAGTGGTAGCCATTGAGGCAGTGCATGCATCCTCGCTCTCCTCCTCCTCCTCCTCCTCCTCCTCCTCCTCCTCCTCTCTCTCCTCCTCCTCCTCCTGTTCCTCTAGGGGACGAGGTGGCTGTTGCTCTTGCTGAACCTGCTCCACGGGGCGAGTGCAGGCTCCCAGGGGCAAGATGCATGTGATAAAGCTGGAAGGGTTAGGGTGCAGCGTATGTGGCCACTATAGGAGGATGTGTGTGATGGAGTTTGGCTGTGAGGATAGCTTTGGGTGATTAGGGATCAGGAATAGTTCAACATCTGCAAGGAAGCTGCAGTGGCCGCATGCCTCTAGGCGAGATGCCCCCTGCTCTGCCTCTGGCCACGGGGTCTGCCCCTCCCCTCCCGATCACGGCCAGCACTGCCTCTCAAGGGGAGTGACATCATGAATTCGTGCTTCCTCTCCCCCTGGTCAGGTTCTGCTGTCGCCTGTTATGTGCTAATTTTTCCCGGAAGAGAAAGAGTGGTGATTGTGAATGAGTGTATTGGCAGATGTATTTGTGTATGTGTGTGATGTCTCACATTGTTGAAGAGCTGTGAGATGTGTCTGAGGTGTGAGTAGTGCCTGTGAAGGATGCAACAGTGTGGGTGTGTGAATGTCAGTCTACAGTTAGATGGTGGATGAAGTGTGTTGAGGTTGTGATGCTGGTGGTGGTGGTGCAGTTATTGAGAAGTGTGTTTGTGAGGTGGGATCTTACCTTGACCACTCGTGTCAAGTCATTAAATTTCTTGCGGCACTGAAGCCATGTCCTGGGGCCAGGGCTCCTGACTGTGACCTCCCGGGTGATCTCTTCCCACAAGCGGCGCATCAGCTGCCTCTGTGGCCTCCTTCCCTCCTGAGGGTAGAGGACATCACTCCTCCTCTCTATCTCCTCCACCAGGACCTCAAGTGCCACACTGGAGAACCTGGGTGCCTTCTCTCTTGCTCCTTGCGACATCCTTCCACTCCCAGCCATCACACGCCACACCTTCAGCAGAAGTGGGTGAGTGCAGGCTACATATACAGCTCCCGGAAAATTGCGTCTAATCAGCACTTAAGTGCTAATCCTGCAGGCTTCTGATTAACGCCTGCAGGCACGTTCAAATCATAATAATCATCAATCAGCCCGAAAATTGCGTGCCTAAATCTGGACTTTCAAACAGGCGTTTCTTAT
Organism: Squalus acanthias; assembly: GCA_030390025.1. NCBI lineage: Eukaryota > Metazoa > Chordata > Chondrichthyes > Squaliformes > Squalidae > Squalus > Squalus acanthias. Next base: position 80,228,186 of record CM059436.1, on the reverse strand, counting down.
TAGCACAGCACCCACTTAGCACCTGTTTTCACCCTTTGGCCAAAATAAAGACCCCTCCACCCCTTGCCCCCCCCACCATGTGTGATCAGTATGGCTATCTACTGATATATTTAGCTGAACCATCTCAAGCAGTACTGCATCTCCCTCTCTCTCTGCTAAATCCTTCTATTATTTCAGATTCATCGTGGAGGGCAGGAACCACTCTTCTGAGCGATCTCCACCATTCTCCTTTGCCTATAACCTCCATTCTCACCTCTGATAGTAGATGCAAGGAGTTCATGGACTTCTTTGAATTCAAGATCTAGGCCATGCGCTCTACTGCTGCTGGCTCATCATCTCCCGACTCTCCACTTTCATCTTCCACAATCCTCCAAGCTCCTCTCCCAACCCAGCCCCATCTCATCTAAACGCTGCAATTTCTGCACCATTTCCCCACCATCCCTCATCACATTAATTTTCCTCGTAAAGCTTCCCACTTCCTCCCTTGACCCCTCATGACCGACCTCTTGACTCTCCAACTTCCCTTTCTTAGACTCATGTTTACTAACAACGTGAACCACTAACTATCTTCAGGCATTATTCCTGCTCTCAAAACCACTGTCATTCCCTTCCTCCATAAACAGCTCACCCTCGACCCATTCACCTTTGCAAACAATTTCCGCATCGCTTCCTGAATGAGTCCCTCCAAATTAGTTTCTGAAGTGGTCACAGCACTGAAACTTCAGGTACTGTCCCCCTCTCCCTCAAATCTGCCGTCATCACCCTCTCCTCAAAAAAACAACCCTTGACCCCTCCGTCCTTAAAAACTACCACCCCATCTCCAACCTCCCTTTCCTCTCCAAAGTCCTTGAACGTGTTGTCGCCTCCCAAATCTGTGCCCATCTTTCCCGCAACTCCTTGTTTCAATCCCTCCAATCTGGTTTTCGCCCTTGCCACAGTACCGAAATGGCTCTCATCAAAGTCACAAATGACATCCTTTGTGACTGTAACAAAGGTAAACTATCCCTCCTCGTCCTTCTTGACTTGTCTGCAGCCTTTGACACAGTTGACCACTCCATCCTCCTCCAACGCCTCTCCACCTTTGTCCAGCTGGGTGGGACTGCACTCGCCTAGTTCCATTCTTATCTATCTAATCGTAGCCATAGAATCACCTGCAATGGCTTCTCTTCCCACTCCCGCATCGTTATCTCTGGTGTCCCCCAAGGATCTATCCTTGGCCCCCTCCTATTTCTCATCTACATGTTGCTCCTTGGCGACATCATCCGAAAACACAGCGTCAGTTTCCACATGAACGCTGACGACACCCAGCTCTATCTCACAACCACTTCTCTCGACCCCTCCACGGTCTCTAAATTGTCAGACTACTTGCCTGACATCCAATTCTGGATGAGCAGAAATTTTCTCCAATTAAATATTGGGAAGGCCGAAGCCATTGTCTTCGGTCCCTGGCACAAACTCCGTTCCCTAGCCATTGATTCCATCCCTTTCCTTAACATTTGTCTGAGGCTGAACCACACTGTTTGAAACCTTGGTGTTATATTTGACTCCGATGCACTCCTGGCTGGCCTCCCACGTTCTACCCTACGTAAACTTGAGGTGATCCAAAACTCGGCTGCCCGTGTCCTAACTCGCACCAAGTCCCATTCACCCATCACCCCTGTGCTCGCTGACCTACATTGGTTCCCGGTTAAGCAACACCTCAATTTCAAAATTCTCATCCTTGTTTTCAAATATCTCCATGACCTCGCCCCTCTCTATCTCTGTAATCTCCTTCAGCCCCACAACGCCACCCCCCGAGATATCTGCGCACCTCTAATTCTGCCCTCTTGAGCGCCCCTGATTATATTCGCTCAACCATTGGTGGTCGTGCCTTCTGTTGCCTAGGCCCTAAGCTCTTGAATTCCCTGCCTAAACCTCTCCCCCTCACTACTTCTCTATCCTCCTTTAAGACGCTCCTTAAAACCTACCTCTTTGACCAAGCTTTTGGTCACCTGCCCTAATTTCTCCTTATGTGTCTTGGTGTCAATTTTTTTTTTTGTCTTACAATACTCCTGTGCAGCGCCTTGGGACGTTTTACTATGTTAAAGGCACTATATAAATACAAGTTGTTGTTGTTGTTGTTCTGGTCAAAGTCACAAATTTCAGCCTGCGCATCTGTGTCCATGGTTTGCTGTCACTCCTCATCCTCTTGGACTTCCTGCTGCCTTTGACTCGGTTGACTATACTTCCCCACTGACTCTCATCCATGGGCCACCTCCATGGTACTGCTCTATCTTGAGTCCAATCCGACCATTTTCTGACGGTCACTCCTCCTGTGCCTGCATGCTACTGCTCAGCGACATCAACCACAAACATGGAGTTAGCTTCCAGATGCATTCTGATGGCATCCTACTCTGCCTCCCCACCACGATCATTAACTTTAGGGCTGTTGCTGTACTTTCCAACCGCCTGTCCGGCGTCAAGTCCTGGATGAGTTGTAACTTCTTGCAACCCAACACTGTAAAATTAAAGCCATCCTGTTCAGCTTTCCAGAGTTTCTATCTGCCTATGCCCCTGACTTCATTCACCTCCCTTGCTGCTTACTCAGACTGAACCAATTGCACAACCTCAGCCACCGGCCGATTGAGCTTTAAACCCCACATTTAATCCACCACCAAGGCTGCCTTCTTCCACCTTTGGAACATTGTCCGCTTACAGCCCTACTTCACCTGCACTACTTCTGAAATCCTTATTCACCCCTCCAAGGAATAAACCTCGGTTGTTACTATCTGGATTTCCCTATCGCGCATCTGAGCACTGATTCTGCTGATGAGCACAGAATGCAAATTCTGATTGCAAAATAGTGCCAGCTGCTTTCTCCTCAAAATTTGAACAATAGAGTATTGAAATTCCTCCTCGATACTGAAGAATTTAAAACAGGTCCTTGCAATGATAGTTCATGGACTAACCATGCTTAAACCCAGAATTGCTTACTGCTTCACTATCTATTATCCAAATAATGTAGCAATTATTGTATAGATTACCATAACACTTGCACATAAATCTCTTGCACCTGAACTAGTCAAAAAGCACAGTCTGTAATTTTCTTCATGTACGATCTGATTAATTTATTTTTGTAATTTCCACCCTCATTCCCCCTTTAGCATTCTGCAATTTCACTATTCTTCTTTGATTTGGTGGGGTGGGGTGGTGGGGGGATGGGGGATCTTTACGAAATGTGTACCCTGTAGATATCACCACTCCTTGGTCAGGTTGCTAGAAGGGACAGCTGAGCTGTGTAAGGGCTGAACTATTTCTTTCTCTCCGTACTAGATGACTTAGCTGGTAGTTTTACCTCTGTCAGGAAGGTCAAGTGTTGCTGTTGATATTCCTCAGATGAGGGCTCAGGTGAATGACCTGCTGCCAGGCCATTTTAATGGCATGCGTGAGGCTGCGGCTAGAACGTGCACAAGTGTAGTCCAAGGTGAAGTATCCTCTGATTTGCTTCTTTCACTTTTGGCTCCCATTTAATGCCTCGGAGTTGGGAGACACGTGAAGAATTGAGTGCAGAGGGAGTGCTGCACTGTTGAAGGTGCTGCCTTTTTAAAAGAGACGTTAAGCCGAGGCCCTACCTGCCCTCTCAGGCGGATGTAAAAGATCCCATGGCACTATTCTGAAGAAGAGCAGAGGAGTTATCCCCGGTGTCCTGGCCAATATTTATCCCTCAACCAACAACATTATAACAGATTATCTGGTCATTATCACATTGCTGTTTGTGGGATCTTGCTGTGTACAAGTTGGCTGCTGCATTTCCTACATTACAACAGTGACTACACTTCAAAAAGTACTTCATTGGCTGTAAAGCACTTTTGGATGTCTTAAGGTCATGAAAGGTGGTATAGAAATGCAAGTCTTTCTTTATCTTTTTACATAAAACAGTTCACTTAAACTTTAAGTTTTAAAATTAATTCTAAAAACATACACATGGGCTGTTGTTCCTTTATAAATCTAGGTGGGGTTCTTAACATATTAAATGTTGAATGAAACTACTACCTATTAGTTGCCATTTTTTAAATCAGATCCAAGTTTTCCAACTAGAATTGAACATTCCAGCAGAAAGGAAAATAAATAAAACTTCAAATGCTGAAAATCTCATTTTTTTTAAATGTTGGAAACACACAGCAGGTCAAACAGCATCTGTAAAGAGAAAAGACAGGTTAACCTGTCAGGTATATGGAAAAAAAACATAAATTGACCTGAAACAACATTAACATGTCTTTGCTCTTTATAGATGTTGACCTGACGAAAGGTCATTGACCTGAAACGTTAACTCTGTTTCTCTCTCCACAGATGCTGCCTGACCTGCCGAGTGTTTCCAGCATTTTCTGTTTTTATTTTTTCTCTTTGTCTGGTCTGTGTAATTCCAGCATTGAAATTGCCAAATCATCCAAAAATGTAGGGCTAGAAATTCAGCAGGTTAGCGCCCCCAGTTAGCACCTGGTGAGGGTGCTCCGGCATTAGCGCCACGGCGGGGCGAATCCCGCACCACACGGAAAATTCACCGGCCCCGTAGCGCCGGCGATAACAGTTAGCGCCTCGATCCCTTTCACCATGCAGATCGTGATGTCAGCGAGTGTGCAACACTCGCTGGGCGCCCGATCTGCAAACTTCAGTCCCGCCCCCTGCCTTACCACCTCGCGCCGACAGCGCCAGGGAGTGGAGGCTTGAACCAGCCGGCTGGTGGCTGGTGACTGGCGGCTGGCGGGGCGCTACTTAAAGCGATGCGCCCCAGCTGTCAAGGAGCTTCCGTTCCGAAGGTCAGTTATGAGTGGTCGAGAGCGCAGGATGTATCAGCAGCCAAATAAAGGCTGCGTAGTCCCCGAGTGTTGCAGCTCGTCAAAGCACTTTGCATTTCATCTCACAGCATATCGCCATTCTGCACTCCCCGAATCATTGGGGGCTGGTGTGCAGACTTCAGTGACCCTCCCCTTTAATGGCTGGAAGGTGCCTGCGCCAATGCTCACTCCCGATTACACAACACCTCATATTCGTTATTGCTTGGAGCCTAACAACACTCACCTATGCCATTAGCACCTGATTTATTGCTCCCCTGCATTCTTTGAGCGTTGAGACTGAATTTAGCGGGCAGCGAGATTGATTAGCGCCTGGCGCTAAATTTTCCAACTTCTCAAAAGTTAGCGCCCCTTCCAGGGTGCTACTGAATTTCTCCCCCATAGATTGCAAACAGCACACACGCTTGAATCACATATTTGTTACAGGAACCTGTACATCTGAAAACCTGGAATTCTACATCCTTGTCTTAAAAACAAGTAGGTGGTCGTTACATGCAACATTTAATCTGTTCAGAACCCCACCCAGATTTATAAAGGAACAACCGCCCATGTGTATATTCTTCAAATGAATTTTAAAACTTGAAGGTTAAGTGAACTGTAGTATCTAGTATCCTCGTTCTTCAATGCACTGTGCCATGGATTGGTAGGATGTCAGTTTGCACTCTCAGCTCTTCACATGTCTGGTTTCTGATGCCAACCTGGCTGCAAGAGGAGGCACTATGCATATGCCAGAATGTGGAAGGCAAGTCTGAGGATAATTTACCCCAGACCTCTCTACCTTTGAGTAGCTACCTCAAACACATTGCCTTCCACCTCTGTAACATCGCCCTTCTCCACCTCTGCTTCAGCTCATTGGTGGCCGTGCCTTCAGCTGCCTAGGCCCTAACTTCTGGAATTTCCTCCCTAAACCTCCCCGCCTCTCTCTCCTCCTTTAAGACGTTCCTTAAAACCTCTCTTTGACCAAGCTTTTGCACACCTCTACTATCTACTTGTGTGTCAAATTTTGTTTTTTGATAATGCTCCTGTGAAGCACCTTGGGGTGTTTTACTATGTTAAATGCGCTATATAAAAGCAAGTTGTTGTTGTTGTTAATAGTAGGCAGGTCATTTACCTGACCTTTCAGCTGAGGAATTGGCCATTGTGTAGTAATACCTAGAAAGAAGGAAAACAGTAACATCAGTGTTATAAAACAAAAAAGCACATCGGTATTTCATGGCTCCATACCCATTCTGATGGGTTCAGATGGTAGAGTAGATTTTTCAAACCCTCACTCCTCCCATCATGGCACTTCAGATGCGTTGCTCCCAGGAGCAGCAGGATTTCCCATCCTGGGTCGTTAGAGTGAGGGTATCCCAGTCCAGGGCTGTTACCTTGCAGGGCCTGGCACTGATGGAAGGGGCAGGAAATTGAAGCACAGCTGCAGGAATCTTAGGCCTTGAGTTGCATGTAGTGTTTATGAAATCCAAACCTTCTGGCTGCTTGTAGAGATCAGAAGGTCCTGATTAGACCTAAATATCATGGGGGGGAGGGGGAGTGGGCAGCGAGAGGGGGGATTTAAACTTTAATAAAGAATCTACTTCTGAGTTTTCTGCCTGTCTCCCCCCCCTCCTAGTAAGTGGGGACTTAAGGGCAGGCCACTGCGCCATGTTTATCTGGGCACCCCATCAGGCAGGAATTTGAGTGCGAATCCAGAAATGCTCCCTACTGCCTAAATTGCGTTTCAACAATGGGCCTGCACCTATTGCAGCCTCAGGTCCAGCACCCCCTCCCCACCACTCCCAATCTCTTGAAATTCCCAGTAATCCCAGGGCAACAGAAAAGCATCTTCGTTCCTTTTTCCTGATCTTTCCCCAGGCGAAACGGGCATCCCCCGGCGGAAGGCCTCCTGGTTTGCCATGGCATCTGAACGCTTCAATGACAGCACTGCTTTTTCTCATTCCCAGCAATCTATTATTTCTAAATATATCAATTTGGTTCTCGGTGCCAAGCAGCAACAAAAAATATCAGGACCGAGATGAATTGGGCTCCTTGATCCTTAAGTAAAGTTAGTTGAGATATTTCAAAGGGGTACTGTCTTCATAAAATTGCAACAAACCTTTTATCTGGTCACAAACACATAAGAAGCCAACACAAATCACATTGAAGTGCGTGACTATGTCACTTGGTTGTTGCACCTTCAGGACAAAAGGCAAGCTTATATTTGGCACCTGTGTCGTCCAGATTGTGGGACAGAATCATCAGTGAGGCAACTCTCCAAGTTCAAATTGGTGAAACATTTTTGTGGCTCAATGACTCTGCTATCAGGATAACGGAATGCATTTTAGCAACGCAAATGGAAATGTAGGGAGCCAACTCATGGAAATCGCTCTCCCCGATCCAATATACAGAAGGCCAAATGTTAAAAGTCACTAAAAGAATTGCACGCAGCTTTTTTACCCTCATGAATGTTAAAAAAAAAAGTTTGTCTAAGACTTTTCCTTGAAGACAAAGGCCCTTTAATAACTTGAGCTTGCCTAAGCCACCTGTATGTACGTGATTTACTTTAACCCCCAATTAAACCATTTTCCACCCAAGGCACCTTGAAAAAAAACTTCTCTGAATTCCCATTCAAAAATAGCACAAATTCCTGGCAAATTCCTGGTTAGAAAGAGTTATTTAGACTTAATTAATAGAACCACGTTTTAATTTCTTGTGGCTGCAAAAAGACAACAATAATTAAATGAATAGTTACAGCATATCTGGGAGAGGAAAAAGTCGTCAAGAGAAATCCATCTTTTTCTCTCCCTGGTTGCTCTCTGGATTAACAGCTAGGAATGCTGTCTAACTCTAGTTTACATGCAAGAAACATCACTCCTGGGAAATCACTGATTTACAAGTCAAATTTCCAGCTTGCATGTGAACATTGTAATTAACTGTGCCGAGTTCAAAGCAGTCACAAACATCCCTGGTTAATCAAATAGTGATGTCTGAAAGTGATAACGTCTGATAACATCTATGTTTGTATCGTCGCCATACTTCAGAGTCCAGGAGGACCTTCATATCCAATCGGCTACTGGTCTGGATTGCTGAGGCCTTCTGCTTTGAAGACATATCCAGTACAAAGAGTCAAACATTCTTTTTTCTGTCCCTTTAGGAAGGATTAATTGCCAGAAAGTCATTCAGTCACTTTAAATAAACATAGTAATTATAGAAAACAAATGTGTAAGAGGGAGAAATGGTTTATCTCAGGAATAGCTTGCTCTGATAACACAAGACAAGCAAAGTGAAGGGAAGTAGGGAGAATTTACCTCAGTTTGTTCCAGATTTGCTCACTAAACTTTTCTTGGTATAATTCTCATTTCGAGCAGGTTGGATTCCATGCAGTTTCTGCACAGAGAAGACATTTTCTAAGAACTATTCTGATCCTAGCTGTTCTAATATATCTTTATTGCAGCACTCGGATTAGCTGTTTCTTCATAGTTTAGTATCTACACAAGCAAGCTGAAAGGCAGAAGTGAAAAACCAAAGTTTTCCTTCAAACTTGCTGTCCCTGATCCTGTTCAACCCCTTCACCACTATTAACCTTTTGGTAAGTTTGAGAAAATCAGCTCCCATTTTGCAGTGCTACCATATGGCCTTCTATACAGTACTACTTTTCACAGATATTCAAGTATGGCATGTTAAACCCTGTTTACATTGGCAGATTCATGTCAAAGTGCCAGAGACTTCACTCCAGATCAGACTTGACAGCCTCATGCTCTTCCACTTTCCCAGTATGCATATGAAAAATGACCCACCTAACTGTGACTTTCGTATTGACATAATAGCAGGAGAACTCAACACTTGATTAAAATTGGACCTCAGATTCAATTCATATCTTCTCCCTTTTCTTTACTCTATTGTTCTATTCCATTTCTACTCTGTTCCGTTTTCATCTGAGTAGACTGATTTGGGAGAGAGAGGCGGCAAATTGATATTTCTGGGAGGAAGAGACAAGTCCACAGGTACAAGGTGGAGAATGTATAAAGACTCAGTCATACTGCTGTTCTTTAGTTTAGCAGGTTTATTCTGAACTGTAAGAAGCACATGTTTCCTCAGACTCTCTGTCTCCACCACTGCTATCCAAACACTTCTACTTCCCGAGGTCATAGGCAGGTCATGATTATTTCTTAAAGTGGCAGCTAACAATACAGAGACAACACGTACAGACAGGTCCAGGATGGATAAATCGTAAGTTAGCAGGTCAAGGACGGAAGGACAGCAAGTACGCAAATCCAGGGATGGAAAATTAGCAAGTTAACATGTCAGGGTTTGTGTAGCAACTGGTGAATAGATCTAGGAGAAAGAAAGACTTGCATTTATATAGCTTCTTTCACGACCTCAGCATGTCCCAAAGCACTTTACAGCCAATGAAGTATTTTTGAAGTTTAGTCACTGTTGTAATGTAGGAAACGCAGCAGCCAATTTGCACACAGCAAGGTCCCACAGACAGCAATGTGATTATGACCTGTTTTTCGTGATGTTGGTTGAGGGGTAAATGTTGGCCATGACACCAGGGAGAACTCCCCCACTCTTCTTCGAATAGTACCATGAGATAAGAACATAAGAACATAAGAAATAGGAGCAGGAGTAGGCCAATCGGCCCCTCGAGCCTGCTCCGCCATTCAATAAGATCATGGCTGATCTGATCCTAACCGCCAATCTACTATCTACTATCACAGAACCATCTCCTGCATCTAACAGAATTGCACACACGAAATAGGAGCAGAATCAGGCTACACGGTCCCTGGGCCCGCTCCACTACCCACAGGGCCATGACCGATCCGAACCTAGACTCATGTCCAAATTCCTGCCCGCTCCCCGTAACCCTTAATGCCCTTTACTTCTAGGAAACTGTCTATTTCTGTTTTAAATTTATTTAATGATGTAGCTTCTACAGCTTTTTGTGGCAGCATATTCCATGGACCTACCACCCTCTGAGTGAAGTAGTTCCTCCTCATCTCAGTTTTGAAAGAGCAGCCCCTTATTCTAAGACTATGTCCCCTAGTTCTAGTCTCACCCGTCATCGGGAACATCCTCCCCGCATCCACCCGATCCAACCCCTTCACAATCTTATATGTTTCAATAAGATCGCCTCTCATTCTTCTGAACTCCAATGAGTAGAGTCCCAATCTACCCAACCTCTCCTCATATGACCACCCCCTCATCCCCGGGATTAACCGAGTGAACCTTTTATATCCACCTCGGTCGGGGCCTCAGTTTAACGTCTCAGCTGAAAGATGGCACCTCCGATAGTGCAGCACTCCCTCAGTACTGCACTGGAGTGTCAGCCTAGATTATGGCCCAAAAATTCGTGAGGAAGCCTTCGTGCGAGGGTAAGGCTTCCCCGCGATCTCTCACTGCGCGTTGGCTTTTTCAGTTCCAGCTCGCACGAACTTGATGTTCTGGACAGCTGCTGTGCTGGGCTTGCGTATCCCACAGGCGTAGTTAATTCGTGCGAGCTGTGGGATCACGTGACTCAGTTAGAGCCAATGGCAGCACCCCATCTTCCATTCATAACTTTCACATAAGTGCTGTGAAAGCTATGAATACTATAGCCTCCCAAAAGAACAGCTAAACCTCAATTAATTTTTTTTTAAAACCATCACATTAATAAAATAAGTATAGTTAAATAAATTAACCATTTTAAATAAAAAATTAAATTTTTGAAAAAATTTAAAATCTTTTAAAAAGTTATAAAAATAAACTTACCTGTCTTTAAAGTCTCTAAAAAAGATATACCTGTTAAAAAAAATTCAAAATAATACTTAATTCACTACTTACCTTGTTAAAAGTGGGTCTTACTCCTCCTTTTTTTATGTGTAAAATCTTCCATACTTACCTGCGCGTTGAAACCACTAAGTGCACTGCATGCGCGCAGCCTGTAGTGGGCACGCGGTTCACCTAGGAACCGCCCCATTTTCCATTCACCAAGTGCCGGTTTTCAGCGCATGCGCAGTGCATGCAGAAAACCGGCAATTGGAGACAGAATACGCGAGAGTACACAGTGCGTACTCTCGCGTATCAACACAAATTTTTGGGCTTATGTGCTTAAGTCTCATGGAGTGGGGCTTGAACCCACAACCTTCTGACTCAGAGACAATATTGCTATCAGTGAGCCACAGCTAATAGCTAAATAAATATTAAGATGAGTGAATAGATAGGCTCTACGATGGAAAATGGAAGGAAAGACAACCTGTCAGGGAGCCTAAAGAACCTCAAACATTCACATTGGGTTTGAAAAAAATAATTGCTGATGAAGAGATACCAAAGAAAGTTTTATATCATAAAAATGGTTTATGGACTAAGCTATGGAGGGAAAGAGTGAATTGTGATGGCAATGAGGAGGTTTCAGGCCATACTGTACAAGTCACAGTAGAATAAATGTCACATTAACAATACAAATCATTCCCTTATTCTTACAGATAATACAAATAGATGTAAATTTAAACCTTATTGCCAAATTGCAAAATAATAGAATTAAAAAGTGGAAGGCCAGCCACAGACCATGTAGTGTTTAGGACTATACGATGTCATTGTATATGTATCCAATACAGGGAGCTAGTCATGGAGGTATTGCTGTCATTTATTGTGTAAGCTGCAGGTTGGGATGTAGGTGGTCAGTAAAGTTCGAAATATACTCCAGAAATAAAATGAATAAAGACAGAATCATTGATCTTGTGAATGATTTCTCTTCCATTTTATTCTGAACCCAGATCCACACAGAACAGAGTGAACACACGGCCGCAGGTCTGGTGCACAGAATGCACCAGACAAGACTCAAATGTAAACGTACCAATAGGAAGCGGGTCTGATAATGCCTCTCCGTTTAAGGCCTTGTGTCGTTTCTTTAGGTCCTGATTGGGTCACTTTTGTCAAAGCAACATGTCTCTTGTTATAGCAGGAATGTTGAGTGATGCTTACCGAAACAGACAGATTTAGTGCAGAGTGATATTGCAGTAAACACAATTTTAAACTGACTGAACAGTTGGATCTTCGAAGCTCCTGTTAATGAGACTGTATTGTTTGTGATACAAGCACAGCAGACTGATTCTGTGCATGGACCATCTTTAGTTTTACTAAACATGCTGCTTCACAGCAGCCAGGTTTCAGCATGCCTATGCTTAACAATTCTCGCTTAGAAAGATCATAATGCAATATCGAGAAATGTTAGAGACCAAAAAGAGCACAGTTACGCTATGATGACCCTATCAGAAATGCCACGGATTCCATTCTGTCAACTTACAGGGAGAAACGTTCAACTGATGTTGCAGTAATTTCAGGGGGAATTCACCTGCCTCGTATTTGTATAATAAAACACCTGCCTATAGCACACGTCACGCATTACAAACGCAAATCACGTTTCAAATGTGTCCACAGCATGAACAATTATTCAGCACAAGTCTTTCTGATTGGCTCAAATAATCACTACCTACATTACAACAGTGACGAAACTAGGCTGACCATACGTCCCCGTTTTCCGGGGACAATCCCCGGATGAGATACTGTGGGCTTGATTTTATGAATGAAGGCGGGTTGAGGGGGGGCCCGCTGCTCGGCGGTTTTCTGACCTGCTCCCGGCTTCCGCCTCCCATCAGTTACTATTTTGCCTTGAATGGCCTCGTTACGCCGACGTGCGGGTCCCTCCAGGCAATTGCTTGGAGGCTGTCAGTTTCTCGAGTCTGATGACACGTTGTTTGAATGAAAATTTAAAGGGGCCATGTCCCCTTTGGGAAAACTGTCAATGGGATGGATCGGTGCTGTATTATATAGAAAGGGGAGTTGACAGCGTCTGTTCTGAACAAAATTTAATAAATGAAATTGCTGGTCATATTATTCCAGAAAGATATTTATGATTTTTTTATATATCAATTTATTATCTGACTATGAAATGTAAAAGATGCCAGATTTGTTCCAATCATTGGCTTAGTAATATTAATGCTTTTTTCTCTTAATTGTGCTGGCTGCTGCAGGAACGGCAGCCCCAATAACTAAGGCTGCACCCAGGTTCAATGAGGGCTCTCTCCATGCTCTTGTTGAGGGAGTTAGAGGATGTCAGGAGGTCCTCTTCCCTGGAAATGGAAGGAGGAGGCCTCCTCAACAAACCAAGGCAGCTTGGCTGCCAATTGCTGAGGAGGTGAGTTTGAGGTCTGTGTGCAGACGCACATGGGTTCAGTGTGGAAAAAGGTTTAGTGATCTGCTGAGATCATCTAAAGTGTGGCCTCTGTGTTCTGGGAAATGGAAGTTCAAGAGTGAGGGCTCAGGGTGATTTCCATGTAGAATATTGGTGGTGACACTGAGCGCAAACCACCATTTATTGGACAGATGATGCCTGGGGTTTTGAGAATGTCGGACTTATATTCATCTCCATGTGCCAGCCACCTGTGGTTGAAGTGTAAGCTTACGCGAATCTGGCATGGATGAGTGCATCCCTTGCCTGACGGCCAGCAATGTGGTCGCCTGCTGCTGGATTGGCCACATCCAGCCCCGCAAGGCGTCACTCCCCGTCCTCCTCCTCGTCCTCTTCCTCGTCCTCTTCCTTGTCCTCTTCATCTTCCTCCAAGGAGGCTGTGTGCTGAGCCACTTGTTCACCTGGCAGCACTAAGCCGCGCTGCTCTTCCTCCGAATCTGACGACCAGGATGAGAGGATGTAAATGGTTCCCATCCCGTTGTTATAGATTTCAGTTGAGGCAAGAAGCTTGCAAGTGCACACTCAAAGTGGCCTGAAATTATTCCAATCAGTTCAAACAGGTGTCAGCTTGACCAGTCACAAGGTCAGTAGATTTGCAAAATCTTATCCCAAACCTCCAACAACAAAGTTGTTGCATTTGAATGCCAGCCATGTTACAGGAGCGCTTTAAAGTTCTGCACCAATAGTGACTACAGATCATGTCCTCCACCAACTCGTCTCCTTGCAGCAGGACTGTTTCTGACAAGACGGGAAACAGGAGCCAGAGGCACGAAAATGGGAAATCTCTATCAAAATAGGATTATCAAGGTAGTTAACAGGCTCTTAACTGCCTTAACGACCTGTCCCACCGGTTGGAGTCGGGTCAGTTTGGGAGCAGCTGAACAGACACTCACGAAAATCGGGTGGGGGCGGGATGGAGGCGGGTTGGGCGTCTGAAGCCATGTTTTCTGATTTTAGCAGCTGATCCGCCTCCAAACCCGCCTCCTCAGGGCTGTTAAAATCGAGCCCAAACCCGCCTCCTCAGGGCTGTTAAAATCGAGCCCAAACCCGCCTCCTCAGGGCTGTTAAAATCGAGCCCTGTGTCTCCAGGCAAACAATGTCCCCGGAAGAGTCCCTGGTTAACGAAACTCGTCCCCGAATACCCGAGCTGCCATTTTATTTGAATGAGCTCCATTCAGCCTAATTGCAGCTCGCGTAAATCCACGCCCGCACTCAGGGACTCAGAGATGGACCAATCAACAGGGCCCACTGTTGATTGACAGATTCTCTGCCCACAGGCAGCAACGAACCAATGAAAGGGCAGATCACGGTTTGTGACGACCGTTTGGCTTTGGCTTCGGTTTGGACCAATGAAAGGAAAGAGTGAGGAGTGAATGCTGGCCAATGGGGCAGCTGTGTTTGCGCGGGAGGTGTGATGGCGGTGTTCTCGGAGTCCGGGGACAAGTAACGCTGAGCGTGGATCAATGCGCGGAGTGGAAGGGTTTTAGTGTCTGTCTCTGTAAATCGGCAGACAGGGCTCGGTACCTCAGTCTCACTCAATCCTATGAGAACAGTGTCAGTCTGAAGCTAAACATGACTCTGTGTGTATGTGTATATAGAAGGGGCTGTCTTTATGCCTGAGGACAGCGGAACTGCTGCAAGCCATTTCCATTGTAATAATGCTATAGTCAAGCAGCATGGTAACCTCCACCCTCAACCGTCTCTGTGCCAGGGCGACCACCCTCTTCCCCAGTCTGTTTGTGATAGGGTGACCTGCTTCCCTTACTATGGCAAAGTGAGTCCCCTCCCCACTAATCTGTTTGTGCCAGAGTGACCCACTTCCCTCACTATGCCAAGGTGATTCCCCTCCCCACTAATCTTTTCTTGAAACACAGAGATAACACAGCAACCATTATTAAATCTGTGAAAAATAAATGACTTGGGCAGTGCTGTGAAAAAAGAGATCTTCTGAAGTGTTATTGTATTATTTATAAAGAGTGTCTGGATATGTTTCAATAGTGTGACGTCACATCCGTGGTAATTGTATGCACATTTGTTTTGCATTTGTAGTGTAACTGTTAAAATATAGGCTGCTGAAAAATTTTGCCTCGCTAGGCTGCGCAACCTACATTTTCCGTCCTGGCTACTTTGCTGTGCTCCCACCCTGTGTGTCCCCGGATTTGGTTTAGAAAATAGCAATAACATAATAAATATATAGACAAATAAAATTCTTTAAAAACACGAAACAAACCCTTAAAGTCAGTCATCATACATTAGAAAGGCCGCCGAAAAATTTCCAGTGCACGGGCCTACAGTTCTCTGGAGCCTGGGACTTGAGTTCTGCTACAATCCCCAAATTCAAATGAGTACCTAGGTCTTCCAGACTCTAGCTCAACTAAATAGTGCACATCCAAGAATGCAATGTTCAGACAATGTGTTATGTCTGAAGTGTGACAGCCATCTGAAGCATGTAAAATCAAAGGAAAAGTGATGTATTCATACATGTTTCTCAGCTGGCCTGTGCCAATGAGTGCTTTATTTTACTCTTTGTACTCGTGACAGTTTATAATGCTTAGGGCCAGGCAGATCAAGGGTGTGATACTGAGAACAATAAGACAGCTTTCCTTCTTAAGCTGCCATTGTTTGATGGGAAATTATTTTTCATTGAGTTACCACTTCACATATGGGGAACAAACTATGCTTCTATGTCTGTGATGTGAATAAGCACATACCATTTGTTTCCGGTTCCATAAATTCTATAATTGTCAGAGCACCATCACCACAAAGACTGCAGGGGTTCAAGGAGAAGGCCCACCTATCGCCTTCTTAAGGTAACTAGAGGCGGGTAATAAATGTAGCCTTACCAGAATCACACACATCCCAAGGACAAATACAAATAAAGGCAGAGAGGCCAACTTTCGTCCCAATTAATGAGCAGGAATGCGACAGTAGCACAGGGAAAATGGCAACGCATTACATACCGGCCCATTCCCACTGCTGATCCACTGGCGATCAACCTACTGCCATCCAGTTCTGGGAAACAAGGATGAGAATTTTAAAATTGAGGCATTGCCGGACCGGAAGCCAATGTAGGTCAGTGAGCACAGGAGTGATGAGTGAATGGGACTTGGTGCATGTTAGCACACGGGCAGCAGAGTTTTGGATGACCTCAAGTTTATGGAGGGTGAAAGACGGGAGGCCAACCAGGAGAGCATTGGAATAGTCGAGTCTCGAGGTAACAAAGGGATGGATGAGGGTTTCAGCAGCAGATGAGCTGAGGCAGGGGCGGAATCAGGCGATGTTACAGAGGTGGAAGTAGGCGGTCTTGGTGATGGCACGGAAATGGGGTCGGAAGCTCATCTCGGGGTCAAATATGACACCAAGGTTGCGAATGGTCTGGTTCAGCCTCAGACAGTTGTCAGTGAGAGGGATGGAGTCGGTGGCTAGGGAACAGAGATTGTGGTGGCAATCGTAAACAATGACCGGAATTTTACCTACCTGGGTGGGTCCGGTGCTGTCAGTGGCCATGTCGAGTCGCGACCCCGCTGCTGGCTCCATCCCGCTGCTGAAAATGAACTTACCTTAATAGGGCCTATTAAGCCCACCCAGCATGTTACCCAGCCCAATGAGATGGAGTGGGTCTGGTGATGTCATTCATGACGCGTTTTCAGCCGGGATCCTTAAAGGGACCCTGGCCACATTATATTTGATGTTTAATCTAACAAAGTGGGTGTTGAATCTTTACTCTACAATAATATAATAAAAGTTATATATGAATGACAAATAAATATTTAAATAATATTATCATTAAGTAATATGACACCATCTACAAATATGATCAAGAACATAATTTAAAAGTACATTAATTGGGAGGTTATTGGTGCTTTTGTCACAAATCTATAGACTTTTGTATCAGTAACTGGTACAAATAAAAGATGTGTGTGTATAGGTAATATATAAAATTAAGCAGATTTTAAATGTAATTGTAAAGGGGTGGCTTTACAATCTTATGCAAGTTCAGCGGAAGAGCTGCGGAAACCCTGACAAACAGTGTAAGTGGTGCTTATGTGTTTCTGGGATTTCTGCAGCTCTTCCGTTGAAGTTAACAATGGACAAGTGAGAGAACCTTCGCAGAAATTCACCCCCAACATCTCAGACTGAAAATTAAATTAGTCATATTCAGGGACTGAAAGCAAATTGAACCAGTGGAATGAGTGATGAGAATGAAATTGTTATGGTTGATGACTTGATTTAATGTGTAACTGGATAATCACAGTATACTGTGAGAAAAACCTTACCAGAAACAACACAAACATTTATTTAAATGGTATATGTCATTTTTTATAGTGCAGATCAATTCACTGTAATTACTGTTGAGTTGGAAGGCAACAGCCGAGAATGGCCAGTGAAAAATATATTTCCCTCGCCATCCACGGTAGGATAGGAGCCTTCAGCACTCTCATCCCTTCAGGATTTTCTGAATTAACATTTAACAGTAGCTTTTCAAGTAGAACAGGATCTCCATCAATCTGTTAGCTGATGTAAACAACATGTTTTTATTTTGGTTTGTTTTTCATGCTGTCAAGTAATCAGCTGGAGCAATGGCCACGGAACTCACGCCTCAAATTGACAGACGTGGTTCCCGAGCTGCGTGAAACCCGTGGCCATGCAGGGAAATTTAAAAAGTAAGTGAAAAAAGGCTCTTAAGTGCCTGTAAACTACCTGATAATCATCTCAATTGGGTCGCCCGCTGCTGCCAGTCGGATCGGGTCGGCTCCGCGATGACACACGCTCCTGGGGGAAAGGCACGTGGGAGCGAGATGACAGCGGGTTCCTGACCCGCTGTCAAAAATAACAATTTTCCCACCCGACCCACCACCAATCTCGTCCGCTACCACCCCGGAAAATTTAGCCCAATGGCTTCGGTCTTCCCAATATTTAGTTGGAAGTAATTTCTGCTCATCCAGTACTGGATGTCAGACAAGCAGTCAGACAATTTAGAGACAGTGGAGGGGTCAAGAGAAGTGGTGGTGAGGTAAAGCTGGGTGTCGTCAGCAAACATGTGGAACCTGACGTTGTGTTTTTGGATGATGAGGGGATTAAGTGTCAACCACACAGTGTGCATTAGAATCATGTGTATCACTCCATCTGTGGTTTAACGAGTGTCCTCTACAAATTCAAGATGACTTTCTTGCTTTTCTATTCAATGCCTCTCGTATAAAACCCATATGTAAATCCCATTTGCCTTTTTATAGCCTCCTGTACCTGCACTCTTACATTTAAAGATCAATGTATCTTCATCCCTAGATCTTTCTGTTTCCCCACTCTATTCAGAGTCTTAGGGTATACTTTGTTTCACTGCTACTTCACAATTCTCGACAGTGAACTGCACCTGCCATCTATCTGCCTATTCCACTAATCTGAATATGTTCTCATACAATTTCTTGTATTCCTTTCCCCTTCTAATGTTGTATCCTCAACAAACTTTGTTATCATTCCTTTTTTGCCTAAGCTCAAATCATTTATAGAAATGGAAAACATAACGAGGTCCCAGCATAGATCCTGGGGTCTCTCAAATACCCACATTCTTCCAATCTGAAGCACATCTATTTATCCCTACTTTTTGCTTTCTAAACCCTGTATACCTCCCTTAATGACACGTGCCTTCATTTTCACAACAGGTCTCTTTTATGGCACCTTTTCAAACAGCTTCTGAACATTCATACAGACAGCATCCATTGCATTTCCTTACCTATACTTTCTGCGATATCCTCAAAAAAGGTCAATAAAATCTTTAATTTCCAATTATTTTTTGTTGCAGTGAATCATGAGACTCATGGGGTAGACCGAAGATAAAACAGACAAAATAATCTAGGGTAAAATGGTTTAAAAAGACCCATAAACGTGTCAATGGTTTTCTCCCAATTTGTTCAACAGGATATGTTGGGAAATGTGAAAGAATTCTGAAAGCCAGTGGTTTTATTGATTCAACCAAATATGAAATTCCGATAAATGTCAACTGAAGCATTACCAGCGTAAAACCAGTCAAAACATCAGTTGCAGGTAAACAAATAGGAACGCTGTCTGTTTCTATCCGCTGACTGGATTCAAACGAGTTCTGGAAATAGGATCACCCAAAGTTTTTTTTGTTTCCTTAAATATGCCCTCTTGGGTTCGGTTGATCTATTTAAAAACATGAAGGAGAAATTGGCAGATTTGAAAAGCTAATTGCAAATTCCACCGTGACAAGGTAATGATCTTGCTGTGCCTGGCAATTCAACTCGTAAAGCAGCATACCAGCCAAAACCATTGCTGGAAGCAAACCCTTAGACAAAGGAAAGTACCTTATCAAAATACAAAGCAAAATGCTTGCACGCTTTCATGTCTGCAACGTGAGATCTATATTGTTTTTACATGAGAAAAAATGGCAGTAACAATATTTTACTGTGATGCCTTTCCACTCGAGGCACTTAAAAGCTACTTTCAAATTAAAAAATGAAAGAAAATGTAAACAATGAATTATATCAAGAAACTCTATACTCGGACTGGAACGGTTTAATCAAAAAGTCTGTGGAAATAAATCAGCCATTTCTTCAAAAGAGACAGATAAATTTGTTGCTTTTCTGAGCAACTTTTCCAAACTCTCTTTCATTTTATAGAAAAGTTTCAGATTTTTGCCTAATTAATTTTTTGTGTGTTTTTTGTTAACTTTTGCATCTTTGCAGTACAATTTGAATAAAAAACAGTTTAATAATGTAAATGTGTATTATCTGTGTTATTCCCTCCACAACCAGAGACTTGGAGATTGCAAAAGAACTGGTGGCCTATTTCTAAAACCTTAAGGAGGTCATTTTCACACTAGGCGATAGTGTAAAATGGACGTGTATCAGATCAGCCGGCCGGTTAATTGATGGAATAAAAATCGGGAGAGATGTATAATGGGCAGCTGATCTGATATCGCCCGTTCTACACTATCGCCCAGTGTCACATTGACCCCCTAAGGTTCTTACTGGGGAAAAGGAGAGGGGATGGGCAGGTAGTTCAATGCTTAGTGGAACCAGTATCTTTGACACTAAATGGTAGTGTGTGAGATTTTCTGTCATGATTCCCCATCTCAGCTAAACGGTCCAGTGGAGATACTGAGGAAAGACAAGGTACTTTCTACCCAAAGGGACAGAAAGGCCAAGCCAAACCTGTGGCTACTTAGGGAGAGGCATTTCCAGACATCTGGATACAGGTCGCCTGCCTGGCCTCTTAGTCAGGGGACAACACTGATATGGAGAGATATTATTGGAGGTAGAATTTTTAAAAATCATTGTGAAACATAAACAAATATTCTTATAATCAGTAACGCCTTTCAGTATTTAATACATCATTATGAAACTGTCCCCAGGAAAATGCTACGAAGCACAGGGCTTAGGATTCCCATTATCAAAATGTGCTTTAATGGCATCTCTGTCAGCTGTGGCTCAGTGGCACACTCGCCTCTGAGTCAGAAGGTTGTGGGTTCAAGTCCCACTCCAGGGACTTGAGCACATAAAGCTAGGCTGACACTCCAGTGCAGTGCTGAGGGAGTGCTGCATTGTCGGAGGTGCCGTATTTCGGATAAGACGTTAAACCGAGGCCCCGTCTGCTCTCTCAGGTGGACGTAAAAGATCCCATGGCACTATTTCGAAGAAGAGCAGGGGAGTTATCCCTGGTGCCCTGGCCAATATTTATCCTTCAATCAACATAACAAAAACAGATTATATGGTCATTATCACATTGCTGTTTGTGAGAGCTTGCTGAGCGCAAATTGGCTGCCGTGTTTCCCACATTACAACAGTGACTCCACTCCAAAAGTGCTTCATTGGCTGTAAAGCGCTTTGAGATGTCCGGTGGTCGTGAAAGGCGCTATATTTATCTCTGTGGGGACAAAATATGTCCCTTTATTGATATATCCTTCTTTCCTATCTCCTGTGAATCATTTGCAAAGATCATAAAAAGAAGGTAACACATTCACTTCAGTTTTAACCTTTAAAATTTGTCCCTTCATGAAAGTCCTATCAAAACCATGATTAAAATGCTTTCAAAATTGGGCCTTGTACTTTTCACCTCAAACGCTTTTTTTGAAATGCTGTAGCATGTTATTCACCTCTGCCAAGTTTTGTTTATTAAATGGCGTGTTAAAAAAAAGTCTTGATAATTGACTCACACAGCATGCTAACAAAGCTTGATAAACTACAAAAGCATGATAAAGAAGTTGGTGTAGAAGCTTTGCACAGTGGTGGGTTTAAAGCGTATAACACCAGCCCCTCTGAGGAACTGCAGTCCCTTTTATCATCTCCACATCATGACCTTTTATCATCCACAGTTCTCTCCACCCCTGTACTTAAGTTTATCAGTTGTGTCTGACGAGGTCACGTGAAGCCGTTACAAAGGGGCCCAGAGGAGCTAAAGCATCCACACACAGATAATGTGAGTTCACTCTTAAAAAAAGAGGCTGGCATTTTTGTATCAATATCAGCATAAAAGGACAATGTGCATTCGGTTAACTCGAAGAGTTCGATTCCAGAGGATGAGGAGCAAGGTTTATTTATTAATGATTCGCTGACAGAAACAGCTAGTCAATTAGCATTATTCCATAATAGCTGCAGAAGAAAAGCATTCATGGTTGTGAATCGGTGACTTCTTTTCTTTTAACTCAGCTTTTACACTTGACATAGCTGTGCTGTGTAGTTAAAAAAAATGGCAGAATGAGCACCTTTATTCTAAAAGAAAGACTTACATTTATATAGCGCCTTTCACGACCTCAGGACATCCCAAACCACTTTACAGCCAATTAAGTACTTTTGAAGTGTAGTCGCTGTTGTAATGTAGGAAACGTGGCAGCCAATTTGTGCACAGCAAGCTCCCACAAACAGCAATGTGATAATGACCAGATAACCTGTTTTTGTTATGTTGATTGAGGGATAAATATTGTCCAAGACACCGGGGATAACTCCCCTGCTCTTCTTCGAAATAGTGCCATGGGGTATTTCATGTCCACCTGAGAGAGCAGACGGGGCCTCAGTTTAACGTCCCATCTGAAAGATGGCACCTCCGACAGTGAATGCACTCCCTCAACACAGCCCTGGAGTGTCAGCCTAGATTTTTGTGCTCAAGTCTCTGAAGTGGGACTTTGAACCCACAACCTTCTGACTCAAAGGCCAGAGTGCTACCAACTGAGCCACGGCTGACACTTAAATTATCAAAATATCAAGTTCAATTTTCATTTCTATTGAAGTCTGTGGAAATGAAAATCGGGAGAGATGTATAATGGGGGTTGATCCGATATCACCCGCTTTACGCTATCACCCAAAGTCAAAATTACCCCCAGCAGTGTTTGATGTCAAATGTATCAACAATTCAGTTTAAGGCAAAGAAATCCCTTTCTTTAAAAGAAGGAGTAAATATGGAACACAAGTCAGAACTAGAAGAAATAATGTACACCTCACACCCATCATTGAAGGAGGGATAGAGAAATGGTTCAGGTGGATGTAAATGGTACAGGTGGATGTTAACCTGGAGTCCTGGCCAACATTCTTCCCTCAACTAATACAATCAGAAACAGATTAACTGATCATTCATCTCATAGCTTGTTTCTGGGATGCTTATTGTGTTTGTGTTATTGCATTTACCTTAAACAGATTAACCCCTCTGTTAAAATAGCAGATAGAAGAATGTGACCTAAATGCATTAAGCATTGATGCAATCATATCACATAGTTTCATTTCCAGGCTTAACTTCCTGAAAAGTTCATGGTACTGAATATAAATGAACATTACAACAATTACAACAACAACAACTTGCATTTATATAGCCCCTTTAATATAGTAAAACGTCCCAAGGCGCTTCCCCGTAGCGTTATCAAACACAATTTGACACCGAGCCACAGGAGATATTAGGACAGATGACCGAAAACTTGGTCAAAGAGTTAGGTTTTAAGGAACGTCTTAAAGGAGGAGCGAGAGGTAGAGAGGCGGATAGGTTTAGGGAAGGAATTCCAGAGCTTAGGGCCTAGGCAGCTGAAGGCACAGCCACCAATGGTGGAGCAATTAAAATTGGGGATGCGCAAGAGGTCAGAATTGGAGGAGCGCAGAGATCTTGGAGGGTTGTAGGTTTGGAGAAGGTTACAGAGATAGGGAGGGGCGAGGTCATGGAGGGATTAGAAAACAAGGATGAAAATTTTAAAATTGAGGTGTTGCCGGACTGGGAGGCAATGTAAGTCAGTGAGCTCAGGGGTGATGGGTGAACGGGACTTGGTGCGAGTTAGGACACGGGCAACAGAGTTTTGGATGAGCTCAAGTTTGTTATCACAAGTTAGCACCAAGCAAAGACAATATAATGCCTGCATTTGAATCAATGACCATCAGTTTGGTTCAATTACAAATGAAATCAAATCTGTTATTATCGTATGCTGGCACACAAATCTTTAGAAACTAGTGAACACTGATAAATCACCTCATAATAATCTGCCAGCAAATCAAACACAAACCATTGGGAATAAAAACAAATTAGGTACGTTTAATGAAATGCATAATTCACTCTAGGAATGACATGAACAAATTATTCCCGCACAGATATTATCACACCAAACCAGAAGGTTTAATTAACACATGAGCAGTAAAAAATTAATACTTACATTTGCCACTGAAATTCCAAGCACAGATGGCAGCTAATTATCTAGCAGTCAACATCATCAACATACGTGCTAACCTGGAGAACTCAGAAAGGCTGACAACAGCTCCACAAAAAGCTTTTAAAAAGTTGATAATTGAAATAGGAACCAAGAAAGAAAGAAAGAAATTGCCTTTCACTACCTCAGGACACCCCAAAGTGCTTTATACAGTGTAGTTATTGTTGTAATGTTGGGAAATAAGTTACATTATATTTTATTACACAATATTCCAGATGTTCACCAGTGATTTGGGATCATATTTCCCAATTCGGAACTTTTTCCTGTCTGTGACATGCATACGATTGGCATGCTTAGAGTGCAGTGGAACTTGAAGAAGTTGTAACTTAATCTGGAGCTGTCCCCAACATATTCATCACGTACTGCAGGGTGAAGCTGACGTACCCAAAAATGCACTTTTCTCAGTGGTGGAGCTAGGAATTTGTGAAGGGGGACAACAGCCTGGAAAATCAAAAGCTTAATCCTGAGGGGCAGGGGGACTGGGAGTAAGCCTGCACCCCAAGAAGTTAAGTGTATTTTCCCGCATTTTGGATTACTGTGTTTCAGCTTTTGAACCTAAAAATAATTAATTCTGGAAGAGTTACAATATTTTAATATTTGGAATTCTTTACCCCAGAGGGCAATGGATGCTCGGTCATTGAGTATTCAAGGCTGAGATAGATAGAGTTCCGGACTCTAGGGGAATCAAGGGATATGGGGATCAGGCAGGAAGGTGGAGTTGAGGTAGAAGATCAGCCATGATCTTATTGAATGGCGGAGCAGGCTCGAAGGGTCTGGCCTGCTCCTGCTCCTATTTCTTATGTTCTTACGTTCTTAAATAATAAAATAACATAGATGTTATAAGTTACAATTGACACTTGATTATTGCACCAACAGAAGGTAATACACTGTGGTCTAGATATGCGGTGGGCCCTCTCAGTTTTTTGGTGGATCTGGAGCAGGTAGTGGGGGTGGGTGACGAAAGAAAACTACTAGGCACTTGGTCTAAGCGTTAAACAAAGCTTTAATCAACTGTTTTCCAACAGTTGTGTCCTTTACTAGTTCCTGTTGAGGAATGTCCTAAGCAAGCTGGGCCCATGCCCGAGTATTTATACTCTCCCTGGACAGCGCCACCAGCAGGCCGCCCAGTATTACTTTATACAAGATTCATATCAGTGGGTATGTACAATTGTACAGGGATGTAGCCCAGCACATCTCTGCCTTCAACAGTATACCTCCATTCCCACTCCCTGGTCCCAATGTCCTTTAATACACTCGACCATTTCTATGCACTCGCAAGTTGAAACCACATGAGAATGAGTGAAATACATCCTCCTTGAACGCCCCCAGCATTCTCTGGTCAGTGAGGGCCACCACAAAACGTTTTATTTCGCCAGGGCCAGGGCCTATGCGAGGAATTACAGATCATTGCCTTGCATAGGCTTTGCCTAGTCCGGGCGGCCTACCTTCGAAATGCAAATTACCCCAAGGCCAGAAGATCGGACAGGATCAGGAGGACATGCGCCTGGCGGTTGGAAATCCTGACTCCCAGAGATGTGTCCCAATCAAAGAAGGGCAAGTGCTGTTGATATTAATCCGACAATGACTTGTCCTACAATAACAGCAGCCCATGACAAGGACTCAGACACTGTAGTGTTGGCAAAAATAGATGTGTAGTACAGAGCTTCCTAGTTCAAAGGAAAGGCAATTATTAATCCCTTTACTACTTGTCTGCAGCCAAATGCCAGGTAGAGTCGGTATAGGACCCACTTGAAGCCTCAACCTCCACACACCTGCACAAATATTCCCAAACTCCATGAGTACACTAGGGTTGCCCCATGAGTACATTAGGGTTGCCAACCCTCCTGGATTGCCCTGGAGTCTCCAGGAATTCAAGATTAATCTCCAGGATACTGCTGCGAGCAACCCAGGAGAAAAATCAGAGGAATTAAAAAA
This sequence comes from Squalus acanthias, assembly GCA_030390025.1. Lineage (NCBI taxonomy): Eukaryota > Metazoa > Chordata > Chondrichthyes > Squaliformes > Squalidae > Squalus > Squalus acanthias. The sequence continues at coordinate 80,202,514 of CM059436.1, read as the reverse complement.
ATTGTGGGGTTTTTTTTCATTTTCTTTGAACACTTTTGTTTATGAGTTGTAAAAATATTGGAGTTGGGGAAAAAAAGGCCGTTTGACTGACAGTCAAGAATCATCCAATCGGACAACAAAGAGTCTGTTCATTTTCCAATTGGTATGGGAAGGGAGGGCATTGTGAAGATGGGCATGTCAGGTGACCAATAGCTGGAGCGGGTGGGGCGGGGCGGTTGGAGGCTGGAGGTCATGTGATGAAATCTTCAGGTGTACATCCAATCAGAGTTGGCAACCCTAGAGTGCACGTAAGATTAATTCAGGCCATACTGTGGTGAATTTAACTGAAAGAGCCTCAGGCTGTAAAAGAAACACAACTTCAATCAGCGAACATTGGCATACTAACATGGGTTGGGGAAACACAGATGGATGGTACATCACAATTGTGGCACACATGTGCAGAGGGACATTTTCAGGGTAAAATGTCGGTATTTTGGCGGCAGCGAATTGGCCACCTGTTATACACCCCATCCAATTTTCCTCTTCATTGAAATCAATGGTGTATAATGGGTGGGCGATCTGCTATTGCCCATTTTGCTCTCTGACAAAGCTGAAATTTGCCACATTTGTTCACCTGTCCATTGGAATTTTTTTTTCTTCGTTTTTCTTCTCCACTTCTCCTTCTTGAAGGTGACACCCCATGTTGGAGTAGAGAACCCTGGGCAGCAGCTGCCCTCTAATACTTTGCCCAAATGATTGTTCTTCATAGGTGACATTTTGCACTCCATTTGACAACCAATCCAAATTCTGTTCTGGCCTAACATCCATTCATATGTACTTCCCAGTACTTCCCATTGGTGGGCCGTATGGCCTACTCCTGCTCCTATTTCTGATGTTCTTATGTTCTTTTTCACTCATACATAATTTTGATTCTAAGGCAAAGAGAAGACCTGCCACAGCTATATAGAATAAATACAGGCATCTAACTAGAAGCAAGTGATAATCTGAGTGAATGAAAATGTTAGTAGAACTACGATAGCAAGATATTTACTGTAGTACCTTTCACACTCCTAAACTGGAGCAGAAACCAACAGTTAATCAATATTGCCTGAAGTGTTTCGGCAACTTCCAGCTGGGCTGCTATGCCAGGCAGAGAAGAATGAGCAACCCTACTGACCCAGTGAATGTGCACCTTTTGCTGGATGGTCCATAGATGTTCACAACCTTCTCCATCAGCTGAATGAGAATGGTACAAAGATGAATGTCTTTGAAGGGATAGAAATGCTAAACCCTGACAATATTTTTTTTCTCAATTATTGAGAAACCAAGCTGAAGGGACAAGACCCACAGCACGGGACACCACCATGGTTGAAAAGCATAAAAGGGATGAGGTAACTAAGGAAGTAATGATTAAGTGATATAAAAACAGAAAATGCTGGAAATGCTCAGCAGGTAGAGAGAGGGGGTGATTTTCTGAATGGGAAGCTTTTGGAGGTGGGACTCCCACTTGTCGGGTTTCAGTCCCGCCTCCATCAGCTTCTGGCCAACCAGCGGGATTTTCCTCTGATTGACCTTGTTAAGCCTGCTCGGCAGGCTCAGCAGGCCAATTAGGGGGAAGCCAGTTGCAGAGCACATCAACGTATGACGTGTCATCTGTCAAGAATTTTTGAAAGAAGAAATGTCATCATTTGACAGCTCTGTGAAACTGTCAAACAGTGACGATCTGTGTAGTTTGATGAGTCCGTGTGTTCAGGACTCATCAAACCTTTCTACTTTGCAGAAATCAGCTGGCTGTTGGATCGGAGGATGCAGCAGCCAGTCTGTGATCTCTACAATGGAGATGTTGGGACTCCGGATCCACAGCGGCTGAAGGCTCCAGGAAGAAACAAAGGTAAGTTAACATTTTCTAACACTTTACACTCACCTCACATACTTACCACTCCACACTTGCACCCATCACTCACCTCTACATCACACTTTCAGACCCCTCCGACCCTCGCAGACCTCCTACTCATCTCTTACACCCTGGCGGGGCTCCCCCAGGTCGGGAAGCCGGCACTTCGGGACGAAAAATGGGGATAATCCTATTTTCTGCCTGTTAACTACCTGTTAACAGGCAGTTAATAGGCTTTAATCCCTTCCCGCCTCCAAGGAGACGGGACCCGGGGCGGGATGGCTTCCCACCTCCTGGCAAGAGGGCACCCGCCCCCAAATTCTACCACTTTTCCGGCAGTCCCGCCTCCAAACCCGCCTCCTCGGGGCTGACAAAATCGCCCCCTGAAACAGAGTTAACGTTTCAGGTCGATGACCCTTCGTCAAGTGATGTCAGGCTTGGTTTTCAAAAGTCCGAAGATTGTAGGAAGAAGAAAAAACTGAGGGAAGTAAGGAATAAACAGATGAATAAAAGCTGACACTGTTATACATGTCATATGTGCATTGCATCAGAGATGTACAGGAGATGTAAGAGATTTATGTGACTGACTGTTTGACAAATGTACACTGACTTTCCTATCAGCAGAACAGCTCGTCCTTCTCTAAAATATTGTTGTGTTTTGCTGAGTCGACCCAGTGTAGAACAGACAAAAACAGGTGTCATACGTGAACCATGAAACCAGATGTGAGCAACTTGTCAACTTTGCCACACTGTGTACGGTAGCAGGTGATCCCGGTACTGTCTTCCTCAGAAGGATGTAAAATATTATTGGAAAAGCAGTAGTGCAAACATATTCACAGGATGAGGGCAGTTCAGTTATGTTTGGATTACGTCAAGAGCTCAAATACGGTTGGAGAGATACCTGTAGCACAACATCTGATAGAGAAAATATAGAGTACTTTATAAAGTGGAGTCACTGTTGTAATGTAGGAAACGTGGCAGCCAATTTGCGCACAGCAAGCTCACACAAACAGCAATGTTATAATATGCCAGATAATCTGTTTTAGTGATGTTAATTGAGGGATAAATATTGGCCAAGGCACCGGGGATAACTTCCCTGCTCTTCTTCGAAATAGTGCCATGGGATCTTTTATGTCCAGCTGAGAGAACAGACAGGGCTTCGGTTTAACATCTCATCCAAAAGACGGCACCTCGGACAGTGTAGCACTCCCTCAGCACTGCCCTGGAGTGTCAGCCTAGATTTTTGTGCTCAAGTCTCTGGAGTGGGACTTGAACCCACAACCGTCTGACTCAGTGGCAAGGGTGCTACCAACTGAGCCACGGCTGACACTTTTAAGGTAATTTTGTGTTAAGATTCTGCATGGCAAAACTTTGTTGTTTACCAAAACAAAATGGATAAACTGAATATTTTCTTAAATTGCATCATTAGGTAAATTATGAATTTTACCTGCTCTGATTATCTTTCTAGCCTACAGTTAGCTGCACTAATATCCTGTGTTTCAATAATACTGAATATGAAAGTGAACCTGTGAGTGGTCTATATACCAATAGCCAGAGTGCAGTCTCTGGCCTATTCTGTCTTCCACAGTCAGGGGAGTTGTGTTGATTAAAGCACTCGAAAATCACTGTGTGGTCCTTTGTAACCCAGATGCTGATGGAAGCTGGAGCTAAAGTTGAGGTTTTAGAAAATGATAGGTATGTAAAAATGATCCCCCTCTTCAAAAACTCACCCTTGATTCAACCACCATCACACTTGCAACCTCCCTTTCATCTCTTAGGCCATCAACCGAGAAACTGTTTCCAGTGGCAGAAGGGTCAGTAACCAAAGGACACAGATTTAAGGTAATTGGCAAAAGAACCAGAGGCGACATGAGGAAACATTTTTTTTCACAGTGAGTTGTTGTGATCTGGAATGCACTGCCTGAAAGGGTGGTGGAAGCAGATTCAGTAGTAACACTCAATTGGATAAACACTTAAGGGAAAACATTCACAGGGCTATGGGAAAAGAGCAGGGAAGTGGAATTAATTGGATAGCTCTACCAAAGAGCCGGCACAGACACGATGGGCTGAATGGCCTCCTTCTGTGCTGTATCATTCGATGATTCTATTATTCTATGTGTTGTCACCTCCCAGCTCCATACAAATCTCATTTGAAACTCTCTGTTCGAATCCTTCCAGTCTGGCTTCTGCCCTTCTCACAGTCATAACCAAAGTCACGAATGGCATGCTCTCTGATTGTAACTGTGGTGCATTTTCCTTCATTGACCTTTCTGCGATCATTAGATATAGTTGTCTGTCCCATCTTCCTTTAACACCTCTCCTGTGGCATCCAGAGACAAGGGACTACCCTTACATGAAACGATTCCTACCTATCTGAATTCAACAAGTACATTTCCAACAATGGTTTCTTCTCTTCCCCACACATTTACCTCTGGGGTCCCCCAAGTTTCTATCCTCAACCCTTTCCTCTTCCTTACCTATATGCTGCCCATTGATGACATCATCCACATGAATGAGGGTCAGCAGTCACATGTACACTGATGATACCCAGTTCCACCTATTTACCAGTTCCTTTGATACCTCGACTGCCTTTGTGCTGTCAGACTGCTTGTCTAGATAAGCCACAACTTCCTCCATCTTAACATCGGGAATATCAAACCATCAGCTTTGACCCCCAACAAAAACTGCACTCCATTGCTACTGATTCCATTTCCCTCCCCAACCAACCTCTCCTGATTGACACTGAGCTGAGCTTTATCCTATCCATCACCATGACCGCTTACTTCCACCTCTGCAGCATTGTCTGTCTCTGGCTTTATATTGGCATCTCTGCCACTGATACCCTAATATATGCCTGTCATCTCCAGACTTGACTCCTCTAACACTTTCCTTGCTGGCATCCCACTTTCCACCCTCCATAAACTGCAATTTGTCCAAAGCTCTGTTGCATGTATCCTGTACCATACTAGGAACAGGAGTAGGCCATTCAGCCCCTCGAGCCTGCTCCGCCATTCAGTTAGATCATGGCTGATCTGTACCTCAACTCCATTTACCTGCCTTGGCTCCATTTACCTCGATACCCATACTTAGTAAAAATCTATCGATCCTAGTCTTGAAAGCTCCAATTGTGCTTAAGAGCTACTATGTCCCACGTATCTATCAGCACAATTCTCAATGACCTTCCCTTCCCCCCAATGCATTAAATTCTAATTCTTTATCCTTATTTAAAATTCCTTCCATGGCCTTGTCCCACCCTATGTCTGCAATTGGCTCCAGCCCTATATCCCTCCCGAATGGCACTTTTCTCATACACCACCTCGCCCCCAACATCACCACCCCCACCAACCCCCCCCACCCTGCCGCCGCCCCCCCACCCCTCCCCGCCCCCTGCTTTCATCCTTGGTGGCAGAACTTTCAGTCCTATGTCAGTCCTATTCTTTGGAATACCCTCCTTTTACTTCTCTGCCTCTCCACCTTTAAAAATATCTCAAAGATTTTGGCCACCCCTCCTGACTTCTCCTTTCATGGTTTGATATCTTTTTTACTTGTGCTTATTTCCTTTATTCTGTCTGCCTTTCTCCCTCTCTCTCCTCCTTTAAGACATTCCTTTAAACCTACTTTTTTGACCAAGCTTTTGGTCATCTGTCCTAATATCTCCTTATGTGGCTCGGTGTCAAATCTTGTTTGATAATCTCTCCTGTGAAGCGCCTTGGGACGTTTTACTATTTTAAAGGCGCTATATAAGTGCAAGTTGTTGTTTTTGATGATGATGCTAGAGGCACTATAATCAACCTCAACGTTTCTGGGCCAGTCAACATAAAACTGGACAAAGGCGCCATCACAAATTGCTGTCCGGCAACCCCTGCTGGAAGTGCAACTGTGTGGAGATGAGGATAGGGTCATGCTTGGCTGCAATATCCTCTGCAGTCAAATAGCATGCTGATTCTCACTGCCAAGGCTCATACATGAATAATAGTCACTTGCAAGAGGTACTGGAGGTCCTTCAATGCCGGTGGAACCAGATTTCAGCAAGAAACTATATCTCCAGTCTGTACAGAGTTAGCTCATCTTAGCCAGAACACCAGCAGAGGTACTGCAGAGCACTCCTGGGCTAGGGAGAGCTGAAGATCAGCGAGGGTTCCCACTAGTGATGCCCTACATGGTCTAAGTGTCAGCCATGGCTCGGTGGGTTGCACTCTCACCTCTGGGGCAACAAGTTGTGGGTTCAAGTCCCACTCCAGAGACTTGAGCTCAAAAATCTAGGCTGACACTCCAGTGCAGTGCTGAGGCAGTGCTGCACTGTCGGAGGTGCTGTCTTTCGGATGAGACATTAAACCGAGGCCCTGTCTGCTCTCTCAGGTGGATGTAAAAGATCCCAGTGCACTATTTCGAAGAAGAGCAGGGGAGTTATCCCTGGTGTCCTGGCCAATATCTATCCCTCAATCAACATAACAAAAACAGATTATCTGGTCATTATCACATTGCCGTTTGTGGGAGCTTGCTGTGCGCAAATTGGCTGCCGCGTTTCCTACATTACAACAGTAACTACACTTCAAAACTACTTAATTGACTGTAAAGTGCTTTGGGATGTTCTGAGGTCATGAAAGGCATTATATAAATTCAAGTCTTTCTTTCTTTTTAATTGCTTGTCAACACTCACTGGCAACTTAATTCAGATACAGAGGGCTGCTGGTACCGATGAAACCGTACCCCAGCATGAGTCGGTGCTTTCAGGAGAAGACAAAAACAAGAGAGAATATAATTTTTAAATAAAGCATAGTACAAGGCTCTTCAATATTCAAAATGAGTCCCTCCCGCCCAGGGAACAAATAGAGTGATTTGTTGCTGATAGTACTGACTCTGTCAATTTGTGTGAAAAAATTGTAAATCCCAAGCCTCATGAAAGGACAGATGACCATTGATGCAATAGCTTATTTTGCACCAATACACCTTTTCACATTGTGGTGGCCCTGTTTTCTGACCTAAGGTAAACTCTAATTAACAGTACCAAACTCAAAAATCAAAGTATTTAGATAACAAACTATAACTATTAACAAGTGAAGGTGGCGTTTGTGCCCAAAGGGTTAAATTTGATTAACTGAAACTTTTATCTAATGGCACGCACTAGCCATCAGGCCAATAACCTCGCTCTCACACCCACTCTGTTTACACAGCTTCCAACAGTTCAAAAAGCCAAAGGCGGATCACAAGCGCATCACTGAGCCAAAAAAATCTTTGACACAGGGTTATAATCAGCGACGTCTGAAGAGAAACCTTCCCGTCTGGTTTGAAACATGTTCAAACAAGATCTTTCACTGCTCAGAACGGCAGCAGAGCAGGCTTGCTTTCGAAGGTGGGTAGATGCCATTCTTGTGGGGTAATTAGGATCTAAGCAAAGGATCTAACGAGCATGAAGCAGGTTGTGTGCCCAGTGGGCTTAAGCTGGGAGGGCGTGGGGTATGCAGGGACAGTGTGAGGCAGCTGTTTGCAGTCCTCTAGCTATGAGTTACAACCCTGCTTGAAAATTACCACCAAATAACAGATCACACAGTGTACCTCAGCCTGAGTCTGTAATTTAGTCCTGAGAGGAAATTTTGTAATGATCAAATGTAGAAATTTAAAACAATTCACATCCAAATGTGAAGTTTGAACTGAAGGTTAAAAATCAAGAACCCAGTCTGTACATACTTTCAGGCCAAGATATGTAAAAACAGTGGAATGTTGATGAGCCTTTGTAAACCCTCAATTTCTCGCCATTTGTGACATCATACTTCTGCTACATCGCAACTTCAAAGAGAGAATTTGGTCCTTGCATTGCCTTCTAGTTTGAGGTGTTTAAAATCCACTTAGTTAAAGAATACTGTATTATTACAGCACACAGCAGTCTCTGTGAGGTCAACATTCCTCTGGTTGGGAAAAAAAACCCAGGAGAAAAGCATCTTTTACAATCATTTTTAGCAAATGCTAATGAAATGGCACGAATGCATGGCATTCCAACATGCCCACTGCCAAAAGCATGCGATCACGGCAAGAAAAAAAGTAGAAACCTATCGCGATGAACCTGCAATGATGATCTTTTTACATCTCTGAAGCAGCTAATGGAACCGCATATTTCCGAGAGAAAGGTCCAGTGGCTAATTGCAGCCATGCTTGAATGAATGGCAGCAACCATAGGCCATTTTCACAGAGCAGCACGTGCTAGTAACCTCTGTTATGGTAAAGCCCGAGCTTGCAAAGAAAGTATCAACTGTAGCATAAGTAAAGCCTGTCCCACCAACCTACAACGCCTGGAAAGTGGTCCGGAAGAACATGTGTGATTTTAAACAAGTACAGAGTAAAACATAAATATTACTGTAGGGAGTGAATAAACTGCAGAAAGGCATTTCCATGGCCACAATCACCATGTGTCAATCCCCACTGCTTTTATATTTAAAGGCAACTGACATTTTATGCCATAGTTGAGCAGTATGCAACTGGTAGTAGTCCTCCAGAACTGAAGCTACTTTTATTTAAGAGTCAACCACATTATTTGTGGGACTGGAATCACAGGCAAGCCAGACCAGGTAGGAGTAGCAGGAGCCCTTCCCTGAGCAAACCAATTGGATTTTTATGTTTTTTTAGACTAATTAGTAATGATTCCGCTGCTCACTGTAAAATTTATGAAATTGGCCAACCAGGGACTGTTCGAGCTCTCTCTTGTAGGTACACAGTGAATCAGCACTCACTACATGAGCTAGTCAGATATTCGCTGGATAAATTTGCTGAGGCCTTGGGGAAAACCTAGTCAATATTGCTGTTTTTAAAAGACTTTTTGGGTTCATCAAGGAGAGGCTTTTAAACATCTATATCAGCATCAGTGACTCCCAAGTCAGATACAATATGGATTGGAAGCAGAGTAAAACTTGTCTTTAATATGTGCTTCAACTTCAAGCTCTGAAAAGCACTCCCTTCTGCATTCCATTTCCCATGCCAACCATCAATGTGGTCTCTCTCAAAGCTAAATTCTGGGATTCCCTACCGATTACCATCACCGAATCCCCCACCATCAACATGCCATTGACCAGAAACTTAACTGGACCAGCCACATAAATACTGTGGCTACAAAAGCAGGTCAGAGGCTGGGTATTCTGTGGTGAGTGTCTCACCTCCTGACTCCCCAAAGCCTTTCCACTATCTACAAGGCACAAGTAAGGAGTGTAATGGAATACTCTCCACTTGCCTGGATGCGTTCAGCTGCAACAACACTCAAGAAGCTCAACACCATGCAGGACAAAGCAGCCCAGCTTGATTGGCAGCCCATCCACCACCTTAAACATTCACTCCCTCCACCACTGGTGCACCGTGGCTGCAGTGTGTACCATCTACAAGATGTGCTGCAGCAACTCACCAAGACATCTTTGACAGCACCTCCCAAACCTGCGACCTCTACCACCTAGAAGGACAAGGGCAGCAGGCGCATGGGAACACCACCACCTCCAAGTTCCCCTTAAAGTCACACACCAACCTGACTTGGAAATATATCGGCGTTTCTTCATCATCACTGGGTCAAAATTCTGAAACCCCCTCCCTAACAGCACTGTGGGAGTACTTTCATCACACGGATTGCAGTGGTTCAAGAAGACAGCTCACCACCACCTTCTCAAGGGCAATTAGGGATGGGCAATAAATGCTCACCTTGCCAGCGACGCCCACATCCCATAAACGAATAAAAACAAAGCTTCTCTGCCTCACTTTTGTCATTTAAAAACCTCCTTAAAATCCATTATTTGCACCTCTCTTAATCTCTCTTTTTCTGACTTGCCATCCACTATCCATTCACTTATTCTGTGTAGTGCCTTCGGATGGCTTTTACATTAATGGTGGTATATGACAGGAAGTGCAGCTGTAAATCAGGGATAGTTTAGCACTGTGGGTGTATGCTCAATAGGAACAGGGATGGGAGAGCCCAACATTATTTCCTATAGGATGGAAATTTTCATTTCATCAATCTAGGCTGGGTTTTAACCTGATCCGAAATAGCTGTACCATCATGTCTACGTTTATGTTTATATTTATGTATCAAAGATGAGAAACGGCACCAGACACAAGCCATCCATTAGCAGATTTCAGCCCCATGCACCAACCATTCCAGCAGCCCCCACTCCCTCCCCCCTCCATCTTCTGGGAAAGGCAAAAGACTAGACACCTGTAGCCAATTCGGAAGTCTCTACAAAAAATTCCTGTCCAACCCCTCAGAAGCAATCAGGCAAGCTCCAGACCCATTAGTTATTATCCAGGAACGATATACATCCCGTTGCTTTCTGGAGTTGTGTTAGGTAGTCCTATAACCCCTATATGTTCTAAATGCTCATTTATAGCATCTCATACAATGCATTTTATTAACGTCCCTATCACAGAAGTTGGACTGACTGGACTATAAAACTAGGGATTTCACCTGTTTCACGCCCCAGCCAATTTTTGTTTCCATTGAAGGTCACTCCATTGTCCTTGGCCTCACCGGTATTCATTTGTTCTCAGGTTGTGAATGATGCTGGCAAGGCCGCATTTATTGTCCATCCCTAGTTGCCCTGAGGTGGTGATAGTGGGTCTTCTCCTTGAACCGCTGAAGTCCCTGTTCTGATGATACCTCCACTATGGCATTAGGTAGGGAATTCCAGGACATTGATCCAGTGATGAAGAGCTAGTTGAACTTGTTTTAGTCTTGATTAAAATTTAAGATTTAATGGCAAAGCAAAATATTTATTAACGTTTAAACAACTTTACATGCAACTGCACTTAGCAGTTCCTGCTAGTTCACAGACTCCATCTTACCGATTGCTTGACTTAGCAGAGTTGATTTCCCTGACCTTTTCCCCCAGGAAATGTCCAGTTGCTCAGGCACAAAGGTCAGGAAAAAGGGGCAGCGACTCGTTGTGCCAGGTTTCTCTGTCTCTTTGATCCAGAACTTCCTGGGCTTTCCTGGGGATGAGAAGCAAAGATTGGCCTGTACCTGCAGAAGTGGCAAGCCTATCAGAGGCCTTCAAATGAGGCAGGAGGAGCACCCAGAAAACTTGGTGCAGTGGCCTTCCCTTGGTGCCCGCAGACCGGAAAGTCCAACTGTGTGCTGGAGGCAGGCTGAAGGCTTTCAGGAAGGCCTTCTTTTTTATTTTGAACTCGTCCTTCTCCTCATGTCTGGATCTAATTGGGACCTCCTGGCTATTGCTCTCCCTTCAGCAGCCAGAAGGTCCTGATCTCTGATGCCCAACAGACACTTGTAGGCATAAGAAGTGCCACACTACTCAGTGCATTTGCCTATTAAGCCATCGAGGCAGACTTCTGCAGATGTTGCGAAAGGAGACCCACGTAATGCACAACTGCAGCAAAGTACTGTTTTTACTGAGCTAATTAAAGGCTTGGTGTTGCTATGGTGAAGTATTTGGAAGACATTTGCCCATGTATATAAACACAGACACCTGCAATGATGTGATCAGCATTGCTATGGTGCCACTTCACTGGTAACAGCATATTGCATTACACATTTTTTGTAATGCAAATATAAAAATGACATTTCAAAGATTTAGGTTATAACAGCTAAAACACCTGCTGAACCGCAAATTGCCACTCATCCAACAGTCACTCTGTATTTGAGTTTTCAGAGCAAGCTGTTCCTGGGTTGTATTTGTACCAAAAAAAACTCCCATCAAAATTTCACTACCCCTTTGATACACTTAGTTAATACCTCAATTAACTTTAAATTGGTCGCTTTCCCCAATTCCGTGATACAATCCCCACTGCTTAGAGCGGGCAGGGTTGGTGTCAATGCGATTTGCCTGCTACATACATGGTGGCCGCTGTGACCAGAATGTTTTCTTACAGATGTGGGGCTCAGCTAAAGCGGCAAGAAGAGCTCGCAGGAGTTCTAGAGGCCATGGGGGGTGACGGGAGGGGAGGAGAGACTGATGGGGGGGGGGGGGGGTGACTGAAGGGGAGGAGAGACTGAAGGGGAGGAGAGACTGAAGGAGGAGAGACTGAAGGAGGAGAGACTGAAGGAGGAGGAGAGACTGAAGGAGGAGAGACTGAAGGAGGAGAGACTGAAGGAGGAGAGACTGAAGGAGGAGGAGAGACTGAAGGAGGAGGAGAGACTGAAGGAGGAGAGACTGAAGGAGGAGAGACTGAAGGAGGAGAGACTGAAGGAGGAGGAGAGACTGAAGGAGGAGAGACTGAAGGAGGAGAGACTGAAGGAGGAGAGACTGAAGGAGGAGGAGAGACTGAAGGAGGAGAGACTGAAGGAGGAGAGACTGAAGGAGGAGAGACTGAAGGAGGAGAGAGTGAAGGAGGAGTGAGTGAAGGGGAGGAGAGACTGAAGGGAGGAGAGACTGAAGGAAGGAGGAGGAGAGACTGAAGGAGGAGGAGAGACTGAAGGAGGAGGAGAGACTGAAGGAGGAGAGACTGAAGGAGGAGGAGAGAGTGAAGGAGGAGAGACTGAAGGAGGAGAGACTGAAGGAGGAGAGAGTGAAGGAGGAGTGAGTGAAGGAGGAGGAGAGACTGAAGGAGGAGAGAGTGAAGGAGGAGAGACTGAAGGAGGAGAGACTGAAGGAGGAGAGACTGAAGGAGGAGTGAGTGAAGGGGAGGAGAGACTGAAGGGAGGAGAGACTGAAGGGGAGGAGTGAGTGAAGGGAGGGAGTGAGTGAAGGGGAGGAGAGACTGAAGGGGAGGAGAGACTGAAGGTGATGGGTCTTCACCTTACGACTGACTCCCATTGTTATTAACTGTGTGAGCAGCTTACTGAAACTGCCTGAAGTCTCCATCAGCTGCTCGCCCCGTTAACTGTTAAGAACTGTGTGGGGTGGTGGGCCGGGGCTGTCGGGGGAAACTTCGGGCAGCTTCAATCAGCTGATATGTTTAACGTTCGATCAGGTCAACCTCCGCTACAATATGAAATAACAACAGAAAATGCTGGAAATACTCAGCAGGCCAGGCAGCATCCGTGGAGAGAGAAACAGAGTTAACGTTTCAGGTCTGGGACCCTTCATCAGAACTGGAAAAAGCTGGAGATCTAACAGATATTAAGCAGGTGCAGAGACAGGGGTGGGGTGGGGGGGGGGGAGGCGGGGAGGGGAGGAAGGAATTGAAAGAATATACTTTGCTTATGTAAGAGGCAGGAAAGATAAAATGTTGCAAATGGGAATGGCAAAATCATACAGCATGAAAAATGGGGGCAGGGATTATTGTCTGAAATTGTTGAACTCGATGTTGAGTCCGGAAGGTTGTAAGGTGCCTAATCGAAAGATGAGGTGCTGTTCCTCGAGCTTACGTTGCGCTTCATTGGAACAATATGATCTATTTCTGCCTCTGTGGCTCTGTTTTTGGCTCTGTTTATGTTGCAACGTGAGATAGGAACATAGGAGCAGCCCATTCAGCCCCTCGAGCCTGTTCCGCCATTCAATTAGATCATGGCTGAACTGAGATATTGAGTGGATGCAGTCATAAAAATAAATTAGATTTTAAAAAGTCGGTAAGTACTGAAAGGAATGAAAATAGCCAGTGCGTTTAAGTACCGTCTTATGTAATAGGCGCCTATGGTGATAGCAAATGGTTAGCACCATTTGCCTGATATAGGCGGCTGTCCTGGATAAGCAAAGATGGAGTAAGTGTATCGGCTTTGCATTCATATACAACAACCACAGCACCTGTTCCCAGCTTTGCCTCTGCGCTGCAATTGTCAAGCATTCATCAGTACTTTTCACCATTGAGTTTATATGAAGAGAGAGAATTTGGACCGGAAATGTTCTAATTGTTTTTCAGATCATACAAGTCACATTTTTTTGAGGGGGGGATTTATCATTTTAGTCCAAGCTTACAATTTAATTGTATATTGCATGACACATCCATACAGCTTTCACCTATTCAGCAGATGTAGCAGTACATGTGCTCCACATATTCCTTTTACATGCATGCACTGTCTGCACATCAAAGCATACTGTCATTATCATGTCAAATTAGCCAGATGTTATTGCAAAACTCTGTCCCAATATCCACTCTGTCATTAAATTGACCGGAAATTGACAAGAAGCTCGTTGGTAATAGGATCGTACAGCTTTAATGCCAGTCTCAGCTTTGGATTCTGGGATCACATTCCCCTTATATACCACCGACCTCACTCAAGCTGCTGCTCACTGAGTCACTGCCTGCGAGGAATTAAAAGAAGTGTGCAAAGAGGCTTTCTGTAGCTGTTGCTCGCACATATGATCACAAAGTATAACGGTGCCATTCATCCATCCCCCTGTGCTCGCTGATCTACATTGGCTCCCGGTCCACCAACACCTCGATTTTAAAACTCTCATCCTCGTGTTCATCTCCCTCCATGGCCTCGCCCCTCCCTATCTCTGTAACCTCCTCCAGCCCTACAACACTCCGAGAACTCTGTACTCCTCCAACTCTGGACTCTTGCACATCCTCCATCCCTTCGCTCCACCATTGGTGGCCTTGCCTTCAGCCACATAGGCCCAAAGCTCTAGAATTCCCTCTCCAAACCTCTCAGCCTCACTACTTCGCTCTCTTCCTTTAAGACGCTGTTTCAAACTTACCTCTTTGACCAAGATTTTGGTCCCGTGTCCTAATGTCAACTTCTTTGGCTCTGTGTCAATTTCTGTCTGATAACGCTCCTATGAAGCACCTTGGGACGTTTTACTACGTTAAGGGTGCTATATAAATGAAAGTTGTTGTTGTCCCCCATCCAGCTATGACTGTGCAAAACCTACAGACGTTCAGTAACAGCTTCTTCTTTGAAAGAATCGGATGAAACATTTGCCTGAATTCCTCTGTTCCACTATTTGAATGCAATTGCTGACCTTGTTGAAAGTAAATAAATAAGAGAAATTGGTTAACAAGATTTACGGAAAAAGCAACCCTATAACCATGGGGAGTTCTCTGCTGTTACTGAACGTCAGTGTGCTTTTAAAAATAAACTTGTAAATATAGCATTTGGTGACCCTGTAAAGTACATGTGACTCCTGGTCTTCTCGAGAAGAATATGCGGCCTGTCCTCTGTGGTTTGTTGGAGGTTGATCAAGTCTTGATTCTCTGGAAGTCTTGCAGTGAGCATGTCAAGTTGCTACTGATTAGTGGAGGAGTAGCCACCTCGTCTTTCATTGTTGACCACAGAACTTTATGCACAACATGGATCTGATCCCTGACGTAAACCTATGTGCTTTAATGAGGTTTTCTAAATAAATAGTAAGAAAAGTGACTGATGTAATTTCTTTAAATAATATACATAATAGATATAAGAATAGATCTATGTGTGTCTATGTTCCCAAGAGCTGTGAGGATGATTGAGGTGCAGTGTATGCTTCCCATCTGGGAATCAGTATATATTTGACCTATTTCTGTTGTCTCATCATTGTAGATAGCACCTGGCATCTTTAGTTAGAACTGCAGCAATAACTTTAAAGTTCTAAGTTAAGAAAGAAAGTAAAAGAGCTTGCATTTAAACAGCATTCTACTGGGAAATGAAGGAAATCTATTCCTTGCAACTTAGAGATTGATATCTACACAGAATTGGGTGGAAATCTGGTCTTATTGCTTATGTATTGAGTCTCTGACAGTGGTGTCTAGTCTTGTTTTTTTTTATTCATTCGTGGGATTTGGGCGTCGCTGGCAAGGCCAGCATTTATTGCCCATCCCTAACTGCCCTTGAGAAGGTGGTGGTGAGCCGCCTTCTTCAAGCACTGCAGTCCTTGTGGTGAAGGTACTCCCATACTGCTGTTAGGGAGGGAGTTCCAGGATTTTGACCCAGCGACGGTGAAGGATTGGCAATATATTTCCAAGTCAGGATGGTGTGTGGCTTGGAGGGGAACTTGGAGGTGGTGGTGCTCCCATGCGCCTGCTGCCCTTGTCCTTCTAGGTGGTAGAGGTCGCGGGTTTGGGAGGTGCTGTCGAAGCAGCCTTGGTGAGTTGCTGTAGTGCATCATGTAGATGGTACACACTGCAGCCACGGTATGCCGGTGTTGGAGGGAGTAAATGTTTAAGGTGGTGGATGAGGTGCCAATCAGGTGGGCTGCTTTGTCCTGGATGGTGTCGAGCTTCTTGAGTGTTGTTGGAGCTGCACTCATGGACCATGTACAGCAGGCACCTCAAAGCACTGGAGAGGTACCACCAACGCTGCCTCTGCAAGATCCTGCAAATCCATTGGCAGGATAGGCGCACCAACGTCAGTGTTGTTGCTCAGGCCAACATCCCCAGCATCGAAGCTTTGACCACGCTCGATCAGCTCTGATGGACGGGTCACATTGTCCGCATGCCCGATACGAGACTCCCAAAACAAGCGCTCTACTCGGAGCTCCGGCACGGTAAGAGAGCCCCAGGTGGGCAGAGGAAACGCTTCAAGGACACCCTCAAAGCCTCCTTGAAAAAGTGTAACATCCCCACCGACACCTGGGAATCCCTGGCCCAAGACCGCACAAAGTGGAGGAGAAGCATCCGGGAAGGCGCCGAACACCTCGAGTCTCTTCGCCGGGAGCAAGCGGAAGCCAAGCGCAGGCAGCGCAAGGAGCGCACGTCAACCCAAGCACCCCACCCACCTGCTCCTTCAAATACCATCTGCCCCACCTGTGACAGAGACTGTAGGTCCCGCATTGGACTCATCAGTCACCTGAGAACTCATTTTTAATGTGGAAGCAAGTCATCCTCGGTTCCGAGGGAGTGCCTAAGAGAGAAGAGAGACTCATCCAGGCAAGTGGAGAATATTCCATCACACTCCTGACTTGTGCCTTGTAGATGGTGGAAAGGCTTTGGGGAGCCAGGAGGTGAGACACTCGCCACAGAATATCCAGCCTCTGACCTACTCTTGTAGCCACAGTATTTATGTGGCTAGTCCAGTTAAGTTTATGGTCAATGGTGACCCCCAAGATGTTGATGGTGGGGGATTTGGGGATGGTAACAACGCTGAATGTCAAGGGGCGGTGGTTAGACTCTTTCTTGTTGGAGATAGTCATTGCCTGGTATTTATGTGGCGCGAATGTGACTTGCCACTTATCAGCCCAAGCCTGAAAGTCGTCTACGTCTTGCTGCATGCGGGCATAGACTGCTTCATTATTTGCTTCATTATTCTTCAGTAAATGTCCTATCTGTGGTGATTTTAGAGTGAAATGACTTTCATTTCTGTTTTGAACTTCATGAAGTCTAAAGCCATGATCTCCAATTTTTAAATTATTTACACTGAAATCAACTTTCTTTTACTTCACAGTTAAAATAGGGACCTTACCAAATGAGGTATACTATTTAAAGAAATTATTTAAAAGTCCCTCTTCTCTCTGCTTTTCCTTTTTGGCAACCTCATTAAATCGCACAGGTTTATGTCGGTGAGCAGATTCATTGTCGCCACAAGGCTCTGTGATCACAGGAACAGAGGGATTGCTGGACGAGTAAGACCAAGGTCCATTGAGTTCGCCTTCTACCATCCTGGTAGTCACATGATACAATGATAATGGGGTTGATGACTAATCATAGCGACCTATCTCTATCAATGGGTCTACAACAGAGCCAGACATGACACGAGGAAAACCCCAGTGGTGGAGAGCTTTGGGAACCAAAGCATGCTACACTTATCACACGTCGGGGGTGATTTTGCCAATGGGGGCGCGTTGTCAGGTCGCCTCCATCGACTTGTGGCCAACCCATGCTATTTTCCCTTGATTGACCTTGTTAAGCCCGCCCAGCGGGCTTAGCAGGTCAATTAAGTGGAAGCCGGTTACAGAGAACGTCAGCGTATGACGTTTCATCCGTCAAAAAATTTTGACAGATGAATTGTCATCGTTTGACAGCTTTGCCATTGGGATGCGGAGCCTCCGGATCCCCAATGATTGAAGCCTGGAGGAAGAAACAAAGGTAAGTAAACTTTTTCTATCACTTTTCATTCACCTCACATACTCACCTCTCCACACTTGCAGCCATCACTCACCTCCACAGCGCACTTTTGGACCCCTCTGACCTCCGCAGACCCACTGCTCACCTCGCTGACCCTGGCGGGGTTTCCCGACGTCGGGAAGCCTGCACCTCAGCTGGAAAAATGGGGATAATCCTCTTAACTGCCTGTTAATTACCTGTTAACAGGCAGTTAAGTGGCTGTAATCCCCTTCCCTCCTCCAGGAGACGGGACCCGGCACGGGTCAGGTACCCGCCTCCTGGGAAGATAGCACGGAGGCGGGTTGGGGGCGGGATGGGTACCCGCTTCCAGATTCTACCATTTTCCCGGCAATCCCGCCTCCAAACCCGCCTCCCCAGGGCTGGAAAAATCACCCCCGTCATGTCTCAAATTACTCAAATCCCCAAATGTTATTTTCTGAAAGAAATCTATCTAATTTATCAACTGATTGAATTTGCCATTCCAATGTATACAGGTACAAATGTATATATTATTGATGTAGATTCTGTGCTGCTTATGGGTACTAAAGATGTTGCTATACATTCTGTATTCTGTTTCAGCGAGGGGCATTCAAATCATACCAGAGAGAGGAAATCTGCAGCATTTCCATGACATTTACAGCAGCAGAAGATAAACTGATGTGAAGAATGCATTCATTTATTTTAGTGAAGTATTGTTATCAAAAAATTATAATTCTTGCCAATTCGCCTGGAAAGTATACCTGAGTCTCTCTATTGAAGGCTTAGAAGATTACTGCATTTATCTTCCTTCATGTTAAACACTCACAGCAATTCAAATGACATGAAAGCAAGTTGATTGTGATCAGGTGGAGCTTTAATTACATATTTTAACAACATAAGGTAATGTGGAGCAAGAAAAGGTGGCTCAGTCCATCAAGATTGTTCCCTCTACAGAAAAGCCCATCCCACACAATCTCCTAAAGGAGATCACCAACTATAAGTGGAGCTCCAAGAAAATAAAGCTGGGAAACTCCTCCCTGAACCCTCAAAGCAACTCAAGGAAAATTCAGGAATATTTATACAAAAGCAAAATACTGCGGATGCCGGAAATCTGAGGAAAGGTCATCAACCTGAAACATTAACTCTGTTTCACTCTCCACAGATGCTGGCTGACCTGCTGAGTATTTCCAGCACTTTCTGTTTTTATTCCAGAATATTTATCCCAGCTTTACAATCCATGTTTAGAACTCTGCCCAATTGCATTCCGCAGGAGATCAACCAAGCGCTTGGAACACAGTTGCCATCTTGTTCCATAGAATAAATAGTTGTTCATCAGCTCCTTATTCTTATCTTACAACCTTTGAGTCCGTTCTACCCTTCTGATTGCTGGCTCTACTTAAGATGTGCTAATTTTGTACTTTCTAGTTTTGCAATCATACTCCAAGCTAAATAATCTGCTTGCATTTGTTTTATCTATGCTTCTCATTGTTCTAAAAACTTCATTCACGTCCCATCTCGATCTCTTTTTCGCCAGTGAAAGCAAGTTCAGTTCTTTGAATTTCTCTTCATAAGTCTTCAGATCATCCTAGGCATGGTCGAAAGTGCAGCTATGACTATGACTCAATGCCCTTTTGAAGGTAAGGTGTTCAAGTTGAACACATTTGTTACTTTACCAAAGTGTTTTACAGGCTTGAAATAACCTGTTCTGATCGAATCAAATGTTTCTGAGATGCATCCCAGTACTCAGTTAAGATTTAAGTCCAATAATGAATCCTTAATTAGCATAAAGCATGCTGTTAGAATACCATTATTAAGATTAAATGCCTGTAAAGCAAACAAAAAATATCAATTAATTGTTTTTTAATGTTGATGGTTGCCATGTGCTTTCTCTATGCTAATCTGTTAAATTTGTGTTGTGTTTTAGTTATTTGTTTTTTAATTGCAATCCTAATAAAATTTGTGCTATTTATTAATTTGCATTTAAGATAATTACTGATAAATGTACATTCATGATTATCATTGAGATCAAGAGTTGTAAATAGTATGAATCATATTCTTATCTATCCCTATAATTGCACAGTTAACTGACTAAAAAGGGAATTAAACAACAATACAGGCCAGGGTCTAATGTGTGAATATCAAAGAAGAAGATTTTCAGAACATTATCTGATGTTTTACAGACTCACATATTAGCAACTTGCTTATCGTCAAATATGAGGTGAATGTTTAACTATATGAAATTATTGTGCATTGCTGTTGCTTTGCAAGTATCCAGGAACAACTGATGCCCTGGACTCTCTCTCTCTGTCTTACTCACAACAAGGTGGCATGAGGCACACCTCTTGACTAATACAGACGGTGAACTTTTCCAAATTGATATCAGAAAATTGAGTCAGTAGACTATACATGCAGCAGCCACATATCTACCTGTGACAACCTACACAGAATCTAGCAGCATATTGCTTTTAAACACAAGTCAAAGCTAAACACAACTCTGTGTGATTAGGCACTTTACAGCCTTCTGGACTCACGTAGAGTTCAACAATTTCAGACCATAACCTCTGCCCCTTTCCTTTTTTTTCAGCTATTTTATTTATTATATATTTTTTTCTCTCTCTCTCACATGGCAGCTGTCTCTCCTTCTGCCAGAGCCATTTACACTTCATCTAGAGCCATCTTTTGTTTCTTAACTTGTCCCATTACCATCTCCTTTTACCTTGCACCATCTCTTAATGTCTCTTAATCTCTACTGCCTTCCATCCTATCACTGACCTTCCCTTTTGTTCTTTCCTCCCCCCCTCCCCCCTTTCCCTGCCCCTACACTTGCTTAAAAACCTGTTCCATCTCCAGCTTTTTCCAGTTCTGACGAAGGGTCATCGACCTGAAACGTTAACTCTGTTTCTTTCTCCACAGATGCTGCCTGACCTGCTGAGTGTTTCCAGCATTTTCTGTTTTTATTTCTGTATGTTACTCTTTCACCTAACACCACATCAAACAAGATAAATGAATAATTCTCCACTGTCACTGCCAGACAGTACAGATAGCAGTGACCTGGTTTGTTAAGACACATTTCTCTAAATTTGTTCTTTCTTTGCACTGTATTTACTTGCTAACCAGGTTGTGCTAACTAGGGGAGGGGAGTGAGGATTGTCAGTCTTCCTCTAGCTAAAAGTAGCAAATTTTTGTTTTTTAATTTTTTTGTGTGCACTTTTCATGTTCTTGTCAATATAGAGGATGTGGGGCAATGAAACTTGCTTCCTTTCCTGTTATTTGCATTTAATGGGAGACGAACAATTCCACTGCAAAGTTTCAAAGAGAATAAAAAACTGTAATATAAAGAAAAATGAAAAAACCCTCTAAAATAGCACAGTGATGAGTCACTTATGTTACATTTCGAATAATGTTTTTTAAAAATCGTATATTTACGATCCGTTACTGGTTATTCAAGTCGTCTTGTGTTGTGTCCTTGAGAGAGAACACAGTTATATGGAAAGAAAAACATTGGGGGCAAAATAAAGGGGCTTTTCAAAATGAGTTGGGAGAATCAGAAAATTAAACAAAAAATCCCATCATGGGAGCAGAAGAAATAACAAAGAATATAAGAGTGTAGGAATGTGAAAAGGCGATTCAATTCAGCTAGCTTGCTGTTTCCCTTAGCATTGGTACTCACCTACTGAGAATAATTTCATCTCCCTCCTACTTTGGCAACGAACCAGAAACCTACCACCTCTGGCTGAATCAAGGATCTAGCGATTTCCTTTCTGAAATGCTTCAAGCCAGTCCACCCTCAGTGTGACAGTCTGTGCCATATAAGTTAGCAGTTTTAAGGGTGTTGTAGTTACTCTTTAGTTACCCCATTATCATCAGTATTCTTCCCTCCTGGTAAGAGAATTGAAGACTGCAATGTACATTTAATGAATCTTTTCTTTCCAAAAGACATTGTAGTATTATGGTTGACAACTCTTTACTTTTTTCTACAGGACCAAAGCATTCTAGGTTAGCCAACACCACCCTGGCCATCAGTTCACTTTCCATCTCAGCCTTTCATATTGAATGAAACCAAGAAGTAAATAATTCACTTTTTCAACACCTTCAAAGCTAAGGATGGTTTGGACATTGACTTGCTGAAGCTCGTCTATCTTATCTCTATGGCCCAGAATTTGCAGTCAGCGATTCTAAGTTCCCGAATGGGACTTCAACCCATAACCTTCTAACTCAGTAGTGGTAGCACTCTTGACTGAGTCAAAGATTGTGGGTCCAAGCCCTATTCCAATTCATGAGTACAATATTCTAGGCTGGCGCTTCAGTGCTGCATTGTCAGAGGTGCTATTTTCCAGATGAGATATTAAACCAAGGCCCTCTTTGCCTGTTCAGGTGGATATTAAAGATCCCATGACACTATTTGAAGAAGAGCAGATAATTCTCCCGATGTCCTGACCAATGTTCATTCCTCAACCAACACTGCCAAAACAGATTAGCTGATCATTTCTCTCATTGCTGTTTGTAGGACTTTGCTGTGCACAAATTGGTTGTCACATTGACCTTCAAAACAACAGTGTCTACACTTCAAAAGTAGCCATGATGTGGAGATGCCGGTGTTGGACTGGGGTGGACAAATGTGAGAAGTCGCACAACACCAGGTTATAGTCCAACAGTTTTATTTGAAATCACAAGCCGATATACATCTCTTCACTTCACCTGACGAAGGAGCAGCGCTCCGAAAGCTTGTGATTTCAAATAAAACTGTTGGACTATAACCTGGTGTTGTGCGACTTCTCACATTTGTACACTTCAAAAGTAATACATTGGTTGTGGGGTGCTTGAGGAGAAGAAAGGAGCTATCTAAACGCAAGTTCTTTTAAAAATTTCTTTACACAGTTCATATCAAAGTCACTAAACTTCGCAAAGTGGTTTTCTTTCCTTGCTTTCCCCTGTTGCCTGCCCTCTTACACGAGGCTGGAACTTGTGCATCAGTCTAAGGGTTAAACAGTATCCACAAGAGTGGCCTATGCATTTCAAGCTGCTATAAAACCAGAAAATTCTGCAAACGCTCAGTAGGTCAGGCAATATCTGTGGAGAGAGAAACAAGAGTTAACGTTTCAGGTCGATGACCTCCCACCCGAACGGCAGAATTTTAAACTGGTGTTTTGTTGATGTTTTGAAAGCGGGGAATTTAACTGTGGAGCTAACCTGTGAGCAGGAAGTTATTGTGGAGGAAGGGAGAATGAAGGTCAGCTTCAGTGTTTCAACTTAGAATTAGATTGCCTATTACTGCGTTACAACAGTCTATCTGAATTGTACTTCAAAACAGCATAAAATCTGCTCCCTGTTACAAAACAGGGCTTGGCATGTTTCTGCTCCACACGACACAGTCTGCAGTTTCAGATACAAAGCTGTTTCTCTGTCCTTCCCTTCCCTTCACTTCTCTGACAGTGCATGGACTGTTTACTGATATCACTTTACATAGAATTACATAGAATGTACAGCACAGAAACAGGCCATTCGGTCCAACAGGTCCATGCTGGCGTTTATACTCCACACAAGCCTCCTCCCACCCTTCTTCATCTCACCCTATCAGCATATCCTTCTATTCCTTTCTCCCTCTTGCGTTTATCTAGCTTCCCCTTAAATGCATCAATGTTATTTGCCTCAACTACTCGCTGTTGTAGCGAGTTCCACATTCTAACCACTCTCTGGGTAAAGAAGTTTCTCCTGAATTCCCTATTGGATTTATTAGTGACCATTAGTGATATTTATGGCCCCTAACATTATGTTTTTATCCTTTCAAACTGCCAACATCAGCAGGATGCTTTGCTCCAGTTCCAATTTTTTATATATCATTCAGTTCCTTGGTAAAAATTTGGGTTGCCTTTGATTTAGCAATATCAACAAAACAAATTAAAAGGAGAAAGGTTTTAATTATTCCCTAGCCACGGGCTGTGCCTCTCAAATTCAGCTGTATGTACTGGAGTACAGGATGTTACTTGGTATTAACGGCTCCAGTACATTAAATAAAGAAGAAATATGGCCTGAGTGGTTATTGCAGCAGAAGCCATTTAATGCCAAGTAACTTCCTGAACTCTGAAGCAGATCATGATTATAAATTATGATGATGTTGCTTAAGTATCTAAAAGGGCACTGTCACAATAAAAAGTTGACAGCAAACATTTTGCTGTTTGAAGCAGTGGAGAAGCTATGCTTTTTCTGGCGTGCTGGTGTCACCTGCGAGTGATGCAACGGTGTGTTTTGATGCAATTTGTGTCTTTAGAAAGAGCAGAAGGAATGTTTACGAAGCACTCCATCATGAAGGCGATGCCCCTTTTAAATATTAACAACATTATTGCAGTTTCTCAGCCTGCTATTGCCACATCAGTATGGGGTTTGATGGTGGTGATTATCTCCATGGGGCTTAGTTAGTTGAAGCGGAGCAATCCTTTAGTCTACAACCTGTGGGGAGGAGGGGAGGGGAACTCAGATGCACCCGCACACCGAGAGCATATATCGCAAAATTCCCAACCCACAATTTTTAATCCATTTGGATGGACAATCGTGGTTTGAGAGTGGCAATGCTACGATATGCACTCCCAGAATGTGTCCAGGAGCAGGTGCATCGGAAATTTTACCCCTTTAACAGTATTTTAGTTGATCATATTGTTTGGAACACAGGAGTATATTTTCCAAGTTCACACACGAGTACTTAACGAGCACTTACTATTTTCCTATGGGGATTACCCTTATCTATGTGTTAACACATTTAAAATAATTTGAAATAAATGGATTCATGCTTGCCTAAAAAGAGCAAACTTTTAAGTATATGTGAAGTTTGCTGATCGGAAAGTATATCCTATTATGTTTTAAATATAAGAAGAAATCAAAAAATTCTTACCTATTCTTCCTGTGTTGGAGGGAAGACCAGTGGTCATTTTGTGCTGGGAGAGTTAATGGGAGGGATACTCTAAATAAATAAGCAAAATTGATTACATACAAACAAAAAAAAAAGGGTTGGATAGGTCCATTAAGCCCACCCCACCCAGTCATGGTCTACCCACACACACCACTGGCACATTCCCTAACCATACTATCTGCTGGAGACATAAAAAAGTGTGTGTGTGGGGTGGGGCGGGGAGGGGGGGTGGGGCGGTGGTGTGGTGTGTGGAAACTGCAATCAATTCAGGAGAAAACTCTGAGAAATTCCTTTTTGGCTCCCTTAGATAAGCAAAGTTCCAGGACACTGCAGTTGCCATAACTTCTCATAATCGTAATGAAATAAGAACTCACCCCCTATAATTTAATATTTCCTTTACAAAAGAAAGAAAGGATTTGCATTTATATAGCGCCCTTCACTTCCCTAGGATGTCCCAAAACGTTTCACAACCAGAGAAGAAATGTTGAAATGTAGTCACTGTGGTAATGTAGGTAAATGCAGCCGCCAATTTGTGCACAGCAAGGTCCCACAAACAGCAATAAGGTAAGCGACCAGATAATCTATTTTGGTGGGACTTGTCAAATTCCCATACCCACTACAAATTTAGGAAGGCTGTTCCAGAGGGTGATTATTTTCTGTAAAAATACTTCCTGGCATCTAACCTAGCTCTTTGTCTTTGTATTTTATATGTATGATCTCTCATTCTACATCCCTAACCAACTCAAATAACCTAAGCAATCTGACTATGTCCAATATTTCCCTTGAATATAGAAAATTAAGGGGTGATTTAATTGAAGCATTTAAGATGATTAAAGGAATTGAGAGAGTAGATAGAGAGAAACTATTTCCTCTGGTGGGAGAGTCCAGAACAAGGGGGCATAACCTTAAAATTAGAGCTAGGCCGTTCAGGGGTGATGTCAGGAAGCACTTCTTCACACAAAGGGCAGTGGAAATCTGAAACTCTTTCTCCCAAAAAGCTGTTGAGGCTGGGGGTCAATTGAAAATTTCAAAATTGAGATTGATAGATTTTTGTTAGGCAAGAGTATTAAGGGTTACAGAACCAAGGCAGGTAGATGGGGTTAAGGTACAGATCAGTCATGATCTAATTGAATGGCGGAACAGGCTCGAGGGGCTGAATGGTCTCCTCCTGTTCCTATGTTCCTAATACCATCATCATTTTAAAAGTGTCAATCATGTCCCCTTTAAGCCTTTATTTTAGTAAAGCAAACAGCCCAAACTCTTGGAGCCTATGTTCATAACTAAGAGCCTTTAGACTTGGTAATGTTCTGATTGCCCTCCTTTTAACCTTCTCCAGAGCATCAATATCCAAAATGGGACAAAATACACCAACTGCAGGCCATTATTGATGTGCTTCGAATGAGTTTATTGCATTGTTTTGGTTTCCACATGTTTTAATATTCTTTCCATTACATTGTTAATATGCAATTTGAACAAAAGCTTCACTCAGTATGGAAATCCTTTTTGCCACTCACCTGATATCAGCCCTGACTAAATGGATGCTCCTGAAGTTGAGATCTTACCAGATGATCTCAGTTCTGAATTGATGGACGCTGCTAATGCAAACTAAATTTATCGGGTACATTAAAGAAGCCACAGGGCCTACTCGTTTGTCAAGTCAGCAGTTTCTTTCGAAATGGCATTAGAGCCAGATTTGACTTTTGTGGAAAAAAGAGCAGAGATGACCAATTATTTTGTTGTTGGAATTTCGAACCCAC
Organism: Squalus acanthias; assembly: GCA_030390025.1. Lineage (NCBI taxonomy): Eukaryota > Metazoa > Chordata > Chondrichthyes > Squaliformes > Squalidae > Squalus > Squalus acanthias. Next base: position 80,176,116 of record CM059436.1, on the reverse strand, counting down.
TAATGAAAGTACAAGGACACATGGTTTTAAAACATATGTTTCCTGAGAACACGGTTTTTGTTACCAATAAAAGAAGCCAGTTAGTGAGCACTTGCAATAATGAGGCTTTAATGCGTTTTAAAACACTGTATAAATGTCGTTAAAGGAGCTGTGGAAGACGCAAATTTTGTAGAGAACAATTGAGGAGCGTGCAATTTACCACATACTGCCCAGAGCCACAAGCAAAAGTTCCAATGCGGAGGCCGCTCTGCGAATCTGCTAAGGAGGCGACATCTGTAACAATTTGTCATTGAAAGAGTGAACTCCCTGTCAACTATTCAGTGGATCAGGCGACAGGTCGTGAAGAAGTCGTAGGACTTATAGCACAAAGGTAAAGCGCATGAATATTGCTATAAAGTAGAAGCACAAGACATATATGGAAATAAAGGAAAGTAAGAGTGGGTGGAGAGCTGTACAAATTCACTGCTGACAGAGAGAAATGCTAGTAAGAATATAAGCGAGGTATTAAAATTGAAAATAGGGTTATGCAAATTACTTTACGTATTTCATGAGGGGATGGAGAAAGGGGAAAGTGGAGTTGATGTAGAAGATCAGCCATGATCTTATTGAATGGCGGAGCAGGTTCGGGGGCTGTATGGCCTACTCCTGCTCTTATGTTCTTATGTACTGCAAGAGAAATCTCTGAGCCAAATCAACTCATCCCAATCCCCAATGATTTTATGTTTAAAGGCAAGGTTGATGCACAGCAGGAGGGCAGAGCGTGCAAGAGCTGGTGTGCCCTATGACCAGAAACCACTCACTACATGTAAGGAAACCACAGATGAGTTATTTGCAAGGGAAATCTGGGTGGCTTTATAATGGCAGAGAATGGAGAAGCAAGTGGAACTATTAGCGTGGGCTGTATGGAGAATACATGAGTGATTCCACGGCCGGGTGCTTCTGGGGAGCCCACCTCTGGTACACAGCACGTGGTTTCCCAGATGTGCTCCCTCCGGGTACCACTCCCCACTGGGATTGACCCCTTTATGATTTGTATGATATGTTAAATGCATACACAACAATTGTTTAGAAGCGCATTAACGGTACATACAATAATAATACTAGGACAAATTTCCTGTTTCTGCACCTGGGGCACTGGCAGCTCTTATCATGAAACTGCCTCAATTTTAAAATTCTCATCCTTGTTTTCAAATCCCACCATGGCCTCGCCCCTCTGTATGTCTGTAACCTCCTCCAGCCCGACAACCTCCCGAGATTTCTGCGCTCCTCCAATTCTGGCCTCTTGCGCATCCCCGATTTTAATCGCTCCACCATTGGTGGCCGTGCTTTCAGCTGCCTAGGCCCTAAGCTCTGGAATTCCCTCCCTAAACATCTCCACCTCTCTACCTCTCTCTCCTCTTTAAAGATGGTCCTTAAGTCCTACCTCTTTGACCAAGCTTTCAGTCATCTGTCCTAATATCTCCTCTGCGGCTCGGTGTCAAATTTTGTTTGATAACGCTCCTGCGAAGCACCTTGGGACATTTTACTATGTTAAAGGTGCTATATAAATGTAAATTGTTGTTGTTGTTGGTGGTGTGCTAGATCCCCTCCCCCTACCACCCCTCGTTTATGCAGAGGTGGAAAGTTTACCCGACCGTACCCAAAAGGATAAATGTGCTTATGGACTCATAAGGGGTCATTTTCCACTGCTGGCCGGGAGCTTTGTCCACCGAGGAATGTTGGCCACCTGCTGTAGGTGATTTGCGGTCATTAATTAAAACGGTTGGAAAATCAAGCACAGCACAAGCCCAAATTTCCGAGGCGGGCTAGTGCAGGCGAGTCTGCCCACTGGCAACACAAAGTCAGAAAGCTGTCCCTGTCGTGTGCCACCTGCTGCTCTTCACAGAGCATGGAGAACTCAATTTTAATCCAATGAAATAAATCCAATAGGGAATTCAGGAGAAACTTCTTTACCCAGAGAGTGGTGAGAATGTGGAACTCGCTAGCACAGGGAGTAGTTGAGACGAATACCATAGATGCATTCAAGGAGAAGCTCGATAAACACATGAGGGATAAAGGAATAGAAGGATATGTTGATGGGGTTAGATGAAGAGGGGTGGCAGGAGGCTCATGTGGAGCATAAACACTGGCATGAATGGCCTGTTTCTGTGGTATAAATACTTTGTAATACTTTGTAATAGAATGGTTACAGGTTGCCCTGAGGGAGGATTCGGAGACCTAATAGGTGCTGATTATTCTATACTCAGACAATCCTGAAGAGATGTCCTTTAGAAGGGCCAATAGGACCTGTCAGTTGCTTCATATGTCAGTGGCAGTTCTGTGCCTCTGTGTAGCCTGAGGTACATAATAGGAGAAGTTTGCAACGCACAAGGACAAATGTAGCAGCAAAGCACATCCACCACAAGCACTGCAAAATGTAATAATATGAATTCACTTTCAGTGTATCTTGAAGGCCTCAGTCTTTCATTATGCAGAAAAGGAAGCAACAGGTTTCCAAAAGCCACACCAACCAGGTGGTTTATTCCTGAGATGTATCCTTTCAGGTGCCTGGAAGTTGTCGAGTGTGGCAACCTTCACTATAACTGATATTGCATTGCAGATGGTTGGCTGCACCTGCAAGTATTCACGAACCAGGCGGCACTCCTCAGGTGGGAAACCTGGTTGCCATAGGTGTGCCCACACCGTTGGAGGAGTACCTGCATCATGCGCCTCTATTTTCCCAGACCTACTTCTCCTAATGCAATAAGCCTGCCAAAACTCACATGCTCTTGGGCAGAAAACTCCTCTGTACTATTCCCTTCCTTTAACGCTTCCATATCTCACTTGTGTCAGGTCTGGCCTAGAGTTAAATACTCACTTTGCAGTTTGATCCCGCAGCTGCAGAAAGATGAATAGGTTCAGCATCAATGACTTTAACAAAACTGCAGCAAGCGGTTCATCAATCTGTTTTTGGAAGGGTAGGAATCCACAGAACAGCACTACGCACTGATAATGAATCCGACAGTGCTTTCTACCAACTTTGCAGCACATTTTCCTCTCTCTACCTTTTGACTAAAAGTAGTGAAGAGGGTAAAACATGGCCTTAAATAACAACCTCAATCAGTTTGTATTTGCAATCAACAATCTTCATTGTTGAACGGTGCCTGCATATGACAGAAATGATATAAATGAGGTAATATCGCTTTCAGCATTAAAAGATGTCAAACGATCACTGGTTTACTGAGTAAATCAAGTTGTAGGATTTTTAATTAAAGAAACAGAAAATGCTGGAAGCACTGGGCAGGTCAGGCAGCATCTGTGGAGAGTGGATGGTAAGGTTAATATTTCAGGTCGATGACCCTTCGTCAGAACACTGAAACGTTAACCCGAACCGTCCTCTCTCCACAGATGCTGCCTGACTGTTGAGTGTTCCCAGTGTTTTCTGTCCTGATTTCAGATTTCCAGTGCCTGCAGTATTTTGCTATTTGCAGGATGTTTACCGGTGTTTTGGGGATCGCATTCCTCCATTCCATCAGTTTTTCCATGAAAACAGCACGCTGGTGGTTTTGACCAGGAGTGAACAGTCAAAGATACAGAGTCTAAGTTAACGGGCACCTCCACTAGTTGTCAACAGATCCTTGTGGTTGCTGTTTCAGGTAATAACAATTCTAAAAATACATTTAAAAAAAATTCTGTAGCAGGTATCCTCTACTACAGTTTGGCAAATTAGTAATAGCTGTTCTCCTAAGAAAACAAGTTATTTGCTTTAGTTACACAAAGTTTGAATTAATAATAGCCCTGTTTTTCCTTTATTTGCACAATGTTCGAATTAATTATAGCCTTTTTCCTTGTTTTACACAATGTTCCAATTAATTACATCCCTGCTAAAAATATATATAAGGAGCTCCTCAAAGGCTTTCCTAGTGTAATTATTTGTGACAGAGACATATCAAATAATGACTTCTTGACTACAAGTGTTTATATGAAATTCATGTTGGCTCACATTATTAGCTCATGCAAAATCCCTAGTCGGGAATCAGGGCTGGGGGCAATATCTGGGCCGGGGGTTTGGGGCAAAGGTTCCAGGAACGGGGTCGGGGATTGGGGCTGGGGGAGAGCTCTGGGTCAGGACTAGGGTTCCAGGATTGGGGTCGGGGTTCAGGACCAGGTTTGGGGATCACGGGGGTGGGGGCCGGGAATCGAGTGGGCCAGTGAATCGTGAGAGGAAGCCGGAAGGGGGGGATTGACAGGGTGGATGCTGAGAGGATGTTTCCCCCTAGTGGGGGGTATCTAGAACTAGGGGGCATAGTTTCAGAATAAGGGGTCGCCCATTTAAGACGGAGATGAGGAGAATTTCTTCTCTCAGAGGGTCGTGAATCTTTGGAATTCTCTACCCCAGAGAGCTGTGGAGGCGGAGTCATTGAATATATTCAAGGCGGAGATTGACAGACATTTGAACTACAAGGGAGTCAAGGGGTATGGGGAGAGAGCGGGAAAGTGGTGTTGAGGCCGAGATTGGATCAGCCATGATCTTATTGAATGGCAGAGCAGGCTCAAGGGGCTGATTGGTCTACTCCTGCTCCTGTTTCTTATGTTCTTATGGAAGGAAAGGATAGGAGGCCAAGGTTTGGAAGAGGAGGCCATGGGTTGGGATTGGAGGCTGGGGGTGTCGGAGGATTGGGCGTCTGGAGAGGAGGTCAGGAATGGTGATGATCGGGTGGGGTGAGGGGGTCTGGAGCGACAGACCATGTTCTTTAAACGTGGGCTCCATATTCAGGTAAGTGAATTTCAAAAACTCACCTTGTAGGTCGGAGGTGATCCCAAGGTTTCGTATTACTAAGTGCAGCCGGCGCTGGTAAACCAGTCTTGCAGTGGGAGCCTCAAGCAGGCGTTAGGTCCCTTATTTGCATATGCAAAGGACCTGCCTGCTTCAGTCATGGGTAAAGCACGCCTAATTTTTTTCCTTTCCCCATATGGCAGACGACGCACTTCCTGCCGCCATATTGGGGGCTTAGTAGGCCAGTTAGCGACCATTTTTCGAGCGCTGTGCGGCCATATTAATAGGCCGTTATGAATGGAAAGGTTTTTAGTGATAGCTACTGGGGATTGAGAGTTAGCAAGCTGAAAAGATTTTTAGGAACTAATCCAGTTAGCTAGCTGCAACTTACAGTGCAGGCTGAGGGAAGTCTTAAACTGATCTCTCTGAACGTATAGTTAGCGATTACTGGGAGTATTCATTCTTAGTAGGGCATTTGGAAAATCACAATGCAGTCAAGCAGAGTCAGCATGGTTTTATGAAAGGGAAATCATGTTTAACAAATTTGCTGGAGTTCTTTGAGGATGTAACGAGCAGGGTGGACAAAGGTGAGCCAGTGGATGTGGTGTATTTGGATTTCCAGAAGGCATTCGATAAGGTGCCACATAAAAGGTTACTGCATAAGATAAGAGCTCATGGAGTTGGGGGTAATATATTAGCATGGATAGAGAATTGGCTAACTAACAGAAAGCAGAGAGTCGGGATAAATGGGTCATTTTCCGATTGGCAAACGGTAACTAGTGGGGTGCCACAGGGATTGGTGCTGGGGCCTCAACTATTTACAATCTACATTAATTACTTGGATGAAGGGATCGAGTGTAATGTAGCCAAGTTTGCAGATGATACAAAGATGGATGGGAAAGCAAATTGTGCAGAGGACTCAAAGAATCTGCAAAGGGATATAGACAGGCTAAGTGAGTGGGCAAACATTTGGCAGATGGAGTATAATGTGGGAAAGTGCGAGGTTATCCACTTTGGCAGGAAAAATAAAAAAGCAAATTATTATTGAAATGAAGAGAGATTACTAACTGCTACAGTTCAGAGGGACCTGGGGGTCCTTGTGCATGAAACACAAAAAGTTAGCATGCAGGTACAGCAAGTAATCAAAAAGGCAAATGGAATGTTGGCCTTTATTTCAAGGGGGTTGGAGTATAAAAGCAGGGAAGTCCTGCTACAACTGTACAGGGTATTGGTGAAACCACACCTTAAGTACTGCGTACAGTTTTGGTCTCCTTATTTAAGGAAGGATATACTTACATTGGAGGCAGTTCAGAGACGATTCACTAGGTTAATTCCAGAGATGAGGGGGTTGAATTATGAGGAAAGGTTGAGCAGGTTTTGCCTATACTCATTGGAATTTAGAAGAATGAGAGGTGATCTTATTGAAACATATAAGATACTGAGGGGGCTCGACAAGATAGATGCAGAGAGGATGTTTCCCCTCGTAGGGAAATCTAGAACTCGGGGGCATAGTTTCAGAATAAAGGGTCGCCCTTTTAGAACTGAGATGAGGAGGAATTTCTTCTCTCAGAGGGTCGTAAATCTGTGGAATTCTCTGCCGCAGAGAGCTGTGGAGGTTGGGGTCACTAAATACATTTAAGGTGGAGATAGACAGATTTTTGCAAGATAAGGGAGTGAAAGGTTATGGGGAGTGGGCAGGGAAGTGGCTTTGAGCCCAAGATCAGCCATGATCTTACTGAATGGCGGAGCAGGCTCGAGGGGCCAAGTGGCCTATTCCTGGTCCTATTTCTTATGTTCTTATTCTTGTTTCAGCCACAGTTTCAAAGACTCATAATATTTAAGCACAGAAGGAGGCCACCTCAGCTCATTATGCCTGTGTTACTGCTAGCTCACCACCAGAATCTTATTTTTCAGTTCTTTCTCTCATAACCTTCAATATTTTTCCTATTCACGTGTTTATCCAACTCCGCCTTAAGTGTTGTGACTGAACTGGCCTCAATAACCACTTGTGGTAATATATTCCTTATTCTATTAATCTTTTGCATGAAAAAAGACTAACCGCCCCTTTATACTTCTAGTACCAGTCCTAAATTTTATGCTCCCTAAATGGTACGAACCAGTAAAAATAATCTTTCACTATTTACTTCTCAAACCTTTTCATAACTTTGAACACTTCTATTAGATCTCCATTTAACTTCAGCTGCTTCAGTGAATACTACAATAGTTTTTCAAGTCTCTAATCAGTATTAAATCCTTTCATCCCTGGTATCATCTTACTGATTCTGCGTTGCAACGTTTTCTAAGCTCCAATATAGTGCAAGGTCCAAAACTGCACACGCTGCTGTAACTGTGGCCTAACCAGTGCCTTGTACAGAGTCTAGAACATAATCAACAGCAGAAGCAGGCTATCCTGTTCCTGTGCCTGTGGCTATTGGATCGCCCGGGCAGAGTGGATACAGGAAAATCGGGCGGGAAGGTGTCCACGCCCCTCACGCAGCCCACCCGACTTTCCATCCACTTGAGACATCACTGTTAGAAGTGGCTGAGGCTGCGAGGATTAACTTCTCTAAAGAGAGAGTGCGCAATTATCTGATTGAAAATGGAATTGAAGGTAATAATAATTGATATTACATAGAATTACACAGAATTTACAGCACAGAAACAGGCCATTCGGCCCAAATGGTCTGTGCCGGTGTTTATGTTCCAAACGAGCCTCCGCCCACCCTACTTCATCTAACCCTATCAGAACGTGGTGGTCTTTTGTTTGAAGATCAAGGGACGTTTATGCAGAATTGTCCCCCCAAGAGATGAAATGGGCAGTACAGCATTCAGCTTGGAGTGCACTGTAAACAGTCTGTAGTTTCGTGGGCTAGTGGCCTTTTATTCTATGCTTTCTTCTGTTTCTTCAGGAGCAGACAAAACAAATGGGGTCTAGTTTAAAAAAATATATAATTATCATCACAAAATGTTAAATCAGATTAATCAATTATTTCAGAAAAATCATTGAATTAAATATTTATTATGGTAGGGGTTGGATTTTTATGTGTTAAGGTGCAGCAAAATTATGAATCTTCCATAATTTAATTATACTTAATGCTCGAGAGGAAATTGTCCCCCTCCGTTAAATGAAATCTCTTGTTTGTAGAACTGAAGTGCCGCATACTTTAGCTTTATTCTAACAGAGTTTAACTAGTAGATAAATAAAATCAGCATATTCGTGAATGCAGGATGGCACACGGAGATAATTACTGCAGACAGCTTTAACTTTAAACAGCATTACCACAAAGCACTGCCCCGCTACGACATTATAATCACCACCAACAGACTTCACTGTAAAGCTTGCTCAATTATTCAGGTATTTAAAGGTAAATCTGTAATTCCCTAAAATAAGTCAAAAGCGATAGCCTCACCTTTGTCAGGAGTATCTCACTAATAAATGGCTTCTGCAATTTAATTAGTAAGCCCTCAGCCTGTGGTTTTGGCGTGTAATCAGTACAGGAGCAGTTCCGACAACCTGACGGGTGGAAGCTGCTTCTTTCAGTTACCATTGCCAGTAATATCCATTTTGAGTAGACCTGTAATTATATTGCATGGTTAATACCAGTTTCTTTAAAAAGAATTGCATGCCATTTACATAATAATTTAATAAATCCCTCTTCATTTGGTTTTATTGATATTCATCGACAATAAATGTCATGTTATTTGGCCAGGTATGAGTGTGAAGATAGAAATTGTTATTGTCCGAAGCTGCTTGGGCCGGAGATTAGCCAGACTTCATGGCTCACCTGAAGACCGAGCTAGCCCAGTTCATGCGATCCTGAGGAAGCGCTTCCAAACTTTCCTCTCCGGCTGACCACCAACAGGTGCTGGTTTTCAGTGAGGTGGAAAGAGAAACTTCAGTAACTGGAAAGCAAAGAGCTGTTCGGGTCTTCACATCTGCGGGCAAAAGTTGACTATCAAAGGTGACCAGCAGAACGCTGAGCAGCAGATTTTCCTGTTCCCCCGCCTGAGGCTATTGGATAGCCTGGGCACGCAACAGATGCAGGAAAATTGGGTGGGTGGAGGAGCCAACATTCCTATTAGAGCCCGCCCAATTTTCCAGCCATTAATGGGCTCTGTTAGGAATGTGCCCTCCTCCCTCCCAGAGTTTCCTATATTCGCTGCACCTAGATGATCCAATATGCCCCAGGAGCAGGAACAGGAAAATCCACCCTAAATGTCTCAAGTTTAGTAGACTGAGCCAGTGAAGGAGTGCAAACTCTTTGAAACAATTTATTTTTAATGGGAAGGAGTGGAACTGGGTTTGGCAGCAGATATTCATAAAGATGAAAAGAAATCCTAATCAGTGTAGAAAACAGCTTGAAATAATCACAGTTTGAGTTACTACAGGCAAGTTCCACCCATTAGCAAACACACACACAATACCACCAGAACTATAGGTGTCTATTCACCCCGCTACAAACAAGGATGTTACTAGATTAATCCCTCACATCTTATAAAGTCGGAGATAGAATTGCTCTATGCATTAGAGCTAGTGAACGCACTTTAGTTTAATGTAATGTGGCACATTAGCATCAACCAACATCACTAAATCAGATTATCTGGTCATTATCACATTACTGTTTGTGGGAGCTTACTGTGCACAATTTTGGCTGCTGTGTTTCCTACATTGCAACAGTGACTGCACTTCAAAAGTGCTTCATTGGCTGTGAAGCGCTTTGGGATGTCCTGAGGTCGTGAAAGGCTCTATAGAAATTCAAGTTCTTTCTAAGGCAGCATTAGCAGGTTTTTGCCCATCCTCCAAAAATTCCGCCCAGGACTGAATTGGTCTTTAGCACATGTTAATGCACGGGCCTGAGGGATAGTTTACTGATTTTGCCCTTCTGACAGCGAGTCTCACCTACCGGTAGAGTGCATCGGAAAATCGTGCGCGGCACAGCCCTGAATCTCGGCAACGTGCTGCCAACAGGCAAAGCTCCCTGCCGGGAGCGTGAAGTCAGGAAGTTGCCCATCTGGAGCTAACCTTTTCTTTCTGGCTTATTGAGGATTTGTTCAGCACTAATTAAAGGCGGGCATGCAAATTTATACTTACTTTCTTTCGAAACTAAACTGTTTTAATGGTGCCTGCTGTAAACGCAGCGTGAAAGCACAATTGTCTGAGGTTTACCATGGAGCAAAAAAGAAAGACTTGCATTTCTATAGCGCTTTTCACGACCACCGGATGTCCAAAAGTGCTTTACAGCCAATGAAGTACTTTTTGAAGTGTAGTCACTGTTGTAATGTAGGAAACGCAGCAGCTAATTTGTGCACATCAAGGTCCCACAAACAGCGATGTGATAATGACCAGATAATCTGTTTTAGTGATGTTGATTGAGGGATAAATATTGGCCAGGACACCGGGGATAACTCCCCTGCTCTTCTTCGAAACAGTGCCATGGGATCTTTTACATCCACCTGAGAGAGCAGACGGAGCCTCGGTTTAATGTTTCATCCAAAAGATGGCACCTCCGACAGTGCAGCTCTCCCTCAGCACTGCACTGGAGTGTCAGCCTAGATTTTTGTGCTCAAATCTCTGGAGTGGGTCTCGAACCCACAACCTTCTGACTCAGAGGTGAGAGTGCTACCAACTGAGAGCCACGGCTGACACTGAGCAGTGCAAGAGAGACCTTCAAGAGCTCCTCATCTGTTTCAGTCCACGAAGCAGAGAAGAGTGGGAGGAACCTGTGGCCACTGGAGGAGGGCCTCCAGGAAGCAATACTGCCCAAAGCAGCGTGCCTACTGCCAGTGAGAGAGTGCCCCTGATCATCAAGGAGCAACGCTCAACATCTCACCAAGGAAGACATATCTGATTGCGCCATTTCCTGGAACCAGATCAACATCCAAGGAAAAATATCAGCACTGCGCTGCCAGTTGAAGTAAAGGTGGCAATGGCATTAAAATTTTGCAATCAGCACCGCGCATGATCAGCTCATTGGTAACAGGCGTTGAGCGGCCTAATCAGTGGTCCTTAAAGGGTCCGCTTCAGGCCGCTCAGTAAACAGCCCAGATAAGTTTTTAAAAAATTTTTGTGGAGCCAGAAGGAACATGATGCTTGCAGCTCAGCTCCACGGAGCAGCTGACAGAATTTCCAAACCCCATCCGACCGGCAAGCCACTTCTGAGCGCAGATAGTAGCCAAATGAGTCCCAGCCCTCAAAATGGCTCGGGCCTCAGAGTCAGGACCTTGGGTGGCAAGTGCAAGTGTTCCTCCCGCCCCCTGCCCGAAGTGAAAATGTGCCCCTCTATGTTCCCTTGCTGTCTGTGACACAAAGCAGCTTACTGCGTTGAATTTGGTCTTGTCTTACAAAGTGTTTTTCAGTCCGACTTTGAAAGGATTGGAGAAGCACATGCAAGGGCACGTGTGAAAGACTCGATATCTAGTTCAGACCAAAAGGGGGCGGGGTCATACTATTATGCCCCTGGGTTATGCTATTGTATAGTTAGAGATTGGGTACTACAGGCACACTTAGACACTCAGGCCGCTAATTTAATAGCACTCAGAGGGTGGGTTTGGAGGTGGGTCTGCTGTCAAAATAGCAAAGATTGACAGTGGGTAGGAAACTCGCTGTCAACCCGCCTCCACGCGAGTCTCCCAGGTGTCGGGTCAGTCAGCGGAGAACTGACCCGACACCAAGCGGTGGGGGATACAATTCAGCTACTTAAATGGCTTGTTAAGAGCCAATTTAAGACTATTTTGAGGCTTCCTTCAAATTTTATGTTCTCCCCCACGGGTTACCCGCTGCTCGGGGAACACGCCAGCTCAGGCTGGCGTGAGTTGAGTCTGCTCTGATGTATCTGATAAGCTGACAGCTGCAGAAGTGGTGTAAAGGATGCCATGTTGCAGATGGTGAGTTTCAGAGCACATAAACTGTTGGATACTGCATTTTTTATACATATAGAGATTTCTTTAGCTTACAAGTTTTTAGATCCAACTATATGTCCAGTGCCACCTTATTGGAACAACCTCTCTCACCATTGACAGATCGCTTCTGTCATCTCACCTGCAGCTGCCATCTATTGCAGCAACATCGGTGCCCTTGAAAAAATCAGACCTTGGTCCTCTGAATCCTTCCACGATCAGCCCCAACACCAACATCACCAGGCACACCAACATCACCAACAACATCACCAACCTTCTCCGCCATCACCTGATGCTGCACAGGACACAAGGCATCATCCCCTGACAACATTGCTGCCCGGGAGGCTAGCAATGGCATCACCGTGGCCAGATTTTCTTCACTTCACACTGTAAACCGTGGCTGCCACATGATGCACCAGGTTGACACCATCCCACACCAGCACCGTGAAGCATCCCTTTAATGTTCAAGCCATTCCATGCACACTCATCACTATAGCGGGGGATTGTGGGGGGGGGGGGGGAGTGAAGTTATGTCTCGACATTCACTGGAACTCAGCAAGACACTTCTCAAGGTGTGCACAGATCTGTCCAATAAGGGGCAGTGTTGAAAAAATAGATTTCAGTGGATCACGAAACAACAAATTACCAGAAACTTCACATGGACATTGGCTAAACCTCTCAAGTGCCTACCCTTCTGTGTTGTTAGTTGGTATGCTTGCAGTAGGATGAGGGTGAGTGTGAGGGGTGGCTAGTGAGATAGGTAAATAATAAAGTAGATAGAGAGGGTTGGGTGGAGTTGCAAGGTAAGTTGGTGTGAGTAAGGATGTGCAGGAGAAGGGTATGGAAGGCAGAGTGATGGGGATGTGCTGAGTGGTACAGCAGGGTGAGTTTGAGTGTGGCTTTGCAGTAACATTTTGTGATCCACTGAGATCATTGAAAGGTTGGCGCCACTGCAGCCAGGGACCCCTGATGACATCCCTGCTTTTGCCCTCCTGTACAATGTGCAACCAGGCTGCGTTGGTGTCCTGGGGAGGTCTCTTCTGCCCTTGGAAGGGAAGAGAACCTCCCTGCGTGCTGTGACTCCCTCCATAAGCAACACCTCAATGCTGTCAAACACTGACAGAACAACTGTCAAAATCCATGTGGACATGGTCCCTTTAAGGAAACCGGCTGCTGGCACGTCATCAAATGATGTCATCAGACCCACTTCCTGTTAATTGGCCGGCAAGCCCGCAGGGCGGGCTTAACAAGGCCAATCAAGGGAAAATCCCATTTACAGAGCGGTTGCAACTGGGAGCGGGACCGGAACCAGGAAACCAGTTCTCCCACTCCCATCCCGCCTCCTCCATTAAATTTGCGGCCTCAGACTACTTATGGGCGTGTCCACCCCATTCTACTTAAGATACTATCTAAGGCAAGACCCCAAATTTGTAATAGTGAGATCATCTGCAAACAGATAGGTCATGCTAAAGCGGAACGTTAACCAAGCGAATGGAAACTGGAAATGCCCAAGCCCTCTAGAATCTAAGATAGTGAATATAATTAATTACTGCTTTCTCATCCAGTGCATTAGGCCTCTCATCTTGTCCTAGGTATGGTAAATGACCCAGATAACTAATCGAGAATGGGTGACAGTAGGCAAAGTATGGTTAAATTTGACATCAACAACAACAACTTGTATTTATATAGTGCCTTTAATGTAGTAAAATGTCCCAAAGTGTTTGATCTGGGATAAACCAATACCACATACCAATACTTGGGTATACAACTTTAATAGGGCAAATTCAAGATAATAAAGCTTAAATAAATCAACTGCAGCATAATATTTAGGAAAACTTAATTTAGGACAAATGGAATAGCCTTAAAGACATACTAATGAGCATACAGGGTAAGGACATACCAATGACTAGGAAGGACAGATTAAAGGAACATGACACTAAATGGATTAATCAATACAAACAGAAATAAGCAAAGGAGAAACACTACATAGCCTGTTGAGAGAAAGATGAGGGAAAGTACTGGAACAAATACCAGGACTTCCAAAAAATGTAGAAGAGATGGAACTAAAAATGGGCACTGCGTAAAATTCAATCGCAACAGTAAGACATTCTTCCATAATTATAAAGCAAGAGGGTTATCAAAAAAAAGTGACATCACTTATGCAAACTGAGGATGAACTAAAAATAGTTAACATATTAAATGATTACATCAGTAACTTGCTAAACAATGGAATCAATCATTAGAAATAAAATTGAGGATTGCCTGCAAGAAAATAATGTAGTAAGTGGTTTGCACAACAGACAGATTCCACCTGACCAGGAAGTGATATCCAAAGTGGATATTGGAAAACCCTATCATGTAGTGTATCTAGACTTCCAGAAAGCTTTCATAAAGTTCCACTTGAAAGGTTGCTATAAAGCTAATGTAGTGGGTATCCTAGATAAAACTTGGAAGTGGATGAAGAATTGTAATAAAGAGCTGAGGTGGCAGGTATTAATTTGGAGAATGATGTTGGGCTGGGGAGGTGTGCCAAGAAAAGTGCCCCAGGGATCAGCATCTGGGCTCTTTACTATTTCCGATTATCTAAAGGATCTGGTTCCAGAAACACAGGTGTTAAAAACCCACAGCCCTTCTGGCACAGTCCAGCCTTAATCCCAGTGGGAGTACATTGGAAAGGCTACAAAGTAGGCCGGGACCTGGATAAGCTGGGTCGCAACTTAACTTTGATGTTCCTGCTTGGTCTTGTTGTGGATGAACCCACCATCCATCTCAAACAAGGCCACCAACACATGAGGGAGAGGAGGCTGTGGGAGGAGGGAGGTTGACTCTCTGCCAGAAGTTTACATGTCCCTAGTCTGGGAAATGCCAATCAGGAGATCAGCGCCAGTACACCTTGAAGAATGAGGCCTGGGACACAGCTGGATCCCTTGAAGATTTACTAAACAGGTAGGATTATTCCAGCCCCCTTATAATTAAAGGACCTGCCCAGGACCCTGCAAACATCAGTGAAATCAGTGCAGCAGGTCCCAGGAGGCACATCCCAGCACTTAACCCGAAACATGTCCAGTCATTGAAGAGCAGCAATTAACAACACAAACAGAATGTTGAGCTATTTGAGATAATTTTATGAAACCATACTCCTGGCGAGAGCCTCATCCACCAGGGCCACATATTAGGAATTCAGGCACATGAGCCCCAGAATTTTCCTTTTAGTAATTCCATATTGCTCAATTAGTGGAGTTTAAACTGAGGCTGTCCCACTGAAGCTGCTTAGTACAGTACTCCGGTTGGTCTGCGTCTGGAATATGGTGTTCAGTTCTCGGAATGGAGGCACAAGGGAAATCTCCAAGCCCTGCAAACAGTACAGAGAAGGACCTCAATGGGATGATGTTTGTGTCAGGGTACATGAGAAAAGGTTAGGAAAATGTGATCTCTTCAACCTTCAGGGGAAACAAATGCAAGGGGACCTTATAGAGGTATATACTATACTCTAACAAACAGAAAAGGTAATCCTGAGCACTGTTTCAAGTTAAATTGCTGCACAATGGGACACAAGTATGAAATGATAAAAGGCAAGTTAGGGGTGATGTCGGGAAGTATTTCTTCACACAAAGAGTGATCAATACCTGAATAAGCTTCTGGGTGGGATAGTGGAGGGAAATGTTCTGGAATTCTTCAAGATTCAGCTGGATGTTGTGATAAGTGGGGTGGGGGGGGGTGTGTGTGGTTGGTGGAGCAGGAGGAACTATTGATGTTTATGGAAGGATGAACTAGGTGGGCCGAATGGCCTCCCTCATATGTACTTTGTGATCTTTGTGAAGCCGTAGCACAGGAGGAGGAGAAGGCGGAGGATGATGATGAAGAGTAGACAGAAACTCAGCAACCGTTGCAGGAGGCAGCATAGATTCACGAGGGTCTGCGAGGGTTTTTTCTTAAAGCCTGCCTTTATGTTTGGTTGAACATTCTTGTTTTTTTCATATATACAACAATCCCTCAAAGGTTCTGATTATGTGGAAGCATTCGATTTCAGAAGTAAGCAATGACTATAAAGTTTAAGGCGATGAGTTGTGTTTTTATTAAGACTAACAGTTAGGGTGGAGTATGTTTAACGTGATGTGCTTTACCCCTTGTGGTACACATTTTAGTACACCATGGTATTTCTGCTCTACTACTCCGAGGTGATGCACTATTGGAAAGAATAAACACAGAGATAGCATGAGGGGTCTGCTTCAGATCTGCTTGAGGTTTAGCTGACCACTTACCTCATGATGTGCCAGACCTAGACAGTCCTGCCTGTGTGCTAGGAATAGCCTGTGCTTTTTTTGGCTGCAGGGGGTTGCTTGCTTTGAGGGGCTTCTCTTTTCATTTTCCCTAACAGGAAAAGATAAACGTGCAGTGAATGAACAAACATCTTGCACTGTGGGTTTCGGACAGCATCGCAATGTTATGGCCTCAAGCGTAGCTTAGCTGAATGTAAAGCTCCTTCGTGAGAATGAGAGGCCAGAGTTGGAGGAACGCAGAGTTCTTGGAGTGTTGTAGGGCTAGAGGAGGCTACAAAGATAGGGAGGGGTGAATCCATGGAGGGAACTGAACATGAGGATGAGGATGAGAATTTTAAAATCGAGGCATTGGTGGACGGTGAGCCAATGGAGATCAGCAAACACAGGGGTGATGGGTGAACGGGACTTGGTGTGAGTTAGGATACGGGCAGCAGAGTTTTGGATGAGCTCAAGTTTATGGGGGTGGAAGATGGGAGGCCGGCCAGGAGAGCATTGGAATAGTGATTCCTACCAGTCCAGTGATTGTCCATCTAGCTGCATTCCTGCAGTTCTTTTCCAATTCACTGCCCAGTTGTGCGTTACTTTTAGTGCACCCTGATGCACTCCAGTTTCTAAAAAGTGCACAGAATAAAACTGTGCATTCCTACGACGGCGCAAAAGAGGCAAAACTTGTAACTCCCATTTGGTGCACCATCCGTGCACTAAGACACATCTCACCTTGTAACTTTTCTTTTAAAAATCAAAGAAATTAGTTCAGAACAAAGAACCCACCAATTCCCTTGTGACTACATAAACAGCAGCAATTCTATCAACTTCTGCCATAACTGTGGAAAATAAATGTTGGGAAAGGGTAAATGGCAGTCTGCATGTTCCAAGGGACATTCTGTCCTTTTGGATGTGCACCATTATTGAACCCAAATTGACCATACTGGGATAAATTCTTGGTGTTTGAACTTCTGTTTAATTCAGGTCCATGATTTCTATCCTTGTACTCGGTCAACAACCCAAACCTCGATTATGAAGGAGGACATTTTCAAGAAGAGTCATTCACAGGAGTGTCGTTGAAATGATTTTCCGAGAATTGCTAAGATGGGCACAATCAAACCCTATTAAAATTAGTCACACAGTGGTTTTGCAGATTCGAGAGTGAAGATTATGCAGGGAACTCTGATTCCAAATCAGTATATTATATATTCCATTAAACTGTACAATGTAAGGAACAGTGCTGTCCTGTGTATCTGTAATTTGCGACTTGTATGAAGTTCTGACACATTCAGTATCATCATGTTCTGTCCAGAATTGCTGGGAGCTTGAGCCAAAAACAGCACTAGTAAGTCCACTGTGAAAGGAACATAATTCTGCCTTATGTCAGATATGGCAACAGTATAAAACATTGCACATTTGAAAACTCCTAAAATTACTTAATATAAATAAGTCTATAAATAACGCAATTCAACAAGAGAAAATGTCAACATATTAAAAATCATGGTTGCTCATGAAAGTTTAATAATTCATCTTTCCCCCCAAAATGTCACAGTTACTGATCTGCTAGCACCTGAACTCCTGTCTGTAACCTGCATGTTCAAGGTCCAATTAGATTACAGTTGGCTCATTGTGTAATGAGCACCCTAAACCCAATGTGCAAATTATTGCATTAGTTTGTTTATCTATATTAGCGAGAAAGCAGAAGGAAACTGGTTAGCTTATGTATGCCAAACCAACCAGCATAACTCACTATTAGCACTGCTTGTAATTACTTGTCATGGGTGGGAATGGCCATCATGACTTCACAAGAAAAAAAACAGGTTACCACAATTTGTGAGATACAACCATTTGCGTGACCAATGTTATCTGTGCCCTTGACAATGTCTTTATAAATGATCATAATGTAGCATTGAAATTGCTAGTGCTTGATTGGTTGATAGGCCTTCTGTTGATCCAGCTAAAAAAAAAAGTTGCTATCATTTTCAGTTTTTAAGTTTAGTTAGTTTGATTAGAATCCTTTGCATTCTTACCCCTTCCCTCTGCCATCACCCCACTGCTGCCTTCTTCCATAACATGTCCCCTTCAGTTGGCACTTCAAGCGGCTCTGAGCTGTGTACTTCTCCAGTTGGTACCATCAATACTACTCATAAGAGGCAGTTAGACTATTTATTGTAAGTATAATACTGTTCAAACCAGATGTAATTCAGTGGGGTGGATCTTGACTTTGTTCGATAGTGTAAAACGGGTGACACCTTTTATGTCTCTCCCGATTTTATATTTCCATTGAAGTCAAATGGAAAACGAGCTGCTGACTCGCTATCACCCTTTTCACACCACCGCGCAAAGCCAAGATCTGTCCCGGGGGGCGGGGGGGGGGCAATTTTAACCCTACTCGCTCAGCGACAACAACAACAACTTGTACTTATATAGCGCCTTTAACGTAGTAAAACGTCCCAAGGCGCTGCACAGGAGTATTTTAAGACAAAAAATTTTACACCGATCCACATAAGGATAAATTTGGACAGGTGACCAAAAGCTTGGTCAAAGAGGTAGGTTTTAAGGAGTGACTTAAAGAAGGAAAGAGAGGTAGCGAGGCGGAGAGGTTTAGGCAGGGAATTCCAGAGCTTAGGGCCTAGGCAACAGATGGCACGGCCACCAATGGTTGAGTGATTATCATCAGGGATGCTCAAGAGGGCAGAATTAGAGGAGCACAGATATCTCATGGGGTTGTGGGGCTGAAGGAGATTACTGAGATAGGAAGGGGCGAGGCCATGGAGGGATTTGAAAACAAGGATGAGAATTTTGAAATCGAGGTGCTGCTTAACCGGGAGCCAATGTAGGTCAGCAAGCACAGGGGTGATGGGCGAACGGGACTTGGTGCGAGTTAGGACATAGGCAGCCGAGTTTTGGATGACCTCAAGTTTACATAGGGTGGAATGTGGGAGGCCAGCCAGGAGTGCGTTGGAATAGTCAAGTCTAGAGCTAACAAAGGCATGGATGAGGGTTTCAGCAGCACATGAGCTGAGGTAAGGGCGGAGATGGGCGATGTTACGGAGGTGGAAGTAGGCGGTCTTTGTTATGCTGCGGATATGTATTCGGAAGCTCGTTTCAGGGTCAAATATGACACCAATGGGGCGATTTTCCCAATGGAGGTGGATTGGAGGCGGGTTTCAGTTTGGGCGGGTTCCAAACCCACCTCCACTGTGAGGTGGGAAAAATTTGCGATTTTTCCCCTAATTGGCCAGTTGATTTCAGAGGTGTGTGTGGGTTCCCCTGGGCCAATTAGTCTTTTGGGACTGAAACTCGTTTCTGCTGACGTCACTTATCCAGCTTCATTTAAGGGCTGCTTGCTGCATTGGCTCATTCCACTGGTTTTTGGTCGATGCTGCACCACCTCCAAGCTGTTATCTCCTTGAAGAATGGCCAGCTCCAAGGCAAGGGCCTCCCCGAGGTTCTCGGATGAGGCGCTGGGTATGCTGGTTGAGGGGGCGAGAGCTAGCAGGGAGGTGCTCTTCCCCTCATCTGGGAGGAAGAGGCCTCCCAAAGAAACCGTGGCTGTGTGGGTCCAGCTGGCAAGGGATATAACCTCCAGATCTGTGTGCAGATTGGGTGATTGATTCTGTTTATTGATGAAATGCCATCCCTGTGAGAATGTATTAAAATTAGGTGATGGCGTGATGGCATCTGCTATTTCTGCTTAGGCAGCTCCACATTGCGGGCTCTGCGACACTTGCGTGGTCAGGTTGGTGGGCAGAGTGAAAGGAGGCCAGAGAGTCATGTCCATTGTCTATCATGTGTTAAGAAGGAGCCAAGCACATGTGCCACAATGGGCAACCTATGCAAATCTGGCCAGGATGAGAGCATTCCTTGCACGACGCGCTTCCATGTGCTGGCGCCTTCTGCCCTGTGCAGCATCAGGTGGGTGAGCAGGAGGTTGGGGCTTCTGCTGCTGAGCTGCCTAGTTTTGCTGTTGCCGTGGCTGCTCCTCATCCGATTCTGAGGTCAATGGTGAAAGGAAATAAATGGTTCCCATGCTGCTGGCAGATACCTCCGTTGGGGAAGCGCTCAGTCCAAGCGGGGAGAGGGTCTTCCAAGGGGTCCCACAGTTGAGCGATAGAAGCTGCAGCACCTCCGACTTCAGTAGGCCTGCTAAAAGTGCTGAAAGACCTTTGGAACAAAAGTTCTGCCACCTGCAACTGCTCCCTGATGAAAGCTCCGTTTTAATGGTGGAGCTGCAGCTGTGAGGAGGCCACCCACTTGTCAACCCTGCCAGGGTTAGCTGGCGTGGTTTAGGAGGGTCATGCAACATGCTGAAAATGTGGTAAAATAACAAAGGCCTGTCAAAATAGGATTATAGAGGCCCTTAACTACTAATTAAGGTTCTTAACTACCTCTCCCGACTGATGGAGGTGGGACCGAATTGCACCCATCAAACCCGCCTCCGGCAAAATTGCACGAAGGTGGGTTGGAGGCGGGTTCCGAACCCGCCCTCAGTTTTTGCCATTTTGCCAACTGTCCCGCCTCCAAACCCGACCTCGGGGAACCCCGCCAAGGTGTAGGAGATGAGTAGGAGGTCTGCAGGGGTCGGAGGGGTCTGAAAGTGCAATGTAGAGGTGAGTGATGGGTGCAAGTGTGGAGTGGTAAGTATGTGAGGTGAGTGTAAAGTGTTAGAAAATGTTCACTTACCTTTGTTTCTGCCTACAGCATTCAGCCGCTGTGGAGCCGGAGTCCTGACATCTCCATTGCAGATTTCACAGACTGGCTGTTGGATCCTCCGAACCAACAGCCAGGTGATTTTTGCAAACTTGAAAGGTTTGATGAGTCCTGAACATAATGACTCATCAAACTACACAGAATGTCAGTGTTTGACAGCTTCACAGAGCTGTCAAATGCTGACATTTCTTCTTTCAAAAAATCTTGACAGATGGCACGTCATGCGTTTACGTGCTCTGTCAGTGACTTCCCCCTAATTGGCCTGCTGAGCCCGCTGGGCGGGCTTAACAAGGTCAATCAGGGGGAAATCCCGCTGGTTGGCCAGAAGCTGATGGAGGTGGGATTGAAAGCCGGCAAGCAGCAGTCCCACCTCCAAAAGCTTCCCATTACAAAATCCAGCCCAATATGTTTCTTCGTGTACTTTTGAACGTTTGTATGATTAAAAATATACCCAGATATTCCAAAATGACATTCCTGCTGTAAACCATTTGGGACAGATTTGAATTTGCTGGGAAAACTCTCAAGCTGTGATTGTCTGCATTGCCAACTGTCCATCCTTTTTTTGTACAATTAAAGCTATCAGCAAAATGCAATTAATTTAACTTTACTTTTTTCTTCCCTTATTTCATCGGCAATGCTGCCTCCTGCGCTAAACATCCTGGACTCTGACTGAGAGGCATGAGTGGATGACCGCAACCATCTTTATGCCCTTCATCAATTCCATATTTTGCTCCGAAGTGCACTTTTAAGCTGGAGTTCCATTAATGCTCTCTCCCTAATGCCCTCCCTTCAGAAAGGAAGCCATCTGGCACTGCTCTTGATGATCCAGCCAAGATCAGCAAATTTAACATCTGGGGGAAGCCCAGAGCAAACATCTATCAGGCAAGACTGAGATTCAAAACCAGGTCTTCCAGGCTATGGCACAGTACACTACCATGCTGGACTTGGCAGGCCCAAAAAAATAAATTTCATAATATTTGTTGTCTGCAATATTTCCTAATGTAATGCTACAAGTCTTGACACATTGCCTGTTCAAACACACATGTCAAAAATAGTACATAAAAATTGATACGGATTTAATTGCTATTTGAGATAACTATTCCACCCCGAGGTCTTAACGATTTTAATTCAACAGGGATTTTACCTGTCTGACTGGAAGTAAGTCATTAACAGTTTGCCAAAGTAAAGAGTAGGTATGTAGCTAATTCTCCACACATCAATCAAAGAAAGAAAGAAAGAACTTGCATTTATATAGCACCTTTCACAACCTCAGGATGTCCCAAAGTGCGTTACAGCCAATGAAGTACTTTTGAAGTGGAGTCAATGTTGTAATGTGGGCAATGCGGTAGCCAATTATGCGCACAGCAAGCTCCCACAAACACCAATGAACTAAATGACCTGACCAACTGTTTTAGGTGTTGTTTGAGGGATAAATGTTGGCCGGGACACCAGGAGAACTCCCCTGCTCTCTTTCGAATAGTGCTGTGGGATCTTTTACGACCACCTGAGAGGGCAGACGGGGCCTCGGTTTAAGGTCTGATCAGAAAGACGGCACCCCCGACACTGCAGCGTTCCCTCAGTACTGCACTCAAGTGTTAGTCCAGCTGCTGTGCTCGAGTCTCTGGAACAGGGCTTGAACCATTCTAACCTTTGAACTAAGAGACAAGAGTGCTACCTACTGAGCCACGGTTGACACCACAGTCAAAGAAGCATTCCATGCTAATCTTGTGGTACAGAAGAGCACAGCAAAACTATGAGTATTGTCTGAGTCTGAAGTCAGCAATTTTAATTAGTAAGTGATCGATTTTTGGGAGATAACTCACATTCAGATCTGGTACAAAGACCAGACTTGCATTGTCGGTGCTAGGAATCCATTAACACGCAAGCTATCTTTGAGGACTGTGGTACAGTCAGTTTGGTTTCTTCACATATATGTGAGAAGGAATTTCCTTTTGCAAGCCGTTGCTTTACTGTATGCCTAGCCAACAAAAACCGTGGAGCTAATATTTGGAATGGGAAATTTCTGCCCGTAGGAAGTACTTAGAACAGGAAGTTATTGTCCACAATTACATCAGTGGTTTGCATGTGCCATTCCCGATGCCAGCAGCTTTCCACAGTTAGACAGAGCTGAATGGGATGGCAAATGACTGATCTGCTCCTTCACCAGTTTAACTAAGACTGAAAAGCTGTTACCTGTTCCTTACTGGACCCACTGTCAGTATTGTTCCTTTCTAAAAAAAAAAACCACTTACACAGAAATATCACTAAGTTTAAATTACTATGAGATTCAATAACTCCTCCAAGCCATCAATAATACCATCAGCGCCCAACATCGGAAAAAAAACGTAAAAACAAAAAAAAAGCGTATTAAAGTAAATGACAAAATAAATGTTAGACGCATTTCAGATATGTTGTGTTGACTAACGTGAAATTCATTGATAAGTTGTTGGAAAGGCATGAGGTACACTTTACAGAAAAGGTGAATTCTATCTGTGATATTCTAATCATGGCAAATGATAAAACCATGGGGTGTATTACATCATTTGTAGAGCTCATCTTTATCATAGGGCATATGTGACTAGTACTGATAATTATTAACCAAAAGAGCTGTAAGAAGGCGTTCATTTATTGGTTTCCAACTGCGGAGGGCTTTAGTTCTCTGGTAGTCCTTGACAAGAGCTATGCCTTGGAGATGTTGTCCATCATGCCTGCTACTGTAGAGCCTTGTCCCAATCCGTCTAACCTCAGTAAGGTCTGCTATACTGACTGTGAGACCTGCCAGTTCCCACGGCAGAAGGATCGCTGAACCTGCATGGCAGAGCCTCTGAATATTCCGTGTGCCTATCCGTATCTGGGTTTGCGTGTCCTAGATCTAGCCCAGGGGCTCGAGAATCTGTAGTAATCTGTCCGGATTGATCCACAGCCATTGAAACCAGTTGTTGGTTCTTTCGGTTATACTGTATTCCCAGCGGATGATTGGCAGATGGGCTTAGGGGGTCCCATAACCCGTTGCACAGATGGGAACAATTACAGAATCAGCATCCAACTGGTAAGATAAATATAAATCAAGAACTGCCCAAGTTCTCTGCCCATGTTGACTACTATTGTCATACAAGAACTTTGTGATGCATTCCACCTCTTATTTTAGATTACAGTTAATTGCGGGATGTAACGAGATAGTCTACAAACTGTAATTACAGGGGTGGTTTCTGCAATCTAGCATTCTGAGCAGGAAGCAGTGCTCACAGGGGGCACATCCTAGAAATCGTTGGGAGCACTGGGTTCTGGAATCATCTTAAAGCAGATTTGGAATGAATGCACACTTGCATTCCATGTTGGTCACAGTAGAGGAGTTTGATTGCCCCATAAATTCATTCCCCAAAGTTTGGCCTTATTACAGCTCTTACAAAAAGACGTACAGCAAGTGCCTCTCCTTGTCAATTCAACGAGGTACAATTTTTTATTTTTGCTATTGGTGCTAAATGTAATTTTTGTCAGCCCTCACTGGAAAAAAAACCCAGGGCCCTTGGTGAAACTTCACTGATCTCACAAGCCGCACAGTTGGTGGTTATTACCATAAAATGAGGCACAGATAGTTTATGAAGTGATTACTGTTTGGTTGTATTTCTGCAAAACAAGTTAAGCTTCCTTCATGGTTCCTGCAATCGATTCAGTGGGTAAGTGCGTCACGTGACATATGCACAGCCACCCAGAGTAACAATTCATGGTCTGTGATGAGCTAACAGATCTCAGGCAAGGTAGCAATTAGAGTGCTACAATTGTACTCAGTACCTCTAGGCTAGGGAGGGGGAAAAAAAAGAGAGGGATTCTGCTCCTGATTACTACCTACTGACTCCTGCTGGTAAATATGTGCGTGTGGATAGCATGTAAAGACAGGGTCAAATTCAGCTGTGGTGCTTCCCCACAGTGAAATGGCCTGGCCTAAAACTCACTGACTGTGCTCGCACTTGAAGAACAGCAACATGACCAAGGCTGCAGAGGACCATCAGCCTTCCCCTTGCAAGAGCCAGCACCTTCAAGTTAGGTAGAAAATTTAAGACCGAAAAGAAAAAAAGGCTTTGTGAAGTAAGATTGTCAAATTACCTGAAAGCCTTTAGGCTGCCTATAATCCATTTCTAATTTCCCTGAGACTTTTTATCATCCACTTGACAATAACTGATTTAGTCAGTTAATCTCTTTCATTTGCTGTACTGAGTGTGATGTTGGTGCAGTATTTACTTGCTTATACCCACGTTATTTATTAATAATAACAAAGTGATAGTGAAGATGATCTCATTCAAATCAGTTCACAAAACTGGTAACTAAAGTTAAAGCTCCTTACAATATTTTGCCTGAAGATTTTGACACCCTTGTGCAATCACTCAGCTTAGTCACGACTATATAACTTTTGGATATTTTTAGAATATTGCGTGACTCACTAACTTTACATTTGAACTGTCGGTGCCTTTTTGTTTATAATTACTACATGTACCTGCAGGTAAAGCCAGATATTTCTGTTTACAAGGATTCCAGCTTGCCCATGACTCTCTTATTATTTAGGAATTAAAAATAAAGGGAGACTCTTATTTGAATCCAATTTGCCAAATACATCATTTTAGCCCTAAATTGCCCCCTTAAATGTCTCTCTTTATTACAAGGAGTAGAGCAAGAATTCCCAAAACAGCTTATCCTAATTGTAATACGATAGCAAAATACTGCGGATGCTGGAAATCCGAAATAACAACAGAAAACGCAGGAAAAACTCAGCAGGCCAGGCAGCATCCGTGGAGAGAGAAACAGAGTTAACGTTTCAGGTTGAAGACCTTCCGCCACATCAGGGGTCCAATCCCCGACCCCGGGGGGCAGGGGTTGTACGGGGGAGGCTGATGGTCGGGGAGCTTGAGGGGCCAGGAGGAAGCACTCCTGCTCCTGCTCCTCCTGGCCCACAAGGATTGCTCCCCAAGGCTGTCCTCACCTCACTGCAGCTGCCGGGAATCCCAAGGCCTGGGAACCCCGGCCGGCCACAATTAAACCTGCACAGCAGGTTAAATCAGAGGCTTCTAGCCTCATGATAATATTTAGTGCCAACCTGCTTCCTGGGAGCGGGTTGGCTGCCCATCCCCCTTCCCGCCTCCGTTAAACCTGGAAGTGGGCGGGTTGGAGGCAGGTTGGGCTCGGGATTCACATTTTAATACTTTAACCTTCCACATGACCCCATCCCACCCGTTTTTTGGGGTTAAAATTCCCCCCTATGGGCTAGATTTTCAACGTGCTGCAAGGGCGTAAACCTGGGAGCAGAAATAAAAATCAGGTGGTTTCCACAACAGGTGGCCGAACTGCAACGCCAGTTTTACACCCGGGCGGTAAGTTGAAAATTACCCCCATTGAGTGTCCATCTGTTAATATCAGCAATAGTCATTTCAAATCCATAATCAGGTCAATACTGATTTAATTGGCTGGAGTATGACTTTAGTATACTGCTGCCCATATCCCATCTCAGACCATGTCCCGTTCACCCATCACCCCTGTGCTCGCTGACCTACATTGGTTCCTTGTCTGGCATCGCATGGTTTTAAAATTCTCAGACTCGTTTTCAAATCCCTCCATTGCCTCACCCTCCGTATCTCTGTCACCTCCTCCATTGCCTCACCCCTCCATATCTGTATAAAATGCATCCACGCATTTTAAAAGAATCTAGGGAAGAGATAGCAGAGGCATTACTACACATTTAATAGTTCATTAGAAAAAGGTGTAGTGCCAGAGGAGTGGCGGTTAGCTAATGTAATACTTATATTTAAGAAGGAGGATAGAACATGTCCAGGGAATCAAAGACCAGTCAGCTTAACATCGGTGGTAGGAAAAATAATGGAATCCCTACTAAAGGAGAGAATAGAAGAACATCTAGAAATGAAAAGTATAACAATGAATAGTCAGCATGGATTTCAAAAGGTACAATCTTGCTTTGACCAACCTTATTGAATTTTTTGAAGAGGTAACAGAGAGAGTAGACAATGGTAATGCAGTAGATGTAATTTATCTAGATTTTCAAAAGGCCTTCGATAAGGTACCCCATAATAGACTGATGAATAAGCTCAAAGAATGCAGAGTCAGGGGACAAGAAGCAGCATGGATTGCTAGCTGGCTTCAAGACAGAAAGCAGAGAGTGGGAGTGAAGGGTAGCTATTCACAGTGGCAGAAGGTGGGTAGTGGTGTTCCACAAGGATCAGTGCTGGGATCACTGCTGTTCACAATTTACATTAACGATTTAGACTTTGGAATCAAAAACACAATTTCTAAATTTGCGGATGATACCAAATTGGGGGGGGGGGAATAGTCAATACTGAGGACTGCAATAAATTACATGAGTACATTAATAAACTTGCAGAATGGGCAAATAGTTGTGCAAATGAAGTTCAACACAGATAAATGTGAGGTATTACATTTTGGTAGGAAAAATAGGAAGGTCACTTATCACTTGGAGGGTGCGAGTCTAGGTGGGGTAGAGGAACAAAGGGATCTCGGAGTACAAATACACAAATCACTAAAAGTTGTGCCACAGATTAGCAAGGCCATAAAAAAGCAAACCAAGCACTAGGGTTTATTTCTAGAGGGATAGAATTGAAAAGTAGGGAAGTTATGTTAAACTTTTATCGAACCTTGGTTAGACCACACTTGGAGTAGTGTGTGCAGTTCTGGTCGCCATATTGGCCCAAAAATTCGTCCGTTCTCGGGTGAGTACTCAGTGCTTACTCACCCGTATTCATTCCCGAAGTGCCGGTTTCCTGCATGCACTGCGCATGCACGGGAAACCGGCACTTCCGGTATGGTGAAGGGGGCGGTTCCTAGGTGAACCGCGTGCGCACTAGAGGCTGCGCGCACGCAGCACACTTAGATTTTTTTTCAGGTTTCAACGCGAGGGTAAGTATTGAATCTTCTACGCTAGTAAAAAGGAGGCGTAAGACCCCTTTTGAACAAGGTAAGTAGTTAATTAAGTATAATTTAAAAAATTTCAACAGGTTTATCTTTTTTAGAGACTTTAAAGAAAGGTAAGTTTATTTTTATAACTTTTAAAAAGTATTTTAATTTTTTCAAAAATTTTAATTTTTGTTTAAAGTGGTTAATTTATTTAACTATAGTTATTTTATTAATGTGATGGGTTTTTAAAAAACATTATTTGAGGTTTAGCTGTTCTTTTGGGGCCGATTTCAATTCACAGATTTGACAGGTCCTGTCAAATCTATGAATGAAAGATGGTCTGCTGCCATTGGCTCTCCACGGCCCACGTGATCCCAGGGGTCGCATCGCACTAACTGCGCCCCTGGAACACGCAAGCACTGCGCGCCGGCACTAGGGAGAGGCCCAGAACCCGAAGTTCCTGCGGGGGCAAACAAGAACAGCAGACGCGGTGGGTGATATCGCGCGCGATCCTTACCCCCGCGGCAAGCCTCCGAGTCAAATTTCTAGGCCATTATAAAAAGGATAGAGAGGCACTGGAGAGGGTGCAGAGAAGATTTACAAGGATGATACCAGAAATGCGAGGGTATACATATCAGGAAAGGATGAACAGGCTGGGTCTCTTTTCTCTTGAAAAAGGAAGGCTGATGGGTGACCTAATCGAGGTCTTTAAAATTATGAAAGGTTTTGATAGAGCGGATACAGAGAGAATGTTTCCACTTGTGGGGATGAGCATAACTAGAGGCCATCAATATAAGATAGTCACCAAGAAATCCAATCGGGAATTCAGAAGAAACTTCTTTACCCAAAGAGTGGTGAGAATGTGGAACTCGCTACCACAGGGAGTGGTTGAAGCGAATAGTATAGATGCATTTAAGGGGAGGCTGGACAAGCATATGAGGGAGAAGGGAATAGAGGGTTATGCTGATAGATTTATATGAGGAAAGATGGGAGGAGGCTCGAGTGGAGCATAAATGACGGCATGGACTGGTTGGGCCGAATGGCCTGTTTCTGTGCCGTATATCCTATGTAATCCTATGTAAACTCCTCTGGCCCTACAACCTTCTGAGATCTCTGTGCTCCTCCAATTCTGGCCTTTTGCGCATCCCCGATTTTCATCACTCCACCATTGGCAGCGGTGCCTTCAGCTGCCGAGGCCTTAAGCTCAGGAATTCCCTACCTAAACCTCTCCGCCACTCTCTCCTCCTTTAAGATGCTCCTTAAAACCTATCTCATTTCCCCTGTCCTAATATCTCCTTAACATCCTTCGGTGTCAAATTTTGTTTGACAACACTCCTTTGGATGTTTTACTACATTAAAGGCGCTATATAAATGCAAGTTGTTGCTGTTCTTGTTGTTTAGTACGCTATCGCCCATAAGTGAGGATATCATAGTGCACAGAAGATCTTGGCAGTTCCTGTAAAGTTTGAAATTTGAGTCACCAATAGCCCAGTTATTTATATAAAATTAGTGCCAGACCTTTCAGGAATGAAATTAGGAAACACTTCTATACACAAATTGTGGTAGAAGTTTGGAACTCTCTTCTGCAAACGGCAATTGATGCTGGATCAATGGTTAATTTAAAATCAGAGATTGATAGCTTTTTGGAAATCCATAATAAGGGATATGGGCCAAAGGTGGGTATATGGAGTTAGGTTGCAGATCAACCATGATCGCATTGAATGGTGGAACGGCTTGAGGGGCTCAATGGCCTACTCCTGTTCCTATGTTCCTATGTTATACAGGAGCTTTGCCATCAGTGTAGTTCAGTCTTTTGTACTGCACCAATGCCAAGCACGCAGTAAAATGCTGCCAATTTCATAGAATGCAAAGTTTGGCACCTGTAGGAAGACCATGTGGAAAAAGTGGTCTCGCCCTGCTAATCTTGTGTATTATCTACGTTATAACTGAAAGAAATCTGTCACTCTCCGAAGCTTCTAATATGATTGTCTGTTCTAACCCCAAACTGGCTGGACCCAATATTCTTGATTTCCTATCCATACACCTGGGAGCGAAATTGGGTGCCTTTGCGCCTCCTGTTAGCGCCCCCGGGGAGCTTTGCAACTGGGCGCCGCGCTATCATCAACTC
Organism: Squalus acanthias; assembly: GCA_030390025.1. Taxonomy (NCBI): domain Eukaryota; kingdom Metazoa; phylum Chordata; class Chondrichthyes; order Squaliformes; family Squalidae; genus Squalus; species Squalus acanthias. The sequence goes on along the minus strand of CM059436.1, from coordinate 80,146,442 downwards.
CCACAATATTCAGCAGGAGTTTTGCGGCGGCGCTATGGCGTTGCACCCCGATCTCCTTCGCTCGGAGATGGTGACGTCATCGCCATGCGCATCGCCCCGGATGCGAAATTGACTTCTGCCCCCTGCAGCAGCGCCGGTCGAAAATACCAACAGCTGCAGGCGACATGGCCGAGGTAAGTAAAAAAAAAAATTACCTTTCTCGTTCCGCTTTTTTCCGCGGGTTCCTGCCCGCGATCGATCAGTCCAGCACTCTGCTTGAGTGCCGGGCTGATCGCATTGGATCGCGGCTGCCTTGGTGGTCCAGGTAGGTAATTTTTCCATTGCAGAGCCTGCAGCGATGGCCCTTCCCTTTAAGGGAGGGAAGGAGCCTTTGAACGCGGCAGCACTGCACGGCCCAGTGTGCAGCGCTGCTGAAGTCTCCGCCCTGATATTTGGGGTTAGCGCTCCAAGAAGAAAGTGGACCGCTTGATTTAGCGCGCCACTTCCTTGGAGCGCAAACCTGAATTTTTTTTAAGTTTGGAAACATTAGCGCCTGGCGCTAATTTTCCAAACTTTTTAAAATTTAGAGCCCCAAACGGGACTATAATAAAGTTCTCCCCCAGGGATTCTTAACTTTGTACGATAGTGTAAAACGGGGGATAACGAGTCAAGGAATTCAATGGAAATAAAAATCGGGAGAGATGTAAAACGGGCTGCCGCCTCGCTGACACCTGTTTTACACTGCTCTCCCATCAGTACCCCAGCGGGACCTACTGTTCCTATCGGGAGAATTTAAAGCTGAAGTAGGAACCGACAGATCAAGCTTGGCTACGACCAATAGAGGATTTGGCCAAGGAAGACAAAGTGACAATGGTGAGCGACTTGTGGACATTTGTACTGCTCACGGCCTCAAGATATGGGGCACCTTCTTTCCGAGAAAAGAAACACATTACTTCAATGGAGCTAGCAAAAAAGGAACTAGACCAGATTATTACAAACACACATTGGCGTGTTTATTGATAGCGTTGTCCTCAGAAGCGCTGAGTGTGGCACTTGGACAACCATCTTCTTATAGTTTATGTAGCTTTAAAGTTGAAGAAAAATTCTGATCTCCCCAGAGGCTCAGTCATCACACCGTTTGAAGTCAAGAAACTCAAGTCACCATCAGCAAAATATAATTTCAAACTTGAACTGTCCAACCACTTTCAGGCACTGGCAGTGCCCACAGGTGATGTGGAAACTGACTGGGCCACTTTGAGAAATCAGCACAGTGGCACTGCAGAAGACATCCTAGGAGGTAGACGCTCCAGGCACTCCAAATGGATCACTGATGGGACGTTCAACCTGATATAGTGCTGTTGGAAGGCAAAACTCAACCACGCTCCACAGCTCAGGGAGCTCAGATGGCCAGAAGAGACAGCCATCAAGGGAGACAAGGAGGCCTACCTGACACGACTATCAGGAGAGGCAGAAACAGCAGCTCAAAAAAAAAAATAGGCAGTGGTGAAGAGATTGTGGACAAAAGACACCCAGCCCTCAAGCAGCCGCCAATGGAAATCTGTTGACCGAGCAAGGGTGCGAGTACAACACGAGAGCTGCGCACATCCACACCTAGAGTTCCACCTCAGCAGCTCATCGATAGAGCCAAAAATACAAGAATTGACATGTTGCTATCCAGGGAGCCTCCCACCCTCGAGGAGATTAAAGAAGCTTTAGCCAAAGGAAGAATGGAAAAGCACCGGCATATATTGCATCACTCCAGAACTCCTGAAAAATGCTGTTGAAGGCACTATCAATCGCCTGTACCAGCTACATACACAAGTACGGACTGATGAAACTCTTCCCCACTAATGGCACTAAGACACCTTGTGTATTTTTACAAAGGCAAGGGATCCAAACCAGATTCCACAACTGCAGGGGTATTACCCTACTGTCAACAGTGGCTCAAATATTCGCTTCGATACTCGCTCACATCAAGAACTCTCTAAGAGATAAATGCCACAAACAGGCTGGCTTCATGAAGAATTGATCCATCATTGAACAGATATTTACACTACAGCAAGTGGCAAATAAACAGTGCAAATACAGCGAGCCACAATATGTTGCCTACATGAGTTGCAAAAAAGCTTTTGACTATTTTTTTGTTCTCAGGATGTGGACAATGCTGGGAAGACTGCATTTTATTGTCCATCCCTAGTTGCCCTGAGAAGGTGGTGGTGCCCCTTCTTCTTGAACAGCTATGGTCATTGTGATGATGGTGCACACACATTGCTATTAGATAGGGAATTTCAGGATTTTGACCCAGAAATGATGAAAGGATGGCAAGATAATATCCAAAACAAAAAGAAAATACTGCAGATGCTGGAAATCTGAAATAAAAACAGCAAATGCTGGAGAAACTCAGCAGGTCAGGCAGCATCTGTGAAGAGAGAAACAGAATTAACGTTTCAGGTCGATGACCTTTCGTCAGAACTGGAAAAAAGCAGGAACTGGAACAGATTTTTAAGCAAGTGTAGAGGCTGGGAAAGGGGGGAGGGGATGAAAGAACAAAAGGGAAGGTCTGTGATAGGATAGAAGGCGGAAGAGGTTAAGAGACATTAAGAGATATTCAAGGCAAAAGGAAATGGTAATGGGACAGGTTAAGAAACAAAGGATGGCTCTAGTTGAAGTGTAGATAATATCCAATTCAGGACGGTACATGACTTCGGAAGGGGAACTTGCCATGATGGTTTTCAGATGACATGCTCTTGTCCTTGTTGTGGGTAGAGGTTGCAGGGCTGGGGGATGCTGTTAAAGTAAGCTTGGTGTTTGCTGCACTGCATCCTGTAGAGAACAGATACCACAGCCACACTACACCGTGATAGAGGGCGTGGATATTGAGTCCAATGGCAGCGACACCGATCCAGTGGCCTGCTATGTCCTGGATGGTGTCAAGTTTCCCGGCAAGTCGTGAGCATTCCATCACAATCCTGACTTGAGTGTTGTAGTTGAAAGAGAGACCTTGAGAGATAAGAAGAGGGCGATTATAAAACCACCCGCCCGGCAAACTCTGCGGGTGGCCAATTAAAAATGAGCAGGTTACTTACCCGCTCAGATCTCGAAAATTCCCAATATTAACAAGAGGGTTTTTGCAGGCAGATGAGGCACCCGCCTAAAGTAGGCAGGAGCCTTATATTGTTGAGGCTGCCGCGAAACACGAATTAAGACTGAATCCATGTGTGTAAAACAAAGGTTTTTTAATACAACTGCATGGTCCAAAATGGCTGAACAGACTCCTCCCAGAATTCCCTGGAAAAATCCTGAGGCCCCGCCCACCCTTTTCTCCTGCCTTAAAGGCAAGGTGCCTTAAAGGCAAGGTGCTCGATATATTGTCCACGGACGGAAAAGTGGATAATGCCCGTTTAGGTGGCGATCCGCCACACAGCTCCCCCCAGAATCCGCTTAGGAGGTGTGGACGAGACGGTGCGGCGGTCTGATGGGCCGGCCGGAGCGGCTCTTGTAGGACGCCGGTGGATGTGGAACGGCCGGGCGTGGAGCAGCTGGGTGAACCGGCTTGAGGGCAGGTCGGCCGCGTGGTGGTGGACGAGCTACAGGGACCTGCTCACCGGGCTCCGAGTGTGCTGGCTTGAGTCGGTCAACCGACACTTTTTCGCCCACTTGCAGGGTGAAAAATTTGTCCCCAGCCTGTAGCACCTTGTAGGGCCCGTCGTACGGGGGTTGAAGGGGTCCGCGGTGGGCGTCGTGTCGGACGAAATCGAACCGTGCCTGGTGCAGGCTTAGTGGGACGTGTGAGGTGGATTCGCCGTGTCAGGCAATGGGCACCGGGACGAACTGCAGCGCCGGTGAGGCGAAGTCGTGGCATTGCTGGTCGGCTGACCAGGGTGTCGTGGCGGTGGGCAGGAACTCGCCGGGTACGCGCAGCGGCTGACCGTACACGAGCTGTGCTGCCGATGCGTGGAGGTCTTCTTTAACCGCGGTGCGCAGGCCGAGGGGGACCCACGGAAGTCGGTCGGTCCAGGCTCCATCCTGGAGGCTGGCTCGAAGAGATGCCTTCAAGGATCTGTGGAACCGCTCACACAGTCCGTTGGCTTGGGGGTGGTACGCTGTGGTGTGGTGAATGGTCACCCTGAGATTGTGTGCGACAGCGGTCCAGAGTTCAGAGGTAAATTGCGGACCTCTGTCCGACGTCATGTCGGAGGGGACGCCGAACCATGCGAGCCAGGTACTGACGAAGGCTCTGGCGATGTCGGCGGTGGTGGTAGAGGTCAGTGGAATTGCCTCGGGCCAGCGCGTGGTGCGGTCAACGATCGTCAGCAAGTGCGTGTGGCCTTGCGACGGCGGCAGGGGCCCGACGATGTCCACGTGGATGTGGTCGAATCTCCGCGAGGGGACGGTAAACTCCTCGAGGGGTGCTTTCGTGTGTTGCTGTACCTTGGTCCATTGGCAGGCTAGGCAGGAGTTGGCCCAAGTACGCACATCCTTGTGAAGGCCGCGCCAGACAAAGCGGTTGGCTACCAATTTGATGGATGCGCGGGCGCCGGGGTGGGAGAGGTTGTGGAGAATGTCGAATACCCGGCTGCGCCAGGACGCTGGGACGACGGGCCGAGGTTGACATAGGGATATGTTGCACTTGACCATGACTGCGGTCGGGCCACAGGCGACGTCGGCCAGGCGTAGCCCTGGTAGGTTGGTAGGTGCGGAAAGCAGATCAGGGTCGGTGATCTGGTCTGCTGCGAGTTGAGCATAGTCGATTGCCAGGTGTGCGGCGTGGATGGCGGGGCGGGAGAGGCAGTCGGCTACCACATTGTCTCGGCCGGAGACGTGTTGGATGTCCGTGGTGAACTCGGACACTGCCGCGAGCTGGCGCTGCTGCCTGGCGGACCAGGGGACGGTTGTCTTTGCCATTGCGAATGTCAGGGGCTTGTGGTCGACAAACGCAGTGAAGGGGTGGCCCTCAAGCAAAAACCGGAAATGGCGGACCGCCAGGAACAGCGCGAGGAGCTCGTGGTCGAAGGTGCTGTACTTGACCTCCGGGGAGCGTAGTTGGCGGCTGAAGAAGGCAAGTGGTTGCCAGGCGCCGTCGAACCACTGCTCATACACGGCGCCGACCGCGTGGTCGGAGGCGTCCGTGGTGAGCGCTACCCTGGCATTGGGCTGTGGGTGCGCGAGCAGGGTGGCGTTGGCGAGCGCGGTCTTGGTGGAGTCGAAGGCGGCGGATGCGTCTGCCATCCATTCGACCGCCATCTTGCCGCTCCTGCCCCGGAGGGCTTCATACAGGTGCCTCATGAGGGACGCCGCTTTGGGGATGAAGCGGTTATAGAAATTCACCATCCCGAGGAACTCCTGGAGGCCTTTGATGGTGGTGGGGCGGGGAAATTGTTGGACGGCCTGCACCTTGGTGGGCAGGGGAATGGCCCCAGCATGGGTGATGTGGTGGGCGAGGAAGTCGATCTTGTCCAGGCCGAACTGGCATTTGGCTGGGCTGAGGATGAGCCCGTAGTTGCTGAGGCGCCCGAACAGGATGCGAAGGTGTTTGAGGTGTTCCTGGTTGGAGGAACTGGCTACCAGGACGTCGTCCAGGTAGACGAACAGGAACTTCAGGTCCCGAAGGACCGAGTCCATGAGCCGTTGGAATGCCTGGGCCTCGTTTTTGAGGCCGAAGGGCATACGCAGGAACTCGAACAGGCCGAAGGGGGTGATTACGGCTGTCTTGGGGACTTCCGTGGGGTGGACGGGGACTTGGTGGTAGCCGCGCACCAGGTCGACCTTGGAAAAGACTGAGCGGCCGGCCAGTCTAGCCGAGAAGTCCTGAATGTGCGGCACGGGGTACCGATCAGGGGTGGTAGCGTCGTTGAGGCGGCGGTAATCCCCGCAGGGATGCCAACCCCCGCCTGGTTTGGGGGCGATGTGGAGTGGGGAGGCCCAGGGACTGTTGGAGCGGCGGATGATGCCGAGCTGTTCCATGGTGGCAAACTCGGTCCGCGTGATCTCCAGTTTGGCCGGGTCCAGCCTACGGGCATGGGCGTACACTGGGGGGCCTGTGGTGGGGATGAAGTGTTCCACCCCGTGTTTGGCGGCCTCCGCGGAGAAGATCGGATTGGTAAGGGCCAGGAATTCGGCCAGGAGTGCCGAGTAGTCATCCGTGGCCCGGACGTGGCACTGTGACGCCATGTCGGCGGGTTGACGGGGGGCCATGGCGCCCAGAATGGGGGACATGGTGTTCATGTCCACGAGGCGGTGACGAGGGATGTCTATCAGTAGGCCGTGGGCGCACAGGAAATCTGCGCCGATGAGAGGGGAGAGCACCTTGGCAGTGATGAACTCCCATCGGTAGCGGCGACCAGCGATGTCGAGGGTGACTGTCCGAGTGCCGTACGTCCGGATTTCCGAGCCGTTAGCAGCAGCCAGCGCCGGTCCTCGTTCACCCTTTTGGATGTCGAGGGAGGAGGCCGGGATGATGCTGTGCTGAGCTCCAGTGTCGCACAGGAACCGGCGGCCGGTTTTGTCATCCATGACGTACAGCAGGGAGCCCGCGTGGCCCACGGCCATCACGGGGGCTGGTACAGGGGCGGACTTGAAAGAGCAGGGAGGTGTGCACCGTTGTGCCTTGGCGCCGAACCGTGCGTGGTAGTAACAGTGGCCCAGGTTAGTGGGGCGCGAAGGCCCCGTGGGCCTGGTGGCTGGTCTTTGTGGCCGCCTGGTGGCCAGTGAGGGGCGCGCCCAGGCTTTGGCTGCCAGGTCCGGATTGACGTCGCGGCTGGAGTGAGGGGACAGCAGCTTGTCGGCCTCTTCGGCCAGGGCTTCCAGGTTCGTGAGGCCGGACGCCACGATCGCTGGGCGGATGCTGAGAGGGAGCTGGCGGATGAACAGCGTGCAGAAGAGGGATCCAGGTGGGCTCTCGTCGGTGATGGAGAGCATGTGGGAGAGGAGGTCTGACGGTGAGGCATCACCGAGGCCTGGAAGGTCGAGGAGGTGGCAGTTTCGCTGATATGCCAAGGCCGTAAATTTTTTAAGGTGCGCTGCCTTCAGATGTGCATACTTGCCTTCCTCTGGTGGGTTCTGCAGCGCTGTCCAAAGCTTCGAAACTGTGGCGCTACCGAGTGATGTGACGAGGTAGTCGTACTGCGTCCCATCTGTGGTGATGTTTCGCAGCCGGAAGCGCGATTCAGCTTGGAGAAACCAGGCTTCGGGCTGGTTTTCCCAAAACTCCGGCAGTTTCACGGAAACTGCGTTCGTGTCCGCCATTGCAGTGCTCGGAATACGTTCTGAGCGTCGGGGTCACCAATGTTGAGGCTGCCGCGAAACACGAATTAAGACTGAATCCAGGTTTGTAAAACAAAGGTTTTTTTAATACAACTGCATGGTCCAAAAAAGCTGAACAGACTGCTCCCAGAATTCCCTGGAAAAATCCTGAGGCCCCGCCCACTTCTTTTCTCCTGCCTTAAAGGCAAGGTGCTCGATATATTGTCCATGGACGGAAAAGTGGATAATGCCCGTTTAGGTGGCAATCCGCCACAATATATTTATACAAATCGAGTGCCTGTTACGTCAATAGGAACAGGATGGAATTTTTAACCGGGAGCTGAGCGGGAAAGCCACAGTGGTCACCCTGCAAGGCAGAAGCAGGCCTGCAGACAGAAAAGGCCCTAATATCTAAGTCGAAAACATTGCTTTGTGGGGCCAGGAGGAGCAGGACTGCCCCAAGGAAAGTTGCGGCCTCCCCTACCCCGGACTCCCTGTCCCCCACGTGAGACCTTCCCCAAAACCTCTTCACCGCCATTTACCTAGAAGCCGGCAGGCAGCCCTTGGCGGTCTGATCTTCACCTGCGGGCGGCCGCTCTGTACCCCCTTCATGCCCATTCTGGACAGAAAGTGGATCGCTGGCATTTAAATGAGGCCCAGCCGTTAAAAATGCCACAGCCTCCTGCTGCCTCTGCCAACCAGGAAGTTAACTCACCAGAGCGGTTTCCCGCCAGAAACCCGCTCCGAATTAAAATCCGGCCCAAGGAGGTGTAATTTATGGCATTCTAATAAAATCACAGGACCACACAGGTTTTAAAAGTGAGCTTGCTGAAAATCTAACTTTCTTAATTGTAAAGAAATCCTGGCAGCCAAGCATGATGCCCTGGTCCTTTACTGCTTGTTAAGCAGCTAATGAGCCACTTCACCAGCATAAATGTTGAAAAGTTCATTAATCCATATGTGGAGTGCGCAATTGTTAAGACTAGCATTTGAGAAAAGTGCAATTGACTGATGAGGCCCTGCATTTGGTTGTAATCTTCTCTAGAGAAGATTTTCTGGGGCTCCGTCTCTAGAAAAGAGAAGGCGGAGGGGTGACCTGATCGAGGTCTTTAAGTTTATGAAAGGATTTGGTAGGGTAGACGTAGAGAAGATGTTTCCAAATGTGGGGGAGACCAAAACTAGTAGCCATAAATGTAAGACAGTCACTAATAAATCCAATAGGGAATTCAGAAGAAACTTCTTTACCCAGAGAGGTTAGAATGTGGAACTCGCTACCACAAGGAGTAGTTGAGGCAAATAGTGTAGGTGCATTTAAGGGGAAGCTAGATAAACACATGAGGGAGAAAGGAATTGAAAGGATATGTTGATAGGGTTAGATGAAGTAGGGTTGGAGGAGGCTCGTGTGGAGCATAAACACTGGCATGGACCAGTTGGGCTGAATGGCCAGTTTCTGTGCTATACATTCTATATTTGTTGTTTTATACATTCTATGTAATTCAATGTAATCTCTGTTGTGGAAAAATGTAAGCAGGTATTTGATTGGGAGGATGACCCCCAAATATGCAAAACAGGCAGTAAGCTTGACTAATAAAAACAGAAAATGCTGGAAATACTCAGCAGGTCAGGCAGCATCTGTGGAGAGAGAAACAGAGTTAACGTTTCAGGACAATGGCCCTTCGTCAGAACTGAGTTCTGACTTTTTCCAGTTCTGACAAAGGGTCATTGACCTGAAACGTTAACTCTGTTTCTCTCTCTACAGATGCTGCCTGACCTGCTGAGTATTTCCAGCATTTTCTGTTTTTATTTCCAGCATCTGCAGTATTTTGCTTTTGTAGTAAGCATGGCTATATGGCTATATGGTCACTGAAAGTGTCACGGTGGTGACAACTGCTTGTAGACATGGCAGGAGGACAGGAGAGTTGCACGGCTTAAAACACACCAAGGTATGGTGATAATATTGTTACACAGGCCATATATGGACACGAAGACACAGTAATAGTTGTTAGAGATATATATAAAAATGGAAATTCTCAGTAAGGATGCAGCATGTATTGTTTTAGAAGTAAAAATAGTAGGTTTTTACAAATTATATTAAACATTCTATGATAGGAATGAGGATATTTTATGGGGAGGAATTTTCAGAGGCCCAACCACCCAGTCTCAATCCCCAATGCTCCCATGTTTAAAAGGAAAACACATACACGAGTGCATGGTATGGAACAGGTGGTGAGGTATGTGATATGAAATAGCTTATTCCTTAGACAGAATTTTCATCTCCAGCAGGGGCATAAAACAAGTGATATCAGATTAACCGCCCGTTATGTGGCCTGCATCATTGATGTCAATGGGCTCATGGTGGGTCTGGCCGGTCTGGTGTGTCATGAGCTCACCTGTTCTAAATGAGTTATTTTTTTAGCCCCAGCACCAAGACTGGTACCGATGGAAATCCACCAAGCTAGCATGTTTGGAAGAGGGGAGGCCAATGGAGGGATGTCAGGCTACATGAGAGGCACTCTGTCCCTTCCTGCCAGGACTCGCACACCCACATCTGCAGAGAGGGAGGGATCACTTTGCTTGGGCAGTCATAGGGGTGGTGAAGGCTCTTCTTCCCAAAGTAAACTTTGGCAGCACACTCCAATTGCATCGCTAAGATAGTGAAGGTCTTATTAATTGTTACGTTGGATGGTTCTTTGGAAACACTCCAATCACAATGGTATGACATGAAACAAGACATGCCAGAGTGGTCAACAGCCAGTAAAGTCTAACTGGATGCACATGCCAAGATGCCACTGAGCGGATGTTCATGCCATGCATCACCGACCCAGCAACGACTACGGAGAACTGCCTTTAGAAGGCCCAGCCAGATTCAGAGCTGTGCTATCTTCTGTGAGGACAACTGCTTCTAACATGCACCATAGGGCTGGCACAGCATCAAGCCTGCCTCTACTTCCTTGCAAGCACGCTGCAATGCTGACTTGCGGGATGGTACTGTGGAGGGATAACTCCTCACAACCAACTCCTGAAGCACCACCTCCACTACAGCTGCCCTCAAATGGGAAGCTGCCCCGTTACTTGCTTGCACACTCATGCCTGCACCTAAGGTTCCCTTCCCCTACAATTTTGCCTCCCACTTCTTAGTCCTTCTTAGAAAAGGAAGCTAATGGGTATAGATGTCTTTCAACAACAACTGGCATTTTAGGTCGGATCTGGTCAGAGCCTGTGCTGCGCTACACTTATTCCACTTCCACAGGCGATGGAACTAAAAAGGCCTGCCAAAGATAAAACAACAACAACTTGTATTAATATAGTGCCTTTAACGTAGTAAAATGCCCCAAGGCGCTTCACAGGAGTGTTATAAAACTATATTTGACACCGAGCCACATAAGGAGAAATTAGGGCAGATAACCAAAAGCTTAGTCAAAGAGGTAGGTTTTAAGGAGCATCTTAAAGGATGAAAGAGAGGTAGGGAGGCGGCGAGGTTTCGGGAGGGAATGCCAGAGCTTAGGGCATTGGGAGCTGAAGGCACGGTCACCAATGGTGGAGCGATTATAATCAGGGATGCTCAAGAGGGCAGAATTAGGGGAGCGCAAATATCTCGGGGGGTTATGGGGCTGGAGGAGATTACAGAGATAGGAAGGGGTGAGGCCATGGAGGGATTTGAAAACAAGGATGAGAATTTTAAAATCGAGGCGTTGCTTAACCGGGAGCCAATGTAGGTCAGCGAGCACAGGGATGATGGGTGAATAGGACTTGGTGCGAGTTAGGACATGAGCAGCTGAGCTTTGGATGACCTCAAATTTACATAGGGTAGAACATGGGAGGCCAGCCAGGAGTGCATTGGAATAATCAAGTCTAGAGGTAACAAAGGATTGGATGAGGGTTTCAGCAGTGGATGGGCTGAGGCAAGGGTGGAGACGGGCGATGTTATGGAGGTGGAAATAGGCGTTTTTAGTTATGGCGTGGATATGTGGTCGGAAGCTCATTTCAGGGTCAAATATGACACCAAGGTTGTGAATAGTCTGGTTCAGCCTCAGATAGATGCTAAGGAGAGGGATGGAGTCAGTGGCTTGGGAACGGAGTTTGTGGCGGGAACCGAAAACAATGGCTTCAGTCTTCCCAATATTTCGTTGGAGAAAATTTCTGCTCATCCAGTACTGGATGTTGGACAAGCAGTCTGACAATTTAGAGACTGTGGAGGGGCCGAGAGACGTGGTGGTGAGGTAGAGCTGGGTGTCATCAGTGTACATGTGAAAACTGATGCTGTGTTTTTGTATGATGTCGCCGAGGGGCAGCATGAGAAATAGGAGGGGACCAAGGATAGATCCTTGGGGGACACCAGAGGTAACGATGTGGGAGCAGGAAGAGAAGCAATTCAGACGATGCTCTGGCCAGGATTAGATGGATAAGAATGAAACCAGGCAATGTAGTCCCACCCAGCTGGACGACGGTGGAGAGGTGTTGGAGGAAGATGGAGTGGTCAACCGTGTCAAAGGCTGCAGACAGGTCAAGAAGGACATGGAGGGATAGTTTACCTTTGTTGCAGTCACAAAGGATGTCATTTGTGACTTTAATATGAGCCGTTTCGGTACTGTGGCTGGGGCGGAAACCTGATTGGAGGCCGATAAGCACGGATTTGGGAGGCGACAACACGTTCAAGGACTTTGGAGATGAAAGGGAGGTTGGAGATGGGGCGCTAGTTTGCAAGGACGGAGGGGTCAAGGGTTTTTTTTTGAGGAGAGAGGTGATGATGGCAGATTTGAAGGAGAGGGGGACAGTACCTGAGGAGAGAGAACCGTTGACAATATCAGCTAACATGGGAGCCAGAAAAGGAAGTTGGGTGGTCAGCAGTTTAGTGGGAATAGGGTCGAGGGAGCAGGAAGTGAGTCTCATGGACAAGATGAGCTCGGAGAGGGCCTGAGGGATGATGAGAGAGAAACTGGAGAAAGATGTCAGTGCCGAGCTAGGGCAGGGGGGAACCTTAGCAGAAGTTTGGCCCAGTCGGCTAGGGGAAGGAAGGAAAGTGGCAAAGACAGCTGATCGGATGGTCTCAATTTTAGAGATAAAGAAGTCCATGAACTCCTCGCACTTGTTGTTGGAGGTGAGGGTGGAAGAGACAGGGGAGAGGGGTTTAAGAAGATAGTTTGCAGTTGAGAAAAGAAGCCGAGGTTTATCTCTGCATTCCAGAATGAATGAATTTTGAGGCCCTCCAAAGACAGTTGGGCTAGAAATTCAGTGCCTTAGCGCCTCACGTTAGCGCCTCCAGGGGGTGATAACAGGGCGCTAAGGACTTACCGCCTAGGCGGGGTGATGTTACCGCCGCCCGTGTAATTCACCTGGCAGTTTGCGGCAGCGGTATCCCCTAGCGCCACGATCTCCTGCGCCCAGAGATCGTGACGTCATCCGGCTGCGCATCACCTCGGTAGCGCCCCAGACCTGAAATTCATTTCCGTCCCCTGCAGCATCGCCAGGCGACAACACCGACAGCTGCAGGAAGCGTTGATCGGGAGGCCGGGCGCTTCGGGGGCGATACTTAAAGGCGAGGTGGCTGAGGTAGGTTAAAAAAAAAATCTGAAATGCGCTTTGTGGCTTTTTTTTTTATTTCGTCGCCACCCATCAATCAGCCCGACACTCTGCTGATGCAGTGCGGGCTGATCGGGCCGCATCGCGGCTGCTGTTGGGGACCAGGTTAGTTTTCCCCTTGCAGAGCCTGCAGCGATGGCCCTTCCCTTTAAGGGAGGGAAGGAACCTTCCAACACGGCAATGCTGCACGGCCCAGTGTGCAGCGCTGCTCACCTACCGCCCCGCCTGCTGCCTGCTGCGCTCCAGGAAGGAAGTGGAGTGCTTGATTTAGCGTTCCACTTTCTTCCAGCAGCGCAAAACCGAATTTTTTTAAAGTTGTGAAACATTAGCGCCTGGTGCTGATTTTCTCAACCTTTAAAAGTTAGCACCCCAAACGGGGCTAGAATGAATTTCTCCCTGAGGAAGTGTTCTTGTTCCCCAATTATGATAATCCCCTCCCTTTAATTGCCATTCAGCCTATATATTTCACTTCGACACAATTTTCCACTTCCACCATCTGAGTACTCCCTCGATCTATCCAAGTCTGCACGTGGACCTGTGTATAATTATGCAAATGAGTTGATGCCAGATAATTGAGCGCTATTAGCATTTTTCCATTCTGGAGGGACCTGCGCCAGTTTTTAAACACTTAAACCGACTTACAATTCATCGATAAAGATTGGCCTCAGTCTGACCTGGAGTAAAAATACTTGCGTGTCGATTTGACTGTGAAGCCTGCAGCATCCTGCATGAGTCATCGTTAATGACCCAAAGAAGGTCTTAACAAGTGAAAATCTGAGCCTAGGAATTCCCGGGAAGCCGTGATGGCAGTGGATCCTTGGTGGGGTGGGACTTCTTCTCGCCCCTTAACGTCACCCTGACCATGGCCCATTTTCCGGGGTCGGGGCATTTAAGAATGTTAAGCGGGTCACACACTTCATGTAGGAGGGATGGAAGTCTTTTAGCCCGCGGTCCCGGCCAAAGATTTTAAAACCATTGAAAAACTTGCCAGGATTCAAATATGAGATTTAAAATTTAACCCCATCATCACAACCTCAACAACAGCAACAACTTGCATTTATAAGCACGTTTAATGTAATAAAACATCCTAAGGTGCTTCATAGGAAAGTTATCAAACAAAATTTGACACTGATCCACATAAGGAGATGTTAGGACAAGTGACCAAAAGCTTGGTCAAAGAGGTAGGTTTTAAGGAGCATCTTAAAGTAGGAGAGAGAGGCGGAGAGGTTTAGGGAGGGAATTCCAGAGCTTAGGGCCTAGGCAGCTGAAGGCACGGCCACCAATGGTGGAGCGATTAAAATCAGGGATGCGTAAGGGGCCAGAATTGGAGGAGCGCAGAGATCTCGAAGGGCTGTAGGGCTGGACGAGATTACAGAGATAGGGAAGCACGAGGCCATGGAGGAATTTGAAAACACGGATGAAAAATTTAAAATTGAGGCGTTGCCGGACCGGGAGACAATGTAGGTCAGCGAGCACAGGGGTGACGGTTGCGAGTTAGAATATGGGCAGCAGAGTTTTGGATGAGCTCAAGTTTGCGGAGGGTGCAAGGTGGGAGGCCAGCCAGGAGAGCGTTGGAATAGTCAAGTCTAGAGGTAACAAAGGCATGGATGAGGGTTTCAGCAGCAGATGAGTTGAGCCAGGGGCGGAGACAGGCAATGTTATGGAGGTGGAAGTAGGCGGTCTTGCTGATGGAAAGGATATGGGATCGGAAGCTCGGCACAGGGTCAAAAAGGACACCAAGGTTGTGAACAATCTGGTTCAGTCTTAGACAGTTGCCAGGGAGAAGGATGGAATCGGTGGCTAGGGAACAGAGTTTGTGGCATCGACCGAAGACAATGGCTTTGGTCTTCCCAATATTTAGTTGGAGGAAATTTCTGCCCACCCAAAACTGGATGTCGGATAAGCAGTGTCAAAATCAGAGGCAGTGAAGGGGTGGAGAGAGGTGGTGGTCAGGTAGAGCTGGGTGTCGTCAGCGTATATGTGGAACCTCATGCTGTGTTTTCGGATAATATCACCGAGGGGCAGCATGTAGATGAGAAATAGGAGGGGGCCAAGGATAGATTCTTGGGCGACTCGAGAGGTAACGTGCGGGAGCGGGAAGAGAAACAATTCAGATGATCCTCTGGCTACGACTGGACCGATAGGAATGGAACCAAGCGAGGGCAGTCCCACCCAGCTGGACAATGGAGGAGAGGCATTGGAGGAGGACGCTGTGGTCAACTGTGTCAAAGGCTGCAGCCAGGTCGAGAAGGATGAGGACGGATTGTTTACCTTTGTCACAGTCACATAGGATGTCTTTTGTGACTTTGATGAGAGCCATTTTAGTGCTGTTGTGGGGCGGAAACCTGATTGGAGGGGTTCAAACATGGAGTTGCGGGAAAGGTGGGCATGGATTTGGGAGGTGACAACACGTTCAAGGACTTTGGAGAGGAAAGGGAGATTGGAGATGGGGCGGTAGTTTGCAAGGATGGAGTGCTCAAGGGTCGTTTTTTTGAGAAGCGGGTGATGACGGCAGATTTGAGGGAGAGGGGAACAGTACCTGAGGAGAGAGAACCAGTAACAATGTCAGCTAACATGGGAGCCAGAAAAGGAAGTTGGGTGGTTAGCAGTTTAGTAGGAATAGAGTTGAGAGAGCAGGAAGTGGGTCTCATGGACAAGATGAGCGCGGAGGTGTCATGAGGGGAGATCAGAGAGAAACTGGAGAAAGATGCGAGTTCAGGGCTAGGGCAAGGGGAACCTTAAAAGAAGTTTGGCCCGTTCAAGGACTTTGGAGAGGAAAGGGAGTTTGGAGATGGGGTGGTAGCTTGCAAGGACAGAGGATGATATTTTTGAGGAGCGTGGCGATGACAGCAGATTTGATGAGGGTTCAGTACTTGAGGGAACCATTAACAATATCAGCTAACATGGAGGCCAGGAAGGGAAGGAGGGTGATCAGCAGTTTGGTGGGAATAGGGTCGATGGAGCAGGAGGTGGGTCTCATGGACAATATGAGCTCGGAGAGGGCATGAGGGGAGATCGAAGAGAAACTATAAATGCTGGATGCCTGGAATGCTAAGACATCCCTTGCGCCCAGCGTTTGTTATGGTATGATGTATTTCTGTCATTTACCTCATAATAACACACCCGCCCATATTTAGACAGATGTAGCAAATGTCTTTGCGGGGCGGGGTGGCTGTTCCTCCCCCTACCTTGGTTTTGACAGGAAATTCAGGGCTCTGCCTTTTTCTTTCACTTTTCACTAGTGTCTGTTAATCTATTTGTGGAAGAGCAATGTTAAACAAAGACTGGTGGCCCCTTCACATTTTCTACCGACATTGCACCACTATCGTACTCTTGTCTGCTTTTTGCTAACATGACTGATGTCGGACCCCAGTTCTGAAGAAGGGCCTACACCTGAAATGTGACAGATGTGCCATCTGTGTGTCTCTAATGTTTTCTGTTTCTCCACTCCACGTATTTGAGTTCTGTATTTGCAGTTTTCCACAGATTGATTTTATTCTATAAGCCGTCTTCCTTCTGTTCGCAAACGGCAACATGCAGAGAAACTGTGGGGGAGGGGAGCGGAGCGTACTTTTGCTCCAATACATTATTACCTCCTTATCGTTAGCTGTGACCCATAACGCATACTTGAGCTAATTGGTTCCGTTATATTAGTGTAACTGGTAGTTCTTTCATTTTAATTGGTGGGTCAAGAGTCAGAAATTTTGAATTCCATAGTTAAATCTTATCAAAATACAAAGTTTCCCCAGTCAATGGTGTTTAGTATTGTCTCATTCCAAGGAATCCGAGTCCCCAGTTCAGTATAAGCAGTAGCTCAGATATACAGATCCATTTTGCCCATTACTAAGGATGTTGCCTATGGGCTAGGAATATTCAAGTTACCCTAAAAAGCCCCAAGCCCTGAATTTTGTTTAAACTGTGATTATGTGTGAATTTATCGTTAATGTGCATATAATAGTAACAAATGTTTTTTTTGTGCCATATAATTAGGAGTTTTACTCCAGTAGTTTTGTCTAGTGTTTTCACAGTAGACTATAATCAGAGCTGTACTAAATCTTTTTACTATACACTCACCTTGTCATAAAATGTTTCTTATAGTCGTTTTGGAAATAAATGAAGTTTTAGGGATGTAGGTTATTTTTCCCCAGGATTGTACAAACAAACTGGACTGACAATGAAAGCATTTTGCTGCTTCAATATAAATAACTACAAAATAAATACACCCTAATCTTACTGGAACTAAACAGTACTATCTCCTTGTACACGCCTGTTACAGCTCCTGATTCCTCCCATCACTTTTGCCTTGTCAATTTTTTTTTGTCCGATGACGCTCCTGTGAATTAGGATCACTTGGGTTAGGGTTAGGGTTACTACTTTGAAGGAACATAGGAACAGGAGTAAGCCATTCAGCCCCTCGAGCCTGTTTCGCCATTCAATGAGATCATGGCTGATCTGTATCCTAACTCCATCCACCTGCCTTTGCTGCATATCCCTTTATACCCTTGTCTAGCAAAAATCTAGCGATCTCAGATTTAAAATTATTAATTGAGGTAGCATCTATTGCTTGTCGAGGGAGAGAGCACCTCATTTCTACCACCTTTTGCATGAAGAATTGTTTCCTAACTTCTCTCCTGAATGGCCTGGCTCTGATTTTAAGGTTATGTCCCCTTGTCCTAGACTCCCCCACCAGCAGAAAACGTTTCTCACTTTCAACCCTATCAATTCCTTTCAAAATCCTAAAAACCTCAAAGGCGCTATATAAATGACAGTTGTTGTTGTTTTTGAAACATCTTACTACGTTATATAAATTGTTGCTGTTTGCTATTGTTTTGGGGTTTTTCATGGCAAAAAGGCAGTTTCTATTAGCCGACTGAATCGCCCCCGAAACAAAACTTGTGTCCTTATACATGCTGTAAATGGAGCAGTGTGCCATGGGACTAATAATTACGCCTAAATTAGGATCACTTGGGATGCCTACCATGTATTCCTGTCTTCTCCAAAAGGCGTTAAATGCCACACCATCAGACCAATGTGTTTAAGCTAAAACTAATAGATTTGTTCACAAGTAGAATATCACAAAAGCGGTAAGACATAGCAAGATATTAAAAATAAAACAATGGAAACACTAAAACTAGAATCAGTTCATGAGGGGTATTTCTTACACAGCTTGAGAAGTGCCAAGATTCTTAAATGAACCAGCCTTTCCTAGTCCTTCATGGTGCAAAGTTGTATTTGGATAATGCAAATGACCAAGCCATGAAGCTTATAGGGCTGATTGTACTCTCCCTGCACCTCCCCCCACCCCCAGAGCAACTTGGATGTAGAGCAGAGGAAACCTACCCTTAGATCTATAGAAAAAAATAACAATATTCAGATAAGTCCGCAGTATATATTTCAAACCAAAGGCCCTTAAGGACAGAGCTATCAATCAACCGAGATCAAGGACACAATGGAACACACTATTGCATAGATTGACATGTCGAGCAGGCCTTCACATATCACCTGTTTACTAAGACCTGTAAATTCTTCGACCAACTAGAATTTAATTAACACCTAACACAAAGCCTCTGTCAGTGACGGTTACAACCAATTTTGTTGGATCAAAATCCTGATGCTTTAGAGCAAAATTATCTTATTTTTATATTTTGCAAGTAGGCGTTTGTGCTTGATGGTGTAAACATAGGCACCTCTGGCCAAAAATGTGCAGGCTCTCTGGCGGCAAATATTCAGAATCAGCCAGCAGCTTTGCGCCTGCAACCCACTGCCTATCCGTTTCCGAGTTGCTTGGCAGCAAGGGAGCCAGAGGGATGGAGAATAGAGTTTGCAGATTTTGAAACTCCTGACAGATAGAAGTCTTGTGGTCTCACTGCCATGAGATTCTCCCAGCCAAGTGCCAATTTCAAAATGAGACAAAATACAGGTTACTTGCAAAATATTCAAATTCAATTTTTGTTTAATATAAATTAACAAGTGATGTAAATTTGCAACAGGATGTCCATCACTGCTCTGCCTAATTCACTGATCAAACAGCCTTGCCTGGCTCCATGCTAAATTCGTCTCCATTTTAAAACTGGGTTAAAGGACACAGCTTCCATATGAACTCAACTTATTTCAAAATTGCATAAAATAAGATACGGTAATTTCCCTATTTGTCACAGGTTTTTTCATTTGCTGTATTCCTGACAGCTATTCATTCCATACTGCATGGCTCATATTTTGTTCAGAACCGCATGCTCTAAGTGGTCACCTCCTATTTTTTCTCACCTGACTGACTGCTTTACCCCATCAACTTGTGCTTAATATTAGGAATAAATCTTAAAAGATTATCACATATTTCCAAGTAGCAGGTGATGATTTCTAACACATATACACATGCAGGAGGAAATCTGTGGAACACTTTATTACACCTCTTGTCAATATTTAAATAAAAGAAAGTAAGAACAAACTTGCATTTCTCACAACCAATGAAGCACTTGTAAAGTGTAGTCACTATTGTAATGTCGGGAAGGAAACACAGCAGCCAATTTACACTCAGCCTGGTCTCACAAATAGCAGTGAGATGGATGACAATAATCAGGAGAACTGCCTTGCTCTTCTTTGAATAGTGCCATGGGATCTTTCATATCCACCTGAGAGGACAGATGAAGCCTCGGTTTTACATCTCGTCTGAAAGAAACGACCTTAAACAGTGCAGCGTTCCCTCAGTACAACATTGAAGAGTCATAATTAAGTCTCAGGAGTGGGGCTTGAACCCAGAAACTTCAGACTCAGAGATGAGAGGGCTACCACTGAGCCAAGGCTGATACCTGTAGGTCCGAAATTGAAAGACAAAACCTCAAGGGTGGCAATCTCTGGACTGCTTCCTGGGGCACGTGCTGCGTCTTTGTCAGGGACAATTCAGTTCCCCCTTTCCCATTCTGAATTCTAACCTCCCTTTCTTGTTCATGTACTACAGGTGTGCATAAGTATTGACAATATAGTAATTATTTTCAAAACTGTTCCGTTGTATTATTTGGCTGTCCTAGGTTAGGGGGACCCACTCTAAATAGCAGCAGTTATCGCCGAGTGCATCAGTTTTTTTCCCTCTATGAACCTTCAGCAAGCAAAGCTGGGAGCCTGCTTTACTACTGTGATGTTTTTCTCAGCTTTAGCAGGGAGGAGGTGCATATCTGAGTGCTCAGGCTGGTCATTTGCGCTTTCATGTCCATTTACCCGACTTTGAGCAACGTTTCTTCCTGTGGCTCATCGAAAAGGAATGAAATCCAGTCCCGAATAGTCCTGGGGGAATGGACTTGCAGTCTAAGTTCCAGGTAAAACTATAGGAAGATTTACATAATCTAACCACATTCTTGTAAGATACTTTGTAACCTAAGGCTACCTAGGCAATTAAAAGTAAAATGTAAGATCACCATTGTACTATTATGTAAGCTTGTCTCATATGGGCAATTATGAGACTAACACAAAGCTACTGCAATAAAACATGGAAGACTAAGTGGAGCTCAGTGGGTAAATGTATCACATGGTGTGTGGTACTGAGGTAACAAATCAGGAAGAGTCCCAGGTTCGATTCTTGGTACGTGTTGAGTTAGCTTGGCGTAATCAGGGAGGTGGTAGAGAACCTTAAACCTTAGCATCCTCGGGGTAGGGAAGTGAAAAGTCAGTCAGGGTTCAGGCTCCTGTTCACTATCCAGGATTCACTGCCAGATGAGCACTGAGGTGTGGTGACGACACAAGCAGGTTCCGCTGTGATGGCTCCCGAGCCTGAATAGCCAGCCAATATCCACTTTCCAAGATCATACATTAAGAGGTATTGGTGGGCCACTGTTGCCCACGGAAACAGACCCCAGCATAAGTCATCGTATTCAAAGTGGGGGAGGGGGGCGAGGGGAGAAAATACATTGAGCAGAGGAGAGTCAAGAGCAGAAAATCAGAGGTAAAAACTGAAAGGCAAAATAAAAATACAAAGCTTTAGTGTTGCCTTTAACCAAACGTTTATGTCTGTAGAGTGGAGGCAGTCCCTCAAGTTCACCTTGGGCGCCTTATAGTGGAACAGTTCCTTTAAGGACTGAGCGCAGTGCCAGCATTCGTCCTGGTTAGTGGCTCCCAGTCGCTGCTTTCAAATCACTCTCAGCATACAGGAAACTGGTGGATCATTGTTAAAAAAATACTTGTGCCAACAGCAGGATTAAAGTTCAGCTCCCTGCACCTGGGTTTTATTTTACTGTCTTGCACCTGTTCTCCCACTAATGGGTGGAATATTACATCCATTTCCTTCGACTTCTTTCCTCTCCTCACTGACAACCGTCACATTCTTTCTATAATTACAAATAATACAGCTCGTTTTTTTTGTGCTACTCCATCACTGCCTCGTGATTTTATTCCTATTGTTTTTTGTTCTCTCCACACACAGATGTTTTGAATAAGCTCTTGTAAAGCTCAAACACTAGACTGGAGACCTTGACCCTCACATACTCATCCAAATTATAGCACTTTTACCCAAGAGGGTTTTCTCTTGGGTCTCAGCCAACAATCGGGCAGACTATTGTAACCAATTCTTTTTTTTTAAATGAAATTTAAAGAGGTTTTCGACAGAGAAATGATTTCAAAACCAAAACGGTTACATGCACCTCACACTTAATGGCATAATGTTGAGACCAATAATTGCCATGCAATTAAGTGTGTGACTAAGCAATTTTCACTCAAGTGAACGGAATAGTTCTTTCATGTTTCTATCTCTTTCTTCGAATCACTGCTGTTTGTGCCTTTGCTCTGTGATTTGGAACTTAAAAATACTAACCGTCTCATTATTGAAGGGTGTGGGGGGTGGGGTGGGGTGAAATCTTTATAAATTTATTTTAAAATTGTTGATATCATCAAAATTCTTAAAGACTTCCAGTGCAAGCTGATACAGGTTCAATGCACTGTATAAGACACCTTGGTGGAAGTCTTCTGGGTAGGCCAATTGGCAACATATTATGCAAAATGCGAAGCATACGAGAGCATGGGCCTTACACTAAACATCCGTAAGACAAAGGTCCTCTGCCAACCTGCCCCCGCCACACAGTACTGCCCCTCGATTATCAAAATCCACGACAAGGCCTTGGACAACGTGGACCACTTTCCATACCTCGGAAGCCTACTGTCAACAAGGGCAGACGTCAATGACGAAGTCCAACACCGCCTTCAGTGTGCCAGTGCAGCCTTCGGTCGCCTGAGGAAGAGAGTGTTTGAAGACCAGGACCTCAAACCCGGCACCAAGCTCATGGTCTACAGAGTAGTAGTAATACCTGCCCTCCTGTATGCCTCAGAGACATGGACCATGTACAGCAGGCACCTCAAAGCACTGGAGAGGTACCACCAACGCTTCCTCCGCAAGATCCTGCAAATCCATTGGCAGGATAGGCGCACCAACGTCAGTGTTCTCGCTCAGGCCAACATCCCCAGCATCGAAGCTTTGACCACGCTCGATCAGCTCCGATGGATGGGTCACATCGTCCACATGCCCGATACAAGACTCCAAAAACAAGCGCTCTACTCGGAGCTCCGACACGGCAAGAGAGCCCCAGGTGGGCAGAGGAAACACTTCAAGGACATCCTCAAAGCCTCCTTGAAAAAGTGCAACAGCCCCACCGACACCTGGGAATCCCTGGCCCAAGACCGCACAAAGTGGAGGAGAAGCATCTGGGAAGGCGCCGAACACGTCGAGTCTCTTCATCGGGAGCAAGCAGAAGCCAAGCGCAAACAGCGGAAGGAGCGCACGTCAACCCAAGCACCCCACCCACCCGCCCCTTCAACCACCGTCTGCCCCACCTGTGACAGAGACTGTAGGTCCCGCATTGGACTCATCAGTCACCTGAGAACTCATTTTTAATGTGAAAGCAAGTCATCTTTGGTTCCGAGGGACTGCCTAAGAAGAAGATAATGTTGAGACCAATAATTGCCATGCAATTAAGTGTGTGACTAAGCAATTTTCACTCAAGTGAATGGAATAGTTCTTTCATGTTTCTATCTCTTTCTTCGAATCACTGCTGCTTGTGCCTTTGCTCTGTGATTTGGAACTTAAAAATACTAACCGTCTCATTATTAAAGGGTGTGTGTGGGGGGCGGGGGGGGGTGAAAGCTTGATAAATTTATTTTAAAATTGTTGATATCATCAAAATTCTTGAAGACTTCCAGTGCAAGCTGATACAGGTTCAATGCACTGTATAAGACACCTTGGTGGAAGTCTTCTGGGTAGGCCAATTGGCAACACATTATGCAAAATGATGCCACATGTACCTTATAATACTGTCATTGGCAGCAGGACTTCAAGGCACTACCGTCTCCAGAGGCACCTAGCCTCACCTGAAGTCATGATTTTCCCCGGCCTCTTTAAGCAATAGCGTGGAGATTTGTTGCCAATATTTCTGGCCATTAGTGGGCTGAGCATTCAGGTTACCCATGCGAAGAAGTAATGCAGTTTTTGCCCGTGCTGATCTGTACAGAATTTCTAGCCATTTGGGAAAGTCCAGTGGTGCAAGGCTCTTAGACTTGACACCGATCTTGGTTGCAACTAATCTTTATTGAGTTCGACTGACTCTTGACACACTCAATGTCTTAAGCAACAGGCAGACAGAGAAATAAATGATATTACCTGCTTTCACACAGGCTAGAGAACGTAACCTTGATCGATTCTTTTGTTCTTGTCTCTCTCTACAAATTGTAAAAAAAAAAAACATTACAAATTGTAAAGGAAGGCAAGATCTTTATAGGGCTTTAGTCATGCACACCCATCCCTTAAAAGGAGTTTTTCAGTTTTCCCAACTAATCTGTTGATCATTGTCCTGTTTGTTTGTGATATCGGCTAGCCTCGTATCCAGGAGACCATTGACCCCTTATTAAGCATTCCTTGCTAATAAAAGACCTGCTCCTTGCTGACAAAGCTTTTTCTTGCTAAATGTCATCCATACCCTGAAACATTCTGGGAATGAGCAACTTTGGCCATTTTATTATTTCTAGCTACAGTACAAGTCTACAAGCTATTTATAAATGAAAAGAAAGCAAAAACCTTAATCATATGAGATTAAACCAAATCCTAATCCTACATATATATGTATTTAAGAATAGAGCATCTTTCAATGACCAGAAACAAAGTTGTGAATCACAACTATTAAACAACTGTACATGTGCCATCTCTCGGTTGTCATCAGTCCTGCAGACTCCATCCCACAATGTAAATAGGGCAAATTCCACAACACCTGCAGCATACGGCATTTCCACTTGAAGTGGTTCTGTAACATAAACATGACTTTTTTTTATTCGTACACGGGATGTGGGCATCGCTGGCAAGGCCAGCATTTATTGCCCATCCCTAATTGCCCTTGAGAAGGTGATGGTGAGCCACCTACTTGAACCGCTGCAGTAGCGGTTTGGTACAACTGAGTGGCTTGCTAGGCCATTTCAGAGGGCAGTTAAGAGTCAACCACATTGCTGTGGGTCTGGATTCACATATAGGCCAGACTGGGTAAGGAAGGCAGATTTCCTTCCCTGAAGGGCATTAGTGAACCATAGGGGATTTTACGACAGTCCGGTAGTTTCATGGTCACCACTACTGACACTAGCTTTTTATTCTGGATTTATTTAATTAACTGGACTAGTAATCCAGAGGCCTAGACTGATGATGCGGAGATGTGAGTTCAAATCCCATCACGGCAGCTGGGGAATTTAAATTCTGTGTTTTGATTGGCTGCTTAGACAGCTTGTTGCTGTCACAACAGCTCACACAATGGGAATCCCCATTAACTTCCGTTGATTTCAATTACGTGTCGGAAAAGCCGAACTTCTCGCCACAGAGATCGCAAGATCTTTGTGTAAAGCTTACTTTGGGTCCAGCGGCGAACACCTTCGCTTCGCTGCTAACCGCAAATTATGTGCCATTATTATATATTTATCTACCTATAACATATTAAAAATCTTACATCTGCATGCATTTCCTGTCAATTTTTTCCATTATGGATTCCTATGTCTACATTTAAATTGTAAATTGTCACACTATAATTGCACTCTCTCACGAAGATTGGCACTGCACATTTAAAGGGATGGTAAAGTTGCATGTTTACCTTTGAAAAGGGAAGGGTAAACACGTAAGTACGCACTTGGGATGACACTGACGCCACTATTGATATCCTGAACAATTGCCTCTCCTCCTTTGACCTGACCAGACCCCAGATAATTTAACATTCCCATTGCTTCCCTGGGACAATATCCACCTCCATTGCCTGAAATCCACTGGCCATAAACTGGAGCATACCTTGTAAATAACTGCCCTTGTTATGCATTGCCAAATTTGGCTTAATTGCCTCTAAGCTTACCATAGCTCCCTTTCCACAGCTAAGTCCTCTTACTAAGTACTCTAAAATCATCCTGGATAGCATTAACAACTCCATAGTTTAATTCTTCCCAAAAACGAATTTCCTCCAATCGCTCGTCCACTGCACCTTCCATCCTCACCACAGACTCCAAAGCCTAGAAATTACACAAACTATGTCAGGCAAAAAATGGCAGAATTCTGGTGTGATGGGTTATGAAATAGGGCGGGACCTAGATCCGCTGAGGTTTCCACTCCATTCTCAAAATGCAGAAACATTCTGATCTGGGCTTTTGGCGCTTCTTCTGCCCACCTCACTTATGTCCTGGAAGCTGTTTGAGGGCATTCCTGGGCTACCCTGGATACACCCCAGATAAACCTCTGATAGACCCAGCAGTGCTTACTTCTGCTGAGAGCAAGCACAGGTGCCATTCTGGGCACATGGACATAGAAGATCATGGATGTGGTCCTACAAGTGTAGAAGCTCCATTCCTTCTTTTGGATTGCCTTCTGTTTTCAGCCAATCTGTTTTCTGGATCCAATGTGGGATGGCATGGTGTCGCTCTGAGCTTTCGGTTACAAGGGTGCACTGTTGGCCCTGTTGCACTGCAACAGGCATGGGTGCCTGATCCTCATATTTGGGATGGAATCTTATTTGGTGCAAATAGGCAGGCAGGATTTATGTCCTGTCATACTTCTTTGTGCCACTGGAATTTCTAGGCTGAAATTTAAGGAAGTCATGGACATTTTCACTTTTCATCCCTTTTGTCTTTTACTCTCTCCTGCCTTCCTCCCTATCACAGACCTTCCCTTTTGTTCTTTCCTCCCCTCCCCTCCCCCCGTTCCCTGCCCCTGCACTTGCTCAAAACCTGTTACATCTCTAACTTTTTCCAGTTCTGACAAAACATCGACCTGAAACGTTAACTCTGTTTCTCTCTCCACAGATGCTGCCTGACCTGCTGAGTATTTCCAGCATTTTCTGTTTTTATTTCAGATTTCCAGCATCCGCAGTATTTTGCTTTT
Source organism: Squalus acanthias (assembly GCA_030390025.1). Classification (NCBI taxonomy): domain Eukaryota; kingdom Metazoa; phylum Chordata; class Chondrichthyes; order Squaliformes; family Squalidae; genus Squalus; species Squalus acanthias. Next base: position 80,120,272 of record CM059436.1, on the reverse strand, counting down.
GTTATAGATTATGGGAGCTAAATTCGGTTGATTTGCGCCTCCCATTAGCGCCCTAAGAGGGCGCTAACGGGGCGCAAATCAACTAGCGCCTGGGTGTGGCGCCGCTAACACCTCCCGCAAAATTCAGCGGGAGGTTACCGGCAGCACTAACCATTAGGGCCGCCGGCGATGACGTTATCACCATGTGCAGCGCGCTGCTCGCGCCCCAGCTGTAATATTGGGTGGCGCCCCCCCCGACTTACTGCCGGACGCTATGTCCGCCGGGGTCAGGGGGGCCTAACTGCGGCCGGGGCGGCGCTAGTTAAAGGGGAGCTGGGGGGTGGCCATTTTTGTTGCTGGCCGCCTGCCAGCACCTGCCCCCGTTGCTGTCCCCGGCCCCCGTGAAGCTCCTCCCCCCGCGGGGTGCTGGCTGCTCTCCATGAGCCCGGCACTCCTCTTGAGTGCCGGGCTCACTTGCCGGCACTCCCGATCCCTGGTGGCCCTGGGATGCACTGTGCCAGGCGTCAAGGTCCCTCTCGGGGCGCTACCTGGGAAAATCGGCCGCGGGGGCGCTAACCTTTTCAGGGCGCTACCCAATTTTTACCCCTATAAGTCTTTCAGGTTGTTGTGGCTTGTGTCCTCAACCACACATCTTCATCATCCTTGACCTCATCAAGCTGACTTGTCATATCCCAGATCCCCCCCCCCGTGTCCTTCTCCTTTCCTGTCTCCCAAATGTCCACCCTATATCCCTGCATGTACTCTTTCGTCCTCTAATACTAGCCTGCTTCGCATTCGCTATTCCACTCCGCCAGCACCAGCCACTCCTTTTAACCACCTTGCCCTGCCCTTTAGAACCTCTTCCCTCAGCATTTCGACCTTGCCATCTCCCTCTCTGCTTTCAGAAACCTCCTTAAGAGCCTCCTCTTCAATTATGCTGTTGTCCCATTCGAATCTTTCCCTGTCAGTGTCCACTCACTTTCCATCGATCTGTAAAGTGCTCTGAGATGTCTCTCTCTACATAATGAACACAATAGAAATGTGTTCCTTTTTCATAGATTTTTACAAAGGCAAATGGAAAAGTTCAGGTGTACACAATTTTTCTGCAGTTACAACACAAATTCAGCGAAAAGTGTCCAGTTATGAAGCACTTGTAATAACGTTCCTTTCATACTTCTTAAGCAGCTGATGGCCCATTTAATTGACATAAATCACAAAATTATTTGCTTCTCCAGCTCTCGGTTATGCAAGTCTATAGAGCAAAGCCCCTAACAATATATTGGGAAAGCACGTTTCACTGACTAGGACATGGGGGTCCTGATAGACAGTGTTTTTGAAAAACGTGCTGAACATTTTGGCTCAGGGGGTGGGGGAGAGTGACCTACAAACTTTCAATGCACATAAAGCTTGTGGCAATATATCATAGACCGGTTCAACTCAGAGTCTGCCATTGTGAGGACCTGCGAGGAGATCGGCAAGAAGATCATTTGAGTTTGTGAAAATTCTTCTCCTTAAGCTCCTCTTGCAGAAATGGCAACTACATGCAGTGGGCATGAAAACTTCACTTCTGTCATTGCTACAGTGCAATATAGGAATATTGTCCTTCCTTTGTATAACTAATTCACAAATTCAAAACTCAGTTTCCATATTCATCCACCTCCCCCAACTAGGTTCTCCTCACTGGCCTCCTGCAAGATCCCACATTTTCAAGAAGTAATTTCTTGTGGCTATTTTTTGTTAACTCATTTCATGATGAGAGCAAGATTTGAAGTAACAGTAAAAATGAAAAGTCCAACTCTATTTTCTGACAGTTTTGTTCCCCTGCTTAATCAGGTATATTTTTGTGTTGAATTTAACAGCTCACGGAAAATATGGCCCTATGTTGAAACCAACACTCATCGCACCATCTCTTACTCAAACTCATTCTTTCCAAGACCTCAAAACTGCGGAACGCCTTCCCTTCCTTTGATCATATACAGGCTTTCAAATCCCAAGCTTGGCATCGCTAAATCTCATTACCTCTTCGCTCTCTGCCCTGTGCTATGGGTGTTGGGCCTTTACCTAGGTTTCTTAGATTAAAAGAATTGCACATACCACTTGCACTGCTTGGACCATCTGCTTTCATGCAAAATAACTGTTAATTCATGACAAACCAGAATGTACAACTCTTCTATAAATTACTTTTTCTAAACTGCTTTGATTTTTGAAAATATTTATAAGATGGCCGTGATTGTGAAAATGACTTAGTCCTTCAAAAGAAAACAATGGCCTATGAAAGGGGTTTAATTTTTGACATCAGGCACAATTCATCCATAATTTAAGACAAACACTCTGCTCAATGGACATATTACACAAAAATCAAAATTGTTCCATACACTTTCCAGCTTCTGCCAACTTTACTCCACACGCCAAGCAGACTGTGCGGTGTGCTGATGAGCATCTGAATATACCAGGACTTTGAATTAAGCTCTGGGGTGTTCCAAAGTCCAGTGCTCAAATTTAACAAGGAGGGCACCACTCTGTTCGACTGCCATTGATAAACAAATTTGAAATCACTAAACCACCATGCAAAATGGAGACAAGCTGCAAAAGCACTGGTTGTTCACAATTAAGCTTGTTTTAATCTTTTAAAGGTACCCTCTGGCTATGGAAATGAAGGTTCTTGCCTAAAAGCTAGTGATATATTGCACTGATTTCAACAGTGCCAATTTGTCGGTGGTTTATTCTAGCTTAGACAACAATTCTTTAAAAGAGCAGGGACCACCAGATAAAGGTTGTAGTAACTTTATCCTTCTTCTATAATATTATTACTATAATTAGGCAACAAGAAACTTAGAGTGTAGTATAGACATGTTCTAATATTTTTAAATAAAGGTGGTTTATGAATCTGTGTTGTCATTTTGAATTATTGGTAATTGAGATTACCGCATGCTGACAGACTTATGTCACAAACCACCTGTATTGGGAATTATTTGTGTGTTTTGGTGTAATTTATCCCCACAATCACAATGACAAATCAAAAGAAGCAAAGTTAACTGCGACGGTTCAATACAATGTGATGTCAAAAAGAAAGGGAGCTCTCATTCATTTATCGTGAACGCTTTTAAAAAAGTACAAAAATGAAGTAGCAAATGAGTAGACAGGAAACTGGGGTCTTATCATACCTGAGCCACATCGATCAGGTCACATGATGCTCCTCTTGCCAATCACGCAAGTTAATCTGCCGATTATGAAAAGTGAATCTGCGACATCATATTTTTTATCCTGAATACACATGGGTTCGCTACTCTGCTAGCTGTATTTTCCCACTTTGAAGTCATTTCATGGCTCAAAATTGAACTTTTCTATAATGTATGCAGTGGATCCAAACAAGGCTGCGTGTGTTCCCTTAGCTCATCCCTTGCCCCAGAAAAGTGCACAGTCTCTACGTCAACTAGAAGTGTTTGTGCTCAAATCAAGCCATTGATGTCATCTCTAAATGAGCTCTCATAAAAACTCCAGAAGTTTGTTCTACCTGACTGGGTTAATGAATCTTCAAACCGTATTCTCTGCCGTCCCCTTCCCCAGTATGTCTTTTAGTTTTGGGATTTTCTTTATGTTCAGCATTACTGTCCAGTCCTGTAAGTGGATCTCAGGTCTTGGATATGCCGTTAACTGCCCAATATCCAGGCAAAACCCAGGAGTCAAACAGAAAACACTGTATGCGAGTTTACAGGAATACGTAATATTCCTGTGGCAAGTTCCCTTGCCTGGTAGGATTATGTACAAATTTTCAGATTGAAATTATGAACCCTGCTCTATACATTATCTTGTGAGGTTGTTTCAGTTGAGGCAACATCTCTCTTTTACTCCCTCAACTTTTCCAGTTAACTTAAAACCCAACCATCCAAAAATAATTGGAGCCAAAAACCAGCGATTCTCCTCTGCCGCCATAACCATTTATTCGCTATTGATTATAGTTTAGCAATGTAACTGGCCAGCCTATTAATCATGCTGGTCAGATACAGCCTCTATAATACTGCTAGATGCAGTCAGCATGCCCTGAAGCATGATCACTGTCTTCTTTGGACTAGTAAGTCCAAATTCATCACAAGCTAACATGGAATGGATTCAGATACCACTCCACTCCACCACAAGACTAGTATTGCTGAGGCTGCCGCGAAACACGAATTAAGACTGAATCCATGTGTGGGAAAACAAAGGCTTTTTAATACAACTGCATGGTCCAAAAAGGCTGAAAAAGACTGCTCCCAGAATTCTCTGGAAAAATCCTGAGGCCCCGCCCACTCCTTTTCTCCTGCCTTAAAGGCAAGGTGCCTTAAAGGCAAGGTGCTCGATATATTGTCCACGGACAGAAAAGTGGATAATGCCCGTTTAGGTGGCGATCCGCCACAGTATTACATATACATAGAATTACATTGAATATACAGCACAGTAACAGGCCATTTGGCTCAACCGGCATTTATGCTCCACTCGAGCCTCCTCCCATCCTTCCTCATCTAACTCTATCAGCATAACCCTCTATTCCCTTCTCCCTCATATGCTTATCTAGCCTCCCCTTAAATGCATCTATACTATTCACCTCAACTACTCCCTGTGGTAGCAAGTTCCACATTCTCACCACTCTCTGGTTAAAGAAGTTTCTTCTGAATTCCCTATTTGATTTCATGGTGACTATTTTATAATGATGGCCTCTAATTTTGCTCTTCCCCACAAGTAGAAACACTCTCTGTAAAAAATAGCTATTTGTACATAATATTCCTTACTTTTAACTGATGCTCCAGTAAATAAGAAGGATATAGCTGAGTGGGAAGAACTATATTAGTCAGCAAACTAAATTATATTTCCAACGTTGATTTTCAAAGAATCCGTATGAATGAATGCTGCTTTTCTGTGTGGTATTCTGCATCATTTTGTCATTATTATAAGAGATTTGGTAGTGTTATAGTTTCGTAGTAGTACTAGAGTTGGTTTAGAATTGACTTTCTTCAATCTGCTCAATGCAGTCATCCAGAAATTCTCAGAATCATTTATTAATTCTGTGTCCGAACTTGGTGAGGTTTTATTGCTGCAGTGTGCTGTGTATGCCACAATATTCATCACGTAGAATGGAGCACGCTGCTCTTTTCCTGGCAGATAGAAGGTTTGGCTGTTAACACTGTTTATTAGAACTTTGCGCTTTGAACTGGGGAGTTGCTGAAATAGCACTAATCTCATTGCTCTAGAAACTCATGGTACCCAGCTGCTATTGTATGTAGTTATTTTTATTTCCACACATGTGGTACAAATAATACTCCGGTTTAGTAATTTTACTGCAAGGATGATTAAAGGTTAAATAATGTAGCATGTGCTTTAACTCTACATGACCCTTATTTTACTACATTTGACATATTATTCCCAATTTAGGCTATGCTTTAAACCTGAGAGAGCTGCGGTGAGGCACATTCACCTGACTAAAGGCAAACAACCTGCAAACTTAAAAGGAATCTGTGGAAAATGACCAGAAATATTCTTCCTGTGAGAGCTATGCTCCAAGAAATGTCTGCTTTCTGCATCTCATCCACTTGCTATTTCCATTTAGCAGTATATGAATTAAACAGCGTTCTCCAGAATCATTTAATGATACTAGCAGGCTGAAGCTTTGCGGTTTCTCTAGGAAAAAAAATCGTTCTTAAAGCTACTTGCAGCTTTCTTACTTCCCACTTCGTGATTTATAGCTCGCGCTAATACCATTCCGTTCTTTCGAATTCCAAACTCAATCAAAAGGTTTCACCTTGCTTATTATTCCAGCGCTCAGTGAGAGGCTGGTGTGAATTCCGCGTGGACATTGTCCCAACACATTGTCATCTTGAAAGCTAACCTGCTCGAAATGGTCTCCTCCTCTCGTCAAGTCTAGACTCATGAACAGGAAGTAAAACTGGCGACTGGAATGTCTGCAGAACAAGGCTTAACACTTGCAACGTTCTTGGAAAGAAATTCAAATGAATCCTCTTGTGTCTGCCTACTCTCAGAACACCAGGCCTAGGCATTTGGAAAAATATCATTTTTCACAGGCAGGAAGTGCAGGTGTTACATTAAAGGGCTGAGATGGGAGCTATTTGGAACCAGCGATATGGATTTATAACTCATAAATTTTTACAAATTTATGTTTCATGATTAAAAACATGTTGAATACTGATTTAATTACCATCTCTTGCGTTTTCATTTCAGCTTCCTAACAGTTAAAGGGTTTCATATTCATCCATTGTTAGAATCATTTAAAGTGTAATCGGTCAACAGACAATCTATCAAAATAGCAGATGAAAGATTGTAGTAATATAACAGTTGGCCATCTGCATTTTGGATATTAACTATCTTTTAAAGTATATTTTTGCCCTTCCTATTCGTTGTTCAGTCACTCAGCTGTGAATACTGCATTTGAAATAACTGTAAAAGATTATATTTAGCAAGATCGTGGCTGAGAAATTTCCGTTTTTTCAGGCACAAAAAGGGCGCTTCAGCGTCCAATATGGCGGACGGGGTGCGCCCTCCCACCCGATCGCTGCCCCCACTCCTCTCCCACGACCTACCTGAGGGCTGATGCCAGCGACGCAGTGGCCCGAAATTAAAATCCTCTTTGCCGGCAAGCTTAGCGATGAAAGTTAAAATTAACCTGTTCAATTCAATTGATTTGAAACACTTGGAGGCGAGTTTAAGCTAGCCCGCCCATCAAGAATCTGATGGGATCGGGGAGCATCGCTGGTTTTACACGTCGCCCGAATTTACTGTCCATTGAAGTCAATGTAGAGTAATATTGGGCGGGATGTAAAACCTTCCGATCCCATGGGTTTCCTGCCCAGCGTGTTAGGTTAAAATCAGCCCCGTTTGTATAGCACTTGTTAATTTAAAATGATTTTGTGATTTTGCACAAATACTGACCTTGGGACGTGAACTGGGCTTCAAGTGGTCAATTATTTATGAGGAAAGCATGCAATGGTCATGTATTCAGTTTGTTTCCCCTGTTCTCTCCGCTCTCTTCCAGAAGGTGCTGACGCTTGCTGGGTTACGGTTCTGCAGATGCCAGCTGCCCTCTGCTACCTCACCCTCAGGACCATTCTCCAGGTCAGCAGGCATTCAACCACAGGAGCTTCAAAACCAAACCCAATTCTCTTCTTCGACAATGGCAGAACACATGCATGTACCAGCAAGGATGAGAGGTGAGAAGCAGGGATCCTGCCTTGATTTTTCTCTTCTACTCAAATTGACAGCATGTGACTAGTGGTGTCCCCCAGGGATCTGTACTGGGGTCTCAGCTTTTCACTATATTTATAAATGACTTCGATAAAAGAATAGAGGGCTGTATATCCAAGTTTACTGACAGCGCCATGTTAGGTGGCACAGTAAATAATGTAAGTGGGAGCAGAAATTTGCAAAGGGACATTGATAGATTAAGTGAGTGGTCAAAACTGTGGCAGATGGAGTTAATGTGGGGAAGTGCGAGGTCGTCCACTTTGGACTTAAAAAAGATCGATCAGAATATTTTCTAAATGGTGAGAAGATAGGAACTGTGAAGGAGCAAGGAGATTTAGGGGTCCGAGTACAGAAATCACTAAAAGCTAGTGGGCTGGTACAAAAAATAAATTTGAAGGCTAATGAAATGTTGGCCTTTATCTCAAGGGAGCTGGAATACAAAGGAGTGGAAGTTATGTTACAGTTATACAAAGCTCTGGTTAGACCCATCCGGAGTACTGCGTTCAGTTCTGGGTACCCCACCTCAGGAAGGACATATTGGCCTTGAAGGGCTGCAGTACAGATTCACCAGAATGATACCAGGGCTAAAAGGGTTGCATAGACTAGGCTTGTATTCCCTCGAGTATAGAAGATTAAGGGGGTGATCTAATTGAGGTGTTTAAGATGATTAAAGGAGTTGATAAGGTAGATGGAGAAAAACTATTTCCTCTGGTGGGGGAGTCCAGAACAAGGGGGCGTAGCCTTAAAATTAGAGCTTGACCATTCAGGGGTGATGCCAGGAAGCATTTCTTCACACAAGGGGTAGTGGAAATCTGGATCTATCTTCCACAAAAAGCTAATGAGGCTAGGTCAATTGAAATTTTCAAAACTGAGATTGATAGATTTTTGTTAGGCAAGAGCATTAAGGATTACGGAACCAAGGCAGGTAGCTGGAGTTAAGATACAGATCAGCCATCGCCTAGTTGAATGATGGAACAGGCTCAAGGGGCTGAATGGTCTACTTTTGTTCCTATGTTCATAGCCCAGGTGAGGTGAGGCCAACTTTGGTGCCCCTACTGCCAGCTGAGACTAATTAACTAAGCATAGGTTAGGGGTCAAACCTGAAGCCTTTATGTGGTTTATATGGCTCAGTCACCACACTGGATGGTTCATTCACCAACTGAGCCCTAAATCAGGACCCTTAATTCATTTGTTTTTTCCATGCTGTGATTAACATTGTAAACAGAGGAAAGACGCATTTTAAAGCAACACAGAAGTGACACACGCTTAAGATTAGACTGAATTCCACGCCCCAATCCTTTTAGCGAGGAAGGATTTACAGACCAATTGTGCTGGCTGCATTTAGTGATTATATGAAGGCAGTATAAATTAGTGTTTAAAGTGTAATCATTTTCAAAGAATGATTTATTATATTAAAAGTGTGGAGAGAATTCTTACATGATAAATGTTTGTTCTCACACTTATACTATTACACCCACCTTCTTTTGCATCACAAAAGCACGACTGTCAGTAGTTTTCCCCCAACATCAGCAGAACATGTTCCCACAGGTATTATCTGGCAAGTTGGGTTAATTCAGGCATTGCCTTTTCATTTTGGGTCCTCTGAAGTGGAACTTGAAGCCAAGGGCTGTATTTTAAAACCACGGTATGCAGGTTAAGATGGCACTGGGCTTTACCCATGTGCCTTAGCACAGCTGAGCCCGCCCTATCAGGTTGTATAGTGGTTTCACTTATGCTAAAGAGCGTTAAGTAAATGAACTCCCCCATTTTGATGTGCCTACAGTAAACACTGATGTATTCAGGTGCATTACTGTCACCTAACACCCATCCCCCCCCACCCCCCATCCCCCGCACGCTCACCCATATACGCAAAATTATCAAGGATTTATGGGATGTCTACTTCTTCGGTGACAGCAGGAATCAGATCCCCACATTCTTCCATTGGACCACTGGACCAGCAAACACCAGGTAGGATTTGATGACTGGAAACCTAGAGTAGGGTCTATAAAATGGCAGCATGGACCTTTAGTGAAACATTCAGTCCCTCTGTGCATGAGGGATATCATTTTATTTAAAGGGGCACGAAAAATGCTTAAGTTGAACCAAATTCATGAATTGACCTGAAATAGTGCGACTGAGGAAAACTCGGATCTGGAATTTGGTTTTAATCCTTAAGATTGTCTCGATATAATAACAATCACATTACGCAAACTCATAACTACAAGACTTTGTACGTTATCGAATAATCCCCATGAATCAGCCCGCTGCTCGCCATCACCATGGAGAACAATTATGCTCTTCTGGCATTCAAGTAATGGTGATGTACTGCAATTACATTACTAATTAAACCATTATATCCCATTCACACACAAAATCTCACAGCTCATTATTCAACATAATTTGCATTACCACTACAAACACTCATGCGAAAACCATATCTAATATTATTTCCTCCTCATAAATCTAGTTCATAGAATCATAGAATGGTTACAGCACGGGAGAAGGCCATTCGGCCCGTCGTGCCCGGGCCGGCTCTCTGCAAGAACACTTCAGCTAGTCCCACTCCCCCGCCCTTTCCCCGTAGTCCTGCAAATTTCTTTCCTTCGAATACTTATCCAACTCCCTTTTGAAAGCCATGATTGAAGCTGCCTCCACCACCCTTTCAGGCAGTGCATTCCAGATCCTAACCACTTGCTGCGTAAAAAAGTTTTTCTTACGTCGCCTTTGGTTCTTTTGCCAATCACCTTAAATCTGTGTCCCTGGTTCTTGACCCTTCTGCCAACAAATATATTGCACCAAACTACAAAAATAAATCAAAACCTATCAGAACTTCCTTAACAGCAACAATATGTATTGGATAATGTATAGTTCGCTATGAGTTATGTGTCAATAACATATGATGTCAGGAGTCGCAAAAGCAAAGCTCGAATGATTTACTTATCTGAGGCGTTTTCTTGTCTGAAAACAAACTCATATTTTGTGGTTTCTCCTGTTTTTTCTAACTAAGAAACCTAAGTGAGGGGCTGAAGCTCACAGTGCAGGACACCACCCAGTGTGGATAGTGTACAAGGGAAGATAAGATAAATCAAGAAGTCACACCAAGCTTAGGTTTTAACTACCTTTAGAATTGTAAGAGGAAGGAAAGACTGAGGGACGAAGACAATTCCTGTTCTGAGGGCCTGGGGAAAGAGTAAGTTAAGGGTATGAAATGGTGCAATGTGTCTTTTTTTGTTTGTTCATGGGATATGGGCATCACTGGCAAGATGAGCATTTATTGCCCATCCCTAATTGCCCTTGTGAAGGTGGTGGTGAGCCGCCTTCTTGAACCGCTGCAGTCCATGTGGTGAAGGCACTCCACAGTGCTGTTAGGGAGGGAGTTCCAGGATTTTGACCCAGCGACAATGAAGGAACGGTGATATACTTCCAAGTCAGGATGGTGTGTGACTTGGAGGGGAACTTGGAGATGGTGGTGTTCCCATGCGCCTGCTGCCCTTGTCCTTCTAGGCAGTAGAGGTCGTGGGTTTAGAAGGTGCTGTCAAAGAAGCCTTGGCGAGTTGCTGCAGTGCATCTTGTAGATGGTACACACTGCAGCCACGGTGCGCCGGTGGTGGAAGGAGTGAATGCTTAAGGTGGTGGATGGGGTGCCAATCAAGCAGGCTGCTTGCCCTGGAAGGTGTCGAGCTTTTTGAGTGTTGTTGGAGCTGCACTCATCCAGGCAAGTGGACAGTATTCCATCACACTCCTGACTTGTGCCTTATAGAAGGTGGAAAGGATTTGAGGAGTCAGGAGGTGAGACACTCGCCACAGAATACCCAGCCTCTGACCTGCCCTCAAAGCAGCCAAAGTATTTATGTGGCTGGTCCAGTTAAGTCTCTGGTCAATGGTGACCTCCAGGATGTTGATGTTAGGGGATTTGGTGATGATAATCACTTGAATGTCAAGGGGAGGTGGTTAGACTCTCTCTTATTGGAGATAGTTATTGCCTGGCACTTGTGTGGCATGAATGTTACTTGCCACTTATCAGCCCAAGCCTGAACATCATCCAGGTCTTGCTGCATGTGGGCATGGACTGCTTCAAAACAGTAAGAAGGCAAGTAGAAAGAACAACATGTTTGCTAGGCAAGGGTATTAAGGGTCATATAACCAGGGCGGGTAGATGGAGTTAAGATACAGATCAGCCATGATCTAATTGAATGGCGGATCAGGCTTGAGGGGCTAAATGGTCTACTCCTGTTCCTATGTTCCTATGTACGATGGTGCATTGGAAACTTGGAACAAAGAAGATAGGAAAGTTCACAGCAGTAATGACAAAAAATTTATCACAGGACTACGTGCCATTTCAAGATGAACAGTAGCAAAGTTAAGTGTTAAATTCCCCAACAGAAGACATCTGCTGCTCTATTATATGACTCAATTTCTAGTCTTATTGGCGCAGAACACTCATACTAACGTGGAAAGGGGGCCTATCGCCAGGGTAACAATGAGCTTACCACTCTATTAGTGCCAGGTCAAAGCAGGCCACCAGCTGTATGTCATTTCCTGCTGGGCACTTAGCACTCCTGTGGGCATTTCTTGTGAATTGCCTGTGTGTCAGCAATAATCACCACCTGCACTAGATTTCCTGCACTACTCAAGGTACTGCTTGGAGTACTTCACATTATTCTCAACCCCCTGAAAAACATGAACCTGAAATGGCTGATGTGCTTCCCTCAGTGGAGCAGAACTCCTGTAGCCTCACAGCGGGGTGGAGGCGGGGGGCGGGGGGTGGGGGGAGACAAGATTTGATTCTTTTCTTAAAAACTGAACGGTCCAATTCTCTTGCAGAGTGCTGTGCACTTCTCCTTTTACTGTCAGCCGTGGTTCAGTGAGCTGCACTCTCGCCTCTGAGTCAGAAGTTTGTGGGTTCAAGTCCCACTCCAGAGACTTGAACACAAAAATCTAAGCTGACATTCTAGTGCAGTACTGAGGGAGTGCTGCACTGTCGGAGGTGCCGTCTTTCGGATGAGACGCTAATCCGAGGCACCGTCTGCCCTCTCAGGTGGACGTAAAAGATCCAATGGCACGATTCGAAGAAGAGCAGGGGAGTTATCCCTGGTGTCCTGGCCAATATTTATCCCTCAACGAACATCACAAAATCAGATTATCTAGTCATTATCACTTTGCTGTTTGTGGGAGCTTGCTGTGCGCAAATTAGCTGTTGCGATTCCAACATTACAAAAGTGACTACACTTCAAAAGTATTTAATTGGCTGTAAAGCATTTTGGGATGTCCTGAGGTCTTGAAAGGTGCTATATAAATGCAAGTCTTTCTTTCTTTTCCTTAATAACAGCAAGCGCCATGATATCAGATACTCAATACGTCATATCTTCTGATGATGAGTTGTAAGAGGGAGATGATACAACTTGGGGGGAGACCTGCCCAGTGGCAAGCCTGCCAGAGAAACCTGGCTAGAGGCAGCAGAGTGGCCAAAAGAGACCAAGGTTAAGTTTTATTTTTAATCGTTGCGAGGATTCCTTAGGGGCCAGGAGGAGCAGGAGTGTTCCTCTTGTTTCTAAGAAGTAACCCTTGGGCCTCCCCTGTTCCTACCCACCCTCTCCCTCCCCAAACTGGCATTTATCTCGAAAACCCACCGCCCCACCCCAGCAAGTACCTTATGCCAAGAACCGTTCCCGCAGTGGCATCCGGCTACTGCTCCAATTCCCGCTCCCACCCATTGGCCTTAAATGAGGCCTCCACCAATTTCTAGACAAATACTTATTTGCATGTGGAGCCCTTCCCAGCTCCACTGCACTGTTGAAGATAGTTTCTGGCCCCTCCACTCGGCCCCCTCCCGAACGCCCCCCTCCCTCTCCCAATTTCCCCCTTCACTCTTGATAGAGTCATAGATAAGTCATAGAGTTATACAGCACAGAAAGAGGCCCTTCGGCCCATCGTGTCCGTGCCGGCCATCAAGCCCTGTCTATTCTAATCCCATTTTCCAGCACTTGATCCATAGCCTTGTATGCTATGGCATTTCAAGTGCTCATCTAAATGCTTCTTGAATGTTGTGAGGGTTCCTGCCTCTACCACCCTTTCAGGCAGTGAGTTCCAGATTCCAACCACCCTCTGGGTGAAAAAGACTTTCCTCAAATCCCCTCTGAACCTCCTGCTCCTTACCTTGAAACTATGCCCCCTGGTTATTGACCCCTCTACTAAGGGGAAAAGTTCCTTTCTATCTACTCTATCTATGCCCCTCATAATTTTGTATACCTCCATCAGGTATACAATACCCCCTCAGCCTTCTCTGCTCCAAGGAAAACAACCCCAGCCTGTCCAGTCTCTCTTCATAGCTGAAGCGCTCCAGCCCAGGTAACATCCTGGTGAATCTCCTCTGCACCCTCTCCAATGCAATCACATCCCTCCTATAGTGTGGCAACCAGAACTGCACACAGTATTCCAGCTGTGGCCTAACTAGCGTTTTGTACAGCTCCATCATAACCTCCCTGCTCTTATATTCCATGCCTCGGCTAATGAAGGCAAGCATCCCATATGCCTTTTTAACCACCTTATCTACCTGTCCTGCTGCCTTCAGGGATCTATGTACATGCACACCAAGGTCCCTCTGATCCTCTGTCCTTCCTAGGGTCCTACCATTCATTGTGTATTCCCTTGCCTTGTTAGTGCTCCCATAATGCATCACCTCACACTTTTCAGGGTTAAATTCCATTTGCCACTGTTCTGCCCATCTAACCAACCCGTCTATATCGTCCTGTAGCCTGATCCATCGTCCATCCCCCCTCCCTCAATTGCCTCCTTCCCTCCCGATCTTTTCGCACTCTCCCGATTTCCCCTTTCCTCCCGAACTCTTCCACCCCTCTGTCGATTTCCCCTTTCCTCCCGATCTCTTCCACCCCTCTGTCGATTTCCCCTTCTCTCCCAATCTCTTCCACCCCTCTGTCGATTTCCCCTTCCCTCCCGAACTCTTCCACCCCTCTGTCGATTTCCCCTTCTCTCCCAATCTCTTCCACGCCCTCCCAATTCCCCCCTTCCCTCCTGACAAAACTGGAGTTTCTATGCTATTTCAGCAGTAAATCAGTCACTGAGGAAAATATAGACATTTCACAAAATGGTCTTCTTAATCTTAGCCATTAGAGTGAGATCTGAGGTAAACCAAATAGTGACAAGTAAAAACAATCTTGCCTTAATATAACACCTTTCACAGCCTCAGGACATCCCAAAGCGCTTTACAGCCAATGAATTGCCAGGCAATGACTATCTCCAACAAGCGATAAATACTGTAGCAACAAGAGCGGGTCAGAGGCTGGGTATTCTGCGGCGTGTGTCTCACCTCCTGACTCCCCAAAGCCTTTCCACCATCTACAAGGCACAAGTCAGGAGTGTGATGGAATACTCTCCACTTGCCTGGATGAGTGCAGCTCCAGCAGCACTCAAGAAGCTCGACACCATCCAGGACACAACAGCCCGTTTGATTGGCACCCCATCCGCCACCTTAAACATTCACTCCCTCCACCACCGGCGCACCGTGGCCGCAGTGTGTACCATGAAAAGATGCACTGCAGCAACTCACCAAGGCTTCTTCGGTAGCACCTCGCAAACCCATGACCTCTTCTACCTGGAAGGACAAGGGCAGAAGGAGCATGGGAACACCTGTGAAGGAATACGCCACTCTATGAAAGAATTCTGACCTTATTAAAACATGACAAACTGGGTTTGGAAATCTGAAGGCCTAACAATGGAGAAGCTGGAGCAGCACTCAGGCTATTGACATAAGATAAGTTGTTGACACTGAATCAATAACCTTATTGAAACAGAAGGTTGGAGGCTCCTGACGGTCTGAATCTTTGGAACAAAGACAATGGTGCATCCTGGTTAAGGTGTTCTAAGTTACACTTTGTAAACAGGCACATAAAATTAAGAAACATATGCCTTCGTAAAAATGACATCAAATAAAAGAAACACCTGCTGTCACATCGTTTTTGTGTTAAGCTTAAGACACCTACACAGGAGATATGATTCTGTATTGCAACCAGCTGAGGTGACAAAGAATTGCATAGATCACCCTAGTTAAGGTGTTCTAATTGCAAGAGCACAAACAGAAGGCCTTAGTAAAAATGACATCAAATGAAATGCACCTGCTGTTACACCATTTTTTATGGTCAGCTTCGGACACCTAGGGTAGAGACATGATCCTTAATGCTACCAGCTGATCTGACTGTAAGAATTGCAGAAGTCAGCAGAAAAATGACTAGAGATAATTAGCTTACATCAGTGGAAAACTTCAAAGGGAATACCACTGGAAAAGGGTCTAAATATTGAGCTTTCAAATGGGATAGTAGATTCGCTGTAAAGGGGCAACGCGATTCTCAGGCTTCAGAGGTGGCTCTGTAAGTCTGCAACTCTTTGTATCTCGGGGATCAAGGTACTGTATTTGATTTTGGTGGATATTCTGAATAAGACTAAGAACTATAAAACTGTAGCGAAGTTAAGATTTGAGAATAAGGATCTCTGATAAGATTGTAAAGCTTTCTCTTTTTGGAACTGTTAATGTTGCGATTGACTCACCAACTGTAAATTACATGTCGGTTCTTTAATAAATCTATATATTTTTAGAATTGTCTCACATAATACTTCTGTATCAAACTCGCAAACTCAATCTCTGCACGCTCTTTGGTGAGGAGTTGCAGAATTCTGGGGGAGTTTTCCGAACCATCATAATATCCGGAACGTTACAGTCTAGCTAAACTTATTAAAAGTGCTATCTGGAGGACGGTAACATCTTCAGGTTGTTCCTTTCCTTTAGGGAGAGATAGTCCGGACCTTTAGACCCAATTAAGCGTCTTTAGGATTCGGCTACCTCAAACTTTAGTTGAAAGTGAACGTCTGGGGAATACGCTTGATCTGGGGTAGCTCTAAAGGGACTAGGATTAGTAATTATCCCTTCACACCACCACCTCCAAGTTCCCCTCCAAGTCACACACCATCCTGACTTAGAAGTATATCGCCGATCCTTCATCGTCGCTGGGTCAAAATCCTGGAACTCCCTACCTAACAGCACTGTGGGAGTACCTTCACCCCACGGACTGCAGCGGCTCACCACTACCTTCTCAAGGGCAATTAGGGATGGGTAATAAATGCTGACCTTGCCAGCAATGCCCACATCCCATAAAAATGAATTAAAAAAAAAATACTTTTGAAGTGTCGTCACTGTTGTAATGTAGGAAACGCACCAGCCAATTTGCGCACAGCAAGCACCCACAAACAGCAATGTGACAATGATCAGATTGTCTGCTTTTTAGTGATGTTGATTAAGGATTAAATATTGGCCAGGACACCGGGGATAACTCCCCTGCTCTTCTTCGAAATAGTGCCATGGGATCTTTAACGTCCACCTGAGAGGGCCGATAGGGCCTCGATTTAATGTCTCATCCGACAGTGCAGCACTGGAGTGTCAGCCCAGATTGTTGTGCTCAAGTCTCTGAGTGGAACTTGAACCCACAACCTCTAACTTAGAGGCAAGAGTGCTACCAACTGAGCCACAGCTAACACAGTATGGCAATAACCTCTTCTTACTCTTGAGAAGATGGATGTTTTAACTCTTTTGCTACTGTGGATGCCTTAGTATTTCTTCACATTGATCAGAGATCACTGTAATAAGGTCCAGACCGTGACCTGAGATGATCTTCTGTTAGACTCTATCCTCATCTGTCAAAGGATTCATGCTGCAGCTGCATGTCTTGAGCTTTTTGTTCGTTCAATTCTGCTGCTGTGATGTTAAATGCTACATCAAGCCAAGACTCAACTACGTTGCCAAAAACAATCGTGTAAAGCTGAAATTTATCGTGACAAATTTGGAGGATAAAACAAAAGCTTTGAAGCATTTTAAAGATGCTGCCTAAGTCGTTGTTAGGAACATTGTGATGAACTTGATGACATGCCACTATGTTAGGAATCCAGTTCAAATTTTTTGGCGAGACTTTGCACTCATCAAGATGGAAGATGTCAGGGCCAGTGAGTGGAACATTTTTTTTCTACTCTTGTCATCCATGTGAGCATCAAGCACTCTTGAGCCTCGTATAGTACAGCTAAGTACAACAATAAAATAAGACTTGCATTTATATAGCGCCTTTCATGACCTCAGGATGTCCCAGAGTGCTTTACAGCCAATTGTGCTTTTGAAGTACAGCCACTATTGTAATGTAGGAAATGTGACAGCCAATTTGAATAGAGCATGAACCCACAAACAGTACTGAGATGATGACCAGATAATCTGTTTTAGTGATGTTGGTTGAGGGATAAATATTGACCAGAACACCGAGGATAAATCCCCATCTCTTCTTTGAAATAGTGCCATGGGATCTTTTACATCCACCTGAGAGAGCAAATGGGGCCTTGATTTAATGTCTTATCTGAAAGGCGGCACCTCCGCCAGTGCAGCACTCCCTCAGTACTGCACTGGAGTATCAGCCTAGCTTTTGTGCTCAAGTCTTCGAGTGGGACGAGAACCAAGTTCCATCTGACTCAGAGGAGAGAGTAAACAACTGAGCCACGGCTGGCAGTCAATGTACCTTAATGCCAACCGCAGAACAGCACCCTACACTGTACCAATGTGAATTTTTCCACTTCTCACCCTATGGACTCTTAAAGTAAAACTGCCAATTCTGTGTCAACTTGCATCAAATTATGAACAGTTTTGTGGAGTTGATGAGCAGCTACTTTTTTATATATTTCTTCCTGGGATGTGGGCATCGCTGGCAAGGCCAGCATTTATTGCCCATCTCTACTTGAGAATGTGGTGATGACCTGCCTTCTTGAACCGCTGCAGTCCGTGTGGTGAAGGTACTCCCATGGTGCTGTTAGGGAGGGAGTTCCAGGATTTTGACTCAACGACGATGAAGGAACGGCGATATATTTCCAACTCAGGATGGTGTGTGACTTGGAGGGGAACTTGCAGGTGGTGGTGTTCCCATGCGCCCGCTGCCCTTGTCCTTCTAGGTGGTACAGGACATGGGTTTGGGACGTGCTATCATAGAGTCATAGAGTTATACAGCACAGAAAGAGGCCCTTCGGCCCATCGTGTCCGCGCCAGCCATCAAGCCCTGTCTATTCTAATCACATTTTCCAGCAATTGGTCCATAGCCTTGTATGCTATGGCGTTTCAAGTGCTCATCTAAATGCTTCTTGAATGTTGTGAGGGTTCCTGCCTCTACCACCCTTTCAGGCAGTGAGTTCCAGATTCCAACCACCCTCTGGGTGAAAAAGTTTTTCCTCAAATCCCCTCTAAACCTCCTGCCCCTTACCTTGAAACTATGCCCCCTGGTTATTGACCCCTCTACTAAGGGGAAAAGTTCCTTTCTATCTACCCTATCTATGCCCCTCATAATTTTGTACACCTCAATCAGGTCCCCCCTCAGCCTTCTCTGCTCTGAGGAAAACAACCCCAGCCTGTCCAGTCTCTCTTCATAGCTGAACTGCTCCAGCCCAGGTAACATCCTGGTGAATGTCCTCTGCACCCTCTCCAATGCAATCACATCCTTCCTGTAGTGTGGCGACCAGAACTGCACACAGTATTCCAGCTGTGGCCTAACTAGCGTTTTGTACAGGTCCATCATAACCTCCCTGCTCTTATATTTTATGCCTCGGCTAATGAAGGCAAGCATCCCATATGCCTTTTTAACCACCTTATCTACCTGTCCTGCTGCCTTCAGGGATCTATGTACATGCACACCAAGGTCCCTCTGATCCTCTGTCCTTCCTAGGGTCCTACCATTCATTGTTTATTCCCTTGCCTTGTTAGTCCTCCCAAAATGCATCACCTCACACTTTTCAGGGTTAAATTCCATTTGCCACTGTTCTGCCCATCTAACCAACCCGTCTATACCGTCCTGTAGCCTGAGGCTTCCCTCCTCGCTATTTACCACTCCACCAATTTTCGTGTCATCTGCGAACTTACTGATCATACCTACTACATTCATATCTAAATCATTAATGTACACTACAAACAGCAAGAGACCCAGCACTGATCCCTGCGGTACACCACTGGACACAGGCTTCCAGTCACAAAAACAACCTTCGACCATCATCCTCTGCCTCCTGCCACTAAGCCAATTTTGGATCCAATGTGCCAAATTGCCCTGGATCCCATGGGCTCTTACTTTCTTGACCAATCTCCCATGCGGGACTTTGTCAAAAGCCTTACTAAAGTCCATGTGGACTACATCAACTGCACTACCCTCATCCATACACCTAGTCACCCCCTCGAAAAATGCAATCAAATTGGTCAGACATGATCTCCCCCTGACAAAGCCATGCTGACTATTCTTGATTAATCTTGCCTCTCCAAGTGGAGACTAATTCTGTCCCTCAGAATTTTTTCCAATAATTTCCCTACCACTGGCCTGTAATTCCCTGGTTTATCCCTACTACCCTTCTTGAATAATGGTACTACGTTAGCTGTCCTCCAGTCCTCTGGCACCTCCCCTGTGGCAAGAGAGGTTCTGAAAATTTGTGCCAGAGCCCCTGCAATCTCATCCCTTGCCTCACACAGCAGCCTGGGATACATCTCGTCAGGGCCTGGGGATGTATCCATGTTAAGCCCACTAAAACCGCTTGTACTTCCTCCCTCTCAATACTAATTTGTTCAAGTATATCACAATCCCCCTGCCTGATTTCTATGCCTACATCGTCCTTCTCCATAGTGAACACAGATGCAAAATATTCATTTAAAACCTCACCTACATCTTCCGGCTCTACACACAGATTGCCACTTTGGTCCCTAATAGGCCCTACTCTTTCCCTGGTTATCCTCTTGCCCTTAAACACCTTGGGATTTTCCTTTATTTTGCCCACCAGTGTTTTTTCATGTCCCCTTTTTGCTCTCCTAATTTCTTTTTTAAGTACCCCCCTGCACTTTCTATACTCCTCTAGGGCTTCCACTGTTTTTAGTCCTTTGTATCTGCCAAAAGCCTCCCTTCTTTTCCTAATCCATTCTTGTATATCCCTTGACATCCAGGGTTCCCTGGGTTTGTTGGTCCCACCCTTGACCTTTACGGGAATATGTTGGCGTTGTACTCTCTCTATTTCCTTTCTGAAAGACTCCCACTGCTGTGATGTGGATTTTCGTACAAGTAGCTGATCCCAGTCCACTTTGGCCAGATCCTGCCTTATCATATTAAAATTGGCCTTCCCCCAATTTAGAACCTTTATTTCCGGTCCATCTTTGTCCTTTTCCATGACTACCTTAAATCTCACTGAATTATGGTCACTGTCACCAAAATGCTCTCCTACTGACACTTCTACCACTTGCCCGGTTACATTCCCTAGAATTAGGTCCAATACCGCCCCCTCTCTTGTAGGACTTTCTACATGCTGGCTCAAAAAGCTCTCCTGGATGCACTTTAAGAATTCCGCACCCTCTAAGCCTTTCACACTCTGACTATCCCAGTTAATATTGGGGAAGTTGAAATCCCCTACTATTATTACCCTATTATTTCTACACGTCTCTGAGATTTGCCGACATATCTATTCCTCTATCTCCCCCTGACTGTTTGGGGGCCTATAGCACACTCTCAGCAAAGTGCTTGCCCCTTTTTGTTTTTAAGTTCTACCCATATGGCCTCATTAGAGGAACCTGCTGAGATATCATCCCTCCTTACAGCAGTAATTGACTCCTTGATTAATATTGCGACAACCCCTCCTCTTTTACACCCCCCTCTGTCTCGCCTGAAGATTCTATACCCCGGAATATTGAGCTGCCAGTCCTGCCCCTCCCTCAACCATGTCTCTGTGACAGCAACAATATCATACTCCCATGTGTTCATCAACACCTTCAATTCATCTGCCTTACTCACAAGACTCCTTGCATTAAAATAAATGCCATCCAGCCTTGCCATACTCCCTTGTGCCGTTACATATTTGCTCTGCCTTCCAGGCTGACTTGTTTTTTCCTCTATATTTGGCTGTGCATCACCCCCTACTATAGCTCCAATCTGTATCCCACCCCCCTGCCAAGTTAGTTTAAACCCCCCCAACAGTACTAGCAAACCTCCCCACAAGGATGTTGGTCCCGTTCCAGTTCAGGTGCAACCCGTCCGACTTGTACAGGTCCCACCTTCCCCAGAGGCAGACCCAGTGATCCAGGAAACTAAAGCCCTCCCTCCTGCACCAGCTCTTTAGCCACACATTCATCTGCTCTATCCTCCTATTCCTATACTTACTAGCACGTGGCACCAGGAGTAATCCAGAGATTAGAACCTTTGAGGTCCTGCTTTTTAATCCGCTACCTAGCTCCCTAAATTCTTGTTGCAGGACCTCATCCCTCTTTCTACCCATGTCGTTGGTACCTATGTGAACCATGACCTCTGACTGTTCGCCCTCCCCCTTCAGAATGCCCTGCAGCCGTATCGAAGAAGCCTTGGCAAGTTGCTGCAGTGCATCTTGTAGATGGTACATACTGCAGCCACGATGGAGGTAGTGAATGTTTAAGGTGGTGGATGGGGTGCCAATCAAGTGGGCTGCTTTGTCCTGGATGATGTCGAGCTTCTTGAGTGTTGTTGGAGCTGCACTCATCCAGGCAAGTGGAGTATTCCATCACACTCCTGACTTGTGCCTTGTAGATGGTGGAAATGCTGTGGGAAATTAGGAGGTGAGACACTCGCCACAGAATACCCAGCCTCTGACCTGCTCTTGTAGCCACAGTATTTATGTGGCTGGTCCAGTTAAGTTTCTGGTCAATGGTGACCCCCAGGATGTTGATGGTGCGGGATTCAGCGATGGTAATGCCGTTGAATGTCAAGGGGCGATGTTTAGACTCTCTCTTGTTGGAGATAGTCATTGGCTGGCACTTGTGTAGTACGAATGTTACTTGCCATTTATTGGCCCAAGAATGAATGCCGTCCAGGTCTTGCTGCATGCGGTCATGGACTGCTTCATTATCTGAGGAATTGCAAATGGAAATGAACACTGTGTAATCATCAGCGAACATCCCCACGTCTGACCTTATGGTGGAGGGAAGGTCATTAATGAAGCAGCTGAAGATGTTTCGGCCTAGGACAGTGCCCTGAGAACTCCTGGGAAGGAATTGGTTTAAGATTGTCCAAGTTCAGTTCACATGGGATCCTTACAACCAGCTGAGGGAGAAGGCTTTTATCGCATCAGTCTGGTCTGTTATGCAACCCAGGTCCCACTTGTGATAGGGCAGTCTTTTAACATGTTGCATTGCCCTACATAGTTTATGTTGAATTGCCTTTCATAGCATTTTGCTGTCTTCTTCAGGATTTTTTTTTAAAAAGCAAAAAACATACCAAAAAGATAGCTTGACAGCAAGAACACTGACCACTTGCTTTTCAATCAGATGATCTGGTCAACAGGACACTTTCTGTAAGTTGATGACCTTGTCAGTAACTATGGAGATGTCCATGGCCTGGAGGACTCTCACCTTCCCAGCTCAAGATCACAAAGGGGCATCATGGTATAACAAAAAAAACTGCTAGTTATACTAGTTAGTAGATACTAAATATTGGCATTTGCCACAAGCACCTTTGTGCAGTGTTGCATCTAGTTGTCTGAAAAGCTTCATCATTCAATCGAGTTTTAAAGAACTCCACATGCGAGAAAATAATAAAGCTGCAGGTATGCATGCCAGGAAGCATGTGTGCATAAACAAGATGGATTGCAGCTGCTTCCTGTTGGCTTCTTTGCAGCAACGGTTAACCCCTTTAATTTTCACTACGATTACTCAGATAAAGGCATTACCCACCAGGCAAGTACGTCTAAAGCCACATTTTAACTTTCATCTCCGATGCTGTGACTGTGATTTAGCTGCAGGCCATACGTACGTGGGTAAATACACTAAAGAACTTGATGTGTCATGCAGCTCTAACTAAACAGGTCTTGGAATGGGCTTCAGATCAATATGATTCAAATTAATTTGCCCCAGTTCCAAATTTTATTCCAGTTTACATCGCTGACATTACACTGATGACCACTTGATTATGATTGTATACATATGACCCCCTGAGCATTTGCTGTAAGGAAAAATGACAGAGGCAATGGCGCTTTACTTCAGCAAGTGCAGGTGCTTGATTGCCAATCATAAGGTCACAAGTTTTTATTCCCAGAACTTCCTGGTTGCTTAATACTGTTGACTTCAGTTGAGTGACTTGTGTCATAAGAACAGAAGAAATAGGAGCAGGAGAAGGCCATTTGGCCCTTCGAGCCTGCTCCGCCATTCAATAAGATCATGGCTGATCTGATCTTGGCCTCAACTCCACATTCCCGCCTGCTCTCCATAACCCTTGACTACCCTGTAGCTCAAATATCTGTCTATCTCCGCATGGAATATATTCAATGACTCCACCTCCACAGCTCTCTGGGGTAGAGAATTCCAAAGATTCATGACCCTCTGAGAGAAGAATTTCCTCCTCATCTCCGTTTTAAATGGGCGACCCCTTATTCTGAAACTATGCCCCCTAGTTCTAGATTCCCCCACGAGGGGAAACATCTTCCCTGCATCTACCCTGTCAAGCCCCCTCAGAATCTTATATGTTTCAATAATGGTCATGATGCGGAGATGCCGGCGTTGGACTGGGGTGGACAAAAATGAGAAGTCGCACAACACCAGGTTATAGTCCAACAGATTTGAGGAAGGGGCGACAGCTCCGAAAGCTTGTAATTTTAAATAAATCTGTTGAACTATAACCTGGTGTTGTGCGACTTCTCATGTTTCAATAAGATCACCTCTCATTCTTCTGAACTCCAATGAGTATAGGCCCAACCTGCTCAACCTTTCTTCATAAGAGTCATAGGGGGAAAAATTCGGTTGCTTTGCACCTCCGGTTAGCGCCCTAAGAGGGCGCTAATGGGTTGCAGCGCCCGGGCGCGGCGATGTTTGTGCCGCTCGCGAAATTGACCAGACATTTTGCGGCGACGCTAAACACTACCACCACGATCTCCTGCGCCCACAGATCGTTATGTCAGTCGAGCGTGCAACGCCTGGTTGCACCCCGGACCAGATATTGAGTGGCGCCCTCTGCCTTACCGCCTGCCACTAGCAACGACAGGTTGAGGGGAGCGTTTTGCAGTCGGGAAGGGAATGGGGGAGCGCTAATTAAAGGCGACCGCTTCCTGCCTTTTTTTGTCAGCGACATTTTTGCACCACGCTTTCTGAGAGAGAGAGAGAGACTTCTGGAGAGATTCAACACTGTGAGTTTTGGGTACTGAGCAGCACTTTGCAGGTTCATTTTGATTTCACCTTCCTTGCATCGATTAAGAAGAGGCTATGGGGGCTGCACTCTGAGCTCTTTTCCTGGGCCCCTCCATTGTTCTTTCCAACAGATTTGATGTATAGGTCTCTCCAGGCTGAGATTCAAGGCTGCAATGAGCAGGGTGTGGATGGAGAGCAAGATCGATCCTCCCCTTTAAGAACTGGCCGGCGCCAGTGTGTCTGTGTTCCATTGCTGACTTACATCACATGAGCTTCGCCAGCGCTCTGAGGTAGTGCCTCGCTCCGCAGCGTTAGTGCCTTAAGAGAGGTGCGTAGTGCCTGATTTAGCGCTCCAATCACCTCCAGGGGCGATAGAAGCCAAGTTTGCAGTCAGAGGCGATAATTTGCGCCAGGCGCTAAAATTTGCGCCCGGCCGATAATTGCACCCCAAACGGGGCAAAACCGAATTTCTCCCCCCTAGAGTCATAACGGCACAGAAGGAGGCCATTCGGCCCATCGAGTCCGTGCCGGCTCTCTGTAGTGCAACCCAGTCAGTCCCACTCCCTCGCTCTATCCTCGTAGCCCTGCAAGTTTATTTCCCTCAAGTGCCTATCCAGTCTCCCCTTGAAAACATTTAGTGTCCCCGCCTCCACCACTTCCGTTGCCAGCGAATTTCAGGTCATCACCACACGCTGTTTTTTCTCACGTCCCCCCGTATCTCTTGCCCAAAACCTTAAATCTGTGTCCCCTAGTCCTTGTATCATCAACTCGTGGGAACAGCCTTTCCCCGTCTAGCCTATCCAAACCCGTCATAATCTTGTACACCTCTATCAAATCACCCCTCAACCTCCTTTGCTCTAATGAAAACAAATTCACTTTCTCCAACCTGTCCTTGTAGCTAAGATCCCCATCCCCGGAACCATTCTGGTAAATCTCCTCTGCACCCTCTCAAGGACCTTCACATCCTTCCTAAATTGTGGTGACCAGAACTGGATGCAATACTCCAGTTGTGGCCTAACCAGCGCTTTATAAAGGTTCAGCATAACTTCTCTACTTTTGTACTCAATACCTCTATTTATGAAGCCCAAGATCCCATATGCTTTATTAACCACTCTTTCAATATGTCCTGCCATCTTCAGGGACCTATGCACATTAACTCCCAGGTCCCTCTGTCCCTGCACACTCTTTAAAACTGTGCCATTAAGTGTATATTGCCTCTCCCTATTCCTTCTGCCAAAATGCATCACCTCACACTTCTCTTTATTAAATTCCATCTACCACTTGTTTGCCCATTCTGCTAGCCTTTCTGTGTCCTGTTGCAGTCAATTGGTATCATCATCGCTGTTTGCCATACCCCCAAGTTTGGTTTCATCGGCAAATTTAGAAATTCTACTCTGTATCCAATATCCAAGTCATTTATGTATATCAAAAAAAGCAGTGGCCCCAGCACTGACCCTTGGGGAACACCACTGTCTACCATCCTGCAGTCTGAAAAACAACCATTTACCACAACTCGCTGTTTTCTGTCCTTAAGTCAATTCCTTATCCAAGCTGCCACTGACCCACCTATTCCATGAGCCTCAATTTTGTTAACCAGCCTTCTATGTGGTACTTTGTCAAACGCCTTCCGAAAATCCATGTAGACAACATCCATTGCATTCCCTTCATCAATCCTCTCTATTACTTCATCAAAAAATTCAATTAGATTAGTCAAACACGATCTGCCTTTTACAAATCCATGTTGGCTCTCCTTAATTAGCTTAAACCTCTCCAAGTGCTTGTTAATTTTTTCCTTGATTATTGTTTCTAAAACTTTACCCACCACTGATGTTAAACTGACTGGCCTGTAGTTACTAGAATTGTCCTTACACCCTTTCTTGAACAATGGTGTCACATTTGCCACTTTCTAATCCTCAGGCACCTCCCCCGCATCTAGGGAAGATTGGAAAATTATGGCAAGCCCTTCTGCTATCTCCTCCCCCAATTCCCTTAGCAACCTGGGATGCAAGCCATCTGGACCAGGCAACTTGTCCACTCTAAGCCTACCCAGCCTTTCTAGTATATCCTGTCTATCAATTTTCACCCCTTCCATTGCTTCTAACTTTTCCACTTCTACCTATATTTTGTCAGCATCCACCTCCTTAGTAAACACCGATACAAAGTACTCATTGAGTGTTCTAGCCTTGCCCTGCGCCTCTAAGCATATATCACCTTCTTTGTCTCTAATATGCCACACCCCGCCTCCTACTACCCGCTTACTGTTTACATGCCGGTAGAAGATTTTTGGGTTCCCTTTTATGTTAATCGCCATTCTACTCTCATATTCTCTCTTTGTCAATCTTATTTTCATCTTCACATCCCCTCTCAACTTATTGTATTTGGTCTGGTTCTCCCTTGAAGAATTTACCTGACATGCATCATGCACCCTCTTTTTTTATTTCATCATCTTCTCTATCTCCCTCGTCATCCAAGGAGCCCTTGCTTTGGTTCCTTACCCTTCCCTCTTGTTGGAATGTACCTAGTCTGTACTTGGAACATGTCCTCCTTAAAGATCACCCATTGTTCCATTACAGTTTTTCCTGTCAGTCTTTGGCTCCATTTTGCCCTGGCTGGATCCTTTCGCATCCCATTGAAGTTAGCCCTATTCCAGTTTAGAAGTTCCACTCTAGATTGTTCCTTGCTCCTCTCCATTGCTAATCTAAATCTTATGATACGATGATCACTCGTACCCAAGTGTTCTCCCACAGACACTTGTTCGACCTGGCCCACCTCATTCCCCAGCACCAGATCCAGCAATGCCTCCTTCCTAGTTGGGCCAAGAACATATTGGTCAAGGAAATTCTCCTGAACACATTTCAGAAATTCCTCCCCCTCCTTTCCCTTTACTCTAGCATTATCCCAATCGATATTTGGCTAATTAAAGTCCCCTAATATCACCACTCTATAGCTCTTGCATAGAATACCCCCAATAGAGTGATCATACCCTTTTTGCTCCTCAACTCTTACCAAATGGATTCTGTCCTTGTCCTCTCAAGAACATCCTCCCTTTCCAACACTACAATGTCTTCCTTAATCAGCACTGCCACCCCACTTCCCTTTTTTCCTTCCCTATCTTTACTGAACACCTTGTACCCTTGAATATTAAGTGCCCAGTCCTCACTGTTTTTAAGCCACGTTTCCGTTATTGCCACAACATCATATTGCCACATGGCTAATTGTGCTTGTAGCTCACCAACCTTATTCACCACACTTTGTGCGTTTACGTACATGCATTCTAAACCCATTTTTGAATTTTTCGTAGTCTTTCCTAGTTTGCTCCTATCTAATATGGTACTACTTTCACCTCTTGCACTACTTTCTTCTCTAGTACTATCCAACACACTCACTCTTTTATGCACCTTATTCCTCTTTACTTCTGAAAACTGTGAGTGGCAGGAGGCCTTTGACGCGCGACTACAGAAGAGTGTGGAGGGAGGTGGCTCAGCATGTCTCCTCCAGGAGCATGGTGCCCAGGACCCATACTCAATGTCATAAAAAGTTCAACGACCTCACTCGGGTCGTCAGGGTGAGTGGCTTTTTTTCAATACCTCTCCACCCCTCCATTTCAACCTCACTCTATGGCCAGAGGGTCTTAAAACTCCAATGCCCAACACTCGTCCAACACCGATGGCCCTCTCATGAAACACACATGCACATTCCACACCTTGCATACAGTAAGGGCTATTCAACTATGAGAGGCATATCAGGCAAGACCATGGCTGCATACATTAAGGGCTATTCAATTATGGGAGGCACATCAGGCAAGACCATGGCTGTATATTTACTCAGACGCCGTCCTTTTTCTTGCAGGGCAAGCTATCTCATAACAGGAGACAGCAGCAATGGACGGTTGGAGGGTGGCCTCAGCTGCAACCCCTCAGGATCTTGAGGCGCGCGTCCACAGGATTGTGGCAAGCCAGGTGATCGGTCCCGTCGCCCCTGGAGAGGTCGACCCCGTTCGGAACAGCAATGGTAAGGTCATCAGCTTTCTCTCCTCTCTCATCCCACTTGTCCCTCACAACACCAGCCTTTGACACTTTCAATCCAACTTACTAAATCGCTGCACTCATTCCTCCCTTACTGCCCCCCTGTCCTCACGTTAAAGCCACTCTTGTACCTCCCTGCTTTCAGATGGTGATTCACCAGCTGAGGAGACAGGCCCTCAAGCTGCCAGTGGGAGCGAAGCCGCAGGCAAGGAGGAAGAGGAAGCCGGAGCATCAGCGCCACCCTCTCCCGAGGAAGCCCATGCCCACACTGGGAACACGCCTTCCCTGGAGGGGAGCAGGGGGGAAGGGTCTGATGAGGGTGAAGCTCCAGGACCCAGCAGGCTGCAGCAACGTGATGGGGGTAGGGAAGCTCGGGGCCTTCTCCCCGGAGGGAGAGTAGGCCAACGAGTCCTGCTACACTGGACGCAGAGGAGGAGCGGCTCATCGCTGAAATGAGCACCCAGGCGGTGCACATGCACACTCAGCTCATGGGTGCAGTGGGAAGGGTGCCCGAAAGCATTGAGTCACTGGCAAGGAGTGTGGAGCACTACGCTGTAGCACAGGCGGAAGCCACGCAAATGCTTAGTGCTGCAATTCAGTCACTGGCTGCCGTGATCCAATCTCAGACTGCTCTCATGCAGACTCAGATTGAGGCCACGCAAGCACTGACTGCTGCCATTGTCACTGGTTCCGACACATTTCCCCGGGGCTCTCACCGCGCCGCAGCAGGCCAGCAATCTGTGCTCCAGCAGATTGCTCCAGATGCTGATGTGCTGCCCCGTGGGAGTGCCAGTGTGTCGGTTGAGCAGGGAGTTGCTGTCCTCTCTCAAGATGACAGCATTCCTGCTGCCACCACTGTCACTTCCCCATTGCACTTGCCACCGCCTGTAGCCCAGACTGCTGCCGCCCATTCAGAGTTGGTGCAGTCTGCAGCCGGGCCCTCCAGGCCCAGAGCTGGTCGAGGCCGTCCTTCAAGGGCATCTGTAGTCTCAGGTTCTGACAATCAGCAGCCTTCCACCAGCCTTGCTGCAGCCACTGGGGCCCCATTACGGAGCAGTAGGGTGGGAAGGGGGGAAGTGCGCAAGGGAAGATCACCCTCGAAGGGCAAAAAGTAGGAGGTGTGACGAAATGTTGGGAATTTTTTTATTAAAGGCCGAGGTTCGTGTTTAAACTTTTGTTTAGTGTTTTGGCCATTATCTCCAGGTTGTGAGAACCAGTTATGTTAATGACTGTTTTTTTGTGTTGTTTCTATTAGTTTGTCATGAGGAAATGACACACACAGAGTTTGTAAAATAAATAAGTTTTTGTATTCAAAATGTACAGATTTGGCCTTTGGAATCATTGCTACCTTGGCCGGCTTTGGGGTTGCGGGTTGCTTTCATTCAGGTTGTTCTCCAAGCCAGAAGCTATTTCCTCTGTAGGGGCCTAGAAGCGGCTTGTTATCAGTCGTTGACGGATGGCCCTTGCAGTTTCAATATTGTGGGCCTCCCTCCCGCCTTGATGCTGCTGCTGATCATCCTCCTCCTCTTCCTCTTCCTCCTCCCCCTCCGGTGGTGCTCCAAGGCCGGGTGGCATTGGCTGGGAACTGAGGATTGCCAGGTTATGAAGAATGCAGCACACAACTATGAAGAGGGAGACTCGCTCAGGCGAGTACTGCAGGGCTCCTCCTGAGTGGTCCAGACAGCGGAACCGTTGCTTGAGCACGCCGATCGTCTGCTCAATGATGTTCCTGGTGGAGAGATGGCTCTCATTGTACCGCAGCTCAGCAGGGGTGTTGGGGTTACGGAGCGGTGTCATCAGCCAGGTACAGAGTGGATAACCCTTGACCCCGAGGAGCCAACCACTTGGCTGATGCGGTGCCTGGAAAAGTTCTGACACACCAGTCTGGCGCAGGATGAAAGCATCGTGGCTGCTGCCAGGATAGCGGGCATTGACAGCGAGCATCAGCTGTCTGTGGTCACAGACCAACTTGATGTTTAAGGAGTGGAACCCCTCACGGTTTCAGAAAACCTCTGCATTCTCATGCGGTGCCCGCAATGCCACATGCGTGCAGTCAATGGCGCCCTGCACCATGGGGAAGCCCGCTATCCTCACAAAGCCCAGAGCGCGGTCATGCTGTTTGGCCGGGGTCATCGGGAAAGAGATGTACTGGCGTCTCCTTTTATAGAGGGCATTTGTGACCTGACGGATACAGCAATGGACTGCGAACTGGGAGATATCGGCGATGTCCCCAGTAGCTGCTTGAAAGGAGCCAGTGGCATAAATGTTCAGAGCCACTGTGACCTTCACTGCCACCGACAGAGACGTCCTGGTCCTCAGTAGAGGCTGCAGATCTGGCTGCAGCAGGTGGCAGAGCTCAGTGACCACCTCCTTGCTGAAGCGCAGCCTACGCAAACACTGCTCCTCAGACAAATGAATGTAGGAGAATTGTTCCCAGAATACCCTGGGAGGGTAAGGTCTCCTGTACAGAGGCCTGTTGGCCCTCCTCCGTCTGGCCATGATTGCCACTCTCTCTCTCTGCATCTCTATTGCCTCCGATTCTGCTGGCGCAGGACGATGCCTCAAATCAGTGCAGCCCCCAAAGTCTCTTGACAATCAAAGTAATGAAGTTCAAATCCAAAAGTTCCTTCAAAGTGATGCACAGTAGCCAAAACTACTTCACACAGCGTTGACTCTATGCAGAAGTCTCTCTATCTCTCTCTCAGAATCTCTCTTTGTCAGAATGAGTGGTGCAAAAATGTCGACCACAGAAAAAGCCAGGAAGAGGGTGCCTTTAAATAGCGCCCCCCCAGCCCCACACCGACTGGGAAACGTTCCAGTCTACCTGTCGTTGCTTGTGCCAGGCGGAAAGGAGGGGGGTGCCACTCAATATCCAGTCCGGGGCTCCACCAGAGCATTGCACGCTCGACTGACGTCACGATCTGCGGGCATAGGCGATTGGGGCAGTAAACTTTTGCGACGCCGCAAAAACTCTAGTCAATTTACCGGGCGCTAGTTGCTTTGCGCCCCATTAGTGCCCTCTTAGGGCGCTAATGGGAGGCACAAACCAATCGAATTTTTCCCCCATATTCCTTAGAGTTTAGAAAAATGAGAGGTGATCTAATTGAAACATATAAAATTCTTAAAGGGCTTGACAGGGTTAATGCTGGGAAAATGTTTCCCCTGGCTGGGGAATCTAGAACACGGGGTCACAGTCACAGAATAAGGGGTCGGCCATTTAGGACTGAGATGAGGAGAAATTTCTTCACTTAAATGGTTGTGAATCTTTGGAATTCTCTACCCCTGAGAGCTGTGGATGCTCAGTCGTTGAGTATATTCAAGACAGAGGTCGATAAATTTTTGGTAACGAAGGGAATTAAGGGATATGGGGATAGTGCGGGAAGGTGGAGTTGAGGTAGAAGATCAGCCATGATTTTGTTGAATGGCGCAGTAGGCTTGAAGGGCCGAATGGCCTGCTCCTGCTCCTATTTCTTATGTTCTTATGTAATTGACCCATTCTTCATTTGCGAGTCTTGACAATGAATAGCAGCAGACTATCTGACAATAGTGGCATCACATCTTAGCTCAATTCTATCCTTGCCTGACATCCAAAACACAAGTACTTGCAGCAGAGGGAGGGGAGGGGGGTGTGCTTACATTCAAGAAGCTTGACACCATTCGGGACACAGCAGTTCGCTTGCTTGGCATCCCTGTTACTCTGCTTAATATCCACCCCCTCCATCACTGGTATACTGTGGCAGCAATATTTGTGATCTACAGACTGCACTGCAGCAACTCACCAAGAGTACCTCAACAGCACCTCCCACCCTGTGACCTCCAGCAGTGAGAAGCACAAAGGCATCAATGTCGTTGGAACACCATCATCTCCAAGTTCCCCTCCAAGCCACACACCACCCTGACTTGGACATTTCCTGGCTCAATATCCTGGAATTCGTTACCTAAAGGCCTTGTAGGAGCCGCATTACCACAAGGATTCCAGCGTTTCAAGGAGAAGGCCTACCATCTTCTCAGGACAACTAGGATGGGCAATGAATGTGGCCATGCCAGTGTTACCCAATTTTTTTTTAGATGTAATAAACAATATACACCAAACATCAAAGTCCAGATATCTTACACTCAGAGGGGAATTTATCGAGGGGTCAGCGAGTGGTTTGGTGGCGGGTCAGGTGGGAAAAAATGTGACTTTCCCAGATGTCGGGTCTGTCAACGCTGAACAGAGCCGACACGCAGCGGTGGGGGAGGCATTATGACCTTGTTAAGAGTCACTTAAAAAGTATTTTGAGCTCGCCTTTAAATTTTACAAGGTCGCCCACGGGGTCCACGCTGCTCGGGGATCACGTCAGGTAAGGAGGTCGGGAATTGTGTTACCATGAAATCATCTCTTTACTTGACAGCAGCAAATGTGCTACAAAAGCTCCCATCTCACAGCTGTTCACTTTCCAAGCTCAGAAGCTGCTGCTTACTGCATTTGGAAGTGTTTGGAGTAAACTCTGTATCCAGTGTCACCTCATTGGAACAACCTCTTTCACCATTGACAGATCGCTTCTGTCATCTCAAGTTCACCTGCCATCTACACCATCAGCATTGGTGCTCTTGAAACTATCTCACCTTGGTCCTCAGAATCCCACCACGATCAGCCCCAACACCAGCAACACCAGGCACACCAGCAGCACCAACAACAACACCAATCTTCTCCACAATCACCTGATGCTGCACAGAACAGAGGGCATCAGCACCCAACCACATTGCTGCCCGGGATGTCAGGGATGGCCAGATTTACTTCACTGGACGCTGTACACCCTGGGTGCCACATGATGCGCCAGGTTGGCACCACCCTACACCAACACCATAAAGCATCCCTGCAATGCCCAAGCCATTCCTTTCACACTCATCACCATTGCGGGGGGTATCGTTATGTCTCACCATTCACTACAACTCACTAAGCCACTTCCAAAGGTGCACACAAATCTGTCCAAGAATGCAAATTGTAGAAAAATAAAGATTTCAATGTTTGACAGCACATTAACAGAAACTTCACATGAACATTGGCTAAAACACACAAGTGCCTACCCTTGTGAGTTGTTAGTTGGTATGATTGGACTAGGATGAGGGTGAGTGTGAGGGGTGGCTAGTGAGATGGACAAGTGATAATGTAGATAGAGAGGGATGGGTGGAGGTGCAAGCTAAGTTGGTGTGAGTAAGGATGTGCAGGAGTGGGGTAGGGAAGGCAGAGTGATGGGGATGTGATGAGAGGCACAGCAGGATGAGGTTGAGTGTGGCTTTGCAGTAACGTTTCATGATCTACTGAGATCATTGAAAGGTTTGCGCCACTGCAGCCTGGTCCTCGTGATGACATCCCTGCTTGTGCCCTCCTGTGCAATGTGCAACCAGGCTGCGATGATCTCCTGGGGAGGTCTCTTCTGCCCATTGGAAGGTAAGAGAACCTCCCTGCGTGCTGTGACTCCCTCCATAAGCATATGGAGGGAGTCATGGGAGAGCCTGGGTGCAGCCGGGCACCTTTGTGCAGTCATTGTCAGTGTTTGCAGCACCTCAAGGCTGTAGAACACTGACAGCTCAACTGTCAAAATAAATTTTGCGCATGGTCCCTTTAAAGAAACCTGCTGATGACGCGTCATCAAGTGTCGTCATCAGACCCGCTTCCTTCAATTGGCCCGGGAAACGCGCTGGGCGGGCTTAACAAGCCCAATCAGCGTAAGATCACTTTGGACAGCGGGCTGGAGCCAGCAGCGGGGTCAAAACCCATCACCGACCCCGGCCGCACCAGATCCCCCGAGGTAGGGGAAATCGCGGCCTCAGCTATTATATTTGGTTGCAGATGCAAAACAATCTTAAAAAAAGAAACAATTATATTGCTGGGATCTTCTCTTGGGGAGCCAAAGCTGAGTAACATTTTGCAAATTGCAATCTTCCCTGATCAAACAACAAATACTGAAAGAGCTGAGCTTGTGTTGATTTAGCAACAATAAAATCTGTAACGTGTACGTCGCTCCACCTTTGCAGAATAATACATTGCATGTTACTTGGTGTGAAACTGCTGCCCACATTCCAGATAGCACACAGCAGATAGAAACATAGAAACATAGAAACTAGGAGCAGGAGTAGGCCATTCGGCCCTTCGAGCCTGCTCCACCATTCAATACGATCATGGCTGATCATCCAAATCCAGTACCCTGTCCCTGCTTTCTCACACAGAATCCCCACAGTACAGATAGAGGCCATCTCGGCCCATCGAGCCTGCACCTATCCCACCCTATCCCCGTAACCCCACGTATTTAATTCCCCCTAACATATCCCATCCTATCCTCGTAACCCCACATATTTAATCCCCCCCTAACACTAAGGGTCAATTTATCATAGCCAAATCAACCTAACCCGCACATTTTTGGATGCCACACTTGTTACTGAAGCAAAACAATCTTCAATAAATAAAAGAAAATCAGCCACTGACTTCGAGCTTGAAGTTTACAAGCAGTTACAGATGACTTCTGATTGGCCTCAGGAATTTTATAAGTCACTACAAGTGGAGTACTGAGGGAGTGCTGCATTGTCAGAGGTGGCGTCTTTCAGATGAGACGGATGAGAATCAGCCGAAGGTGCACGGCCGCACAGTGATCTTTTAGATTGTAAATACCGGGCACACGCAGAAATTTAAAGGGGCCGCGCATTAAAAGAAACAGGCTGCGCAGAACAAAATGCAGCTTACAGGAAACATTGATGAGAAGTACTTTTTTGAAGTGTAGTTATTATTGTAATGCAGAAAATGCGGCAGCCAATTTACGCACAGACAGAAATGAGATCATGACCAGATAATCTGTCTTAGTGATGTTGGTTGAGGGATAAATATTGACCATGACACTGGGGAGAACTCCCCTGACCTTCTTCAAAATAGTGCCATGGGATCTTTTACATCCACCTGAAGGGGCAGACGGGGAGTGAGTTAAACAGCTCATCTGAAAGACGGCACTTCCGACAGGACAGCACTCCTTCAGTACTGCACTGGAGTGTCAGCCTAGAACCCATAATCTTCTAACTCAGAGGCAAGAGTGCTACCCTTCCCTAAAGGACAGCAGTAAACCAATTCAGCTTTAACAACAATCTATCGTGGTAATTCATCCGGTGATAAAATACTGGGTTTATTGAGTTCAACTTGCTATGGTGAATTTGAACTCACAACTTCCAGATTGCTCACTGATTGCTAGGCTACCCTAACTACTGCACTGCTGCACCCCTACTGCCATTAGTAGTGTATGTCAAATGTTGACTGTCCCTGTAGGTCTTTGCAGGCTTCAAAGCAACAATTTGCATTTATATAGTGCCTTTAACATAGTAAAACGTCCCAAGGCTCTTCACAGGAGCATAATCAGTCAAAAATTGACACCAAGCCCAAGAAGGAGACATTAGGACAGGTGCTCAAAATCTTGGTCAAAGGGGTAGGTTTTAAGCAACATCTTAAAGGAGGAGAGAGAGGTGGAGAGGCAAAGAATTTTTGGGGAGGGAATTCCAGAGCTTAGGACCCTGGCCGCCAATGGTGGTACGAAAATGGGGGATGGACAAGAGGCCAGAGTTGGAGGAACGGCGAGATCTCGGTGGATTGTAGGGCTAGAGGAGCTTACAGAGATTGCGGGGGGGGGGGGGGGGGTGCGGTGAGGGGGATGGAGTGGCGAGGCCATGGAGGGATTTGAACCTGAGGATCAGAATTTTAAAATTTAGGTGTTGGCGAACCGGGAGCCAATGTTGGTCAGCAAGCACAGGGGTGATGGGGGAACGGGATGTGGCATGAGTTAGCATACGGGCAGCAGAGTTTCAGATGAGCTCAAGTTTATGGCAGGTGGTAGATGGGAGGCCAGCCAGGACAGCATTGGAATGATCGAGCCTGGAGGTAACGAAAGCATGGATGAGAGTAGGTGACAAACCTCAGTCACAAAATTGTACGTGAGCCTGAACCTCCTAAAACACTGTTCCACCACGTGATACACTGCTTGTTCACCATGCCCAGGTAGCTGTGGGTTGTGTGCTTCCTTTGCTTTCTGTAGTGTCAGGCTGGCCCCGCCACCTTCTCCTCCTCATTACAATGCACAAAACAATGGCTGTTACATCAGTACTTTTGTGTAGAAAACTCCTGGGGCAGAATTTTAATTGACCCGTGAAAGCGGGTTTGGAGGCGTGTGGGGGGTTAAAATAGCAGATTCGGGGGTCCCGAACCCATCCCACCCCCAACCCGCCTCCATGCCAGTTTCACAGGAGGCGGGTACCTGACCTATGCTGGGACCCGCCTCCCCGAGGCGGGAAGGGAATTAGTGCCAATAAACTGCCTGTTAACAGGTAGTTAACAGGCAGTTTTTTGCCTAATCCCTATTTTTAGCCCTGAAGTGTGGGCTTCCCGACAGGTCCAAACCACGCCGATTTAGCGAGGCGGACCATCGGTCTGGAGGGCTTGGAGGGGTCGATATGTCCGGTGTACAGGTGAGTGATGGGTGCATGAGTGCAGAGGTAAGTGTGTTTGGTGTGTGTAAAGTGTTTTAAGAACTTTTACTTACCTTAACTTTGTCCTGCAGGCTTCCTTCCTTCAGTTCTCGGGAGTCCCTCAGCTCACCAGCACAGAAAGCAGAATGGCCGCGGAGCTGTCAAAAGCTGCAGTCTCTGCTTTCTGTGCTGGATTGATTTCTAACTGAGTCTAAGTACAGGAACTCACGTTAGAAATCATATTGTCAGTGTTTGACAGCTTCACAGAGCTGTCAAATGCTGAAATTTCATCTGTCAAAAGCTCTTGACAGATGAAATTTCAATGGCTGACGTCACCTGTATCCAAGGGACACTTGATTGGCCTGCTAAGCCCGCTGGATGGGCTTAACAAGGTCAATCAAGGGAAAATACAGTGGGTTGGCCACAAGTCGATGGAGGCCGGACTACAACCCAAAAAGTGGGAGTCCCGCCTCCATCACGTCCCCATTGACAAAATCCAGCTCCTGGAATCATAGAATCATTACAGCACAGAAAGAGGCCATTTGGTCGCTCGCACCTGTGCTATCTTCCTGAGAGAGCTATCCATTTATCCCTATTCACCTGCCTTTCCTCATACCCTTTAAACATTTATTTCAAATATTTATCTACTTCCCTTTTAAAAGCTATTATGGATTCTGCTTCCACCACTGTTTCTGATAGGGCATTCCACATCCTAATAACAATCTGCGTAAAGAATTTCTTCTAAACTCTTCCTTTGTTCTTTTGGTTATGATCTTAATTTTCGCCCTCTAGTTACTGACTACTGGCCAGTGCAAAAGGTTTTCCCTCTTCATCTTATGAAAACCCTGCACAATTTTGAACACCTTGATCAGATCTCCTCTTAACCTTTCAGTTTCTCTAGTCTCTTCTCATAACTAAAACCTCTCATCCTTCGCATCGTCCATGGCTTTGACATCCTTCCTAAAGTAGGGTAATCGAAACTGGACATATAGGGAAGATGTTCCTAGATCTAGATTTTTCTAGGCCTAGGCACATTGGGTCACCTGGAAGTAACAATTACCATAAAATCAGGTGGGTCAGACACACACCTGTAAAGGAACCCACCTGATTTTCCTTTCATTCAGGTTACTAGTAGGAAAATCAGACAGGCTCTTTTACAGATGTGCACTCTATCCCGCCTGATTTTCCAATACTCACTGTGCCGAGTCTTCTCGCTCAGGCCACTGTGTTAAAATTGCATTCGGGTCCCAATGATGTCACTGGGACCCGATATACATATGTAAAAAAGGTCCCCGCCAGCTTTGGATGGGTGCCATGGGCGCCTGCTCAGTTGAGCAGGTTAAAATGGGGCACGGTCAGCTCCTGGCTGCTCCAGGACGGGTAAATAACCTGGGGGAGGTTTAGCTGCCCACTCGCCCAGTTTCCGCTGGCGAGTAGGATTATAATTGCCTCCCAATTGTCAGCTTGGCTCAGTTGGTAGCATTCTTGCCTCTGAGTCAGAAGTTGATGTATTCAAGCCCCCACTGTAGAATTAAAGATATAATCCATGTTGACACTTCAGTGCTGCACTTCGGCCGTGATTTTGCCAGCGCTCAGAGGGCGGGTTTGGAGGCGGGTCAGAGGTTAAATTCGATTTGATTGACGGTGGGTTCCGAATCTGCCGTCAACCCGCCTCCAAACAGCTTTCCCAAGTGTCGGGTCCCTGATTTGCGAATGGACCCGACACCTAGCAGCGGGATGCAGATTAAAACCAATTCCCTGCCTATTAACAGGTACTTGTCAGTAGTTTTCAGCCTGTTTTTGGATTTTCCCGCTTCTGGGTCGGGTTTCCCGATGTCCAGACACCATGCCAGGTAAGTTTGGCGTGTTGTGAGTCTGGTGTAATGTTTGTGAAAAGATGACAGCTGCAGAAGTGGTGTGAAGGATCCAATGTTGCACATGGTGAGTTTCAGAGCAAAGAAAATGTTGGTTACTGCATTTTTTAAACATTTATAGATTTCTTTAGCTTACAAGTTTTTAAATCCAACTGTATGTCCAGTGCCACCTCATTGGGAGAACCTCTCCCACCAGTGACAGATCACTTCTGTCACCTCACCTGCAGCTGCCATCTATTCCAGCATATGGAAGGAGTTATTGGAGAGCCTGGGTGCAAGAGTTCACTTTTATGCAGTGATTGTCAGCGTTTTCAGCACCTCAATGCTGTCAAACACTGAGAAATCAACAGTCAAAATAAAATTGTGCATGGTCCCTTTAAGGAAACGGACAGATGACGCGTCATCAAATGACGTCATCAGACCCGCTTCCTGTTAATTGGCCAGTAAGCCCGCAGGGTGGACTTAACAAGGCCAATCAAGGGAAAATCATGTCTGTGGAGCGGAGGCAGCTGGGGGCGGGACTGGAAGCCGGAAACCAGCTGTCCCGCACCCATCCCGACACCGCTGACAAAATCGCGGCCTTCATTTTTGGAGGTACTGTCTTTCAGGTGA
This sequence comes from Squalus acanthias, assembly GCA_030390025.1. Lineage (NCBI taxonomy): Eukaryota > Metazoa > Chordata > Chondrichthyes > Squaliformes > Squalidae > Squalus > Squalus acanthias. The sequence continues at coordinate 80,080,868 of CM059436.1, read as the reverse complement.
GAAGTTAAACTGAAGCCCTTCGTGGCTGCTCAAGTGGATGTAAAAGATCCCATGGCGCTATTTAAACGAGGGCAGGGAGTTCTCCCGCTGTCCTGGCCAACACAGCCGTTAGGCCATTAATCTTACTTAGCGCTTGTGGGATGTTGCTGTGTGCAAACTGGCTGCTGCGGTTGCTTACATAACAATAGTGATTACAGTTCAAAAGATTCAGATTATCTGTTTTTATTGTGATGAGGAGGGCAAGTGGAAATCCACAAAAAATGGTTAATTCATTTGAAAGCTGTTAAAAGTGGGAGGATAGACTTTAATCATCTTGAATGCTTGTACTCCAACTAAATGATTGAGCAATGTTTTGTCAATGTGGATACCTCTGATATTTTATGAACCAAGTCTGGATATTTTGTGCATTGTGCTATTGCGGGCATCACAGACTGACCTGAACAAGAGCAGAATCAGAATCTTTGGTGTGAAGAAAGAACGGAAAGGCAGGGAGCCTGTTCAAAGTAGAATCAATTTAGATTTTTCCAAATAATTATGAATTGGCCACTTCCAGACCAGTCCAGATTCTCCCTTCCGGTTTGGCCCTCATCCACACCCCAGCTAACAGAATTAACAAAGGTTATTAATGCAGAATCTTTGATAGGTTATATAATATATACCCGATAAATCACCTAGATTTAATCTGACAATTCTCAATAAATTGCTGACATTTATGTGGCACGAATGAATCAATCCTTTATATATTTTGGACTCGCCCTCAAATATAATGCTTCTGGAATATAATTATGAATCTTCTCAACACGGCGATTGCCCTAGACCCATCTGGCTTTGTGCTCTATCTAACAGATTTGCTCAAGAGATTAGCCAATAGCAGGCTCCAAATATCCTTGTTTTGTGCAGCAGTATTCAAGAAAAAGCCACGTGCTCTTACTAGAACCATGTTGGTGAAGAGCAGCTGTTTTAAAAATAGCAATGCATTTTAATAATTTAATAAAATCAATCAAAATGCAACAATATAAACTTCCTGCAACAGCAAGAGCCTCCAATCCAAATTCAATTCATAAATGTGTACCAACTCCATTATAACTAGGGTAGTTAAGCCACCAGCCTTCCTCAAATGAGCACTAATTGGAGTTAGCTGCAGGATGTGCCATGGTGCCATTTCTATTAATACTTTCCTTCATGTAATTTGCTACCAGGAAACCAATTAGTGTACCTCAATGCATTCTTACTATCAATCCGATGAATTAAATCCTGCATGTATACTGAGCATGTATAAATTCAACACAGATAAATGTGAGGTATTACATTTTGGTAAGAAAAGTAGGGAGGTCACATATTACTTGGAAAATACGAATCAAAGTGGGGTAGAAGAGCAAAGGGATCTCAGAGTACAAATACTCAAATCACTGAAAGTAGCGACACAGGTTAACAAGGCCATAAAAAAGCAAACCAAGTACTCGAGTTTGTTTCGAGAGGGATTGAATTGAAAAGTAGTGAAGTTATGCTAAACTTTTATCGAACCTTGGTTAGGCCACACTTGGAGTACTGCGTACAGTTCTGGTCGCCATATTATAAAAAGGATAGGGAGGCACTGGAGAGGGTGCAAAAAAGATTTACAAGGATGATACCAGAAATGCGAGGGTATACCTATCAGGAAAAGATGAACAGGCTGGGTCTCTTTTCTCTTGAAAAGAGAAGGCTGAGGGGTGACCGAATAGAGGTCTTTAAAATTATGCAAGGTTTTGATAGAGTAGACAGAGAGAGAGTGTTTCCACTTGTGGGCAAGAGCATAACTAGAGGCCATCAATATAAGATAGTCACCAAGAAATCAAATAGGGAATTCCGAAGAAACTTCTTTACCCGGAGAGTGGTGAGAATGTGGAACTCGCTACCACAGGGAGTGGTTGAAGCAAATAGTATAGATGCATTTAAGGGGAGGCTAGATAAGCATATGAGGGAGAAGGGAATAGAGGGTTATGCTGATAGATTTAAATGAGGAAAGACGGGAGGAGGCTCGAGTGGAGCGGGTTGAATGGCCTGTTTCTGTGCTGTATATCCTATGTAATCCTATGTAATCCTATGAGCTATACTATTTCAGTTAATAACTGAATTACACTTTCTCATATCTTCTGCACTTTAAAACCATGTTCAAAATACAATATGAGTGACATGTCACTCTTCTTGCTTGTGCACAAACACGCAAGACATAATTAAAGTAATTATCCATTTCGTACCTCTCTGTGGCTTTTAACATGGACAACCATACCATTCTCCTCCAATGTCTCTCCTCTGTTTTCCAGCTCAGTGGGACTGCCCTTGCTTGGTTCCACTCTTAGCACTGATTATAACTACAGCATCTCCATCAATGGCTTCTCTTCCCACCCCTACACCATTATCTCTGGAATCTCCCAAGGATCTATCCATGGCCCCGTCCTCTTCCTCATCTACGTGTTGCCCCCTACATTGTTCACAGACATGGGGCCAGTTTCAACATGTACGCTGATGGCACCCAGCTCTACAAGTCCACCACTTCTCTCAACCCATCCACTGCTTCTGTGTTGTCAGACTTCTCGTCCAACATTCAGCCTTGGATGAACCACAATTTCCTCCAATTAAACACTGGGAAGGCCCAAGCCTTCGGCACCCACCACAAACTCCTACCCTTGCCATTGATTCAATCTCCCCATCCCAGCCATTGTTTCAGGTTAGACAAGAAGATTCACAACCTTGGCTTCTTATTCGATCCAAAGCTGAGTTTATGAACCCCTATCATCTCCATCACAGCCTACTTTCACATCCCTAACATTACCTGCCACTGCCTGTACCTCAGCCTATTTGCTACTGAAACCCGCAACCGTGCCTTTGTCACAGCCTGACTGGCCTCCTATTCTCCAGGCTCTGTAGACATCAGCTCATCCCAAACTCAGCTGTCCATCCCACACCAAGTCCCACTCACCCATCCTTGCTGCCCTACCTCGGCACCCAGTCCCCCAATATCTCATGATTAAAATTCTCTTCCTAATGTTTAAATCCTTCCATAGTTTCAACCCTCCCTATCTCTGTAACATCCCCCAGCCTACAATACCCCCGCCAAACTCTCCGTTCCTCTGACTTTTACTTCATAGGCACTGACATGAATCTTGTCATTCATGTGGAAATGACTTTTGAAATAATATTGGGCGGCCTGCAGGTGGCGCTGTCCAGGGAGAGTATAAATACTCGGGCATGGGCCCAGCTTGCTCAGGACATTCTTTAACAGGAACTAGAGAAGGACACAACTAGACCTCCATGTTGAAAAACAGTTGATTAAAGCTTTGTTTAACGCTTAGACCAAGTGCCGAGTAGTTTTCTTACGTCACGCACCTCCTTTCCCTTCGCCCCACCATTGGCAGCCATGCCTACAGCCGTCTAGACTCCAAGCTCTGGAATCTCCTTCCAAAACCTCTCCGGTTCTCCACCTGCCTCGCCTCCTTTAAGACCGTCCTTAAAATCCACCTCTCTGACTAAGCTTTTGGTGATCCCTCTTAGTATCTCCTTCTGTAGCTTGGAATCCATTTTTTGATTATGCCTCTTTTAAGATGCTATATAAATGCAAGTTGCTCTTGTTTTTGCATGTTGCTGACTGAGAATCTACAAAATTCAAGGCTTCAACTTCCACGACATTATATAAATTTTACAGATGTACACTTGTATGCAGGATTACTGATGTTGTTTCCAAATTGTAAATGACAGCAGAAAACCTATGGAATAAGATTCACTTTTGCTCAAAACTCCCTTTGTTGGCGGAACAATTTAGGGTTAATATATGCTGTCTGAACCCAGCCTATTTCTGCGTTATCACTAGAAGTGACAGTAAATTCATCACAGATGCAGCATTAATGTCAGCGCAGACAGTGGACATGTCAGAAGGGATGGGACGGAGATGGGAAGGCTGCTTTACGACTGTGAGTTTTGCAAGATTTAGTTGAACTAGGTCACTGAGCTGAACTGGAGGGTCGGTTCGCCCCAATAGTAATAATATAGGATGCCAGTAAGTTGTGTGGTTCTGTTCATTTTCCCTTGTGCTGCTGCATATTAGTTTAGAATCGCAGTATTTTCACTGCCTCGACACAAAGTTGTTTATGGTTACTGACTTCCCTGCCGGTCTGTCCCACAATTAGAAGTCATAAATTGCTTCACAGAAGTAAACTTGGCAGAGAGCACAAGCACTGCCATCTGGGTAACAGACCTTCTGCCTGTTTTTGGAACCACTGAACTGACCATATTTGGAGGAATTAGAACATGCTTTGGTGTTCCAACCACCTGCTGCAGAGTCAAATCTGACAATGTGGGTATGTAAAAATAGACTGTTTGGAGAAGCTCTTTGAAGTACTGTGTCCCAAACATAGGTAATTTGCATTCTTTCCGCACCGCCATTCTATTCCATGTGGCCATGTGTTCAGATCTCAGCTGCGCAGAAATACCCCAGAACCATTCCAGGTGCCATTTTCTATGCCCCGCATATATACAACCCAGAACTTCTTGACTGCAAAACTCATCACGAGTGCGTGTGCTAGAAACCTATCCTTTTTCTATTGACTGAAATCAGCAACAAGTGATTTAATTTGCATTGTTTTACAATCATTGATGACATGTGGAAGGATATCGAAGCAATGGAAAACGTGCAGATTAGGTTCACTAGGATGCTACCAGGGATTGGGAAATTACAGATACGAAGAGAGATTTTAGAAGTCAGGGCTTTTTTTTAACTAGCGCAGCGAAGGTAAAGAGGTTAAGAGGTGACCTGAAAACAGTCTGTAAGATTATGATAAGGTAAATAGTGATAGATTGTAAAGAAGTAAAGAAGTACAAGTAAAAGAAAAAAGAAAGACTTACATCTATACAGCACCTTTCACAACCTCAGGACATCCCAAAACGCTTTACAGCCAATGAAGTACTTTTGAAGTGTAGTCACTGTTGTAATGTAGGAAACACGACAGCCAATTTGCGCACAGCAAGTTCCCATAAACAGCAAAGCGATAATGACCAGATAATCTGTTTTTTAGTGATGTTGATTGAGGGATAAATATTGGCCAGGATACGGTGATAACTCTCCTGCTCTTCTTCGAAATAGTACCGTGGGATCTTTATGTCCGCCTGAGAGAGCAGACGGGCCAAGGTTTAACATCTCATCTGAAAGCCGGCACATCCGACAGTGCAGCACTCCAACTGGAAGGAGTGTTTGGGGTCCTGGACGGCGGGAAGGGAGGAGGTGAAAGGGCAGGTGTTGCATCTCCCGCGTTTGCATGGGAAGGTGCCATGGGGAGGAGAGTGGTTGTTGGGGGTGATGGAAGTGTGGATCAGGGTGTCACAGAGGGAACAGTCCCTTCAGAATGCTGAAAGGGGAGGGGAAGATTTGTTTGCTGGTGGCATTGCGTTGGAGGTGGCGGAAATAGCGGAGGATGATCCATTGAATGTGGAGGCTGGTGGGGTGGAAGGCAAGGACAAGAGGAATCGTATCACAGTTCTGGGAGGGAGGGAAAGGGGTGAGAGCAGAAGTGTGGGAAATAGGACGGACGTGGTCAAGGCCCCTGTCAACCACGATGGAGGGGAATCCTCGGTTGAGGAAAAAGGAAAACATAGCGGAAGCAATTGTGTGGAATGTGCCATCGTCAGAATGCATGCGACGAAGATGGAGAAACTGGGAGAATGGGATAGAGTCCTTACAGGAAGCAGGGTGGGAAGAAGTGTAATCAAGGTAGCTGTGGGAGTCTCTTCTTCTTAGGCAGTCCCTCGGAACCGTGGATGACTTGCTTCCACACTAAAAATGAGTGTTCAGGTGACAGATGAGTCCAATACGGGACCTACAGTCTCTGTCACAGGTGGGTCAGACGGTGGTTGAAGGGGCGGGTGGGTGGGGTGCTTGGGTTGAGGTGCGCTCCTTCCGCTGTTTGTGCCTGGCTTCCGCTTGCTCCCGGCGAAGAGACTCGAGGTGTTCGGTGCCTTCCCGGATGCTTCTCCTCCACTTTGTGCGGTCTTGGGCCAGGGATTCCCAGGTGTCGGTGGGGATGTTGCACTTTTTCAAGGAGGCTTTGAGGGTGTCCTTGAAACGTTTCCTCTGCCCACCTGGGGCTCTCTTGCCGTGTCGGAGCTCCGTGTAGAGCGCTTATTTTGGGAGTCAGTGGGCTTATAGTAGATATTGGTCGACAGCTTATCCCCAGAAATGGAGATAGAGAAGTTAAGGAAGGGAAGGGGAAAGTCAGAGATAGACCACGTGAAGGCGAGGGAGGGGTGGAAATTGGAAGCAAAGTTGATGAAATTTTCCAGTTCGGGGCGAGAGCAGGAAGTGGCATTGATACAGTTATCAATACACCGGAAAAAGAAGTGAGGGAGGGAACCTGTGTAATAGAATAGAAACATAGAATCTAGGAGCAGGAGTAGGCCATTCGGCCCGTCGAGCCTGCTCCACCATTCAATACGATCATGGCTGATCATCCAAATCCAGTACCCTGTCCCTGCTTTAATCCCCACAGTACACATATCCCACCCTACCCCCGTAACCCCACGTATTTAATTCCCCCTAACATATCCCATCCTATCCCCATAACCCCACATATTTAATCCCCCCCTAACACTAAGGGTCAATTTATCATAGCCAAATCAACCTAACCCGCACATTTTTGGACTGTGGGAGGAAACCGGAGCACCCGGAGGAAACCCACGCAGACACGGGGAGAATGTGCAAACTCCACACAGACAGTCACCCGAGGTCAGATTCGAACCCGGGTCCCTGGCACTGTGAGGCACCAGTGCTAACCACTATGCCACCATGTTGCCCTAAAAAGAATGTTCCAAGTATCCCACAAAAAGGCAGGCATAGCCAGGACCCATATGGGTTCCCATATGCTGATGCAGAAGTTCAGCCATGATCTTATTGAATGGTGGAACAGGCTCGATGGGCGTTATGGCCTACTCCTATTCCTAGTTCTTAAGTTCTTATGTTCTTATGTCCATAGTGACACATTTTATTTGGAGGAAGTGAGTGGAGTCAAAGGAGAAGTTGATCAATGTAAGAACAAGTTCAGCCAAGCGGAAGAGGGTGGTGGTAGATGGGGACTGGTTGGGCCACCGTTCAAGGAAGAAGCAGAGGGCCCACAGGCCGTCCTGGTGGGGAATGGAGGTTTAGAGGGACTGGATGTCCATGGTGAAAAGGAGACTGTTAGGGCCAGGAAACTAGAAACTATTAAAGTGGCAGAGGGAATTGGAAGAATTATGGATGTAGGTTGGAAGAGACTGGGCAAGGGGAGAAAAAATAGTGTTGAGATAGGAAGAAATAAGTTCCGTGGGAGAAGAACAGGCTGAAACGATGGATCTACCAGGGCAGTCCTTTTTGTGGATTTTGGAAAGGAGGTAGAAGCGGGCTGTTGGGTGACTATGAGGTTGGAGGCTGCTGCTCTCGATGCAGTCTCCTCTACATTGGGGAAAACCAAACACAGATTGGGTGATTGCTCTGCTGAACACCTCGGTCCTGTCACAAGCATGATCCTGAGCTTTCGGTCGCTTGCCATTTTAATTCTCCGTCCCACTCCACTCTGACCTCTCTGTCCTCAGCCTCCTACACTGTTCTAATGAAGCTTAATGGAAGTTCGAGGAACAGCACCTCATCTTTCGATTAGGCACCTTACAGCCTTCCGGATTCAACACTGAGTTTAACAATTTCAGATCATAGCCACTGCTCCCATTTCTTCAGACAGCAGCTGTTGGTGATGATTCTGCTGTTTCCATTTACAGCTCCTCTAGATCCACCCTTTCTTTCTTTACTTGTCCCATTGCCACCACTTTTGCCTTGTACCATCATCCCTTTTGTCATTTAATCTCTCCTGCCTTCCACCGTATCACAGACCTTCCCTTTTGTTCTTTCCTCCCCTCTCCCTTTTCCCTGCCTCTGTAGTTGCTTAAAAACTGGTACATCTCTAACTTTCTCCAGTTCTGAAGAAAGGTCACCGACCTGAAACATTATTAACTCTGTTTCTCTCTCCACAAATGCAGCCTGACCTGCTGAGTATTTCCAGCATTCTCTGTTTTTATTACAGTCCTTAGTTGTGAATTCCTGAATATTTGTATTATATTTATAGGAATATGGGGATATGGCGGGAAAATGGAGTTGATGTAGAAGTTCAGCCATGATCTTCTTGAATGGCAGAGCAGGCTCGAGGGGCCGTATGGCCTACTCCTGCTCCTGATTCCAAAGCAACAGTTGAGCCAATACTGAAAACAAAATGGAATGCTCACTCGCTCCTAATAGGAACCACTGAGATTTAGCTACACACTCTGACAGGCTCCTGTGACAGGTCCTAGCACCCATTCGATTCCATTCATAAGATATTTGATATTTTAGTGTCAGCCAGTGGCTCAGTGGGTAGTACTCTCACCTCTGAGTCAGAAGGTTGTGGGTTCAAGCACCACTCCAGAGACTTGAGCACAAAAATCTTGGCTGACACTCCAGTGAAATACTGAGAGAGTGCTGCATTGTCCGAGGTGCTGTCTTTCGGATGAGTTGTTAAACCGAGGCCCCATCTGCCCTCTCAAGTGGATGTAAAAGATCCCATGACACTATTTCGAAGAAGAGCAGGGGAGTTATCCCTGGTGTCCTGACCAATATTTATCCCTCAATCAACATAACAAAAAACAGATGATCTGGTCATTATCACATTGCTGTTTGTGGGAGCTTGCTGAGCGCAAATTGGTTGCTGCGTTTCCTACATTACTACACTTCAAAAAGTACTTCACTGGTTGTAAAGTGCTTTGGGATGTCCGGTGGTTGTGAAAGGCGCTATAGAAATGCAAGTCTTTGTTTTTGTATGAATTTGTAGGGAAGCCTTGATATTGTAACAATTTTAAATTGTTTCTATTACTACTTGCTTCTTCTTCTTCTTTTCATGTCTTCTTGCTGTTCCCTTTATGGGACAGTGTGAAGTAGTGGAAGGATTTGCAGGCTGATTAACACTCTGTCCGGCTGCGTTAACGCGCCTTCCACGGCCGCAACCACCTTTATACCAGCCGATAGGGTGATTAGTCCTGTACAGCGGGAGGGCTTTATGGGCTCCCATAACCCATACGATGGGGGGGTGCACCCACACCCACCGGGCGCGATTATCCTGCTGGATGTCAACCCAGAATTCTGGCCCAGAGGCGGAAATGCTACCACTGCGCCAAAGGCTCACTCCTACTGCTTGCTGAAAGTGGTTTACTTCGTCTCTGTGTTAGTCTGTGTGTATGTGTTGGGAAGTAGAGACAAATATGCACATTGTCTGGTTTGAGACTCCAGTAAACAATGGTGAACATAATTACATGGCGAAGATTATACAAGCATCACTCTGGAGTCCAAATCCAATTCAGTCAAATCAGGTGTTTGTTGAAGCTGATTACATTTGTGAATTCCTTTTGTCTCTGGTCTGTCAGTGCAGGAAGTATTTTGACGTGGGATACTTTTTGACTAATTGTGAAGGACATCTTTTATCTTCCATTGTGCCCACTTAAAAATCAAAAGGGCGCGGAGATGTATGAGCCAGCAGATGCCCTATGTTCTCCAGTTCCTATCTCACTGACCACTGTATACGGGCTCCATGATGTAAAGCTTTCCATCATTGATGTCCAAAAGTTACTGAAGCAAACTTTTATGGGATAATTTTATGAAAATGCTGCTCCCAGTGTGGAGCCTCATCCTGCGGGAGTGCCTCTCAGGAGTTGTGGTGCACGCCCCCCAGAACGTTTTGTTAATTAATGGACAGGAAATCATGGGATGCCCGAATTCCTGATATGTGCTCCCACTAGTGGAGGGCTCTTGCCAGGAGCAGAGTTTCATAAAAGTATCCCAGTAATGTTTCAGAACAGATGGTGTAAACCTCAGTGGTGTGAAGTGATTGTGTTGCTAATCTCCTCATTTGATCCTTGGTTCTATGAAATTAGATTTCTTACATAAACACAAATTCGTAGTTTTTAGTCTCAGCTTTGTGGTCGAGCAGCTTGAGCCCCGATTTTAACCCACCGCGCCCAGCAGGAACGGGCTGCGTTCAGTCAGCTGTCCGATTTACACCCCACCCAATTTGCGGCCCGATTGAAGTCAAGGGTGTGTTAAAATTGGGCGGGGCGTAAATCAGGCATCCAATCCGAACATGGACCCTTTCTGCTGGCATTAGGTTAAAATGGTGCTCGGCCGAAAGTCCTAAGCACTTGGTGGGTCAGGTGCATTATTTTTGGTGCGCTCCCCAATGGTAGAAAGGTTCATTGTTTGCCCTGTGGCAATAGGATCTCAGAGATCTCATGCATTAGGTCAAGTTCCAGTTCGTACGAGGAGCAGGTTTGCCATTGGAAGCTTGACTTTTGAAGAGAGTACAACTGAAGGGAATTGGAATTTGCCAAATTGTAACAGCCCCCAACCTTTTTCTTTATCATTTAAAATCAACAACAAAAAATTCTCTTCACAAGCTAAACAAAAGCAAACAAGTACATAAACAGTAATACTTTTCGCCAAATCTGTGGGCATATGAATATGTTTTATAACATGTTGTACATTTTGGTATCAGTGATTCCATATTGCTGCCAGCATCTATTGCCAATGGATGCTGAGTGGCTAATTTTCATCAGTGGCTGTCGTGACAAGAACTATAAGTATCACGTGCTTCATAACATCTAATTATCTTACCGGATCTCAGTCTGTGTGGCATAAACAAAATTACGAGTAAACAGTTTTTTTTATAAATCAGAACTTACAGTCCTCTGTGTTACACTGAATAACGTGTTGAAACACTTAAAGATCTGTGGGTGGTTTTTAAAATATAAATGTAGACAGATTTCTGCTGAGTCAGTGGAATGCTCACCAATTACAGGCATCCTTCACAAAGGAAACATTTATTAAATATGGGGATTCCAAAAGTTTGGTTAAATGGTATTTTCCACCCTCAAAGCATATTTTAATGAAATTTCAGTCTACTATTAGTATTGTACCTTTTCCAAGTAACAGGCTGTGTAAACAAGGAATCCTTTCAGTACATGCTGTGGTTCAAAGTCCTGAAAGCCATCTTGTTTTATTGCATGATGAATGCCTAGGGAGGAAACAGATTTAAGTTGTGTGAAATTTTCTCTTGATAGATTTAGAAACTGTGATAAATGAAAGCTACAATACCTGTCACACCTAATACTGCAACCAATTTTTTTCACGTCAGGGCTACAGTATGATGTAAGTTTGTACTGTTGCTTGTTAATGTCATTCCTGTCTCGTGTGCGATTTCTGGTGACCTGTACTCTGTAGCTGTGTCTCTGCTGAATATATCTCTTTCAAACAGCAGTGTGCTTTTAATTACATATTAACCTAAAAACGTGAGCAACTGTTATCAGCTACATTGTAGATGGCATTGTTTCGCAAGTACAAAGTAAGTGGCACGATGTGAGTAGGAAAGGGTCCATCAAAGCAGTGTAACCAATTCATTTATTGTTTGAGGTATGAGCAGCCAAACCACACTGCTTCCTCATCAGTATCTTCAGAAAGATCACTTCCTCCAGTTAAATTCTTGCCAGCTTCAATTCCAATTGGGCACATATGATTCGAATCTTCCCAACCTCTTCCATCCTAGGTAGTTCGCAAGAAGATTCAAACCTGTTTTGCTTAGTTACACAGCTCTGACTAGCTCCTTCCAACAATGTTCATCTTTTTTTAACTTACTTTTGTTTTTCAGCTAAGTTCATCGTATCCTTGATGATATCTTCACTCTTTGAGAACAGCAATAGTATTTGTTAGTCAAATTTTTGAAAACATTATTCCAAGATAAAAGGATGTACATTAGGGTCTTGTTGAATGTGATATGTATACGAGTGCTTCCAACCATATAATACTAATATGAGCTTTTGATATTTTAATTTCATCACCTATCTTATCAGAGATCTTCAATATGAATTTGGTCTTATTGTATTCACCTCAGCTTGTTATGTTCCATCACAATATGTGTTGTCTTGCTACAATGACTGAGGTTTTCTTGTTGTAGTAACACAGGAGCAAAGAACGACTTGAGTTTAGCTAGCACCTTTCGAATTCTTAGGGCGTCCCAATATGCTTCACCATCAAGTAAATATTTCTGAAGTTTCGTAACTGTTGTTATGGAGGCAAATCCAGCATCCAACTTGCACAGCAAGGGCACAAATATAAGAAAATAAGATAAATAACCATTTTGTCTGTTTTGACGACGTTGCTTGAGCGATAAATATTAAAATATTGGCCAGGACAACTCCCCTGCCCTTCTTCAAATAGTACTGTGGAAGTTCTACACCTCAGAAAATTGAGCACTTCCTCAATACTGCACTGGTCAACCTACATTATGTACTCATGTCTATAGTGGGCCTTGAACCCAGAACTATCTGACTCAGAGGTGAGAGTGCTGCACTGAGCCAAGATGATTCTGAGTAGCAGTAACAGGGAGTGTTGTATCTGCCACATTGGATTTGAATACCTTTTGCTGTTTCACCAGGTGAGTTAATTACAGAGAATGTACAGCACAGAAACAGGCCATTCGGCCCAACAGGTCTATGCCAGTGTTTATGCTCCACACGAGACTCCCCCCCCCCCTTCTTCATCTAACCCTATCAGCATATCCTTCTATTCCTTTCTCCCTCATGTACTTATCTAGCCTCCCCTTAAATGAATCAATGCTATTCGACTCAACTACTACTTGTGGTAGCAAGTTCTACATTCTACATTCTCATCACTCTCTGGGTAAAGAAGTTTCTCCTGAATTCCTATTGGATTTATCAGTCGTCTTACATTCATGACCCCTAGTTTTGGTCTCCCCCACAAGTGGAAAAATCTTCTCTATGTCTACCCTATCAAACCCCTTCATAATCTGCAACAATTTCCATAATCTGCCAAAAAATAGGAGCAGATTTTCTAGCCCAGTCCATTTTTCCATCCACTTCAATGAATGGATGTAAAAAATCAGGCAGGCTCAATCATTGGGGTGCACTCCTTCATGCCCAATTCACTGCACCCAGCCAATCCAATAGCCCCAGGCAAGGGTACAAGGAACTCTGCCTCATAATATCCAATGGTTGTTGGACTGTGGGCAGAAGTGACAGTACCATGACGCAACAACAACTTGTATTTATATAACGCTTTTAATGTAGTAAAACGTCCTAAGGCATTTACAGGAGCATTATCAAACAAAATTTGAGACGGAGCCACATAAGGAGAAATTAGGGCAGATGAAAGAGGTAGGTTTTAAGGAGCATCTTAAAGGAGGAAAGAGAGGTAGCGAGGCGGAAAGATTTAGGGAGGGAATTTCACAGCTAAGGGCCGAGGCAACAGAAGGCACGACCACCAATGGTTGAGCGATTAAAATCAGGGATGCTCAAGGTGGCAGAATTAGAGGAGCGCAGATATCTCAGGGGGTTGTGGGGCTGCAGGAGATTACAGAGATAGGGAGGGGCGAGGCCATGGGGGGATTTGAAAACAAGGATGAGAATTTTAAAATCTAGGCGTTGCTTAATCAGGAGCCAATGTAGGTCAGCGAGCACAGGGATGATGGGTGAACCGGACTTGGTGCAAGTTAAGACACGGGCAGCCGAGTTTTGGATGACCTCAAGTTTACGTAGGGTAGAAGGTGGGAGGCTAGCCAGGAGTGCGTTGGACTAGTCAAGTCTAGAGGTAACAAAGGCATGAATGAGGGTTTCAGCAGCAGATGAGCTGAGGCAGGGGCAGAGACGGGCAATGCTACGGAGGTGGAAATAGGCGGTCTTAATTATGCTGCGGATATGTGTTCAGAGGCTCATTTCAGGGTCAAATATAATACCAAGGTTGCAAACAGTCTGGTTCAGCCTTAGACAGATGCTAGGGAGACGGATGGAGTTGGTGGCTAGGGAACAGAGTTTGTGGCGGGGACCGAAGACAATGGCCGCGATTTTACTTACTTCGGCGGGTGCATAGCGGGCGATGTCGCTGGTGGGTCCAGACCCCGCTGCTGGCTGCATTCCGCTCTGTGAAATTACTTTCCGTTAATAGGTCTTGTTAAACTCACCCAGCGCATTTCCCGGGCCAATTAGAGGAAGCGAGTCTGATGACGTCACTTGATGACGCATCATCAGCCTATTTCCTTAAAGGGACCAAGGCCACCTTTATTTTGACATTTATGCTGTCAGTGTTCAACAGCATTGAGGCGCTGCAAACACTGACAATGACTGCACAGAGGTGCACGGCTGCACCCAGGCTCTCCCATGACTCCCTCCATATGCTTACGGAGAGAGTTGCAGCATGCAGGGAGGTCCTCTTCCCTTCCGATGGGCAGACAACTCCTCCCTGGGACACCAACGCAGCCTGCTTGCACATTGGACAGGAGGGCACAAGTAGGGATGTGTTCAGGAGGACCTGGGTGCAGTGGCGCAAACCTTTCAATGATCTCATTAGATCACGAAACGTTAGTACAAAGCCACACTCACCTTCATCCTGCTGTGCCTCTCATCACATCCCCATCACTCTGCCTTCCCTACCCTACTTCTGCACATCCTTACTCACACCAAATTACCTTGCATCCTCCACCCATCCCTCTCTCTCTCTATCTACATTATCACATCCCCATATCACTAGCCACCCCTCACACTCACCCTCATCCTAGTGCAATCATACCAACTAACAACACACAAGGGTAGGCGCTTGGGTGTTTTATCCAATGCACATTTAGCATTTGTGTTAATGTGCTGTCCAACATTGAAACCTTTATTTTCAACACTTTGCGTTCTTGGACAGATTTGCTGTGAACCTTTGGAAGTGGCTTAGTGAGTTGCAGTAAATAGTGAACATAAGGGTACTCCCCGCAATGGTGATTAATGTGAAAGGAATGGCTTGGGCATTGTAGGGATGCTTTATGGTGTTGGTGTGGGGTGGTGCCAACCTGGCGCATCATGTGGCAGCCAGGGTGTACAGCGTCAAATGAAGTAAATCTGGCCATGGTGAGACCATCCCTGGCCTCCTGGGCAGCAATGTGGTCGGGTGCTGATGCCCTGTGTCCTGTGCATCATCATGTGATTGCGGAGAAGGTTGGTGGTGTTGTTGGTGCTGCTGGTGTGCCTGGTGCTGCTGGTGTTGGGGCTGATCGTGGTCCAATTCTGAGGACCAAGGTGAGACAATATAAAGGGAACTCATGTTGATGGAATAGATGGCAGGTGAAGTACAGATGTCAGAAGCATTCTGTCAATGGTGAGAGAGTTCTACTAATGAGGTGATAGTGGATGGAGAGTGGAAAGTGGAAAGCCTGCAGAATCTGTGCTGGAAATGGACTGAGAAACAGCTTGTGGCTGAGCAAAATGATGATCTGTCAGGTGGGAGCTTTTACTGTACATTTCAAGCTGTCAAGGAATCAGCTGGAGCAATGGCCACTGTACTCCTGCCTCAGGTTGACAGCCGTGTTCTCCGAACAGCGTGGTTCCCATGGCCATGAAGTTAAAGTGAAAAGGTAAGTTTAAGAAGCCTGTTAAGCATCGGTCAACTAGATGCTAATGAGATTAATTGGGTCGCCCGCCGCTGCCTGTCGGGTCTGCTCAGCGCTGACAGAACCGACACTGGGAAAGGCACGTGGCGGTGGGTTAACAGTGGGGTCCCGACCCGCTGTCAAAAAAAAAACACTTTCCCACCCGACCCGCCACCGATCGCACCCGCTGGCCCCCTGCAAAATTCGGCCAGTAGCTTTGGTCTTCCTAATATTTAGTTGGAGGAAATTTCTGCTCATCCAGGACTGGATGTTGGACAAGCATTCTGACAATTTGGAGACAGTGGAGAGGTCGAGAGAGGTGGTGGTGAGGTAGAGCTGGGGTAGTGGAAACTGACGCTGTGTTTTTGGATGATGTCGCCGAGGGGTAGCATGAAGATGAGAAATAGGAGGGGGCCAAGGATAGATCCTTGGAGGGCACCGGAGGTAATGATGCAGAAGCGGGAAGAGAAGCCGTTGCAGGTGATTGTCTGGCTACGATTAGATAGATAAGATTGGAACCAGGCGAGTGCAGTCCCACCCAGCTGGACGACGGTGGAGAGGCAATAAAGGAGGATGGAGTGGTCAACCATGCCAAAGGCTGCAGACAGGTCAAGAAGGACGTGGAGGGATAGTTTACTTATGTCACAGTCACATCGGATGTAATTTGTGAATTTGACAAGAGCCGTTTCGGGACTGTGGCAGGGACAGAAACCTGATTGGAGGGATTCAAACATGGAACGATGGGCACGGATTTGGAAGGCAGAAACATGTTCAAGGACTTTGGAGAGGAAAGGGAGGTTGGAGATGGGGCAGTAGTTTGCAAGGACGGAGGGGTCAAGGGTTGTTTTTTTGAGGAGGGGGTGATGACAGCAGATTTGAGGGAGAGGGGGACAGTACCTGAGGAGAGAGAACAGTAAACAATATCAGCTAACATGGGAGTCAGAAAAGGAAGTTGGATGGTCAGCAGTTTGGTGGGAATAGGGTCGAGGGAGCAGGAGGTGGGTCTCATGGACAAGATGAGCGTGGAGAGGTCATGAGGGGAGATCGGAGAGAAACTGGAGAAAGATGTGAGTTCAGGGCTAGGGCAGGGGGGAACATTAGAGGAAGTTTGGCCCGGTGGGCTAGGGGAAGAAAGGGAAGTGGCAGAGGCAGCTGATCGAATGGTCTCAATCTTAGACACAAGGAAGTCCATGAGCTCCTCACACTTGTTGGAGCTGAGGGTGAAGGTGACAAGGGAGAGGGGTTTAATAAGATGGCTTGGAGCAGAGAAAAGAAGCCAAGGGTTATCTTTGCATTCCAGAGTGATCCTGGCATAGTGAGCAGTTTTGGCAGACGAGAGCAGGACCCGATAGTGCTTTATGTGGTCCAGCCAGATCTGGCAGTGAATGGCTAAACCAGTCGTCCGCCATATCTGTTAAAGTCTGTGTTCCTTGGACTTAAGGGAGTGGAGATGAGGGCCATACCGGGGAAATGGCCAGGATGAGAGAGAGTAATGGTTTTAATGTGGACGAGGGCATCAAAGGGATGGTGACGGTGTGGTTGAGCAGATCGGTGGCGGCAGAAATGTTGTGGTGAATGGAGGGCCAAAGGCTAGACAGTTGGGATTTTGAAAGTGCAGTTGCAAGTGAGTTGGAAGAGAGTTTTTTCCAGGGGCGGACACAGAAGGAAGTAGGGTTGGGTGGGGGAAGGGGGATGTGGGTGGAGAACGATACAAGGAAGTGGTCAGAGATGGCCTTATTTTGATTGACACGGTGAGAGTAGTGAGGCCACGAGAGATGGTAAGGTCAAGGGGGTGGCCGTGAATATGGGTTGGGGAGTTTACATGGAGGGAGAGATTACGGGAGGATAGGAGGTCAGTGAACTCAGAGGAGAGAGGGCATGATGAATTGAGATGGAAGTTGAAATCACCGAGGATAAGAAGTCGCTCGGTGCAGAGGCTGAGGGAGTAAAACAGTGAAGATATCTCGGTGAGAAAATTTTTATGGTACTTGGGTGGGCGGTAGAGAATGGGGATTTTAAATGAGAGGTGAGAGGGTGGAACAAGGTGAGATGCTCAAAGGAGGAGAAAGTGCCAGAGGAATAGGGGGACAGACCACGGTGTGATTTGGTGATAAGAGCCACATCGCCACCGCGACGGTCTGGAAGGTATAGCCAGGCATGGAGGCTTCATTTAAGGGTAAGGTTTCATCACCCCTCAGCCAGGTTTCCATCAATGCTGTGATGTCGATGCAATCGTGGATGGCAAGGGCCTTGTTCACAAGTGAACGAACAGTATGGAGGGAGTTGCGGAGAGGGGCGGTAATAGCTGAGCCGCTGTCAGTGTCCACAGGGTCAGCGCTGGGAGGGGTGATTTGGACAGGGAGGAAATTGGCAAGATTAGCTCCCAGCTGGCGCTCTGGGTGGGAAGGTTGGTGAGAGAGTAGGATGGGGCAGTTGTGGTTGCTGCTCATGAGGAGGCAGCGACGAGTGCCTCGATGGGCCCTTCGGAGGATGCCAAGAGAGGCACAGAGGGAAGCTGTAGGCTTCTAAGAGGGAGTCAAGCCTGGGACGGCGGCAGGAGAGTAGGAAGGTAGAGATGTAATGAAGGGTTGGGGTAGGGATTTGGGGGGGCAGAGTACCTGAGAGAGGGGAAATGAAAGGAGGCATGAAAGGCACAGTAGGAAGTTACAAATATTCTCGATTTCCAAACCGTTTTCTAATTCTACTTTCCAGCGCTTTTCATTGGGAATTAGGCATGATAATGTTCCACAGATGTTAAGTATAAATGGTAAATCATAGAGAGTGTGATTAATATGGTAGGTGCCAATAGTTCTGAACACGCTTGGAGTCCCTACAGTCCCAACGCCTTCTAAACTCTTTCCTGAATAGCTTAACTACTGCGCACCCATGTGTAATAAGTTGTTTCTGATCAGTTGTGCTGGCTTGTTATGTGCTAGTTTTGCTTTAAAACATAACAGCAGTGTGGATTTAGAAAGGGGGCATTTTCCCGTGGAAGGTCCTTCTTTCAGTCCATCATGGCTTGTACAGGTTGAGCGTCCTGAATCCGACAACCTCGGGACCGAGGCCGAGCCGGTTTTCGTATTTTTCCGGACTTCGGAACGTGTTTCTGATGTCCGAAGTCCGGAAATATCGCAACCTGAGCTCAGGCGTTTCCGGACTTCAGACATCAGAAACACGTTCCGAGTCCGGAAATGCCTGGGCCCAGGTTGAGATATTTCTGTTTTTTGGACGTCACCTTGTCGTTCTTCTCCTCACAGGCCTTGTAGTCCTCGCTTCTTTCGAAACGGTTTGACAGGGTGTCCGGATTCCGGAACATTTTACAGATTCCGGACGACCCTGCCACCAATCGTCCCGGAGTCCGGATTCCAGAACATTCTGGATTCCGGAACTCCGGATTTTGGACTCTCAACCTATATAATTTAATTTGCTATTTTCACTTCTATTACCTTACTAACATTTCATTCGGTAATTATACACCTTGTTGATTTTTTCTGAGCTATATCATGTTGGGTGTCTGCTTTACTTATTTGAGAAGTCGCACAACACCAGGTTATAGTCCAACAGTTTTATTTGAAATCACAAGCTTTCGGAGCGGCACTTCACCTGACGAAGGAGCAGCCGCTCCGAAAGCTTGTGATTTCAAATAAAACTGTTGGACTATAACCTGGTGTTGTGCGACTTCTCACATTTGTCCACCCCAGTCCAACACCGGCATCTCCGCATCATTACTTATTTGAGGCCATTATCCCCTGCCAAAAACCTGCTCACATTGCTTTCTAATAGGTTTAAGTAGTATGCTCTGGGCTAGCTGGAAAAATGGACTATTCTTCGTTGTTGCTGAGCCACTTTCTTTCAAAGTTGTGCACTGCACAGCGCTTTAGTGAACTTTCCATATTTCTGCCAGTTAATTGGATCTTTAGCTGCTTTAAAAGGATCATTCTCTTCTTAGGCAATCCCTCGGAACCGAAGATGACTTGCTTCCACATTAAAAATGAGTTCTCAGGTGACTGATGAGTCCAATGCGGGACCTACAGTCTCTGTCACAGGTGGGGCAGACGGTGGTTGAAGGGACGGGTGGGTGGGGTGCTTGGGTTGACGTGCGCTCCTTGCGCTGCTTGCGCTTGGCTTCCGCTTGCTCCCGGCAAAGAGACTCGAGGTGTTCGGCGCCTTCCCGGATGCTTCTCCTCCACTTTGTGCAGTCTTGGGCCAGGGATTCCCAGGTGTCGGTGGGGATGTTGCACTTTTTCAAGGAGGCTTTGAGGGTGTCCTTGAAGCATTTCCTCTGCCCACCTGGGGCTCTCTTGCCGTGTCAGAGCTCCGAGTAGAGCGCTTGTTTTGGGAGTCTCGTATCGGGCATGCGGACAATGTGGCCTGTCCATCGGAGCTGATCGAGCGTGGTCAAAGCTTCGATGCTGGGGATATTGGCCTGAGCGAGAACACTGACGTTGGTGCGCCTATCCTGCCAGTGGATTTGCAGGATCTTGCGGAGGCAGCGTTGGTGGTACCTCTCCAGTGTTTTGAGGTGCCTGCTGTACATGGTCCATGTCTCTGAAGCATACAGGAGGGCGGGTATCACTGCTGCTCTGTAGATCATGAGCTTCGTGCCAGGATCATTCTCTTCATTACAACTACAATAACAGCTTGTATATATATAACACCTTTAACATATTAAGAAGTCCCAAGGCACTTCACTGGAGCATAATCAGCCAAAAATTGACACCAAGCCACAGAAGGAGACATTAAGACAGGTGACCTAAAGCTTGGTCAAAGAGGTAGGTTTTAAGGAGCGTCTTAAAAGAGAAAGGTGGAAAGGCGGAGAGATTCAGGGAGGGAATTCCAGAGGTTAGAGCCTAGGCGGCTGAAGGCACGACCACCAAGGATGGGGTGAAGGAAGTCGGGGATGCTCAAGAGGCCAGAATTAGAGGAACGCAGAGTTCTCGGATGGTTGTAGGGCTGGAGGAGGTACTGCTGCTAACTTATGATCGGCTGCTATTTTTTGTAATCGTAAATGAAATTGCATTCTCAGGAACTGCTCGTTTCCAAACCACGCATTCCCACAACTTTATCAGCAGGACATAAATTCTGGTGAAAAGCAGGCATTTGTCCAGCTTGATAAAAAGAGAAAAGCCTAACTCAGGGTTTCTAAACTACTGTAGAATTGGACATCCTAACATTACAATCTGAAATATTTTTTAAATCAACCTGTGGCATCTTTTCAGCATAAAACTTTTAAACGAGATCAGATTTCAAATTGCATACTTGGCTAATACTGATTCTCAAGCTTCCTCTGAGGGAAATGTTGTCCATCTCAGCCAGTTATCTAAGAGAGTAAGGTGGTCCATTCGTACAGGATCATATCATAATAATACATGTCTCATCTGTTATGAGAGTACAAATTGTACATGATTGTGTTGAGAACTCTTGACTAGGGAGGTTGAGAAGGAGTACTTCCTCTGAAAGTGAAGAATAAGTCAAATGTTTGCCTTCACAGATATCTTTTTACTGCAATCCTGCACTGAAATTTGGCATCTATTAATAAACAATATAGATCTGTGCCTGTTTCATCTTTTCGTGCTAATGTTCACTTCTTGGCCGGTTGACAATGGAGCAATATTAAGAGCATTCTTGGAGATGTCTGCAGGACAGGCCATCCCACCCTCCAAGCCAGAGCGGATATAACATGGGTGTGTGGAATGTTCCTTGGGAAAGCTAAGAAGATCAGAGTAATTAAAAAGTTTTTTTTTAAAACAATAGCTTCAGCAAGCCACTGCCATGAGAAACCCAAAACACAAGAGGAGTGCAAACTTTTGGCATTTGCAAAGACTAGAAAGTTATCCTTTTCAAATAATGCTGGGGTTCGGTTCAAATTCAGCTCAAACAGATGGGTTGAAAGTATCTTTTCCCTGATGGCTATTAAAGTTCTGGGAAAAATGACTTTGAACACTCAATCCAGTTCATTTGGGTAAGAGTACACAGCACCAATTTGGCATTGATTAAGCACTAATCGATAGTATTTTGATGCTGCCATTCAAGGAAGTCACGGCAATGTTTGTGGTGAGAAACAGAAATGGCACATTAATAAAATAAGGTTGGTTATTCTGATGTTAGAGTTAAGGAGCATTTTTGGTGCTGGTTGAGGGGTCTTACTCTGCATTGAACCAATGATTTTAACCCTACTCGCTCAACAGAAACCTGGCGGGTGGGCAGTTAAAATCGCCCTGGCTCTTACCTGTCCGAAAGTCACCATGATCACAACATCTGCAATTTTAACCTACTCTCCTGAGCAGGCAGCAAGGACACGTGCCCGGAGCCTACAGGGTCCTTCTTTACATATGCATATTGCGGCCCAGTGACGTAATTTTAACTTAGGCCTGTGCAGGGAATCCACCTGGAGTTAAAATCGGGGCTAAAGAACTGATCTGGGGGAGACTGAGGCTAATACTGGATACAAAAGGTGGTAACATATTTTGTTCCCAAGCAGTGGGATTAGCAAAAATATAAAACAAATTGCAAACTAAAAAATCTTTTTCCGAAACTGTTTACCACATTATTGCAAGCATAAGGGGCGATTTTGCCAGCCCTGGGGAGGCGGGTTTGGAGGCGGGACTGCCGGGAAAATGGCAAAATTTGGGGGCGGGTGCCCAACCCACCTCCGTGCCATCTTGCCAGGAGGCGGGAAGCCGTCCCGCGACGGGTCCCGTCTCCTTGGAGGCAGGAAGGGATTACATCCACTTAACTGCCTGTTAACAGGTAGTTAACAGGCAGAAAATAGGATTATCCCCGTTTTGCCCACACAAGTGCAGGCTTCCCGAAGGCGCCGAAACCCGCCAGGGTCACCGAGGCGAGTAGTGGGTCTGCAGGGGTCGGAGGGGGGCAAAAGTGCGCTGTGAAGGTGAGTGATGGGTGCAAGTGTGGAGAGGTGAGTATCTGAGGTAAGTGCAAAATGTTAGAAAAAGTGTACTTACCTTTGTTTCTTCCTGCAGGCTTCAGTCGGTGGGTATGCAGAGAGTCCCGCCCCTCCGCGGTAGAGATGACAGATGGCCGTTGCATCCTCCAATGCAACAACCATCTCATTTCTGCGAAAAGAAAGAGGTTTGATGAGGTCTTGAATTCAAGAACTCATCAAAGTACAGAGAATGTCAGTGTTTGACAGTTTCACAGAGCTGTCAAACAATGACAATTCATCTGTCAAAAAGATGAAATGTCATACGTTGACGTTCTCTGTAATCGGCTTTCCCTTAATTGGCCTGCTCAGCCCGCTGGGCTGGCTTAACAAGGTCAATCAAGGGAAAATAGCGTGGGTTGGCCAGAAGTTGATGGAGGCAGGACTGAAATCCGACAAGTGGGAGTCCCGCCTCTAAAAGCTCCCCATTGGCAAAATCAAGTCATAGTGTCGAACATATAGAGAACAGATGAAAACTATTGCAATGGGCCTTCGCTGTTACTTTTCCTAAAGTGACGGATTTTGGAATTGTTCTTTTATTGTTTCAGATTTCTAAATGTGATTGCACCAATTTAATTCAGATCAAACTCAATTTCTAAACCTATTCCTCAGCTTTAGCTCCAACTATTGTTTTACTTAGTACTTGTTTTGTTTATTTTTTATTCCTCTCTCTGTCCAACATGGGCTTATTGTCAAATTAAGGTGTTGTCACTTTTTCCAGCCATATAATAAGGGAGTTAAATCATCTCAACTCAGGCCTCTCCTTTGCACGGCAGCAATTTCCTCGTGGCTTCTTCCACTCCGCCAGCGTAACTGTGGCAGCGACTCGGCAGAAATCCTGTTTGCAAGTGGAACCAGGGTTTCTGCCGAAGTTACAGTGGTGGGGCGGGAGAAACCCTGAAGAAATTTCCGGTCATCGTTTTCAACCAACATCATAGTGGATTTATTTTGGAGAGTTTTGGCCCATTAGTTTGAAATCAGTAGTAGGAAAGATGCTTGAGGGAATCATTAGGGCTGCACTATATGACTACTTAAATAGAGAGGGACATATTAGGACACCCAACATGGCTTCAAAAAGAAGGAGGTCATGTCTTACAAATTTGATTGTATTTATTGAAGAAGTCACCTAGATGGTGAATGATGGAAGCCTAGTAGACATTGTCTACTTAGACTTCCAAAAAGCTTTTGACAAGGTACCGCATAAGGGGCTTCTCCACCAGATACAAGATACAAGCCTCTGGTATTAGTGGTAATATATTGAGCTGGATTGAAAACTGACTGAAAGGCCATAGGCAGAGAGTAGTTACAGATAGATTTGGATCTGTTTGGTGACCACCCCCCAGGGGTCGGTGTTAGTAACTTTGCTCTTTACTATTTTTATTAATGATCTGGATGGAGTTGTTGGGGGAATGGTCTGCAAGTTTGCAGATGATAATAAGATCTGCTCAAGTGTCAGGACCGTAGACAAAGCTCAACTGCTTCAGGCAGATCTTGATGCGTTGGAGGATTGGGCTTTTGACTGGCAAATTAGGTTTAACTTGGAAAAGTGCAGTGTTATGCATGTGGGCAGGGTGAATGCTGAACATGCATACACCCTTCAGGAAAAAGTATCAAAGCAGGTAGAGAAAGAAAGAGATCTGGGTGTTCCAAGGCATAGATCTCTAAAGGTTCATGAGCAATGCCATGAAGCAAGAGCAAATAGGGTGTGGGGTGCATTAGGTGACCATTGAATATAAAACAAAGCATCCTACTTTGTCCTTGTACAAGAGCTTGATGAGGACTCAGTTAGAATACTGTGTCCCGTTTTGGTCTCCTTACATGGTGGGTGATATTGAGGCTTTGGAAAGGGTGCAGAGGAGGGCCATTACATTAATTCCCAGATTGAAACATCTTAGTTATCAATATAGGCTAAAAGAGCTGGGACACTACACGTTAGAGAATCGTAGGCTGGAAATTTCTCCAGGTAGGCAGGTTGGGGGAGGGGGGGGCTTCTGAGGCGGGTGGGAAACCTGGGAGGCCGGGTTTCCTGCAGGCTCTGCCGACTTTAACGGCAGGGCCTGATTTGCATGCAAGGCCTCAGTTTCCAGCCCGCAGCCAGCCAGATTGAGAGGCTGGTTGGCCGCAGGCGGGTAGGCCTCAGGTGCAGAGAGGGAGCGAGGGGTCGGTCCAGGGGAGGGATCGCGGGGGGAGGGGGGGGTCAGAGATCGTGGGGGGGGGGTCAGAGATCGGCATGGTTGGGGATCGTGGGAGGGGGTTGGGTATCGTCGGGAGGTCGGGGATCGGGATAGTCGAGGATCGTGGGGGAAGGGCTCGGGTATCGTGGGGAGGTCGGGGATCGGCATGGTTGGGGATCGTGGGGGGGTTCGGCAGTCGAGGATCATGGGAGGGGGGTCGGGGGTCGGCAGTGAAGGACCGGGGTTCGCGGGAGGGGGGTCGGGGGGTCGACGGGGGTCGGGGTGTCGGCCGGAGCATTGACCAGGGGGGTCGTTGGGAATGGGGGGGGGGGGGGGGGTCAGGGATCAGGGATTCGCAGGGAGGAGAGAGGATTGGGGCTGGCCACCGAAGGATTGTGGCCGGCCTCAGCATCATCGGTAGTGGGGAGTGGGGGAGGCCTCATGGTGGGGATCGGAGGCCTTGTGGGGGGGGGGGTCTCTGATGACGGGGGGTGGGTTAGGCAGGGACCCTGGATCCAGGAGGTAGGTATAAAACCACTTACCTCCTGGATGCAGCAGTCCCCGCCTCGCTTTAACTGCCGGGTTTCGCAAATTGTGTGAAATCCTGTCCACTAGCAGTTAAAAACAAAATGGAGGTTAATAAAGAGGCTTCCAGCCTCATTATAATATAAAAATTGGCATACCACCCCCTGGGAGTGGGTTGGTCGCCCGCCCCCGTCCCGCCTCCATCAAAACCGAAAGTGGGCGGGTCGGAGGCGCGATCAGGTTGGGAATCCCATTTTTAACAATTTAACTGCCCCCCACACTCCAAACCCAACCTTTGTTGCGGGGGGCGGGGGGGGGGGTGGATTCCGGCCGTAGACTTAGGGGTGATCTGATCGAAGTTTATAAGAATATGAATGGAATAGATTGTGTTCTAGTTGACAGTTTATTCCAATTAAATAGGTTAGGGAGCACTAGGGGGGAGGAGGGGCATGTCACAATTTTAATTTGTACAAGGCCAGATCTCGGTTAGATGTCATGAGGTCGTTCTTTTCCCAGCGAATAGAGGATCTCTGGAACAGGCTTCTGGCTGGCGTGGTGGACGGCGAGTCACTGAATTCCGTCCAGACCTGTTTCTGGCTGGGGCGGAGAGCAGCTCGTACAAAAGGTAGATACCGCATAGAAATATCAGGGCCAGAGTGATGTTCTGGACATTTTTCAATCGTCTAAGGGAGTCGGAGACGAAGTTCTCAGATTTTCTTACCCGCAAATTGGCCTGGGTTTTTATCTGTTTTTTTGCCTCTCCCAGGAGATCACATGGTTTGGGTGGGATGGGGAGTGTATATATTTTGATGCACAAGGTATCACATTTGTGTGGGACAGGCTGGATGGACCAGAGGCTCTTTTCCTATCCGCGATTGTTCATATGCTTTTCAAATGAATTTCAATATAGGTAAGTGTGAGGTGGTGCATTTTGGTCGGAGGATTAATGAGCCCATATACTGCTTGGAAAATAAGAGTTTAAAATGGGTAGAGGAGCAAAGGGATCGAAGGATACAGATTCACAAATCATTAAAAATAGCAACACAAATTAACAAGGCCATAAAAATTGCAAACAAACCACTGGGGTTCATTTTTAAAGGAATAGAATTGAAAACTAGGGAAGTTATGTTAAACTTGTATTGAACCTTGGTTAGACCACACTTGGAGCACTGTGAACAGTTCTGGTTTCCAGATTACAAAAAGGATATAGAGACACTGGGGAAGGTGCAAACACGATTTAGAAGGATGATAGCGGAATTGAGAGGTTATAACTATCAGGAAAGACTGAACAGGCTGGAGCTCTTTTCTCGAGACCTAATAGAGCTCTTTAAAATTATGAAGGGGTTTGATAAGGTAGATGTAGAGAAGACGTTTCCGCTTGTTGGGGCGACCAAAACTAGGAGCCATAGATAAATCCAATAAAGAATTCAGAAGAAACTTCTTTACCCTGGTTAGAATGTGGAGTAGTTGAGAATAGCATAGATGCCTTTAAGGGGAAGCTAGATAAGCACATGAGGGAGAAAGGAATAAAAGAATATTCAAATAGGGTTAGATGAAGTAGGGTGGGAGGAGGCTCGTGTACAGCATAGACACCAGCATAGACCTGTTGGGCCGAATGGCCTGTTTCTGTGCTGTAAATTCTATGTACAGGTAATTCTATTTTCAAGGTCCAACATCTTTGAACCAAAGAACAAGGGTAAAGATGTATAGCTGTGTTATTTTAAAAATGGGTCAAATCTCCCGATGGCTCAGGGGATAAATGCACTGACCAGTATGATGCTGCGCCGTACTGACCAGGAAGGTGGAAATTTCAGTCTTTAGTCTTCCCTCTGTGCTGAGCGAGCTCCTCTCAGCTGGGCAGCAGTTGAGTTGTTCCAATTAGTTTTGTTGTCTCTGAGCTAGGAGAGGAGAAAAAAAATCAACAAAGGTTCCTTTCATGTATTGAAACCCAGTGACTCCCATGCTATAAAGTTGGGTGAAGACAAATTAAAGGCTTAGCTATGCTACCCTCCACAGTCAAATAGCCAGCCAATGTTCACTGCTTTGAGTAAGGCACCAAAAGGCTGCCAGTATTGATGGAATCATTCACCCCCACGTGAGATAAGGCCTCCAGGGAGGAGAAGAGAAAATGAGAAGAAAAAACAAGAATGAGTCAAATATTAAAGATTTTCTAAAAAAAAACAAATTCCAGAGCTCTACCACCTATCTGTTGCTAGCATCAGTGGTTAAATATTGCACAAAATGAGCCAGAATATTCCCAGAAACTGCTGAGCCCCTCAGGCCTCATATATTATGTACTTGCTGCCACCAAGGAGACAAAGACTATCCACTCAGCCAGCCAAGGAGCAGACTCGTTTCTGCGGTGTCTCATTACGTCTGTTACCTAAAAGCTGAAGCTAGATTTCGGTAGCTTCTGTCAAGTACAGTACTGGGGCAGCAAATACCTCATACTAAACAATAGTGGACACTTCCCAAGGTTGATTTTCCAGAACTGCTTGACCTCCTTTCCGAGATCCTTGGATATCATAATGAAGCAAGATTGTGACCATCATTGGAGTTTATAACTAAAGCAAAATACTGTTGATGCTGGAAATCTGAACTAAAAACAGACACTGCTGAAAATACTCAGCATCTGTGGAGAGAGTTCTGACGAAATGTCATCGACCTGAAACGTTAACTCTGTTTCTCTCTCCACAGCTGCTGCCTGACCTGCTGAGTATTTCCAACATTTTCTGTTTTTATCTTGGCGTTGGTCATCTTTAACAATGTTCAACACAAATGTAGGGTAACACCCTAGACTCTAGTCTTCGTCACCCGTTTAATTTCTAAACTGTAGAATTTTATTTCAATTGGCTATTTAAAAACCAAGTTTATTTTGAAGCTGCTAATATCTAGAATGCTGAGATACAGTCGTGGCCTGTAGGGAATTTGAATCAGTTCGTTAATAAGATAGGAGGCGACTAGCATACGGAGAAAGCGAAATTTCGAAACCACACACACACACACACACAGGAGTATGAGGCAGCTCAGGCCCGACCAAAATAGGATCTGGTAAGCCACCAACAGCAACATGTTAAAGAGCTGTTGAAGAATCCAATTCTGGCAAGCAGTTAGTGGAAGTGGTCAACCATCTACGTTGATAGACAGTGCAGCCCAAGACATTGGTTTCATTTACACGAATTTGTCAAAGTTGCTTAATTCATTGCTTCATGAATAAATAAATGTATTTATTTGCTGATCTCACTAAAATCCTCATTTCTCACACATGTTAAATATTGGATTTTTTTCCAGATTGTTTATTAATTTGAATCAATTGAATGCAAATCATTCAGGCAAATACTGACAAAATAAATCATATTTCAGGTGTGTGCATGAATCTTGAGGTTATTCCAGCCAGAAATATTAGCCCTTCCTTTTTTAATGTAGATTTATTGTATCTTCTATTATTTCTTATGTTCAATAGAGATTCTGCCAAATTATTCACAAATTATAACTTAAGTGTGTTAAGCAGTGTCAGCTGTGGCTCAGTTGGTAACACACTAGCCTCTGAGTCATGAAGGTTGTGGGTTCAAGTCCCACTCCAGGGACTTGAACAAATTAAAGCTAGGCTGACACTCCCGTGCAGCGCTGAGGGAGCGCTGCACTGTCGGAGGTGCCGTCTTTCGGATGAGATGTTAAACCGAGGCCCCATCTGCTCTCTCAGGTGGACGTGAAAGATCCCATGGCACTATTTCCAGCAGGGGAGTTATCCCTGGTGTCCTGGCCAATATTTATCCCTCAACCAACAAAACAAAAACAGATTATCTGGTCATTATCACATTGTTGTTTGTGGGAGCTTGCTGTGCGCAAATTGGCTGCCGCATTTCCCACATTACAACAGTGACTCCACTTCAAAAGTACTTCATTGACTGTAAAGCGCTTTGAGACGTTCAGTGGTCATGAATATGCGCTATATAAATGCAAGTCTTTCTTTCTTCTTTCTAAAACAATTGACTAGATTCCAAAAAGCGTAATATGAGCATTGTGTCAAGCATCATGAGCCATCAGACTGTGCAATTTACATACCACAGAGAGGTGAAGTCAAAGAGCCGTCAGATCTGTAGAAGCTTAAGGCAGATTCCTCAACTGAGTGACAAA
The DNA here is from genome assembly GCA_030390025.1 of Squalus acanthias. Taxonomy (NCBI): domain Eukaryota; kingdom Metazoa; phylum Chordata; class Chondrichthyes; order Squaliformes; family Squalidae; genus Squalus; species Squalus acanthias. Next base: position 80,051,598 of record CM059436.1, on the reverse strand, counting down.
CCTGGGGACATTTGAAGTAATGCAAGTTGTTCTGACGAGCCGCCACACCCACCTGGTGCTTACGTCTCATTAACTAGACCTACCTGGTACATATGTCTCATTAACTAGACCTACCTGGTGCTTACGTCTCATTAACTAGACCTACCTGGTACACATGTCTCATTAACTAGACCTACCTGGTGCTTATGTCTCATTAACTAGACCTGCCTGGTACATATGTCTCATTAACTAGACCTACCTGGTGCATACGTCTCATTAACTAGACCTACCTGGTGCTTACGTCTCATTAACTAGACCTACCTGCTGCATACGTCTCATTAACTAGACCTACCTGGTGCATATGTCTCATTAACTAGACCTACCTGGTATATACGTCTCATTAACTAAACCTACCTGGTACATAGACCTACCTGGTACATATGTCTCATTAACTAGACCTACCTGGTGCTTACGTCTCATTAACTAGACCTACCTGGTACATATGTCTCATTAACTAGACCTGCCTGGTGCTTAGGTCTCATTAACTAGACCTACCTGGTACATACGCCTCATTAACTAGACCTACCTGGTACATACGTCTCATTAACTAGACCTACCTGGTACATACGTCTCATTAACTAGACCTACCTGGTAAATATGTCTCATTAACTAGAGCTACCTGGTGCTTACATCTCATTAACTAGACCTACCTGGTACATACATCTCATTGACCACATCTGCCTAATACATTTTTTTATTCATTCATGTGATGTGGGTGTTTATTGCAATCATGATTGCCTATCACTAATTGCCCTTGAGAAGGTGGTGGTGAGCCGCCTTCCTGAACCGCTGCAGTCCGTGTGGTGAAGGTACTCCCACAGTGCTGTTCGGTAGGGAGTTCCAGGATTTTGACCCAGCGACAATGAAGGATCGGCGATATACTTCTAAGTCAGGATGGTGTGTGACTTGGAGGGGAACTTGGAGGTGGTGGTGTTCCCATGTGCCTGCTGCCCTTGTCCTTCTAGGTGGCAGATGTTGCGGGTTTGGGAGGTGCTGTCGAAGAAGCCTTGGCAAGTTGCTGCAGTGCATCTTGGAGATGGTACACACTGCAGACACGGTACGCCGGTGGTGGAGGGAGTGAACATTTAAGGTGGTGGATGGGGTGCCAATCAAGCAGGCTTCTTTGTCCTGGATGGTGTCGAGCTTCTTGAGTGTTGCTGGAGCTGAGCTCATCCAGGCAAGTGGAGAGTATTCCATCACACTCCTGACTTGTGCCTTGTAGATGGTGGAAAGGCGTTGGGGAGTCAGGAGGCGAGTCACTCACCACAGAATACCCAACCTCTGACCTGCTCTTGTAGCCACAGTATTTATGTAGCTAGCCTAGTTAAGTTTCTGGTCAATGGTGACCCCAGGATGTTGATGGTGGGGGATTTGGCAATCCCGGTGAATGTCAAGGGGAGGTGGCTAGACTCTCTTGTTGGAGATGGTCCTTGCCTGGCACTTGTGTGGCGCGAATGTTACTTGCCACTTATCAGCCCAAGCTTGAATGTCGTCCAGGTCTTATCTGCTTCATTATCTGAGGAGTTGTGAATGGAACTGAACACTGTGCAATCATCAGCAAACATCCCCACGTCTGACCTTATGATGGAGGAAAGGTCATTGATAAAGCAGCTGAAGATGGTTGGGCCTAGGACACTGCCCTGAGGAACTCCTGCAGCGATGTCCTGGGCCTGATATGATTGGCCTCCAACAATCACAACCATCTTCCTTTGTGCTAGGTATGACTCTAGCCAGTGGAGAGTTTTCTCCCTGATTCCCATTGAGTGACCTATATTGAATTTTTGGTGTCCATACTTAGAAAGGTCCCAGTCCCGTCCTGCCTCACAAGAAGTGGAATTCATGCTTCAGGACAGAAAAAAATAACTTTTTAGAAGTTCTTCTACAATTTTCCCTCCCACCTGTTGTGAAGATGCTGGTAAATAGGAAATGCTTGGTAGGATTCTATAGGCATTAGCTGCCATGAGGTAAGAGTACGGTAGTGTAGTGGTTATGTTACTGCACTAATAATCTAGAGGTGTGGACTAATTATCCAAATTCAAATCCTCCCAATTCAGTTAAAAAAAATCTGGAAATAAAAAGCTGATATCAGTAAAAGTGACCGTGAAACTGTTGATCATAGTAAACACCCAACTGGTTCACTAATGTCCTTTAGGGAAAGAAATCTGCCGTCCTCACCCAGTCTGGCCTATACGACCTCAGTTGTATCAAACCGTTACAAAGAATAAGAATAAAACCAGATGAACCACTCGGCTGTGACCTAGGCATCAAATTTGGACCCGGCGAAGGCACAACTAGCCCAGTCAACCCTCACTAACATCTGGGGATGAGTGCCAAAGTTGGGAGAATCATACCTAGCAGTCAATTACTATCCTGGGTTTAACAACAGAAAACGCTGGAAAAACTCAGCAGGCCAGGCAGCATCCGTGGAGAGAGAAAGAGAGTTAACGTTGCAGGTCGATGACCTTTCATCAGAACTGTGAAGAGCCGGAAATCAAATAGATTTAAGGCCAGAGTAAAGCTGGGAAAAGGGGGAGGGGATAAAAGAACAAAGGGGGAGATGAAGAGACATTAAGAGACATTAAGAGATATGCAAGGCTAGAGGTGGTGTAAATGTGACAGATTAAGGCTGAAAGAAGTGTGAAATCCACTGGCAGAATGAAGGACAGCTGCCAGCTTCTAGGAGGAAAAAAAAGGTGGGGGGGGGGCAAATAAAAGGGTGGAAAAAAATATATATAAATGTGATTGGAGCTGAGGTTATGATCTAAAATTGTTGAACTCGATATTGAGTCCAGAGGGCTGTAGCGTGCCTAAACGAAAGATGAGGTGCTGTTCCTCGAGCTTACGCTGCGCTTCCGTGGAACAGTGTAATAGGCCGAGGACGGTGAGGTCAGAGTGGGAGTGAAGCGGTGAATTAAAGTGACAGGCCACCGGGAGCTCGGGGTCCCCCTTACGGACTGAACGGAGGTGTTCCGCAAAGCGGTCACCCAATCTGCGTTTGGTCTCCCCAATGTAGAGGAGACCACATCGTGAGCAGCGAATACAGTATACTAAATTGCAGGAAGTACAAGTAAATCGCTGTTTCACCTGGAAGGGGTGTTTGGGGCCCTGGACAGTGGGAAGAGGGGAGGTGTAAGGGCATGTGTAGCATCTCCTGCGCGTGCACGGGAAGGTGCCGGGTGAAGGGGAAGGGGTGCTGGGGGTGGTAGAGGAGTGGACTAGGGTGTCGCGGAGGGAGCGGTCCCTGCGGAATGCTGAAAGGGGAGGTGAGGGGAAGATGTGTTTGGTGGTGGGATCACGCTGGAGGTGGCGGAAATGGCGGAGGATGATCCGTTGAATGTGGAGGCTGGTGGGGTGAAAGGTGAGGACAAGGGGAACCCTATCGTGGTTCCGGGAGGGAGGGGCAGGGGTGAGGGCAGAAGTGCGGGAGATAGAACAGACACGGTCGAGGGCCGTGTCAACCACGGTAGAGGGGAATCCTCGGTTGAGGAAAAAGGAAGACATGTCGGAAGCACTGGTATGGAAGGTGGCATCATCAGAGCAGATGCGGCGGAGACGGAGAAAGTGGGAGAATGGAATAGAGTCCTTACAGGAGGCGGGGTGGGAGGAAGTGTAGTCCAGGTAGCTGTGGGAGTCAGTGGGCTTGTAGTGAATGTTAGTCAATAACCTATCCCCAGAGATGGAGATGGAGAAGTCGAGGAAGGGAAGGGAAGAGTCGGAGATGGACCATGTGAAGGTGAGGGAAGGGTGGAAATTGGAAGCATAGTGAATGAAATGTTCTAGTTCAGGGCGAGAGCAGGAGACGGCACCGATACAGTCATCAATGTACCGGAAAAAGAGGTGAGGGAGGGGACCCGAGTAGGACTGGAACAAAGAGTGTTCCACGTATCCCACGAAAAGGCAGGCATAGCTAGGACCCATGCGGGTACCCATAGCAACACCTTTAATTTGGAGGAAATGGGTAGAGTCAAAGGAGAAGTTGTTCAATGTGAGAACAAGTTCAGCCAGGCGGAGGAGGGTGGTGGTGGATGGGGACTGGTTGGGCCTCTGTTCAAGGAAGAAGCGGAGCGCCCTCAGGCCATCCTGGTGGGGAATGGAGGTGTAGAGGGATTGTACGTCCATAGTGAAGAGGAGACGGTTGGGGCCGGGAAACTGGAAACTGTTAAAATGGCGGAGGGCATCGGAAGAGTCGCGGATGTAGGTGGGAAGAGACTGGACAAGGGGAGAAAAAATAGAGTCGAGATAGGAAGAGATAAGTTCCGTGGGGCAAGAACAGGCTGAAATGATGGGTCTACCGGGGCAGTCCTGTTTGTGGATCTTGGGAAGGAGGTAGAAGCGGGCTGTGCGCGGTTGGGGAACTATGAGGTTGGCGGCCGTGGGGGGAAGATCTCCAGAGGAGATGAGGTCAGTGACGGTCTTGGACACGGTGGCTTGATGTTCAGTAGTGGGGTCATGGTCCAGGTGGAGGTAGGAGGAGGTGTCAGAGAGTTGGCGTTCAACTTCCGCTAGGTAGAGGTCGGTTCGCCAAACAACAACAGCGCCACCCTTGTCAGCAGGTTTAATGACAATGTCAGGGTTGGATCGGAGAGAATGGAGTGCTGCAAGTTCAGAGGGAGGTAGGTTGGAGTGAGTGAGGGGAGCAGAGAAATTGAGCTGGCCGATGTCACGGCGGCAGTTAGCAATGAAAAGATCTAGAGAGGGTAAGAGGCCAGAGGGAGGGGTCCAGGTGGAACGAGAATTCTGAAAGCGGGAGAAAGGGTCAGCCGTGCGGGGGGAAGACTCCTGGCCAGAGAAGTGGGCACGGAGACGGAGGCGGCGGAAAAAGAGCTCAGCATCGTGCCGAGCTCGAAATTCATTGAGATGGGGGCGTAAGGGGATGAAGGTCAGGCCTTTGCTGAGGACTGATCGTTCGGAGTCAGAGAGGGGAAGGTCAGAGGGGATAGTGAAAACGCGGCAGGGGGTGAGATTGGGAGAAGGGGGGTCAGAGGAAAGTGAAGGGGAAGAAGAGGCCAGAGGGAGGGGTCCAGGTGGAACGAGAATTCTGAAAGCGGGAGAAAGGGTCAGCCGTGCGGGGGGAAGACTCCTGGCCAGAGAAGTGGGCACGGAGACGGAGGCGGCGGAAAAAGAGCTCAGCATCGTGCCGAGCTCGAAATTCATTGAGATGGGGGCGTAAGGGGATGAAGGTCAGGCCTTTGCTGAGGACTGATCGTTCGGAGTCAGAGAGGGGAAGGTCAGAGGGGATAGTGAAAACGCGGCAGGGGGTTTGTTGTGTCTCACCAGCAGGACAGACCCACCACACAGTGGTAAACAGTCGGGTGAGAGTGGCCCTAGGAGTTCTCAACATTGAGTCCGAACCCCATGAAGTCTCATGGCTTCAGATCAAACACAGGCGAGGAAACGTCTTGCCGATTACCACCTACCGCACTCTCTCACTACTTCTCCACGATGAACACCCTTTGGAGGTAGCTTTGGGGATAGTAAGGGCACAGGATCTACTCAAGGTGAAGGACTTCAATGTGCATCACCAAGAGTGGCTTGGTAGTACTACCACTGACCGAGCTGGCCAAGTCCTGAAGGACATAACTTCCAGACTGGGCTTGAGACAGGTGGTAAGAGAACCAACATGAGATAATAACTTACTTGACCTCGTCCTCGCTAATCTACCTGTCTCAGATGCGTTTGTCCATGATGGTATTGGTAGGAGTGACCATCGCACAGTCCTTGTGAAGACCAAATCTCGTCTTCACACTGAGGACACCCTCCATCATGTCGTGTGGCACTTAGTGGGATAGATTAACAACAGATCTAGCAGCTCAAAACTGGACATCCATGAGGTGTTGTGGGCTATCAGCAGCAACACAATTGCATTCCACCACAAACTGTAACCTCATGGCTCGGCACATCCCTCACGATCAAGCCACTATTTGCTGAGTGAGTTTATCACGTGGCGAATCAGCACACTTGAGCAGTCCAATTTCAAAAAAAGGTTCTACAAACATAGGGCCCTTATTTAAATATGATAATGAGGTTTTTAACTAATTCCTGGATGGCTAAAAAGGAACCAGATCCAATATGGTGGGCGGCACACTCCCAGTGCGGAATGAGCGCATGCAAGACATCCGCGATATTGATGCCTGTAAAACTAGACGCGTTCTCTGGATTATTAGTCCAGACCTCAGTTTCACTACTCCAGTGACATAAGCACTGTGCTACTGTATAGAAACATGCGGCACAAAGTAGTCAGGGCCAGGCTGCCCTTGGAGTTGCGCAGGAGATGCAGTCTGCCACAGGTCCCTCTGGGGCCTCAGCTGCCCTGAGAAGAAGGTGACCTCAGTCCCAAAAGGCTTCTTGAAGAATGCTGCAGGCAGTCACCTGATACCCTGATATCAGTGAAGAAACATTAAGGAGACCGGCGCAGACTCGATGGGCCGTCTGGCCTCCTTCTGTGCTGTACTATTCTACGATTCTGATTAAGGTTGAAAAGTCATATATTTTCAGCCACTAAAGGGAAGCATGGAAGAAAGAAAGAGTAGGGAAACTGACAAATCTTTAGCTGTTAAATATTTGGCCTCGTAATAGTTATGTTTGCGTGTTTTTTGGCTGGATTGGGGAGTGCCTTGGAAAGTATGTCATAAATGGTAGACATGGAACTTCTATCTGAAAGCCAAATGTCTCCATATCAGTTTATTGGTGGTTTAGGAAAGCGGGAACATGGAGACAGGACTATTTTTGCAGTCGACAGAGTTAGTAGCGGGTGTCCAGGATTAGCTGTAAGGAAAAATGCTGCAATATGTTGCAAAGGTTGCCACCTCTTCCTACAGCAGGTCCTCACCTGCCTGGTCACCCTGCTGCCCTTGCACTCCCTCTCTGGAGTGTGCATCAGGGGGGCCCCTTGGAAGGGAAACATTGTGCAGGACTATACTGCAGGGCTCTCTCAGATAAATCCAAGAACCTGAAGCACGCCTTCAGAATGCTTATTGTCTGTTTGACGATTATTCTGGTGGCAGCATGGAGCTCATTACAGTGGCGCTCAGATGGTATCCTAGGTAACTGAACCAGTATCATTGCCACTGCTGTAAAGGCTGGCCAAATCTCTTAATAGCCCCTTGGAAGTTTGCCTTTCGCCTGCAAAAGTGGTAGAACAGTAGTGCTTCAAAATGATAGAAACGTATTTAACTAGCATGATTTGGTCTGCACCAACTGTACACTCAGTGACAGATGCTGTCTCCAGTGTTGATGGCATTGTGAAAAGGGCACATATGGCCACATGGTTACAATCTCAGACCCAGGGGCTTTGGGGAATCCTGCCACGTGGTAGAAGTGACGTGCCCTGTCTCACTGCTGATGGATGTCTATGGGGAAGTGGATGTACTGGGCAGCTCTAGCTAAAAATACACCTGCGCTTGATGTTTTTGCGCACAACTTAATGACTAATGCTGGGAATGCCCCCAAAGGCAGTTCAATTGACCTTGTAGCAAGGACAAGGAGGTCAGTGTTAATCTTTACCGGCACTGGCTGTATGGTGTCTATGGTGGACCTGGTCCCTAGGTCCAGGGTTACCCTTACAAGTAACCAGGCTACAAGTAACCAGGTGAGATCAGCGGACTCAGCACAAACCCGGGATTGAACCGGTACCTTACAAGTCTTTGTGATTCTGTTCTATCCTGGGCAGTACCTTGAAGAACTGAGACATTAGAGGAGCTTCACTAATTTTAGGGCCATAAACAGAAAAGCTTCATGTGGTTAATAATACCATGCATATTACTGCAAGACTGTAGCCAACTCCTACAAAACTAGAATAAAGCTAAAGGGATAGCAAAATACTGCGGATGCTGGAAATCCGAAATAACAACAGAAAACGCTGGAAAAACTCAGCGGGCCAGACAACATCCGTGGAGAGAGAAAGAGTTAACGTTTCAGGTCGATGACCTTTCGTCAGAACTGGGAAGAGCCGGAAATCAAATAGATTTATCCGACACCTCCTCCTACCTCCACCTGGACCATGACCCCACTACCGAACATCAAGCCACCGTGTCCAAGACTGTCACTGACCTCATCTCCTCTGGAGATCTTCCCCCCACGGCCGCCAACCCCATAGTTCCCCAACCCCGCACAGCCCGCTTCTACCTCCTTCCCAAGATCCACAAACAGGACTGCCCCGGTAGACCCATCGTTTCAGCCTGTTCTTGCCCCACGGAACTTATCTCTTCCTATCTCGACTCTATTTTTTCTCCCCTTGTCCAGTCTCTTCCCACCTACATCCGCGACTCTTCCGACGCCCTCCGCCATTTTAACAGTTTCCAGTTTCCCGGCCCCAACCGTCTCCTCTTCACTATGGACGTACAATCCCTCTACACCTCCATTCCCCACCAGGATGGCCTGAGGGCGCTCCGCTTCTTCCTTGAACAGAGGCCCAACCAGTCCCCATCCACCACCACCCTCCTCCGCCTGGCTGAACTTGTTCTCACATTGAACAACTTCTCCTTTGACTCTACCCATTTCCTCCAAATTAAAGGTGTTGCTATGGGTACCCGCATGGGTCCTAGCTATGCCTGCCTTTTCGTGGGATATGTGGAACACTCTTTGTTCCAGTCCTACTCGGGTCCCCTCCCTCACCTCTTTTTCCGGTACATTGATGACTGTATCGGTGCCATCTCCTGCTCTCACCCTGAACTAGAACATTTCATTCACTATGTTTCCAATTTCCACCCTTCCCTCACCTTCACATGGTCCATCTCCGACTCTTCCCTTCCCTTCCTCGACTTCTCCATCTCCATCTCTGGGGATAGGTTATTGACTAACATTCACTACAAGCCCACTGACTCCCACAGCTACCTGGACTACACTTCCTCCTATAAGGTCTCTATTTCATTCTCCCAGTTTCTCCGTCTCCGCCGCATCTGCTCTGATGATGCCACCTTCCATACCAGTGCTTCCGACATGTCTTCCTTTTTCCTCAACCGAGGATTCCCCTCTACCGTGGTCGACACGGCCCTCGACCGTGTCCGTTCTATCTCCCGCACTTCTGCCCTCACCCCTGCCCCTCCCTCCCGGAACCACGATAGGGTTCCCCTTGTCCTCACCTTTCACCCCACCAGCCTCCACATTCAACGGATCATCCTCCGCCATTTCCGCCACCTCCAGCGTGATCCCACCACCAAACACATCTTCCCCTCACCTCCCCTTTCAGCATTCCGCAGGGACCGCTCCCTCCGCAACACCCTAGTCCACTCCTCTACCACCCCCAGCACCCCTTCCCCTTCACCCGGCACCTTCCCGTGCATGCGCAGGAGATGCAACACATGCCCTTATACCTCCCCTCTTCCCACTGTCCAGGGCCCCAAACACCCCTTCCAGGTGAAACAGCGATTTACTTGTACTTCCTGCAATTTAGTATACTGTATTCGCTGCTCACGATGTGGTCTCCTCTACATTGGGGAGACCAAACGCAGATTGGGTGACCGCTTTGCAGAACACCTCCGTTCAGTCCGTAAGGGGGACCCCGAGCTCCCGGTCGCCTGTCACTTTAATTCACCGCTTCACTCCCACTCTGACCTCACCGTTCCACGGAAGCGCAGCGTAAGCTCGAGGAACAGCACCTCATCTTTCGTTTAGGCACGCTACAGCCCTCTGGACTCAATATCGAGTTCAACAATTTTAGATCATAACCTCAGCTCCAATCACATTTATATTTTATTTTTTCCACCCTTTTATTTGCCCTCCCCACCCTTTTTTTTCCTCCTAGAAGCTGGCAGCTGTCCTTCATTCTGCCAGTGGATTTCACACTTCTTTCAGCCTTAATCTGTCACATTAACACCACCTCTAGCCTTGCATATCTCTTAATGTCTCTTAATGTCTCTTCATCTCCCCCTTTGTTCCTTTATCCCCTCCCCCTTTTCCCAGCTTTACCCTGGCCTTAAATCTATTTGATTTCCGGCTCTTCCCAGTTCTGACGAAAGGTCATCGACCTGAAACGTTAACTCTTTCTCTCTCCACGGATGTTGTCTGGCCCGCTGAGTTTTTCCAGCGTTTTCTGTTGTTATAAAGCTAAAGGGAATAGTTTGCCCTGTTTCGGTATTAAGTCTCAGTGGTTTTGATCTTCCAGAACCAGGTTGTGGCAAAACTATGAACCGTGCCAGTTCAGAATGTGCAGTATAAGTGGACAATAAGAAGGAGCAGCCGCTCCGAAAGCTTGTGATTTCAAATAAAGCTGTTGGACTATAACCTGGTGTTGTGCGACTTCTCACATTTGTCCACCCCAGTCCAACACCGGCATCTCCACAATAAGAAAGGAGTAGTTAATATGAAACTTAGAAAATGAATGAGGTCTCTCAGATGTGATAGACTAATAAAGAGACCCAGAGAAGGTGAACGGTAGTTACCTTGTCGCACAGAGGATCTCAGAGAGCTTTTAACAAATCATGCATCACAGCAATAATAGCAGCTGGCCATAAAACTCAATGTGCATAATTCAGTTGGACCAAATAAGAATAGAACTCTTTGAATATTCCTGATAAGGATAATTGTTTTTGATCACTGGCATGTGGCTTCCTAAGAAAGACTCTACCAGAGGATTGACTAATGATGCATTCGCACTACAAGTTTAGCATTGCCGAAAAGCTGTTTCGGCTTCATACCAGCGCTAAACCGTGGACTCCCAATTTCCTCTAAGGATGCTGCAATCTGAATGGGTGGCAGCGGAATCTGGGTAGGCCAACTCGCACCCACCCATCAAAAAGTCCCTTTTTATTTGGGTGGGGAAGTATAATGCGCATATTATGATGCTATGCAAATGAGGGAAAGATGTCATGCAGCGAACTTCCCTCATTTTACAATGGCCAACTGGACTCTGCCCAAACATTGATCAAATTGACATTAGGGTTGCCAACCCTCCAGCATTCATAGAATCATCATAGAATCATAGAAATTTACGGCACAGAAGGAGGCCATTCGGCCCATCGTGTCTGTGCCGGCTGAAAAAGAGCTATCCAGCGTAATCCCACTTTCCAGCACTTGGTCCGTAGCCTTGCAGGTTACGGAACTTCAAGTGCATATCCAAGTACTTTTTAAATGCGATGAGGGTTTCTGCCTCTAGCACCCTTTCAGGCAGTGAGTTCCAGACTCCCACCACCCTCTGGGTGAAAACATTTCTCCTCAACTCTCCTCTAATCCTTCTACCAATTAATTTAAATCTATGCCCCTTGGTTATTGACTTCTCTGCTGAAGGAAATAGGTCCTTCCTATCCACTCTATCTCGACCCCTCATAATTTTATACACCTCAATTAAATCTCCCCACAGCCTCCTCTGTTCCAAAGAAAACAACCCCAGCCTATCCAATCTTTCCTCATAGCTAAAATTCTCCAGTCTTGCTAACATCCTCGTAAATCTCCTCTGTACCCTCTCTCGTGCAATCACATCATTCCTGTAATGTGGTGACCAGAGCTGGACACAGTACTCTAGCTGAGGCCTAACTAGTGTTTTATACAGTTCTAGCACAACCGCCCTGCTCTTACATTCTATGCCTCGGCTAATAAAGGAAAGTATCCTGTATGCCTTCTTAACCACCTTATCTACCTGTCCTGCTACCTTCAGGGATCTGTGGACATGCACTCCAAGGTCCCTCTGTTCCTCTACACTACTCAGTGTCCTACCATTTATTGTGTATTCCCTTGTCTTGTTAGCCCTCCCCAAATGCATTACCTCACACTTCTCCGGATTGAATTCCATTTGCCAATTTTCTGCCCACCTGACCATTGATATCTTCCTGCAGTCTACAGCTTTCTTCCTCATTATCAACCACACAGCCAATTTTTGTATCATCTGCAAACTTCTTAATCATGTACCCTACATTGAAGTCTAAATCATTAATACATACCACAAAAAACAAGGGACCTAGTACGGATCCCTGCGGAAACCACCTTCCAGTCACAAAAACACCAGTCAACCATTACCCTTTGCTTCCTGCCACTGAGTCAATTTTGGATTCAACTTGCTACTTTTCCTTGGATCCCATGGGGTTTTACTTTTCTGACCAGTCTGCCATGTGGGACCTTTTCAAAAGCCTTGCTAAAAGCCATACATCAAATGTACTATCCTCATCGACACTCTTCATTGCCTCCTCAAACAATTCAATCAATTTAGTCAGACACGACCTTCCCTTAACAAATCCATGCTGACTGTCCCTGATTAATCCATGTGTTTCTAAATGACGATTTATACTGTCGCTCAGAACTTTTTCCAATAATTTTCCCACCACTGAGATTAGGCTGACTCACCTGTAATTACTCGGTCTATCCCTTTCTCCCTTTTTAAACAACGGTACAACGTTAGCAGTCCTCCAGTCCTCTGGAACTACGCCTGTAACCAGAGAGGATTGGAAAATTGAAACAAGAACAGAAAATGCAGGTCAGGCAGCATCTGTGGAGAGAGAAACAGAGTTAACGTTTCAGGTCGATGACCTTTCGTCAGAACTGGAAAAGTTAGAGATGTAACAGATTTTAAGCAAGTGCAGGGGCAGGGAAAGGGGGGAGGGGAGGAAAGAACAAAGGGAAAGTCTGTGATAGGATGGAAGGCAGGAGAGATTAAAAGACAAAAGGGATGATCGTGCAAGGTAAAAGGAGATGGTAATGGAACAAGTTAAGAAACAAAAGATGAGTCTAGATGAGGTGTAAATGGGAATGGTAGAAACATCAACAGCTGCCATGTGAAAAAATAGGGGCAGAGGTTATGGTCTGAAATTGTTGAACTTGATGTTGAGTCCAGAAGGCTGTAAAATGCCTAATCGAAAGATGAGCTGCTGTTCCTCGAGCTTCGTTGGAACAGTGTAAGAGGCCGAGGACGGAGAGGTCAGAGTGGGTGTGGAGTGGAGAATTAAAGTGACAGGCGACCAGAAGCTCGGGGTCACGCTTATGGACTGAACGGAGGTGTTCCGCAAAGCGGTCACCCAATCTACGTTTGGGTCTCCACAATGTAGAGGAGACCGCATCGTGAGCAGCGAATACAGTATACTAAATTGCAAGAAGTACAAGTAAATCGCTGTTTCACCTGGAAGGAGTGTTTGGGGCCCTGGCCAGTGGGAAGGGAGGAGGTAAAAGGACAGTTGTTGCATCCTCTACTATTCCTGCCCTATTTCATATTTGCTCTTCCATATCCCTCTGACTGTTTGGGGGTCTATAGTACACTCCCAGCATTGTGATTGCCCCTTTTTTGTTCTTCAGGTCAACCCATATTGCCTCATTTGATGATCCTTCGAACATATCATCCCTCCCCACAGCTGTAATTGTTTCTTTAACCAATTTTGCGACCCCTCCTCCCTTTATATCCCCCTCTCTATCTTGTCTGAAAATCCTGTAACTAGGAATGTTGAGCTGCCATTCCTGCCCTTCTTTAAGCCATGTTTCAGTAATAGCTATGATATCATACTTCCATGTATCCATCTGTGCCTTTAGCTCATCTGTCTTGTTTACTAGACTCCTTGCATTGAAGTACATACCATTAAACACCGCCAAACTTCTTCTATTTTCTAGCCTTTGTTTCCTCTGCCTTCCAAACTCACTTACTAATTTTCTGCCTTCCATTTCCAGCTTTGCTTCTCTCCCTTCTAAATCTACACTCAGGTTCCCATCCCCCTGCCAGGCTAGTTTAAACCCTCCCCAACAGCACGAGCAAACCCCCAGCGAGGATCTTGGTCCCGGCCCTGTTGAGGTGCAACCCATCCAGTTTGTACAGGACCCACCTCCCCCAGAACCGGTCCCAATACCTCAGGAAACTAAAGCCCTCCCTCCTGCACCATCTCTCCAGCCACGCATTCATCTGCTCTATCCTCCTATTCCTGTACTCATTAGCGCGTGGCACCGGGAGTAACCCGGAGATTACTACCTTTGAGGTCCAGCTACTAATCTTTATCCTAGCTCCCTAAATTCTGCCTGCAGGACCTCATCCCTCTTTCTGCCTATGTCATTGGTACCGATATGGACCACGACCTCTGGCTGTTCACTCTCCCCCCCTCAGAATGTCTCCTGCAGCTGCTCAGTGACACCCTTGGCCCTGGCACCAGGGAGGCAACATATCATCCTGGAGTCACATCTGCGACCGCAGAAACGCCTGTCTGCTCCCCTTATTATTGAATCCCCTATCACTATTGCATTTCTGACCTTCCTCCTCCCCACACTATACAGCTGAGCCACCCGTGGTGCCGTGGACTTGGCTCTGGCTGTATCCCCAGAGGAACCATCGCCCTCACCAGTATTCAGTTGGAGAGTGAAATGCACTCAGAGGACTCCTGCACGACCTGCCTGGTCCTCCTAGTCTGTCTGGCGGCCACCCATTCCCTCTCTGCCTGCACACTCTGAAGCTGCGGGGTGACCACCTCCTGAAAAGTGCTATCCACGTAGCTCTCAGCCTCACGGATACACTGCAGTGACGCCAGCTGCTGCTCCAGCTCCGAAACCCAGAGCTCGAGCTCCTCGAGCTGACGACACACTGCACATGTGGTTGTCCAGGACACGAGAAGCGTCCTGGAGTTCCCACATGGCACAGGATGTGCATTCGACGGGACTGAGGTGCCCTGCCATGCCTCTATTTATTATACTACTGACTAAACTTCTCAGTTTAACCCCCTGTTCGAACTTAGGGAGAAAAAGACAACGGTAATACTCACCAACCAATCACCTACCTAGTGTCCTGTGACGTCACTCCTTGATTCTTTTGTTGTTTTTTTTGGTTTCGCTGAATATATACTGTCGCCCCCGCTCAGGTCCGCGCTCTGTCCTGGGCCTTCTCTCCCGCTCTATTTATTCTCCTGCCACCTCTGCTCCTGCCGCCTCCTCTCAGGCCCACGCTCTGACCTGTGGGATCTCCAGGACACAGCTGCGAGCAAACCAGGAGAAAAATCATAGGGGGCATGAAATAAATATTCTGTATTTTTTTCATTTTCTTTGAACAGCTTAGTTTCTTAGTTGTAAAAAATGATTGGAGATGGGGGGAGTAAAAAGATTGTCTGACTGGATGAGGTGGTTGGAGGTGAGGGGTCATGTGATGAAACCTCCAGGAATATGTCCAACCAAATGTCCAAAGTGCGCAGGCATTGGTCCCACTGCTAAATTCGTGGGGTCCCTCTTTTTTTAGGCGTCCCGGGTGGATGACTAAAACAGGCATAGTATGCAAGTTAGGGACCCAACACCTGAAACTGGTCACCGATGAGCGGGGCAGGTATCGGGCCTGCTCAGCCCAGGATTCTTCATTGGCCCCGGCGACTGCCAACAAATGATTATTTTAAATTTTTTTAAATCCCTTCCTGTGGAGCCAGGAGGAGCAGGAGTGCTCTCTGACTCCACAGGATTAACAAAATCCTCTTCCGCACCCCCCCCACCCCCGAAGCCCACTCCATTACCCCCCTCCCGGGTCTTACCTGAGTGCCACTGCTTGCAAGGCAGGTGGCCCAACATTGATCTCTTCGCTCGGACGAGCGGCCTTGTGGAGGCACGACCAGTGCCAGCAGCTCACGCCGAGTATGTTGACGAGGCCTGGGGACCAATTGCCATCGATCCTCAGGCCTCTTGGTTTGGGCGCACACTTGTCATTCAGCGCTGGGCCCAGACCAAAATCTACCCCATTAAATTTTACAAACTTAAGGGAACATAGGGCTGATTTTAACTCAGTCCGTGTGGTGGTGGCCCTAAAATCAGAGTGCTGCACTTACTCTCACATTCCCGCTCTGATCTGTTTTTGTTATGTTGATTGAGGGATAAATATTGGCCAGGACACCAGGGATAACTCCCCTGCTCCTCTTCAAATTGGTGCTATGGGATCTTTTATGTTCACCTGAGAGAGCAGATGGGGCCTCAGTTTAATGTCTCATCTGAAAGACGGCACTGCCGACAGTTCAGCACTCCCTCAGTACTGCACTGGAGTGTCAGCCTAGGTTTTTCTGCTCAATTCTCTGGAGTGGGACTTCAACACACAATCTTCTGGCTCAGAGGCAAGAGTGCTACCAACTGAGCCATGGCTGACATGGAGCATTATTAACAGAGTAGTTATTTCTGCAGGAAAACTGCATAAGAAACAGCCAAGCGATGGGCCTTATAACCTGATAGAAAGTAGAGAAAAACCTCATCGACCAGCTGTCTGAGCTGTGGTACTTTGTTTAAGAGGCAGGCCTGTGTGCCTGGGTTGCCTTTCTGCTATAATCCAGCAGTTTTCACAAATAGGCACATCGACGCAGGCAAAAAAAGCAGAGAGAGAGAGAGAGAAACTCACCTCTGGTTGAGTAATTATAGGATGTTCTGGTGATTTGCTCATATACTTTTAGAACTTTATTGTAGTCAGTCTAACCAATTTAAGGCTCCTCCAATATGAGACATGATATCGGTGACCTTATAATGAAATGTCAATCTCTCTATTTTTATAACATCAATAATTGAAGGATATATGTCAGACAGTGTTTCCACTGGTAACTATAACGACCATAATCCTGTCATTCACAGTGGTGGTACCAGTTGCTATGACTCTTATCACCTTGTGGATTTTGTGTTATATGAACCACACTAAACATTCACTATCTGCTGCTGTTCATTCAATCTGCTGTTTGTGTATGTAAGTATACATTACTTAATTTTAAAATGTCCCAAGTGAGTCTGTGTTCCCCACTCCAGTAATTAAACAAATACTTTGGTTCTGTCTTCATGGAACAGGACACAAATAACTTCCCAGAAATGCTAAGGAACCAAGGGTCTAGTGAGAAGGAGGAATTAAAGAAAATTAGTATTAGTAAAAAAATAGTGCTGGAGAAATTAATGGGACTGAAAGCTGATAAATCCCCAGTGCCTGATAATCTGCATCCCAGAGTACTAAAAGAGGTAGCCATGGAAATAGTGGATGCATTGGTTGTGATCTTCCAAAATTCTATAGATTATGGAACAGTTCCTGCAGATTGGAGGGTGGCAAATGTAACCCCACTATTTAAAAAAGGAGGGAGAGAGAAAACAGGGAACTACAGACCGGCTAGCCTAACATCAGTAGTAGGGAAAATGCTAGAGTCTATTATAAAGGATGTGATAACAGGACACTTAGAAAATATCAACGGGATTAGACAAAGTCAACATGGATTTATGAAAGGGAAATCGTGTTTGACAAACCTAATGGAGTTTTTTGAGGATGTAACTGGTAGAATAGATAAGGGAGAACTAGTGGATGTGGTGTATTTGGATTTTCAGAAGGCCTTTGGTAAAGTCCCACATAAGAGGTTAGTGTGCAAAATTAAAGCACATGGGGTTGGGGGTAATATACTGGCATGGATTGAAAATTGGTTAACAGACAGGAAACAGAGAGTAGGAATAAATGGGTTTTTCAGGGTGGCAGGCGGTGACTAGTGGGGTACCACAGGGATCAGTGCTTGGGCCCCAGCTATTCACAATATATAGCAATGATTTGGATGAGGGAACCAAATGTAATATTTCCAAGTTTGCTGACAACACAAAACTAGGTGGGATTGTGAGTTGTGAGGAGGATGCAAAGAGGCTTCAAGGCGATTTAGACAAGTTGAGTGAGTGGGCAAATACATGGCAAATGCAGTATAACGTGGATAAATGTGAAGTTATCCACTTCGGTAGGAAAAACAGAAAGGCAGAGTATTATTTAAATGGTGATAGATTGAGAAATGTTGATGTACAGAGGGACCTGGGTGTCCTTGTGCACCAGTCACTGAAAGCAAACATGCAGGTGCAGCAAGCAGTTAGGAAGGCAAATGGTATGTCGGCCTTCATTGCAAGAGGATTTGAGTACAGGAGCAAGGATGTCTTACTACAGTTATACAGAGCCTTGGTGAGACCACACCTGGAGTACTGTGTGCAGTTTTGGTCTCCGTACCGAAGAAAGGATATACTTGCCATAGAGGGAGAGCAGCGAAGGTTCACCAGACTGATTCCTGGGATGGCAGAACTGTCGTATGAGGAGAGATTGGGTCGACTAGGCCTGTATTCACTAGAGTTTAGAAGAATGAGAGGGGATCTCATTGAAACTTATAAAATTCTTGCAGGGCTAGATAGACTGGATGCAGGGAGGATGTTTCCCCTGGCTGGGGGGTCTAGAACGAGGGGGTCACAGTCTCAGGATACGGGGTAGGACATTTAGGACTGAGATGAGGAGAAATTTCTTCACTCAGAGGGTGGTGAACCTGTGGAATTCTCTACCACAGAAGGCTATGGAGGCCAAGTCACTGAATATATTTAAGAAGGAGATAGATAGATTTCTAGACGCAAAAGGCGTCAATGGGTATGGAGAGAGAGAGGGAATATGGTATTGAGATAGAGGATCAGCCATGATCATATTGAATGGCGGAGCAGGCTCGAAGGGCCGAATGGCCTACTCCTGCTCCTATTTTTCTATGTTCTATGTTACTATGTTTTCAGCATATATTAATTTACAGTTCACTATTCAGATTCAGAACCGCTCATTGACTTCAACAGAAGTGAAAATGGGGAGAGATCTATAACGGCCGGCTGATGCACTATGGCCCTCTGTTAAAATGAACCACCTCTGATTCTTGATACAGTTCACAATGAACTCGGCCACATTCAGCAGACTAAAGGTGCCTGATGGATCGAAGCGCGTGTCCGAACTCAAGGTCCCCGCTGTTCTTTTGGAGTTTTTCGGAACTTTCTCAGCTTGCTTCATATTTCCATCGGAGAGAATGACATGCTGCGTGCTGGGTGCAGTGCATGACTCCACGATCACTGTGGTCGCTGTCAATCTGCCCCGAGCCTGGACCGAGGGTGAGATACATCTTCAGATCAGGTTAGGGTGAAGAATTCTGCTCATTCACAGTTTGTTCAGGGTGGTTGGAAGGATTCAATGTCTAGGTTAGGTGTCGACTTACTGCAAAACGTTAGCAGGAGGCAATAGCAACGGGTTCAGTCCAGATTTAAATGTATCAAATTGCATGTTGACACAGCTCACATCTAGCAATGTAAATGATTAATCCACTGATTGTATGTCAGCAGTGTTACTATTATTATTATAGCGTTACATTGGATTCAAACAGTGGCATTTCAAACTGTTCATTGCAGGTGGGGATTTGTTTAAACTGTCTTCAGACTGAATGGGGACCACTGTATTTCAAGAAAAAATTGTTCCAGTTAAGCATTTTGGATGCTAATCTTTTCCCTTCCATATTCATAGGCACACATTCAGCGTCATGCACGAGTTGACAGGTCGTTCAAATGTACTCCTCTATGTGCTATTCTAATTTTGGGCTTCCACACAACATGCACTATTCATGGGTCTATTTGCATATTCCGTGCATAGTTACATTCCTGTTCTAGCCATTGCCTGTATGTGAACACGACCTAGAAAGGTGAAGAAACCCTTCACCAGTTCTACAGATTTGACCCTTAGCTGAACTTCCGACCCCATATCCTCTCCATCACCAAGACGACCTACTTCCACCTCCGTAACATCACCCGTCTCCATCCATACCCAGGCTCACCTGCTGCTTCTTGTCAATGCTTTTGTTACGTCTAGACCTGAGCGGGAGCGGGAACTGCAGCAGTAGAGGTGGCGGCATAAAGGGAGCACCGGAGAAGGCCCAGGACACAGCGCGGACCTGAGCAGGAGCGGTGGCATAAAGGGAGCGCCGGAGAAGGCCCAGGACACAGCGCGGACCTGAGCAGGAGCGGTGGCATAAAGGGAGCGCCGGAGAAGGCCCAGGACACAGCGCGGACCTGAGCAGGAGCGGTGGCATAAAGGGAGCGCCGGAGAAGGTCCAGGACACAGCGCGGACCTGAGCAGGAGATGGCGGCAGAAAGGGGGCTGAGCGGTGACTTAAGAAAAAAGGAATGATGTCACAGGACAGCAGGTGGGTGATTGGTTGGTGAGTATTACAGCTCTTTCGCTCTCTAGGTTAGGTAAGTGGATTAAATTCAGAACTGGGAGAGTATTAACTACTATAACTTTATTGAATTAATAACTTAAACTAAATTAACTAATTAAAACTAAAAATTAAAACTAAAGATAATCATTTGAATAAAAACTGTAACTAATTATATAAATAAAATAAGGTTCGATAGAGGTGGCAGTGCAGGTGGTGTGTCGTAACTGCAGCATGTGGAGTTGGTGGAGACCAATGAGATCCCAAGCAACCACATCTGTGGTAAGTGCCTGCAGCTCGAGGAACTTCAGCTCAGAGTTGTTGAGCTGGAGTCCGAGCTGCAGACATTGCGATGCATCAAGGAAGGGGAGAGTTACCTGGATACTTAGTTCCAGGAGGCAGTCACACCCCTTAGTAGTACTTCAGAGTTAGTCAATGGTCAGGGACAGGAGGGTGTCACTGCAAGTCAGGAAGGTATGGGGACCCAGGATATAGTGATGGAGGAGCCTCAGCCCCTGACCTTGTCCAACAGGTACGAGGTACTTGCTGCCTGTATGGATGAGAACAAGGACTGCAGGGAGGATGGGCAAACTGACCACGGCACCATGGTACAGGAGGCCATTCAAGTGGAGGGAGTAAAAAGGAATGTGGTAGTGGTAGGCGACAGTACAGTCAAGGGGATAGATACTGTTCTCTGCAGCTGCGACAGGGAGTACCGAGGGCTGTGTTGCCAGAGTTAAAGACATCTCACGGCTGGAGAAGAACTTGAGTAGGAAGAGGAGGATCCAGTTGTTGTGGTCCAAGTAGGAACCAACGACATAGGTAGAACTATGAATGAGGTTCTGTTGAGAGAGTTTGAGGAGTTGAGGTCCAAATTAAAAAGCAGAACCTCAAAGATAATAATCTCTTGATTGTTACTTGAGCCACATGCTAATTGGCATAGGGATAAGCAGATTAGCAGGTTAAATACGTGGCTGAAAGTGTGGTGTGGGAGGCAGGGTTTCGCTTCATGGGCCACTGACACTGGTACTGGGGAAAGAGGGAGCTGTTCCATTGGGACGGGCTCCACTTAAACCGGGCTGGAACCAGTGTCCTGGCAAATCGAATAACTAGGACAGTAGACAGGGCTTTAAACTAATGAAGGGGGTGAGGGTGGGAGGATTCAGGAAACAGTAAATTTAAAAGCAGTAAGGAAAATGTCAAGGCTCTAGAGCAGAGCACAGTTTTGGGTAAAACTAAGCAGAGTGAGTCTGGAAGGGACAGAGAGAGTAACAAAGGTAATAGGGCATCAGTGACTAAGGTGACATCAGGGAAAAATAGAAAAAAGTCAAAGTTAAAGGCACTATATCTGAATGCGTGAAGCATTCGCAACAAAATAGATGAATTAATAGCGCAGATAAAAATTAATAGGTTTGATCTAATAGCCATTACGGAGACATGGTTGCAAAGTGACCAAGGTTCCAGGATACTTAACTTTTAAAAGAGATAGGCAAAATGGAAAAGGAGGAGGGGTAGCCCTGATAATAAAGGATGGGATAAAGACAGTAGAGAGAAAGGATCTTGGCTCAGAAAATCAAGAAGTAGAATCAGTTTGGGTGGAGCTAAGAAACAGCAAGGGGCAGAAAACATTGGTGGGAGTTGTTTATAGGCCCCCAAACAGTAGTTGTAATGTAGGGCAGAGTATAAATCAGGAAATTAGAGGCACATAACAAGGGTAATACAGTAATCATGGGGGACTTTAATCTACATATAGACTGGGCAAATCAAATTTGCAGTAATAATGTGGAGGACGAGTTCATGGAATGTATACAAGATAGTTTTCTAGATCAGTATGTTGAGGAACCAACTCGGGAACAGGCTATTTTAGATCTAATATTGTGCAATGAGAAAGGGTTAATTAATAACCTTATAGTTAAGGGGCCTTTAGGGAAGAGTGAGCATAATATGATAGAATTTTATATTGAGTTTGAAAGTGATTTAGTTAAGTCAAAATTAGGATCTTAAATCTAAACAAACTATGTAGGTATGAGAGGCGAGTTGGCAAAGGTAGACTGGGAAACTACATTAAAAGGTATGACGGTAGACAAGCAATGGCTAGCATTTAAAGAATTAATACATAATTTACAACAATATATATTTCTTTAAGGCACAAAAACCCCACAGGAAAAGTTGTCCAAGAGAAGTTAAAGATAGTATTAGATCAAAGGAAGAGGCTTATAATGTTGCCAAAAAGAGTAGTAAGCCTGAGGATTGGGAGGAATTTAGAATTCAGCAAAGGAGAGCCAAGAAATTGATATGGAAAGAGTAAAAAGAATATGAGAGTAAATTAGCAAGAGACATAAAAACAGATTGTAAACATAGGTATGTAAATAGGAGGAGGTTAGTGAAAGTAAATGTGGGCCCATTGGAGGCAGAGACAGGAGAAATTATAATGGGCGGGCTTAACAAGGTCAATCAGGGGAAAATCCCTCTGGTTGGTCAGACGATGATAGAGGTGGGACATTGACACGACAAGCAGCAGTCCCGCCTCCAACTCGTCTCCATTGAGAAAATCCAGCCCTTTGTATCTGACTTCATGGTAGAAGATACAAAAAACATTCTGGAAATAATGGGGACCCAAGGGTCTAGAGAGAATGAGCAACTTAAAGATATCAGTATAAGTAAAGACATAATACTGGAGAAATTAATGGGACTAAGTGGCAACAAATCCCCTGGACCTGACAACTTGCATCCATGGGTTTTAAAAGAGGTAGCTGCAGAGATAGTGAATGCACTTATATTAATCTTCCAGAATTCCCTATATCCCCAAGGAGTGGAAGGTAGCAAACATAACCCCGCTATTTAAGAAAGGCGAAGAGAAAAAACGAGGAACTATAGGCCAGTTAGCCTGACATCAGTCGTAGGCAAAATGCTAGAATCTATTATTAGGGACGTGGTAAACGGGCACTTAGAAAATCGTAATATGATTAGGCAGAGTCAACATGATTTTATGAAAGGGAAATCGTGTTTGACAAATCTGTTAGAGTTTTTTGAAGATGTAACTAGTAGGATGGATAAGGGGGAACCAGTGATGTAGTGTATTTGGATTTTCATAAAACATTCGATAAGGTGCCTCACAAGAGGTTATTACACAAAATTAGGTCTCATAGGATTGGGGGCAATATATTAGCGTGGATTGAGGATTGGTTAATGGACAGAAAACAGAGAGTAGGAATAAACAGGACTTTTTCGGGTTGGCAGGCTGTAACTAGTGGGGTGCCGCAAGGATCAGTGCTTGGGCCTCAGCTATTCACAATCTATATTAATGACTTAGATGAAGGGACTGAGTGTAATACATCCAAGTTTGCTGATGATACATAGTTAGGTGGGAAAATAAGCTGTGAGGAGGGCGCAAAGAGGCAGCAGAGAGATATAGACAGGTTGACTGAGTGGGCAAGAACATGGCAAATGGAATGCAATCTGGGGAAGTGTGAAGTTATCCACTTTGGTAGGAAAAACAAAAAAAGCAGAATATTTTTTGAATAGTGAGAGACTGGGAAATGTTTACATTCAGAGGGACCTGGTTGTCCCTGTACATGAATCACAGAAAGTTAACATGCAGGTACAGCAAGCAATTAGGAAAGCAAATGGTATGGTAGCTTTTGTTACAAAAGGATTAGAGTACAAGAGTAAAGAAGTCTTACTACAATTATACAGGGCATTGGTGAGGCCACACCTGGAGTATTGTGTACAGTTCTGGTCTCCTTACCTAAGGAAAGACATACTTGCCTTAAAGGGAGTGCAATGAAGGTTCACTAGACTGGTTCCTGGGATGAGTTATTGTAAAGGATGTGATAACAGGACAC
Source organism: Squalus acanthias (assembly GCA_030390025.1). Taxonomy (NCBI): domain Eukaryota; kingdom Metazoa; phylum Chordata; class Chondrichthyes; order Squaliformes; family Squalidae; genus Squalus; species Squalus acanthias. The sequence continues at coordinate 80,027,852 of CM059436.1, read as the reverse complement.
TTAGAAAATATCAACGGGATTAGACAAAGTCAACATGGATTTATGAAAGGGAAATCGTGTTTGACAAACCTACTGGAGTTTTTTGAGGATGTAACTGGTAGAATAGATAAGGGAGAACCAGTGCATGTGATGTATTTGGATTTTCAGAAGGCCTTTGATAAAGTCCCACATAACAGGTTAGTGTGAATAATTAAAGCACATGGGATTGGGGGTAATATACTGGCATGGATTGAAAATTGGTTAACAGACAGGAAACAGAGAGTAGGAATAAATGGGTCTTTTTTGGGGTGGCAGGCGGTGACTAGTGGGGTACCGCAGGGATCAGTGCTTGGGCCCCAGCTATTCACAATATATAGCAATGATTTGGATGAGGGAACCAAATGTAATATTTCCATGTTTGCTGACGACACGAAACTAGGTGGGATTGTGAGTTGTGAGGAGGATGCAAAGAGGCTTCAAGGCGATTTAGACAAGTTGAGTGAGTGGGCAAATACATGGCAAATGCAGTATAACGTGGATAAATGTGAAGTTATCCACTTCGGTAGGAAAAACAGAAAGGCAGAGTATTATTTAAATGGTGATAGATTGGGAAATGTTGATGTACAGAGGGACCTGGGTGTCCTTGTGCACCAGTCACTGAAAGCAAACATGCAGGTGCAGCAAGCAGTTAGGAAGGCAAATGGTATGTTGGCCTTCATTGCAAGAGGATTTGAGTACAGGAGCAAGGATGTCTTACTACAGTTATACAGGGCCTTGGTGAGACCACACCTGGATTACTGTGTGCAGTTTTGGTCTCCTTACCTAAGAAAGGATATACTTGCCATAGAGGGAGTGCAGCGAAGGTCCACCTGACTGATTCCTGGGATGGCAGGACTGTCATATGAGGAGAGATTGGGTCGACTAGGCCTGTATTCACTAGAGTTTAGAAGAATGAGAGGGGATCTCATTGAAACTTATAAAATTCTGACAGGGCTAGACAGACTGGATGCAGGGAGGATGTTTCCCCTGGCTGGGGGTGTCTAGAACGAAGGGTCACAGACTCAGGATATGGGGTAGGACATTTAGGACTGAGATGTGGAGAAATTTCACTCAGAGGGTGGTGAACCTGTGGAATTCTCTACCACAGAAGGCTGTGGAGGCCAAGTCACTGAATATATTTAAGAAGGAGATAGATAGATTTCTAGACACAAAAGGCTTCAAGCGGTATGGGGAGAGAGCGGGAATATGGTATTGAGATAGCAGATCAGCCATGATCTTATTGAATGGCGGAGCAGGCTCGAAGGGCCTACTCCTGCTCCTATTTTTCTATGTTTCTATGAGGGGATTGCTCTATGAGGAGAGATTAAGTAGACTAGGCTTATATTCCCTAAAGTTTAGAAGAATGAAAGGTGATCTAATTGAAACATATAAAATTCTTAAGGGGCTTGACAGGGTTAATGCTGAGAAAATGTTTCCCCTGGCTGGGGAATCTAGAACACGGGGTCACAGTCTCAGAGTAAGGGGTCGGCCATTTAGGACTGAGATGAGGAGAAATTTCTTCACTCAAAGGGTTGTGAATCTTTGGAATTCTCTACCCCAGAGAGCTGTGGATGCTCAGTCGTTGAGTATATTCAAGTCAGAGGTCGATAATTTTTTGGGAACTAAGGGAATTAAGGGATATGGGGACAATGCGGGAAGGTAGAGTTGAGGTAGAAGATCAGCCATGATCTTGATGAATGGTGGAGCAGGCTCGAAGGACTCCTGCTCCTATTTCTTAAGTTCTTATGTTCTATTCCAATGCTCTCCTGACTAGTCTCCCACCTTGCACTCTCCATAAACTTGAGGTCATCAAAACTTTGCTGCCTACATCCTAAGTCGTACCAAGTCCTGTTCATCTATTACCCCTGTGCTCGCTGACCTACATTGGCTCCTGGTCCAACAACGCCTCAATTTTAAAACTGTCATTGTTGTTTTGAAATCCCTCCATGACCTTGTCCCTCCCTATCTCTGTAACCTCCTCCATCCGTACAACTCTCTGAGATCTCTGCGCTCCTCCAATCCTGGCCTCTTGCGCATCCCCGATTTTCATCACTCCACCATTGGTGACCATGACTTCAGCCCTCAAGCTCTGGAATTCCTTCCCTAAACCTCTCCGCCTCTCTACCTCTCTCTCCTTTAAGATGCTCCTTAAAACCTACCTCTTTGTCCAAGCTTTTGGTCATGTGTCTTAATATCTCCTTATGTGGCTCGGTGTCAAATTTTGTTTGATAACGCTCCTGTGAAGCGCCTTGGGACGTTTTACTACGTGAAAGGCGCTATATAAATGCAAGTTGTTGCTGTTGTACAGCTTGGTAGGAAACTAATATTGTCACTCAGATCAGAACAGATTCAGTTCTGGTGTGAACAGAACAATCAACACTGGATGAATCCTGAGTGTGAGCCACATAACTGAGGCACCAGATCGTGCCAAAAGCATAAACATGATTCCGAATGCCAGTCTGTGTCTGGCGCATGGGCCATATATTGTGAGTGGTATTCATGTATTCTTCTCTCTTCCTTCTGATCATCTTTTCCCTCATTTGTTTTACTTTTCCTCTCTTTTATTTTTCTCCGTCTTTTTCTCTTTCTCTGCTTTTCTGTTTCTATGCCCCGATTTTAACTGGGGGCAGAAATCTGGCGGGTGGAGGCTAAGGCGGACGGAGGCCAAGGCGGATGGCAAACCTTCCTGTTCTCAGCAACGTGAGGACTGGTAGGTTTTAACTGCCGAGAGTCATCTGCATAGGCCCCGTCAGCGTTCCGCCCAAAACCAGGGAGGAGGTGTGGGGGGGTGGGTGGGGATACGGCAGCTGTGGGTGGGGCCAATGTCGAGCGGCAGGAAGTCTCCCGAGAGCCCAGGGCAGGGGAGGCCTAAACTTTACTTGTGGGTCCCAGAGAAGCACTCCTGCTCTTCCACCACCCACAAGAAAAGTCAAAAAATTTACCTTTCTGGGCCTTTTCTGCCCTCGACTCCTCTTCCCATTAGGTGGACCCGCGGGAAAGCCATAATCACTTCCCCAGGCAGGCTCCAATTAGACTGGCAGTTGGGCCCCAATGATGTCATCAAAGCCTGATCTGCATATTTAAAGAAAGTGTCCCTTCTGCCTGCTCAGAAGAGCAGGTTAAATCGGAGTCTGCAAAATTGGCCTGAGCCCTCAGCGGATAAGTCCCAGGGCAATTTTAACTGCTCGCCTGTCCGACTTCCACTGAACGGGCAGGTTTAAAGTCACCCCTTATGTTTCTCTTCTGGGTGAGGTATCTCTGCCCTTTAATTATCATTGTAAAATCTCAATGCAACTGCAGTGCCAAAACGACATGTCTCCCTCACTTGAATATCTTAAGTTACAACTTTATTGAAGGTATTAAATGAGACAAGCGTGCATAATTTACAGAGTGTAACACTTTGTTTTGGCTTTGAAATATTAATGTGTCAGTTCTGTATTCACAATACCAAAACAATGCTGTAACCGAGGTGAATTGCCAGTAATAAGATCAACACAATGTGGTTGCTAACATTTTACTAATTTAAAATCAAACATAAAACCTTGAAAACAAATACGATGACACAGTGAGCAAAATGCATGTATCATTTGGCAACTGGAAAGAAAGGACCGCCTCATCCAAGACTGACACTATGGGGTAGATCTTGACTTTGTGCGATAGGGTAAAACGGGGTGATGACGATATTTCCATTTGACCTAAATGGAAATAAAAATCGGGAGAGATGTAAAACCACATGCCGATTCACAACCGCCGGCTTTCCACTGAAGAATCAGACAGGCTTTTTTTCTGGTTTTCCTTCCTTTTCTTCTCTCCTCTTTTGAAGGTGCTGACTCATTGGGGGGAATTTTCCCAGCCCCGGGGAGGTGGGTATGGAGGCGGGACTGCCGGGAAAATGGCAGAAACTGGGAGCGGGTACCGAACCCGCTCCCAACTCGCCTCCGTGCCATCTTCCCGGGAGGCGGAAGGGGATTACAGCCAATTAACTGCCTGTTAAGAGGCTTATCCCTATTTTACCCCTGCAAGTGCCAGGGTCAGCGAGGCGAGCAGTGGGTCAGCTGGGGTCAGAGGGGTGCAAAAGTGCACTGTGGAGGTGAGTAATGGGTGCAAGTGTGGAGAGGTAAGTATGAGAGGTGAGTGAAAAGTGTTGGAAAAAGTGTACTTATCTTTGTTTCTTCCTGCAGGCTTCAACCCTTGGGGATCTGGAAGTGCCTCATCTCAACGGCAGAAATGACAGAATGGCTGCTGCATTCTCAGATGCAGCAGCCGTCTGATTTCTGCTGAAGAAAGAGGTTTGGTGAGTCTTCAGTACAAGGACTCACCTTAGAACAGAGATTGTCAGTGTTTGGCAGCTTCTCAAAGCTGTCAAACGCTAAAAGTTCATCTGTCAAAAATTTTTGACAGATGAAACGTCATACGCTGACATCCTCTGTCACCGGCTACCCCTTAATTGGCCGGCTAAGCCCACAGGGCGGGCTTAACAAGGTCAATCAAGGGAAAATAGAGTGGGTTGGCTGGATGTCGTTGGGGGCAGGACTGAAACCCGAAAACCAGCAGTCCCGCCCCCAACGTGCCCCCATTGACAAAATCCAGCCCATTGAGTCTTTGGAATTCTCTACCCCAGAGCGCTGTGAAGGCTCAGTCATTGAGTATATTCAAGACTGAGATCGATATATATTTGGACACTAAGGGAATCAAAGGATATGGGGATAGGGCGGGAAAGTGGAGTTGAGGAAAAGATCAGCCATGATCTTATTGTCTTATTGAATAGCAAAGCAGGCTCGAGGAGCTGTATGGCCTACACCTCTTCCTATTTCTTATGTTCTCATGCCAGAAATCCTCCAGACCCTCACCCAAGTGGCCGTCCTTCACGAGTAATCCTGAATGGTAAAAGGGCAGAAATTCCTGCTTGCACTAGTTTGAAACAACGTTCTGGGTGAATAAAACAGTGAGCCGAGGAATCTTGCCCGTTAACCGATCCATTAAAAAAAGTCCACAGACGAATTTCTCTCCCCGAGTTAAGAGACGATGCGGCCGGTTTGACCATTCGGTGGTTGCAGTAAACGGGCGGCCGGCCATTGCACGCACATTTTCGCCCCGCCCGATTTTCCTTTCCGTTGACTGTCACCCATTTTCCACCACTGCTGAAAGGACTAAAAAAAAACAAGCCAACACTTTAGATATTCCTCCCCCTCCCAACTACAATAAAATTGATCCCTTCAAAATATAGCCACTGGGCCATCACTGACACTAGATACATTGGGTAAAGGCATCTTAAAAAAGGCACTGGAGGAAATCCTGCCCCCATTTGGTAAAGTCTCAAGCCAATTTGAATTCGGTCAAAATTTGGAGCCATTTCAAATTTATTTGTGTTACTTAATCCAGATATCTTTTAATTTGAGGTAAAACTGACCAGGAACAATTGCTTCTCACTTTGATCTGGAGTTAAGTGAGAGGACAACAAGATCCCCTATTGGTACACGGCCGGCTGGGTGGTCCGCACCCCTGGAGTCTACCTCCTTTTCTTCCGCCACATTTCCGGGCCACGGGAGCCTTCTCCTTTTTGCCAGATTTTCCATGATTCCCTCCCCCTCTGCTATTCCAATTTAATTATTTACATCTCCTCTGGACCCAGCTTTTGTTTCTATACTTGTCGCATTATCACCTTGTACCATCATCCCTTTTGTCATTTAATCACTCATGCCCTCGACCCTATCACAGACCTTTCCCTTATTGTTCTTTTTTATGCTCTGTTTTTCCTACCACTGTGCTTGAAAGCTGTTCATCTCTAACATCTTCCAGTTCTGATAAAAGGTCATCGACCTCAAATGTTACTCTCTTCGCAGATGCTGCCTGACCTGCAGAGTGTTTCTGGGATTTTCTGTTTTTATTTAAGATAGATTAAAATGTCCGTTTGGGTGAAATATTGATCCCGGTTCTCCTCAGATAATGGGCCGAAAATTGATCCCGGGACGCGAGAGTACGCACTGCGTACTCTCGCGTATTCCCACTCCAATTGCCGGTTTTCTGCATGCCCTGCGCATGCGCTGAAAACCGGCAATTGCTCTTCCGAAAAGGGGGCGGGGCCTGGGTGCATCGCGTGCGCGCTACAGGCTGCGCGCACGCTGTGCACTTCATGCTTTGGACGCGCAGGTAAGTAGGGAAGATTTTGGAAATGTAAAAAGGAGGAGTAAGACCCGCTTTTAAGAAGGTAAGTAGTGAATTAAGTATTTTTTTGAATTTTTTTTTACAGGTATATCTTTTTTATAGACTTTAAAGACAGGTAAGTTTATTTTTATAACTTTTTAAAAGATTTTAAATTTTTTCAAAAATTTAATTTTTTATTTAAAATGGTTAATTTAATTAACTATACTTATTTTATTAATGTGATGGTTTTTTTTTAAATTTAATTGAGGTTTAGCTGTTATTTTGGGGGGGTGTAAGATTCATAGATTTCACAGCCATGCTGTGAGACTTATGAATGGAAGATGGTGTGCTGCCATTGGCTCTAACTGAGTCACGTGATCCCACAGCTCGCACGAATTCACTACGCCGCTGGGATACGCAAGCCCAGCACAGCTGATGTCTAGAACATCAAGTTCGTGCGAGCTGGATCAGAAAAAGCATAAGCGAGGTGAGACATCGCGGGGAAGGCTTACCCCCGCGGGAACAGAGCGAGATCAATTTCTGGGCCAATGAAGCAGTCCATGCCCGCATGCAGCAAGACCTGGACGACATTCAGGCTTGGGCTGATAAGTGGCAAATAACATTCACGCCACACAAGTGCCAGGCAACCAAGTGCACAGTGCTGCTTTGATCATTTCGAGAAATGTTGTTAACTGGACTTTAATTTGTGCAGCCAACAGCTACGTGCCTCAGGCTCCAACTCACCACCACCTTCTCAAGAGCAATTAGGGATGGGCAATAAATGCTGGCCTTGTCAGCGACGCCCACATCCCATAAACACATTTTTTAAAAGGTGGGGCAGTAGGTGTGCAGCACTGCACAATGGGCCGTGTAGCACTGCCGCATTGGAAGGCTCATTCACTACATTATAGGGAAGGGCCACTGCTACAGGCTCTGCAAGGGGAAAACTTACCTGGTCCCCAACGGCAGCCGCGATCCGGCCCAATCAGCCCGATGCACTGCAGTAGAGTGCCGGGCTGATCGAGCGCTGGAGAAGAAAAATGAAAAAAAAAAGGGAAAGACCATTTGAGATTTTTTTGCACTTACATCGGCCACCTCGTCTTTAAGTATCGTCCCCGAAGCGCCCGGCCTCCCGATGAACGCCTCCTGCAGCTGCCGGTGTTTTCGCACGCCGATACGGCAGGGGCGGAACCAAAGTTCGGGTCCAGGGCGCTACCGGGGCGATGAGCACGGCGATGACGTCACACTCTCCGGGAGAAGGAGATCGGGGCGCAACGCCATACCATCACCGCAAACCTCCCGCCGAATATAGCAGGAGTCGATCTTCTTGCCGCGCCCGGGCGATATGTGGTTAGCGCCCCCTTATCGACCCCCGGAGGCGATAACATGAGGCGCAAAGGTACCCCATTTCTCCCCCTTACATATGTCTCTACAACTATGTCTCTCTAACCAGTTATGAGAAAGTAAAAGTTTTAACAGCTAACTAATAAAATAATAGATAAGTATTGTGCACAGTGCTACTTTGATCATTTCGAGAAATGTTGTTAACTGGACTTTAATTTGAGCAGCCAACAGCTACGTGCCTCAGGCTCCAACTCCTTCAATTCCCCCAGCAGCTCATTCAGATCGAACCCAGTTGTGCGCAACCTCAGTGTTCAGTTTGAATCAGAGTTGAGCTTGAAACCCCGATTTCTCTAAAATGACAACAACGGTACAGGTTCGTCTGCACCAGCAGCTGAGAGAATGGGCCTGGCCGAGATTTAGAAGAAGCCCGCTCCCTAATTTGAATAGACAGCTTGATCGCACTCAGCTGGGGACTATAAAATCCAGTGAGGCATCAACTCTTACAGCGCTGAAACTGGCCATTAAAGGGGAAGTTATAGTGCTTGCAGAAAATAAATAATTATTCATAACAACACAGCAGAGGTCTGCGGCAACATCTCTCCTTTTGATGCTGAGAAGTTCGAGATCCTACTGTAGGACCATAGAAGTTTCTAGCACAGAAGGTGGCCATTCAGCCCATTTTGCCTGTGCTGGTTCTTTGCCAGAACAATCCAAAACTAATTCCGCTGCCCTACTCTCTCCCTGTATTTTTCTCTGCTTCTAATATTTATCCCATTTTCCCTCATAAGGTGCAATGGTTTCTGCCTCGACCACTCCCTGTGGCAAAGTATTCCATGCTCCAACAACCATTTCTGTAAAGAAATTTCTCCTAACTTCTCTGCTCACTCTCGTAGTGACTGTTTTAAATTGATGACCCCCTCGTCAGGGAGTCCCCAACCAGAGGACATAGGCTTTCCCTATACATTATCTTATTAATTTTAAAAACTAAAAGCACAGGTGCAAGCTGCATGGAGAGAGATCACCAACCAAGACAATTCAGTCACCTAGGCCACTTCAACCTTGGTGCAAATGAGAACGTAGATTGCTGGTATCGGGAGGAATGTGAAGGTAAGCATGCTCTTCACTTTTACACACCTTTCTTGTGGGGACCATCAAACATGGCACAATTCAAAGGCTGGAAGTCCCACGGCATCTAGGAGGTTTCATTTAAAGCATTATACATGACCATGCCCTTTTGCGCACGTTCTTTCATTATGCCAAAGCTGGAGATAGAGGTGGCGGCAGAGGAACAGGTGTTTAGGATTCCAGCCCAAGCCTATCATTTGTTGTTAGGAATTTCTCAGTGCAGTCAACAGCCAATGGTACAGAAGTTAACCCCAGTCTCCTAAAAGCTATCACTTAGTGTTTCTCCTCTTTCAAGAAATGTAGGACCCACGGACTGCTGCTATGTTATAAAGGCATCAACAACAACAACACATGCATTTATATAGCACCCAGATATTACCAGTGGAAATTTTTTCCGTCCATGAGACCACGAGGAGCCCAAATACCCACATGGGTGCCGTCTTTACCACATTGCACTTGACTGAACACTGCCACCCTGTCCAGCTCATACCTCTTTTCCAAGCAGAATTCGATGAAGGTTTTGGTCCTTGCAAAACATAGCATTTGTGACTTGATTGATACATGTGTGACTGATGTGGCAGATGTGCCCTGCAGTGGCTTGGAAGGACCTGATAACATGAAAGCTTCATGCTTCAAATGAAGGTAACCTTAACTTCTACAGGAAGAGCTGTCAATGTGCCAGATGTGCAGGTCATTGTGCAGCAAATGGCACAGCTCTTTGACACCCGGGCCGGAATTTTCCTTACCTTGGTGGGTCCGGTGCAGATGGTGTCGGTGGCGGGTCACAACTCCGTTGCTAGCTCCATCCTGCTGTACAGAATGAACTTACCTTAATGGGGCCCATTAAGCCCGCCCAGCGCGTTACCTGGCCCAATGAGATGGAGCGGGTCTGCTGACGTCATTCATGACGTGTTTTAAGCCGGGATCCTTAAAGGGTGCAGGGCCACATTAAATTTTAAGTTTAATTGAACACAGTGGGTGTTGAATCTTAACGATATAATAATATATTAAAAGTTATATATGAGTGACAAAGAAATATTTAAATAATATTATCATTAAGTAATATGACGCCATCTACAAATACGATCAAGAACATAATTTAAAAAGTACATTAATTGGGAAGTTATTGATGCTTTAATCACAAATCTATAGACTTTTGTATCAGTAACTGATACAAATAAAAGATGTGTGTGTATAGGTAACACATAAAATTAAGCAGATTTTAAATGTAATTGTAAAGGGGTGGATCTACAATCTTATGCAAGTTCAGCGGAAGAGCTGCAGAATCCCTGACAAACAGTGTAAATAGTGCTTACAATGTGTTTCTGGGATTTCTGCAGCTCTTCCATTGAAGTTAACAATGAACAAGTGAGAGAACCTCTGCAGAAATTCACCCTAAAGTCTCAGACTGAAAAATTAATTTAGTTATATTCAGGGACTGAAAGCAAATTGAACCAGTGGAATGAGTGATGTGAATGAAATTGTTATGGTTGATGACTTGATTTAAGGTGTAACCGGACAATCACAGTATACTGTGAGAAAAATCTGACCAGAAACAACAGAAACATTTATTTAAATGGTATAAGTCATTTTTTAGGGGTGCAGATCAATTCACTGCAATTACTGAGTTAACGTTTCAGGTCGATGGCGCCAGTTCTGACGAAAGGTCATCGACCTGAAACATTGGGCTGGATTTTGTCTTGGGGTCGGGTTGGGGTCGTGTAATCCGCATTTCGTGTTTCCCCCCCGACTCCAGATTAATGTGGATGCCTGATGCAATTTTCACTTAATTGGGCAATTGGGTTGCAGCATGTGGGAACCCATGAACTAATTAGTGTTTTCAGACTGAAAGTCGCCTCTGATGATGTCATCATTGCTGACTGCCTAGTCTCAGAGACTGTTGGTGAGAGAGGACCTGCCTGGCTTTTGATGTGAGTGGTCCTGGATGCAAAAATGGGGGGGGTGGTAGAGGAAGGACAGAGAGAGAGAGAGAGAGAGAGACTACTACTACCTTCATCACATCTCCTTTGTAATAGTGGACCTGCAGCCGATAGTCAGCTATCCACTTGTGCTCCCGCCAGGTTTCACTGGAGTGTTTCACACCAGGCGTGCTTCACATCAGAAGAGGGTTAAACTAGCTACAGCGTTTCAAAATGGCATTACAGAGCCAATTTAGAGCTTGTTAAGGGCTTTAATGGCCTCTCCCGCCTCTTGAAGGCGGGACGGAGTCGGGAACCCCGCGACTGATTATGTCAAAATTGCGTGGAGGCGGGATGGAGTTGGGATGGGGTCGGAAACCCCGACTCCGCAAATTTAACCCCCCACACACCTCCAAACCCGACTCCATGGGTCATTCAAAATCCAGCCCATTAACTCTGTTTCTCTCTCCACAGATGCTGCCTGACCTGCTGAGTTTCTCCAGCATTCTCTGTTTTTATTTCAGATTGCCAGCATCTGCAGTATTTTCTTTTTGTATCACTGCAATTACTGTTGAGTTGGAAGGCAACAGCCAAGAACGGCCACTGAAAAATGTATTTCCCTCACCATCCAGGGTAGCACTTACATCCCTTCAGGAATTTCTGAATTAACATTTACCAGTAGCTTTTCAAGTAGTACAGAATCTCCATCAATCTGTTAGCTGAAGTAATCAACATGTTTTTATTTTGGTTTTTTCATGCTGCCAAGTAATCAGCTGGAGCAATGGCCATGGAACTCACGCCTCAGGTTGACAGACTTGGTTCCCGAGCTGTGTGAATCCCGTGTCCATGCAGGGAAATTTAAAAAGTAGGAGGGAAAAAGGCTCTTAAGTGCCTGCAAAGTACTTCATAATTATTTTAATTGGGTCGCCCGCCGCTGCAGGTTGGGTCTGCTCCATGATGACAGACACAACCATGGGAAAGGCACATGGAAGTGAGATGACAGCGGGTCTGTAAATGCAGGTCCCCAAGTAGTGATGAGGATAGCTCTGGTATTGATGAAGCTGCAGGTGTCCTGTCATAAACTCAGCTTCCTCATCTTTTTTTTAAATTAATTCTCTGGATGTGGGTGTCACTGACAAGGGTGGCATTTATTGCCCATCCCTGGTTGCTCTGATATAACTAAATGGCTTACTCGGCCACTTAGAGTCAACCATGTTGGTGTGAGACTGCAGTCACATAAAGGCCAGACTGGGTAAGGATGGTAGCTTTCCTTCCCTGAAAGACAATAGTGAACCACTTGGGTTTTAACGGCAATCCTACAGCTTCATGATCACTTTTACTGAACCCAGTTTTTTATTTCCAGATTTAAAAAATAATGAATTTAAATTCTCAAACTGCTATGTTGGATTTGAACTTATGTGTTCTGGATTGTTAGTCCAGTAACATAACCACTACACTACCGCACCCACTGTAAACCATACAATGCTATGGGACCCCCAAAATAATTCCCATATTCACCATTTCTGGGGCATATTCCCCATTCCCTCCTCTCCACCAGAGAATGATCTTTCAGTAACTATGCCGTGCTCCCTAGATTATCTTCCAAACCACTTTGTCTTGCTATCTCTCTCTTCCTGCGTTCCAAAGAGATATATCTCTTTGACCCTGCCTTGGTCTCTTCACCGCCCCCTCAAATTCCTTCACTTTCGGCTTAGTTGTTGTCAATCTCTTCTCCTTGTAAAGTGTCTTGAATTGTTTGCCTTTTCATGGAGCTTGATATAAATATAAGTTGTTTGTAGCTTGACCCAATGCTTGATTTTAGGAACGCAGGTGGTCTAGGGATGATTCCTATGAAGATATGATTTCTCATCAAGAGTTTGTAACGAGGGTTGCTCTCACGTTTTGAGAAATGAGACAACAATAATTTTATGCTAGTAATGACACAGCTCATTGGCAATGCAGACCTCCCTTACATTGCATGGACATCTACCCCTTCTTCCTTTTGGGAACTGAATTGAAAAGTAAGGTCAGTTGAGGTGAAGACCAGTACGGGAGACCATTTATAATTTTTATTTTTGTTTTTTCAATTCTCACAAGTGCAGTTTGATATTTTCCCAATCTAGCCTCAATGTGTACATTTAACTAAATTTAAACACGGCAAATGAATGTGTAAAACACCAAAAGCTACAGCAGCTGCTTACAGCTGGAATATCTGGGAAAAAAGATTGAAATATAATGCTTTAAATATGTCATTTGTCATTTGCTCAAGGTATAATTTCAGTTGTATGTGTTGCCTGCTGTGGTCCTGATAGTACATCGAAGAAAATGGATACACTAATAGCCGTAAAACAAAATGAAAATGCTGCAGATGCTGCCTGACCTGCTGAGCGGTTCCAGCATTTTTTCTGATTTTTTGCATTAACAACCTTCTGGTGGCATAGCAAGTATGTTAATAGGAAGCATCTTTTTTATCAAACCACTGCTATGCCTCTCTATAAAAACATTGATCTTGTTGGGAAAAATGTTTTCTTTAAACGAACACATGAGGTCAGGTTCACCACCAACTGCTTCAGACATTAATGTGAATGATTTGAGCTATTTTTGGCACTCAGCATGGCCCAGGTGGCCATCTGGCCTGATTCACAGACAGTTTTGGCCGATTTCCTCTGCATCTGGGAGTCTTGACCCTCCTGCCTCCAACTAATTGTATCACATTGTCTCCTTTTTGTTTGCAATTTTCCTTTCATCAATAGGTTGCAAAAATCTCATGGGCTATGCTCTAAAGTCTCAATTAACCTTTAACCCTGATTGGGTGCATGCGGCTTGGGTTACTTCTCACACCCAACCGTGGGCCCATTAACACATTGTCGTAAAACAAAAACTGTTTTGACGTGCTGTAATTGGTGCTAAGTGATGTTGAACAATGGTTCCCTTGTAAGCAGCAAAACCAGGGGGGTGGGGGGTATGGACAATGGAGCTGTTCTCATAGCTTCAGTCAGTCAGATTTTACTGGAGATAAATATGAGATCATTACCATCATTCAAAGTATTTCAACTAGTGGCCTTGTGGGGTGACACAGGGATAACCAAGAGACAGAGCTGGAGTTTGAATATAGAGCTGCTAATGGAATCAAGCTTAGTTATTAGAAAATATTATGAATTTAAGGAACTTTGCTCCAACGTAAAATCTGTCTGTAATTTGATTTAAAAGCACCCACCTCTTAATTTCTTATCGAGATGTAAAATAATCTCCTTATTATAGACTGTAGAGAGACACACAAAAGTATTATTCTGTGGGTTCTACACCATAATAATGAGCACTCAGCAACATTCTGTGCACTTTTAATTGTAACGTGACAAGTGCATTTGTTTCTTCTTCTTCTTAGGCAGTCCCTCGGAACTTGCTTCCACACTAAAAATGAGTTCTCAGGTGACTGATAAGTCCAAAGCGGGACCTACAGTCTCTGTCACAGGTGGGGCAGACAGTGGTTGAAGGGGCGGGTGGGTGGGGTGCTTGTGTTGCCGTGAGCTCCTTCCGCTGTTTGCGCTTGGCTTCCACTTGCTCCCGGCGAGGTGTTCGGCGCCTTCCCGGATGCTTCTCCTCCACTTTGTGCGGTCTTGGGCCAAGGATTCCCAGATGTCGGTGGGGATGTTGCTTTTTTTCAAGGAGGCTTTGAGGGTGTCCTTGAAGCATTTCCTCTGCCCACCTGGGGCTCTCTTGCCGTGTCGGAGCTCCAAGTAGAGCACTTGTTTTGGGAGTCTCGTATCGGGCATGCTCCCCGATTATCAAAATCCACGAGGCCTGGGACAACGTGGACCACTTTCCATACCTCGGGAGCATACTGTCAACAAGGGCAGACATCGATGACGAAGTCCAACACTGCCTTCAGTGTGGCAGTGCAGCCTTCGGTCGCCTGAGGAAGAGAGTGTTTGAAGACCAGGACCTCAAACCCAGCACCAAGCTCATGGTCTACAGAGCAGTAGTGATACCCGCCCTCCTGTATGCTTCAGAGACATGGACCATGTACAGGAGGCACCTCAAAGCACTCAAAGCATTTGTTTATATAAAAATTGAACATGATACACAGGGCTGAATTTTGCCAGCGCTCAGAGGGCGGGTTTGGAGGTGGGTCCACTGTTAAAGTGGCAGTGATTGACAGTGGGGCGGAAATCCGCTCTGAACCCGCCTCCTTGTTAATTACCCAAGTGCCGGCTCTGCCTGCGGTTTGCAGACCCAGCACTAAGCGGCGGGTCAGGCAATTGAGATACTTAAGAAGCTGCAGGTCCAAACGATTTTTTCATGTTTGTTACGAGGTTCCCGGCGCTTGGGGATCATGTCAGGTAAGTGCATCGGGTTCTCAATGACTCTCAATGGCTCTGAATAGCTGACAGCTGCAAAAGTGGTATAAAAGCTACCATTTCACATCTGTTCAATTTCCAATCTTAGAAGCTGGAGCCTTCAGGATTTGGAATACACTTTCCAGCTTAATGGAGGTTTGAAGTGTTTGGAGCAAACTCTCTATCCAGTGTCACCTCCTTGGAGCAATCTCTCTCACCACTGACAGATCGCTTCTGACATCTCAACTTCAGCTGTCATCTATTCCATCAGCATCGGTGCCCTTGAAAAAATCTCACCTTGGTCCTCAGAATCCCACCACGATCAGCCCCAACACCAACATCACCGGGCACACCAGCAGCACCAACAACAACACCAAACTTCTCCACAACCAAATGATGCTGCACAGGACAGAGGGCATCAGCACCCGAGCACATTGCTGCCTGGGAGGCCAGGAATGGCCTCACCATGGCCAGATTTACTTCACTTGACGCTGTACACCCTGGCTGCCACATGATGCGCCAGGTTGGCACCACCCCACACCAACACCATAAAGCATCCCTAGAATGACCAAGCCATTCCTTTCACACTCACCACCATTGGGGGAACTGTTATGTCTCACCATTCACTGCAACTCACTAAGCCACTTCCAAAGGTGCACACAGATCTGACCAAGAAGGCAAAGTGTTGAAAATAAAGATTTCAATGTTTGACACCACATTAACAGAAACTTTACATAAACATTGGCTAAAACATCCAAGTGCCTACCCTTGTGTGTTGTTAGTTGTTATGACTGGACTAGGATGAGGGTGAGTGTGAGGGATGGCTCGTGAGATGGGGAAGTGATAATGTAGATACAGAGGGATGGGTGGAGGCGCAAGGTAAGTTGGTGTGAGTAAGGATGTGCAGGAGTAGGGTAGGGAAGGCAGAGTGATGGGGATGTGATGAGTGGCACAGCAGGATGAGGTTGAGTGTGGCTTTGCAGTAACATTTTGTGATCTACTGAGATCATTGAAAGGTTTGTGCCACTGCAGCCAAGTCCTCCTGACAACATCCCTGCTTGTGTCCTCCTGTGCAATGTGCAACCAGGCTGCGTTGGTCTCCTGGGGAGGTCTCTTCCGCCCATTGAAATGGAAGAGAACCTCCCTGCTTGCTGTGACTCCCTCCATAATCATATGGAGGGAGTCATGGGAGAGCCTGGGTGCAGCCGTGCACCTTTGTGCAGTGCTTGTCAGTGTTTGCAGTACCTCAATGCTGCAGAACACTGACAGCACAACTGTGAAAATGATTGTAGACGTGGTCCCTTTAAGGAAACCGGCTGATGACGCATCATCAAATGACATCATCAGACCCGCTTCCTATTAATTGGTCGGGAACTTCGAAGGGCGGGCTTAACAAGCCCCAGCAATGGAAAATCTTGTTGGAGGCTGGGATTGAGACAGATGCGGGGTCCCCACACACGTCGCCCGCCCAGGACCCGCCGAGGTTGGAAACATCCAGCCCACACTGACTGTAAAACAGTAAAACCTGCTGCTACAGCCCAACAATGACACCAGGAGATTTTTGGACAATAGCTGTAAGAAATAATCATATGTATATTTTTAAAAGTAGCATGGCTGAGAGTCTGTACAATGCAGTAGTTGAATTGAAGAGTTTAAAGCAATGTCCATTACCCCACCACCCCAACTGTACTCTCATGGTATATATCAGCATCAAGGTAATTTGATATTACTCACTCCGTCCTACATTATTATACAAGTATATAGGATTTTTTATATTCCTTCTCGGGATGTGGGTGTCGCTGACAAGGCTTGCATTTACTGCCCATCTCTTCTTCTTCTTCTTAGGCAGTCCCTCGGAGCCGAGGATGACTTGCTTCCACATTAAAAATGAGTTCGCAGGTGACTGATGAGTCCAATACGGGACCTGCAGTCTCTGTCACAGGTGGGGCAGACGGTGGTTGAAGGGGCGGGTGGGTGGGGTGTTTGGGTTGACATGCGCTCCTTGCGCTGCCTGCGCTTGGCTTCTGCTTGCTCCCGGCAAAGAGACTCGAGGTGTTCGGTGCCTTCCCGGATGCTTCTCCTCCACTTTGTGCGGTCTTGGGCCAGGGATTCCCAGGTGTCGGTGGGAATGTTACACTTTTTCAAGGAGGCTTTGAGGGTGTCCTTGAAGTGTTTCCTCTGCCCACCTGGGGCTCTCTTGCCGTGCCGGAGCTCCGAGTAGAGCGCTTGTTTTAGGAGTCTCGTATCGGGCATGCGGACAATGTGACCCGTCCATCGGAGCTGATCGAGCGTGGTCAAAGCTTCGATGCTGGGGATGTTGGCCTGAGCGAGAACACTGACGTTGGTGTGCCTATCCTGCCAATGGATTTGCAGGATCTTGCAGAGGCAGCGTTGGTGGTACCTCTCCAAGGTGCACATCTCTAGTTGCCTTGAGAAGTAGTGGTGGGCCTCCTTCTGTTTGATACAACTGAGTGGCTTGCTAGGCCACTTCTAAGAGTCAGCCACATTGGTGTGGGACTACAATCACACATAGGCCAGACCGGGTAAGGATGGCAAATTTGCTTCCCTAAAGCACAGCAGTGAGCCAGTTGGATTTTTACGACAATCCGACAGCTTTATGGTCACTTTTCCTGGTAACAGCTTTTTATACAAACATTGAGTGGGGAATCTATCAAAAGGGAATTGGATATATACTAGAAAAGGAAAAATTTGCAGGGCTGTGGGGAAAAAGTGGGGGAGTTGGACTAACTGGATAGCTCTGTCACGGAACTGACACAGGCACTGTGGGCCGAATAGCCTCCTTCTGTGATGTAAGATTCTATGGCCTTGATATTAACCGCCCCACGATGGGTGGGGGAGGGTCGGGGCGGCGGGGGAGTGGGTTTGGAAATGTGAAATCTGCATAAACTGACACCAACAAGCATATGCCCGCTGCCATTTTTATGCCAGCAGATATCGGGCGTCCGAGTGTCCTGCCGTGGAGAGGCGTGATGCTTGTTAACGTATTTCAATCAGGCTCCTACAGTGCAATTGCGAGCCCGATTTGAAATTAACTGGAACACCACAGGTTCCCCGGGGGTCGGGAAACTCGGCAGTGAAAGGGAAGCAAGATTGATCGACACTTTTACACATTATGAGGGAAGTGCAGGTCTAACCCACAATCTCTTAATGTCAGCACAGGTAGCAAGCATGTGCAGTGCTCCTTTGTCGTTGAGCTCGTTGTGAGCTGCAGCAATGCGCAGCCAGCAGTGTAACTTAGGTCCACCAACAGTACATCACACTATACAAGTAATGGTAACCAGTAACTGCACCAATGAGAATCAGGAGTGCTACAACACAAACCATATGACAACCAGATGACCATCAGCATGCTCAAGTTGCACTATAGGTGCCTGGACAGGTCTGGAGGTGTCCCCTGGACCTGACGGCCTACATCCTTGGGTTCTAAAAGAGG
Organism: Squalus acanthias; assembly: GCA_030390025.1. NCBI lineage: Eukaryota > Metazoa > Chordata > Chondrichthyes > Squaliformes > Squalidae > Squalus > Squalus acanthias. The sequence continues at coordinate 80,009,511 of CM059436.1, read as the reverse complement.
TGGCTGTCGAGATAGTGGATGCATTGGTTTTGATCTTCCAAAATTTCCTAGATTCTGGAATGGTCCCAGCGGATTGGAAGGTCGCAAATGTAACACCGCTATTCAAGAAACGAGGGAGAGAGAAAACAGGGAACTACAGGCCAGTTAGCCTGACATCAGTCGTCGGGAAAATGCTGGAATCCATTGTTAAGGAAGTGGTATCAGGGCACTTAGAAAATCATAACATGATTAGGCAGAGTCAACATGGTTTTATGAAAGGGAAATCATGTTTGACAAATTTATTAGAGTTTTTTGAGGATGTAACTAGCAGATTAGATAAATGGGAACCAGTGGATGTAGTATATTTGGATTTCTAAAAGGCATTCGATAAGGTGCCACATAAAAGGTTATTACACAAGATAAGGGCTCATGGGGTTGGGGGTAATGTGGTAGCATGGATAGAGGATTGGTTAATGGACAGAAAACAGAGAGTAGGGATAAACGGGACTTTTTCAGGTTGGCAGGCTGTAACTAGTGGGGTGCTGCAAGGATCAGTGCTTGGGCCTCAGCTATTTACAATCTATATTAATGACCTAGATGAAGGGACCGAGTGTAATGTATCCAAGTTTGCTGACGATACAAAGCTAGGTGGGACAGTAAGCTGTGAGGAGAACACAAAGAGTCTGCAAAGGGATATAGATAGACTAAGTGAGTGGGCAATAAGGTGGCAGTATAATGTAGGGAAATGTGAGGTTATTCACTTTTGGTAGGAAGAATAGAAAAATGGTGAGAAACTTTTAAATGTTGGTGTCCAGAGATTTGGGTGTCCTCGTGCAAGAAACACAGAAAGCTAGCATGCAGGTACAGCAAGCAATAAGGAAAGCAAATGGCATGTTGGCCTTTATTGCAAGGGGGTTGGAGTAAGGAAGTCTTGCTACACTTGTACAGGGCCTTGGTGAGACCACATCTGGAGTACTGTGCACAGTTTTGGTCTCCTTATCGAAGGAAGGATATACTTGCCTTGGAGGCGGTGCAACAAAGGTTCCTGGGATGAGAGGGCTATCCTATGATGAGAGATTGTGTAGAATGGGCCTATACTCGATGGAGTTTAGAAGAATGAGAGGTAATCTCATTAAAACATACATGATTCTGAAGGGGATTGACAGGGTAGATGCTGAGAGGTTGTTTCCTCTGGCTGGAGTGTCTAGAACTAGGGGCATAGTCTCAGGATAAGGGGTCAGCCATTTAAGACTGAGATGAGGAGGATTTTCTTCACTCAGAGGGTTGTGAATCTTTGGAATTCTCTACCCCAAAGGGCTGTGAATGCTGAGTCTTTGAGTATATTCAAGGCCGAGATAGATAGATTTTTGGACTCTAGGGGAATCAAGGGATATGGAGATCGGGTGAGAAAGTGGAGTTGAAGTCGATGATCAGCCATGATCTTATTGAATGGCGGAGCAGGCTCGAGGGGCAGTATGGCCTACTCCTGCTCCTATTTCTTATGTTCTTATGTTCTTACTCACCAGCGAGGGTCTCCAGGATAATTGTGGGGTGCCATATTCTGCACAACATAGTGCAGCAGAGACTAGAGGTCCAGGAGGAACAAGCCGCTCAGGACTTCTCATCTTATGGGGATTCCAATGCCCAACGCAAAGCCAGCCAATCATTTTGCTGCCCGAGATGCCAGTGATACCCTGATAGCTCAAAGGTTCAGTTCATCACTTACACTGGACCAAAGTCACTATAACACCCCTTACACAAGCAGCATTAATGGCAGCCTAAGAGAATTTACTGATTGTATGAGCTTAATGCTTACAGATTGTAAGAACATCGAATGTTAAACCTGTCTCACCATCACCAGTCCTTCAATGTGGTCATAACATAATGAGCACACAGCTGCACAATGCAGTGTCCACTGTAACAGCCACTGCCTGGAAGTCTGTAACACCCACCAGGTATATATTTTACAAACATAATGGACACTATCGTGGGATTTCAAGGCTGTAATCTCATCATGATAAATAAATGACAGTTATAAACTGCTCAAGCCTCACCATCACAGTTCAGGTCACTTTTTGAACCACTCAGTGACATTCCTACCTTGTAATCCCACACCCTGCTTCTCATTATTCTCAATGTAATACCTTTGATGAAAGCTGTAAACTGTTTCTATCTCATTCGTCCTTTCTTATTTCGCCACTCTCCCCCGCCCCCCCAAAAAAAAATTAAAGTGATTATTTAATATTCAAATACATTCTGAAAGTCTTTGTAGTGAACACATCTCTTCATTGCCGTTGGATTTGAGGCCATTTATTTATGCCTCAATAATCATAAGTAAGTTTACAGCTTTCTGTTCGAAAAGAGTCAAACCAGAGATCAAAGCTTATGCATTGCAAAAAACCAAATCATTGTGTTTCCTGTAACTTTTAAGGATCTTGAACCCATTTATCAGATTGTGGGGCAAATAGGATTTTTTACTGGGAAGCAGAAAAAGAACAAAAATAGCTTTAACCTTTGAAATATGGTACCATTTTTACACTGCATCATAATAGATCAGGTTACTGCCTAGCAGTTTATTCAGAGAATGTTATCAATGAAGAAATGCACTTTGTGCTTTGTTCTTTATCTCGATCCTTGTTGAAATGTTCAACACTAACATATTGTAAAGAACGTCTTGTGGATATTGTTGTGTGGATAAAAGGAAACTTGGTACGCTACTGATTAACCTGTTAAGTGCTGATAGATATTTTTAGCTTTGAAAATATATGCACGTACTGTTTCATTCATGCAATGTCTGTAAATATGATTTTCTATACATCAATAAGGCTGACTGATAACATTGGATAGAATTGGAAAAATTAACTGAATACCCAGGGTATTCAATAATTCCAAAATCCAAATTAAATCCAGAATTCTACTTCAGTGTAAATCGCGACAGGAGGAGCAGTGGACACAGGTTCAAATCGTAAAAGGCCAAACTTGCAAAAGGCAAAATCAAGACCAACATCAGCCTGCTCTTCTCCATATAAAGAGTGGTCGGCACTTAGAATGGGCTTTCGGGTAATAGTAACAAACTCTGGAATCATTCAAGAAGCGGTTAGATGTTGTGATGGGGCAACTGTAGAATCTCTCTGGATGGACAACCATAAATATAACGAAAGGTCTTCGACCTGAAACGTTAACTCTGTTTCTCTCTCCACGGATGCTGCCTGGCCTGCTGAGTTTTTCCAGCGTTTTCTGTTGTTATTTCATAAATATAAGATATTCACTAATAAATCCAATAGGAAATTCAGGAGAAACTGCTTTACCCAAAGAGTGGTAAGAATGTGCGTAGATGCATTTAAGGGGAAGTTAGATAAGCGCTTGAAGGGTAAGAAATAAAAGGATATGCTGATCGGGTTAGATGAAGAGGGGTGGGAGGAGGCTCATGTGGAGCATAAACACCGGCATAGAACATTTGAGCTGAATGGCCTGTTTCTATGCTGTAGACTCGATGTAACTTGAATGGCCTCTCATCCATAACAGTTTTGTGAGCTTATGGAAAAAGCTTACAAAATCCATTCCTAATGGCTTAGAAATTGCAGTCAGAGGCGCACCTCCGGAGTACCCACGAAACAATTCCGAAAGTACCTCCTGACACCCAGGCTATGAAGAGTTGCAGTCTTGGGCCTCCAGGCGGGCGGCAGCGTAAAGGCCCACGGATCCCAGGGACGCAGGTGGTTCAGAAGCGTTCCTGGGATCCCATGGGCCCGGTCCTCCAATCACAAAGGAGGATTCCATTGCAGTCATTTAGGAAGGGAAACCCCTAATGACATGCAATGAAATCCCCAAATAATTATACAATGTACAGAATTCAAATAATTATAAATGTACTGAAATGCAATTTTATTCATAAGTTCCTTCATTGCACCAACCTCAATAAAAATTAAATTTGTTGAAAAATAATTTTAAACATCTTAATCTGGGCCAATATTTGCATAAACTCAAATTAAAGTGTATGTGCAAAATTTGGGTGTTTATATGTTTTATTTAAGCCTTATATATACCCTTACGCTGATGCCAGCAGGCCCTGCACCTGCTTTTACCAGCGGAAGAATTGTGTGGGCAATTGCTGGGCAGTTGTTGGGTAAATAGCCTAACTCTGCGCCAGCAATACTCAGTTTTCAGGCGGTTCGGGCGATCAAGGCGTACCGTGACAGAATGCAAGTTCCGGATTTCGCGGCACATGCGGAAATTATGGGGCCTTTCAAAGGGAAACATCGCAATTTCAGGGCCAATACTTTCTATTAACTCCAGTGAGAGATCAGCATACGAGAGCCAAGAGATGCAATATTGCTAAATATGATGAAAAATCCATACTAACTAAATGCAGCTGCTTTATGACATCCAACAGGCCATTCAGCTCAAATATATATTACAGATACAATTAGAAAATCTTGGCGTTCAACATTTTATAAATTATACAAGAATGTAAATCCTACGAGAAAGTTGATGTGGATCAATTGAGCTGAGTGACATGTTTTTATGCCAGAGAAGATGTCACTAGATTTCAAACCCCTATCACACAAGTGTTATAATGTGGGCTGGATAACACAGTTCATGTTAATAAAAACACTTTAAGCCTAGTTTTGATATCTTTGGCACTGACACGAAACTGAAATAGTGCCTTGAGGTTTTTTATTGAATAGATCTGCTGTCAGTACCAGGAAACGGTGCTAAGTTAGTGAGTGAAAGACAATTCTAGATCTCAGCAGTTTGTACTATTTGCACAGTATGCTCTCTTGAACTTTTTTGGCCAACATGGTTAATGCCATTTTAATAACATATGAACATATGAGCAGAAGGGTGGGAAAAGACCAATCAGGCCATAAACGGCCACCCCAATCCAGTCATGAGGAACCATGTTTACCGTTTACCCACTCCCTCATTATGATGTCTCCTGGGAAAGGCAAAAATAAAGAGGAAAAACCTGCAGCCAAATCAGAAAAACCTTTGAGAAATTCCCCTCCAATTCCCTAGTAATCAACCAAAGCTGCAAGAGACAGCGGTAGTCCATAACTCCTCAGAATCACAACCATCCCACAATTTACCCGAGATTACTGGAAATGTCCGCTTCACTCGGGAACCTGCCAAGTTCCTTCAAAAGAGCCATTGTGAATCTATACCCACTACATGTTTAGGAAGACATGCTAGAGATGACTCTGCAAAAATAAATACTTCCTGCCATCTAACCTAACTCTGTGCCTACACATTTTATATGTATGCTCTTTTATTTGTTGTCAATCATGGTGCTATCTCAGCCCTCCTCGCCCCCTTTATCCAGCCTTGAAAAAATTGGAAACAGAGAGAATTTTGCTGGGGTCTTCAAACCACTCTACCCTTGTTGAATTAAAATATTAGTTTTATTTAGAAGTGAGTACCGGGGAATGCCCTTCTAACCATTGCTGAGCCACTCCTGCAGGAGTAAAAAGGCAGCGCGGTCACCTCAGTGCTCTGGAGGTTAGCTTGGAGGGAAAATTTACATAAAGACAAGCTGATTAAGAAGATATAATACATTTTTCTTTGCATCCAGGCATCAAAAGAAACTCAGGTGTTATCATCGTTAGCTGTGGCTCAGTGGTAATACATTTGCCTCAGAGTCAGGATGTTATGTGTTCAAGCCCTCACTCCAGAGACTTGAGCACACAGGCCATTCATTTCCCTGGGGGTTTCTCCCGATCATCCATCATAACTTCAGTGGGAGATACACGGAAATCCTGGAAAAAACGGCATTCACGCCATGCCTCCGAGGTTTCCGCCAAAGTTACGCCGGACAATCGGGAGAATCCCACTGGAAATTTCACTTCATAATCTAGGCTGACACTTCAGCGCAGTACTGAGGAATTGCTGCACTGTCGGAGGTGCCGTCTTTCAAATGAGATGTTAAACTGAGGCAACAACAGAAAACGCTGGAAAAACTCAGCAGGCCAGGCAACATCTGTGGAGAGAGAAACAGAGTTAACGTTTCAGGTCGAAACCCTTCATCAGAACTGAGAAAAAAGCAGGAAATGAAACAGATAAAAAAGCAAGGGGGAGGCTGGGGGGAGGAATAAAAGAACAAAAGGGTTGGTCTATGGTAAGTAGAGATATTAAGAGATGCTCAAGGCAAGACGAGATGGTAATGGGACAGGTTAAGAAACAAAGGGGTAGAAATTAGGTTGCGCCCCAAATTGAGTGGTGCCCCCTGCCTTACCGCCTGGCGCTTCCAACGACCAGAAGACTGGAATGCTATCAATCGCTGTGGGGCTGGGGGGGGCGCTATTTAAAGGGGGCCTCTTCCTGTCTTTTATTGTTGGTGGCATTTTTGAATTACGCATTCTGAGAGAGAGAGGGAGAGACTTCTGGCGCTAATTATTGGCACTGACTGGAAACTTCACTTTTACCGCCCCGGGAGGTGAGTGGAGCGCTAAAGCAGGCGCTGCACACCTGTCTTAAGGCGCAAAGGCCGAGCAGTGAGGCGCTAACTCAGAGCGCTGGCGAAGCTCATGTAATGTCAGTCAGCAATGGAACACACACACAATGGCACGGGCCAGTTCTTAAAGGGGATGGTTAATCTTGCTTTCTATCCACATCCTGTTCATTGCAGCCTTGAATCTCGGCCTGGAGAGACTTGCACATCAAATGTGCTGGAAAGAACAATGGAGAGTACCAGGCAAAGAGCTCAGAGTGCAGCTCCCACAGTCTCTGCTAAATCGATACAAGGAATGGCAAATCAAAATGAACCTGCAAAGTGCTGCTCAGTACCCAAAACTCCTTCACACAACGTTGAATCTCTCCAGAAGTCTCTCCCTCTCTCTCTCAGAATGCGTAATTCAAAAATGCCACCAACAATAAAAGACAGGAAGAGGCCCTCTTTAAATAGCGCCCCCCCCCAGCCCCACAGCGATTGATAGCATTCCAGTCTTCTGGTCGTTGGAAGCGCCAGGCGGTAAGGCAGGGGGCACCACTCAATTTCCGCTCCGGGGCGCCACAAGGGCGTTGCACCATGGAATGACGTCACAATCTGCGCGCGCAGGTGGTCGCAGCGGTAAGTTTTAGCGCTGCCGCACAATATCAAGTTAAGTTCCCGAGCGGCGCAAACATCGCTGCGCCCGGGCGTTAGCGGCTTTGCGCCCCATTAGCGCCCTCTTAAGGCGCTAACGGGAGGCGCAACCAACTGAATTTTTACCCCAAAATGTGGCTAGAAGTGTGAAGTGTGAAATGCTGGCAGAATGAGAGACAGCTGCCATAGGGGGAGAGAGAGAAAAAGGGAAACGGCACAAACTAACAGGGGTGGATAAAATGTTAAACTGAGGTGCTGTCTGCCCTCTCAGGTGGGTGTATAAGATCCCAAAACACAATTTGAAGAAGATCAGCGGAGTTGTCTTGGTCAATGTTTATCCTTAAACCAACATCACTAATCATTTGTCTCATTGCTGCTTGTGAGGGCCTTGCTGTGCACAAATAGGCTGCTGTGTTTGCCTACACTACAATGATAATTGCACTTCAAAAGTCCTTCATTGAGCTTTGGGACATTCACAGGTTGTAAAAGGTGCTTTATAAATGGAAGTTCTTTCTTTCTAGTCTCTGTACAAACTGCACTTTAAAAAGCATATTTCATCAAAGCTACCAGAAATGAATGCTCCTTCTTACAAAGCTCAAGATGTGGAGATGCCGGTGTTGGACTGGGGTGGACAAAAGTGAGAAGTCGCACAACACCAGGTTATAGTCCAACAGTTTTATTTGAAATCACAAGCTTTCGGAGCGGCTGCTCCTTCGTCAGGTGAAGTGAAGAAATACAGATCGGCACAGCATATATAGACAGAGAACAATGCCTGTGCAGAGTACAATGTCAGACGACTACAGTTAATCTTTCTGACTGCCTTTTACAAAGCTCAATGCATTGGTCATTTGTTTTTTTTAAATATTGTTTTCTGTTGTGACTGCTCACCACCAACTATCTCCATCTAGGCAAGACAGCCGGGCGGTCTGGAACAAGGACATCTCCACACCAGTTGGATAAGACGTCAGGTTTTTTTCCCCCCCTCGGAATGAAATGGTCATGTGGCAGAATGAATGGAACCCACTGAGCTGAGCCAAGCTAATCTCAGTAACAAGTCGCTCTGGAACTGGTACCTGTGATCTTCCAGTCGGGTTGCAAAGGTTGACATTATTATTTTGATGCCCAATCAACGATTTCTTGACGTTCGCAAAATAAAATACAATAAGCATGTCAAAAATTATTTGGAGCCTATATGTTGATGCTCCAGGGTCCTCCAGCACAGCGACGTCAGTGTTAGCAGGCTAAAGGTCTCATTTATAACTAACCTTTTATTTAAATACAGATTGTATCTCTAATATGTTTAATAGAGCATGTCTGCTTTTGAAGTACACGCTGAGAGTTTTATTGATTTTTCAAAGAGCTACAAATGTCAACTCTGTCACACTGCATTCACAAATTATGACACACTAGGTCAAAACAGTAATTAATTACGGGATACTAGTCAAATTCATGTTGTTTCCTGGCACTATTACCAGCCATTCAATAAGACACCTTTCAATGCTACACAGTTCAAATGTAGCTAATTGCTTCAGTTCCGGTTGCAGTGATTCATCACACAGATGTCGGCTGCCTTTCTGCACCAGCGCACTGCAAATACCAATATACAGCCATCCCTGTGAGGGATGCATCGAGATATTCTTTACTCTCGTCCCATTCACATGATCCATCCACACTGAAAATGCCTGATGAATTGAGCTCTTGACACGGCAAACCCTTCGAGTTATCAGACTTCCCACACATGAGGGACTAGCATGAATGCAGCCTTTTTTCCCCTCTCCAGGTGCAGTGCCATTCACACTTGAACTTGACAGCATCGACATAACAGTTTTTATTCACTGATCTCCTTTGCGAGTATTCTTTTCTTTCGCGAAGCTTCTCATTTGCCCATGTATCTGTGCCTGCCGAGCCAAATTGAAAATAAATGAAGTACAAATAAAGGACTTATAAAGTACGATTGAGGTTACCACAATGACAGCCTATGGGAAAATGCTGCACTGTTTTATTATTTCATTTCTCTCCAAAGGTCAACGTTAATAGTTACAGCTATGTTAGAACTTCAGTTTAGCTTTATAATGATATTCCCCGTCATTGTCTCAGGGGCTTACAAATTGCACAGACATATTCAAATCTTTATCATGTACTAGATTGTTTGGTATTGTACTTGAAAAAAAATGAGATCTTCCAGCACTGCTTTTCACCAGCTTTTGCAAGTGCCTAACTGCTTGTAAACCGTGTTTCAAAGACTCCAAATCTTTTTTACAGGAGCAAGATAGGTTTTTCTTTTGCACTACTAATGAGAATTGTTAAGAATGTTGATGATACATAAAAGAGGGTTGTGCGAAAGAGTCTTTTAGCATACTTATTAGCAATTGGTATCTTTAAAAAGTCAATCAAAACTGCTGCTAAAAATATACTGCATGGTCATTTTAAAATCAGAAAGATTTTTTTTTAAACAGAAGCACTAAACGTTCTCTGGCGATTGGTTATCAAAATGGGTGGCTGTTTATTTTACAAGGGATAGCCGACCCCTGTACCTAGCAGTTTAAGTACTTTAAATAAACAATCTTTGTAAACACTGAGAAATAGTGCATTTACCGTTGCCTTTATAATGGGTTCATTTATGTGCACATTTGTGGAAAAACTAAATAGAACAAAGGATTACTTAAACCTTGTCATCAATGGAATTAAATCTTTGAGCTTAGGCACCTGATACTTTCTTTTAAGGATGCCCATTTTGCGGGCGTTGTTTAATAAAGGCTGAAAAGAAGCCTTTTGTAATGTTTTCAGTTAAATGTGCTGTGTTCAGTTTTTAAACAGAGGCTGCAAATTTGCCCTTCCTTGTTTTCTGATGTGTAGCTCAGCTCCTGCGTTGCAGGAGTGTATATGAATCACTTAACGTCGGTGGATGGACACTTCTAGAACAGTTAGAGGCTGTTTATAATTAACAACCCCTGAACTGTAGCAAATGGGAGCACAGCCCTGTACCAGCCCTGTTTTGTTTAGCACCACATTAGCTGATGAGCTGCATTAACCCTGTTAACTGTTCCATGAAATACATCTTTGGAGCAATGAAACTTTCCTGAAACAGGACAGCCTCTGTTAGGCAACAGAACATTCTTTGTATGAAAAAAAAAGCAAGGCTCGCCTCTTCCCCCCAGTATTCATTCATTAAATGGACGCATCAGCTGTGACCCAACAAAAGCCTGACGGAAGATTGTAATGGATTTCCGAGCCCAGAGAAAGCACTTGATGTGTGGACTCCCTTGTCCATCTTTACTTTGCCCCCTTTCCCCGATGCCTGTCTAAGAAGCCTAATGCTGGGTTTTTTTTTTTGCGGGAGAAGGCCATCTAAAAATAGGTGAAACTCAGAACTTAACAGCGCCAAGAATACGCAGCAAAAAAAAAAAGATAGAAAAAGGGGAAGGCCAAATAAACTGGATGTTACAGATGTTTGCAGTTATGGTGAGTTATAAAGCAGGTTCTCAGCCTGAGCCAGATTAAAGACTCCAAGAATGCTCAATAAAAGCTGAAAGATATTTCACATTTAGGTTCAAACACTTTTGCTTTGTGACTGACGGCCATATGAAGATTGGGATCGAATGTTTTAAACCAATTGTAAACCAAAGTATCCAGCATGAGGGGACAGTCAAATGGTTGGCAGAGATATTCCCAGAATCGTCACAATGATCAAAAGGAAATACAGCTACTTGGATAACCTTTGGATGTATTCTCATCGCCATTCTAAAGCGGATCCCATGGGGATTTCCCTCCCATCCGTCCCACTTACTGCCACTTCCCGAGGCCACCATGTGGAAGATGGTGCTGAGTCCCGAGAAGTGGCGATAAAGGTGCCGATTTCATCCAAAGAGGACTTTGTAACAGCCTCATTTCCTTCCAAATCAGGCCAGGCAATAAATATTAACTTCAGCAACAAGTATTTGCCAATGTATTCCTTTATAAACATGTAAATCACGTTAAAATGATATAATTGAGTCACTTCTACATGACAGTATTGAGGTGAAAATGGCATGCAACTCTTCTTCTCATGACTTGTCAAATACTTTAAGAAAATGACACTCCCTTTTAAACTTTATAGAACATGCTACCTGCGGTTATGGTGAATAATCTCAATTTTCATTGATACATTCTTAAGACCATTAGAACTTGTTTCACTGGTGACCCCAGAACAAGCTGACCAAAATGTCTTCGCTTGGCAAAGATGGCACTGTGTCTTTTTAAATTCTCTTCTTTTCCTCCTTGGTTCCGATGTACCAAATACCATTCCCAGACAAAGGTCACCTACCTTCTTCTGCAATTTACCAATAAAATTGTGTAAACAACCATTGGGAGGTGCAGAAAAGCAGCCCAAGGTGACCCATTGGCAATTTGTCTTTTACTTCTTATCTGGAAGTACCCGACCGCTTCCATCTCCTTGCCAGCAACAAGAAGCAAGATCAGGACCTTAAGGAGAGGAAAACTGGCAGCATCAGTTCACATAATTCTCTGCCCCAGTGGGCTGTGGATGCTGAGTCTTTGAGTATATTCAAGGCTGAGATAGATAGATTTTTGGACTCTAGGGGAATCAAGGGATATGGAGATCGGGCGGGAAAGTGGAGTTGAGGTCGATGATCAGCCATGATCTTATTGAATGATGGAGCAGGCTCGAGGGGCTGTATGGTCTACTCCTGCTCTCATTTCTTATGTTCTTATAATACTTTTGCACGGTGGTGTATTCGGGCACACCAGCCTGCAACATCAATTGGCTACTGTTGGTTTGGTTTCATTACCTCATGATCAGTATCTCACTAATTTCTTGTGAATGACTTATCCCCCCATAAGGGTGGGGGCGGGGGGCGGAATTCTCCTCCGAAATCTGGCAGAATCGCACCAGAGAATGAAGGAACGTTTGGGTGGTGAGACCTGCTACCTGCCCACCACGTGCAAATGGTGCTGGGGACCATGGGTTCCATGGGGATTTCCCTCCCGTCCGTCCAACTTACTGCCACTTCCCCAGGCCACCATGTGGAAGATGGTGGCAAGCTCTGGGAATTGGTGATAAAGGTTCCAGGTTCACCCAAAGGAGGGTGAGGACCTTGTAGCAGCCTCATTTCCTCCAAATCAGGCCCTACCATAAAGGCCTCGATCTCAGCTGAAGTCTTCAGCAGGAGCCTTGCTGCTGCCATCTTCTGGGTGTGCTTCTGTGCCTTTAAGGTCCCTCCCCAACTCTTCTGGTGCTGCAGTGGCGTCCCCGTTACAGCAACGATGAGGTGTTCTGCCTTCACACGGGGCTCACTCTTGATGGAGGGATTCCCATCACGACTCCGCGGTGTATACAGAATGAACCCTGACCTAGGAAAATAATTCAGTGTTGGGTCAGATCCGAAGGGGTAGGCGGAACTCCGCCCGAATAGGAGAATTTCCCCCTCACCCCATGGTGTCCTGGGTTTAAGTTAATCACCCAATATCACCTACATAAAAAGATTTTCTTTAAAAGTGTATTCATCTGAATTTTGTACATCATAAATGGTCTGCTAGTGTCTGAATTTGAACAGATGTTAGTGGTTGTCCTGCTGGTGTCCCAGAATAACTCCCCCACCAACCACCTCGCCCTTCAAATGAAAACTGATCCTATCAGAACGAGAGCCAATATTACTAGAAAAGGCCACTTTGGCTCATATCAAGCCTGTTTCTTCAATCCACTTTATCCTGAACTCTACCCAACCTTATGGTTGTTACAGCGCTTTGCACAGTTTCTCCCTATTCACCAAATTTATCTCAGGCAGGACTCCAGAATACCTGCTCAACTTTACGACCTACATTATACATCCCAGACTTTTTGCCTTAACTGGTATGATATTTTCATAGTTCCCAGCAGCAAAACTTACCCCATTCCTTATCAAATATCGGTCCAGCTCCTTTCCTAAAGTTTTTTTTTAAAGGCGTCAATCAACACAGCATTAACTTCTTTATCTGGGAGTCCATTCCACATGTCTGCAACTCTTGCCTTGCTTGAGGCTTGTTAATTTTCTGTTCAAGTGCTCTAGGTCTGTGCTCACACTCTGAGTTGAATAACCTTCACTCACCGGCAGCAGCAGCGAGAGCGGCCCTGGGTAGTGACTGAGCGCAGAGACTGAGGATTTAAAGAGCGGGGGAGAGAGAGACTGGCCCAGACTCACCGGCGGCAGCAGCGAGAGCAGCCCTGGGTGGAGACTGAACGCAGAGACCAAGGATTTAAAGAGCGGGGAGAGAGAGAGAGTGGCCCAGACTCACCGGCGGCAGCAGCGAGAGCGGCCCTGGGTGGAGACTGAGCACAGAGACCGAGGATTTAAAGAGCGGGGGAGAGAGTGAGCGGCCCAAACTCACCGGCGGCAGCAGCGAGAGAGGCCCTGGGTGGAGACTGAGCGCAGAGACTGAGGATTTAAAGAGCGGTGAGAGAGAGAGAGCGGCCCAGACTCACCGGCGGCAGAGGCAGCGAGAGCGGCCCTGGGTGGAGACTGAGCGCAGAGACTAAGTGCGGTTTAAACAGAGTGCTGCGAGTTGGGTGAGTCAGGGAGTTAGGTGAGGAGTGGAAGGAGGAGCTCCCTTACTTCACCTTTGTTTTTCCTAAATATTCACCCTGTAGGAATTGGTTCTTACTGTACACCAAGGAAAGAGTCCGAGAGCGGGAGCAGTCAAACAACAACAACAGCAAAATCGCTAAAGTGATGTCACAACCAGGGAAGGAGCTGATTGGTAAGTAGGACCTGGTGAGTATTTCTACAGTCCAGTCGTTAAAGTCAAAGTAAGGTCGCTAGTTTAGAGTAAGTAGTGTTTAAAGGGAAGTAAGGTCCCTAGTGTATTTAATATTCTTTAAATTTAAAGGAAGTAAAGGGAGTAAATTAAGGGTAGGACATGGCAGGGCAGCTCGGCTGCGTGGAGTGCTCCTCCTGTGCTATGTTGGAAGTCAGGGACACTTTAGGTGTCCAGGGCGAACACGTGCAGGAAGTGTCTCCAGCTGCAGCTACTCGAAATCCGCGTTTCGGAGCTGGAGCTGTGGCTGGAGTCACTGTGGAGCATCTGTGACGCTGAGATCTTCGTGGATAGCATGTTTAACGAGGTGATCACACCGCAGGTAAAGAGTGCACAGGCAGACAGGAAATGGGTGACCACCAGACAGAGTAAAAGAACTAGGAAGGTAGTGCAGGAGTCCCCTGGGCCATCTCCCTCTCCAACAGATTTTCCGTTTTGGATACAGCTGGGGGAGATGGTTTCTCAGGAGAATGCAGCAAGAGCCAAGTCCGTGGCACTACGAGTGGCTCAGCTGCACAGGAGGGGAGGAAAAAGAGTGGGAGAGCAATAGTGATCGGGGATTCTATCATAAGGGGAACAGATAGACGTTTCTGTGGCCGCAGACGTGACTCTAGGATGCTATGTTGCCTCCCTGGTGCCAGGGTCAAGGATGTCACTGAACGGCTGCAGGGCATTCTGAAGGGGGAGGGCGAATAGTCAGAGGCCGTGGTTCACATTGCTACCAACGACATGGGTAGAAAGAGGGATGAGGTCCTGCAACAAGAATTTAGGGAGCTAGGTAGCAGATTAAAAAGCAGGACCTCAAAGGTTGTAATCTCTGGATTACTCCCGGTGCCACGCGCTAGTGAGTATAGGAATAGGAGGATAGAGCAGATGAATGCGTGGCTAAAGAGTTGGTGCAGGAAGGAGGGCTTTAGTTTCCTGGATCACTGGGTCTGCCTCTGGGGAAGGTGGACTGTACAAGTCGGGGCTGCACCTGAACCAGAATGGGACCAACATCCTTGCGGGGAGGTTTGCAAGTACTGTTGGGGGAGGTTTAAACTAACTTGGCAGGGGGATGGGATACGGAGTGGAGCTGTAGTAGGGGGTGATGCACAGCCAAATATAAAGGAAAAAACAAGTCAGCCTGGAAGGCAGAGCAAATATGTAACGGCACAAGGGAGTATGGCAAGGCTGGATGGCATTTATTTTAATGCAAGGAGTCTTGCGAGTAAGGCAGATGAATTGAAGGTGTTGATGAACACATGGGAGTATGATATTGTTGCTGTCACAGAGACATGGTTGAGGGAGGGGCAGGACTGGCAGCTCAATATTCCAGGATATAGAATCTTCAGGCGAGACAGAGGGGGGTGTAAAAGAGGAGGGGTTGTCGCAATATTAATCAAGGAGTCAATTACTGCTGTAAGGAGGGATGATATCTTAGCAGGTTCCTCTAATAAGGCCATATGGGTAGAATTTAAAAACTAAAAGGGGGCAAGCACTTTGCTGGGAGTGTACTATAGGCCCCCAAACAGTCAGGGGGAGATAGAGGAACAGATATGTGGCAAATCTCAGAGACGTGTAGAAATAATAGGGTAATAATAGTAGGGGATTACAATTTCCCCAATATTAACTGGGATAGTCAGAGTGTGAAAGGCTTAGATGGTGCGGAATTCTTAAAGTGCATCCAGGAGAGCTTTTTGAGCCAGCATGTAGAAAGTCCTACAAGAGAGGGGGCGGTACTGGACCTAATTCTAGGGAATGTAGCCGGGCAAGTGGTAGGAGTGTCAGCAGGAGAGCATTTTGGTGACAGTGAACATAATTCGGTGAGATTTAAGGTAGTCATGGAAAAGGACAAAGAAGGACCGGAAATAAAGGTTCTAAATTGGGGGAAGGCCGATTTTAATATGATAAGGCAGGATCTGGCCAAAATGGACTGGGATCAGCTACTTGTAGGAAAATCCAAATCAGAGCAATGGGAGTCTTTCAGAAAGGAAATAGAGAGAGTACAATGCCAACATGTTCCCGTAAAGGTCAAGGGTGGGACCAACAAGCCCAGGGAACCCTGGATGTCAAGGGATATACAAGAATAGATTAGGAAAAAAAGGAAGGCTTTTGGCAGATACAAAGGACTAAAAACAATGGAAGCCCTAGAGGAGTCTAGAAAGTGCAGGGGGGGTACTTAAAAAAGAAATTAGGAGAGTGAAGAGGGTGCATGAAAAAACACTGGCGGGCAAAATAAAGGAAAATCTCAAGGTGTTTTATAAGTATATTAAGGGCAAGAGGATAACCAGGGAAAGAGTAGGGCCCATTAGGGATCAAAGTGGCAATCTGTGTGTAGAGCCGGAAGATGTAGGTGAGGTTTTAAACGAATATTTTGCATCTGTGTTCACTATGGAGAAGGACGATGTAGGCATAGAAATCAGGCAGGGGGATTGTGATATACTTGAACAAATTAGTATTGCGAGGGAGGAGGTACTAGCGGTTTTAGCGGGCTTAAAAGTAGAAAAATCCCCAGGCCCTGACGGGATGTATCCCAGGCTGCTGTGTGAGGCAAGGGAGGAGATTGCAGGGGCTCTGACACAAATTTTCAGAACCTCTCTGGCCACAGGGGAGGTGCCAGAGGACTGCAGAACAGCTGACGTAGTACCATTGTTCACGAAGGGTACTAGGGATAAACCAGGGAATTACAGGCCAGTGAGCCTAACATCAGTGGTAGGGAAATTATTGGAAAAAATTCTGAGGGACAGAATTAGTCTCCACTTGGAGAGGCAAGGATTAATCAAGGATAGTCAGCATGGCTTTGTCAGGGGGAGATCATGTCTGATCAATTTGATTGAATTTTTCGAGGGGGTGACTAGGTGTGTGGATGAGGGTAGTGCAGTTGATGTAGTCTACATGGACTTCAGTAAGGCTTTTGACAAAGTCCCACATGTGAGACTGGTCAAGAAGGTAAGAGCCCATGGGATCCAGGGCAATTTGGCACATTGAATCTAAAATTGGCTTAGTGGCAGGCGGCAGAGGGTGATGGTCGAAGGTTGTTTTTGTGACTGGAAGCCTGTGTCCAGTGGTGTACCGCAGGGATTGGTGCTGGGTCCTTTGCTGTTTGTAGTGTACATTAATGATTTAGATATGAATGTAGGAGGTATGATCAGTAAGTTCGCAGATGCCACGAAAATTGGTGGAGTGGTAAATAGCGAAAGAGGGCAGCCTCAGGCTACAGGAGGATATAGACAGGATGGTTAGATGGGCAGAACAGTGGCAAATGGAATTTAACCCTGAAAAGTGTGAGGTGATGCATCTTGGGAGGACAAACGAGGCAAGGGAATACACAATGAATGGTAGGATCCTAGGAAGGACAGAGGATCAGAGGGACCTTGGTGAAGGCAGCAGGACAGGTAGATAAGGTGGTTAAAAAGGCATATGGGATACTTTCCTTCATTAGCCGAGGCATAGAATATAAGAGCAGGGAGGATATGATGGAGCTGTACAAAACGTTAGTTAGGCCACAGCTGGAATACTGTGTGCAGTTCTGTTCGCCACACTATAGGAAGGATGTGATTGCATTGGAGAGGTTGCAGAGGAGATTCACCAGGATGTTACCTGGGCTGGAGCACTTCAGCTATGAAGAAAGACTGAACAGGCTGGGGTTGTTTTCCTCAGAGCAGAGAAGGCTGAGGGGGGACCTGATTGAGGTGTACAAAATTATGAGGGGCATAGATAGGGTAGATAGAAAGGAACTTTTCCCCTTAGTAGAGGGGTCAATAACCAGGGGGCATAGTTTCAAGGTAAGGGGCAGGAGGTTTAGAGGGGATTTGAGGAAAAACTTTTTCACCCAGAGGGTGGTTGGAATCTGGAACTCACTGCCTGAAGGGTGGTAGAGGCATGAACACTCACAACATTCAAGAAGCATTTAGATGAGCACTTGAAACGCCATAGCATACAAGACTATGGACCAAGTGCTGGAAAATGTAATTAGAATAGACAGGGCTTGATGGCCAGCGTGGACACGATGGGCCGAAGGGTCTCTTTCTGTGCTGTATAACTCTATGGGGGAGAAATTCAGTATCGCCCCATTTGGGGCGCAATTATCGTCCGGGCGCAAAGATTAGCGCCTGGCACTAATTATCGCCACCGACTGCAAACTTGACTTTTATCGCCCCTGGAGATGACTGGAGCGCTAAATCAGGCTCTTCACACTTGTCTTAAGGCGCAAAGGCCGAGGAGCGAGGCGCTTCCTCAGAGCGCTGGCGAAGCTCATGTGATGTCAGTCAGCAATGGAACACAAACACAATGGCGTGGGCCAGTTCTTAAAGGGGAGGGTTAATCTTGCTTTCCATCCACATCCTGCTCATTGCAGCCTTGAATCTCGGCCTGGTGAGACCTGTACATCAAATCTGCTGGAAAGAACAATGGAGAATACCAGGGAAAGAGCTCAGAGTGCAGCCC
This sequence comes from Squalus acanthias, assembly GCA_030390025.1. NCBI lineage: Eukaryota > Metazoa > Chordata > Chondrichthyes > Squaliformes > Squalidae > Squalus > Squalus acanthias. Next base: position 79,991,234 of record CM059436.1, on the reverse strand, counting down.
CCACAGTCTCTTCTAAATCGTTACAAGGAGGGGCAAATTAAAATGAACCTGCAAAGTGCTGCTCAGTACCCAAAACTCCTTCACACAGCGTTGAATCTCTCCAGAAGTCTCCCTCTCTCTCTCTCAGAATGCGTGGTTCAAAAATGTCACCAACAATAAAAGGCAGGAAGCGGTCACCTTTAAATAGCGCTCCCCCAGTCCCTTCCTGACTGCAAAACGCTCCCCTCAACCTGTTGTTGCTAGCAGCAGGCGGTAAGGCAGGGGGCACAACTCAATATCCGCTCCGGGGCGATACCGGGGCGAAGCGCACTCGACTGACGTCACGATCTGCCGGCGCAGGAGATCGTGGCGGTAGTGTTTAGCGCCGCCGCAAAATGTCTAGTTAATTTCGCGAGCGGCGCAAATATCGCCATGCCCGGGCGCTAGACGCTTTGCACCCCATTAGTGCCCTCTTAAGGCGCTAACGGGAGGCGCAACCAACTGAATTTTTCCCCCTATGACTCTATGAACTTACATTTACATTATTCATTCCTCTCATCATTTAAGAATCTGGGTCATGTCCCTTCCCAAATTTGCATAGGGTAAATAAGATCAGAGAAATGAACAAGTGGCTCAAAGACTGGTGTGGGAGAAATGGGTTTTGATTTGTGGGGCACTGGCACCAGTACTGGGATACGTGGGAGCTGTTCCGTTTGGACGGGCTTCACTTGAACCATGCTGGGGCTAGAGTCCTGACAAATCGAATAACTAGGGCTGTAGAGAGGGCTTTAAACTAAATAGTGTGGGGGAGGATCCAGGTGAGCGGGAAAATAAAAAGTCAATGAGAAATGAGAAAGCAATAGAGCAGGCTAGAGATGGGGGAAATAATAACCAGAGTGTGACAGGAAGGGACAGAATGTTTAAAAATAAGAGTGTAACTTAAAAAAAGGCCAAAACAAGGAAAAATGGTAAAAAGACAAAGTTAAAAGCTCTATCTCTGAATGCACGCAGCATTCGTAACAAGATAAATGAGTTGCCGGCACAAATAGATTCAAATGGGTATGATCTGATCACCATTACAGAGACATGGTTGCAAGGTGACCAGGGCTGGGAACTGAATATTCCAGGGTATTTGACAACTTGGAAGGATAGAAAGAAAGGAAAGGGAGGTGGGGTGGCTTTGTTGGTAAAGGATGGGATCAGTGCAATGGTGAGAAGTGATATTGGCTCAGAAGATCAAGATCTAGAATCGGTTTGGGTGGAGATAAAAAATAATAAGGGGAAGAAGTCTCTGGTGGGCGTAGTCTACAGGCCCTCGAACAGTAGCAATGCTGTTGGACAGAGTATAAATCAACAAATAATGGAGGCCTGTAAAAAAGGTACGGTAATAATCATGGGTGATTTTAATCTCCATATTGATTGGACAAATCAAATTGGCCATGGTAGCCTAGAGGAGGAGTTCATAGAGTGCATCCGGGATGTTTTCCTAGAACAGTATGTAATGGAACCAACCAGGGAGCAGGCTATCTTGGATCTGGTACTATGTAATAAGACAGAATTAATAAATGATCTCAGAGTAAAGGATCCTCTAGGAAAGAGTGATCATAGCATGGTTGAATTTCAAATTCAGTTGGAGGGTGAGAAAGTTGTATCCCAAACCAGTGTCCTGATCTTAAACAAAGGCAATTATAATGGCATGAGGGCAGAACTGGCTAAAGTGGACTGGAAAAATAAATGAAAGGGTAAGAAAGTTGAAATGCAGTGGCGGACATTTAAGGAGACATTTCATAACTCTCAACAAAAATATATTCCAGTGAGAAAGAAAGATTTTAAGAGAAGGGAGCACCATCCGTGGCTAACTAAGGAAGTAAAGGATGACATCAAATTGAAAACAAAGGCATACAATATTGCCAAGATTGGTGGGAGACCAGAGGATTGGGAAATTTTTAAAAACCAGCAAAGGATGACTAAAAAAAAATAAAGAGAGAGAAGATGAATTATGAGAGTAAGCTGGCAAGAAACATTAAAAGAGATAGTAAGAGCTTCTACAGGTATATAAAAAGGAAGAGGGTAGCTAAAGTAAACATTGGTCCCTTCGAGGATGAGACTGGGGAATTAATAATGGGGAACGGGGAAATGGCAGAGACTCTGAACAAATATTTTGCATCTGTCTTCACTGTAGAAGACACTAACAACATCCCAATAATGGATAATCAAGGGGCCACAGGGAGTGGGGAACTAAAGGCAATCACTATCACTAAGGAAATAGTTCTCGGTAAAATAATGGGACTAAAAGACGACAAGTCCCCTGGAGCAGATGGTCTGCATCCCAGGGTCTTAAAAGAAGTGGCTGCAGAGATAGTGGATGCATTGGTTGCAATATACCAAAATTCCCTGGACTCTGGAGAGGTCCCAGTGGATTGGAAAACCGCTAATGTAACACCCCTATTTAAGAAAGGAGAGAGACAGAAAGCAGGAAACTATAGACCAGTTAGCCGAACATCTGTCATTGGGAAAATGCTGGAGTCCTTCATTAAGGAAGCAAAAGCAGGGCATTTAGAAAAACATACTGCAGTCAAACAGAGTCAGCATGGTTTTAGGAAAGGGAAATCATGTTTAACAAATTTGCTGGAGTTCTTTGAGGATGTAACAAGTAGGGTGGACAAGGGTGAGCCAGTGGATGTGGTGTATTTGGATTTCCAGAAGGCATTCGATAAGGTGCCACATAAAAGGTTACTGCATAAGATAAGAGCTCACGGAGTTGTGGGTAATATATTAGCATGGATAGAGAATTGGCTAACTAACAGAAAGCAGAGAGTCGGGATAAATGGGTCATTTTCTGGTTGGCAAACGGTAACTAGTGGGGTGTCACAAGGATCGGTGCTGGGGCCCCAACTATTTACAATCTACATTAATGACTTGGATGAAGAGATCGAGTGTAATGTAGCCAAGTTTGCGGATGATACAAAGATGGGTGGGAAAGCAAGTTGTGCAGAGGACTCAAAGAATCTGCAAAAGGATATAGACAGGCTAGGTGAGTGGGCAAACATTTGGCAGATGGAGTATAATGTGGGAAATTGCGAGGTTATCCACTTTGGCAGGAAAAATAAAAAAGCAAACTATTATTTAAATGGAGAGAGATTACAAAATGCTACAGTTCAGAGGGACCTGGGGGTCCTTGTGCATGAAACACAAAAAGTTAGCATGCAGGTACAGCAAGTAATCAAAAAGGCAAATGGAACGTTGGCCTTTATTTCAAGGGGGTTGGAGTATAAAAGCAGGGAAGTCCTGCTACAACTGTACAAGGTATTGGTGAGACCACACCTTGAGTACTGCTTACAGTTTTGGTCTCCTTATTTAAGGAAGATATACTTGCATTGGAGGCAGTTCAGAGACAATTCACTAGGTTAATTCCAGAGATGAGGGGTTTGACTTATGAGGAAAGGTTGAGCAGGCTGGGCCTATACTCATTGGAATTTTGAAGAATGAGAGGTGATCTTATCGAAACATATAAGATACTGAGGGGGCTCGACAGGGTAGATGCAGAGAGGATGAAATCTAGAACTTGGGGGCACAGTCTCAGAATAAAGGGTCGCCCTTTTAGAACTGAGATGAGGAGGAACTTCTTCTCTCAGAGGGTCGTAAATTTGTGGAATTCTCTGCCCCAGAGAGCTGCGGAGGCTGGGTCATTAATACATTTAAAGTGGAGATTAACACATTTTTGCAAGATAAGGGAGAGAAGGGTTATGGGGAGCGGGCAGGGAAGTGGCTTTGAGTCCTAGATCAGCCATGATCTTATTGAATGGCGAAGCAGGCTCGAGGGGCCAAGTGGCCTATTCCTGCTCCTATTTCTTATGTTCTTCTGTAATCCTTTTTCTGTAATGAAAACAAGTTCACTTCTGGTAGTTTTCTTCCATAATTCAAAGACCCAAGCCCTTGAAAAATGTATTTGTTTTATTTGTTCATGGGATCTGGGCATCACTGGCAAGGCCAGCATTTATTGTCCATCCCTAGTTGCCCTTGAGAAGGTGGTGGTGAGCCGCTTTCTTGAACTGCTGCAGTCCGTGTGGTGAAGGTACTCCCACAATGCTGGTAGGTAGGGAGTTCCAGGATTTTGACCCAGCGACGATGAAGGAATGGCGATATATTTCCAAGTCAGGATGGTGTGTGACTTGGAGGGGAACTTGGAGGTGGTGGTGTTCCCATACGCCTGCTGCCCTTCTCCTTCTAGGTGGAAGAGGTTGCAGGTTTGGGAGGTGCGGTTGAAGAAGCCTTGGCGAGTTGCTGCAGTGCATCTTGTAGATGGTACACACTGCAGCCACGGTACGCCAGTGGTGGAGGGAGTGAATGTTTAAGGTGGTGGATGGGGTGCCAATCAAGCAGGCTGCTTTGTCTTGGATGGTGTCGAGCTTCTTGAGTGTTGTTGGAGCTGAACTCATCCAGGCAAGTGGAGAGTATTCCATCACACTCCTGACTTGTGCCTTGCAGAAGGTGGAAATGCTTTGGGGAGTCAGGAGGTGAGACACTCACCGCAGAATACCCAGCCTCTGACCTGCTCTTGTTGCCACAGTATTTATGTGGCTGGTCCAGTTAAGTTTCTGGTCAATGGTGACCCCCAGGATATTGATGATGGGGGATTCGGCAATGGTAATGCCATTGAATGTAAAGGGGCGGTGCTTAGACGTTCGCTTGTTGGAGATATTCATTGCCTGGCACTTGTGTGGCGTGAATGTTACCTGCCACTTATCAGCCCAAGCCTGAATGTCATCAGGTCTTGCTGCATGTGGGCATGGACTGCTTCCTTATCTGAGGAGTTGCGAATGGCACTGAACACTGTGCAGTCATCAACGAACATCCCCACTTCTGACCTTATGATGGAGGGAAGGTCATTGATGAAGCAGCTGAAGATGGTTGGGCCTAGGACACTGCCCTGAGGAACTCCTGCTGCGATGTCCTGGGCCTGTGATGATTGACCTCCAACCACCACAACCATCTTCCTTTGTGCTAGGTATGACTCCTGCCAGTGGAGAGTTTTCCCCCTGATTACTATTGACTTCAGTTTTACTAGGGCTCCTTGATGCCACACTCGGTCAAATGCTACCTTGATGTCAAAGGCAGTCACTCTCACCTCACCTCTGGAATTCAGCTCTTTTGTCCATGTTTGGACCAAGGCTGTAATGAAGTCTGGAGCCGAGTGGTCCTGGCGGAACCCAAACTGAGCATCAGTGAGCAGGTTATTGGTGAGTAAGTGCCACTTGATAGCACTGTCGACGACACCTTCCATCACTTTGCTGATGATTGAGAGTAGACTGATGGGGCGGTAATTGGCCGGATTGGATTTGTCCTGCTTTTTGTGGACAGGACATACCTGGGCAGTTTTCCATATTGTCGGATAGATGCCAGTGTTATAGCTGTAATGGAACAGCTTGGCTAGAGGCGTGGCTAGTTCTGGAGCACAAGTCTTCAGCACGATAGCCGGGATGTTGTCGGGACCCACAGCCTTTGCTGTATCCAGTGCGTTCAGCCGTTTCTTGATATCACGTGGAGTGAATCGAATTGGCTGAAGACTGGCTTCTGTGGTGGTGGGGACCTCAGGTGGAGGCCGATATGAATCATCCACTCGACACTTCTGGCTGAAGATGGTTGCAAACGCTTCAGCCTTGTCTTTTGCACTCACGTACTGGGCTCCACCATCATTGAGGATGGGGATATTCATGGAGCCTCCTCCTCTGTTAGTTGTTTAATGGTCCACCACCATTTACGACTGGGTGTAGCAGGACTGCAGAGCTTTGATCTGATCTGTTGATTGTGGGATCGCTTAGCTCTGTCTATAGCATGCTGCTTCCGCTTTTTAGCATGCAAGTGGTCCTGTGTTGCAGCTGCCCCAGGTTGGCACCGCATTTTTAGGTACGCCTGGTGCTGCTCCTGGCATGTTCTTCTACACTCCTTATTGAACCAGGGTTGGTCCCCTGGCTTGATGGTAATGGTAGAGTGAGGGATATGCTGGACCATGAGGTTACAGATTGTGGTGGAATACAATTCTGCTGCTGCTGATGGCCCACAGCGCCTCATTGATGCCCAGTTTTGAGCTGTTAGATCTGTTCTGAATCTATCCCATTTAGCACGGTGGTAGTGCCACACAACACAATCGAGGGTGTCCACAGTGTGAAGACGGGACTTTGTCCAGAATGATTGTGCTACCAATGCTGTCATAGACAGATGCATCTGTGACAGGTAGATTGGTGAGGACGAGGTCAAGTAGGTTTTTCCCTCGTGTTGGTTCTCTCACCACCTGTCGCAGGTCCAGACTGGCAGTTATGTTCTTCAGTACTCGGCCAGCTCGGTCAGTAGTGGTGCTACCGAGCCACTCTTGGTGATGGACATTGAAGTCCCCCACCCAGAGTACATTCTGTGCCCTTGCTATTTTCAGTGCTTCTTCCAAGTGGTGTTCAACATGGTGGAGTACTGATTCATCAGCTGAGGGAGGGCGGCAGGTGGTAATCAGCAAGAAGTTTCCTTGCCCATGCTTGACCTGAAGACATGAGACTTCATGGGGGCTGGAGTCAATGCTGAGTACTCCCAGGGCCACTTTCTCCTGACTGTATACCACTGTGCTGCGACCTTTGGTGGGTCTGTCCTGCCGGTGGGACAGGACATACCCAGGGATGGTGATGGAGGAATTTAGGACATTGGCAGAAAGGTATGATTCTGTGAGTATGACTATGTCAGGCTGTTGTTTGACTAGTCTGTGGGACAGCTCTCCCAATTTTGGCACAAGTCCCCAGATGTTGGTGAGGCGGACTTTGCAGGTTCGACTGGGCTGGGTGTGCCGTTGTCGTGTCCATAGCCGGTGCCGAGGTCGATGCCGGGTGGTCCGTCCAGTTTTATTCTTATTGTTTTTCATTGCGGTTTTTTACAGCTGAGTGAATTGTTGGCCATTTCAGAGGGCAGTTAAGAGTCAACCACATTGCTGTGGGTCTGGAGTCACATATAGGCCAGACCAGGTAAGGATGGCAGATTTCCTTTCCTAAAGGACATTAGTGAACCAGATGGGTTTTTACGACAATCCGATAGCTTCATGTTCACCATTACTGATACTAGCTTTTTTTAAATTCCAGATTTATTCAATTAACTGAACTTAAATTCCCCAATTGCCATGGTGATTTGAGCTCACATCTCCGGATCATTAGTCCAGGCCTCTGGATTACTAGCCCAGTGACATTACCACTACGCTACCTTTGTTGCACTTTGTTGAATCATGCCCGACATCTCGATGTCACTTTGGATGCAGGGTCCCGAGTGGCATTCCATGTATCCATTATTCACCCTAAACTGAACTTTAAAAATCAACGGCCTAGAAATTGGATCATACCCGGCTGTCGGGCACTTGCTGCACGCACCTGTTCACATGATCGTAGGGACCACGTGAAATTGTTGCTGCCAGCTCGTTATAATGACTCAGGCTGCAGTCAGCACTGCCCACGCTATGCATTGGTTGCGTCCCTGTTGGGGGATGGGGGTGTAAAATCGGGCTTGACTGATGCCACTTAAAGGCAGCCAGCACCTCTTAAAGTTGAGGTGCACTCTTGCCAAAGACATGAAGGAAAGCATCTGAAGTCACTGTTATAATGTACAAAATGTAGTCTGTGGATGCAAACAAGCTGGATTTGGAGGAGTAGAATCCCTTGCCATTCAGAAAGGTGCTAGGCTGATGATGGGAAGCATGCAAGGCAATGTTGGTGCAGTGTATGACACCTTGCACCCTGGGGGAGCCTGCAATGCAGGTGAAGCCTGGTGTTTTCTCAACCTGCTTCTATCTGTCTCTTGGGAAAGCAATGTGACTGTTCCACCTGGTGTAGAGAGCCTCGGTGACCTCGCTGATACAGCAAACTGGGAGAGGTCTCCCGATGTCATCTATTGCAGCCTAGGACAACCTGGTGGCACAAAAGTTAAGGTCCGCAGTGATCTTGACAGCCACAGGTAGTGCTGTCCATGCCCTGGTTCGAGGTTCGTGTTGAGCTGGAGCAGTTGACGTAGCTCAGTGATGGTTTTTTTGGTGAAGCAAAGGTGCCTGATACATAGGCTGGAATTTTGCGGGGGGTCAGCGGGCAGGATTAGTGGCGGGTCGGGTGGGAAGGTGTTTTTTGACAGAGGGTCTGGACCCCGCTGTCAACCCGCCGCCACGCGCCTTTCCCAATGTTGGGTCTGTCAGCACTGAGCAGACCCAACAGGCAGTGGTGGGTGACCCGATTAATCTCATTAACAGCTAGTTGACAGATCATTAACAGGCTTTTTTAACTTACCTTTTCACTTTAACCTCATGGCCACGTGAACCACACTGTTTGGGGACCATGGCTGTCAACCTGACAGCTTCAAATGTACAGTAAAAGCTCCCACCTGACAGATCATCACTTTCCTCAGGCAGAAGCTGTTTAAAAGTTCAATTCCAGCACAGATTCTGCAGGCTTTCCACTTTCCACTCTCCATCCAGTATCACCTCATTGGAAGAACTTTCTCACCATTGACAGAATACTTCTGTCATCTGTACTTCACCTGTCATCTATTCCATCAACATGGGTGCCCTTTATATTGTCTCACCTTGGTCCTCAGAATCGGACCACGATCAGCCCCAACACCAGCAGCACCAGGTACACCAGCAGCACCAACAATAACACCAACCTTCTCCGCAATCACCTGATACTGCACAGGACAGAGGGCATCAGCACTCGAGCACCTTGCTGCCCGGGAGGCCAGGGATGGCCTCACCATGGCCCGATTTACTTCATCTAACGCTGTACACCCTGGCTACCACATGATGCGCCAGGTTGGCACCACCCCACACCAACACCATAAACCATCCCTACAATGTCCAAGCCATTCCATTCACACTCACCACCATTGCGGGGGGTGCCGTTATGTCTCACCATTCACTGCATCTCACTAAGCCACTTCCAAAGGTGCACACAAATCTGTCCAAGAACGCAAAGTGTTGAAAGTAAAGGTTTCAATGTTTGACAGCACATCAACAGAAACTTCACATGAACATTGGATAAAACACCCAAGTGGCTACCCTTGTGTGTTGTTAGTTGGTATGATTGCACTAGGATGAGTGTGAGTGTGAGGGGTGGCTCGTGAAATGGGGATGTGATGAGAGGCACAGGAGGATGAAGGTGAGCGTGGCTTTGTACTAATGTTTCATGATCTAATGAGATAATTGAAAGGTTTGCGCCACTGCAGCCTGGTCCTCCTGACGACATCCCGGTTTGTGCCCTCCTCTGCAATGTGCCATCAAAACTGACACATCCATTGAAAGGGAAGAGAACCGCCCTGCGTACTGTGACTCCTTCCATAAGCACATGGAGGGAGTCATGGGAGAGCCTGGGTGCAGCCCTGCACCTTTGTGCAGTCACTGTCAGTGTTTGCAGCACCTCAATGCTGTAGAACACTGACAGCACAAATATCAAAATAAAGTTGGCCATGGTCCCTTTCAGGAAACCGCTGATGACGCGTCATAAACTGACATCATCAGATCCGCTTCCTCTAATTGGACTGGGAAATGCGCTGGGCGGGCTTAACAAGCCCCATCAACGGAAAATCATTTTGGACAGCGGGATGGAGCCAGCAGCGGGGTCGGGACCCGCCACCGATGTCGCCCGCCCCAAACTTGCTGAGGTGAGCAAAATCCCGGCCATATTGTTTCTCAGTGAAGCTAAGGTAAGAGAAGTGCTCCCTGATGATCTGCTGTGGGCAAGACCTCTTGTGCAGTGTCCTCCTCCTCCCACTTCTCCCAGCTGCTCCTGCTCTTTCCTATCTTCTTGGCAGTTCCCTGTCGTCCTCCAGCCCCAAAAACAGACCTGCTAGACCAACCATGACTGTTGCAGACAAAAGCAGTGCAGCACAAGCAAAACTTCTTACCAGAAGCCAAAAATCAGTTGTAGGAGGCAGAAAATAGTCAAAAAAGCCCAGATGTTAACCAGCAGCCTAAAAGGACAAACCAGCAACTAACCTGTATAGAGGGGATGAGCCCTTTAAATAGCATCGCTGAAGGGAGCTTTCGGTCTGTTAGCTCCATGATTTGCTGAGCGAGTTTATCACGTGGTGAGTCAGGCGCTGGGGTAGACCAACCTCCCAAAAGGGTCCTACAACAAGCATAGGACGCTTATTCAAATATTTTAATTAGGCTTTTTAATACTTCCATTGGCACCCGGGATGCCTATGGAGTAGCCCAACCCAATATGGTGGGTGGCGCACTTCCGGCGCAAAATGATCGCGCGCCGCCCACCATATTTTCCCTTAGGTGCCCGTTTTAAGCCTGTGCGGGTGTGGGACAATCAAAGTTACATAGAATTACATAGAATATACAGCACAAAAACAGGCCATTCGGCCCAACCAGTCCATGCCGGCCTTTATGCTCCACTCAAGCCTCCTCCCGTCTTTCCTCATCTAACTCTATTAGCATAACCCTCTATTCCCTTCTCCCTCATATGCTTATCTAACCGCCCCTTAAATGCATCTATTCTATTCGCCTCAACCACCCCCTGTTTCTTCTGAATTCCCTATTGGATTTCTTATATTGAAGGCCTCTGGTTTTGCTCTTCCCCACAAGTGGAAACAGTCTGGCCGTGATTTTACTAATGGAGGCGGGTTGAGTGCGCGTCCGCTGCTCGGAAGCTTTCTGATCCGCTCCCGGCTGCCGCCTCCCAGAACTTACGATTTTGCCTTGAATGGCCTCATTATGGCCGACGTGCGGGTCCCTCCAGGCAATTGCTTGGAGGCTGTCAGTTTCTCGAGTCTGATGACGTGTTGTTTGAATGAAAATTTAAAGGGGCCGTGTCCCCTTTGGGAAAAATGTCAATGGGATGGATTGGTGCTGTATTATATAGAAAGGGGAGTTGACAGCGTCTGTTCTGAACAAAATTCAATGAATGAAATTGCTGGTGATATTATTCCAGAAAGATATTTATGATTTTTTTCTATATCAATTTATTATCTGACTATGAAATGAAAAAGATGCCAGATTTGTTCCAATCATTGGCTTAGTAATATTAATGCTTTTTTCTCTTAAAGGTGCTGGCTGCTGCAGGAACGGCAGCCCCAATAACTAAGGCTGCACCCAGGTTCAATGAGGGCTCTCTCCATGCTCTTGTGGAGGGAGTTAGAGGACATCAGGAGGTCCTCTTCCCTGGAAATGAAAGGAGGAGGCCTCCTCAGCAAACCAAGGCAGCTTGGCTGCAAATTGCGAAGGAGGTGAGCTCGAGGTCTGTGTGCAGATGCACATGGGTTCAGTGTGGAAAAAGGTTTAATGATCTGCTGAGATCACCTAAAGTGTGGCCTCTGTGTTCTGGGAAATGGAAGTTCAAAAGTGAGGGCTCAGGGTGATTTCCATGTAGAATGTTGGTGGTGACACTGAGCGCAAACCACCGTTTATTGGACAGATGATGCCTGGGGTTTTGAGAAAGTCGGACTTATATTCATCTCCATGTGCCAGCCACCTGTGGTTGAAGTGTAAGCTTACGCGAATCTGGCATGGATGCGTGCATCCCTTGCCTGACGGCCAGCAATGTGGTCATAGAAAACATAGAAACATAGAATCTAGGAGCAGGAGTAGGCCATTCGGCCCGTCGAGCCTGCTCCACCATTCAATACGATCATGGCTGATCATTCAAATCCAGTACCCTGTCCCTGCTTTAATCCCCACAGTACACATATCCCACCCTACCCCCGTAACCCCACATATTTAATTCCCCCTAACATATCCCTTCCTATCCCCATAACCCCACATATTTAATCCCCCCCTAACACTAAGGGTCAATTTATCATAGCCAAATCAACCTAACCCGCACATTTTTGGTCGCTTGCTGCTGGATTGGCCACATCCGGCCAGCAATGTGGTCGCTTGCTGCTGGATTGGCCACATCCGGCCCCGCAAGGCGTCGCTCCCCATCCTCCTCCTCGTCCTCCTCCTCGTCCTCTTCCCCGTCCTCTTCCTTGTCCTCTTCATCTTCCTCTTCATCGTCCTCTTCATTTTCCTCCAAGGAGGCTGTGTGCTGAGCCACTTGTTCATCCGGCAGCATTAAGACGCGCTGCTCTTCCTCCGAATCTGATGACCAGAATGAGAGGATATAAATGGTTCCCATCCCGTTGTTACAGATTTCAGTTGAGGCAAGAAGCTTGCAAGCGCACATTCAAAGTGGCCTGAAATTATTCCAATCAGTTCAAACAGCAGATGTGTGTCAGCTTGACCAGTCACAAGGTCAGTAGATTTGCAAAATCTTATCCCAAACCTCCAACAACAAAGTTGTTGCATTTGAATGCCAGCTATGTTACAGGAGCGCTTTTAAAGTTCTGCACCAATAATGACTACAGATCATGTCCTCCACCAACTCGTCTCCTTGCAGCTGGACTGTTTCTGGCAAGACGGGAAACAGGAGCCAGAGGCACAAAAATGGGAAACCTCTGTCAAAATAGGATTATCAAGGCAGTTAACAGGCTCTTAACTGCCTTAACTACCTGCCCCACCGGTTGGAGTCGGGTCAGTTTGGGAGCAGCTGAACAGACACTCACGAAAATCGCGTGGGGGCAGGATGGAGGCGGGTTGGGTGTCTGAAGCCATTTTTTCCGATTTTACCAGCTGACACGCCTCCAAACCCGCCTCCTCAGGGCTGTTAAAATCGAACCCTCTGTGTCTACTCTATCAAATATGGTGGGTGATCGTTCTTGGCCAAAAGCATCTGAACTCTTTTTTTAGACTGACTTCCATCAAAACTGACACATCCATTTTCCTCCTCCGTTCCCAGTTTGGCAAACGATAACTTAATCACCTTGCCCCTGAGCAACCACCTGTTCCAATTTTAGCCTACATTTTTGATCACCAGATAATCAGAAAGCCATTCGGTCCATCTTAGTTCATCTACCCAGAAAGTTGCTAACCTGTCCTCCATTTCAGCAACCAACTGTTTCTTAAAAGGTTCCAAAGTTTTTGCCTCCCTTACTCTTCCTGGGACTCTATTCCATATATTGATCACCATGGAGTAGAATTTCCACAGGGAGTTCCCCAATCTCCCGCTGTAACCGCAATGGAAGATCGGCCAAAACCCCGGAAAAATGGGGTTAGCACCCGCTTACGCTGTTTCTCCCAAACTTCCAGCAAAGTCACAGCAGTTGATTGGGAGAACCCTTGTGGAAACTGCAGGCATCTGTGTTTACAATTTACCGGAAAATAAAACACGATAGCTTCGACTGCTGTTTTCAGTTGATAAACCATTAAATATGGATGCATTAGCCAGTGAATAGCTGAGGCACACAGGCCAGGTTTGATTCCAAGTGTGTGTTGTTAACTGATTTCAGCCAGGGTGGGAGCAACAACAATCAAACTTTTTCAGGCTCTCACCTCAGTGCAATAACATCCTTCTTATGATCAAATGTGCCTTCAGCTGCCGAGGTCCTAAGCTCTGGAATTCCCTCCCTAAACTTCTCCACCGTATATGATGTGAAAATGCTTACCTCAGAGAAAGTGTTAGTAGAAATAGCTTACCTGGTGAGGGAATAAAGCAAAAAGGCAGTGCTGCTATCTCTGTCAGTGGGAGCAATCATAGTTAATGCACACTTCCAGCTGTGTAGGTCTACTATCCCTCCACTCGGGATATTTAGTATCCTGCATTCCTGAAGTCATTTGCTTCAGAAGAAGAAGGAAGATGACACCTGCATCTTTTCATACTTATATTTTAATGGTCAGAGGATGGGATAGTAGTTGGCCTTAGTTGAGTTTATTTCAATCGTTGTTGTCCTGCATTAACAGTGGCTGTAACTATACCTTTAGAATTGGCAATATTGACAATACAAGTCTAGTATGCACTACAGCACTGAGCATCACTAACCGTGGCACAATTCTGTAACTAAAATAGTGCAGTGCAATTGCCTTCCATCTTTGCCAAAAGATTTTTGACCTTCTTGTAAAAGACAAATTCAGTGCAGAAGTTTCAATTAGAAGATTAGCATAATAAGCACTTTGGATCTCTGTTTTGGGTCTTCAGAATTCCGAAGGTCACTACGTATTACACTTACAAAACGTTAGTATTGGACTGTGAAGTGATTAGTCATGGATTTTCACCTTTGGAGGTCTAATTCAAGAACGGCTGATAAATATTACTGTTACTTTTCCCACATGAAATAGTTTTGATAAAGGCTAAAAAAACAAGTTCCCTAGAGTAAACACAAATGAACAGATCTGACCAGATCCTTTAATTTATCATTTCTATGCTTCAGCTTTAGATAAACCTGCACACATTTTAGGACACAGCCCCTGAATCTACAGCGCAACCTTAACAGGTCTCCTGCAGTCTCTGATTACTCTGCGTTAATCCAAAAATGCTCCTCAAATAACACTGCTAATCAAAACCTGAAGGTCTGCCAAGAATTTGTACCTTCTACATTCCCTGTCTAGTGCTGATTTTTGTTTCACTAACCATTCACGCTGTCCAATACTTAAGCCACTAACCTTTCAGTGAACCATGGTAAATTGAAGATCTGTTCCTTCAAACCAGTTCCCTGCCCTCTTTCTTGAGATCGGTTACTTTGCTGTTTCTACCAGTCTGTGAATAAACAAAGTGCAATTGACTGAACTCACTTGCATTATGCAGAGCTGTATCTCAATCTTTTACTACATTTCTGTCATGGATCAGTTTTAAGAAATCAGAGGATCAGTCCAAAATAGTGTTTTTTTTCCCCCTTGCAAGCCCTCATTTATTAAATCTTTAAGAAAAAAATGTAGGCAACGTCAGTGAACTTACGGTGAATTTTCTGATGTGTCAGCTAAATTGGTGAGACAGTGGAGCAGTGAGCTTAGTGCTTACTGATAACATGCTGGGCCGACCCCTGGGATTTTCTGAGGTCAGTCTCATTGCCTATTCACAGTGAGCTTCTGGCCCTAGTTGGATCTCCTGGAGTGGGACCTTCATGTCAGCAGGGTTGTGGGGGCAGAAGATAGCAGCTTTAAATAGCAGCTTTTAAAGGCTGCTATTTAAAGGAATTACGGGATATGGGGATAGGGCAGCAAAGTGGAGATGAGGTAGAAGACCAGCCATGATCTTATTGGATGGCCTACTCCTGCTCCTATTTCTTCTGTTCTTACGTTAAGGGGATTTTTACTTGTGGTGTTCAGAGCTATGCAGGGTTTTGATTGAGTATAAAAGGAGAAACTGTTTCCACTGGGAGGTGGGTCGGTAACCAAAGGATACAGATTTAAGCTAACTGGCAAAAGAACCAGAGCGGGGATGAGAATTTTTTTTTACACAGCCAGTTGTGATCGGGAATGCATTGCCAGAAAGGGTGGTGGAAGCAGATTCAATAGTAACTTTCAAAAGGTAATAGGATGTATACTTGAAAAGGTAAAAATTGCAGGACGATGGGGAAAGAGCAGGGGAGTACAACTAATTGAATCGCTCTTTCAAAGAGTCAGTCACGATGGACCATATGGCCTCGTCCTGTGCTGTATGATTCAGTTGCCAGTTTGTGATGACTCAGACCAGGTTCCATTAACAAAGATATCCCTGGGCCTTTAAGATATTTTGATAAGGTGACTGGAATTTCTCTTCAATAATACTGCCAGCTGTTAAGGCACTAAAATAAAGCCTTGGCTCTTCCCATCATAAGTTCTAGAATATAATTGGTATGAATCATTTTTTGAAACATACACATATGTATTCAGTATTTAGTGGAAACTACTTTGAAAATTTAAAATTAAAATGCGGCAGTAAAATTGGTAGTTCAGATTCTATCGGGGTTATTGAAATGCAAGCATGACCATCTAATGGATCATCATCCATGTGGCTTTTTGAGCTTTAAGCAGAAGGTGTCAGAAAAGTTAATATTGGTCCACCATAATAGATCTGACCTGTAGGTGGGTACTGAATAAATAATGTGCTGGAACAGATACTTGACCAACATGGTAAAGTGACAGAACTGAGTGTCAAGTTTCCTACTAACTAGCCAGTGCTAGGTGGGAAAAGAGATGGTGCTAAAGTGCCAACTATGATCTAACAGCATAAAATAAAATCCTTTCCCCATGACTAAGATCTCTAGCAGGAAATATCTCTTGTTAATAGATTGAAAAAGTACATCTGTACTAAGACCTGCAACAGCTTTACCTAATGGAGGCACTAGAGAGGTGATTATTTTCCAATATCTTTAAAAAAGGATCATCTGGCCATTTATGTTGTTGCTGTTTGTAGGACCTTGCTGTGCACAAATTGGCTGCCGCGTTTCCCTACATTATAACAGTGACTATACTTTAAACGTATTTCATTGGCTGGGAAGGGATAGGTTCGGAGGTCATCAATCAATTTTTATTTCTTTCAATCTTTCTTTCCTTCTTTCTCCATAGTAATCTGAAAGTTTTTACTTGATGACATAGTTGCCACACATAACATCAAGAACTGAGTAGTGAGTTCCTTCGATGTCTCACTTGGTAAAGATGGCACATAACTGAGTCATACAAACCATGGCATTTGAGTCCTGGTCTATACAGAGCTAAATGAGCTCAACTAGGATTGCAGCGAAGAAGTCAAAATTGGCCTCAGCATCAAAGAAAGGGACAATCAGCCAGGGTTCCAGTTTGGTCGTTATTCTGTGACTTCTATTGAAAGTGTGTACGCGGACATCAGCTGAGAATAAGATATCTTGCCCTTGATACTACTTAGGGTCGTGTAGCCTGCCAACTCTCACACATGAAGAATGACCATGCGTGAGATACCAGAAGATGCCCCACTCCTATGAAACTGTACCTCAGCACCCACAGATGAGGAAAGAATAAACATGGATGGGGTAAACATGGTGGGGTTTTCTTTTATAAAAGAAGGAACTAGGTATTGGTTCACAAGGAAATGATCAGAGAACCCAACGAGATTGAGGAAGCCTTTTGGTAGAATCAATACTAATTCAATTTAAAAGTCTAATGTCCTTTCTGACTAAATCCAAAGGACAGTGCTTACTAATACATTATTCCAAAACTATACCGTTGGTTGTCAATCCATCTTAGATTGCAGAACTTACAATACATTTGAACTGCACCGGTGCCACACATAGCTGGTCTTGCCAGATAAAATGAGGACACTTCACTGTTGTACTCTTCACACTCAGCGCATGATGCACTGCGAGTGCTTGAGGCATTGGGAATTGGATTATTGGTACCAGCAATTATTAAAAGGAGAAGAAAAATGCCTAGGGCAGAATGGCCCGTTCAAGGATTGGCCTCTGAAGGCTGAGCAATTGGAAGCGCAGCAATAAAGGCTGGCCCTGCTCGGGTCACTCAGGAACAATAGATAAATGTTTGTTCCTACCTTCCCTTGAAGCATCTGTTTGAAATAGGAGGACAGCAGAATTATAGGGAGCTGCCTTCATTTTATAAAATCTGGGCCTTAATGAGCCGTGGGCATAGCTCAGGCCCTTGCAACACACATTCTTGTGCACTCTGCACATAAGACACCAAGTGGGCCTCAGTGCCTGATAATACAGCACATTTTGGGTGCCACCAGTAACATTATTCATCCCACTGTGTAGTTAGCCACCCACTGCCACTATTTTGAATAGATTGTTTAACAATTATTCTATGTATTTACAGATATCTGGCAGATTAGAACTACCAGTGTCATTTGTGGGGGAGTATCAGTGTATATTCTCAAAGCAGTTCCCAGGCAAATGACACCACTTTTGCTACTAATTCTCAAGACTCTTATCCATAACAACAACAACTTGTATTTATATAGCGCCTTTAACATAGTAAAACGTCCCAAGGCGCTGTACAGGAGTATTTTAAGACAAAAAATTTGACATCGAGCCATATAAGGATAAATTAGGGCAGGTGACCAAAAGCTTGGTCAAAGAGGTAGGTTTTAAGGAGCGTCTTAAAGGAGGAAAGAGAGGTAGTGAGGCGGAGAGGTTTAGGCAGGGAATTCCAGAGCTTAGGGCCTAGGCAACAGAAGTCACGGCCACCAAAGGTTGAACGATTATAATCAGGGATGCTCAAGAGGGCAGAATTAGAGGAGTGCAGATATCTCGGGGGGTTGTGAGGCTGAAGGAGATTACAGAGATAGGAAGGGGCGAGGCCATGGAGGGATTTGAAAACAAGGATGAGAATTTTGAAAACGAGGTGTTGCTTAACCAGGAGCCAATGTAGGTCAGCGAGCAGAGGGGTGATGGGTGAACGGGACTTGGTGCGAGTTAGGACATGGGCAGCCGAGTTTTGGATGACCTCAAGTTTACATAGGGTGGAATGTGGGAGGCCAGCCAGGAGTGCGTTGGAATAGTCAAGTCTAGAGGTAACAAAGGCATGGATAAGGGTTTCAGCAGCGGATGAGCTGAGGCAAGGACGGAGACGGGTGATGTTACGGTGGTGGAAGCAGTCGGTCTTTGTTATGCTGCGGATATGTGGTCGGAAGCTCATTTCAGGGTCAAATATGACACCAAGGTTGCGAACAGTGTCGTTCAGCCTCAGACAGATGTTAGGGAGAGGGATGGAGTCAGTGGCTAGGGAACAGAGTTTGTGGCGGGGACCGAAAACAATGGCTTCGGTCTTCCCAATATTTAATTGAATAAAATTTTAGCTCTTCCAGAACTGTATGTCGATCAAGCAATCTGACAATTTAGAGACCGTGGAGGGGTCGATAGAAGAGGTAGAGCTGGGTGTCATCAGCGTACATGTGGAAACTGACACTGTGGGCTCGATTTTGCCAGGCCCGAGGAGGCGGGATTGGAGGCGTGTGAGGTGTTAAAATCGCGAAAAATAGCGGGCGGGCCCGATCCCGCCTCCATCCAACTTCCGAGCAATTTTCCCAAATGCGAGTTTTCTGACCCCATCTCCATCCTGCCTCCAAGAGGCGGGATAGGCCCTTAAGGCCCTTACCAACCAGTTAAGTGCCTCTATAATCCCATTTTGAGAGGCCTTTCTGATTTTAACACTTTTCCCACGTGCTTCACGTCTCCTCTGAAACACGCCAGTGAAACCTGGCGGCAGCACAAGTGGATTGCTTACTAACAGCTGCAGCTCCACCATTAAAAAGGAGTTTTCAGCAATCATCATTTGCAGGTGGCAGAACTTTGTTGTCTCAGGTCTGGGGGAACTTTTAGCAGGCATACCCATTGTTGTGGAAGTTTGGAGCCTGACACCCATCTCCAGTGTGACCTCCTGGGAAACCCCTCTCGCCACCTTGAATGAGTGCTTCCTCAACTGAGGCATATAGCAGAAGCATGGGAACCATTTATTTCCTTTCTTCCTGGACATCAGATTTGGACGAAGACCAACCGTGGCAGCAATAGATCCATGAACAACAGCACCACCAACAGCAGCAGCAACAACAGGAGCGCCAAGCTGCTGCTCACCCACCTGAAGCTGCACAGGCCAGAAAGCACCAGTGCGCGACCACATTTCTGCCCGGGATGCAAGGGACGCACTCCTCTTGGCCAGATTTGCTTAGCCTGCACAATCAAACACTTTTGTCTCGCACTGTTGAGGCTGCCGCGAAACACGAATTAAGGCTGAATCCATGTGTGGAAAACAAGAGACTTTTTTAAATAACTGCATGGTACAAAATGGCTGAACAGACTGCTCCCAGAATTCTCTGGAAAAATCCTGAGGCCCCGCCCACTCCTGCCTTAAAGGTAAGGTGCCTTAAAGGGAAGGTGCTCGATATTTTGTCCACGGACGGAAAAGTGGATAATGCCTGTTTAGGTGGCGATCCACCACACTGCATTAAAAGTTTTGCATATTGTGTGCACCTCCTATCCATATGAGCTTACTTTCTGTGTTAGGTGGACGTGGAACGGCCGGGCGTGGAGCAGCCGGGTGAACCGGCTTGAGGGCAGGTCGGCCGCGTGGAGGTGGACGAGCTACAGGGACCTGCTCACCGGGCTCCGAGTGTGCGGGCTTGAGTCGGTCAACTGACACTTTTTCGGTCCTGTTGCCCACTTGCAGGGCGAAAAATTTGTCCCCAGCCTGTAGCATCTTGTAGGGCCCATCGTACGGGGTTTGAAGGGGTCCGCGGTGGGCGTCGTGCCGGATGAAAACAAACCGTGCCTGGTGCAGGCTTAGTGGGACGTGTGAGGTGGATTCACCGTGTCGGGCAATGGGCACCGGGGCGAACTGCAGCGCCAGTGAGGCGAAGTCGTGGCGTTGCTGGTCGGCTGACCAGGGTGTCGTGGCAGTGGGCAGGAACTCGCCGGGTACGCGCAGCGGCTGACCGTACACGAGCTCTGCTGCCAATGCGTGGAGGTCTTCTTTAACCGCGGTGCACAGGCCGTGGAGGACCCACGGAAGTCGGTCGGTCCAGGCGCCGTCCTGGAGGCTGGCTCGAAGAGATGCCTTCAAGGAACTGAGGAACCGCTCACACAGTCCGTTGGCTTGGGAGTGGTACGCTGTGGTGCGGTGAATGGTCACCCCGAGATTGCGTGCGACGGCGGTCCAGAGTTCAGAGGTAAATTGCGGACCTCTGTCCGACGTCATGTCGGAGGGGACGTCGAACCGTGCGACCCAGGTGCTGACGAAGGCTCTGGCGATGTCGGCGGTGGTGGTAGAGGTCAGTGGAATTGCCTCGGGCCAGCATGTGGTGCGGTCAACGATGGTCAGCAAGTGCGTGTGGCCTTGCGACGGCGGCAGGGGCCCGACGATGTCCACGTGGATGTGGTCGAATCTCCGCGAGGGGACGGTAAACTCCTCGAGGGGTGCTTTCGTGTGTTGCTGTACCTTGGCCCGTTGGCAGGCTAGGCAGGAGTTGGCCCAAGTACACACATCCTTGCGAAGGCCGCGCCAGACGAAGCTGTTGGCTACCAATTTGATGGATGCGCGGGCGCCGGGGTGGGAGAGGTTGTGGAGAATGTCGAATACCCGGCGGCGCCAGGACGCTGGGACGACGGAACGAGGTTGACATAGGGATATGTCGCACTTGACCGTGACTGCGGTCGGGCCACAGGCGACGTCGGCCAGGCGTAGCCCTGGTAGGTTGGTGGGTGCGGAGAGCAGATCAGGGTCGGTGATCTGGTCTGCTGCGAGTTGAGCGTAGTCGACTGCCAGGTGTGCGGCGTGGATGGCGGGGCGGGAGAGGCAGTCGGCTACCACATTGTCTCGGCCGGAGACGTGTTGGATGTCCATGGTGAACTCAGACACTGCCGCGAGCTGGCGCTGCTGCCTGGCGGACCAGGGGTCGGTTGTCTTTGCCATTGCGAATGTCAGGGGCTTGTAGTCGACAAACGCAGTGAAGGGGTGGCCCTCAAGCAAAAACCGGAAATGGTGGACCGCCAGGAACAGCGCGAGGAGCTCGCGGTCGAAGGTGCTGTACTTGACCTCCGGGGGGCGTAGTTGGCGGCTGAAGAAGTCAAGTGGTTGCCAGGCGCCATCGACCCACTGCTCATACACGGCGCCGACCGCGTGGTCGGAGGCATCCCTGGTGAGCGCTACCCTGGCATTGGGCCGTGGGTGCGCGAGCAGGGTGGCGTTATCGAGTGCGGTCTTGGTAGAGTCGAAGGCGGCGGACGTGTCTGCCGTCCATTCGACCGCCATCTTGCCGCTCCTGCCCCGGAGGGCTTCATACAGGGGCCTCATGAGGGACGCCGCTTTGGGGATGAAGCAGTTATAGAAATTCACCATCCCGAGGAACTCCTGAAGGCCTTTGATGGTGGTGGGGCGGGGAAATTGTTGGACGGCCTGCACCTTGGTGGGCAGGGGAATGGCCCCAGCATGGGTGATGTGGTGGCCGAGGAAGTCCATCTTGTCCAGGCTGAACTGGCATTTGTCTGGGCTGAGGATGAGCCCGTGGTCGCTGAGGCACACGAACAGGATGCGAAGGTGTTCGAGGTGTTCCTGCTTGGAGGAACTGGCTACCAGGATGTTGTCCAGGTAGACGAACAGGAACTTCAGGTCCCGAAGGACCGAGTCCATGAGCCGTTGGAATGCCTGGGCCACGTTTTTGAGGCCGAAGGGCATCCGCAGGAACTCTAACAGGCCGAAGGGGGTGATTACGGCCGTCTTGGGGACGTCTGCGGGGTGGACGGGGACTTGGTGGTAGCCGCGCACCAGGTCGACCTTGGAAAAGACTCAGCGGCCGGCTAGTCTAGCCAAGACGTCCTAAATGTGCGGCACGGGGTACCAATCAGGGGTGGTGGCATCATTGAGGCGATGTGGAGTAGGGAGGCCCAGGGACTGTTGGAGCGGCGGATGATGCCGAGCTGTTCCATGGTGGCAAACTCGGTCCGCGCGATCTCCAGTTTGGTCGGGTCCAGCCTGCGGGCGTGGGCATACACTGGGGGGCCTGTGGTGGGGATGAAGTGTTCCACCCCGTGTTTGGTGGCCTCCGCGGAGAAGGTCAGATTGGTAAGGGCCCGGAATTCGGCCAGGAGTGCCGAGTCGTCATCTGTGGCCCGGGCGTGGCACTGTGACGCCATGTCGGTGGGTTGACGGGGCGCCATGGCGCCCAGGATGGGGGACATGGTGTTCATGTCCACGAGGCGGTGATGGGGTGATCTCTACCAGTAGGCCGTGGGCGCACAGGAAATCTGCGCCGATGAGAGGGGAGAGCACCTTGGCAGTGATGAACTCCCAATGGTAGCGGCGACCAGCGAGTTCGAGGGTGACTGTCCGGGTGCCAAACGTCCGGATTTCCGAGCCGTTAGCAGCAGCCAGCACCGGTCCTCGTTCGCCCTTTTGGATGTCGAGGGAGGAGGCCGGGATGATGCTGTGCTGAGCCCCAGTGTCGCACAGGAACCGGCGGCCGGTTTTGTCATCCGTGACGAACAGCAGGGAGCCCGCGTGGCCCACGGCCATCGCGGGGGCTGGTACGGGGGCGGACTTGAAAGAGCAGGGAGGTGTGCACCGTTGTGCCCTGGCGCCGAACCGTGCGTGGTAGTAACAGTGGCCCGGGTTAGTGGGGCGTGAAGGCCCCGTGGGCCTGGTGGCAGGCCCTTGTGGCCGCATGGTGGCCGGTGAGGGGCGCGCCCAGGCATTGGCTGCCAGGTCCGGAGTGACATCGCGGCTGGAGTGAGCGGACAGCAGCTTGTCGGCCTCATCGGCCAGGGCTTCCAGGTTCATGAGGCCGGACGCCATGATCGCTGGGTGGATGCTGAGAGGGAGCTGGCGGATGAACAGCGTGCGGAAGAGGGATCCGGGTGGGCTCTCGTCGGTGAGGGAGAGCATGTGGGAGAGGAGGTCTGACGGTGAGGCATCACCGAGGCCTGGAAGGTCGAGGAGGTGGCAGTTTCGCTGATATGCCGAGGCCGTAAATTTTTTAAGGAGCGCTGTCTTGAGATGTGCGTACTTGCCTTCCTCTGGTGGGTTCTGCAGCGCTGTCCAAACCTTCGAAACTGCGGCGCTACCGAGTGATGTGACAAGGTAGTCGTACTTCGTCCCATCTGTGGTGATGTTTCGCAGCCGGAAGCGAGATTCAGCTTGGAGAAACCAGCCTTCGGGCTGGTTTTCCCAAAACTCCGGCAGTTTCACGGAAACTGCGTTCGTGTCCGCCATTGCAGTGCTCGGAATACGTTCTGAGCGTCGGGGTCACCAATGTTGAGGCTGCCACGAAACACGAATTAAGACTGAATTCATGTGTGGAAAACAAGAGACTTTTTAAATAACTGCATGGTACAAAATGGCTGAACAGACTGCTCCCAGAATTCTCTGGAAAAATCCTGAGGCCCCGCCCACTCCTGCCTTAAAGGTAAGGTGCCTTAAAGGGAAGGTGCTCGATATTTGTCCACGGACGGAAAAGTGGATCATGCCCGTTTAGGTGGCGATCCGCCACAGCACCTTCTTATCAGACCATCGACAATGGCCAAGAACCTACAGATACCTATCACTCTGACCACCATACTGACAATTGCAAGTCATCCTAAGCCCTCAGTGTGGAAGTCCCATTAGCGATATGACAGATGCCACAACTGCAACAGTTGCCATCAGAATTTTTTATTTACAATAACCAACTGATGGCTTTTCACCATTAAACATGACATTTCACCCAAGTGACTACCCTTGTGACTACTTGTGCATTATCTTCCTCTTACGCGTGCTCCTACATGGTGCTTCCCCTGTGGCTTCAGCAGATGTGGAGGCCCCTTGCTCACTTTCTTGCTGCTCCTGTCTCGACACCTTTGGCGGGCGTCCTCTGGGGTTGCGAGCCTGTGAGGGCTCAGCAACAGTCTGCTGCTCCTGCGGCTGTGCAGGGGTTGAGACGCCGATCTCAGTTGGGTGAGGACTCTGGTGGGGCTCTGACCGAGGGCTCTGCAGTGGCATGGTCGTGTGAGCGCTTGGAGAGGAGCCCCCACTTCCTTGTTGTCTGCCACCAACATCCCTCTCATGGGTCAGCCCCACTTCAGAGCTAGCAAGTGGCTGGACAGCACCTTGCTGCACTTCAGGGGGGCCATGAGGACCCGTTTCTGTACTGGAAGTCCTACTCCTGAGGACTTGCCTGACGGTCTGGTTTGTTTGCTCAATAGCTAACCATTGCTCCTCAAGAGATGTCAGTCTATGCTGAACAATGACCATGTTTTCCATACCCTGGTGACTACGCTCCTCGATGGACGTAGCCATCCTCTCCTCTACCGTAGCCATCCTCTCCTCTACGGTAGCCAGCCTTACCATGGAGATAGCCATCCTTTCCACGGAGGTTGCCATCCTTTCTGCGGTGATGCGTTCATGCTCCAGCGCCTCCACAAAGGCTCTGCTCATGTTAGCGATGGACTCCTCCATTCGCTCCACACTCGCAGCGACCCTGGAGACAAAACCTACCAGAGACTCCTGCATCTGTTCCTGGAGTTCCAGCACCGCTGATCTTGTGGATGGACCCGGAGGCAGAGGGTCGACATGCAGCTGAGCCGAGCTGGCAGAGTCCTGCACCCTCCGACTAGGACTATCCACTGCTGTCCCTGTCTCCACCATCTGCTGATGCTCACTTGTGAGCTGTGATACACCAGGTGACAACACTACACTATCTCGCGAAGGTACCACCGAGGTGTGAGTGTCTGCGCTGGTGCTGGGTGCACTGAAATCTGCTGACGCTGCGCCCTCAGAGGTTGCAGCTTCCTCTGAGGTGTCTGGAGGCTCAGGCTGTTCCTCCTGGATAGTGGGGACGGGGGCTTTCGATGGTCCTTTGGGGGAGTAAAGGAAAGAGTCAGAGATGTGAGGCCAAGGTTACATGCACATTGAATATTGCAGATGATCATAAGTCAATCTGTTAGAGCATCAGAATCATTATCAGTGACTCATGCAATGTCAATGAGAGAGATGAAAAACTATTCTGTCACCAGCTTGCTCTGATGCACCCATCTGTCCGTCCCCCACTTGCGCATCGTCCTCCACTCCCACAATCTCCAGGGCCGCCTCCTCCCAGGGGCTGAGCTGGGCTACTGAGGGTGGCCCTCCTCCTGTCCTCGCTTTTTCCCTCTTATTGTGGGCTCTCTTTTCCTGCAAAGAGGGAGACAAGTGGAGTTTGCGTGAGAATAGAGAATCCATAGCATAGATGCCTAGAAGGAGACAAAGTTTCAGTGAGGTGGCAAGACCAAGGGCCCTCCCTGTGTGTTATAACTTGTTTTCATAGCATCACAGCGATGGGGAGTGTGAGGGCTGCATAGTCGAATAGTTAAGTGAATGTGAACATACAGAGAGAGGGAATGGGTAAGAGTGCAGGGATGTCAGTGTCAAGTGGGATGTGGAGGAAGAGGTTGTCAAAGCTGAGTGCTGGTGAGGAGAGGCAATGGGGATCAGATTGAGGGTGATGGGAAAGTCATACTTACTTTTCCAGTGCGCAGAAGGTCATGAAACCTCTTCCTGCACTGCAGCCAGGTTCTGTGGCACATAGATAAGGAGTTGACCTCCTGGGTCACTTGCATCCACACAGCCTTCGTCTGCTGGGGAGGCTTCTTCCTCCCTGAAGAAGGGAAGAGCACCTCCTTATTCCCTCTTGCTCCCTCCACCAGAGCTTGCAGGGCGGCGTCATCAAACCTCGGTGCAGAATTAGGTCTACTGCTGGACATTTTGCCTGGAAGAAACTTTCAGAGCAAAGGCCAAAAGGTTTGCAGTCTGTAGAAAAAGCAAGGCTGCTTGCAGGCCTTAAATCCAGCAGCATTGAGATGTCATCGGAGGCGAGTTTCAGAATGGAAAGACTAATTGGGCCAGGGGTTCCCATACGCTGGAAATCAATTGCCCAATTAGGGGAAAATCGCATATTTTTCCCACATCAAATTGGAGTCGGGTGGCTAACACGAAACGCGGATGACACGCCCCCAGCCCGCCCCAATGACAAAATCGAGCCCTGTGTTTTCGGATGATGTCGCCAAGGGGCAACATGTAGATGAGAAATAGGAGGGGGCGAAGGATAAATCCTTGTGGTACACCAGAGGTAACGATGCGGGAGCGGGAAGAGAAGCCGTTGCAGGTGATTCTCTGGTTACGATTAGATAGATAAGAATGGAACCAGGCGAGTGCAGTCCCACCCAGCTGGACGACGGTGGAGAGGCGTTGGAGGAGGATGGAGTGGTCAACCCGTGTCAAAGGCTGCAGACAAGTCAAGAAGAACGAGGAGGATAGTTTACCTTTGTCACAGTCACAACGGATGTCATACAAAATTTAGCAACCAACAGTAATCATTTGGCATTTTTCGTGCGACAAGAAATTACTTTCAATGGTCTTGTTTTCTCCCTGGTTTAATGAATACTTATATCAAAATAAAACTAAAATATCTTCCAATGTAAATGCAGTTCAGCAAGTCCTGACAAACATTCAGTGGGCAGATGGCCGAAATTTGTGGTTTTGTGCACAAAATCAAGCTGCAAGACAATGCACAGATGGGTGCAATACCTGGTTTGTTTTGGCTGTCTAAAAGATGGCTGATGCACAGAAATTGCATTTTTTGCCTCAAACTATGGGCTGTATGAAAGCTAGGGTTGAGGGGTCTTGGACACTGTTGAACTACTACCATGAGGCAAACTTGCATGCTATTTTTGTTTTTGCATTTTTTTTCCTTCTTTTTACAAGATTCATAGTGGGAACACTCGGGGCTGATTACTAGTTAGCTGCAACCACCATGCTTACTCCCTGATCACTTGCAGATAAGGGAACCAGTGGAGGGTGGGTATGAAGTTCTGACTGAATTAGTCACTCTAATTATAGGACTGCTGTGCAGCCATGGAGCTGAGAAGGTGAATTGAACAGTTCTTCCTTGGTCAGGCTGGGTGGGGTTGATTGCATGGTTGGGTGATTCAGAGCAAGCACACCCTCAATAAAGAGCAATGATCTATATTAACTGTGTCCAATGGTTTTACCCCTCAATAAGGCTAAAATCATATGGAGAGTGACAGCACACGGGTGGCTGGTATTTCCTGGCTTTGAATTAATGAAATACAGCACTGACTGACTGAAAGCTGTTCAAGTAGTCAGCAAGTTCATGTCTCAAAGATCGATGACTTTCTTTACTCAAGAACTCTCCATTCAGATATTATCTTTACGTATTTCACTGCCAGCAAAATAAAATCATAAAGTTTAACTTCTCATTCTGGAGACTGAAGTTCACTATGTCCCCGGGTAATAATAGGAAGTTAGCACATGACACGATATCGTTCAGGAGTAGGATCATTGTAGTCCTTTCATTGTAGAGTGTCGCCTTGTAGTTGCATCTATTTATGTCACAGTTGAAATAGTTGCAGTAAAAATTGCTCATTTCATGTGACTTTATAGAAGGTTTTACATTTGTTTGTAGTTTTTTAAAATTTAAACTACATTTTTTGAATATAGAAATAGCTACAACTATAACTGGAAGGCTGTTCAATAAAAGAATCAATCCACATTCCAATCACAACTCCTATCCATCTCACACAATTCTTTTGTGCTTATGTTGGGGGTGAGGAAATAGCAATATGTGGTAAACATGAGCTTTGATCTTCCTGCCCCCAAAATGATAGCCTGTTAAATGCCTTTCACTTTTATTTTTGAAAACGTGTACATTGCTTTATAGGGCTGGTTTTCTGACTTTGACTACTGACAGGGAGCCTCACCCACTGGGAGCACAGATCGGAAATTCGGGCACCACTCCAAACATGACCCCTTTCATGTAAACTTCATCCTTGAGTGGGTGTCATTTTAAGTTAACTTCAGATATTTTGCATTGCCGGTTTTTGAACATTTTGATCACTGAAGCAGGGAGTCTAAACTTTTTTGCCTTCATGGGCAGCATAGATACAAACCATAGATCCTTGGGAGCCTCATATAATCACTGTTCCCATCAGTTTGTATGTGCCTTAAGTTACTGATTATGAATAGATCGTGGTGCTCCAATTTAGGATTTATCTCAATGGAGGCGACATTGATAAATACAGTCCTTCCAAACTTCAAGTCCAACAAGATGTAAATAATAGACCAGCAAATAAAAAATATAATACAATATAAAAAAAATAAGAGTTTCGACCACAGATTGGACAATTGTTCTAACAATTGAGCATTTCAATGGATTCAGAGTTTGAGTTCCCATTTGGCATTGTAGGATTTGATAGAGGTGTTTAAAATCATGAAGGGTTTAGATAGAGTAAGTAAAGAGAAACTGTTTCCAATGGCTGAAGGGTCGATAACCAGAGGGCACAGATTTAAGGTGATTGGCAAAAAAAACAGAGGCGACATGAGGAAAAACTTTTTTTACGCAACGAGTGGTTAGGATTTGGAATGCACTGCCTGATAGGGTGGTGGATACAGATTCAATAGTAGCCTTCAAAAGCAAATTGGATAAATACTTGAAGGTGAAAAATAGCAGGGATATGGGGAAAGAGCAGGGGAGTGGGACTAACTGGATTGCTCTTCGAAAGAGCTGGCGCAGACTCGATGGGCCGAATGGCCTCCTTCTCTGCTCTACTATTGTATGATTCTATGATTCTATAATTTAACAATTCATCCTCTCTTGGTCCAAATATGAAGCTGGCTGGAAGTCTAAATTTCAAGACACAAATCAAATGGGTGGTACTTGTATTAGCAAAAACAATTATCTTAACTTCTACATTATATGTTGATCCAATCTAATACATCAATACCAATGTAACCCTTTCTCCCCACCAATCAATTTGAGTATAGAACACTATTATAGTAGAAACAATAGCAAACCATCAAAAGGGATAAACACTTCATGAAGAAAGTGTTTGGCAAACTGTTTTGTGCTTGTTCACAAAGGCGCAACACCATGATGCCAATTGTATTCATACACATTGAGGACCACTTACAGGATCATTTACCCTACCAATCAGGGCAGAGTCCTTCACCCATAATAGACAGGACTTAAGGGCAGGAAGCTCTTGCTCAGAATAGACAACAACTGCATTAAAAACAGTCCAATGTAAATACATGCAAATAATTGGGTTGCTTTGCGTCTCTCCTTAGCGTCCCCGGGGGTGCTAACAGGGTGCAAATGCCCTAGCGCCCGGGCGTGGCGCCGCTAACGCCTCCCGCAAAATTTAGCAGGAGGTTAGTGGCGGCAGTAGCCGGTAGTGCCACGCGCCTCTGCACCGCCGGTGATGATGACATCATCGGCGTGCACAGCGCCCCGTTTGTGCCCCAGCTGCAAACTTCCCTTGCACCCCCTGACCTCTGTGCGACAGGATCAGGGGACGGTTTTGCAGCGGTGGTAGCGGGCGGCGGCACAATTTAAAGGGCAGGTGCCGGGCGACCATTTTTATTTTGGCCGACTGCCAACACCTGCCCCCCTTTCACATTTGTATGCGGGGCGCCGGCCGCGATCGCTCAGCCCGGCACTCCTCTTGAGTGCCAGGCTGTTTCCACGACACCCCGGTGGTCCAGCAGGGCCCCGGTGCGTGCAGTGCTAGGCTCCTCCCCTTTAATCAGGGGAGGAGGCCTGCAATGATGTGGCGCTACAGCAACATAGCGCCGCGACATTAAGTAGTAGCGCCCCAAGAAGGAGTTGGAGCGTTTCCAGTAGCGCTCCACCTCGTACTGAATTTACGGGGTGGGGGTGCTAACATTTTCAGGGCGCTAAAATTAGCACCCCAGCGAGGTTAGCGCCCCAAAATGGGCGCCACCAAATTTTTCCCCAATTGGATTATAAAGGAAGACCTCTGAGAAGACAGAAAATGCGGGCCAGGCAGCATACGTGGAGAAAGAAAGGGAGTTAACGTTTCAGGTCGAGATGCTGCCTGACCTGCTGAGTATTTCCTGCTTTTATTTCAGATTTCCAGCATCCGTTCACATAGGGAAGAGGAAGACGCAGAAGAGGAGGAAGCGGAAGGAAGGAGGCAACCCAGACAGCCCCTTTCTGGCCAGGATATCCGGGATGGAATCATCCGCCTGCGGTACCAGAGGACACAACCCCAATTCTCCTTTCAACATTTGTTCTACACCTTACCTTCCCTCTGTCACTGACCATCACAGCGTCCTTTTGGTCACAATGTTGAAATAAAAGCCACCGCAAAGTAAACTTCCCAATCCAACTTTATACATCTATCCATCCAATCTGACATCAAGAAATCAATTAATCACCCTTATGCATTCCCTTAGTGACTGTCTTGCATGTGCCATTGCCTATCCTACTGATGTCATGCAGTGCTACCCCAGTGGCTGCAGCATGCCTGGTGGAAGGCTGTTGACTTTCAGTGGGCGACACTGCAGATGGCCTTGCAGGACAACCTCAAGGAGCTGGTGGCTGGAAGTCTTCTTCTTCTTCTTCTTCACTCTCCTCTCCCTCTTCTTGGTTAACCACTGGCTGGGCAGGCTGGATTTCTTGGGTGTGTGAAATGAGGAAGGCCCAAGAGTAGGGTTGTGATGAGGAGAGGGCAGGGAAGCAAGAGCTGCATGAAGGCAGTTCCCTTTTAAGGGATAGACACTGCTTTCTACTGCTTTCTACTGCTTTAAGACAACGCTGCTCTTGCTTCAGGGATGCTACCGCCATGCTACATTGGGCCTCTCGCTGAGACTACCCCCTAATTTAAATTGGCAGGCAGCACCAAATACCAGTGCTGCCTGCGCTATTACTTCGAGCGGCCGTTAAATTCGGCCCACGGTGGCACCAGCAGATTCCCGGCCTATTCCAATTTCTCGGCCATGATGTCTTTATTTTAAGGGATTTACCCCATCCCCCTTTATTCTACCCACAAATAAATTGTAAGGTCCCAGCAGACAAAAGCTACCCTCAGCAGCCCTGACTCACGATACCTCGATAACATCCACATATGTTGGCTCAGCACAACACAATCATAGAATTATTGAGGCTGCCGCGAAACACGAATTAAGGCTGAATCCATGTGTGGGAAACAAGAGACTTCTTTAATCCACCTGCATGGTACAAAATGGCTGAACAGACTGCTCCCAGAATTCTCTGGAAAATCCTGAGGCCCCGCCCACTCCTGCCTTAAAGGCAAGGTGCTCGATATTTTGTCCACGGACGGAGAAGTGGATAATGCCCGTTTAGGTGGCGATCCGCCACACAGCTCCCCCCAAAATCCGCTTAGGAGGTGTGAACGAGACGGTGTGGCGGTCTGATGGGCCGGCCGGAGCGGCTCTTGTAGGACGCCGGTGGACGTGGAACGGCCGGGCCTGGAGCAGCCGGGTGAACCGGCTTGAGGGCAGGTCGGCCGCGTGGAGGTGGACGAGCTACAGGGACCTGCTCACCGGGCTCCGAGTGTGCTGGCTTGAGTCGGTCAACCGACACTTTTTCGGTCCTGTCGCCCACTTGCAGGGTGAAAAATTTGTCCCCAGCCTGTAGCAACTTGTAGGGCCCGTCGTACGGGGGTTGAAGGGGTCCACGGTGGGCGTCGTGCCGGACAAAAACAAACCGTGCCTGGTGCAGGCTTAGTGGGACGAGTGAGGTGGGTTCGCCGTGTCGGGCAATGGGCACCGGGGCGAACTGGAGCGCCGGTGAGGCGAAGTCGTGGCGTTGCTGGTCGGCTGACCAGGGTGTCGTGGCGGTGGGCAGGAAATCGCCGGGTATGCACAGCGGCTGACCGTACACGAGCTCTGCTGCCGATGCGTGGAGGTCTTCTTTAACCGCGGTGCGCAGGCTGAGGAGGACCCACGGAAGTCGGTCGGTCCAGGCGCCGTCCTGGAGGCTGGCTCGAAGAGATGCCTTCAAGGATCTGTGGAACCGCTCACACAGTCCGTTGGCTTGGGGGTGGTACGCTGTGGTGCGGTGAATGGTCACCCCAAGATTGCGTGCGACGGCGGTCCAGAGTTCAGAGGTAAATTGCAGACCTCTGTCCAACGTCATGTCGGAGGGGACGCCGAACCGTGCGACCCAGGTGCTGACGAAGGCTCTGGCGATGTCGGCGGTGGTGGTAGAGGTCAGTGGAATTGCCTCGGGCCAGCGTGTGGTGCGGTCAACGATGGTCAGCAAGTGCGTGTGGCCTTGCGACGGCGGCAGGGGCCCGACGATGACCACGTGGAGGTGGTCGAATCTCCGCGAGGGGACGGTAAACTCCTCGAGGGGTGCTTTCGTGTGTTGCTGTACCTTGGCTCGTTGGCAGGCTAGGCAGGAGTTGGCCCAAGTAAGCACATCCTTGCAAAGGCCGCGCCAGATGAAGCGGTTGGCTACCAATTTGATGGATGCGCGGGCGCCGGGGTAGGAGAGGTTGTGGAGAATGTCGAATACCCGGCGGCGCCAGGACGCTGGGACGACGGGCCGAGGTTGACATAGGGATATATCGCACTTGACCGTGACTGCGGTCGGGCCACAGGCGACATCGGCCAGGCGTAGCCCTGGTAGGTTAGTGGGTGCGGAGAGCAGATCAGGGTCGGTGATCTGGTCTGCTGCGAGTTGAGCGTAGTCGACTGCCAGGTGTGCGGCGTGGATGGCAGGGCGGGAGAGGCAGTCGGCTACCACATTGTCTCGGCCGGAGATGTGTTGGATGTCCGTGGTGAACTCGGACACTGCCGCGAGCTGGCGCTGCTGCCTGGCGGACCAGGGGTCGGTTGTCTTTGCCATTGCGAATGTCAGGGGCTTGTGGTCGACAAATGCAGTGAAGGGGTGGCCCTCAAGCAAAAACCGGAAATGGCGGACCACCAGGAACAGCGCGGTCAAAGGTGCTGTACTTGACCTCCGGGGGGCGTAGTTGGCGGCTGAAGAAGGCAAGTGGTTGCCAGGCGCCGTCGACCCACTGCTCATACACGGCGCCGACCGCGTGGTCGGAGGCGTCCGTGGTGAGCGCTACCCTGGCCGTGGGTGCGCGAGCAGGGTGGCGTTGGCGAGTGCGGTCTTGGTGGAGTCTAAGGCGGCGGACGCATCTGCCATTCATTCGATCGCCATCTTGCCGCTCCTGCCCCGGAGGGCTTCATACAGGGGCCTCATGAGGGACGCCGCTTTGGGGATGAAGCGGTTATAGAAATTCACCATCCCGAGGAACTCCTGGAGGCCTTTGATGGTGGTGGGGCGGGGAAATTGTTGGACGGCCTGCACCTTGGTGGGCAGGGGAATGGCCCCAGCATGGGTGATGTGGTGGCCGAGGAAGTCGATCTTGTCCAGGCCGAACTGGCATTTGGCTGGGCTGAGGATGAGCCCGTGGTCGCTGAGGCGCCCGAACAGGATGCGAAGGTGTTCGAGGTGTTCCTGCTTGGAGGAACTGGCTACCAGGATGTCGTCCAGGTAGACGAATAGGAACTTCAGGTCCCGAAGGACCGAGTTCATGAGCCGTTGGAATGCCTGGGCCGCGTTTTTGAGGCCGAAGGGCATCCGCAGGAACTCGAATAGGCTGAAGGGGGTGATTACGGCCGTCTTGGGGACGTCTGCGGGGTGGACGGGGACTTGGTGATAGCCGCGCACCAGGTCGACCTTGGAAAAGACTGAACGGCCGGCCAGTCTAGCCGAGAAGTCCTGAATGTGCGGCACGGGGTACCGATCAGGGGTGGTGGCGTCGTTGAGGCGGCGGTAATCCCCGCAGGGGCGCCAACCTCCGCCTGGTTTGGGAGCGATGTGGAGTGGGGAGGCCCAGGGACTGTTGGAGCGGCGGATGATGCCGAGCTGTTCCATGGTGGCAAACTCGGTCCGCGTGATCTCCAGTTTGGCCGGGTCCAGCCTGCGGGCGTGGGCGTAAACTGGGGGGCCTGTGGTGGGGATGAAGTGTTCCACCCCGTGTTTGGCGGCCTCCACGGAGAAGGTCGGATTGGTAAGGGCCGGGAATTCGGCCAGGAGTGCCGAGTAGTCATCCGTGGCCCGGGCGTGGCACTGTGACGCCATGTCGGCGGGTTGACGGGGGGCCATGGCGCCCAGGATGGGAGACATGGTGTTCATGTCCACGAGGCGGTGACGAGGGATGTCTACCAGTAGGCCGTGGGCGCACAGGAAATCTGCGCCGATGAGAGGGAAGAGCACCTTGGCAGTGATGAACTCCCATCGGTAACGGCGACCAGCGAGGTCGAGGGTGACTGTCCGGGTGCCATACGTCCGGATTTCCGAGCCGTTAGCAGCAGCCAGCGCCGGTCCTTGTTCGCCCTTTTGGATGTCGAGGGAGGAGGCCGGGATGATGCTGTGCTGAGCCCCAGTGTCGCACAGGAACCGGCGGCCGGTTTTGTCATCCGTGACGAACAGCAGGGAGCCCGCGTGGCCCATGGCCATCGCGGGGGCTGGTACAGGGGCGTACTTGAAAGAGCAGGGAGGTGTGCACCGTTGTGCCCTGGCGCCGAACCGTGCGTGGTAGTAACAGTGGCCCGGGTTAGTGGGGCGTGAAGGCCCCGTGGGCCTGGTGGCAGGTCCTTGCGGCCGCGTGGTGGCCGGTGAGGGGCGCGCCCAGGCATTGGCTGTCAGGTCCGGAGTGACGTCGCGGCTGGAGTGAGCGGACAGCAGCTTGTCGGCCTCATCGGCCAGGGCTTCCAGGTTCGTGAGGCCGGACGCCACGATCGCTGGGTGGATGGTGAGAGGGAGCTGGCTGATGAACAGTGTGCGGAAGAGGGATCCGGGTGGGCTCTCGTCGGTGAGGGAGAGCATGTGGGAGAGGAGGTCTGACGGTGAGGCATCACCGAGGCCTGGAAGGTCGAGGAGGTGGCAGTTTCGCTGATATGCCGAGGCCATAAATTTTTTAAGGAGCGCTGTCTTGAGATGTGCGTACTTGCCTTCCTCTGGTGGTTTCTGCAGCGTTGTCCAAACCTTCGAAACTGTGGCGCTACCGAGTGATGTGACGAGATAGTCGTACTTCGTCCCATCTGTGGTTCTGCTTCGCAGCCGGAAGCGAGATTCGGCTTGGAGAAACCAGGGTTCGGGCTGGTTTTCCCAAAACTCCGGCAGTTTCACGGAAACTGCGTTCGTGTCCGCCATTGCAGTGCTCGGAATACGTTCTGAGCATCGGGGTCACCAATGTTGAGGCTGCCGCGAAACACGAATTAAGGCTGAATCCATGTGTGGGAAACAAGAGACTTCTTTAATCCAACTGCATGGTACAAAATGGCTGAACAGACTGCTCCCAGAATTCTCTGGAAAAACCCTGAGGCCCCGCCCACTCCTGCCTTAAAGGTAAGTTGCCTTAAAGGCAAGGTGCTCGATATTTTGTCCACGGACGGAGAAGTGGATAATGCCCGTTTAGGTGGCGATCCGCCACAGAATCATGTTAAAGCAGCGATTCAGATGACGAGACAGTTCAGGACCATCCTACCATACAGGCTGGGCAAAGTCTTCAAGATTGTCACAGTCTGCTGTATCCTCACACAACTTTGTTATTCAATGAGGCCTCAATATGGAGTACCTGGAGCAGGACGACAACCAACGGCAGCAAGGAGATGACCAAGATGAGCAGGAAAGCTGAAGATGCAGCTACTGGAGTATTTTTGCCAGCTGCTAAAGCCGTACAGCAGCCTTTCATTGACCATACCTGCTTGTAAGTGACACAAACAGCTATTGCATCAAGAGTCATAGAGGTGGTCTCCCCACATAGTCACATCGCTGTCAAAAGATATGCCTACATTACCTTGAGCTCCACCTCAACTGTCAACGATCTCATTCTTGTCTCCTGCCGATACATTTATATTATCCAACACCAATAACAAGAACGGTCTCTGAACACGATACAATTTTTTGGATAGAATACTTGGGGAAAATCTAGACTTAGTGCTTACCAGTGATCCTGAAATAGTATCAGACCTCCATGTGGGGGAATATCTGGCCAACAGTGATCACAACATTAAGAGATATAAGTTGATTAACCAGGTTGTTGCTGCTGATAATTTCATGCTAGTGCTGGATCTTAGGAGAGCTAAATTTGTAGCAATGAGAGATTATTTGGGCACGGT
The DNA here is from genome assembly GCA_030390025.1 of Squalus acanthias. Taxonomy (NCBI): domain Eukaryota; kingdom Metazoa; phylum Chordata; class Chondrichthyes; order Squaliformes; family Squalidae; genus Squalus; species Squalus acanthias. The sequence goes on along the minus strand of CM059436.1, from coordinate 79,955,026 downwards.
TGATTGGAAGATGATGCTGGATTAGATGGAGCAGGTCTGATGATGTCACTCATGACGCATTTTAAGCCGGGATCCTTAAAGTGACCCTGGCCACATTAAATTTTAAGTTCAGTCTAACATAGTGGGTGTTTAATCTTTACTGTACAATCATATAATAAAAGTTATATGTGAGTGACAAAGACATATTTCAATAAAATTATCATTAAGTAATATGACTCCATCTACAAATATGATCAAGATCATAATTTAAAAAGTACATTAATTTTGAAGTTATTGGTGCTTTAGTCACAAATTTATAGACTTTTGTATCAGTAACTAGTACAAATAAAAGATGTGTATGTATAGGTAATACATAAAATTAAGCAGATTTTAAATGTAATTGTAAAGGGGTGGATTTACAATCTTATTGAAGTTCAGCGGAAGAGCTGCGGAATCCCTGACAAACAGTGTAAGTGGTGGTTATGTGTTTCTGGGATTTCCGCAGCTCTTCCGTTGAAGTTAACAATGGACAAGTGGGAGAACCTCCACAGAAATTAACCATAAAGTCTTAGACTGAAAAATTAATTTAGTCATATTCAGGGACTGAAAGCAAATTGAACCAGTGAAATGAGTGATGAGAATAAAATTGTTACACATTAAATCAAGCCATCAACTGTAACTGGACAATCACAGTATACTGTGAGAAAAAACCTGATCAGAAACAACAGAAAAATGTATTTAAATGGTATGTGTTATTTTTTATAGTGCAGATTATAATTCACTGCAATTACTGTTGAGTTGGAAGGCAACAGCCGAGAATGGCCAGTGAAAAAATAACATTTACCAGAAGCTTTTCAAGTAGTACAGAATTTTCATCAATCTGTTAGCTGATGTAATCAACATGTTTTATTTTGGTTTGTTTTTCATGGTGTCAAGTAATCAGCTAGAGCAATGGCCATGGAACTCATGCCTTAGATTGACAGACGTGGTTCCCGAACTGTGTGAATCCCGTGGCCAGGCAGGGAAATTTAAAAAGTAGAGGGGAAAAGGCTCTTAAGTGCTGGAAAATGCCTCATAATGATTTCAATTGGGTCCCCCGTCGCTGCAGATCGGGTCGGCTCCAGGCTGACAGACGCGCCTGTGGGAAAGGCGCATGGGAGCGAGTTGACAGCAGGTTCCCAACCCACTGTCAAAAAAAAACAACTTTCCCACCCGACCCAGCACCGATCACGCCCGCTACCACCCCGGAAAATTCAGCCCCGTGTTTTAAAGGGAAATTCTCTTACAATGATAAGATCATTTCAATGTATACTCCCATTCCATATTTTACTTCCCAAAATGCATCAGCTCACACGTTGCATTAAGTTATGTCTGTCACCTGTCTCCCCATTCTGCTAATCTATCTATTTCATTTTGAAATCTTTTGCAGTATTCTCATTATTTGCCAAGCACTCTATTGTTGTGTCATCAGCACATTTTGATACCATGCTCCCTATACCAATTTCAAATCATCTACATATGTTAAGAATGAAAATGGAACCAGCACTGACCCCTGGAGTACATCACATCCAATCCTTCTCCAATCCAAGCAACTCCTTTCAACCCTAACATCATTTCCTGTCTGTCAACTATCTTTTACATTTGCCCTTATACCATAAACCTGAATTTTTGTAACAAGCCTCTAAAAATCCATATACACGACATCTACTTCATTCACTTTACCTATACAGTCAGTCACATCTTCAAAAAATTCTATTAGGTTTGTCAAACACATCTTGCCTTTAACCAATCTATGCTGGCTGTTCTTGATTAGCACATTCATTTGCAAATGTTCACTAATTTGATCTGGAATGGATTCTAAGGCCGAAATTTTACCGGCGCTGAGAGGACAAGATTGGAGGCAGGTCAGCTGTGAAATTTGAAATGATTGACAGCAGGTTGCGACCTCCGCCTCCACGCTAGACTTCCAGGTGTTGGGTCTGTCAGTGCTGAGCAGACCCGACGCCAAGCGGCGGGGGAGGCAATTTAGATCATTAGCTTGATTGTTAAGAGGCTAATTTTAAGCTTACCTTTAGATTTTTAGTGGTCGCCAACAGCTTTCCCGCTGCTCGGGGATCACGTCAGGTAAGGAGGTCGGGTGTTGTGTCAGCACGGGATGATTTACTAACTTGACAGCTGCAAATGGTCTATAAAAGCTCCCATTTTCAAGATTAGAAGCTGTTGCTTACTGCATTTGGAAGACAGATTGAGCTTTCTGCAGCTTGCAAGTGTTTGGAGCAAACTCTCTATCCAGTGCCACCTCATTGGAACAACCTCTCTCACCACTGACAGATCGCTTCTGTCATCTCAACCTCACTTGCCATCTATTACATCAGCATTGGTGCCCTTGAAAAAATCTCACCTTGGTCCTCAGAATCCCACCACGATCAGCCCCAACACCAGCATCACCAGGAACACCAGAAGCACCATCATCCACACCAACCTTCTCCACAATCAACTGATGCTGCACAGGACAGAGGGCATCAGCACCCGACATCATTGCTGCCCGGGACGCCAGGGATGGCCTCACCATGGCCAGATTTACTTCACTTGACGCTGTACACCCTGGCTGCAACATGATGCATCAGGTTGGCACCACCCCATACCAGCACCATAAAGCATCCCTTTAATGTCCAAGCCATTCCTTTCAGACTCATCATCATTGCGGGGGGAGGGGGAGGTGGGTACCGTTATGTCTCACCATTCACTGCAACTCACTAAGCCACTTCCAAAGGTGCACACAAATCTGTCCAAGAATGCAAAGTGTTGAAAATAAAGATTTCAATGTTTGACAGCACGTTAACAGAAACTTCACATAGACATTGGACCTTGTGTGTTGTTAGTTGGCATGCTTGCACTAGGATGAGGGTGAGTGTGAGGGGTGGCTAGTGAGATGGGGAAGTGATAATGTAGATGGAGAGGGATGGGTGGAGGTGCAAGGTAAGTTGGTGTGAGTAAGGATGTGCAGGAATAGGTAGGGAAGGCAGAGTGATGGGGATGTGATGAGTGGCACAGCAGGATGAGGATGAGTGTAATGCTTGGCAGTAATGTTTTTTGATCTACTGAGATCATTGAAAGGTTTGCACCACTGCAGCCTGGTCCTCCTGACGACATCCCTGCTTGTGCCCTCCTGTGCAATGTGCAACCAGGTTGTGTTGGTATCCTGGGGAGGTCTCTTCCACCCCTGGGAAGGGAAGAGAACCTCCCTGCGTGCTGTGACTCCCTCCATAAGCATATGGAGGGAGTCATAGGAGAGCCTGGGTGCAGCCGTGCACCTCTGTGCAGTGCGTGTCAGTGTTTGCAGCACCTCAATGCTGTAGAACACTGACAGCACAACTGTCAAAGTAAATTTGGACATTGCCCCTTTAAGGAAACCAGCTGATGACGCATCATCAAATGATGTCATCAGACCCGCTTCCTTTTAATTGGCCAGGAAACGCGCTGGGTGGGCTTAACAAGCCTAATCATCATAAAATCACTTCAACAGAGCGGGATGGACCTAGCAGCGGGCTGGGATCACGCTACCGACCCCGGCTGCCCTGGACCTGCCTCGGTAGGCGAAATCGCGGCCTAATTGTGTGCCACAACGGACGTCAGACTAAGTAGTCAACAGTAAACTGGATTTTCCTTCTCTCCTTTCTTGAATAGAGGGAGCCCCATCAAGATTACATAAAGTCATTTGTTCCATTCTTGGAGAAATTTTCCTTACTATAATGGTGGTAAAATGTTGTGTTTATTTGTCAGAACATACCACATTCTACTACCATGAAGTCACCTGGAGAACTGTTTCTAAACAGACCAGTCAGAACCAGGTTCAATATGTTGAAAACCTGATTTTGCTGTAGTTATAAAGGAGAGGTAAAGCCAGACATGGTGCCAGACATTAATTGCCTTTAGGAATCTTCCACCCAAGCTGGTCAGTCTTGATCAAAAAGAATACGGCGTTGGTTAAAAGTAGAATGTTGATCGGAAAAGTGAATTTGATATTGAGTTCTGTGACATGTGGATGCAAGTGGATGGTTTCGAAGTGAACAAGCATAGCTGCCACCTCATAACCACTTCAGAGAAAGTGGGTGATTTTTCACACAGGGAATCAAAAAACATTTCTTGATTATTGAACTTGGAGGCTCCTTCTGCAACCAAACAATTGGGTCTGTGTGACATCCCAACATGTCTGTTATATAGATCCGAGATTAGGTCTGGAGACTTTCAAGACCTGTTAACACATTTCTACAGTCTACAAGTGACTGGGATTGATTTTATGCTCATAATTTGTATGTAACTATCCTCCACTCACTGCATTTTGCTGGAGAAATAATCAACAACACAATAACTTGTATTTATATAGCACCTTTAAAGTAGTAAAATGTCCCAAGGTGCTTCACAGGAGCGTTATCAAATAAAATTTGACACAGAGCCATATAAGAAGATATTAGGGCAGGCAACCAAAAGCTTGGTCAGAGAGGTAGGTTTTAAGGAGCATCTTAAAGGAGGAGAGAGAGGGGTGGAGAGGTTTACGGGGGGAATTCTAGACCTTAGGGCCAAAGCAGCTGAAAGCACGGCTGCCAATGGTGGAGCGATTAAAATCGGGGATGCGCAAGAGGCCAGAATTGGAGGAGCGCAGAGATCTCGGAGGGTTGTGGGACTGGAGGAGGTTACAGAGATAGGGAGGGGCGAGGCCATGGAGGGATTTGAAAATAAGGATGAGAATTTTAAAATTCTGGACTGGGATCCAATGTAGGTCAGCGAGCACAAGGATGATGGGTGAAGGGGACTTAGTGCGAAGTGTGAGTTAGGATCCATCGTTCAACACCAGTGTGCAGTACAGTATGTAAATTTTCATTTTATTCAACAACCATTAGAGAAAAGATTATCTACCTGGGTGAACATTATTGAATGCTGAATGTTGTATAATGGAAGGTAACAGTTGTCTGCATCACTCCATCCAGTGGTAACAAAGTAAACAACAACAACAACTTGTATTTATATAGAACCTTTAACATAGTAAAACGTCCCAAGGTGCTTCACAGTAGTGTTAGAAGACAAAAAATTTGACACCGAGCCACATAAGGAAAAATTAGGGCAGATGACCAAAAGCGTGGTCAAAGGGGTAGATTTTAAGAAGCGTCTTAAAGGAGGAAAGAGAGATCGAGAGGCGGAGAGGTTTAGGGAGGGAAAATCAGAGCTTAGGGCCTAGGCAGGTGAAGGCATGGCCACCAATGTTGAGCGATTAAAATCAGGGATGCTCAAGAATAAATTTGTATTATGTGACTATCCTCTACTCACTGCATTTTGCTGGAGAAATCACCCTCCTTTTATCGGGAGAAGTTGCTACAGTTTCGGTCATGAGTTCTGTTTGCTGTAGTTGGTAGAGACGCTTTTTAAATAGACTCTGTAGACTGTTTTCTGCAGTGCACTGTTTAAACAGCCTCTGCTTGCTGAGTAAGTAGACTTTGTTTGCTGTAAAATAGACTGTTTGCTGTGAGTCCTGCTGTAAGTCCCGCACTGCCACCAACTCATTTGGCTGACACAGTGGTGTCAATAAACACTATGATTTTTATTTCTTCTGAATTAAATGTTTTTTCTTGTATTAAACTTTGTTAGCACTTCATTTGTACTTGACAGCAAAAACAGCCCAGTCTTTCCTAGGTGACATTGTGCATAATCGATTACAAACATTCTTGTTAAAAGGTTAATGTTTCAAACCAATTACATCAAAAGCCATCTAGCAAAAGAGTTTCTGCTTGAAAAGTGAACACACAATCTGTTGTACAACCAAGATCAGTATACGTTTTCATTGAAGTCTTGTATTTTTTGTTGGATCTAAGGGTATTGTGGTAAGTATGAGTTCTGTTACCAATTTGTATTTAGATTCCTCGGTGTCAAGATACTTTATTACCCCTGTTCTGCTTCTCTAAATATTCCAAAAATTTGAAGTTAATATATTTTTGTTTAGTTTAGTTTTTATCCCTTAGAAATATTTTCTTGAACATGTTGAACTGTTCCACTTCTTTACTAAAAACAAGGTTCAAATTTGTGAAGGTCAATGCTGATATGAGATCAGGAAAACAGTTAATTAAAATCTGGGAAATGCAGGAGGTTTAGTATCAAACACATCCAACGTAAGTACAAGATTTAATCAATTCCATTAACAATGACTACAATCTATACCACACATATATTATACCTATACATTATGCTGCAAATACATTATGCATATGGCAGTTGACTGGAATCTACTGGAAAATATTACTGATAAACCTTTAATATTGACACTGAAAAGCTTTTCTTTAAATGTTAGGCACCTCTCCATCAAGAGAGAGAGAATCACTTCTATAATCAAAAATGTCTAAGGGACTGTCTCAAAGGCATCCTGGAGATAAATTTCCGCAGGTGTTTCTCCCACTCATAGGCCATAACTGCAGTAGAAGAGCCGCATAATCCCTGCTATTTTACCAGGGTTTCCATGGCTATTTAGTCAAGTTGGCATCAACTTGATCAGCTACCTCATGCCAAGCTCCTTGACTCACCATTGGGCTAACCCAATGCTCATTCTGTGGAAATGTGATGTCCCTCCTGAGCTGGATTTGCTGCTGCAACATTTCAACTAACTCATCCTCAAAATGATGTGCCATTCTGCTGCCATGACTGTTCACCAACATTGTCTTCAGTTGCTGACCCAACGTGGTCTGCAGTTTTTTTATTTGTTCCTGGGATGTGGGTGTCGCTGGCAATGCCAGCATTTATTGCCTATCCCTAATCACCCTTGAGAACCATTGCAGTCCATGTGCTGAAGGTACTCCCATAGTGCTGTTAGGGAGGAGGTTCCAGGATTTTGACCCAACAACGATGAAGGAATGGTGATATATTTCCAAGTCAGGATGGTGTGTAACTTGGAGGGGAACTTGGAGGTGGTGGTGTTCCCATGCGTCTGCTGCCCTTGTCCTTCAAGGTGGTAGAGGTCGCGAGTTTGGGTGGTGCTGTCGAGGAAGCCTTGGCGAGTTGCTGCAGTGCATCTTGTAGATGGTACACACTGCAGCCACGATACGCCAGTGGTGGAGGGAGTGAATGTTTAAGGTAGTGGATGGGGTGCCAATCAAGCGGGCTGCTTTGTCCTGGATGGTGTCGAGCTTCTTGAGTGTTGTTGGAGCTGCACTCATCCAGGCAAGTGGACAGTATTCCATCACATTCCTGATTTGCACCTTATAGATGGTGGAAAGGCTTTGGGGAGTCAGGAGGTTAGACACTCGCTGCAAAATACCCAGCCTCTGACCTGCACTTGTAGCCACAGTATTTATGTGGCTGGTCCAGTTAAATTTCTGGTCAATGGTGACCCCCAGGATGTTGATGGTGGGGGATTCGGTGATGGTAATGCCATTGAATGTTAAGGGGCGGTGGTTAGCTCTCGCTTGTTGGAGATAGTCATTGCCTGGCACTTCTGTGGCGCGAATATTACTTGCCACTTATCAGCCCAAGCCTGAATGTCATCCAGGTCTTGCTGCACACGAGCATGGACTGCTTCATTATCTGAGGAGTTGCAAATGGAACTGAACACTGTTCAATCATCAGAGAACATCCCGACTTCTGACCTTATGATGGCGGGAAGGTCATTGATGAAGTAACTGAAGATGGTTGGGCCTAGGACACTGCCCTGAGGAACTCCTGCAGTGATGTCCTGGGGCTGAGATGATTGACCTTCAACCACCACAACCATCTTCCTTTGTGCTAGGTATGACTCCAGCCAGTGGAGAGTTTTCTCCCTGATTCCCATTGACTTCAATTTTACTAGGGCTCCTTGATGCCACACTCATGTTAAGGGCAGTCACTCTCACCTCACCTCTGGAATTCAGCTCTTTTGTCCATGTTTGGACCAAGGCTGGAGCTGAGTGGTCCTGGTGAAACCCAAACTGAGCATCGATGTGCAAGTTATTGGTGAGTAAGTGCCGCTTGATAGCACTGTCGACGACACCTTCCATCACTTTGTTGATGATTGAGTGTAGGCTGATGGGCTGGTAATTGGCCGGATTGGATTTGTCTTGCTTTTTGTGGACAGGACATACCTGGGCAGTTTTCCACATTGTCGGATAGATGCCAGTGTTGTAGCTGTACTGGAACAGCTTGGCTAGAGGCATGGCTAGTTCTGGAGCACAAGTCTTCAGCACGACAGCCGGGATGTTGTTGGGGCCCATAGCCTTTGCTGTTTCTCATGTGCCCAATCATTTCTTGTTATCACGTGGAGTGAATCGACTTGGCTGAAGCCTGGCTTGTGATGGTGGGGACCTGAGGAGGAAGCTGATATGGATCATCCACTCGGCACTTGTGGCTGAAGATGGTTGCAAATACTTCAACCTTGTCTTTTGCACTCATGTGCTGGGCTCCGCCATTATTGAAAATGGGGATATTCATGGAGCCTCCTCCTCCCCAGTTGCTGACCCAACATGGTCTTTAGTTGCCGACCCTGCTTTTGCAACCATCAGTCTAAACTACAAATTCCCCTTTGAGCTGCTGCAGCTACAAATCCTTTTAATCTCCTGTGAGAAAGTTGTACATAAATACTCCTTGTTCTCCAGTCAAGCAAAACTCCAAAATATTCTTTATCAGCACTATACAAATCTAGCTTGTTGCCCTCTTCAGGCAACACCCTCTCTGCTCCATTTGGACCTGCCTGGGATCAACTGCATTATACCATCCAACAGTTAGTCACCCTCTTTCCTTCTATGATTCACAACGACATGCTTTGAGTAATCACAAGATACTTGATGGTGGAGTATATGGAACAGACTTTATTGATATCCAGCATAAGTGATTGATCTATACTGTACACAGAGAGTGGCCTTTTGGTATCTAGTCCTATCTTTGTGCCCTCCGAAGAACTATTTAAAACCATGCTCCTTTATACACCATATTTTGTCTACATCAAAGGTACATGTCACAGATAAGACCCCATGATGTATCTGTTCCTGAATCCTTCGAAAACAGTCTATTTACATAAACAGTTGTAGTTGTTTATGCAAAGATACTTCTCTCAAACGAGTCTTCCAGACTTAACTGTTCTCGAAACCTTTGAAGAACAGGCTTTATTAACTGTTATCTTTCTATACCATAGCTAATGGATCCCTCTACCTATGTTTATTACCCTAGCCATTTCTCATATACAGCACTCAGACACTAAATGCAGAAGACAAGCCATGTTTTCTTCTCATGACACTTCAAAGCCACCCTGTCTATCTTGGAAATCCTATTGCTCCAAGATACAAAGAAGTTCGACTATTAGTCCTTAACTCTACAAGATGTCCAACATACAACTCTCCAGGATGTCCAACACTGCAAAGATAGCTCCTCCTGCTTCCTTCCCCCACCCAGTCAAAAGAGATTGGTCAACTTACAAAAATGCAATAGCTCACTTTTCACCATTGTTGCCATTTCACTCACAAGTGAGAGGGACTGTTGGTTGGATGACAGTTACAGGATTTCCTATACTTTACAAGAATTATTAAAACAGCAATTTCAAAACAGCAAATTGGTATCTGTGTGTGAGGTTGATGAAAAGGTTTGAGGTGTTAGCAAAAGTTCTGAAAAAACTACTGACCTTTTACTGACTCAGTTAATTAAAACAACAATCAAAATATAATATGTAGCCTTGATATCATAATGGATTTGCCACAGCAGTTGAGATAAGCATTGACAAATATTCAAACAATGGATTTTGATTCAGCGGGTTCAATATTTCCTTTTTCCAAATCTGATATCCCAAACTTCAATTTAAAACACAAATCACAAAGAATCTCTACAACTTGCTAGAAAACACATATTCTTCTCACCACTGGATCAGAGGTGTGGCTGCAGACTGTCAACTAGACCACCAGTGATCTGACCCTTCCCCATTCTTTCCAAAGAGAGTCAATGGCTCACAGCAAGCTGGGAGCAATTGCCTCCCCCACCCGCTTACAGGCCTCCAGGGATCAGATACATGGCTAATTCATCTTCTTCACCCCCCCCCCCCCCACCCCATGACCCAACCAAAAAGAAAATTGCCTTTTAAAAAAGGACAATAATCCACTTTCCCTCAGGTTCATTCATGCTTTAGGTTCATTCATGAGGAATAGAAAATGTTGTCTGGATATCAACTGTGCAGATGGAGAGACTCATCTGTCCTGTATATACATAGATAGCAAAAACTTTCATTTGAAAGCAGAGAAAGGACTTTAGTCATTCTACACACGTGCACCATTTTATTTCTAGGAATGGAAGTATTCAAAGTGGATCATATTTCATTCTCATAAAAATTGGACAAATTCAGACCAGTTCCATTTCTCATTTTGGATCTTGCGTTCATCCCTGGTACTTGTCTCATCCCTGAGACAAAGAACTGAGAAATCCCAAAGCACAGATGGTCCATTAGTGACACAAAGAGCCAGCATTCCTGATAGAACACCGTGCTTGCCAATGGTGCAGAATAGTGTCAGGTTGATTTGAATTTACACTTGAATGAAATCTTAACTGTGATAGGAATCTGTTGAGACGTCAGTTGGGTTTATACTGAGCATTTTACTCTGGAGTAACACAGACTCTAAATTCACGCTAGAAAATAAAAGAAGGTTTCTTCAGGTAAGTAAGATAAATGCGCAGCGCTGACCAGGGTTGAGAATTTTACCTCATTTTTATTCAACTTGAAAGATATATGTGACGGCTGGTTATTGTCTTCACTTCAGATTTCTAGAATTCTCATTGCCAGTGACTTGAAGAATTTCACTTTGTTAAACAGCTGCGCACATTTTTGCTTGTTCAGATGATATGGGCCCACAAGCTGCAGAATTATTTTAAATGAAAGACACATGCAGCAAAACTGCTCCATCATGGACTTCAGTCAGTAAGAATGCTTTGCATACATCCTTTCCAATAAAGCCCTTGCAATTCCTTACTCATCTGGGGACCATTTCTTATGTGCATCAGAAAAAAAGTGACACACATTTCATTAAAATGATTCTCTAATGGCACATTACTGGAGGAAAGTTGTTCTCAAGACATTCATCAGCACCAAAAAGACCAACAGACATTCTTGGCAGCAATGAAGAAAACTGGAATTGCTACTAGGTTAAAAAGCTACACTTTTGAGCATTGAATGACACTTGCATTTCTTTGGAAAAACAACAGGTTCTGCATTTAATATCTGCACAAGTACGTTTCTTAGCATTTTCAACCCTACTTGTTATAATATTAATGAGGAAAATGTAACCATAGTTAATTTTGTACCCAAATTTTTTTTTACATTTTCCTCTTTAAATCCATGCATGACATGTCTCCTCACTTGGCTGACAGGGTGGAAGGGTGATGTGCCCCTCAGGGTGTTGCTAGTGTCCTCTTGAGATAGATGCTGGGAGGCAGAGGATGGAGCACCTAGTCTTCACTTGACATATCCAAGAATGGTGACCTGCCAAGCAGAAAATTATGGATTTGACTGCACTTCCTAACACAATGTTGCTAAATTCTGCTGCCTATCACAGATTAAAAATTCAAAGTGATTTTGAACAATTATATAAAAAGGCGGGAATCCGGTTATTATCCCGGTGTTGAAATCCTCCTTCAGTATTCTGTCCACAGACGAGATATTTCAGAGCTGAACCAAAGAGTCTTTCAATCAAGTAGAAGGGAAATAGTTTCAGCTCCACGTTACTGTATGACTGGGAAGTTTATTATTGCGATTTGATAAACGCAATGAAAATGTTTCACAATTTAGTGCTGCCAGCAATTATGGAGGATCAAAAACTAAAATATGCCTGTCTCCTTTCTTTTGCAGATTGAAGGTGTTGGATCTAATGTGGTTCTGTTATATTGTTCCACAAAATTTCCGACAGTGTTGGTGCAGAATTTTGCACAACCTTTTCATCAGACTTTATCCAATTCATGCCATAGATTTTACTCACTCGGTTTCTAATAAATGCACTGGCATTTGCCTGTTTTGCTCAACCACATTTTAAGATTCCTTTGCTGCATTTGCAGGGCTCAGTTTGATGTATTGTGCCATTAATCTTTTGGCGTTAAATGGTGCTTCTGACAATTTTAACATGTTTATATTAGAGATAAATTCCGCCACTGATCAGACACTAATGGAAACTATCATCTAATGCACACAAGTGGAAGGATTCCATGTACACAGCAGATACAATTAGGGAGAATGCAGAGGCAAGAATATTCTTTACCTGAACAATACATCATTTCTTTTAAATATATGTTTTTACCCAGTTAATTCCCTGCGTCTTTTATCAGATAGGACATGTGTGAACAGTGCCAGATTCCTCCATGACAACTAAAGTCAGTGCTGCTTTGTTCTCATTCCAAAAGAAAACACACCTGTGACAGGTTGAATTGGGCAGCGTTAGTTCTGAGAAAACCCAGCTTTGAGGCACGGTGTCTCCGAAACGCCTCGAGAGCCGGTATATTTCAACATACATGTGACCAGGCGAATTAACTCATGCAGTTGGACGGAAACAATAACCCAAAAGATTTTAAACGCCCAAATTTAATTGATATATGAAAATCAGTCCAGTGTCTACAGAGATAAATACACAGCACAGGTTTGAAAAACATCTGCTTGCTTTAATTTTACTTCATTTTTGTGTCTTCTCGCTGTTCCCTTTAGGGGACAGTGTGAAGTAGTCGCAGGCTGATTAACATTCTGTCTGGCCATGTTAGCGCTCCTTTCATGGCCGTAACCATCTTTATATCAGCTACCCGGGTGGTTATTCCTATACAGTGGAAGGGTTTAATGGGCTCCCACAACCCATACGATAAGGAAGGGGACGCGAATAGCTTGCTGGACGCGAGCACCTTGCTGGATGTCAACCCAGAATTCAGAGCCAGGGCTCCGACTCCACTCGCTGGGACTGTCGGGAGTGGGGTTCGAACCCTGCACCTTCTAGTCCAGAAGTGGAAATACTACCACTGTGCCAAAGGCTCACTCCCGCTTGAACAATATATGCAACGGATAAAAAATATTAAAAAAGAGTGAGGGCTGGATTTTGATACTGGGGTGGGTTGGGGTCGTGTCATCCGCATTTCGTGTTATCCACCCGCCTGCAATTGGCTGTGGGAGATTGATGCAATTTTCACTTCATTGGGCAATTGCATTCCAGCATGTGGGAACCCATGAACCAATTAGTGGTTTCAGTCTGAAAGTCGCCTCTGATGATGTCATCATTACAGGTCAGGGACTGCCTGGTCTCAGAGATTGCCTGGCCTTTGCTGTGAGAGGACCTGGATGCAAAATGAGCAGCATCTCAGAGAGAGAGAGAGAGAATGAGAATTTTTTTTGCAACCAAGTCCTCCCAAGCAGTCTCTGAAGACATTCAATGCAGCAGCATCAGAGGCGACTTTCAGACCTAATACTACTACTACCTTCATCACATCTCCGTTGTAATAGTGGACCTGCAGCTGATAGTCAGCTATCCACTTGTGCTCCCGCCAGGTTTCAATGGTGTGTTTCACATCAGGCGTACTTCACGTCGGAAAAGGTTTAAACTAGCTAAAACGTGTCAAAATGGCATTACAGAGCCAATTTAGGGCTTGTTAAGGGCTTTAATGGACTCTCCCGCCTCTTGGAGGCGGGACGGAGTCGGGAACCCCACGACCGATTTTGTCAAAATTGCGTGGAGGTGGAATGGAGTCGGGATGGGGTCGGGACCCCCAAATCTGCAACTTTAACCCCCCACAAACCTCCAAACCCGACTTCACGGGTCATTGAAAATCCAGCCCTATATATTTCCAGATCACAGTGATGCTATCCAATAGATTATTGCAGTTTCCTGGTATAAAGAGCATACATTGACAAAATTATTGCTTTAATGCATAATGATCCAAACAGAATTCTAAACAGAACATTACATGCATTCATATGAACTTGTTTTGTTTATATTTTCAAAAAACTGACTAACCTTGAAAACCAACACCGCCAAAATGGATTAACTACTCACTCATCTCATTGATGTTTGTGAGACCTTGTTGAGTGCAATTTGGCTGTCGCTCTTGCCTAATAACAAACAGTGATGGCACTTCAAAGAGTAATTTATTGGCTATGAAACGCTTCAGGTTGTCCCAAAAACGTGATATGCCCTAAATAAATGCAAATTCTTTCCTTCTATATAAGTCACTTGCTAGTTGATTACTCAAGAGTAATGAATGCAATTGAAGATGAAGATGATGCAATTGAAGCAGAACATCATTATCTTCAAAAAATTTGAAACAGCCCATCTTCGGTTTTCGGCTGTGTTATATGAAAATTAAAATGGGAAGACCAATTTTTCACATATCTTTTATGAAAGAGAAGTCATATCTTTACCATCATTTTAAGCAGCAACAGGCATTGAGCAATTCTCTTCAGACACTTCTTCCTTCGAACACTCTTTGGCGGTCTCATAGAGACAGACCCATTAAGAATTTATTAGTTATGACCACGTCCCTGCCAAGTAATTTCTAATTATCAAACAGTTTGTGAGTGAAAACAATGATACAATTAGCAACAATGATCAACCTGTATGATGCGAAGGAGAGACATACAAACTGGCATCTGAATTTGAATTCATTCAAACTGGATCACCTATACCTCTTATAATGGGCCGAAAATTGATCCCGGGACGCGAGAGTACGCACTGCATACTCTCGCGTATTCCCACTCCAATTGCCGGTTTTCTGCATGCCCTGCGCATGCGCTGAAAACCGGCAATTGCTCTTCCGAAAAGGGGGCGGGGCCGGAGTGCATCGCGTGCGCGCTACAGGCTGCGCGCACGCTGTGCACTTCATGCTTTGGACGCGCAGGTAAGTACTGAAGATTTTGGAAATGTAAAAAGGAGGAGTAAGACCCGCTTTTAAGAAGGTAAGTAGTGAATTAAGTATTTTTTTGAATTTTTTTTTACAGGTATATCTTTTTTATAGACTTTAAAGACAGGTAAGTTTATTTTTATAACTTTTTAAAAGATTTTAAATTTTTTCAAAAATTTAATTTTTTATTTAAAATGGTTAATTTAATTAACTATACTTATTTTATTAATGTGATGGGTTTTTTTTTAAATTTAATTGAGGTTTAGCTGTTATTTTGGGGGGGTGTAAGATTCATAAGTCTCTCAGCCATGCTGTGAGACTTATGAATGGAAGATGGTGTGCTGCCATTGGCTCTAACTGAGTCACGTGATCCCACAGCTCGCACGAATTAACTACGCCGCTGGGATACGCAAGCCCAGCACAGCTGATGTCTGGAACATCAATTTCGTGCGAGCTGGATCAGAAAAAGCATAAGCGAGGTGAGACATCGCGGGAAAGGCTTACCCCCGCGGGAACAGAGCGAGATCAATTTCTGGGCCAATGCATACAATATAAACAGTTAATGTTGTTATGTCACATATATACACGGTTTGCTATTTAGCATAGACAAGAGATTGAACCTGGAATGTGGGCATTGCACCAGGGGTAATAGCCAGGATTGGAAGCCCTGAGGATTCTGATCGCAACAAGGGAGAGTTTTCCCCGATTTCCATTGACTTCAGTTTTACTAGGGCTCTTTGATGCCACACTCGGTCAAATGTTGCTTGGATGTCAAGGGCAGTCACTCTCACCTCACCTCTGGAATTCAGCTCCTTTGTCCATGTTTGGACCAAGGCTGTAATAAGGTCGGGAGCCGAGTGGTCTTGGCGGAACCCAAATTGGGCATCAGTGAGCAGGTTATTGGTGAGTAAGTGCCGCTTGATAGCACTGTTGATGACACCTTCCATCACTTTGCTGATGATTGTGAGTCGACTGATGGGGCGGTAATTGGCCGGATTGGATTTGTCCTGCTTTTTGTGGACTGGACATACTTGGGCCGTTTTCCACATTGTCGGATAAATGCCAGTGTTGTAGCCGTACTGGAACAACTTGGCTAGAGGTGCAGCTAGTTCTGGAGCACAAGTCTTCAGCACGATAGTCGGGATGTTGTCGGGGCCCGTAGCCTTTGCTGTATCCAGTGCGCTCAGCCGTTTCTTGATATCACGTGGAGTGAATCGAATTGGCTGAAGACTGGCTTCTGTGATAGTGGGGACCTCGGTGGTAGGCCGATATGGATCATCCACTTGGCAATTCTGACAGAAGATAGGTTGCAAACGCTTCAACCTTGTCACGTGCTAGGCTCCACCATCATTGAGGATGGGAATGTTCATGGAGCCTCCTCCTCCCATTAGTTGTTTAATGGTCCACCACCATTCGCGACTGGATGTGGCAGGACTGTTGATTGTGGGATCGCTTAGTCCTGTCTATAGCATGCTGCTTCCGCTATTTAGCATGCATGTAGTCCTGTGTTGCAGCTTCCGCAGGTTGGCACCTCATTTTTAGGTACGCCTGGTGCTGCTCCTGGCATGCTCTTCTACACTCCTTATTGAACCAGGGTTGGTCCCCTGGCTTGGTGGTAATGGTAGAGTGAGGGATATGCCGGGCCATGAGGTTACAGATTGTGGTGGGATACAATTCTGCAGCTGCTGATGGCCCACAGCGCCTCATGGATGCCCAGTTTTGAGCTGCTAGATCTGTTCTGAATCTATCCTACTTAGCACGGTGGTAGTGCCACACAACACGATGGAGGGTGTCCTCAATGTGCAGACGGGACTTCGTCTCCACAATGACTGTGCGGTGGTCACTACTACCAATACTGTCATGGACAGATGCATCTGCGACAGGTAGATTGGTGAGGACAAGGTCAAGTAGGTTTTTCCCTCGTGTTGGTTCTCCCACCACCTGTCGCAGGCCCAGACTGGCAGTTATGTCCTTCAGGACTCAGCCAGATCGGTCAGTATTGGTGCTACCGAGTCACTCTTGGTGATGGCCATTGAAGTCCCCCACCCAGAGTACATTCTGTGCCCTTGCTACTCTCAGTGCTTCTTCCAAGTGGTGTTCAACATGGAGGAGTACTGATTCATCAGCTGAGGGAGGACGGTAGGTGGCAATCAGCAGGAAGTTTCCTTGCCCATGCTTGACCTGAAGCCATGAGACTTCATGGGGCCCAGAGTCAATGTTGAGGACTCCCAGGGCTACTCCTGGTGGGTCTGTCCTGCCGGTGGGACAGGACATACCCAGGGATGGTGATGAAGGAGTTTGGGACATTGGCTGAAAGGTATGATTCTGTGAGTATGACTATGTCAGGCTGTTGTTTTACTAGTCTGTGGGACAGCTCTCCCAATTTTGGCACAAGTCCCCAGATGTTGGTGAGGAGGACTTTGCAGGGTCGACTGGGCTGGGTGTGCCATTACCGTGTCTGTAGCCGGTGCCGAGGTCGATGCCGGGTGGTCCGTCCAGTTTCATTCTTATTATGTTTCGTACCGATTTGTTACAACTGAGTGACTTGCTCGGCCATTTCAGGGCAGTTAAGAGTCAACCACATTGCTGTGGGTCTGGAGTCAGATATAGGCCAGACCAGATAAGGACGGCAGATTTCCTTCCCTAAAGGACATTAGTAAACCAGATGGGTTTTTACGACAATCCGATAGTTTCATGGTTACCATTACTGATACAAGTAATTATTCCAGATTTATTTAATTAACTGCAACAATACCAGGCCTGAAGTGGTTAAGCCTGATCTGGCCCCGGTCTGTTGTGGACCGCAAGTCCTGTAGTCTCTGGCCCATGGTGCTAGGACTACTCAGATGGGTGTTAGTACCAAGGGGAGTGCTGAGGGTGGAAGACCCAGGATCTGGAGGGAACGTTGGAGATGGAGGCAAGGCAGTTTCTGAGCAATTTTATGGAGGAGCTCATGAAAGGAAAGTAGGAGGCCACAGGAGAGAGGATTGGGAATTGGAGAGGGCACTGGTGACCAGAGTTACGGTTACATTTTCCAATATTGTGATATTTATTAAAAACCTGGAAAAACAGCAACTAAAAATAGCCAAAATGGATGCGAAAAGATCTCTGACATAAACAAATATAAACAGAGTTCAAAAACTGACAGTTGTCAGCCTGGGTGAGACATCAATTCCCAGGCAGTCTGGCACCTCATTCATTTTTCTTGATCTGCCAGTAGGAGCACATCTGTTTTTCAGGGCAGCCTGATGGGGAGCATCTACCCTTTCTGCTGGCTGGCATTCATGAGCTGCCTCATTAGGGAGCGGGGGAAGCAAATGAGAGAGTTTCTGTACCCAATTCCTGATGTGGAGAATCTGTTCTTTCTCCCTACCACTATAGTAGGTGTGGTAGGGCTAATATATCTACTACGTTCCTCGGTTGTTGAGTCCTTGAGTGTCGCTGGGACTGGGTCTTCAATTTTATTTCCTCACAAGTAATGAAAAACAGAAGTAGCGACCAGGATCAACTCTTTCTCCTTTTAATCAAGGCGTGTACTATTTCCAAAATCATTATTTAAAAAAAAAAGAATGCACAGTTGTTCCGATTTTTATATGAAAAACAACAATGGGAATAACAAAAACAACTTAAATTTCACAACATGAAGAAACAAGCTGCAACCAGCCCATCAAGTCCAGTGTGGGCTTTGCAGGAAATTTTCCTTAAAATGCCCTTGAGATTAATCATGCAAAAGCAATTAGCCTTTCCAATTCACTAACTATCGTATGGTAAATTGTAGGCATGAACCAGAAAAAGAGAAATGCAAAATGGCCTGTGAAAATTGTAACCTACTGGGATTTAGATAGTAGCTGTGTTATTTGGATAACCTGCTAATGGCCCTGGGTTTTGATAATAAAATATTAAGACTATAAACTGCAAACGCTGGCTTTATTTAATTTTCTGTTATTACACATAATCCAAGAAAGTCAGTTATAAAATTGGCTGCTCTTTCTTAAATAAAGCAAAATTTCTGTGAACTGGTCATTTTTTTTTTAGCCTTTAATGAGGCAGAACTGACTGTATTCATAAAAGGTTAGCAAAACACGCAGAACACATCCTATATATTTCTTCAGTTTCTCTTCATTAGTCGCTTACCAAATTGTCCAGAAAGCTTTATTAAGCAGCCTTGAACGTAAGCTTTCCTGCCCATTTGCTTGTGTGTTTTTAGAGAGAGAGGGGGCTGACTGACAGCCCAAAGTCTTTGAAACTTGCCCCTATGCAATCTGTTGCCAAGTGAACCTTAAAATGGAATTTTCCTCGACAAAGCGATCCTATACAAGAATCCTTTAGGATTCCCATATGTTTTGAGGAACATCGAATTCCACAGAGAACGTTCAAATGCCATAAGGTTCACCCATGTCTCATTGGATCGAAGAAGCTTCTCCAGATTTTGTAAAGATACTTCTAAGAGCTGGTTGTAGTTCAGAGTACTTTTGAAACAAGGCTTCAGAAAATACAAACTCAATCACATGTTTAACTTGCAGTGTCCAATGCTGAATTCAGGGAATAGAATTGGAGAAAAAGTTGACACGGTAATGATTTTCAGCTCTCCTGTGGCAATACTCAGTGAGTCAGAGAATATGCCATCTCTGCCTCTCTACCTCTCTCTCCTCCTTTAAGACGCTCCTTAAAACCTACCTCTTTGACCAAGCTTTTGGTCATCTGTCCTAATATCTCCTTCTGTGGCTTGATGTCAAATTCTGTTTGATAACACTCCTGTGAAGCACATTGGAACGTTTTACTATGTTAAAGGCGCTATGTAAATGTAAGTTGTTGTTGTTGCCATCTCCATGAACACATGAATGGGCACTCCCCATGCTTGGTCTCATTATAGCACCCGCACTGACATAACTTAAAGAAACTAAAAGCCTCTTTAATATATGAGTGAAGTAAAAAAAAAGGCTGATTGTTTGCAAAGACATCAAAGAGTTGATGCTATCTGTTTGTGTAGTAGAATTATATTAAACCTACTGGTCCTTCGTTTGACACTTGCACTGGCATGAAAAGTACACAGAAGTTACAACACGGAAATAGGCCTTTCAACCCAACCTACCCATGTTGGTGTTTACCTGTGACCTGAGCAAATACTCCAAATCACATTTCCCCACCCTTTTATCCAAATCAAGTTTAAAAGGTTCTTTGTTGAAGTAAATGAAAGATGCTCTTAGTTTGGGAAGACACTTAGGGCTGGATTTTCTCAATAGAGACAAGTTAGAGGCGGGACTACTGCTTGTCAGGTCAATGTCCTGCCTCCATCATCTTCTGGCCAACCAGAAGGATTTTCCCCTAATTGACCTTGTTAAGCCTGCCCTGCGGGCTCAACAGACCAATTAGGGGGGGAAGTCACTGACAGAGCACGTCAACGTCTGATGTGATATCTGTCAAGACTTCTTGAAAGAAGAAATGTCAGCATTTGACAGCTCTGTGAAGCTGTCAAACACTGACATTCTCTGTAGTTTGATGAGTCCTTCTGTTCAGGACTCATCAAACCTTTCAACTTTATAGATTTCAGATGGCTGTTGGGTCGGAGGACCCAACAGCCAGTCTGTGAAAATCGACAAGGAAGATGTCGGGTCTCCCAATCCAGGGTGGATGAAGGCTGTAGGCAGAAAACAAGGTAAGTGAACATTTTTTAACACTTAACACTCACCTTTCATACTTACCACTCCACACTTGCACCCATCACTCACCTCTACATCTTACTTTCAGGTGCCTCCGACCCCCGCAGACCTCCTTCATGTCTCCTCCAACCCGGTGGGGTTCTCCGAGGTCAGGAAGCCTTCACCTGAGAAGGTAAAATGGCTCTAATCCTTTTTTCTGCCTGTTAACTACCTGTTAACAGTCAGTTAAAAGGACTTAATCCCTTTCCCGCCTCCAGGAGATGGGACCCGAAGCAGCACATCTTCCCGCCTCCTGGCAAAAGGGCACGGAGGCGGGATGGGGGCGTGTTTGCCATCCGCCCCCACTTTCTGCTACTTTACCAGCAGTCCCGCCTCCATGCCCGCCTCCTCGGGGCTGAGAAAATTCAGCCCTTAGAGTTAATAGAATATATTTACATAATATAATCACTTTAAGGGTATGGTCCTCCTGTGGCTAATTTCCTGCACCATCAAACTAATGTGAAAGATAAGTTAAGCTAAAAGCAGAGGCTCTTAGTTTGGTAAGGCAATAAACAGTTACTACTACATATTTGTATAATGTAATGACTTTAAGTGCTTGTAAAAATGTTGTTTATCGATTCAGTATTGGCTTTGCCACCAAGATCATCTCTGGGAGGACAGCTCTCAGACAGAGAGGGAGAGGTACAGGTAAATGGGGAAGAACTCGGGTCATGGGAGTGCCGGGGGTCGCAAGGTCAGGGGTCGCAGGTTCAGGATGTGTGGGGGGTGCGAGCCTGGAGTTGGTCAGCTTGAGAGGAGTACTCCAAATGAGCAAGGGGGTTCCAGGTAACCCATTTTAGGTGAAAAGCACAATAAGTGGGTTTTAAATCTGATAAATGGGCAAAAAAACACCCACAAATCAAGTGGAAAACAAAATGGAAGCACATGGGTGACTTAATGCCACAGGTCAACCTAATGGTGGGAATCCAGTAACTACAGCATGACAGCCAGATGGCCTTTACCCCATTCTAAAACTGTTTGACATAGCATTTGAGATAGGGCTTTGTCATCATACAATTGACATTAAAAGCATGACACAAAAATCCTAACACAGAAAGTAAGCTCATATGGATAGGAGGTGCACACCATATGCAAAACTTTTAATGCATTATTGATGCAAGTATGATAAAATGGGTAGAAAATCGTCTTGGGCGGTAGCACAAAATGGCGGCATCGCACCAGCCGATATTCAGTTCTATTGACTTCAACAGAACCAAATATCGGGCCGGCTGTATAACAGGCGACGGATGTGACACCGTCCATTTTGCGCTACCGGCCAACACCAATTCTACCCCAGTATTTCCTAAATATGCTATTGGCATGGAGCGGTAGAATAAAAATACTGCATCCATCTTATGCAGGCTAACCGGCGCAGCGCTGGACAAACTAATCAATATATGTGCATGAAAAATCAAATGTGAAATCACCATAGGACCAAGATCCAAAACATGTAATACACGCACTATTGATGTAGTTTATCTGCCACAGTCCGCACATCACACACCAGACGTCACTCTTTGTTACAGATGAAAATGTCAGTCACTTAATGCTGGGTACTTCTGACCTGGAGTCTGAAAGTTACAAGCATTTTCCAAAGTAAACAGTTCTCTCACCAAAGAACAATTAAAGCCTCCTTCAACTCAGGCTCTGCTTATTTAACAACAATGAGACTTTATGACTTGAAAGGGACAAAGCTCCAACTTAGTAGCACAATATTGCGTTGTGCATTACATGCTGTAACACTCCTATTCGTACAAAAAGCCTTACATAGCAAAGTCACAGAAGATCTGCTGGTGAATAGTGAAAAGAAAGACTTGCATTTTTATAGCGCTTTTCACGACCACCAGACAACCCAAAGCACTTTACAGCCAATGAAGAACTTTCTGAAGTGTAGTCACTGTTGTAATGTAGGAAACGCAGCAGCCAATTTGCAAGTGTTAAAAACAGCAATGAGATAATTGACCCGATAATCTGTTTTAATGATGTTGATTGAGGGATAAATATTGGCCAGGACACTGGGGATAACTCCCCTGCTCTTCTTCGAAATAGTGCCATGGGATCTTTTACGTCCACCTGAGAGAGCAGACTTGGAGAGCTTGGTTTAATGGCCCAAAAATTAGTCCCGCGACGCGAGAGTACGCACTGCGTACTCTCGCGTATTCTGTCACCAATTGCCAGTTTTCTGCATGCACTGCGCATGCGCTGAAAACCGGCACTTGGTTTTTGGAAAAGGGGGCGGTTCCTCGGTGCACCACGTGCGCGCTACAGGCTGCGCGCACGCTGTGCACTTAGTGCTTTGGACGCGCAGGTAAGGACGGAAGATTTTAGAAATGAAAAAAGGAGGAGTAAGACCCACTTTTAACAAGGTAAGTAGTGAATTAAGTATTATTTTGAATTTTTTTTAACAGGTATATCTTTTTTAGAGACTTTAAAGACAGGTAAGTTTATTTTTATAACTTTTTAAAAGATTTTAAATTTTTTCAAAAATTTAATTTTTTATTTAAAATGGTTAATTTATTTAACTATACTTATTTTATTAATGTGATGTTTTTTTTTTTTAATTTAATTGAGGTTTAGCTGTTATTTTGGGGGTGTGTAAGATTCATAGCTTTCACAGCACTTATGTGAAACTTATGAATGGAAGATGGTGTGCTGCCATTGGCTCTAACTGAGTCACGTGATCCCACAGCTCGCACGAATTCACTACGCCGGTGGGATACGCAAGCACTGCCCAGCTGATGTCTAGAACATCAAGTTTGTGCGAGCTGGATCTGAAAAAGCCAACGCGGAGTGAGAGATCGCGGGGAAGCCTTACCCCCGCGTCAACACTCAGTCTTTAATTTCTGGGCCATTGTCTCATCAGAAAGACAGCACCTCTGACAGTGCAGCACTCCCTCAGTACTGCACTGGAATGTCAGCCTAGATTTTTGTGGTCAAGTCTCTGGAGTGGGACTTGAACCCACAACGTTGTGACTCAGAGGTGAGGGAGCTACCAACCTTTTTTTAATATATTATTTATTGAACATTAAAACATTTACAAAATCATGATCATTCCATTGTATCATACAAATCCATTCCGCTGCTCTGCACAGCCATTCCTCCAACACATATTAACATCTAATCTGAAGTTTAATTTGTCTCCCATAACATATACTAATCTATTGTAATTTAAAAATTGATCAGTAATCATGGCTCCGAATAAGGGAAGTGTGCCTGATAATCCCCCCATCATTTAATCTCCAGCCCTTCCCTCCTCTCATGCTCCTTCCCAACTTTTCGGGCAACTGTTGCTTTCTCCTGCAGCCTCTGGCTCTTTTTCGCCTCCTGTTTGAACCTTCCCTGAAGTTTCAGCCTCTTCCTTACATTGGGTTTGTGCCGAGGAGCTGCCCCTTCTCCCTCCTTCTGCCCCTCACTAACGTTTCCCTTTCCACACGATGCCACCCCACTTCCATGTCTCTGTCCCTCTTTGACTCCTCACTCTCGTGCTCTTCTGTAACCTCCCGTCCCTGCTCCCTCTCAGATACATAGGGCTGGATTTTCTCAATGGGAAGCTTTTGGAGGCAGGACTGCTGCTTGCCGGCTTTCAATCCCGCCTCCATCAGCTTCTGGCCAACCAGTGGGATTTTCCCCTGATTGACCTTGTTAAGCCTGCCCGGCAGGCTCAGCAGGCCAATTAGGGGGAAGTCAGTGGCACAGCCGTCAACGTCTGACGTGCCATCTGTCAAGGACTTTTGAAAGAAGAAATGTCATCATTTGACAGCTCAGTGAAGCTGTCAAACACTGACATTCTGTGTAGTTTGATGAGGCATTGTGTTCAGGACTCATCAAACCTTTCACCTTTGCAGAAATCACCTGGCTGTTGGTTCGGAGGATCCAACAGCCAGTCTGTGAAATCTACAATGGAGATGTCGGGACTCCGGCTCCACAGCGGCTGAAGGCTGTAGGCAGAAACAAAGGTAAGTGAACATTTTCTAACACTTTACACTCACCTTACATACTTGCCACTCCACACTTGCACCCATCACTTACCTCTACATCGCTCTTTCAGACCCCTCCGACCCCCACAGACCTCCTACTCATCTCCTACACCCTGGCGGGGTTCCCCGAGGTCGGGAAGCCTGCACTTTGGAACGAAAAATGGGGATAATCCTATTTTCTGCCAGTTAACTACCTGTTAACAGGCAGTTAATAGGCTTTAATCCCTTTCCCGCCTCGAGGAGACGGGACCCGGGGCAGGACGGCTTCCCACCTCCTGGCAAGAGGGCACGGAGGCGGGTTGGGGGCGGGTTTGCCAGCCGCCCCCAAATTCTGCAACTTTACAGGCAGTCCCGCCTCCATACCCGCCTCCTTGGGGCTGACAAAATCCAGCCCATAATCTCCCTTAGAGAGTCTTCCTGCTATCACAGTTTCTCCAACAGTGCCACTCCCTTTGGCATCATCTCCACCGCTGACCCTTGCTCCCCGTTTCTTCTCTCTCTGGGACAATGTCGCATCTGCACCCATCTTGCTCCCTTCTGGCATCTTTGTCACCCCGCTCCCGTCCTGCTGCCCCTTTAAGGCTCCTGCCCCTTGCACCCTCTTCTTGTCTTGCCCCCTCCTGCTCCCCGAGATGTTCAATTCCCCGTCTTTCTTTAGAGTACTTGCACTTACCCCGCTCCCGCCTCCCCTCCCCCCGCGGACACCAGATTCTTTAGGGAGAGATGAACCATATTATGGCTCGACTCTGCCCTCGACCCGTGCTGCCCGCTGCTGCCTTTGTCCTTTTCCACCGTAATTGGTGTGTTTTCCACCATTTCCATCCTGTTCTCTGCTCTGCAATTTTTTGCCTCTTCCTGCGCTCTTTTCACCAGCTGTGTCCTCCACCTGCTCCGCTCCTCCAGCCACTCCACTCACACCTCCTGCTCCTTCTCCTTCTCCCATCTCCTCATCAGTCAAGGGGCTTCCTTCTGCCTCACACTCACAGCGGGTGGGGCCTTTGTGACTCACCCCACAGCTCTCCACCTTGCAGCTCCGCGCGATGTGTCCAGACTTGCCACAGTTATAACAGTACAATTCTGGACAGTTTCTTACAAGGTAGTCACGTCCAAGACAATAATAATAAACCTTCACCTGGTTATCATGCAGTACCCGGAAGTACTGCACTCCTTCCATTGTCTCGAATTTCATGCTATACAGAAATGACTTCACCCCCTCTGGGAACCGTACCTTTGCATAACGGGTTCCATCTGCAACCTGCGTTCCTGGAAAGTATCTTCCCTTTAATGCCGAGCAAATTTTAATGTCCTACAACTCCAACTTTTTTATTAGCACATCGTCCTCAATATAAACCGGCTGGTTTAAGAATGAGACCAACACCTCTTCAGAATATAGCAGCGATACCTCCAAGAACTTATCTCCAAACATTAAACTGAGTAAAAGTCTTTCCACCTCCTCTCGGCCACTGACCGTCACCTAGAACCCAACATTCAGCTTTGGTCGGCAGGCAAAGCAGCTTCCCTTGCCGCAGTCCTCATGTACCGCCTGGATAATATCCCAAGCTCGTATCTCCTTATCCTCACACTGAACCACCACCGTGTTTTCTTTTCCAAACCTCCTGGGGTCCCAGCCCAAATCTTTGGGCCTTTATTTCTCCCTTCCCCCAACATTTTCTCCCCTGATTAAATTCACCCTGGGAACATTGTCCTCTGAGGGATGCGGCACTCTGAGCCCCTCAGCAGCCATCTGGCTGCTGTTTAAGGACCAAAAAGGCCCTAAAACCCCCAAAACCCACCACCAAATTTGTACAAACTCACTCCAGCTCCCTGCAGTAATCAAGCACTCAGCAGCACCTGCTCACTCCTAGCCCCTCCCACCTAGAGAGTGCGACCCACTGAGCCACAGCTGACACTTCTAAATGGATTTTGTTCCTCTTTTAATTCAGATACTCCTTGATCTTGCACTAGCACGAGATCTTTAAAGGGAAGTCAGAGGTCAAAAATACACATTTCTCAATGAAAGTATTAATACATTAACTCAGAAAATGCTTTCCTGTAAGCCAATTACTCTTGAATTGTTAAGCAATTAAACTGTGTACTCCCCCGCCACCCCATTTCATTGCAGCAGTTAATTGGTTTTAACAAGGTGCATTCCAGAATTTTATGAAGGGTACTTTTTCATTTCCAGTTGCTTTACTGTATCTTAAGATGGACAGTGACACTGTTGGCAAAAAGTAAAGCATTTTCCACTTTGCATTTATGATAATACTAAACGTTTGAGATAAGCAAGCCTTCCTTAGGTTGAGTTGATCCAACCCAGCCCAATCCCTGCCCTTTGAACTCAGAGCCAGAGCTGAACCAGCAAAAATAACTATCCTTCCCCAATGACAAAATGAACAACTGATTCAACTTCCAAGAATTCAAATTGCGCCATTTGATAACAAATCTGATGTTATCTCCAACTGATTACGTCAACCAGACTTGGATTAACTTAACGTCAGACTTGGAGTTGTACTCCATTTTTCTACCACATTTTTTCTTCAAATCTATTAATTTCTGTTAGTTCTCATCACTTTTTGATTGTTTTCAAATAAAACATTTATTTCACTAAGTTAATGCTTTTTTCGCATTCATTTTCTTTCTTCAAATCTACTCATTTCTGGTAGTTCTTATACTAGGCATGTTTTGACTTAGTGCAGAAAAGCAAACAGCAATGTTATTCTCAGAAAGTGACCCTTTCCACATTCACCATCTCCAGAAATGGACTCTTCTTCACTGAAAACTGTATGAAAATGGTTTTGGACCATTGAAACTTGTACATTTTTGGGGGGCTTGCAGGGTAGTGTCTGAAAGTAATGTCTGGGGCATTTGAACCACTAACTATAATGAATAAAACATGCAACAGACTAGACAGTTTTTAAATATATTAAACGTAAGATCTGAAGCCCCAGTCAATTAGTAGTGGTTGGCCCGAGTGAACCTTTCAGTTAGAAAAAAGCCAAGGGGGAGAAATTCAGTTGGTTAGCGCCTCCCGTTAGCGCCTGCGGGGGGTGGGGGGTGGGGGGGCGCGCTAACGGGGCGCTAAGGGGTTAGCGACCGGGCGGGGAGAATGCCGTGATGCCCGGGAAATTCATTTCCAGTTTAGCGTTGGCACTACCTCTTACCACTTGGGCCTTGAGCGCCTCGCAGATCGTGACGTCATCAAGTGCGCAGCGCCCCGTTACCGCCTCGGATGTGAAATTGGCTCCTGCCCCCTGCTGTATCGCCAGCCATGAACAATGGCAGGAAGAGGAGGTGCTGTCACCTCGGCTGGCCGCTTGGGGAGCGCTATTTAAAGGGAAGGGTTTTCAGGTAGGCCAACCTTTAATATTTCTACCAGTCTGGTTCCTGCTGAAAGTTTTTGGTCGCTTCAAAAACTTACATACAAGATGTCCAAGCCTTCCACTTTGTACAGTGTTTGGGGCTGTAATGGCAGACGCGCAGGTCGCCTTGCAACGCAGACTCGCTGACAAGTAGGTTGTGAAGCATCACTGGTCCTTCCCTTTAAGCGAGGAAAGCAGCCTCTGATGCCGTTAGCGAGGTGCTCCAAATTGTTCAGCACTCTGTCGCTACCGCCCCGCTCCCGGACTTTAGCGCCCTAGGAGAAGTGGTTAGCGCTTGATTTAGCGCTCCGCTTCTCTCTTGGAGTGCTAAAGCTGAATTTCCCGTCAGCAGAGAATTATTAGCGCCTGGCGCTACTTTTACTACTTTTCAAAAGTTAGCACCCCAACTGGGGCGATACCCAATTTTTAGCCCCAAGAATTCTAAGCAGTTGATGTAACAGCTGTGAACTTGGGTTGTATTTGAGCTTAACAAAGAGGTGTGTGAATGTTGGTATAAAAGCTTCACGTCATTGCTGTCAAAACACAGCCAGATGACAGTTCTATCCATAACTGCATCTCGAACCATTTATATCCCGTTGAAATTGCAATTTGACAGCTCATATAGTCTTTAAGACATTGACCGGCCTTCAGGCGTCTGTAGAGCTGCTTTTTTGCTCTCGAGTTCTGTTGTTGTTTCCAGATCAGGAATGCCTGTGCTTGCGGCTTATTAGCTCCTGGATCTCCTGGTTGTTCTCGTCGAACCAGTCTTGGTGTTTCCTGGTCGAGTGACCGAGCTTCTCTTCACAGGTGCTGATTATGGAGGCCTTGAGTGCAGACCAGGCGCTGTGGGCACTCTGGGCAGAATTTTCATTGACCCGTGGAGGCGGGTTTGGAGGCGTGTGGGGGGTTAAAATTGCAAAAACTGGCAGGGCGGGCACAAGCCCACCTCCATCCTGCCTCCACGCAATTTTCATTAAATCGTGTCTACTGGTCCCGACTCCGTCCCGCCTCCAAGAGGCGGGATAGGCCGTTAAGGCCCTTAACAAGCACTAAATTGCCTCTATAATGCCATTTTGAAAGGCTTTTGTGATTTTAACCCTTTTTCCACGTGAAGCACGCCTGTTCTGAACCACAAATGTGAAACCTGGCAGTAGCACATTTGGATTGCTGACTATCAGCTGCAGCTCAACCATGAAATAGGAGATGTGATCAGCCATCATTTGCAGTTGGCAGGACTTTGCTGTCTGAGGTCTGGGGGAACTTTTATATGGCATAACCACAGCTGTGGAAGTTTGGAGCCTGACACCCATCTCCAGTGTGACCTCCTGGGAAACCCCTCTCGCCACCTTGACTGAACGCTTCCTCAACTGAGGCATATACCAGCAGCATGGGAACCATTTATTTCCTTTCCTCCTGGACATCAGGTTCGGACAAGGACCAGCCGTGGCAGCAGCAGAACCATGAACAACAGCACCACCAGCAGCAGCAGCATCAACAGGAGTGCCAAGCTGCTCCTCACCTACCTGAAGCTGTACAGGCCAGAAGGCGCCAGCGCGCGACCACATTGCTGCCCGAGATGCAAGGGACGCATTTGACCAGATTTGCTTAGCCTGCACAATCAAACACTTTTGCCTCGCACCTTCTTATCAGACCATCGACAATGGCCAGGAACCTACGGATTCCTATCACTCTGACCACCATACTGACAATTGCAAGTCATCCTAAGCCCTCAATGTGGAAGTCCCATTTGCGAAATGGCAGACGCCACAACTTCAGCAGTTTGCCAGCAGCATTTTTAATCACACCAAGCAAGTGCTGGCATTTCAAGATTAAACACAACATTACACCCAAGTGACTACCCTTGTGACTACTTGTGCATTATTTTTCTTTTACGCGTGCTCCTACGTGGTGCTTCCCCTGTGGCTTCAGCAGATGTAGAGGCCCCTTGCTCACTTTCTTGCTGCTCCTGCCTCGACACCTTTGGCGGGCATCCTCTGGGGTTGCGAGCCTGTGAGGGCTCGGCAACAGTCTGCTGCTCCTGCGGCTGTGCAGGGGTTGAGACGCCGATCTCAGTTGGGTGAGGACTCTGGTGGGGCTCTGACCGAGGGCTTTGCAGTGGCTTGGTCATGTGAGCACTTGGAGAGGAGCCCTCACTTCCTTGTTGTCTGCCACCAACATCCCTCTCATGGGTCAGCCCCACCTCAGCGCTTGCAAGTGGATTGAGAGCACCTTGCTGCACATCAGGGGGGCCATGGGGACCCGTATCTGCACTGGAAGTCCTACTCAGAAGGACTTTTATGAAGGTCTGGTTTCTGTGTTCAATAGATGACCATCGCTCCTCAAGAGATGCCAGTCTATTCTGAACAATGACCATGTTTTCTACACTCTGTTGACTTATCTCCTGCATAGCCGTAGCCATCCTCTCCTCTACTGTAGCCATCCTTTCCACGGAGGTTGCCATCCTTTCCGTGGTGATGCGTTCATGCGCCAATGACTCCACAAAGGCTCTGCTCATGTTCTCTATGGACTCCTCCATTCGCTCCACACTTGCAGCGACCCTGGAGACAAAACCTGGCAGAGACTCCTGCATCTGTTCCTGGAGTTCCAGCACCGCTGATCTTATGGATGGACCCAGAGGCAGAGGGTCAACATGCAGCTGAGCCGAGCTAGGAGAGTCCTGCGCCCTCCGACTAGGACTCTCCACTGCTGTCCCTGTCTCCACTATCTGCTGATGCTCACTTGTGAGCTGTGATACACCAGGTGACAACACTACTCTATCTCGCGATGTTCCCTCCGAGGTGTGAGTGTCTGCGCTGTTGCTGGGTGCGTTGAATTCTGCTGATGCGGTGCCCTCAGAGGTTGCAGCTTCCTCTGAGGAGTGGTGAGGCTCATGCTCTTCCTCCTGGATGGTGGGGACGGCTGCTCGCGATGGTCCTGGGGCGAGTAAAAGAAAGAGTCAGAGATGTGAGTCCAAGGTTATATGCACATTGCATATTGCAGATGATCATAAGTCAGTCTGCTGGAGCATCAGAATCATTATCAGTGACTCATGCAATGTCAATGAGAGAGATGATAAACTATTCTGTCACCAGCTTGCTCTGATGCACCCGTCTGTCCGTCCCCCACTTGCGCATCCTCCTCCACTCCCATGATCTCCAGGACCGCCTACTCCCAGGTGGTGAGCTGGGCTACTGAGGGTGGCCCTCCTCCTGTCCTCACTCTTTCCCTCTTATTGTGAGCTCTCTTTTCCTGCAATGAGGGAGACAAGTGGAGTTTGAGTGAGAATGAAGGAGTGAGTGTAGAGAATCCATAGCATTGATGGTTAGAAGGAGACAAATTTGGAGTGAGGTGGCAAGACCATGGGCCCTCCCTGTGTGTTGTAAGTTGTTTTCATAGCATCACAGCGATAGGGAGTGTGAGGGCTGCATAGTCGAATAGTTAGGTGAATGTGACCGTGCAGAGAGAGGGAATGGGTAAGGGTGCAGGGATGTCAGTGTCAAGTGGGATGTGGAGGAAGAGGTTGTCAAAGCTGAGTGCTGGTGAGGAGAGGCAATGGGGATCAGAATGAGGGTGATGGGAAATTCATACTCACTTTTCCAGTGCGCAGCAGGTCATGAAACCTCTTCCTGCACTGAAGCCAGGTTCTGCGGGTTATGGACAACGAGTTGACTTCCTCTACCACCTGGATCCACACAGCCTTGGTTTGATGGGAAGGCTTCTTCCTCCCTGAAGAAGGGAAGAGCACCTCCTTATTAGCTCTGGCTCCCTCAATTAAAGCTTGCAGGGCGAAGTCATCAAATCGAGGTGCAGACCTAGGTCTCTGGCTGGCCATTCTTCCTGCAGGTGCCTCTAACATGCAAAGGCAGAAGCTTGGCAGTCTGCAGAGGAAGCAAGGCTTGTTGCAGACCTTAAATGCTGCAGCAATGATGATGTCATCAAAAGCGACTTTCAGACTGGAAAAACTCACTGGCCATGGGTTCCCACACGTTGGAACTCAATTGGCCAATTATGTTAAAATCGCATCAATCTCCCACCTCGATTTAGATTCGGGTGGCTAACACGAAATGCGGATTACACGACCCGAGCCCGCCCCTGAATCAAAATCCAGCCCTCTGTGTCTCTGAATCACTGGGAGTCGTCAGGTTAGTTGTGAGGTGCAGGCTGAATAGGGCTTTCTGAGCAGGGTCTTTGAGTGCTCCAGCGCTGATTTTCCTGCGGCACTGCTTCTGTTGCCGCCGCTGTTTTGGGGCTACGTTGATGGAGATGACAGAGCGGATTAGGCGGTGGTCTGTCCAGCAGTAGTCTGATCCTGTCATGGCGCGGGTGATGCGGACGTCCTTGCAGTCCCCTGCTCGGACGATGACGTAGTCCAGCAGATGCCAGTGCTTGGAGCGAGTGTGTTGCCATGAAGCCTTGTACTTGTCTCTCTGACGGAACAAGGTGTTGGTTATGAAAAGGCCATGTTCTAAGCATTTTGTCAGGAGGAGGGTACCATTGGAGTTGGCTTTCCCTACCCCCTCGCTGCCGGTCACAACTCCCCAGAGGTCTCAATCGCCTTCCGTCCCATCCTCTGTCATCGAATTACAGTATGCAGACGACACTTGCGTCTGCGCACACTCTGAGGTCGAATTCCAAACCATCGTCAACACCTACACTGAAGCATACGAGAGCATGGGCCTTAAACATCCGTAAGACAAAGGTCCTCTACCAACCTGCCCCCGCCACACAGTACTGCTCTCCAATTATCAAAATCCATGACGAGGCCTTGGACAACATGGACCACTTTCCATACCTCGGGAGCCTACTGTCAACAAGGGCAGATGTCGATGACGAAGTCCAACACCGTCTTCAGTGTGCCAGTGCAGCCTTCGGTCGCCTGAGGAAGATAGTGTTTGAAGACCAGGACCTCAAACCCAGCACCAAGCTCATGGTCTACAGAGCAGTAGTGATACCCGCCCTCCTGTATGCCTCAGAGACATGGACCATGTACAGCAGGCACCTCAAAGCACTGGAGAGGTACCACCAACGCTGCCTCCGCAAGATCCTGCAAATCCATTGGTAGGATAGGCACACCAACGTCAGTGTTCTCGCTCAGGCCAACATCCCCAGCATCGAAGCTTTGACCACGCTTGATCAGCTCCGATGGACGGGCCACATCATTCGTATGCCCGATATGAGACTCCCAAAGCAAGCGCTCTACTCGGAGCTCCGACACAGCAAGAGAGCCCCAGGTGGGCAGAGGAAACGCTTCAAGGACACCCTCAAAGCCTCCTTGAAAAAGTGCAACACCCCCACCGACACCTGGGAATCCCTGGCCCAAGACCACACAAAGTGGAGGAGATGCATCCGGGAAGGCGCAGAACACCTCGAGTCTCTTCGCCGGGAGTAAGTGGAAGCCAAGCACAAACAGCGGAAGGAGCGCACCTCAACCCAAGCACCCCACCCACCCGCCCCTTCAACCACCGTCTGCCCCACCTGTGACAGAGACTGTAGTTCCGCATTGAACTCATCAGTCACCTGAGAACTCATTTCTAGTGTGGAAGCAAGTCATCCTCAGTTCCGAGGGACTGCCTAAGAAGAAGAAGACATTGAGACATCTTTCTGCACATGAACAGCATTATAGAAATGTAAGTTGTTGTTGAAACCAAGGCGGGGGAATTTTAACCCCCAAAAACGGATGGATTTGGTTCAGGTGGGAAGTTAAAAAGCAAAAGATCTGAAACAGGAACCCAACCTGCCTCGAACCTGCCCACTTCTGGTTTTAAAGGAGGTGCAGGCAGGTTGGTCATTTAAATATTATAATGAGGCTAGTGATTCTATTTTTAACCACAGTCGGCCAGGTTTCCCAGGCCTCAGGAACCCCAGCAGGTGAAAGGAGGCGAGAAGGGCTGAATCCATGAGGTAAGTGCCTTTACAGCACTGCTTGTGGGACTGGAAGAGCAGGAGTAATACCTACAGGTCCAACAAGCTACCCATAAACCCACCCCCATGATCTGTCTGCTTCCGCCACCCCCCTCACCATTCGACCCCCCCCCCCCGACCACCATCTGCCCCCCCAACCACCATCAAACCCCCCGACCACCATCTGCCCCCCAACCACCATCTGCCCCCCAACCACCATCAAACCCCCCGACCACCATCTGCCCCCCGACCACCATCTGCCCCCGACCACCATCTGCCCCCCGCCCACCATCTGCCCCCCGCCCACCATCTGCCCCCCAACCACCATCTGCCCCCTGACCACCATCTGCCCCCCAACCACCATCTGCCCCCCGACCACCATCTGCCCCCCCGACCACCATCTGCCCCCCTACCACCATCTGCCCCCTGACCACCATCTGCCCCCCAACCACCATCTGCCCCCTGACCACCATCTGCCCCCCAACCACAATCAAACCCCCCAACCACCATCTGCCCCCCGACCACCATCTGCCCCCCGACCATCATCTGCCCCCCGACCACCATCTCACCCCCCGACCACCATCTGCCCCCCTGAACACCATCTGCCCCCCGACCACCATCTGCCCCCCGACCACCATCTGCCCCCCCCGACCACCATCTGCCCCCCCGACCACCATCTGCCCCCGACCACCATCTGCCCCCCGACCACCATCTGCCCCCCGACCACCATCTGCCCCCCGACCACCATCTGCCCCCGACCATCATCTGCCCCCCGACCACTATCTGCCCCCCCAACCACCATCTGCCCCAGACCACCATCTGCCCCCCGACCACCATCAAACCCCCCGACCACCATCTGCCCCCCGACCACCATCTGCCCCCCGACCACCATCTGCCCCCCCAACCACCATCTGCCCCCAGACCACCATCTGCCCCCCGACCACCATCAAACCCCCCGACCACCATCTACCCCCCCGACCACCATCTCACCCCCCGACCACCATCTGCCCCCCGACCACCATCTGCCCCCCGACCACCATCTGCCCCCCGACCATCATCTGCCCCCCGACCACCATCTCACCCCCCGACCACCATCTGCCCCCCTGAACACCATCTGCCCCCCGACCACCATCTGCCCCCCGACCACCATCTGCCCCCCCGACCACCATCAAACCCCCCGACCACCATCTGCCCCCCGACCACCATCTCACCCCCCGACCACCATCTGCCCCCCTGAACACCATCTGCCCCCCGACCACCATCTGCCCCCCGACCGCCATCTGCCCCCCCGACCACCATCTGCCCCCCAACCACCATCTGCCCCCTGACCACCATCTGCCCCCCCAACCACCATCTGCCCCCAGACCACCATCTGCCCCCCGACCACCATCAAACCCCCCGACCACCATCTACCCCCCCGACCACCATCTCACCCCCCGACCACCATCTGCCCCCCTGAACACCATCTGCCCTCCGACCACCATCTGCCCCCCGACCACCATCTGCCCCCCGACCATCATCTGCCCCCCGACCACCATCTCACCCCCCGACCACCATCTGCCCCCCTGAACACCATCTGCCCCCCGACCACCATCTGCCCCCCGACCACCATCTGCCCCCCCGACCACCATCAAACCCCCCGACCACCATCTGCCCCCCGACCACCATCTCACCCCCCGACCACCATCTGCCCCCCTGAACACCATCTGCCCCCCGACCACCATCTGCCCCCCGACCGCCATCTGCCCCCCCGACCACCATCTGCCCCCCAACCACCATCTGCCCCCTGACCACCATCTGCCCCCCCAACCACCATCTGCCCCCCGACCACCATCTGCCCCCCGACCCCCATCTGCCCCCCGACCACCATCAGCCCCCCCGACCACCATCTGCCCCTGACCACCATCTGACCCCCAACCACCATCTGCCCCCCGACCACCATCTGCCCCCCGACCACCATCTGCCCCCGACCACCATCTGCCCCCCAACCACCATCTGCCCCCCGACCACCATCTGCCCCCCCAACCACCATCTGCCCCCCGACCACCATCTGCCCCCCGACCACCATCTGCCCCCCGACCACCATCTGCCCCCCAACCACCATCTGCCCCCTGACCACCATCTGCCCCCCGACCACCATCAGCCCCCCCGACCACCATCTGCCCCCGACCACCAGCTGCCCCCAACCACCATCTGCCCCCGACCAACATCTGACCCCGACCAACGTCTGCTCCCCGACCACCATCTCACCCCCCGACCACCATCTGCCCCCCTGAACACCATCTGCCCCCCGAGCACCATCTGCCCCCCGACCGCCATCTGCCCCCCCGACCACCATCTGCCCCCCCGACCACCATCTGCCCCCAACCACCATCTGCCCCCCGACCACCATCTGCCCCCCCGACCACCATCTGCCCCCAGACCACCATCTGCCCCCCCGACCACCATCAGCCCCCCCGACCACCATCTGCCCCCGACCACCATCTGCCCCCCAACCACCATCTGCCCCCGACCAACATCTGACCCCGACCAACGTCTGCCCCCCGACCACCATCTGCCCCCAACCAACATCAGCCCCCCGACCAACCTCTGCTCCCCGACCAACATCTGCCCCCCCCCGACCAAGCTCTACCCCCCCGACCACCATCTGAAGGGATATTTACTAGTCCTAGCCCCTTCAGGGCTACCCCAGATCTGGCGTATTTCTGAGACGTTCACTTTCAACTAAAGTTTGAGGTAGCTGAATCCTAAAGATGCTTAATTGGGTCTAAAGGTCCAGGTTATCTCTCCCTAAAGGAAAGGAACAACCCGAGAATGTTACCGTCCTCCAGATAGCGCTTTTAATAAGTTTAGCTAGACTGTAATGTTCCGGATATTATGAGAGTCCGGAAAACTCCCTCAGAATTCTGCAACTCCTCACCAAAGAGTGTACAGAGATTGAGTTCGCGAGTTTTTGATACAGAAGTCTTATGTGAGACAATTCTAAAAATATATAGATTTATTAAAGAACCGACATGCAATTTACAGTTGGTGAATCAGTCAATCGCAACATTAACAATTTTAAAAAGAGAAAAAATGATATCTTATTATTAACAGAGAATCTTACTTTTAAATCTTATCTTCACTATAGTATTACAGTTCTTAAAGTGTTCTACAGGATATCCACCAATATCAAATACCTTTGATCCCCAAGGTACAAAGAGTTGGAGACTACAGAGCCACCTCTGAAGCCGAGAATTGCTTTGCCCGATTAAAGTGAGTCTGTTATCCCATTTGAGTGTTCAATATTTATACCCTTTTCCAGTGGTATTTCCTTTAAGGTTTTCTGCTGATGCAAGCTAATTATCTCTAGTCATTTTTCTGCCGACCTCTGCAACTCTTACAGCCACCTCAGCCGGTAGCATTACAGAATCATGTCTCATCTCTAGGTGTTCTAAGTTTACCATATAAATAACGGTGTGATGGCAGGTGTTCCTTACTTTATGTCATCTTTACGAGGGCAGATGTTCCTTATCTTATGTGCTTCTTTACGAAGTGTAAATTCGAACACCTTATCCAGGGTGAACCATTGTTTTTTTCCCAAAAGTTCAGCTTGTCGGAGCCCTTCACCTTCTGTTTCAATAAGGTTATTTATTCAGGGTCAACAACTATCTGATCTCAATAGCCAGAATGCTTTCATAGCTATTTCATAGTTAGGTTTCTAAATTTCCAAACCCAGTTTGTCATGTTTTAATAAGGTCAGAATTCTTTCATAAGAAAGTGTCTTTTTCTGAATAGGTTATATGGCTTATTCCTTCACACATCTGCCCCCCCGACCAACCTCTGCCCCCCTGACCAACCTCTGCCCCCCCGACCGCCATCTGCCCCCCCGACCACCATCTGCCCCCCCGACCAACCTCTGCCCCCCCCGACCACCATCGGATTGCCCCGACCAACATCTGCAACCCACCGCGATCGGACCACCCCCCGCGATCGGAACCCGCCCCCGCGATCGGAACGCCCCTCCTCGATGGGAACACCCCCCATGATCTCTCCCACCCCCACTGCCTGCTGTCAGCTCAGCTCGGCTGTGGCCACCAGCCTGTCAATCAGGCTGACTGTGGGCGGAAAACCAAGAGAAAAACATTTAAAGATGTCGTTCAGGAACCCGTACTTCCGGGTTACCCGACCTCAAAACAGCCCCCCAACCCCGTACGGAAAGTGCCTCCGAGCTAAAGTCCAGGCCCAAGTAACTGCAGACCCGTCAGTTTAATATCAGGTGTGGGGAAGTTACTGGAATCGGTCATCGGAGATAAAAAAGTGACTGAGCACTTAGACAAGTATGAGCTGATCAAAGAGAGCCAGCATAAATTTGTGAAATATGGGTCATGTCGTTGAACTTTTTGAGGAGGTCACCAGCTTAGGAGGCACAACAAATTGTGTCGATGGGAGCAGGAAGTTACAAAGGGTCATAGACAGACCTAAGTGAGCGGACACAACTATGGCAGATGGAGTTCAATGTGGGGGAAGTGAGAGTTCATCCTCCTTGGATCTGAGAAAGACAAATTGGAATATTTTCTTAATGGTGAGAGATTAGGAGCTGTGGAGGAGCACAAGGATTTAGGTGTCCATGGTCACAGATTCACTAAAAGCTAGTACACAGGTAGAAAAAGTAATCAAGCAAACTAATGGAATGTTGGCCTTTATCTCAAGAGGATTGGAACAGAAAAGTGATACAGGTAGAGCCTTGGTCAGACCTAATCATCATATGGTACAGGCCCTTAAGAAATTGGCTGGCAGTCATAACAGCAGTGGTTGTTAGCAACAACAGCCTATGCGCAATACAATATGAATCAATCTTTTACCAGTCAATATTTTGCATTTACTCCACAAATCCTACAGAGTTACGGCTCAATCATTGTAGGGGTGAATTTCCAGATGGGTTGTCCCGCTCGTCCGCTGTAACCCCAAGCCACGGAAACCCCAGTAAATGGCATTTATGCCGGGGTTGGCCCGGCCCCTTGGTCAAACATACAGCAGTCAAGCGGGAGAACCCTCGCAGGAATTCATCGCCAAGAAGTCTACAGGTTCTGCAGCCACCCGAGACAAATGGTTCCATTTGCGATGGGTTTTACTGACACTGATCACTACTGTAAGCAAACTGGGGGAAAAGCTCTTCACATTGGTAATACATGGTCACATGTATCCTTGATGTATGGAGATGTGCAGTAATCCAACGCTTGCCTTGTGCTCATTGTACAGAATTAATGATGGATATTCAATGTTCAAATAAGCTCCATGTGGGGTTTGGCTACGGACACTCTCATTAAAAGGAGTTGCACTCAAGATGCAAGCAAATGTTTGCACTCCAATTCAACTTTTGTCACAAAAGGCTGTATTGTGAATGAAAATTTATCAGTTGGCTCTTGTTTTGATATAGACAGGAGCTCATGTTTACTACATATTTCTCAACTCCGGTTCATGTAGTTTATTGCGAGTCTTCCCCCACCCCTCAATTTACACTGTGCACATCTAGGGCAGAGTTTTCCACTGGGGTTACACCAGCTCCCTAGCATAAACTCCAGTGGATGTGGATGGGAAATTCTCCAGGACCCACTCTGTTGGCTTACTGCTCTGCCAGAAGTGAGGGTGGACATAGAATACGTCCACTCTAACCATGGGCAGGAATGTTCTAATAACACACAAATAACACAAATATGCCATTTGATGCATTTCCTTTCATTTGAGCCCCAAACAATTCTGAGCGTCAGGAACTCTGATGCATTCCTGGCATCCAGCAAAGTTTTAGTGCCGGGGTGGGGAGGGGGGCACATTTATAGGGCCACTTCAGGACCAATTTTATGGGACACATAACTGTAGACACCCATCTATACTATGGGATATATCATTGCAAGGGGGAGGATCCACGATTGAAGTAGGAATCCTTGCCGGGGGACCACCGACAGTATTTAACTTACCCTGACCCAGTAAATCAGCCAGGGTAAAAAGGGCTGTCCACTGGGGGGAGCGGGACCATCACTCCAATGAAGCTGTCGGGGGGTGGGAATTCAGCCAATGCAGAAACCTCATCCCTAATGCCTTCAGTCAATGAGCAAAATCAGGCACAGGGGTGTGCCAGTGCTTGATATGCTATGGTGGAAACACAACATACTGTTTCAGGAAAGGATACACAGATCACATCCATACACATCTGACAGGACAGGGTCAAAATTACTGGTGGACACAAGTAAATTGCGACGGTCCCTTATTCACATTCCACTGTCCTGGGGAAAATCTACCCTATTAAATTCTAATTATATACACCATGACATTCCATACGTCAGCGTATGTGACTGTCACTTCTATTCTGGGTGATACTACAGGCCTACAGCATTCAGTGGCAGTGTCACATATGAGATCGCAATGTCCTGTCCTCAGGCTCGTAGTCTTGCACTTAGGTGTGCCAGTATTTCACAAGGGTTACCCAGGCAACCAAGGTGTTTTCTAAATTTCTCGTGCACTTGAGGGGAAAGGGAAGAGATAGACAATGAAAGGATTAAATAGGGAAGAATGGCATTTGATCTTATGCCCCTTGATAGACGTAGCTTGCCGCTTTTTAACCGGGTTGGGGGGCGGAAATTTCCTCGGGGCTTCTCTTGCTCCGCCGCCATAACTCCGGCGGAATGTCGGCAGAAACCCCACTGATGCGTCTAAACAGGGTTTCCGAGGTTACAGCGGAGGAACAGAAGCCCTGAGGAAATTCACCCCCCTTTTGCCCATGGTGATGTTTTTTGTGCAGAGACATTTCAGATATATAGAATCATAGAATGATACAGCACAGAAGGAGGCCATTCGGCCCATTGTGCCTGTGCCGGCTCTTTGAAAGAGCTATCCAATTAGTCCCACTGCCCTGCCCTTTCCCCCTAACCCTGCAAATTTCCCCCCCCCCCACCCCTTCCAATTATTATTTATCCAATTCTCTTTTGAAAGTTATTATTGAATCAGATTCCACCCTTTTAAAAGTTACTATTGGACCTGCTTCCACCACCTTTTCAGGCAGTTAATATAAGCCGTTAATGAAAATTTCACATCCAAGATTGGCCCCAAGGTACGTCAGCTTGGTTCAGTTGTTAGCATGCTCACTTCTGGGCCGGAAAGTTGCTGGTTCAAGCCCCACCTCAGTAGTCGAGTGTATAATCTAGATTGCTACTTCAGTGCAGGACTCCAGGAGTGTGGCATTTGAGAAGTGCCATCCTTCGGATGAGACTTTAAGTCGCCTGCTCAGACGAACATGAAATATACCCCGCCACTAATTGAAGAAGAGCAGAAAGTTCTTCCACTGTCCTGGCCAACATTCTACCCTCAACCAACACCAGCAAGAAAATCCAGATGAACTGGGTATTAGTTCTACTGTGGGATACCACTGGTGCAGAATGGCTTTTGCATTTGCCTACACAACAGCCCAATTAGGCGGAGTTTCGAAATGGACGTGATAAGTTCTCCACGCAAGTGCCCAATACAGCGAATGCAACGGGTAATAATCCCAATTGATTTTACTTTTACCAGCTTAGCAGGTTCCCAATAAATGGGCGCCTGCACCATCGGCACAAAGGTCACGGTAGATCTGCCATAAGCTCAGTTAACGGACAGCTGTGAGCACAAATCAGCAGCACAACAACAAAGAACAAAAAAAAGGCAACCAAAGCCAAACATCTGCAGCGTGCAGCTCAAATCCCAACTCATAAAGTGAGGCCTGCTTTCTGCTAACTATTAACTGAGTTATTGATTTTAGATGCGTATCACACAGTTATAATTTTGTCAGAGGGCAGACCACATAAGTTGTTCTTTTTCTGGTTATTTCATTTAGTCTTATTCCAAAAGTCTGTAAATTGACGACCAGGACAAAAATTATAATTGACATCATCTGTGGGAAATATTTTATAAAACAACAGGTCCAGATGAGGATTAAAGCCATGTGGTAATAAAATATAACCACACACTGAAAAAGTCAGGTTTCATGATTTCTTACACAAACAGCTGAGCTATTACTCTGCTGGGCTCATTTTTTAAAACACATTTTACTTCAAATAATTAGTTCCTTTTTCTGCACATTGCAGTAGGAGGCTGAATAATGATTGACTACAGCTGCCATTCGTAGCCGAAAGCCTCCTCCCTGCCAACATTCAGGAAACAAAAATAAACACAAATCCATGCAGAAATCACAAAGAAGATAGTGTGGTCATTAGAAGAGGCTACACAGAATTCTCCGGCGCATCCATGCAATGTCCGACTGTGACACCAGAAGATCAAGATTCTTCTAATGGACTAGGAGGATATTCCGTAACATGAGGTTGCAATACACTGTCACACTGGTGTCAACTTACATTTTTCTTCTGCATGTTGCAACGAATACTGTGCCATTTTCAGAAAAAGTGCAATTATACTAATTTTCTTTTGACTTTGTACTACACGGATTCCTGAGCAGGATGGCAGTAATGGGAATTGCCAAAGTAGCATCACTTCAGCACGGCGCTGATTAGTGTCAAGGTTTGGGTCTGTGCCCCGCAGACTACAGTTTAAATAAAAAGAACATCAACCATATGCCACTGATTCCAGAGAGGTACCTCAGCAGGCAGATTTCCTTTGGCTTACCAGTTATTTACGTTTATATGTGGATTAGGCACCTTTCCCTGAGGCAGTATCGAGATGAGTTTTCAGTCTTGTAGAGCAGCTCAAATGTCCACCTGCTATGCATTTTAGAATCATAGATGCTGTGGATTTTTAGTTATCCATTACTTGCTTGAAGATGATGGACATGCGCAAAAGACGACAGCATTTTATGATTCAAAATTTACGCAGAACTGCAACTGTAAGACGTTTGAAGAGAAAACAATTTTATGCATGCAAGCTGAAAAATAATTTATCATTTGGATCGTAAGTTCAGGTGAAGACTAGGAATTCCTCAAAAGTTCTCAATAATGAAGTAACGTGGTCCATTACAGCAACAACTTGCATTTATATAGCGCCTTTAAAAAGTGGTAAAACACCCTAAAGCATTGAATGGAAGTGTAATCAGACTAAAAATCGACACTGAGCCAAAGGAGAAGATATTATGAGGAGGTAGCTAAAAGCTTGATCAAAGAAGTGGGTTTTAAGGGAGGAGAAGGAGGTGGAGACGTTTCAGGGAAAGGATTCCAGAGGGTGGTGCCTAGATGGCTGAAGGTGACAAAGGCACATATAAGGGTTTAGGCAGCAGACATGCTGGGGCATGGGCGGAGACGGGCGATGTTACAGAGGTGGAAGCAGGCGGCTATTACTGTGCGCAATGAAATAATCTGCCAGATTAGATTTCATTCGGATTAATTAAGTTGTTTCTTTTTACCACTGTTTTCGCTGTGTTAATTTGCTGTTACTTTATTTCCATTTGGCAACGAAGGGGTTAACTCTCCAGGCACGTGACCTCTGCTACGTTTAGCAAACGAGTATAGAGCTTTCTAACACCTAATACGGATGTAAATCCTGTACTTCAGCCTGGTTGCCATGACAACACATGTGTTGGCATCATCGATATTTCAGCACAGAAGCAAGCCATTTGGCCCATCATCCCTCTGCTGGTGCTCTTCCATCCAATCCCA
The DNA here is from genome assembly GCA_030390025.1 of Squalus acanthias. Taxonomy (NCBI): domain Eukaryota; kingdom Metazoa; phylum Chordata; class Chondrichthyes; order Squaliformes; family Squalidae; genus Squalus; species Squalus acanthias. The sequence goes on along the minus strand of CM059436.1, from coordinate 79,911,644 downwards.
TGTCCCTACTGTTTCCCTGTACCCTTCTATATTTTACTCCTCCAAGCGTTTATTTAATTCCCTCTTAAATGTCATGATTGATTGGCTTCTGTAGACACTTAAGTATTACCAGTAGTGGTAATATATTCCATATTTCAAAAAAAAATCTTCCAACTCTTCCATTATTCTTCCAGTACTAACCCTGAAGTTCTGTCCCCGTGTTACTGATTCACTGATTAATCTTTGACTATTTACCTTCGAAAACCCATTCACAATTTTGAACACTTTTTAAAGAACTCCCCTTAACCTTATTTCTATCAATTAATAGTTTTATTTTCAATCTGTCATCAAAGCTATATCCTTTCATCCCTGCTCGATCCTGGTGAATGCGGCACATTTTCCACGGCTCCGATATGCTTTTAAAAATGGGGGGGTCGATTTTCACTGCCATCACCTGACATTAACGGGGCGGCAGCAGCCTCAAAATGGGGTCGTTAGCCTTACTGGCCCATGGCGGTGAGGCCATGCGGCAGCTCCATTTTGAAACTAGCCAACCGCCAGGTGTCCAAAGCCATAGGCCCTTTTTAATATGGAAATCGAGGGCAGATGGCGTCAATTGGCATTTTAGGTCAGATCTGGTCAGAGCCTGTGCTGGGATACACTCTTCCCCACTTTCACGGGCGATGGAACTAAAGAGGCCCGCCAAAGATAAAAGTGTTGGATTATTTATCAAAAATAATCTGGGCCGCTGCCTGGACTCCAACCCTCCGCGAGTATGAGCGTGAGCACGACCCCCACACCACCATCCACCCCAGCCCTCGCTCTCCCCCCGCAATTTGCCTTGCTGACGAGCACCCAGGCACGATCTTGAGGCCCGCCTGCCAAATTTAAATGAGGCCGGGGTCAGAGAATCATGGGGACCTCTTAGCCGCTGGAAGGGGTGGCCGGCTAGCGCGCTCTGCCAATCTGTCGGACAAAACTTCCCCAGTAGGTGTTCAACATTACTCACAGTACTTCAACTGTGACCTCATCAATATCTTGTACAGGTTCTTCATTACTTCCTTACTTTTATATTTAATACCCCAATATATAAAGACTAGTAGCCTATTTGCCCTTTTTCTGGCAGTCCTACACTTAAAAATGCATATCTGCACTCCTAGATCTCCCTGTTCCTCCATTCCATTGAGATTTCTTATCATTTGTGGTATATTTTCATTCTTTGTTCTTTTTGTAACCAAAATATAAAATATACTACTTCAGGCATTTTTATGTTGGACTGCACATGCCACAAATCTGCTTCCTACCCAAACCATTCTATATTTTCCGACAGGCTTCCTTGCAATTTGCCATGTCCTCTAATTTAGCATGGTCAGCAACATTTGATGTTATTCCTTCTATGTTCTCTTCTTTTATGGCCTGAAGAAGGGCTTAAAAGGACAACTCTCCCAAATAGGCAGCTTTGAGTTTGAATTTTGCATCAAGGATGCCTCAGGTAAGATCTAAGGAAAATATTCACTAAGGAAAGCAGGTCAAGAGTGAAGCAAAGCAGTAAGACATTTCCTTAGCGAGCTGTAAGTTGTGAACGAGGCGTATGTGATTACAGAGCTATTCAGGCTTAGTGAAGTAACATGCAGTGTCGTATTTGTGTTCAAAGCCCTGTGAAAACTGGTTTGGTTTGAAAAAAGCATCTATGATATTTTTGTCATGTAAACAAAATAGACAAGTGGGAACGGTAGCATAGTGGTTATGTTACTGAACTAGTAATCCAGAGGGATGGACTAATGATCCAGAGACGTGAGTTCAAATCCCATCACGGCAGCTGGGGAATTTAAATTCAATTAATTAAACAAAATCTGGAATAAAAAGCTAGTATCAGTAATGGTGACCATGAAACTATCTGATTGTTGTAAAAACCCATCTGGTTCACTAATGGGAAGGAAGTCTGCTGTCCTTACCTGTCCTATATGTGACTCCAGACCCACAGCAATGTGGTTGACTCTGAACTGCCCTCTGAAGTGGCCTAGCAAGCAACTCAGCTGTAACAAACAGCTATGAGCAACAATAATAAGAATAAAACCAGACAGACCGCGGCACCACCTTCGGTCCTGCAAAGTCCTCCTCACTAATATCTGGGGACTTGTGCCAAAATTGGGAGAGCTGTCCCACAGACTAGTCAAGCAATAGCCTGACATAGTCATACTCACAGAATCATACCTTTCAGCCAATGTCCCGAACTCCTCCATCACCATCACCAGAGGTGCCGGCACAGTGGTATACAGAAGTTTCAGGTCAAGCATGGTCAAGGAAACCTATTACTGATTAGCACCTACCACCCTCCCTCAGCTGATGAATCAGTACTCCACCATGTTGAGCACCATTTGGAAGAAGCACTGAAGGTAGCAAGGGGACTTCAATGTCCATCACCAAGAGTGGCTCGGTAGCACCACTACTGGCTGAGTCCTAAAAAACATAGCTGCCAGACTGGGCCTGTGGCAGGTGGTGAGAGAACCAACATGAGTCAAAACCTACTTGACATCATCCTCACCAATCTACCTGTCACAGATACATCTGTCCATGACAGTATTGGTAGCAGAGACCACCACACAGTCCTTGTGGAGACAAGGTCCCGTCTGCACACTGAGGACACCCTCCATCGTGTTGTGTGGCACTACCACCATGCTAAATAGGATAGATTCAGAACAGATCTAGCAGCTCAAAACTGGGCATCCATGAGGCGCTGTGGGCCATCAGCAGCAGCAGAATTGTATCCCACCACAATCTGTAACCTCATGGCCCAGCATATCCCTCACTCTACCATTACCATCAAGCCAGGGGACCAACCCTGGTTCAATAAGGAGTGTAGAAGAGCATGCCAGGAGTAGCACCAGGCATACCTAAAAATGAGGTGCCAACCTGGGGAAGCTGCAACACAGGACTACATGCATGCTAAACAGCGGAAGCAGCAGGCTATAGAAAGAACTAAGCGATCCCATAATCAACGGATCAGATCAAAGCTCTGCAGTCCTGCCACATCCAATCGTGAATGGTGGTGGACAATTAAACAACTAACGGGAGGAGGAGGCTTCATGACTATCCCCATCCTCAATGATGGCGGAGCCCAGCACGCGAGTGCAAAAGACAAGGCTGAAGCGTTTGCAACCATCTTCAGCCAGAAGTGCTGAGTGGATGATCCATCTCGGCCTCCTCCTGAGGGCCCCACCATCACAGAAGCCAGTCTTCAGCCAATTCGATTCACTCCACGTGATATCAAGAAACGGCTGAGCGCACTGGATACAGCAAAGGCTATGGGCCCTAACAACATCCCGGCTATCGTGCTGAAGACTTGTACTCCAGAACTAGCTGTGCCTCTATCCAAGCTGTTCCTGTACAGCTCCAACACTGGCATCTACCCAACAATGTGGAAAACTGCCCAGGTATGTCCTGTCCACAAAAAGCAGGACAAATCCAATTACCGCCTCATCAGTCTACTCTCAATCATCAGCAAAGTGCTATCAATCTCGACAGTGCTATCAAGCAGCACTTACTCGCCAATAACCTGCTCACTGATGCTCAGTTTGGGTTCTGCCAGAACCACTTAGCTCCAGACCTCATTACAGCCTTGGTCCAAACATGGACAAAAGAGCTGAATTCCAGAGGTGAGGTGAGAATAACTGCCTTTGACATTGAGGCAGCATTTGACCGAGTGTGGCATCAAGGAGCCCTAGTAAAACTGAAGTCAACGGGAATCGGGGGGAAAACTCTCCACTGGCTGGAGTCATACCTAGCACAAAGGAAGATGGTTGTGGTGGTTGAAGGTCAATCATCTCAGCACCAGGACATCACTGCAGGAGTTCCTCAGGGCAGTGTCCTAGGCCCAACCATCTTCAGCTGCTTCATCAATGACCTTCCCTCCATCATAAGGTCAGAAGTGGGGATGTTCGCTGATGATTGCACAGTGTTCAGTTCCATTCGCAACTCCTCAGAAAATGAAGCAGTCCATGCCCGCATGCAGCAAGACCTGGACGACATTGAGGCTTGGGCTGTGGCAAGTAACATTTGCACCACACAAGTGCTAGGGAATGACTATCTCCAACAAGCTAGATTCTAACCACCTCCCCATGACATTCAACGGCATTACGATCATCGAATCCCCCACCATTAACATCCTGGGGCTCACCATTGACCAGAAACTTAACTGGACCAGCCACATAAATACTGTGACAACAAGAGCGGGTCAGAGGCTGGGTATTCTGTGGCAAGTGTCTCGCCTCCTGACTCCCCAAAGCCTTTCCACCATCTACAAGGCACAAGTCAGGAGTGTGATGGAATACATAGAAACATAGAAATAGAAACATAGAAACATAGAATCTAGGAGCAGGAGTAGGCCATTCGGCCCGTCGAGCCTGCTCCGCCATTCAATACGATCATGGCTGATCATCCAAATCCAGTACCCTGTCCCTGCTTTAATCCCCACAGTACACATATCCCACCCTACCCCCGTAACCCCACGTATTTAATTCCCCCTAACATATCCCATCCTATCCCCATAACCCCACATATTTAATCCCCCCTAACACTAAGGGTCAATTTATCATAGCCAAATCAACCTAACCCACACATTTTTGGAATACTCTCCACTTGCCTGGATGAGTGCAGCTCCAACAACACTCAAGAAGCTCGACACCATCCAGGACAAAGCAGCCCACTTGATCAGCACCCCATCCACCACCTTAAACATACACTCCTTCCACCACCGGCGTACCGTGGCTGCAGTGTGTACCATCTACAAGATGCACTGCAGCAACTCGCCGAGGCTTCTTCGGCAGCACCTCCCAAACCCACGACCTCTACCACCTAGAAGGACAAGGGCAGCAGGCGCATGGGAACCCCATCACCTGCAATTTACCCTCCAAGTTACACACCATCATGACTTGGAAGTATATTGCCGATCCTTCATCGTCGCTGTGTCAAAATCCTGGAACCTCCTCCCTAACAGTACTGTGGGAGTACCATCACCACACGGACTGCAGCGGTTCAAGTAAGCGGCTCACCACCACCTTCTCAAGGGTAATTAGTGATGGACAATAAATGCTGGCCTTGCCAGCGACGCCCAAATCCCGGAATGAATTAAAAAAAAGTGTGAGGTGTTACATTTTGGTCGGGAGGCCACGTTTTGGTAAGAAGACCACATACTGCTTGGATAATGAGGTAGTGGAACAAAGGAATCCAGAGATATAGATACATAAATCACTAAAATTAGCAACACAGGTTATTAAGACCATAAGAGAAAGCAAACCAAGCACTGAGGTTCAGATCTAGAGGGATAGAATTTAAAATCACTGTAGCTATATTAAATTTGTATCGAACCTTGGTTAGACAACACTCAAGAGTACTGTGCACAGTTCTGGTCTGTGGATATAGAGGATATAAAGGATATAGAGGCACTGGAGAAGGAGCAAAATAGATTCACAAGGACGATACGAGAACTGAGAGGATATTCTTACCAGGAAAGGCTGAACAGACTGGAGCTCTTTTTTCTTGACAAGAGAAGGCTGAGGGGTGACTTGATAGAGATCTTTAAGATTATGAAAGGGTTTGATAAGGTAGACATAGAGAAGATGTTTCTACTTGTGGGGGAGCCCAAAACTAGGGGCCATAAATAAAAGAGAGCCACTAATAAATCCAATAGGGAATTCAGGAGAAACTTCTTTACCCAGAGAGTGGTTAGAATGTGGAACTCGCTACCACAAGGAGTAGTTGAGGCGAATAGCATCGATGCATTTAAGGGGAAGTTAGATAACCACATGAGGGAGAAAGGAATGGAAGGTTATAAATTCCATGTAATTCTATATATATATATTGTACTGCTCTTTTGAAACTTCAATCAAACCTATCGCCATAACAAATGAATTGGCTATAGGCTAAAAGAAATTGGTATGGAGCATAATCCAAAAAATGCACCACTTAACACAAATAGGAATAGGTTTACAGGATCGTATTGCTGTATGTTAGCCTCTCTCTTATGTTGGGGCACTGGATATATTGTCCAGCAGGAATCCTGAGATGATGGGCTGGATTTTACCAGCCCTGAGGAGGCGGGTCTGGAGGTGGGACTGCTGGGAAAATCCCCCAAAATGGGAGCAGGTCCCAAACCTGCTCCCATCCCGCCTTCAACCAATCTTCCTGGGAGTCGGGTCCCCGATTTGTGCAGGGACCCAACTCCTAGCGACAGGAAGAGGATTATAGCCACTTAACTGCCTGTTAACAGGTAGTTAACAGGCAGTTAAGAGGCTTTTTCCAATTTTTCGACTGCTGCTACGGGCTTCCCAACATCGGGGAACTCCGCCAGGGTAAGTGAGACGTGCTGTGGGTCTGTTGTTATGTTGGTGTTTGGATGACAGCTGCAGAAGTGGTGTGAAGGATGCAATGGGACACTGCAATCGATAGCTCCGAAAGCTTGTGATTTCAAATAAAACTGTTGGACTATAACCTGGTGTTGTGCGACCTCTCAATTTTGTCCACCCCAGTCCAACACCGGCATCTCCGCATCATGAACACTGGTTAGTGTCAGAGGTAAGGAAATGTCGTGAAAGTAATTTTTAATGTGGTTAGATGTTTCTGCAGGTGACAAGCTGTGAAGTGTTTGTGTAGCCTCATCTCATCGGGAGAAGTGACAGATGGCTTCTGCAATCTCAGCTGCAGCTGCCATCTGTTTTATCCTAAGGAGAGAGTAATTGGAGAGTCTGCGTGCAAGGGCTCACCTTTGGATAGTGATTGTTAGTGTTTGACGGCACCTCACTGCTGTAAAACACTGTCAAATCATCTGTCAAACAAGTGTGGTGCATATGCCTTTAAGAAAACCAGCAGATGAAGTGTCATCAACTGACGTCATCTGACAGGGCGAGCTTAACAAGGCCAATCAGGGCAAAATAGCGTCTGTTCGTCAGATGTCGCTGGGGATGGAACTGGAACCCGAAAACCAACAGTTCCACCTCGACCTCGGCCTGGAAGGTAAGAATCCGCCCAATGTATCAGACATATCAAAGGCCCAAATGAAATAGTCTGTCCCCACTCTTTGAAGTGCTCAACGTCTGGTGCCTATGTCTTAACATATTTCCTGCTTCTATACATTTAAGGAAACACAGAAATTAATGTCACAAGCAAGTTTAGTTTAAAAAAAAAGTGATTTGGGGCCAGCAGTGCCAGTCTTTCTATAAAAGGCATGAAGAGGTATGGGGAATATGGTATTGAGTTAGAGGATCAGCCATGATCATATTGAATGGCGGAGCAGGCTCGAAGGGCCAAATGGCCTACTCCTGCTCCTAGTTTTCTATGTTTTCTATGTTTCTATGTCTTAGCCCTGGCCATATCTAACCGTTCAATGCCAGTCCTAGCCCTGGCCACATCTAACTGTTCATAGAACAGTTGCCATCCAGCCTGACAATACAACAAGGATCTAAATGGTCAAGGTTGTGACAGACAGAGGTTGGAGGCTGTAGGTGAGAAAAGGATCACTTACCAAGCAACGTGTTTTTCCTGTATACTATCCAAAAATGCACTAGAAGAGTGATGGAAGCAGTATTATACTCTTGGACAGACTTGAATTTTATAAAAATATAGAGACATAAGAATTATTGGGGGAAAAGAAGGATTTGGCATGAATGTGTGAGAAAAAGCTGTTCTACCTATATTTCTATTTTAATAACCTCGAAAAGATTTCACTGGCTACTGTTGTATTTGATCAGTGGCCAACGAGCAGCTTTAATGTATTGATTGCCTTAGCAGTTGGACTAAATACTTGGCAAAAAATTAGTCCACTGTCCAGCATATTTTAGATCAATCTGCACTGACAAGCTGCAGTTAGACATTAAATAACTCCTTACAGTGACACGTTGCATTACTGAATATTAAAAAAAATATATATTTTAATCATAATTCCTTGCTGCTTTGCACCTGGCATCAGCACTCGTAGTAAAATATAGAGCCTGCTGGCACAGGAAATGATGCGTACATTGCAGGAACTGTTACAAAACCACGATGTGAACGGAGTTAGTCTGAACAAACTCAGAACAGGTGTTAAAAACCAAAGAAAAAATATTTCAAATGAGAACCAAAACCATTCAAAAATATTTTTTAATATGTTCTACTTGAAGGAAACTGGCTGGTAAAACCTGGACATGTTGGACATTTTTTTTATGCTTCTGCGATGGATTGATTTAAAGCAGTAATGGGATTCCAGAATCTGGTTAAATATTGACCCATTAATATCCGTCCAGTTAGATACAAGAACGTGGGCACCACTCTGTCTGATTAAGTTAACTCGTTATGCGGGATACTTGCAGAAGAATAAGGTTCAATATCAATACAGTTTCAAAGTGAAACCTCTGTTAATCATCACCTGCAGCAATCCATTAGAAAAGGATCCACTTTTCCGGTTGACAAGTGCTCCTGTCATATATCTCAGTAGCAATAAATATAATCGTCACACTACAGCAGCATAAATATTGTTGCCGTTTTTTTCTCGGAAGAATGGGGATGGCGTTACTATAAATGGAATGTAACATGGGCGTACTGCGCTGCGTGGGGGGGGTGGAGGGCAGGGGGGCATAGAAATTGCAGGTGTAGGCACAGAAAGGCAGAAATTTTCAGCACAGGGCTGGGGGTGCAGCAGGTACATAAGAAATAGGAGCAGGAGTAGGCCATTCGGCCCTTCGAGCCGGCTCCACCTTTCAATAAAATCATGGCTGATCTTGTACCTCAATTCCACTTCCTCCCCCATCCCCATATCCCTTGATTCCCTTAGTTCCCAAAAATCTATCGATCTCTGTCTTGAATGTACTCAACGATTGAGCATCCACAGCCATCTGGGGTAGAGAATTCACCCTTTGAGTGAAAACATTTCTCCTCATCTCAGTCCTAAATGGCCGACCTCTTTTTCAGGTAAGCAGGGAACATTTTGCCAGAGCCACGGAAACCCCAGGAAAATGACAGAAATGGTGTTGATGCAATTTTTCTGGGCTTTCCAAGGCTCTTTTGCCAAAGTTACAGCGGACAAGTGAAAGAACCTCCATGAAAATTCACCCCCTATATTCATACAGGAGAGGACGCACTTTTGTTGTGTTCAATTATTGATTGATAATTTTCATGGTCATATAGGCCCAAAGAGGTCTGATGATCTAGGATGGGTACGGAGATTGAAAGATTTATAATTTATCTACAGGTGGGGGATAAGGAGTAATGGCCGTGGTGACAAAGGGAGACTGTTAAACAGATGAGACCACCTCATCGATAAGTTTAGTTCCGATATTCCTTGCAGCCATCAAGTGATGGTCCTCCTGATGTTCCATACCATGTTCTCCTGCCTCCGAAGAAGCTATGTCCACCTCTTCAGGAACCTCCAAGCCTTTTTGAATGGCAAAGTCGTACATGACGCAGCAAGCTACAACTATAGAGGACACTCGATCTGGAGCCTATTGCAGAGCCCCTCCTGATCTAGCTAGGCAGAAAAAGCATTCCTTTAGTCCCTCAGTGACAGCTCTGGTTGAGGCACATATCTCGTTGCAGCACTTTTCAGTTGTTGTTCTTAGGAGGGGCTATTATACATGGAAGAAAGACTTACACCTGGTCACCCACTAGCCATCTGTTCACTAGACTTACTCCATGAAAGAGCTCGGAGAGGGCAGAATTCCTGAGGATGAATGCATCATGGCAACGCCCAGCAAATCTGGCAATCACATGAAGGAACCTTTTGCATCTTGTCACACACAATATGGAAAAAAATGAGAAGTCGCACAACACCAGGTTATAGTCCAACAGTTTTATTTGAAATCACGAGCTTTCGGAGTGCTGCTCCTTCGTCAGGTAAAGCTCGTGATTTCAAATAAAACTGTTGGACTATAACCTGGTGTTGTGCGACTTCTCATTTTTGTCCACCCCAGTCCAACACCGGCATCTCCGCATTATGGACAATATGGAAATGCAGCGAATGGTACCCCGTCCTATTGAAAGGTGAGGAGTTTAACGGTAAAAGTTCCCCAGTTCTTCTAAAAAAAAAATGTGTCAGTTACTTGATGAATGCATGCTTGGCCGGCACCCAGGGTGATACTGCACAGATCCTCTGTTTGTAATAAGGCTGTGGCACAAAAAATTAGTGTAACCATTACTTTCACAGGCACAGGCGGAGCAGTCTGGGCAGAGGATCTTGGCTGCAGGTCTTCATGTTGTAACTTGAGCTGCTCTCCTCTTGCCTCTTCAGTGCAGAGCACTCTTCTCAAGCAGAGTTCCTCACTGCGATCTTCATAAGATCTGTGGAGGGCTGGGTACTGTCAGGTAGGGTTCATTCTCCTCCTATGGGGGTTCACTCTTCTTCCACACACCACCGCAACCGCCCCCCCCCCCCCCCCCGCCCCCCGCCCACATCCTTATTGCTCTCCATTAAAATGCTCATGGGGTAGGACAAGGGAATGCTCATTGAAAAACTCACATCTGGCTCTTGGAACCTCTCACTGTGGGTGGGGGCAAAAAAATCCTGGAGTTCGCAGAGCCCCTCAGGCAGTCAAGAGGCGAGTCCAGCAATAAAAACCCTTTAAAGCTCTTGTGTAACTCCAGCAAACACTTCTGTCAGGCTGCACCCTATAAAAGTTAAGCATATCTGAGAGTCTCAAGCGAGTGCTGGCAACAGGTACACTTCTTTCATTCAGCCTTAATGATCCTTAGTGCAAGTCACAGGTTCTGGGCAAGCCAGCGTTGCTCATCCTCATTTTAACAGATTATAATGATCACCCAGGTGCATCAGCGGGCACATTCATGGAAGGCCCAGGATTGCAACGGGACGGATATGACCCCCAAATGAATATTTAAATGTAGTTCCCGCTTGTTTGAAGCTGCCACTCGGCCACTGGGAATACTAATGGGAAATGAGAGTTACTCTAAAGTGGGTAGACAATTTCTGTCCTATTTCCTGCTGCCACCCACCCAACTGGCGCCATAACATCAGGTGGAGGCCTGTGGAAACTCTGGGTTGTGGTGTTGTCAAATAAAAATAAACTTTGATAAGAAAGTATTCGAAGTTGGAATTTCTGCTATTTAAAGATGAGGGCAGGTTGGCAATACTGCGAAGAGCTAGGCTAACCTCAATGTAAGAAAAAAAATTATCTTCCTTTAAAGTGTTAATCCAAGGTGAATTTTTTCCCCTTAAAAACAGAAACCCAGGGGTTCAGGTCCTTGCACTTTTTTCTACTGTTAGTTGTCCTATTTTTCCTCTGATGCTGACAACGGTTTTGCTACTGTATGACAATCACATTAGTATATATTAAAAATGGAGGTTCCCCCAGTAGCCTAGTGGGTAAAGGCATTGCCTGGTGTAGCTCTGAGCCATACCTACCTAGAAGTCGCAGATCTGTGAATTAGCTCATCTCAAGTCATGACAACAGGTGGGCAATACAATGGTCTTCAGCACGCCTAGGCAATGGAAGGAAAAATAACAGGCAGGGTTCCTGCTCTTTGCAGTGTCTGAAATTAAGTTTGAAATTGCCCGAGAGGAAAGCAGCTCCCAAGAAGGGCAGGAAGAAAGCCGTGAATAAAGTGACAGCAAAGAGCGGCAAGAAGCGGAGAAGGTCGAGGAAGGAGAGTGAGTCCATCCACATCTACAAAGTGATGAAGCAAGTTCACCCTGACACCGGCATCTTCTCCAAGGCCGTGACCGTCATGAACTCCTTTGTGAACTATATTTTCGAGCGCATGGTGGGTGATGCTTACCGCCTGGCCCATTAAAAGTGCCGCAACATCAGCTCCTGGGAGGTCCAGACCGCCGTGCGCCTACTGCTGCCCAGGGAGCAGGCCAAGGGACAAAGGCTGTAACCAAGTACACCAGCTCTGAGTAAAACTCCACAATGTACTGACAAGACACAACCTAGTGGCTTTTTTTTAATTCATTCACGGGATGTGGGCGTCGCTGGCAATTGCCCATCCCTAATTGCCCTTGAGAAGGTGGTGGTGAGCCACCTTCTTGAACCGCTACAGTCCGTGTGGTGAAGGTACTCCCACAGTGCTGTTAGGGAGGGAGTTTCAGGATTTGACCCGGCGACAATGAAGGAATGAAGATATATTTCCAAGTCAGGATGGTGTGTGACTTGGAGGGGTTCTTGGAGGTGGTGGTGTTCCCATACGCCCGCTGCCCTTGTCCTTCTAGGTGAAAGAGGTTGCGGGTTTGGGAGGTGCTGCTGAAGAAGTCTTGGCGAGTTGCTGCAGTGCATCTTGTAGATGGTACACACTGCAGCCACGGTACGCCGGTGGTGGAGGGAGTGAATGTTTAAGGTGGTGGAGGGGGTGAATGTTTAAGGTTGTGGAGGGAGTGAATGTTTAAGGTGGTGGACTCCTGGTGGAAACAGTAGACGAGGACTTGGATTCGGCTCAGCTGTGATGCACTCACTGTCTAGATTTACACGTGGAGAATAACCATTTGGGTGAGACAGCAATGGAACTATTCCCCAGAAAGGAGGGAAGAAAAGTTACTAAATAAAATAAATTAAAAGTGCTACGCAGCAAATGGAAGCATTGCCACTTTTATTCTCAAATTCAAATGCATTGCGTTTGCATTGAGAACTGTAGTAGTGCCAGAAAATACCTTGTGCTGACCACCTGCAGGAGAATAAGGATTATGCTGAGGCTGCCAACAGCCACATACCAACAAGAGAAAACGTCTACTCTGCCAAGTTCCATTTCAATTTATAGCGATGGAAAGTGCAGGTTCTCCACAAGACTGAAAACCACAGAGCTTAGTTCCTCACTGTAACACTCTGCTGTGCCATGATCTCTGTTATAGCAAGCATTCTCCACAAGTCCTCTGATGGAGATTGTATTGTAATATAATCAACAAAACTTAATGATGCCCTGAGGACTCAGTTAGAAAGTGTACTGCCCATTGTGAAACTGAGGCACATGGACACGAGGGGGGCGATACAGTTTGTTGTTTTCCCTTGGAGAATGGTGTGAAGTAGTGGAAGGCTTTACAGACTGATGAACAGTCTGACAGGGCGTGGCATGAATACTCCTTCCATGGCCATAATCGTCTTTATACCAGCTGATAGAGTGGGTAGTTAGTCCTATACAGCAAGAGGATTTTACGTGCCCCCACAACTCATACAATGATGGGCCACCCACTCCTACCAGAGGCGAGTATCCCGCTGGATGTCAACCCAGAATTTGGAGCTGGAGCTCTAGTCTCTACTCACTGCGACTGTCATGTCCACCTTTGTTCCATTGTGGCATCAATTTTTAACTTCGTCAAACTTTAATACAACAAAAATGTCCTCTCCTTTAAACTGCTGCTACAGGCCTTTATATCCCTGCAGCAACGCTGGGTGTCCCATCCCCCAAAACAGAGCTCCCAGTGAATGGTGTATTAAGCACCAGGAGCTGACTGCACATACAAAATTTGGGGCTGACCTAGGGTTACCAACCCTCCAGAACTATCCCATAGTCTCCATGAATTAAGGGTTAATCTCCTGGACTCTGCTGCAAGCAACTCAGGAGAAAAATCATAGGGGTATAAAAAATTACATTGTGTGTATTGTTCATTTTCTTTGAACTCTTTTGTGTATTAGTTATAAAGATATTGGGGATGGGGTAAAAGGTTGTTTGACTAGGCTACATTGCAATGTAGGCTTTCCTACATTACAACAGTGACTTCACTAAAAAAAAGTACTTCATTGGCTGTAGAGCGCTTTGGGATGTTCAGTGGTCGTGAAAGGTGCTATAGAAATGGGGTATGGTAGCATAGTGGTTATGTTACTGGACTAGTAATCCAGAGACATGAGTTCAAATCCCACCACAGCAGCTGGGGGAATTTAAATTCAGTTAATTAAATAAATCTAGAATAAAAAACTAGTATCAGTAATGGTAACCATGAAACTATCAGATTGTCGTAAAAACCCATCTGGTTCACTAATATCCTTCAGGGAAGGAAATCTACTGTCTCTTACCTGGTCTGGCCGATATATGACTCCAGACCTGCAGCAATGTGGTTGACTCTTAACTGCCCCTCTGTGGTTCAAGAAGACAGCTCACCACCACCTTCTCAAGGGCAATTAGGGACGGGCAATAAATGCTGGTGTTGCCAGTGACGCCCACATCCTATGAACAAATAAATAAATGCAAGTCTTTCTTTCTTTAGGTGAGGCAGGAGGTCATTTGATGAAACCTCCAGGAATAAGTCCAACCAGAGTTGACAACCCTAGCCTGACCCCGGAAGATTTGGCAGCTGCACCTTCAGCCATGCTCTGGAATTCCCTCCTGAAACCACTCCACTTCTCTCTCCTCCTTTAAGACCCTACTTAAAGCCCACCTCTTTAACCAAGCTTTTGGTCATCCCTACTAATATCTTCTTCTTTGGCTCAGCATTCATTTGTTTTTATTACACCTTTGTGAAATGCTTTGGGATGTTTTCCTATGTTAAAGTTGTTGCTGTAACTCCAACAGACACAAACTCACGATGCAACCATCACATTGACTATCAGCAATTAGTAGTCAAGAAAATGCCAAAGTAGAGGTAAGCAATCCTAGATGCTGTTGTAGGAGGCTGCCACATTTACTCTTCTGTTTTCTACTTGTTAGTTAGTACAATTGTGAGATCCTTGAACCTAAATTTTAGATGTCGTAGGCATGCGTTATAATGGCATGCCAATTGGATCCGATGACTTGCTGTTGTGGAAAGTAGAAGATGGAAAATGGTTGCTGTCAGGGCTTGGCAGATGTCCAGAATCATACACAAGTTGCCCAGTGATGGAGTGAAATCCCTTTCTGTTAATGAAATGATGGAGATTCTGTTATAGGGCACATTGCGCCATGCGAGTGCAGTTAGTGGCACCGTTGACTCTGGGAAACCTGTAACTCTGTAGAACTGGACAACATGTTTATTCAGTCACCTTTGACCAGTATCTTGATGGAGTTGCTAGCCCTGGCAAACTGAGTACTTGTGACTTGCCGAAGGCTGGTATAAACTACAAACTGACTAATATGGCAGAAATCACCTATGGCACTATAGAATGAGCCAGTGGCATAAAAATTTATTGTAGTTGTCACCGTCTTCCACCTCAGCAAGTGCAGTTCTAGCTGCAGAGCTGGTCTGTAGTTCTGTCTTCAACAGTGAGCATAGTTCTTTCAGGACTGCAAGACTGAAGAATATGGTCTAGAGCTCCAGAAGGAGATTCGGAAAGGATGTCCCTGGTTTCTAAATCTTGTTGGCAGGGTATCTGCATGAGGATATGGATCTTCTTGGTGCAGCTTTATTTGATGCTTCCGATTCAGGCACTTTCTGCTCTCTCACCATCATTTAGAATCAAAGGGCTAGAAATTCAGTAGGTTAGTGCCCCCAGTTAGCGCTTGGCGGGGGCACTAACAGGGCACTCAGACATTAACACCACGGCGGGGTGAATCCCACGTCGCACGGCAAATTCGCCGGCCCCATAGTGCCGGCGATAACAGTTAGCGCCTCAATCCCTTTCACCATGCAGATTGTGACGTCAGCGAGTGTGCAACGCTCACTGGGCACCCGATCTTCAAACTTCAGTAGCGCCCCCTGCCTTACTGCCTTGTGCTGACAGCGCCAGAGTGCGGAGGCGTGAACCAGCCGGCTGGCGGGGCGCTACTTAAAGCGATGCGCCCCAGATGTCAAGGAGCTTCTGTTCCAAAGGTCAGTTATGAGTGGCCGAGAGCACAGGATGTATCTGCAGCCAAATAAAGGCTGCGTAGTCCCCGGAGTGTTGCAGCTCGTCAAAGCACTTTGCCTTTCATCTCACAGCATATCGCCGTTCTGCACTCCCCGAATCATTGGGGGCTGGTGTGCAGACTCAGTGACCCTCCCCTTTAATGGTTGGAAGGTGCCTGCGCCAATGCTCACTCCTGATTATACAACACCTCTAATTCGTTATCGCTTGGAGCCTAACTCCACTCAGCTACGCCATTAGCGCCTGATTTATCGCCCCCCTGCATTCTTTGGGGGCGAAATTCAGTCGCGCCCAGGAAGCTAACTTTTGAGAAGTTGGAAATTTAGCGCCAGGTGCTAATCAATTTTGCTGCCCGCTAAATTCAATCTCAGTGCTCAAAGAATGCAGGGGAGCAATAAACCAGGCGCTAATGGCGCAGGTGAGTGGCGTTAGGCTACGGAGCCGGCGAATTTGCCGTGAGGCACGGGACTCACCCCGCCGCGGCGCTAATGCCTGAGCACCCCATTAGCGCCCCTACCAGGCGCTAACTGGGGGCCGCTAACCTACTGAATTTCTAGCCCTTTGAGTGCTGAGACTGAATTTAGCAGGCACCGAGATTGATTAGCGCCTGGCGCTAAATTTCCAACTTTTCAAAAGTTAACGCCCCTTCCTGGGCGCTACTGAATTTCTCCCCCATAGAATCATAGAATAGTACAGCACAGAAGGAGGCCATTTGGCCCATTGAGCCTGTGCCACCTTTTTCGAAGAGCAATCCAGTTAGTCCCACTCCCCCGCTCTTTCCCAATATCCCTGCAATTTTTCTCTTTCAAGTATTTATCCAATTCCCCTTTGAAGGCTACTATTGAATCTGTATCCACAACTCTATTAGGCAGTGCATTCCAAATCCTCACCACTGGTTGCATACATTTTTTTCCTCATGTCGCCTCTGGTTCTTTTACCAATCAACTTAAATCTGTGTCCTCTCAGTATCGACCCTTCAGCCATTGGAAACAGTTTCTCTTTAGTTATTCTATCTAAATCCGTCATGATTTTAAACACCTCTATCAAATCTCCATCAAATATATATTAGATATAACGAAAGCCCCATTGGAAATCCCATTTTCCTACCCTCAAAAGATTATGTGCCAAATTATCCTAGCTGGCAATACTCTCTAAGACAACCTTAATTTAAAACTGAAGACTTCAGATAAAAAGGTCAAAGATATTTTTTAAAGAAAGATGCAGGTAAATCAAAGTGATAGATACAAACTCTTTTCTATCACAAAGCAGCTGTAGTGAGCATTTAAGACTCCACTAACCCCTCTAACACCTGGCAGGCACGCTTGCTTATACAGGTGCTTCTTAGAAGGGCAGAGCTAAGGGCATAAATGACAGAATTTAGGACAGCTTACATTATCACATCCTAAATCCAATATTTACCTGCTTGGGCTTCTTATCGGGTGGGCACTTCCCACCTTCATATCCGGGAAGTTTGGAAGGTGGTTTATATGGGGCAGAAAGCCGGTACATCTGGATAGTGCCATAAAAAACGCCATTAATGTGCCCTTAAAGAGCCCAGGAATTTCAGGGCCACCATTTTTATAATATTAGGAAATAGATAGCTATATATAGTTGTTATAGTGTCAACTGAGGTGGGTGAAGTTGAAGAATTGAACTATACCAAGGATGTCCTAAGGTGCTTTGCCGCCAATGAATTTGTTTCAAAGTAGTCACTATTGTATGGTAGGCACAAACAGCAAATTAATTATCAGTTAATCTGTTTTTGCTGGCGTTGGTTAAGGGGTGACTGTTGACCAGGAGAATTCCCTACTTTTCTTCAAATAGTGCCAAGGGAACTTTTATATCCACCGGAGCTGGCAGATAGAACCTTGGTTTAACGTTATATCTGAAAGAATGCCTCCAGTATTCCAACAGGATTTCCTCAGTACTCCACTGAAGTGTCAGTATAGATTAGAATGCTAAGGTCTATAGTGGGGCTTGAACCCACATCCTCCTGAGTGAGAGGCGAGGGTACCATGAATCGAGCCAAGCTGACACTTGAAGCTGTTAAGTATCAACGTGGCATTACAGATATTCAAATGTACTATAAACTTTTACACGTTTGTCCATTTTTACAAACTTTTAAAACTTGCTTTAATTGCACGTAATTGGTTGATAAGGGGCATAATACGACTTTCAATTCAAAAAAATCCCACTCATTTCCTGCAGCTCTTAGGACTGTGGTTAAATCATGTTTTTCTGTTTGCAAAATTTACAACCTCTTTATCGCAACCTGTGTTTGAATAGTACAGAGATGGAACATTAAAGACTGGGCTGAAATATTACAACTGTAAGTATGTCTGACAATTGTATAAATCAGCGAGAGCACAACTCTTATATCTTTCTATGTTTGTATTGAATATGCTGAACTTTTAGAATAGTGTTATTTAATCATAGTCAATAAAATGTTGAAAGATTTAAGCTGGTTTGATTATTTTAAAAGGCATTGCATCCAGCTTGACCTATTTCATCAGGATGTTGTTGCAGTTTCTTTTCAGGGTGAAACATAATTATTTTCCTCCGCCAATTTTTCTCCCCTGCTCTTCTAAAAGTGGTGACTCCTTGTAGGGGTAGAGTTCAATTGGTGCCAGTTGCCCACCTGTGTTGAACCTTCGACAGTTGGGCTGGATTTCTCTCCTGTTGCTGGGTAAGTGTTGGAATACCCCCCCCATCAATGTGAATCCACTGTAATTTCCTTCCAGGGCCCTCATTTGCTATGCAGAGTGGATTTGGAGCAGTAATACTACTTTTGATAGGAAAGATGGAAAGTACATTTCTGGTGCAGCCCTTTAGTCGGCCTTAAAGGTGACTGGAGATTTTTCTGTGAGTATAATTGAGGTGGTGGATTTGAAGTGATAGCCTAGAGAACCCATTTTACTCCATTTGGCACCCCAAATCTGCCCCCAAAAAAGGGGGGTAATTTATAGGACAATCCCAGCCTTACTGTTGGCAGACGCACGACCACAGGGTTGTGACACAGCCAAGCCTGATCTTGTGCTTGCCTAAAGGCCAGATACTAGAACCTTTCCACAGGGGTTACTGGATACTGATCAGGAGCTGCCGCTTCCAGTTCTGATGAAAGATCATCGACTTGAAACGTTGGCCGGAATTTTACCGGCGCTGAGAGGACAGGATCGAAGGCGGGTCAGCTGTGAAATTTGAAATGATTGACAGCGGGTCGGGACCACGCCTCCACGCTAGTCTCCCAGGTGTCGACTCTATCAGCGCTTGAACAGACCCGACACCAAGCGGCGAGGAGGCAATTTAGTTTATTAAGAGCTTGTTAATAGGCACTTAAAAACTATTTTAAGCTCACCTTTAGATTTTTAGAGTTCGCCAACGGCTTCCCCGCTGCTCGGGGATCACGTCAGGTAGGGAGGTTGGGTGTTGTGTCAGCATGGGATGATTTACTAACTTGACAGCTGCAAATGGTCTATAAAAGCTCCCATTTTACAGGTCTTCAATTTCCAAGGTTAGAAGCTGTTGCTTACTGCATTTGGAAGACAGATTGAGCTTTATGCAGGTTACAAGTGTTTGGAGCAAACTCTGTATCCAGTGTCACCTCATTTCTGTCATCTCAGCTTCACCTGCCATCTATTCCATCAGCATCGGTGCCCTTGAAACTATCTCACCTTGGTCCTCAGAATCCCACCACGATCAGCCCCAACACCAGCAGCACCAGGCACACCAGCCCCAACAACACCAACCTTCTCTGCAATCACCTGATGCTGCACAGGACACAGGGCATCAGCATCTAACCACATTGCTGCCTGGGAGGCCAGGGAGGGCCTCACCATGGCCAGATTTACTTGACTTTATGCTGTGCACCCTGGCTGCCACATGATGCGCCAGGTTGGCACCATAAAGCATCCCTACAATGCCCAAGCCATTCCTTTCACACTCACCACCATTGCGGGGGGTACCGTTATGTCTCACCATTTACTGCAACTCACTAAGACACTTCCAAAGGTGCACACAAATCTGTCCAAGACTGGAAAGTGTTGAACATAAAGGTTTCAATGTTTGACACCACATTAACAGAAACTTTACATGGACATTGGCTAAACCTCTCAAGTGCCTACCCTTGTGTGTTGTTAGTTGGTATGATTGGACTAGGATGAGGGTGAGTGTGAGGGGTGGCTAGTGAGATGGGGAAGTGATAATGTAGATAGAGAGGGATGGGTGGAGGTGCAAGGTAAGTTGGTGTGAGTAAGGATGTGCAGGAGTAGGGTAGTGAAGGCAGAGTGATGGGGATGTGATGAGAGGCACAGCAGGATGAGGTTGAGTGTGGTTTTGTACTAACGTTTTGTGATCTACTGAGATCATTGAAAGGTTTGCGCCACTACAGCCTGGTCCTCCTGACGACATCCCTGCTGTGTCCTCCTGTGCAATGTGTAATCAGGCTGTGTTGGTGTCCTGGGGAGGTTCTCTTCCGCCCATTAAGGAAACCGGCTGATGATGCGCCATCAAATGACGTCATCCTAATCGCTTCCTTTTAATTAGCCGGGAACCTCGCTGGGCGGGCTTAACAAGCCCAATCATTGTAAAATCACTTCAAGAGCGCGGGATGGAGCCAGCAGCGGGCTGGGACCGCGCTACCGACCCAGGCCGACCAGGATCCACCTCGGTAGGCGAAATCGCGGCCGTTATTTCTGTTTCTCTCTCTACAGGTGCTGCCTGACCTGCTGAGTGTTTCCAGCACTTTCGTTTTTATTTGAGATTTCCAACATCCTGCTTTTGCTCTTCCTGTAACAGGGGCATTGAGGTTAATTGTTGCATCCTAACACTGCCTTAGACCATGATTGGCTTATTGAGACTAGACTAGGACTGGAACCGGCAATCTTCCTGTCTGTATAACTCAGCTAATCACTGAATGAACTCTCTGAACCACTGGGGAGCTCAACATAACTATCTTAAAGAGATACACATCAAGTTTTAATCTTTTGCTATTGTTGCTTGACGTATCTTTTAAAGGTGACAAACTGGCTGGAATTAGGCTGGGCTGACATCTCATTTTAATAATTACTTTTGTGGTGCAACGTAAAAGATTTAAAAGGTGCAAATAAATTCATGTGCCAGATCGAGTAGGCCATGTGCCACAACTTTGCAATTTAAAAAGAAAACCGAATTGAAGAGAGCTCGCAGCCTGATAAGTCTGACATCCTATTTTATTTTGTGAGCCACGGTAATAACAGTCCATCGTAAGATCCCACATTACATTTTACCTTCACTCATCTTCAGTTCCAGATTGGCTTTGCCAGAGCATTCACAGCCTCAGCGTCTTATTCAACCCCCGAGTTCAGACGCTACGGACGGAATTTTCCCAG
Organism: Squalus acanthias; assembly: GCA_030390025.1. Lineage (NCBI taxonomy): Eukaryota > Metazoa > Chordata > Chondrichthyes > Squaliformes > Squalidae > Squalus > Squalus acanthias. Next base: position 79,890,574 of record CM059436.1, on the reverse strand, counting down.
TCCCGAGCGTGCAGGTTTGGGCACGGGTCAGCAGTAAAAATCGCCAAAATTACCAGTGCGTCGGGAACCCGCCATCATCCCGCCGACTTCCGCATTTAACTCGGGCACGTTTCCCAGTGCGTCACAGACCCGCTCGGGAGAGGCGGGCGATCTCATTCAAGTACTTAAATGCTTGTTGAGAGACCCTTAAGAGGGTTTTTAAAAGCAGCTTTTGGCTTTAACGCACAGGATTCACACACCTCGGGAACTTTGTCTGTGAAGGGGAGGGGGAAGCTCAGTGGCCATTATGCGAGTCCATTCATTGACAGCTGGGAAAAACACATAAATATTCACACATTACACCTCATGAGTTGCCTAAGGGAAAGGCTCTTGCTGACTCCATTTGGTACAGAGATTTAGCTGTCAGCAGTTTGCAGGTCATTTTTGCAACCTTGAACCTACTCTCACCACATTGCTGGTCACTATCACACCATTGAGGGATTGGGCCTCTGATCTCCACTTTAACTGCCATCTATTACAGAAGTATGGGTGCCGCTTAGGCTGTCTCACCAAGATGAGCCCCAGCACCAACAATAACAGCCACACCAGCAACCACAACAGTAGCCTTCTCTTCAATGACCTGATGCTACACGGGAGAGAAGGGATCAGCACAGGGCTGCACTGCGCCGGAGGCGATACCCCCAACACAGGGTATACAGGCAGAGGATTAGCTTCCTGGACATGACTGAGCAGCAGTGCCTCAGGAGGCTCAGGCTGTCGCGCCAGGTCATCACAGACATTTGTAGCTTGCTGGAACAAGACCTGCAGCCCAGAGGGCCTGGTGGACACTCCTTACCAGTGGCTGTCAAAGTCACCACCGCCCTCAACTTCTTTGCCTCAGGCTTCTTCCAGGGATCTGCAGAAGACATTTGCGGGATCTCGCAGTCAGCCACCCACAGATGCATCACCCAGGTGACCGATTCCATGTTTGACATGTCAGCCAATTATGTAAACTTTGCCACTGATGAAGCCAGTGTTACTGAGTGGGCGCTCGGCTTTGCGGCTCTGGCTGGCTTCCCACAGGTGCAGAGTGTCATCGACTGCACACAAGTGGCCATCAAGGCACCTCCACATCACTCAGGAGTGTTTGTGAACCGCAAGGGCTTCCACTCCCTCAATGTGCAGCTCATCTGCAACCATAAAAAGATCATTATGCATGTGTGTGCCAGATTCCCTGAGAACTGCCATGACTCTTTCGTGCTGTGCCAGTCCACCCTCCCTCCGCTCTTCGCACCTCCAAACAGACTTATCGGCTGGCTGCTTGGAGACAAGGGCTATCCACTGAGGACGTGGCTCATGACACCCTTGAGGAGGCCAGGTACTGAGGCCCAGGAGCATTATAACAAAAGCCACATATCCACCAGATGTGTCATAGAGCAAGCAATAGGCATGCTGAAGATGCGCTTCAGATGCCTTGACAGATCTGGAGGAGCGCTTCAATGTGCACCAGCCAGGGTCTCCAGAATCATCGTTGTTTGCTGCGCGCTGCACAACATAGCACAGCAGCAATGAGTGAAGTTGCAGGGGGAGCAAGGCGCAGAGTTCACAGCCTCTTCAGAGGAGGAGGAGGAGGAGGAACCTGAGGTGGCGATGGCACCAGCAGCGGTGCACATTGCTGCCCGGGAGGCCCGGGATGGCCTCATAATGGCCAGATTTACTTAAGTTGCTCCAATGCAGCCACATGCCTGCCACATGCTGTATTAGGTTCCCCCCACCCCCCGCGCCACCCCCCCCCCCCCCCACAACAACACCATAAAGCCGTCCTACAATGACCAAGCTATTACTGTCAGCCAAACCCCCATTGCTTGAGGTTAAGTAAAGTCTCACCATTCCCTCCAAGTGACAAGGCCACTTCCCAGGTAGCAAGCAAAAATGGACAAGATCGGAAAGTGGTACAAAGAAATAAATTTATCTGTGTCATAAATATAACTGAAACTTATCACGAACATTTTTTCATTCACCCATGTGCATATCCTTGTGCATCTACTTTTATGTCATTTTTCTTTTCCGAGTGCTTCTACGAGATGCAACCCCTGTGGCTCCAGCAGAGGTAAAGGCAGGCTGCTCACTTCCCTGCTGCGACTCCTCAGACACATTTGGCGGACGTCCTCTGGGTTTTGGAGCCTGTGAGGGCCCCGCTGAAGTCTGTTCCTCCTGCAACGGTGCAGGGGCAGACTCAGCCACCGGGATCCAAGGCAGCATGTGGGGCTCTGACTGAGGGGGAGGCAATGGGGGAGAAGTGGGAGTGCATTGAGAAGAGCCCCCACTTCCATGTACCCTCTCACCATCATCCCTCTCATGGGCCACCCGCAATTTCCTGCTGGAAAGGAGCTGAAGAGCACCTTGCTGCACAGCAGTGGGGCCATGAGGACCCACATCTACGTTTATATCCCTCCTCGAGATGAGGTCTATGAGCGTCTGCCATCTGTTGTCCACAGCTAGCATGTTCTCATTGGACTGGTACATTTGCTGCTCCATGCAGGTGGCCATCCTTTCCATGGAATAGCACATCATCGCCATCGCCTGCGACATGGTGGTGCTCATGTTGGAGATGGACTCCTCCATTCTCTGAAGATTCAGAGACATCACAGCTGTAAAAACTGCCAGAGCCTCCTGCAATTGTTGCTGCCCCTCCAAGATCACCCTCTTTCTGGAAGGCCCCCAAGGCTCAACGACTGCATGCAGCTCAGCAGAGCTTCGAGCGTCCTGCACCCTCCGGCGAGGAGTCTCCACTGCTGTCCCTGTCAACATCATCTGCTCATGCTCACTTGTGATATGTGAGACACCAGGTGACAACACTACTCTATCTCACACAGGAACCACTAAGGTGTGCATATCTGCGCTGGTGCTGGGTGCACTTGGGTCTGCTGACGGTGCACCCTCAGCTGCTGGAGGTTCCTCTGAGGAGTTGTCTTCCTTCTCTAGCTGGACAGTGGGGGACAGCACTTGATGGACCTGTGGGAGAGTAAACAAATGAATTCGAAATGTTATATTAAGAATGGGTAACATTACCATTATGCACATGATGAAATTTCACTGGCTGCTGACATCAGTCACCATATGACTAACTGCTGCATGCCATGTGGCTGTATGAGATGTAATTCTGGCACCAGATTGCTGGGATGTTCCCCTCTCTCTGTCTCACGCCCCCATCAGCTCTGCAACTCCAGAGATCTCCAGGGCCTCATCCTCTGTTGGAGTCAATTAAGTGAAGACTGGAGGGCCTCTCCCTATTGTTGTGGGCTCTCTTTGAGTGAGAGTGATGTAATGAGTGTAAGGGATAGATGGGCTACATTTGTAGAGGGTGACTATGAGGGAGTGGCGTGGCATTGCCAAATGGCCTCCTTCTGTGGTGTTACTTGCTATGATTGCATTAGGATGAGGGTGAGTGTCAGGGGTGGTTAGTCAGATGGGGATGTGAGTATGTACATAGACAGAGAGGGATGGGTGGACCTGCAAGGTAGGTTGATGTGAGGAATGATGTGCAGGAGCAGGCTTGGGAAGGTAGAGTGATAGGGATGTGGGGACAGGCACCTCAGGATCTAGGTGAGTGTGGCCTTGCACTCATCTTTCCTGACCTCATGAGATCATTGAATCTTTTCCGGCACTGGATCCATGTCCTCATGGCCACATCCCTGCTGTTGACCTCCTCTGTGATCTCCAACCATGCCCTTGTTGTGTCTTTGGGTGGTCTTTTGCATCTATCACCAGGGAAGAGGACCTCCCTGCATGCTCTTACTGCCTACATCAGAACATTGAAGAAGGCATCATGAATCTTGGTGCAGCCCTCTGCCTTTGTGTCTCCATGACCCACATTTTTATCATTTTTATGATGCTACTCAGACCTCTGGATACCAACTTATTCACTCCTACATCAACCTTCAAATGAGATGTGTGCAAGGCTGCTTTAAATATTGACACTGGAAACGAGTCATCGATGATGTCATCAGACCCGTTCCATTTCATTGGGCCAGGAAACGCACATGACTGGTTTAATGACTGGAAGAAATATGCAGACAAATTAGGGAAATGAGTAAAAAACATAGAATAATAATCATGGGGGATCTCAACTACCCCGATATTAATTGGACAGAAGAGGTAGGTAAAGGGGATAAGGGAATGGAGTTCCTACAATGTGTACAGGACTCCTTTCTAACCCAATATGTAAAAAGCACAACAAGGGAGGATTTGCTATTGGATCTATTAATGGGGAATGAACCAGAGCAGCTAAGAGAAGTAAAAGTAGGAGAACATATAGGCAATAGTGACCATAATATAATACGCTTTAAGATGATACTTGAGAAGGACATAAGTATGATGAAAACCAGGGTAATAGATTGGTGAAAAGCTGATTTTGAGGGGCTGAGGATAGAACTTGGGGAAATAAAATGGGCAACAATATTGGCAAACAACGATGTAGAACAGCAATGGAAATCATTTAAACCGGTGTTCAACAGAGTGCAGGAACAATATATTCCACTAAAAGGAAAGAACAAACTAAACACTAATGAGACTCCATGGATGAATAAAGCCATAAGGGAACAATTGAGGCTAAGGAAAGAGACATACATTAAGTACATAGACAGCAGGGGAGTGCATGATAAGGGAGAATATGAAGAGATTAGGAGAGAAGTCAAAAAAATAATTAGGAAGGCAAAGAGGAACTATGAAATTAAATTATCAAGGAACATAAAACAAAATAGTAAAATATTTTACAGGCAAATCAATAAAAAAAGAAGATTGGGATGGGAATAGGGCTGTTAATGGATAGATAGGATAAGACCACAGGTAACGAGAGAGAGATGGCAGAAATATTAAATAATTATTTTGCTTCAGTATTTACCAGGGAGATAAAACAAGTGGACATGACATTGGATGATGAAATTAGTAATGAGATAAGTGCATTTAAAATAAAAAGAGGGGCTATATTAAATAAACTAATCAAACTCAAAAAGGATAAAACCCCTGGTCCGGATGGATTGCATTTAAAAGAATCTAGGGAAGAGATAGCAGAGGCATTACTGCGCATATTTAATAATTCATTAGAAAAAGGTGCAGTGCCAGAGGACTGGCAGATAACTAATGTAATACCTATATTTAAGAAGGGGGATCGAAAATGTCCAGGGAATTATAGACCAGTCAGCTTAACATTGGTGGTAGGGAAAATAATGGAATCCCTACTAAAGGATAAAATAGAAGAACATCTAGAAACCAAAAACATAGTAATGAATAGTCAGCATGGATTTCAAAAGGGAAAGTCTTACTTGACCAACCTCATTGAATTTTTTGAAGAGGTGACAGAGAGACTAGACACTGATAATGCAGTAGATGTAATTTATCTGGATTTTCAAAAGGCCTTCGATAAGGTAGCCCATAATAGACTGATGATCAAGGTCAGAAAATGCAGAATCAGGGGGCAAGTAGCAGAATGGATTGCTGGCTGGCCTCAAGACAGAAAGCAGAGAGTAGGGGTAAAAGGTAGCTATTCATAGTGGCAGAAGGTTGGGTAGTGGTGTTCCACAAGGATCAGTGCTGGGACCACTGTTGTTCACAATTTATATTAACAATTTAGACTTTGGAATCAAAAACACAATTTCTAAATTTGTGGATGACGCCAAATTGGAGGGGATAGTCAATACTGAGGAGGGCTGCAACAAATTACAGGAGGACATTAATAAACTTGCAGAATGGGCATATAATTGGCAAATGAAATTCAACGCAGATAAATGTGAGGTATTACATTTTGGTAGGAAGAATAGGGAGGTTGCTTATTACTTGGAGGGTGCGAGTCTAGGTGGGGTAGAGGAACAAAGGGATCTAGGAGTACAAAGAAACAAATCACTAAAAGTTGCGACACAGGTTAGCAAGGCCATAAAAAAAGCAAACCAAGCACTAGGGTTTATTTCTAGAGGTATAGAATTGAAAAGTAGGGAAGTTATGCTAAGCCTGTATCGAACCTTGGTTAGATCACACTTAGAGTACTGCATACAGTTCTGGTCGCCATATTATAAAAAGGATATAGAGGCACTGGAGAGGGTGCAGAGAAGATTTACAAGGATGATAACAGAAATGCGAGGGTATACATATCAGGAAAGGATGAACAGGCTGGGTCTCTTTTCTATTGAAAAAGAAGGCTGAGGGGTGCCCTAATAGAGGTCTTTAAAATCATGAAAGGTTTATGATAGAGTGGATACAGAGAGAATGTTTCCACTTGTGGGGAAGAGCATAACTAGAGGCCATCAATATAAGATAGTCACCAAGAAATCCAAAAGGGAATTCAGAAGAAACTTCATTACCCAAAGAGTGGTGAGAATGTGGAACTCGCTACCACAGGGAGTGGTTGAAGCGAATAGTATAGATGCATTTAAGGGGAGGCTGGACAAGCATATGAGGGAGAAGGGAATAGAGGGTTATGCTGATAGATTTAGATGAGGAAAGACGGGAGGAGGCTTGAGTGGAGCATAAATGGACTGGTTGGGCCAAATGGCCTGTTTCTGTGCTGGGTATCCTATGTAATCGTATGTAATCGGGGCCATTAAGTAAAAGTCATACTGAAAAATGTGCAGTTCACAACTTCAGGTTCCCGACCTGCTACGCGGCCTGCCCACGCGCAACTCGACTCCAAGGTAAAGATTCTGGCCCATATCCTCTCCATCACAAAGACCACCTACTTCCACCTCCGTAACATTGCCCAACTCCGCCTCTGCCCTCTGCTGCTAAAACACTTTGGGGGGAAAATTCAGTTGGTTGCGCCTCCCGTTAGCGCCTTAAGAGGGCGCTAATGGGGCGCAAAGCAACTAGCACCCGGGCGCAGCGATGTTTGCGCCGCTCGCGAAATTAACTAGACATTTTGTGGTGGCGCTAAACACTACCGCCACGATCTCCTGCGCCGGCAGATCGTGACGTCAGTCGAGTGCGCAACGCCCCGGTAGCGCCCCGGAGCGGATATTGAGTGGCGCCCCCTGCCTTACCGCCTGCCGCTAGCAACGACAGGTTGAGGGGAACGTTTTGCAGTCAGGAAGGGACTGGGGGAGCGCTATTTAAAGGTGACCGCTTCCTGCCTTTTTTTGTTGGTGTCATTATTGAACCACGCATTCTGAAAGAGAGAGAAAGGGACTTCTGGAGAGATTCAATGCTGTGTGAAGGAGTTTTGGGTACTGAGCAGCACTTTGCAGGTTCATTTTGATTTGCCCTTCCTTGTATCGATTTAGAAGAGACTGTGGGGGTTGCACTCTGAGCTCTTTCCCTGGGCCTCTCCATTGTTCTTTCCAGCAGATCCAGGCTGAGATTCAAGGCTGCAATGAGCAGGATGTGGATGGAAAGCAAGATCAACCCTCCCCTTTAAGAACTGGCCGGCGCCAGTGTGTCTGTGTTCCATTGCTGACTGACATCACATGAGCTTTGCCAGCGCTCTGAGTTAGCGCCTCGCTCCTCGGCCTTTGCGCCTTAAGACAGATGTGTAGCGCCTGATTTAGCGCTCCAATTACCTCCAGGGGCGATAAAAGTCAAGTTTGCAGTCGGAGGCGATAATTAGCGCCAGGCGCTAATCTTTGCGCCCGGCCGATAATTTCGCCCCAAACGGGCGATACTGAATTTTTCCCCCTTTGCCACCTCCAGACTCGACTATTCCAATTCTCTCCTGGCCAGCCTCCCATCTTCCACCATCTATAAACTTCAGCTCATCCAAAACTCTGCTGCCCGTATCCTATCCTGCACTGTCTCATTAATCCTGTCTTTGCTGACATTGGCTACATTGACTTCCGGTCACCTCCTTGGCTCTTATTTAAAATCCTCATCCTCGTGTTTAATTCCCTTCATGGTTTTTCCCCTCCCTATCTCCAACCTCCTCCAATCCTACAATCCCTCCCAAACTCTCTGATGCTCTGTGAATTCCCCTCTGTGTCTTCAGCCACTAAGGCCTCTGCTATGGAATTCCGTCCCTGAACCCTTCCACTGCTCTACTTTCGGCTCTTTCTTTGAATGAGGTTGGACTCGAAACAGAATAGTTTACTGAGGAAATAAAGCCATTCCCTTTTCATCAATACCATCAATACTTGCCAGTAAAAATATATCCTTTTAGATCTACCTAGCATTTTACTTACCAGCTTGTGGTCATCTTATGTGCCAGTTAAAGTTCCTGAACTACTCTTCTAGAAGTTAGCATTTTGTGTCTGATTATTCCATTGCATTTTACCAGCCCTAAAATGAACTTCTTCCTTCGTTCCAAGTTTAGTTTTGTTCCAAAGTCATTACACCTGTTAATTAATTGTTGACAACCATGAGACTCTGTTTAATGTGTCGAAGAAAGGAAGAAATATGCTCCGAGCTTTCTTTGGACATATTCCCACTATAAAGAAAGAAGAACATGCATTTATATAGCACCTTTCACATCCTCACGACATCCAAAGCACTTCACAGCCAATGAAATCCTTTGGAAGTGTAGTCAATGATGTTATGTAGGAAAACACTGCTGGCAATTTTCATACAGCGAAGTCACATATTCTTCTTCTTAGGCAGTCCCTCGGAACCGAGGATGACTTGCTTCACATTAAAAATGAGTTCTCAGGTGACTGATGAGTCCAATGCGGGACTTACAGTCTCTGTCACAGGTGGGGCAGACAGTGGTTGAAGGGGCGGGTTGGGTGGGCTCCTTGCGCTGCTTGCGCTTGGCTTCCGCTTGCTCCCGGCAAAGAGACTCGAGGTGTTCGCCTTCCTGGATGCTTCTCCTCCACTTTGTACGGTCTTGGGCCAGGGATTCCCAGGTGTCGGTGGGGATGTTGCACTTTTTCAAGGAGGCTTTGAGGGTGTCCTTGAAGCGTTTCCTCTGTCCACCTGGGGCTCTCTTACCGTGCCGGAGCTCTGAATAGAGTGCTTGTTTTGGGAGTCTCGTATCGGGCATGCGGACGATGTGACCCGTCCATTGGAGCTGATCGAGCGTGGTCAAAGCTTCGATGCTGGGGATGTTGGCCTGAGCGAGAATACTGACGTTGGTGCGCCTATCCTGCCAATGGATTTGCAGGATCTTGCGGAGGCAGCGTTGGTGGTACCTCTCCAGTGCTTTGAGGTGCCTGCTGTACATGGTCCATGTCTCTGAGGCATACAGCAGGGCGGGTAGCACTGCTGCTCTGTAGACCATGAGCTTAGTGCTGGGTTTGAGGTCCTGGTTTGAGGTCAAACACTCTCTTCCTCAGGCGACCGAAGGCTGCACTGGCACACTGAAGGCGGTGTTGGACTTCGTCATCGATGCCTGCCCTTGTTGACAGTAGGATCGCAAGGTATGGAAAGTGGTCCACGTTGTCCAAGGCCTTGTCGTAGATTTTGATAATCGGGGGGCAGTACTGTGTGGCGGGGGCAGGTTGGTAGAGGACCTTTATCTTACGGATGTTTAGTGTAAGGCCCATGCTCTCGTATGCTTCGTCAACGATGTTATGTAGGAAAACACTGCTGGCAATTTTCATACAGCGAAGTCACATACATACGAGATCGATGACCAGATAATCTGTCTTTAAGTGATGTTGGTTGAGGGACAATTTTTGGCCAGGAAAATTACCCTGCTCTTCTTCAAAATAATGCCATGAAATCTATTATATCCTCCTGAGCAGGGAGGTAGAGCCTCAGTTCAACATCTCATCTCAAATATGGAACCTCCAACAATGAAACGTTCCCCTCAGAACAATCTTCTGACTCAGACATTTGCCAAGGCCAACACTCATCACGGGAGGAGTTCAACTATCGATCAGAAAATATCCATCTCAAGTCATCACATAAGCCTAATGATTATACCATCTATTTCCCAAAAGCCTGGGCTCAGTGTAAAGCTCTTAGGTTGGGCCTGCTGTCACAGGAAGTTTTGTTAGTTTTTGGGCATCATTATTTAGTGTGTATCATGTCGCTTTGGCAGAGGTGTGCACAGACGAGGTAGCCTGGACCACTCCACTACTATCTTGAAGCCCATCAGCTGAAGACAGAGCATCAATTGACATTCTGGTGGAGATGTCTTCACACTGGTCGCCCTGGTTTCCCCTTGCTCTCTTGGGTGAAGGAGAAACATCTACAGTGAAAAGTTCAAGTGGGGACGGGCAACAGGGGCAGTGGCAGAAGTTTTTTTTGAGTAAAGTCTCAGGCAGTGCACCCTATATTGGTTTTAGAAAGCCTGACGAAAGCTCTTTACCTGACGAAGGAGCAGCGCTCCGAAAGCTCATGATTTCAAATAAAACTGTTGGACTATAACCTGGTGGTGTGCGACTTCTGGTTTTAGAACGGACCTTGATGAACCAAAAAGAAATCCACCTCAAATAAATAGTTACTGTATTGAATATTTTTCTGTTCTCCAAATGTTATTTAAAAGTTTATTTTAGAACATAGAAAGAAACTGGAGGTATCTAAACCTTTCAATCCTTCTACTTTTTCATCTGTTCCAACAAACCTACAAATAATATGCTCTTTATCTTGTACAAGGCTGTACATGTGTATTCAATCATCTAAATTTATGTTCTGATTTGGATGTAAAACAATCAAATCTTTATCAATAGTATCACTTGGACAAGCATCAAAGTGTTGTTAAACTGTATGGAGCTTGATGTTCTCCAATTGTAATATTTACCGTGGGTAAATTGCAGGATGCCAGGGAGACTCAAAGGTACCTTGTAAAGATGCTGAAAGCAATTATCAAAAACAGATACTTGCACAAATGGGGGTTGCTTTGAGAACTTGGTCTCCGCTTATTCTTTCACAGAGTAGATTGAAGCGCTGCGTTTTAAAAGTGTGGTTATTGTCCTGCTGCTTGTGTGTGTAACTGATGAAAACATGGGCAATCATTATCTTGTGTTTACCATAATGGCAGGACTAGTCATAAGCACTGGGCACTTCTGTATCTTTGTAAGCTGAACCACATCAGTCTGTTTATGGTGTTAGAAAATAGATCACTTAACATTGGGCTTGGTGTAACATAACACAAACTCATGAAACCTCAGAAGACTCTTAGAATAACTCAAGTGGGCAGTTTACTGCAGACAAAAAGCCTTTTGAAGTTTGGAAACTTACAGCATACTACAAATGATGTCCCAACATTTCCGTTGCCGGCGTCCCATTGTGGCAGCATTATTCGGGCAGCAGATAGAAAATCCACATTTATCTTTCTCGTGAAGCAGTGCTAGTACAGGCACTGTGCAGTAGAAATCAACGGGAAATGAAATATTAATGCTAGTGTGATCAGCCCCGAATAATTTCTGGACTTCCTTTAAACACCCAAATTTAATAAATTTTGACTTCAGAAGGAGCTGGCTTTAAAAACAAAAATAAAAATGATCCCTCTGTGTGGCACCACCTTTCACCTCCAATCTGCATGGTGGGTCATCTCACAGAAAACATGCCGAGCAAAACTGCATGGACTTGCCAGTGTATTAAGAACAAGGAAGTGAAAACGACCTCATATAATGCACTCTCAGTGCACTAAGAGCATATTAAACTGGCTGAGTGACCAAAACAATTTTTCAGTGCGCAGTTGAGACTGGAACAGCTTGGGATTGAATTTCCACTTTTACATGGGTTTAATGAAAAGTTATTTTTCTTTCTGCGCTGATTTCTTGCGAGAAGAATTTGTTACAACATACACAACGGGCGAGCCAAGCCGCGCGCACCTGCACTAATGTTACTGAACCACTTGTTAAGCCGCTAACAAGGCATTTAATGCGTTGAAATCTACAAAACCTTGCTAATGCTTCCATGCGGTGTTCGTGCTTCTGTTGCTTTTCATCCTGATTCAGTGGTAGAGCTGTTGGAAATCCAGTGAATCCAGAAGGCCCTACATTGGCCGAATCCCTTAAAGACAACCATTCTCCTGTTTGGAAATACAAAATTACAGCCTGTAACACATTTATTCTTTACAGGAGCGCTCCTTACTGTCCATTTGAGAAGACTTATTACGAACTTCAAGTTGCCCACTAAGCCAGAAGATTTTTTAAACTCTGAGGAAGCAATTAAGTTACCTTATGCCTGCAGAGGATCTATAATGGTAGCAGCGTATGATTTTACACTGATACACAGAGATTATGCAATTAAATTATGCCTCGGAGATGAGATAGGTTTGAAAAGCTCAGGTGCATTTTTTAATCAATTTCCCCCCCCCCCCCAAGAAAAAAATGACGTACATACATTTAATGAAGTCACTGCACAGTTCGTCACTTGATACATTGGTGCGTTGGTGGACTCAAATACTCTGTGCAGACAGGAATAGTGCGCTGTTTGGGAGGGTCAGGATAATTTAGCACCAGCCCTTCTGGTTTGGCAGAGCCGGGAGTATCAAGGTTCTTGCATAAATGAAGTCGGGCCTTGTAGGGCTGAAGCTTTGCTCTCGTGGAACACCAGGAGCGAGTTGTTAGTTTGCACTCCACTCTGACTTTCTTGGGAGGTGGTCTGAGTCCATGTGGGAGGTGTGGCTGTGTGGATTGTCACAAATGGGTTCCAGAGCGCCTGGTATCTCCGTGCATCACCCTTTCAGATTGGCATATGTCTCACAGATGGTGCACCCACGTGTATGTTGTGGGTACGGTTGCACTCCACCACAGTGGCTGGTTGCATCATCTTGTAGCTAGCGATGACAGCTGTGCTAGTCTGCATGTTACAGTCAAACATTCGCTCACTGGAGGGTAGGCCTCATGGACATTGGCTCTGATCTGCAGGGATCTGTCCTGCTCTCTGTGGCCATCCAGATTGCCCAGTGCAGCTAAAAAGAATGGACAGGACTAGTATGTGTGCTGCAGCATCCCCTTATGGCCATACTCCCTTCATCATGCAACCCCCAGGGAAGGGTTGAATTTATCAATCAAGGGTGGCATGTCGTACACACAGTGTAGTATCTCAAGCTGCCCCTCACACAATTCTGTTGAGGGAGGGATTGTAAGGGTTTATTTCCATACTTCTCTCCATTTCTCCTCTGTTTTGCGATGGCCTTGCTTCTTGGCCTCTATTTTTAAGGCTTTCTGAATTGCCTTTGACCTGGAAGCAAACACGGTCCAGAGATGTATTCGCAGGGATTGATTGGAAGTGGTGATACAGTTCCAGGGGGCTCAGCTCATATTGGACTTTTTGGAGCATGTTTGTATCCTGAGGAGCTGTTTCATTTGAAGGTAGCACAATAGACCATACTGGCTGAGGTGGGATTCGTCTGCCATTACTGTGCAAGAAGGAATTACCACTCTACTTGGTTAAATACCATCTCCACATCCAGGCAGTGTATCTGGGCACGTTTGCTAGTGCTGTTGGGATGGAGCACAATGTTGAATAGGCACCCTGAGAGTTGATTCTGCACTTGAACGTTCCCAGTACACAAGAGCGATTATCAAACAAAATCCCCTGGCTGGAGAGTCTAGAACTAGGAGTCACAGTCTCAAAATAAGGGGTCGGCCATTTAGCACTGAGATGAGGAGAAATTTATTCAATTAAAGTGTTGTGAATCTTTGGAATTCTCTACCCCAGAGAGCTGTGGATTCTCAATCGTTGAGTATATTCAAGACAGAGATCGATAGTATTTTGGATACTAAGGGAACCAAGGGATACGGGGATAGTGCGGGAAGGTGGAGTTGAGGTAGAAGATCAGCCATGACCTTATTGAATGGCGGAGCAGGTTCAAAGGGCCAAATTGGCTACTCCTGTTCCTATGTCTTATGTCCTTATGTTCTTATTTGACACCGAGTCCCGCAACGAGATATTACGACAGGTGACCAAAAGCTTGGGTCAAAGAAGTAGGTTTTAAGGAGCATCTTAAAGGACGAGAGAGAGGTGGACAGGTTTAGGGAGCGAATTCCAGAGCTCAGGGCCTAGGCAGCTGAAGGCGTGGCTGCCAATGGTACTACAAGTCCTGGACAACCACTTAGTGTTTCAAAGTGTTGAGCACTTCCCCATCAACATAACCAAGGTTTAACCTTCTCTCCATGCAATTCCATGTATTTGTCTGAGCTTCTCCAGCATACCACACACTTAGTTTTATGTGTTTCAGATCACTTCCTCATTCCTTCTGCTGCTCGAGCACCAGCTCTGAACAGACAAGATGTATGCCTATGCTGTGGAGAGTCCAAAATGGAGCAATTTTTGCTCAAAGTCCCCTTTATGAAATCAACAGCCCGAGCAGCACTTACCCGTGTGATTTGCATCACTCTGTTTACAGCCCATTCACGCAAGGCAAATTTGCTGAAAAACTCTAAAACAACATATTGATAGCATCTTCCTCACTATTAACAATAACTTGTGCTCATATAATGCTTTTAATGTAGAAAACCGCCCTGAGGCGCTACACAGAGGCGTAATCGGACAGGAATGGACTCCGAGCCGAAAGGGATATTCGGAGGGGTGACCGAAAGCTTGGTCAAAGAGGTTGGGTTTTGAGGAGGGTCTTAAAGGAGGAAAGGGAGGTGGAGAGGTCGAGGGGGTTTGTGTGGGAGCAGAAGCCCGATTGTGAGAATTCAAACAAAGAGTTGCGGAAGAGGTAAGCCAAAATGTGGGAGACCTTTAAGAACCTTGGAGAGGAAAGGGAAATGGTAGATGGTGTGGTAGTTAATGAGGGGTCGAGGGGGTTTATTTTTAAGCGTGGGTTAATAACAGCAGTTTAGAAATGGAGGGGCACAGTGCGGAGGAGAGGAAGCCATTTTCAACGTGAGTCAGTTTGGGCATGCGATAACGTTACCGCACAGAGGCGCTTTAACACTCTTATGTTTGGTGTTATCTCTGATCATTTACCTACCCAACAGCAGCAACTGTACTCCAAAACAATAATTCTCTGAAGTAATTTAAGGCATTTTGCCATGAGAGTGGTCTCTATAAATGCATGTGTTATTATTTATTATTAACCGTTGCACCGGAGCAACAAACAGAACATTCAGATGTTTGTTCCTACTAACCTATCCCCTTAGACCACCATTCCCCTCCTGGTCAACACTTCCTTTCTGCCACCACAGAGAAAAGCCTGATACAATTTTACCCCTAGTACCATGTAGAAAACTATGTTACTGCTGGCAGTCGTACTGCTTCTACCAAGACAAATCAGATCCAAAGTCCCTTAATCTCTGTAAAATGAGATCTAATCACAGTAAATGACCTTGACCGTACCTGGCTCAGAAGTCATTGCAAAAAGGAACATTTGTAGCATTCTCCACTTTTATGAGTTCGACAAAACCAAAAATGAGACAGTACAAACATGAATGGCATGAAAGTTCCCTATTAAACAAAATTATAAGGCGTGCAGATGTTTCATTTCATGATTCTTGCCTCCAAATCTTACTCCCAAGTGAAGGGAATTTGAATCAGCAGCAAATATCAAACAGAAAAAAAAAATCGCTTTAGCCTTTGGAAATGCTGTCTCCAGCGCATAAATCCTCAAACTAAACATGCATAGTTCTGCTTAAACAGTCACTTTTGCGTGACCAGAGGCAGATGTACAAGTTCCAGGACACAAACACAACGGTGGAAGAAGCTGCAGATTTTGGCAATTGATCACTGCAACAACTCAACTCTAAAGAGGCAGCTAGTGCTACACGATCTTTTATCAAGAACAGTCAAGCATTTATTCAAGTTCATTTTTAGAGATTAAACAAGTTCAGGTCAACAGCCAAATAGATTTACACCATTCGAGCGTGTACAAATGCAAGGAAAGGACAAAAGTATGATGGTTCCAAAAACGGCTGAGCGAGTGGACAGACTAGCTGAGCCATTCAAAACCACAAAGGTTCCAGGTTCTATCTGTGGTTGGTGCTAAGTTAATTGATCTCAATTGGAACAGCAATATGGCTGGCCACAATTTGCCTCATGACACCTGGGTTAGTGAGGTGGGGTGGGGGGAAATCACAATCCAGTGACCCCCACCCTGCTGGAAGTGTGCATTTGTGGACATTTAGGCAAGGACAGGACTGGGCTTGATCCCCACAGCAGCCAAATATCCCATAAACACTCACCATCCTATTCAGTTCCCATATACATCTACGCATCTCTCACCTCAACACCGTCAATTCCTTTAGTTACCACCTCGGGCTAAGCCCAGAGATACAGAACCATGGTGCACTGTTTGCCCCTCAGCTCAGCTTCTCTTTCTTTCTCTGTAATCTCTGTAATCTCCTTCAGCCCCACAACCCCCCGAGATATCTGCGCTCCTCTAATTCTGCCCTCTTGAGCATCCCTGATTATAATCGCTCAACCTCAAGTGGTCGTGCCTTCAGCTGCCTAGGCCCTAAGCTCTGGAATTCCCTCCCTAACCCTCTCCGCCTCTCTACCTCTCTTTCCTCCTTTAAGACGCTCCTTAAAACCTACTTCTTTGACCAAGCTTTTGGTCACCTGCCCTAATTTATCTTTATGTGGATCGGTGTCAAATTTGTTGTCTTAAAATACTCCTGTGCAGCGCCTTGGGACGTTTTACTACATTAAAGGCGCTATATAAATACAAGTTGTTGTTGTTGTTTCACCTCTGAATTATTGTCCATCTCCACCCCACTTCTCCCCCTTTGCTGCCAAAACCCTGATCCATATCGTTATTACCTCGAGACTTGATTTTTCCACTGCTCTCCATGGCATCCACCTGATACTCAAAGGCCTAGAGATTTGTCTCAGGCGGTGGTGCAAAACAGGCGGTATCGGATTGGCCGCCCGTTATACACAGCACCTGCAGTCAATGGAACTGAATATCAGTCGCTGCGTATAACGGCCGGCCCATCCTATCCGATAACGCCCGTTTTGCACCACCGCCCGAGACGAATTTCTAAGCCTCAATGCCTTGGACTACATCCTCACCCACACCAAGGCCTGCACCACTATCATTTCCATTCTCATCAAACTGTTGACTTTCTATGGCCCAATGAACTGATTTAAAGATTCTTTTCCTTGTATTCAAATCCTTTTATGATCATAGCCTGTCCTGATCTTCCTTAAGCTGTGTATCTCTGCGTGCATCCTGCTCAATATGGCCCACTGTTTATTCCCCATTCCTCTAGCTCCACCATCAGAGGTCACTCCATCAGCCATTGTCTCCCATCCTCTGGAACTTCCTCCCTCAGCACTTCTACCTGGTCATCTCCCTCCCTACTATGAAGAGCCTTCCCAAATCCTTCTCCTCGACCATACTTTGGCCATCCTACACCCTCTTTTGGCCATCCTACCCCCTCTTTTGGCCATCCTACACCCTCTTTTGGCCATCCTACACTCTCTTTTGGCCATCCTATATCCTCTTGTCCCTCCACCTTAGTGTCTACGAGTGTCCACTGCCCTGTACAGCAGCGTGAGCTATTAACTGTGTGTTAGGAGCACTATAGAAATTGAAGTTATTGTTGAAGCTATTGTCACACATAAATAATGGCCATTTCATGAACTTTAGAAGAGGGAATGGGAGAACTCCAGCAGACAAAGAAAAATATTCAACTTTAAACAATATTTGGTTAAAAAAATAATGTCATGTTGCTAGTATGATCACCAGCTCAAACACAACCACATAATTTCAAAAATGTCCTAATGTCCCAAAATTTACAGTTGGGGAATATCACTGAGGTTAGGGTTAATAGGCATTGTTCAAATTGGAGATGGATTGGAAATGGTGTAGCCAAGGAATCACTGGGTCCACTTTTGTTCTCGATATATATATAGATGTTTGAGACTTGGGCAAAGTTAGCACAATATTGAAATTGTTTCCACTCAAGCAGAAGGCTAAGAGGAGGTTTTGTAGAAGTTTTTTTTTAATTATAAAGGGTTTTGATAGAGAGAATGGAAAAGAATATTTCCTCTATTTGGGGAGTCAGTGATAAAGGGTCATCAGTTTGAAATTGTCACCGAGACTGAGGAGAGAAGTTGAGATAAATGTCTTTATACAGAGGGTCATTGGAACATGGAATCACTGAGGCAAACATCATAGTATCCTTTAAGGGAAATTTGGATAAATATTTGAAGCAGAGGAAGATACAGAACTATGGGTAGAGAGCAGAGCAGTGGGATTACATTTGGATTGCTCTTGCAAAGAACCGACACAGGTACACTGGGCCAAATGGGCCTCCTTCTGTGCTGTAAATTTTTATGGCTAAGCACAATTGTTAAATCTGTTAATGAAATGTTTGTGCAAACATAGAGCTTTGTAGTCTACTTCAAAAGGAAGATCAGGAGGTTTAAGCCCTCTGAGAAAGCGACATTTATGCTCCTTATGTCCTCATGTATCTTTTAAATAAAAAACAGAAACTTACCTGGTTTTGAAGTGAGGCCACTCATTGCCTGGTACTTATGGGGGAGCACACATTGGTAGCTCAGAATTGTGTCTAAGTATATCATAGAAGGCCAATTAGATTCCCACCTGAAACAAGTGAGCACCTTGTCCAACCATGCTGAGGCCCCAGAGAAAATGGCGGCACTCTCATTGCCGCCAGGCGGAGAGAATTAATATCGACCCCCTCATATCCTCACTCCTGCCTTTTCACACTCTGCCTATTCCTCTACATCGTCATCTTCGTAAGAGAGTCTAAGCTTTTTATTAATCTTCCGCTGTGTGCAATAGCACCATAAGTATAAAAAGCAACTTTGAATTATTATAAAGGGATTTCTTGGAACGCTGGGCCTGAAATTCCTCACGTCACAATCCCAGCATTTACACCAGGGTCATGGTTAAATGGAGCCCTCCAGACAGAATTTGGGGAGGGGGTTGGTGGGAGGGTACCTCATTAGCGTGGGTCAGGCTGGTGCATGCACCACTTTGAGTGCCTCTCCAGTGCTCACCTGCCAGGATCTCCGGCTCCTGCCCACCAGTGGTGGAAGAGTGGTCCCAGGCGTCCTCTACCCAAACCTGCCAATGCTCCTCCTGGCCACTGAGCAAGGGGACTAAAGTGCACTATTTTTGTTTAAAAAAAATGTGAAATTCTGCAGGGGTCCAGGCAGCTTGTCTGGCCTGAACCATCCAGTAGGACCCACGTACGTCTTGGGGAGGTGGATACGCTACCATAGAAATTCTGCTCCTTACAAGGCAAAGAGGGAACCGAAGGAAACAGCAGAGACCCCGCACAAACAGGCCTCCACCATTTCCCTGTGGGTAATGCCGGTCTTCTACTAGCGTTATGGCAGGAGACCAATGGAACCGTCGCAAAATTTCAGCCCCATTACCTTTACCAATTTGGTTCTGTTCCCTCACCTCATCATGCATTAGAAACATTGACCGGATCCACTGCAACTTAGTGTGGCATTCGCTTTTATTGAGAACAGTAACTGTGCACTATAAGGTAAAAGTCCTTACGCCTTTCATACAAACAGCAGTACATTTGGTTCTATGATTCTGTGAGGAAGATAGAGTTATGGTTAAAGAACAGGGCAGTATGATTAGTTTTGCATTGCTCTAGCAAGGAGCCAGCACAGTCACGATGGGCCAAAAGGCTGCCTTCTATGCTGTAAACTAGTCCATGTATTTTATTATGTACGATATAAATAGTTTTTAAAGGATGTCCATAAAAATTATATTCTTTAGTTAATAGGGTCAAACACCGTGTAAAATTTTTAATGACAAGTTATAGTAATTACACCAGAATGACCTCTATTGAAACCTTCATGATGCTGCAAATAGGAGGGTTTACCATGATTCGTCTCATTTGTTTGCAGCCAAATTTCAATTCTAAGTAGCTCACCTGATATATTGGGGTAGATTTTGCATTCAGCTATGCTGGTTACGTAGAATGGGGAAGGCTTAAGCAGGTTTTGGTCGAATTCCTAATGCCAGCTATTTTTGGCTAGCTGCATTTGAGTGCTAGACTGCTTGTGCACATTTTGTGCCATAGCCTCACTGAGGCAGTAGAATACATGCAAAAATATTTCACATGTATACCTGCCACAATTTCCAAGCTTTTGTATGAGATTGCACATTTTTCCCTTCACAGCTCAAAGTTCTGGACAAAACCATCTAATGACCCCAGCTGGGACAATATGGTTTACTAGAAGGAGGCAAGTAGGAAGAGCATGAAAGCAGTCAAATTTTTTTCCTCTGTGGCTCTTTCACGATTCTTTCTTCCTTTATCCCGAGACTGCCAAGATTTTGACAAAAATAGTTGGAAAGAAAGTGCCTTTCATGACCTCAGGACGTCCCAAAGTGCTTTACAACCTATGAAGGACTTTTGAAGTGTAGTCAGTGTTGTAGAGAAACATGGCAGCCAATTTGGACACAGCAAGGTCCCACAAACAGCAATGTGATAATGACCAGATAATCTGTTTTAGTGATGTTGGTTGAGGAATAAATATTGGCCAGGACACCGGGGATAACTCCCTTGTATGTAACTGTAACCTCTTGATTACCACAGTTAGTAGCTTTTATGTTTGCGATGTTAGTTTCCTTGGGTGGAGTATCTTGAGGACTAAGCTTTTAGTTCAAGTCTTCCCCTTTGTCTTCTATACTGTCTCATTCACTACTTGAAGTCTCAGGAAAGATACAACGACACATCTAAATTACTGGCTCCCAAACATATCTAGAATTAGGCAAGGTCAATTCAAGTCTACTATCTTGAACAGTTTCCTCTTCAGTAAGAGAGCTGTGGCACAGGAGATAGAGATATAGATTGATATTTCCTCTCATGACCTAGAGCATCTTCAAGAGACTTTGCCTGAGCTCGTTGGTTTTTGCTACAAAATAACTCATTGGTGAGTGCCTCTCTCCCCATACCTTTCTCAAACTGAAGCTTCTAAATGACTTTTCCAAGAACCATTCGTTATCCAGGCCCCAGAACTTTGATGATTACTAAATAAACATAAAAGTGTATGTTTATTTTTGACCACTTTTTTTTTTACTACACCCGTATGAGCTTCCAGTTGAAATTAGGCAATATTTCTAGCTACTTGGTGTAAATTTGAAATAGAGCCCAGGTACATCCACAATGAGAAGGCTACCGCTGCTTTAAAGTTTTACCCAGATTCTATAAGCTGTAGTTCTTTCATTTTCTATTTTTGTAATCTATCACAGACTGAAGGTGATCTTACATTTCTTGTTCTCGGTTCCTCCATTATCTGTGGGCTACACTGCTAGGTGTTGATAATGTACATAAAAAGCATCACTGCAGCCAAGTGTACTTAAACAGGGAACAATCAATTACTGTTTGTTTTCTTCTACATCTCAAGTCAGATCCAACCCGAGCTTTGAACTAATTTATTTAAGAGATAACTTTAAAAGGAGTTTTCAGTTGAAATAACTTGCTCTCGATATGGTTCCCGTAGCAACAAAATCAATCACCAAATAATAACTTATTGTAACGCTTTGTCGAAATTGTAATTTTGAATCACAGCAACTAACTGAATTGTAAACTGGTTTGGCACAGAATGAAGGTTTGCATTTGAAAGTCCTATACTGGCATGAAGGTGTTACAGTTATTTTTTTTTAATTCGCTTATGGGATGTGGGCGTCGCTGGCAAGGCCAGCATTTATTGCCCATTTCTAATTGCCCTTGAGAAGGTGGTGGTGAGCCGCCTTCTTGAACCGCTGCAGTCCGTGTGGTGAAGGTACTCCCACAGTGCTGTTAGGGAGGAAGTTCCAGGGTTTTGACCCAGTGACGATGAAGGATCGGCGATATACTTCTAAGTCAGGATGGTGTGTGACTTGGAGGGGAACTTGGAGGTGGTGGTGTTCCCATGCGCCTGCTGCCCTTGTCCTTCTAGGTGGAAGAGGTCGCGGGTTTGGGAGGTGCTGCCGAAGAAGCCTTGGCGAGTTGCTGCAGTGCATCTTGTAGATGGTACACACTGCAGCCACGGTACGTCGGTGGTGGAGGGAGTGAATGTTGAAGGTGGTGGATAGGGTGCCAATCAAACGGGCTGCTTTGTCCTGGATGGTGTCGAGCTTCTTGAGTGTTGTTGGAGCTGCACTCATCCAGGCAAGTCGAGAGTATTCCATCACACTCCTGACTTGTGCCTTGTAGATGGTGGAAAGGCTTTGGGGAGTCAGGAGGTGAGACACTCGCCACAGAGTACCAGCCTCTGACCTGCTCTTGTTGCCACAGTATTTATTGATTCATTTGGTGCTAACATGAGCCACGGTTAAATTACTATGGATCTTTAAAGGGATTGGATAATACAATGGATGAGAACGCGATCCTTTGACTTATGGGACCTGGATAAGAATTAAACCAAAGTCTCTTCCTTCTGCTGCCTCTAAGGGGGACTAAGCAAGATGAGTTTTACTAGTTTAAATCCATTTCCTAATTGAGTGCGAGTCAATGGAATGAGGCAGGTATAATGCAGCACTAATTCCAACTTTCTCTCAGAGATCCCACATGAATGTCTAGTGTGGGTAATGGAAATGTCACTGTATTAGGGTAAAGGGTCATTTTCTGAGGTTGCGATCAAGCATGTCATTAGGGTAGTGCAGTAGAAGTTTGTCTCTACACGATATACCCGATACAAGAGTGCTTGATGCTGAAAAGTGGAACAGTGTTGCATTTCCCAATGCTAACATTCGTTATCCTGATAAAGAAGGAATAAAAAACAAACGCACCTCGAGTTAAAATTATTAGTATGATATAGATGACTGATTTATAGGAATCAATTTCTTTATATTACAAATCTTTGCTCTTTTTGCCAGTAGAATGGATTTTAGATGTTTTTTAAACTATGGTGTTTATTGTACAGTTTGTAGCATCTCCTTACACAAGGAACAAACACTGTATTCATTAGCTTTTCAAGGAAGAAGTTTAACTGGAAAAAAGCAATGGATGTTTGCCATATTTGACAAAAGTAGAATAGAAAGCCATTGAGACAATTATTTTCAACAAACCAAAGTCTTAGTTCTATTTGTACCAGTAAATCTATGTATAGTCGAGACTAAAGTTTGGGAGTTGCTGTTGGAGTGTTACTGAGGGGTTAATTATAGGTCATTAAAAGCTTTTACGAGTTATAAGGTCAGCTGGTTTGTTCACCATTTTGCAGTTTTCAGTCTAAGGGATAAATTGTGGGCTATTCATCCCCCATAGCAGACAGGCCCATAAAAAGTGAGAAGCACTAATCCTCTTAATTACCTATAAAATGCAATTAGGAGGCAATTTACCATCTAAAATAGGAGCGTGGAAGGCAAAGGCAGACATTTAATCAGCACAATTGCTGTAGAATTGGACATCAGAGAGTGAGAAAAGCCAGTTCAACAGGCGAGGTGCTTGAAGCCCTACTACAATGAGTCAGGGAGAGGATGCGTACCATTGATGGGACTGATGCAACCCTCTGCCTCCCAGAAGTGGCAGGAGCATAGGCATGAGAGGAGTGGCTGCAAGCACACCAGTCAAGCCCCAAGGTCCCGGATATGGCAAAGGTAGACACAGATCCTTTGCAATGCACAGGCCAATGAAATCCAGGGCCACCAAAAATGCCAGGATGCGGTTAGCGAAACCTTGCAGCCCAGCGACACACTTACTGCTTTTTGCACAGGTATCACTTGGAAGAAATGGTGGGTTAGGTGTCACACATCTGAAACAGTGCACAAGCACCAAGGGGCAGCAGCCTGCCAATCAAGCTACCAACAGTCACACACTGCATAAAAAGGAGGGAATGCGTGCATTATACTTGATTTGAAGATTGAGCGGAGTATTTATTGGTCACGGGTTACTACTCAGGAGGTGTGGTTTGCCCCTTTCAGAAATGGTATCATGAGCCATGGCTGCATAGAATAGCCACGGTTTCACTCCAGTCATCCTGTCACTCACCATACCCCTTCAAATAAGGGTTGCAGAGATGTTTACCTTAAAATCAAGGCGCTGTGAGATATTCCAAGCCATTAGATATTGACCTGCAGGATCCTGTGTTGGTGAACACATATCATGTCCACATTCAGGTAAAAGATCCCTTTTGTATTATATAAGTGAGAAGTCACACAACACCAGGTTATAGTCCAACAGCTTTATTTGAAATCACAAGCTTTCGGAGCGCTGCTCCTTCGTCAGGTGAAGCAGCGCTCCAAAAGCTTGTGATTTCAAATAAAGCTGTTGGACTATAACCTGGTGTTGTGTGACTTCTCACTTTTGTCCACCCCAGTCCAACACCAGTATCTCCGCATCATTGTATTATATAGGGCACAGAATTGTGTAAAGGGGCTTGAATTGAACCGCAAGTGCAATCGATAACCCTCTGATAAAGCCCAAAGTCCTGTAGAATTGGGTTGCCCTCTCGTATGCTGCTGTTGGCCAGCAGCAAAGGCGGTGCAGTCATTAGCCCCTGCTGAGTAATGCATCTGTCCCTTGGTACATCTGTGGACAGCCGACTGACTGACCAATAATGAGGCAGCTTTTCAGATAGGTAGATTAGTTTGATTTTATTCTTCCTGGGTCGTTGTCTTTTATTTTACAAGGGTTTGATAAAATGATATATGGAGCCTATAAAAAAAAGACAGATAGCTGATCATGGTAGTTACTTTCTGCAGGGCTAATTCAGGGCCTACAATAATTCTATGACTAAGCAACCTTACAGTGATGGTGGCTTTTCTGGAATGTTAAGCAAATCTGCTCACCCAAATCCCTCCTCTTTAAAAAAAAAAGGAATAGCCCACGAACTATTTTAGATTCTTTTTTATTCTCCTTTCCAGCATTCAGTGCACTGCTTTAATGATGGATTTTTGAAACAGGCCACAAGGAGCATTGTAGCCACACAAAAAAAGTGACAACATGTTCTATCCAACTTCAAAGCACAGCATGAGCCAGCAAAGGCATGCTCAAAATCCTACACCTTCTTGTTTGTTTACCCTTAATTTTAACAGTTTATCTTGGGTGTCTGCAGACCAGCAATACAGTATAATGAAGTTATTGTTTGAATGCCACAGTGTGGTTTAAAGCTAATTATTTCCTTCCAAGCCTGCACTTATGGGGCTGAGGGCTTTTATGTTTGTGAGGAATGTGGTAGTCTAACTTTACACACTTGTACTTCTTGTAGACTTCCACTAAGGCATGACTTCTATTTGTTAAGAGGGCTTTGTTCTTCAAAAAGCAACCAGTACCATCCTGCCTATTTACCTTAAGTATGCTTTATGTTATCCTTGACCCGCTTAATCTCCTTCTTTCTTTCAAATAAACATTAGCATAAATCCAACCTGTATTTGTCTTTTCTTTTGTTCAGTCCATTTATTGCAAGACCTTTCGAAAAAAGGAATGAGTGAATATATGACAATCAAAACTCGGAATGGCAATACTGGAGAATTAAATACTTTTTCCACTTTTTTTGCATCAATCACTGCCAGGTGAGAGTCAGGGTCAACCACTTTTTACACTCCCTCAATAATGTGCATTCACCCAAGCCTCAGACACTTCAGAACACATTTCTCAAGTTACAAACTATAGAAATGGTCCCTAAAAGTATAGGAAGAGCGCCCCCTATTGCGCCAGTGTGGCACTTCCATTTCTCAACCTGAAGTGAGATGCCAGTTCAGTGCTGTGCTATAGCGACAGAGCTGAAAGGAAAATGGCCAATAGGGCACAAAGAAGCAAAAAGCATGGATTCCTTAAACACGAGGTGGACCTGATTTTGGAGGAGGCCAAAAAGATTTGAATAAAAGAAAAGACTTGCATTTCTGTAGCGTCTTTCATGACCACCAGACGTCCCAAAGCGCTTTACAGCCAATGAAGTACTTTTTTTTAAAGTGGAGTCACTGTTGTAATGCAGGAAACGCGGCAGCAAATTTGTACATAGCAAGCTCCCACAAACAGCAATGTGATAATGACCAGTTATTCTGCTTTTAGTGATGTTGATTGAGGGATAAATATTGGCCAGGATACCGGGGATAACTCCCCTGCTCTTCTTCAAAATAGTGCCATGGGATCTTTTACATCCACCTGAGAGACAAGGTCTCAGTTTAACGTCTCATCTGAAAAACGGCACATCTGACAGTGCAGCACTCCCTCAGTACGGCGCTGGGAGTGTCAGCCTAGATTTTTGTAATCAAGTGTCTGGAGTGGGACTTGAACCTTCTGACCCAGAGGCGAGAGTGCTATCCACTGAGCCACAGCTGACACACGATGCTCAAAAAAGGCATCAATACAGACAACCAAATCAATCAGTAGGGAGGATTATTGGCAGCTAAATTCAAATTGCACATTTAAACAAGCTGGCAGAAGATCGATAAAGATTCAATGATGTGAAGCAAACTATCAAGAGGAAGATTGTGGTTCAATCACCAAGCTAGGAGAGCAACTGAAGAAGAGGGAACTGAGTGGGGCAGAGAATAGGGAGCCATAGTCCTTGAACTTCAATTGTTTGAAAGGGATGGCAGAAGTTAATGTGCAAGCCTCTACTGCTGATGCTAGTAAGGATCATCCATATTTGTGTTGTGCTGAAGAAGATAGTGCACAATTTAAATAATTTTAATAGAACAACACAATGGTACCGAAGTGGATAGGCCGGAATTTTCCGGGATGGTAGCGGGTGCGATCGGTGGCGGGTCGGGTGGGTAAGTTGTTATTTGTGACCGCGGGTCGGGAACCCGCTGTCATCCCGCTCCCACGCACCTTTCCCCCAGGTGCATCTGTCATCACGGAGCAGACCCGACCGACAGCTGCAGGGCGACCCAATTGAGATGACTAACAGTTAGTTGTCAGACCCTTAACAGGCTTTTTTTTAACTTACTTTTTAAATTTAACTTCATGGCCACGGCAACCACGCTGCTCAGGAGGCACGTCTGTCAACCTGAGGCGGGAGTTCCGTGGCCATTGCTCCAGCTGATTACTTGACAGCATCAAATGTACAGTAAAAGCTCCCACTTGACAGATGATCACTTTCCTCAAATTCTGCAGGCTGCAAGTCTTTCCAGCAAAGTCTCCATCCAGTCTCACCTCATTGAAAGAACTCTTTCACCATTGACAGATCGCTGCTGTCATCTGTACTTCACCTGTCATCTATTCCACCAACATGGGTGCCGTTTATAGTTTATACTGTCTCACCTTGGTCCTCAGAATCGGACCACGATGAGCCCCAACACCAGCAGCACCAGGCACACCAGCAGCACCAACAACAACACCAACCTTCTCCGCAATCACCTGATGCTGCACAGGACAGAGGGCATCAGCACCCGACCACATTGCTGCCCGGGAGGCCAGAGATGGCCTCATCATGACCAGATTTATTTCACTTGACGCTGTACACCCATATGGCTGCCGCATGATGCGCCAGGTTGGCACCACCCACACCAACAAAATAAAGCATCCCTACAATGACCAAGCCATTCCTTTCACACTCACCACCATTGCAGGGGGTACCATTATGTCTCACCATTCACTGCAACTCACTAAGCTACTTCCAAAGGTGCACACAAATCTGTCCAAGAATGCAAAGTGTTGAAAATAAAGATTTCAATGTTTGACACCGCATTAACAGAAACTTCACATAAACATTGGATAAAACACCCAAGTGGCTACCCTTGTGTGTTGTTAGTTGGTATGATTGTACTCGGATGAGGGTGAAGGGTGGCTCGTGAGATGGGGATGTGATAATGTAGATAGAGAGAGAGGATGGGTGGGTGTGCAAGGTAAGTTGGTGTGAGTAAGGATGTGCAGGAGTAGGATAGGGATGGCAGAGTGATGGGGATGTGATGAGAGGCACAGCAGGATGAGGTTGAGTGTGGCTTTGTACTAACGCTTCCTGATCTAATGAGATCATTGAAACGTTTGCAGCACTGCACCCAGGTCCTCCTGACCACATCCCTGCTTGTGACCTCCTCTGCAATCTGCAACCAGGCTGCTTTGATCTCCTGAGGAGGTCTCTTCCGCCCATCTGAAGGGGAGAGATCTCCCTGCGTGCTCTGACTCCCTCCATAAGCATATGGAGGAAGTCATGGGAGAACCTGGGTGCAGCCCTCTGCCTCTGTGCAGTCATTGTCAGTGTTTGCAGCACTTCAATGCTGTAGAGCACTGACAGCATTATGTTAGATTAAACGTCAAATCTAATGTGGCCAGGGTCCCTTTAAAGATCCCGGCTGAAAACACATCATGAATGACATCACCAGACCCGCTCCATTTAATTGGGCTGGGTAACGCGCTGGGTGGGCTTAATGGGCCCTATTGACATAAGTTTGTTTTCAGCAGCGGGATAGAGCCAGCAGTGGGGTTGTGACCCGCCTTAGCGATCCCCCGCACCAGGCCCGCCGAGGTAGGCAAAATTCCGGCCATTGTCTTTCAGATGGGATTCTGGGTCTTATACACAAATGCATTGAAAATAAAAGCAAGGAAATGATGTTGAATTGTTAGGCCACAAATGGAAAACTGCATCCAACTCTGGACACACTCTCATAGAAAGGATATTCGAGCCATGGTAAGGGAAAAACAAAGATTCACTGGATTAATACAGAAATGAAAAATTGACACTTTTTTCACCTAAAGGTTAAGGGGGATTTAATAAAGAATTTTAAGGCTATGAAAGACTTTGAGAGGATAAATAGCAAAAGACCATTTCCACTGGTTGGCAAGTTGGTAACAAAGGAGAATACACCCAAAATTATCAACAGGAACATAGGAACAGGAGTAGGCCGTTCAGCCCCTCGAGCCCGTTCCGCCATTCAATTAGATCATGGCTGATCTGTATCTTAACTCCATCTACCCGCCTTGGTTCCGTAACCCTTAATAACCTTACCTAACAAAAATCTATTAATCTCAGTTTTGACATTTTCAATTGAACCTAACCTCAACAGCTTTTTGGGGTGAATTCCAGATTCCCACTACCCTTTGTGTGAAGAAGTGCTTTCTGACATCAACCCTGAACAGCATAGCTCTAATTTTAAGGTTATACCCCCTTGTTCTGGACTCCCCCCACCAGAGGAAATAGTTTCTCTCTATCTGCCCTATTAAATCCTTTAATCATCTTAAACACCTCAATTAGATCACCCCTTAATCTGCTATACTCAAGGGAATAGAAGCCTAGTCTATGCAACCTGTCCTCATAATTTAACCCTTTTAGCCCCGGTATCATTCTGGTGAATCTGCGCCGCACCTTATTCTAGGCCAATGTATCCATTGCCCAGAACTGAATGCAGTACTCTTGATGGGCTCTAACCAAGATGGGCTCTAATCGAAGAATGAAGGGGATAGTTTGAACTATTTTTTTCACACAGACGGTTATTGGATATGCAATGTTTTATCACAGTGGAAAACTTGTCTGCAAATATTTTTACTGTACGATTGTTTTATTTTTAATTTTTTTATAGATATAAATTGATTTAGTGCTATATAGTTCCAACAAGGTAAAATCATCAGGCAGACTGTTGAAGATGGAAAACATACAAGGTAGCTGAACTCGTGCTGGTGAAAGGCGAATTCCCTGGTGGTGGTCCAAGTTTAAGAGTGTACACAAAAGTGTGATAAGTGAGGCGGACAAATTTAAATAAATGCAGCAAGCACATTTTACATTTCAGGCATCTGCTTGAAATCCTGGTGGGCGAGGGCATTCACTGTTCACGACACCAGATCAGCATACATGGAATAATTATATTATTTAGGTGTCAGCCTTGGCTCAATGGCCGCAATCTCGCCTCAGAGTCAGAAGGTCGCGCATTCCAGCTTGAGCACATAATCTAGGCCGACACTTCAGTGTCATAAAAATAATAAATAATTGAGGGAAAAAGGAATAGAAGGATATGCTGATCGGGTTAGATAACGGGTAGAAGGAGATTTCCTTCTCTAAAGCACGTTAATAAACTAGATAGGTTTTGACAACAATCTGGTAGTTCTATAGTCACCATTACTGACACTAGTTTTTTATTCCAGATTTATTTAATTAATTGAATTTAAATTCCCCAGCTGCTGTGGTGGGATTTGAACTTCACGTCTCCTGGATCATTAGTCCAGGCCTTCTGGATTACTAGTCCAGTAACATTACCACTATGCTACCATATGGCCTGTTCCTGTGCTGTAAATTCTATGTAATTCTACGTAATACTGAGTGAGTGCTGTCCTGTTGGTGATGCTGTCTTTTGGATGAGATGTAAAACAAAGGCCCTGCCTGCCCTCTTAGATAGACGTAAAAAAATCCCATGGCACTCATCGGCGAGGAGCAGGGGAGGTCTTCCAATATCCTCACCAACATTTATCCCTCAACCAACACCACAAAAACAGATTATCTAGTCATTTATCTCATTGGTATTTGTGGGACCTTGCTGTGTACGAATCAGCTGCTGTGTTTCCCTACCTTTCCCTACCACAACAGTGACTGCACTTCAAAAGTACTTCAGTGGCTTGCAATGCTTTGAGGTTGTTGAGAGCTTTAGCAATGGCACTCATCATCTTCCGGCCAATAAAGTATCTCCAGGCCTGTGCCCCTCTTGGGCCACTCATTAGGAAGTGTGTGAGAGTGGTGCATGTTTAATCTCTCAGTCCTTTCTTCCGTCTACAATCTTCAGATTTTTCAACCCAATCCTGGCATCACCTTATCACTACCTCCTGGTTTATCTTGTCTTCTCTTTTCTTCTTCTCAAACTTGGTGGTAACCTGCACTACGGGCCTTGTTCCTTCACCCCGGCCTCTCTATTAAAAAAAATCTCTCATCAGTTTTCCCTTTTTCCCCCATGGAACAGCAGTTTCACTTGGTGTTCCTGTCCAATAAGCCAACAATGGCCCGGAACTCATCATTTTATAAACCGTACGCATTAAACATAAGAACATAAGAAATAAGAGCAGGAGTAGGCTATACGGCCCCTCGAGCCTGCTCCGCAATTCAATAAGATCATGGCTGATCATCGACCTCAACTCCACTTTCCCGCCCGATCTCCATATCCCTTGATTCCCCATGAGTCCAAAAATGTATCTATCACATTGTTCTCTATCTCTATATACTGTGTAATCGATTTGTATTCCCTCACTGTACCTGTACCTGAAGAAGGAGCAGAGCTCCGAAAGCTCGTAATTTCAAATAAAACTGTTGGACTATAACCTGGTGTTGTGCGACTTCTCATTTTTGAATATACTCAAAGACTCAGCATCCACAGCCCTCTGGGGCAGAGAATTCCAAAGATTCACAACCCTTTGAGTGAAGGAATTTCTCCTCATCTCAGTCTTAAATGGCCTACCCCTTATTCTGAGACTATGCCCCCTAGTACTAGACACTCCAGCCAGGGGAAACAACCTCTCAGCATCTGCCCTGTCAATCCCCTTCAGAATCTTGTATGTTTCAATGAGATCACCCCTCATTCTTCGAAACTCCAGAGAGTATAGGCCCATTCTACACAATCTCTCATCATAGGACAGCCCAATTATTCCATTCTTTCAGTAACAAAACAGTATGGCTCTGGCTGGTGAAGTATTGAGGTTCCATGTGTAGACCCAAGAGCCCATCTTCAGAAGCTGAAGGGAAGAAAAAGCATTTAAGAAAAAGATCCTGCAAAACCCCACAAAAGCATGCCTATGTTTATCCTATGAAGTTAATCTGAAGGTTAGACTCAATGGACCGGATATTCCGATCCCTACAGGTGTGTACGCGCTGTGTACTCAACCGTAGGGACATCGGAAATGCCGGTTTCAGGCATACACTGCGCATGCGCTGGAAACCGGCATTTACGATCTGTCAAGAAAGCTCTTGACAGATCCTCCGGCTGCCCGGGAGCAGGGCCTCTGCGGGCGGAGAGTTCCGCTTTTTGGAGACCCTCCGCCCACAATAAACCCTTACAATTCTTGCGCCTGGTAAAAGCAGGCGAAAGGCCAGCTTTTACCAGAATAAGAGTTGAAAAAAGTTTTTAAAAAAAAATTCACTGAATTATCATTTAAAAATACTTTTAAAAAAAGGTAAGTTTATATTTAGCCCCGTAAAAAACTTTAATTATTTTTTTCAAAAATTTAAATTTTTGTTTAAAATAGTTAATTTATTGTAATTTCAAGTCATTTTAAAAATGTGATTTTTTTTTTTAATGTATTTAAAGTTTTACTATGTTTTGGGGGTGATCTCCATTCATATAACTGACAGGTCTTCCTGTCAAATGTATGAAGGGAGATTCCCTTCTGTGATTGGCTCCCCATGGCCCATGTGATCCCAGGGACGCTGCGAACTACCTGCGCCTCTGGGATACGTGGGCCCTGCGCACCGGCAGTTTGGAGAGGCCCAGGATCGGAACTGTGCGCGTCCAGGGAGCCCTCAGGTAAGGGCGCAGATTTTTCCAGATCGCAGTCCTCCGCCCGCGGGAGGCCTGCGATCGGAATATCTGGGCCAATATGAACAGATAGAAACATAGAAACATAGAAAATAGGTGCAGGAGTAGACCATTCGGTCCTTCGAGCCTGCACTGCCATTCAATGCGTTCATGGCTGAACATGCTACCTCAGTACCCCATTCCTGCTTTCTCGCCATACCCCATGTGTACTTATTCCATGGATTTTTCTTAAGGGACAGATTTGAAAGTGGCTATTACTATTGAAAAAATGACCATTAGGCTTCTACAAACTTTTCCCACTAAACTTGTGAATTTCTTTTCAAAAGATAATTATTTACATTTCCCCAGTTTTTCCACTGGCCTGGTTTTAAGAACTTGCTCATGTCCTATGAAACCTACAACCTTGGGGTGAAATACTGTTACATTCTTATGGACAGGTTCAAATTTTGTTTTTATAAGTACCACTAGTTTCTTACTATTTTGCTTTGGTGTATATTTAATACTCATAATAAATTGAAAATGCTGTTTTAGCCAGACAATATGGTCTGGAGATGTGTAATTTTTCCCAATTGGAATTGAAGAGGGATATATGTTGGCAACCGGTTAAAAATTCTCATTCAAAATGGAGCTAGTTGCTGGTGAGTGGAGTGGAGCAAGCCACACGATTAACAATTACTCTTTTACAGAGATATTTTAAATGAGCATTTTTAACAGGTTGCCGACATGTACTTCTGTTCGCTTCCAATTGGGAAATAACTGCAAGACTTTTTAATGTAATGTTTGTATGTGGAACAGCAAAGTTCTTGCCTTCCTCGCAGAATCCACCATTGTCTTTTATGTAGCCAAAACTGAACTGAAGAACAGCTTGCAGAATATATCCCAGGTAAGAGGCCTCAGAGAGCATGGTTGTGAATCAAGCCAGATCAAAGGAGATCTTTCACACACAGTCTTGTCCTTTGAAGAAGCCCTGGTTCTTTCTGAACAGGCTGGTAAACAATAAAATTATTTCTAGCAACCAAATGAATGGAGATATGCCCCATCACAGCCTAGAGCGATACATGCTGCCCCCTCACTTCCTGGAGTGATGCATGCTGCCCCATCACGGCCTGGAGAGATACATGTGGCTCCATCACAGCCTGGAGAGATACATGTGGCTCCATCACAGCCTGGAGAGATACATGTGGCTCCATCACAGCCTGGAGAGATACATGTGGCTCCATCACAGCCTGGAGAGATACATGCGGCTCCATCACAGCCTGGAGAGATACATGTGGCTCCATCACAGCCTGGAGAGATACATGTGGCTCCATCACAGCCTGGAGAGATACATGCGGCTCCATCACAGCCTGGAGAGATACATGTGGCTCCATCACAGCCTGGAGAGATACATGTGGCTCCATCACAGCCTGGAGAGATGCATGTGGCTCCATCACAGCCTGGAGTGATACATGCTATATCAAGCCTGAATCAGAGACTTTTGCAATTCCTCTTTGGTAAGACACCCCTTAATAGTCATGGCAATCACAAACAACTAGCTCCATTTCCCCTCAAAGTGACAAATTTGGATATATTATTTTTTGCAAGCCTGAGGTAGTCGCCAGACAACTGTGACCTGATTATGTTTTGTTTATAGGCAATATTATAACCAGAGGTGGATTACTTTCCCTTGAAACTAATTGCTAACTCCTGACAATTTTGTGTATTACTTAAACTCAGAACGCCAAGATAATAGAGATATGTGCAGAGTGCAGCAGCAGAGTCCTGTTTTAAACTCAGACGACGTGGCCCAGCTAAAAATTCACGTGAAAATAAATCTATAATGCTGAAATGTTACAGTTATAAAGCAAGAAGGAGCTCAGCTGCCATTACATCAGGAGAACAAAGAAACATAAGAAAATACGTAACAAATAAAACTATTTGGCCTATTAAGTCCACAATCATGTACAGTTCGCAGTACCATGAGTTCTGCTCAACCAATAGAGTTTTAGCTGATCCTGAGCAACCAATCAACCATAGACAAAACACCCAAAAGTTCCAAAATTTCTCCCCATACACTGAAGGTAATTGATTGAAACTTAAGGATATTAACAATTACTGACAGTACAACCTTACAACCTAATTACTTAACTCTGACCAGTTGCATTCGACAGATGACACATCCATGACCCCCACAGCACATGAGCCATTGAGTTCCATGGAGCATTTAATAACTTATAACATTATCCATATATAACTTTTAATTGTATAGCTCTTCTTACAAGAATTTCATTGGCGTACTGTTTTCACTGGGAGAGTGTTCTGCATGTCCAGTGCTGAAATTCCATGGGGGTTCCACCAGTATCCAGCTGGAACATATGCAAGAAACCAGCAGAACCCCACGAAAAGTTGTGCAAACCCCTGCTATTCCCGGGAGTTATCGCTTTGCCTTGTAAGAAATGGATCTTTCGTCAGCCCCTGACAAGTCAAACAAGGGTCAGAGGGTGGAGGTCAGGGGGACCTGGCGTTGTAGCAGTAGCTAGTACACCAAAGTGAATGGAGGCACGCTGGCCTCCTCAAGGGCATACGTGGGCCCCACCTTTGGGGTTCAGGCCAGTCAAGCAGCCTGGACTCCCTCGAACAATTCTATACATTTTGAAAAAAAAAGACTGCAGATCAGCCCCCCCTTGCTGACAAGATTATTGGTGGGTTTGCGGGCAGCCTGGATAACCCCCCTCCTCGGCCCACCTCATTGGCAGGCAGATGCCAACATTGTATCTGACCCATGCTGAGGAGCTGCCCTCCTGCTGACCCCACAAACTCCGGTGTAGTTGGTGCTGGACTGTACCGCTGGGCGTGATTCCGGCATAACCACCGGATTGTGACCCATGGAATTTCAAGCCCCAGGTCTGTAGTCTTGTCAAGGCTTGTTAATATGATGCATGGGCCTTTTAGTTCTCTAGCCATAGTTTAAGAAAGAGAGTAAGAATAAGGGAAACTAGATGGCTTACATCCCTTGGGTTGGTACATATATTTACTATTGCGTCTTAAGCTGCTAAGAAATATGTAATACCCCCTTCGGTGCAAGCGAGTTGTTACTTTTATGGGCTGTTCACACTAACTTGTGGCTTCATGGTGTTTCATTAACGCAGTGTGTTTGATATAGCATCATTTGTTGGCCCCTATTTACACTGCAGCTTCACTGCAGGGTGTTTTGTATATAGTTTCAATCTTGGCACATCCACCGCACATTTCGGCGGTGAAAACCCTTTCCAAAAATGTCACAAACCCTTGCTAAAACATTCCCGGCTGTAGTCATTTTCTCGGAAAAGTATGTGAGGCAGATCAACTTCTGCTGAATATTTTTTTATTGACTGTGTAATTAACATATTTAACTGAAGTACGAATCGAAATCTGATTAATACTCGCTGTTCTTATCGGAGTGACATAGCCCAATTCAAAAGGCATTAGAGAGCTACACTGCCAACTTTACTTTGATGAGGCCTCAGGGTCTGGTGAAAATGTACACCACCAATGATCCATCCCTTGGACAAAGCCATTGTGTTTTCTTCTGCAATATAAACATAAAATGCTGGAAATACTCAACAAGTCAGGCAGCATCTGTGGAGAGAGAAACAGAGTTAACAGCCCCAATATTTACGGGGAGGCGGGGTGGAAGCATGAGGGAAGCATGAGTTTTGCGTTCAGGAAACCCGGAAGAAACGGTTTCCCTCAGGTCCTGCCGAATTTAATGACAGGACCTGATTAACATTCTTTGTCTCCATTTCCCGACCGCAGCCAGCCAGATTGAGGGACTGGCTGGATGTCGGACAGGGTAGGCCTTTGGCACCAGGCCGCAGCTGGGCAAGCTGTGAAGTGCCTAATCGAAAGATGAGGTGCTGTTCCTCGAGCTTCCGTTGAGCTTCATTGGAACAGTGTAGGAGGCTGAGGACAGAGAGGTCAGAGTAGGAGTGGGGCGGAGAATTAATATGGCAAGCGACCGGAAGCTTGGGGTCACGCTTGCGGACTAAACGGAGGTGTTCAGCAAAGCATTCACCCAATCTGCGTTTGGTGTATTTCACCCAATGTAGAGGAGACCGCATCGTGAGCAGCGAATTCTTCTGCTGGCCAGTTAAATAGTAAATATAAAGTGTCTGATTGTCAAATAAGTCCCTATACATTTAGTCACATTTTATATACTTAATATGGCGCCTTATGGGATCCGGGCTCAGTAGCAGTGGGGTTATGGCAGTGAACAGGGAATCCAGAGGTCTAGGGTTCAAATCAAGGCAAGTTACAAAATGAACTGCAATAAATCTGCTACCAGTGGAGGAAAAATGGCCAACTGAGTAAGGCCCATCACCATTTACACTTAAGTGAACTCAGCACTGAAATGGTTTTAAAGTGTTGGCCAACTGGTAAATTTTGAGATTAGTTTCCAATAGCGATGTATAGAAAATACCTCTGTTTACACTGGCAGTAGACTTTGAAAGGTACTTTGACCCTGGTGTTAACTTAATCATTATAAACAGGGAGACGAGTTTTTTCCTGAAACAATCTGGGTGTACCTTGGGCACAAGAATCTGTATTTGGCCGTTGAGTTAGTTGCATCATAAAATTCAACAACAAAAGTTCCACAGGAATTACCTGGAATCCACCCGTTGGAATGATTGGTGCCAGCTTAAAAGTAGCAAGGACAAGAAAACGTTGTTACGCAAGTAACCAGATCCCTCCTCGTGCTTATGGTACAATTAACAACGAGGGTCTAAACTCTGTCAGCCGTTAGAGACGTTCAGCATTAATGTATAATGATTTTCCAAGCAATATTACTTACCTGTAGAATAGCGGGTGATTATAATCTGAATTGCAGAGGAGTTAGATACTTATGGTAGCTCATTCAATATTGTTCATGAATGGAGACAACCATATGAAAACATTTTCCACAGCAATAATAAATACTAGCCACCAAATCCTGGAGACATTTAATTCATTGTAGCTGCCACGTACTTAAAAAAAATATTTTTGGTTGCGTACTGAATTAACTTTTCCTTCCTCCCCTCCAAATTATTTAAAGGAAATCTACACGCTGCTCAAAATACATTGACCCATAATTCTTCTCCCACCAATCACCTATCTGTAATGGGTTGGGTTAGCAGTAGTCTATTGGCTACTGTCTTAGAAAACATGCAGAGACACTTATCGTTGTGTTTGGTGGATAGAAAATGCATTCTCAACAGCACAGCAATTCTGCACACGTTGCAAAGTTGGGCGGTGAAGTCAGCACATGTCTCTTCAAGGAAACGGGAGGTTGGCGTGAGTGAGCGAAATGATCCAGTCAGGCTTCACCAAGTGCAAAATTATTCCGTAAAAGACAGGAGGAGGATATAAAACTTACTTTTGAGTGGAAAATCAGAACCAAGAGCTACTTCTTCCCATCCTGTAGAATTGCATCCACAAATCGGCAAGAAACTTGGTAGAAGTGATGGAGCGACGCTAACTTGAAAGCCAGTTGGCATCTTAGCAATTGGCCCTGAACAAGAACCAACCCCCGTCCACATTCTGATACAAACACAGTGAAGAAGGTGAAACAGAGGTCACCCCTATAGCTGAACATAAAAGGAACACGGAGTTCCCCATGAATTTGATGAGATAGTACCTAATTGCAACATAATAGGTAACAAGAGTGGGGGGGGAGAAATCTGCCACGTGAAAACCATCAACAACAAGAAAGCAAATAAAGCAGTTTCAAGCGCAAAGCTGGAGCACCTACACCTGCCCAAAAGACTAATCAGGTGATAAGCATTAATATCAATGTCAAACAAAACTCAATTAACAGCTCTTTACGAACAGCAGCCTGCAACACATCAACAACAAAGCCAGATATCAATGCAATCAATCAAAACCAACGTTTCACATTGGTATAGAAACAATCGGATTAAATCTGCAGGTAGGATTGAAACATAAATGAATAAATCTTAAAACAATCACTATTATGAAGAATTTCCTCACAGCCTGAAGAGGTAGATAAGGTAGAACATCCACTCATCTTGTATAATCCTCAATGCCAACAACAAAATCTCTTTCCGTATTTAGATATTGCTTTAAAATAATATTTTGTGTTACATTTTTAAATTATGAATGCGGAGCATTATTAGATTGGAGGACACCTTGATAATTCCCATGATTCCTGTGAAGTAGTATTACTTATTTCCAGTAATGTTTGGTTACCATATTGTAAATCCTCTTAACAAGGAATACAGTTCAAACCCAGAGGTGAAGTATAGCCCACAAACTATAATTCAATTTGTTACATAGTTAGTTTAAATGTTTAATATAAACTAAAAGTGCTGGAACGACCCAGCAGATCAGGCAGCATCTGTGGAGAGAGAAACAGAGTTAATGTTTCAGGGCAATGACCTTTCATCAGAACTGGAACAAGTTAGAGATGTAACATGGTTTCAGCAAGTACAGAGGAAGGAAGGGGGGAGGGGAGGAAAGAACAACAGGGAAGGTCTGTGATAGGGTGGCAGGAGTGATTAAATGACAAAAGGGATGCAAGGCAAAAGGAGATGGTAATGGGACAAGAAAGAAACAAAAGATGGGTCTAGAGGAGGTGTAAATGGCAACAGCAGAATCATCACCGACACCCGCTGTCCGAAAAAATGGGAGCAATGGTTATGATCTGAAATTGCTGAACTCAATGAGTCCAGAAGGCTGTAAAGTGGCAATCGAAAGATGAGGTGCTGTTCCTCGAGCTTCTGTTGAATTTCATTGAAACAGTGTAAGAGGCCGAGGACGGAGAGGTCAGAGTGGGAGTGGAACGGAGAATTAAAATGGCAAGCGACCGGAAGCTGAGGGTCACTCTTGCGGACTTTTAAATGTTTAGCTCTTTGTTCACTAGAAATCAAAGTATACTTTCTTAAAGTAATATAAGTAAAAGATTGCCCCTTTGTGACTATTTATGATGCTTCTCATTTCAGCTTATCTCACTGTAAAGGGTGCACATTCCCATAGTCTCCCATTGAATTTATTTTTTATGCTGTTATGGTACAAGGAGTAAGACTTGTTGTGTCCAGGGAGACAGCTTCAACATATGGACTGGTGGAGGAACAATGAGACTATTTGGACTTGGGCAGCCCAGCACAGTCCTGAAGTTCTGCAGCCCGAGAGTAGATTAAGTGAGAGATAACTCGAGGCTTCCTAGCTGGCCAGTATTTATAAATGTGGATTTGGTCACTTGAATACGCCACTGAATTCAATTTTACACACATTTTCTACCAAATAGAAATATGCAATTGTAAAAAAAAGTGTATTTAATTAAAAACGTAATTAATTTCAAGCATCGGAGCACTACTGCCAATCTGGTTGGGTTGCTGTGTAAAATATAGTCGTTTCCACACACCTCGTTGCCCTGACAAAGCCTGGGGATGTAGCAGAAATGATTGTCTCATTATCATTTCTGTCACTTCAGATAATCTGGGTGGGAGGGTTCTCTGTACATCAGGTGTAGTAGGCCCGGAATTTGCAGTCAGCGGCAAAGCGACAGGATCGCCGCTGACCTCGAAGAAAGCTGCCCACAAAGATTTAGCCTTCTCTGTGGCATGAATTTCAGCTCTCCCAACCTTAGTTTGAATCTGGTGCCAAACCAAGCGAATCTCCAGTGTCCAGCAGCAGTGATGGCATCAAGCAGGTTGAGCAGCCAGTCACATTGAAGAATTCCCACAGACAGCAAACCAGGAAACAAAATGCACAGATTCTAATTTACTTTTTATAAATTTTACAGAGAGCAAAATAAAGATTGGGACATACACATAGGATTAAGGTAGAAACTGAAATATCATAAACAAACATTAAAAAAGTTATTATTTTAAAAACCATGTAATTCTTAATCATATTGATGGAAAAAATTGACATTCCACAGATATAAAATTAGTTTTAAAGGGCTAGAACGGTTGCTCAGCAGTCAATACGCTGTTAAAAACTCTTCTTTCAACAAGGCTTAACTTTTTCGGGGGCGAGGTTAACAGCGATATTCTGGTGTAATGGGGTAAGTTTTCACCCTTCTGTAAGTGGTTTTGATCCTAGCCCAATTGCTAGACGGACGGTTCGAATCGCCCCCGCCTTACGAAAGTTCTATACCCGGGAATTATTATTCAGAGCGTAAATGAAATAAGTCACGGACAGGAATGCTTCGGTGAAAAATCGTACTTATATTTATTTGGTCTAACATACACTGGCTGAAACATGCACTACTAAACAAAATCACTGTCTCTGTGGAGAATAAAAATCCAGGTTACAAACAACATACATACAGTACCCAACTGGGGACTATAACGAGCAGTAATTCCCTTGTTGCTATGGTGGACTCTAATTCCACCCCTACCAACGAATTACCCAGTCGCATAAGCCCCTTCGCCTGGCTGAACCAAACGAAGCTCCCACCCTGGAATAGCCCAAAAGCTTCACTTCTGAGAAAAACTCTGAGCCCTCTGGTTACCGGCTTGGGACACTCGAGACCATGCTTATCACCACACACAGTCGGTCTCGATCGCTCCGCTTAGCGGCTTCTTCCTCTGGTACTTCTTCTTGTTAGGTCGATCTTGGTGCAGCGAGAGAGAGAGAGAGAGAATGGTGGGAAAGGGTCTATCATTATAGGAGTCTCGCTACCCCTATCTTTCCCACCAATCTTTAAAATCCTTTTGTTTCTAAGCACTCCAGTGCTTAATCAGTGATGGGTCATCCTCAGACCCATGAGTATTCCGTGATTGGACTAATGGCCCTAAGTCTGGGACATCTCTCGGTCTTTGTGTTGGGAAAAACTGGCTCCTCTCCGGCTGGCTAGGCCAGTGGGTTCATTGTTCTGCTTCTCTTCTGAGATGGAGGTGAGAAGTGCTTTTGCATATTAGAGTGGCTTTCTAATTGGTTCAAGTTCAACAGGTCAATGGCCCCCTTCCCTTTTTCCAGGACTGTCGGGCGAACCCATACATTCGGGATGATTGACAGTTCTTTTGTCACAGCCAACTGCCATGCATTCTCTGGAGTTTTAACAAACCAGTTTTTCACATATCTGCACAGGGTGATCCCATCACAGGGGAAATACCCTCAGAAAAATCCCATAAAGTCCACAAAATATACTTGACTGAGTCCATTCTTCAAACAGAGACTTTGCGATCTCTCCACTTCAGTGTGATTTGAATTGATTGCCGGCTTTGGGAAGATCCACAGCGCAACCTGTGGCGGTGCAGGGAATGACTGGGGAATGGGGCAACTTCTGGATTTCTGCGTTTATCTGCGTATGTGCTAGATCAGAAGATTCAGAAGAAACTTCTTTACCCAGAGAGTGGTGAGAATGTGGAACTCGCTACCACAGGGAGTGGTTGAAGTGGATAGTATAGATGCCTTTAAGGGGAGGCTAGACAAGCATACGAGGGAAAAGGGAACAGAGGGTTTCGCAAATAGATTTAGATGAGGAAAGACGGGAGGAGGCTCGAGTGGAGCATAAACACCAGCATGGACTGGTTGGGCCAAATGGCCTGTTTCTGTGCCGTATATCCTATGTAATCCTATGTAATCCTGAAGTTGCTTTCAGTTTCAGAGGGGTAATGACGGCGAACACTGACAGTTTCGCCGTCATTACTACCGCAAAATCCGGGCCCATGTCTGCACTTTTTCTATATACATTTATAATTCTGCTACACCTACTACACAGAAATTCTTCCCACCTGGATGTAAATGGAAACCGTGAGATCATAGAGGTTTATGAAAGCAATTTGGGGCAGGGGGGGTGGTGGTGGAATATCACCCCATGAAGGCACACAATATACATTCTCAACAAAGTTTGAATTTTCTAAAATAGACGTAGTTAGCTCAAGCTGGATTTTCATTTGGATACAACTGAATTGAACAGGGAGAAAAGTCACATGCAACTCTTTAACTCTGTTTAATTCAATTGTGTGTGGACGGACACCAGGGGGAGTGTCACATGCCCTTTCCTTGACTTTCAAATTAGATCAATTACAGTACTACTTAAACAATAATGGGCAAGTGGAAGTACCAATAGGCAGTAATTAAGGACAGACAGATTCACTCCAGGATGATAACTTGGAGCCTTTTTGTAAAAAATCTAATTTGAGATTGATTTTTTCCATGATAGCATCACTTAACTTTTTTAGGGGAGACGGTAGAAGGAAATTAAGGATCAATTTTAACCCTGTGTGCCAGTTGAAAAGCAGGCGGTCTTTGTGATGGAGAGGATATGGGGTTGGAAGCTCAGCTCGGGTTCAAATAGGACACCGAGGTTGCGAAAAGTCTGGTTCAGCCTGAGATAGTGGCCAGGGAGGGGGATGGAATCGATGGCTAGGGAATGGAGTGTGTGGCAGGGGCCAAAGACAATGGCTTTGGTCTTCCCAATGATTAATTGGAAGAAATTCCAGCTCATCCAAGACTGGATTTCGGGCAAGTTGTCTGATAATACAGAGGCAGTGGAGGGGTTGAGAGAGGTGGTGGTGAGGTAAAGATGGGTAACGTCAGCATACATGTGGAACCTGACATTGTGTCTTCGGATGATGTCGCCAAAGGACAGCATGTAGATGAGGAATAGGAGGGGGACAAGGATTGATCCTTGGGGAACTCCAGAGGTAACGGTGTGGGATGGGGAAGAGAAACCATTGCAGGTGACTCTCTGGTAATGACTGGATAGATAAGAATGGAATCAGACGAGGGCAGTCGCACCTAGCTGGACAACAGAGGAGAGGCATTAGAGGAGAAGGGTGTGGTCAACCATGTCCAAGGCTGCAGACATGTCGAGAAGGATGAGGAGGGATACCTTGATAACATCCAGGCTTGGGCTGATAAGTGGAAAGTAACATTTATGCCACAATAGTGCCAGACAATGATCATCTTCAACAAGAGAGAGCCTAACCATTTCCCCATGACATTCAATGGCAGTACCATTGCCGAGTCACCCACCATCAACATCCTGGGGTCATCATTGACCAGAAACTCAACAGGATCAGTCACATAAATGGCATGGCTGATAGAGCAGGTCAGAGGCTGGGTATTTCACGGCGAGTGGCTCACCTCCTGAATCCCCTATGACGTCACTGGGGTCCAACTGCAATATTAACCTGCGTGGGAAAACTGTCACGGCTTTCCCGCCAGGCCAACCTCTTGGCAAGAAGAGCCGGGGCCACAATAGGGCCAGAACGGTCGGTTATATTTTTTGTTGCTTCTTTGTGGGTCAGGAGGAGCAGGATTGCTTCTCTGGGGCCCACGAGGGAACCTGAGGACTCTCTTATCCCAGGCTTCCCACCCCCTGCCCCGGTCGTCATACCTTCATGACTTCGCCCCCAACCACTTACCTTCGTGCCAAGAACATTCCTTCAGGTTCCTGGTGGCGGCTGCCAAACGCCTGAAATGCAACACCCACCCGCCGGCAAACGACCG
The DNA here is from genome assembly GCA_030390025.1 of Squalus acanthias. Classification (NCBI taxonomy): domain Eukaryota; kingdom Metazoa; phylum Chordata; class Chondrichthyes; order Squaliformes; family Squalidae; genus Squalus; species Squalus acanthias. The sequence goes on along the minus strand of CM059436.1, from coordinate 79,847,040 downwards.
ATTCCCGCAGGATTCGGGCGGGAGACTGACTAATGCAGATGAGGCCTTGGAGTCACAATCTCCCCAGCTTCACGCTGTGGAGGGACGGATGGTTTGCTATCCTCCCCGGACCCCGCACGACTCCCGGCAGGAGTTAAAATCACCCTTTTAGTATTCCTTCATGTGGTGGTGTTGGTTAAGAAGTCCCTGATAAAATAGGCATATCACAGACTCCAGATGGAGTGGGAATGGCCTTTATTTTACTCCAGACTTTATGTTCTTATAACAATGATGCAAATAATGTTAAAAGCCGACTGTGGTGGATCTGGTAGTTTTCAATGGAAAATAAATTGGAATGTTGCAAACAGATTTTTTTTTTACCTTCTGCAGTGCACCCAATTAAAAACTGGCACGAGAATTTCAATTTACCGATGCGCAATATGCTTCTGTAAAAGGTGGTTGCTCAGCATGTGAGTACAATTAGCGTGTTTCCCCCAATGTTACTTATTTATCTCTAAATGTTCCAGTTGTCAGACTGCCAATCCAGTCTTGGATAGGTCAGCACTTCCTCGAATTGAACATTGGGTGGACTGAAGCCATTATGTTCGGCTCCTGTCAAAAAACGATTGTCTTCTTCCCACTCGCACCGTCCCCTTGCTCAGCTGTCTGCGCTGGGTAAGCCAAACCAGTGCAGGAATATGTTCTTCATGGTGAGAGACATAGGCGTTCCCAAATCACGAAACGCTAGTGCACAGGTACAAAAGGGAATCAAAAAGGCTACTGGAATGTTGGCCTTTATCTCAAAGGGGCTGGAATTTTAAGTGAGCAAGAGATGTTTCAACTGTACAGAGCCTTGGTCAGACCCCATCTGAAGTACTGCATTCCAGTTAACGCACCGAACCTCAGCAAAGAAATATTGGCCTTGAAAGGGTACAGCACAGATTCATTAGAATGATACAGGAAACTCTTTATTAACCGGCACCCAAATATCCGGAAATCTCTCTTAACCAGCAAAATTCTTGAGTAGGTAACCGGGGTTTTCCTTCATCTCTCGTTTAAAATTAACTTTAAAAAAAACCCCGAGGCGTTTGCCTTGTATCGGAGCGTGTAGATTGGGAGGGGAAGGTACAGCCCGGGTAGGCAGCGGACACGACAGATGGTCAGCTGGCGGTCCCCGGGGAGACGGAGCTCCGAATGCAGGTGCATGTCAGTGTGTACGGGGCTCTCGTACGTTGGGAGATATAACTCTCCGTTATCCGGACTTTTTGATTAACCGGCACCACGCCGGTCCCGTCGGTGCCGGTTAATAAAGAGCTTCCTGTACTAGGGCTTAAGGGGTTAAATTATAAAATTGGCTTGAATTCCATTGAGTTTAGAAGGTTGAGGGGGTGACCTCTTGGACCAAACTTTTGGTCATCTGTCTGATATCTCCTTATGTGGCTCGGTGTCAAATTTTGTTTGATAATCACTCCTAAGAAACGCCTTGGGAGGCTTTACTACTTTAAAGGTGCTATATAAATACAAGTTGTTGTTGTTGGGATAATGACCAGAGTGAAATAGTGGTTTACTATGTGTTCAATACTGTGTTTTCAAAATACTACAGGGAAGGGGTGAAACGATGACACCACTCTGGTTCCAACCCCACCTCTACTTAGCTGCTCAATTGGACTTATTTTTCAAGCAATTAAAAAGTACAAACCTGCACTGTGGTCTGGCATGCTTAAATGGAAATCAAAGTGGGATGTTGTAAGAGCAATGTCACTGAGAAGCTAGGAAGTGAATAAATGGCTGGATACCATTCAATACCTATCCACTCCCTAATAGATGACAAAAGCTTGTGAGTCCACAGGATAACTAACGAATAAACAGCCCTCTGTTCAATTTCCTGCATGAGCACACAGTGACACATCCAGAGGAAGGCAGACCAGAGCGTTAACTGCATCACGCAGCTCGGCAAGACTCAGAGTGAACAAATGGCCAAAGTGAAAAAATCTGTAACTGCTGCACATTCGGAAATGTAACTGAAACTGCTGGAAATGCAGAGCGAGTCGATGAGCATTGGAGAAAAAGATTCAGAGGCAAAAATATACACGCTGCAGTGAGAAAAATGTCAACGTCATACAGAAAAGAAAAGAAAGACTTGCATTTATGTAGCACCTTTCACGCTTCAGAACGTCCCAACGCACTTTACAGCCAATGAAATAATGTTGAAATGTAGCCACTGTTGTAATGTGGGAAATATTTGAAGCATCCGAGAGGGAAGAATAAGAAAGCTGGAGGGTAAGTGATGAAAAAGGAGGATAATACTGAGAGAACAACCCATCATATACTGTGATTACAAGCAGCCTAAAGGGACATTGTGCTTTGTTTAAAAAGGGAGAAAGGGATAGACCGAGTAATTACAGGCCAGTCAGCCTAACCTCGGTGGTGGGTAAATAGTTGGAAAAATTCTGAGGAACAGTATTAATCGTCATTTAGAAAGGCACGGATTAATCAAGGACAGTCAGCATGGATTTGTTCAGGGAAGGTCGTGTCTGACTAACTTGACCGAATTTTTTGAGGAGGTAACAAAGAGGGTTGATGAGGGTAGTGCGTTTGATGTAGTCTACATGGATTTTAGCAAGGCTTTTGACAAGGTCCCACATGGCAGACTGGTCAGAAAAGTAAAAGCCCATCGGATTCAAGGGAAAGTGGCAAGTTGGATCTAAAAATTAGCTCAGTGGCAGGAAGCAAAGGGTAATGATTGATGGGTGTTTTTGTGACTGGAACACTGTTTCTAGTGGGGTTCCACAGAGCTTAGTACTAGGTCCCTAGCTTTTTGTGGTACACATCAATGATTTAGACTTCAATGTAGGGTGCATGATTAAGAAGTTTGCAGATGATACGAAAATTGGCCATGTGGTTGATAGTGAGGAAGAAAGCTGTAGACTGCAGGAAGGTATCAATGGACTGGTCAGGTGGGCAGAAAGTGGCAAATGGAATTTAATCCAGAGAAGTGTGAGGTAATGCATTTGGGGAGGGTTAACAAGGCTAGGGAATACACAATAAATGGTAGGATACTGAGAAGTGTAGAGGAACAGAGGGACCTTGGAGTGCATGTCCACCGATCCCTGAAGGTAGCAGGACAGATAGATAAGGTGGTTAAGAAGGCATATGGGATACTTTCCTTTATTAGCCGAGGCATAGAATATAAGAGCAGGGAGGTGATGCTTGAACTGTATAAAACACTAGTTAGGCCACAGCTAGAGTACTGCGTACAGTTCTGGTCACCACATTACAGGAAATATGTGATTGGACTAGAGAGGGTACAGAGGAGATTTACGAGGATGTTGCCAGGACTGGAGAATTTTAGCTATGAGAAGAGATTGGATAGGCTGGGGTTGTTTTCTTTGGAACAGAGGAGGCTGAGGGGAGATTTAATTGAGGTGTATAAAATTATGAGTGGCCTAGATAGAGTGGACAGGAAGGACCTATTTCCCCCAGCAGAGAAGTCAATAACCAGGGGGCATAGATTTAAAGTAATTGGTAGAACGATTAGAGGGGAGTTGAGGAGAACTTTTTTCACCCAGGAGTCTGGAACTCACTGCCTGAAAGGGTGGTGGAGGCAGAAACGCTCATCACATTTAAAAAGTACTTGGATATGCACTTGAAGTGTCGTAACCTACAAGGCTACGGACCAAGAGCTGGAAAGTGGGATTAGGGTGGATAGCTCTATTTTGGCCGGCACAGACACAATGGGTTGAATGACCTCCTTCTGTGCTGTAAATTTCTATGATTCTATGATTCTTTGTGTACATATTCCTCCAGCGTGGTAACTTGAGTGTACTAAAGGCAGCATTTTAACATATACTCCTTTTGCAGTGACACAGAAACATCTAAAAGAGGAGTAGGAGGGAGAAAAGTACATGAAAATATAATCAGACTGGGAAGTACATTTATGATGGGAAACTATTTCAATGGACTCCTGGCCTGGCCTCCAAACTTCCACCTTCCATAATCTTAAGCTCATTCAAAACTCTGCTGCCCATATCCTAACTCACACCAAATCCCGTTCATCCATCACCCCTGTGCTCGCTGACTGACGTTGGCTCCCGGTTGAGCAACACCTCAATTTTAAAATCAATCCATGGCCTTGCCCCTCTCTATCTCTGTAACCTCCTCCAGCCCTACAACACTCCGAGATCTCTGCGCTCCTCCAATTCGGGCCTCTTGCGCTTCCCCTATTTTTATCGCTCCACCATTGGTGGCCGTGCCTTCTGTTGCCTGGGTCCTAAGCTCTGTAATTCCTTCCTTGAACCTCTCTGACTCTCTACCTCCCTTTCCTCCTTTAAGATGCTCCTTAAAAACTATCACGTCATCTGCCCAAATATCTCAATATGTGGCTCGTGTCGAATTGTGTTTGATAACACCCCTGTGAAGCGCCTTGGGACGTTTTACTATGTTAAAGACGCTATATAAATGCAAGTTGTTCTTGTTGCTGTTGTTGAAAAGGAGTTAGCCCAGGGATCTGATTCAGTGGGAGCAGAGGGGCAGGAAATTGGGGCGAAAAATGTTTCTGCCCCTTTCTATCCCCAGTGCATTCCAAATCCTAATCACTAGTTGTGTAAAAAAGATTTTCCTCATCTCGCCTCTGGTTCTTTTGTCAATCACCTTAAATCTGTGCCCTCTGGTTACTGACCCTGCGGCCATTGGAAACAGTTTCTCTTTATTTACTCTACCTAAATCCTTCATGATTTTAAACACCTCTATCAAATCTCCTCTTAGCCTCTTCTGCTCTAAGGAGGACAATCCCAGCTTCTCCAGTCTATCCACATAACTGCAATCCCTCAACCCTGGAACCATCCTAGTAATTCTCTTCTGTACCCTCTCCAAAGTCTTCACATCCTTCCTAAAGCGTGGGGCCCAGAATTGGATCAATCAATCAAAGAGAGCCATTTTCAGCTTGTGCCTCTGACCTCCCCACACCCACCATCCAATGGAGCGGCAAGGTGACATCCTGCCAGGCCCATGGGTGGGCACCTCAGTAGCGCAGTTGATCACACGACTGCCCACCCTCATATTTAAATGACCCCCTTCCCGGGGATTTGGTCAGGTGGGCAGGTTCGGACGGAGGTTCCACCTTGCGACATGTCCAGCGTTGGAGCAGGATTCCAGGAATTTCTGAGCTGTCAATTGTAAGTGTTACTTGATCTTGACATACGCCGCTATGACTTTACTGTTACAAACAAAACCGTGTCTGGTGCCAGAGCCTCTCTCTGCTCTGAGATGCTACTATTTCATTTCCTTAATATTACAAGGTAGCTTCTTTCAAAGATCTTGATTTTGAAATTAAAGGATCCGGTGGATTGTTTACGAAATCACCCTGTAATGCTGGACATTAAGGGCCCGGCTTTCACAAGAAATAAGGGGTATATTTTCCTTTAGTGTAACGAAAAAGGATGCAACTAAACAATCGAGTAAGACTGATCGTGAAGAAATAGACCAAGACAAGAGGTCCATTTCTAGTCCTACTCTGCGTCTTGCTCCCATTGTAAAAGGGCCAGGAGAATGGATTTTGGCTAACGGGGTTTAATCCCAATGACTATCTGATCACTATAGTGGGTAAATGCACTGCCCAGTGAGGAAGAAAGGAAAGGTCCCAGATCCAGTTTGTACTGAGTTAGTTGACCTCAGCTAAGGTGGGAGCAGGCGTGCAACATTGGCCCCAGCCTTCCTGGTCTCGCCCGGCGAAAAAGGCGGCCAGCGTCCCTGCTCCGAGTTGCATTCCAAGTGACCTCTACTGGTGAATGCGTGCCAGAGGATGTCAGTTCAGGCGGCTTGGCTGTGATTCACTGCTCCTCCCCACCCCCATTGCCAAATAGCCTGCCAGCACTCACGTGAGACATGGCTTCTTTCTGCACTACATCGGAGCGCTGCTGGCACCTGGGGAACTGTAACCCCAGCCTAAATCATCACCTTCAGGAAAGAAGGCAAAGCTGGCGAGGGGAAGGAAATTAACAAATATATATTTTGGAATCGTTTGCTGCTACTGTGATAGAGTAGGAAAATTCCAGCAGAATTTTCAGATGAGGTTCTTCCTGGTTATTCCAGATTCCTGAGATTACCTGAAAACTCCCTAACACAGCAACGCCGCACCTTGGAAAACACTATCCCTCTTCTAAATCAGACCTTACTCCTGGAGTAATGAGATCACCAGAATAAGCAAAAAAGGTACCAGGTTCAATTTCTTCCCAGGAGAGCTTCACTGGCCAATGCATACAGCAGAACTGAATTATGCCTTTCTGTTATGTTTCACCACACCCATTCTTTGCTAATTCGTTGTGCTTAAAACTACCTGACCTGTAAATTAGGACCTTCATTAGAAGAGAGGGCAATTATCAGGCATTCACTTGCTCATGCTAAAAATCAACGCAGTGTGAATAACAATTATTATGCTTCCCTCTATTTGAAAACTTTGGGCACCACCAGTTTGAAGTGTGGTCCCAAGAGAAACCTTCCTTCATTACGTCAACTAACGGGCCACTTTTTTGAAATTAAGACCAGAAGAGCAAATTTGGAGCTGAAATGGGACCCAAACTAATGGTAGACTGAGAAAGGAAATTTAAAAAGGCAACCATGGTGTTTTCCAGTTCGTGTCATAATATCATTTAAAATCGACAGCCCTTCTATTGCACTCCCACCGTAACTACACTGGGGGTTTCTGCATTCTCAGCCCTCAAAGGAACCCAGCATAGCATTTGCAGCCGAATACCTGGCTAGACCAGGAGTTCCAGGCCAGGCAGTAGCAGTGAGGCCCACCTGAGGTCCATGTCCAGGATGTAGCCTGGACCACCAAAGGGAAAGGATTTTTTTCTTCAAAACTTAGTTAAATGCTGCCCCGTGCAAAGATATTCACCCATTTACAGTAAATAGTTTAATAACTTTGTTAAAATAGCAGCCAGAGGAATTTTATATGAATTTAAATACTGGAGAAGAAACACAGGGCCAATAAGGGAAAAAATACTCTGGGAAATTCTTCTCTGATCCCCTTGATGATCGAAATAAGGAGATCACACGGACAAAGTATTACCGATAAAGAACTTCTATATGATGCGTTCTCTACCTCATCAAGAACCGGTCCAGCTCCCTCTTGAAGACAGAGGGCTGAATTATCATTGACCCGTGGAGGCGGGTTTGGAGGTGTGTGGGGGGTTAAAATTGCGAAAACTGGTGGGCGGGCACAAGCCCGACTCCATCCCGCCTCTAAGAGGCGGGATGGGCTGTTAAGGCCCTTAACAAGCACTAAATTGCCTCCATAATGCCATTTTGAAAGGCCTTTGTGATTTTAACCCTTGTTCTACATTAAGCACGCCTGTTCTGAACCACAATTGTGAAACCCTGGCGGGAGCACATTTGGAGCTGGCTGGCTATGGGGATGCATATATGGATGGCTATGTTGATGGATGTAGAGGAGACATATCTGGGAGTGGTGGTGTAAAAATATCTGGGAGCAGACTTAGGGCTGCTGCTGCTCATTTTGCAGGTCCTCTCACAGCAAAGGCCAGGCAGTCTTTGAAGACCTTCAATGCAGCAGCAATGATGACATCATCAAAGGCAACTTTCAGACTGAAAACACTAATTGGTTCATGGGTTCCCACATGCTGGAACTCAATTGCCCAATTAGGTGAAAATTGCATCAATCTCCCACATCCAATTGCAGTCGGGTGGATAACACGAAAAGTGGATGACACGACCCCAACCCGCCCCAGTATCAAAATCCAGCCCAGAAAGTCAGCACCCACCACTCCAGCCGGTAATGTATCCCAGAGGCTCACTATTCTCTGGGAAAAGAAAAACAGCTTAACATCCAGTCTATTCCTACTCTTGCATAGTTTAAACTCATGTCCCCGGTCCTCCCCAATCTGTTAAACTGGTATAATCTCTCAATAGGGATGCTATCCAGCCCTTTAATTATTTTATAGACCTCCGTCAGGTCACCTCTAAGTCTAAAAGAGAAACGGAAAGTGCTGGAAATACTCAGCAGGTCAGGCAGCATCTGTGGAGAGAGAAACAGAGTTAACGTTTCAGGTCGATGACCCTTCGTCAGAACTGGAAAAAGCTGGAGATGTAACAGGTTTTAAGCAAGTGCAGAGGCAGGGAAAGGGGGGAGGGGAGGAAAGAACAAAAGGGAAGGTGATAGGATGGAAGACAGGAGAGATTAAATGACAAAAGGTGTGATTGCACAAAGTAAAAGGAGATGGTAATGGAACAAGTAAAGGAACAAAAGATGAGTCTAGAAGAGATGTAAATGGGAATGGCAGAATCATCAACAGCTACCATGTGAAAAAATAGGGACAGAGGTTATGGTCTGAAATTGTTGAACTCCATGTTGAGTCCAGCAGGCTGTAAAGTGCCTAATCGAAAGATGAGGTGCTGTTCCTCGAGCTTACGTTGAGCTTCATTGGAACAGTGTAAGAGGCCAAGGACGGAGAGGTCAGAGTGGGAATGGAGTGGAGAATTAAAGTGACAAGCGACCGGAAGCTCGGGGTCATGCTTGCGGACACCTCTAAGTCTACGCTGTTCTAAAGTAAATAGACCCCAGTCCTTAAACCTATCTAAGTAGCTGAGGTAACAACAGAAAACGCTGGAAAAACTCAGCAGGCCAGGCAGCATCCGTGGAGAGAGAAAGAGAGTTAACGTTTCAGGTCGATGACCTTTCGTCAGAACGAGTTCTGACGAAAGGTCATCGACCTGAAACGTTAACTCTCTTTCTCTCTCCACGGATGCTGCCTGGCCTGCTGAGTTTTTCCAGCGTTTTCTGTTGTTATTTCAGATTTCCAGCATCCGCAGTATTTTGCTATCGTAAGTAGCTGAGGGTCTTTAAGCTAGGAATCATTCTCGTAACTCTCCTTCTGGAATTTTTCCAAGGCCACTATATCACCCAGCATGTGGGGGGACCAAAACTGGGCACAGTACTCGAGATGTGGTCTGACCAGTGACCTATATATGAACCCAAAGTGTAAATAGCTCAGTAGGGAACACTTTCTGTATTTGCATAGGGACAGGAATCTATCCCCAACCTACCCCCAAGGGAATATGGGCCCACATCACCATCACCAGGAAGCAAAGACATTTTGTCCTCACAGTCTGTGATATCATCTGTAGCACTTGAGATTACAGTACTTTCTTGTAATTGGTCCCATCCACCCAGTGATGTCTTTTTAAAAAATCCTTTGTTTGAAGCAGCCCATCATTACTCTACCGATGCAAACCTGACACTGAAGAAAACTGTTGCTACAGCTTGTGAAATATTAATGTGGATGTGCTGAGAAAACCAAAACAGAAAACTGACATTCTCCACACACAGACTGACATTTTTTTAGAGGGACAGGTACATCCAAATACAAAGTGGTACATAATAGGCCAAAACTTCATTTGTTAAATGTCCAATAAAGTGCATAGAATTAGATTTCACCTTTAGCCTTTACTACTCACCAAGCTCCCCGTCCCCACTCCGGCCATCCATACGAGATAAATGTACCATCTGTATTTGCATATCCTCTGGATGATTTCTTGTTCCACCAGTGATCGCTTGCACCCATGTTGCCTAGACATACCTGGAGCAGAAAACAAAGCTAATCGTTGAAGCAAAGCTGATGGTAGGACTTGGTTTTCTTTGTGGAAGGTTAGTTGTTAGTGAGAGACTGGTATTGGGGGGCCTGAAGTGTATGCTAGATGGCTTGATCTGGGCTAAGCAATAGAGAAGTTAATGGCCCAGATATTGGAGTTCGATGGTTGCCGCGGGGGTAAGGATCCCCCGCGATATCGCACTCCGCGCCTACCTTTATGGTTTTGGCCCACACGAACTTCAGTTCCTGGGCCTCTCCCTGGTGCTGGCGCGCAGTGTGTGCGTGTCCCAGAGGCGCAGTTAATTCGATGCGACCTCTGGGATCACGTGGGCCAGTTAGAGCCAATGGCAGCACACCATCTTTCATTCACAGTTTTGACAGCAAGAGCTGTCAAAACTATGAATACAACAAGCCCCCAAAAGAACAGCTAAACCACAATTAAATAAAAAAAAAGCCATCACATTAATAAAATAACTATAGTTAAATAAATTAACCACTTTAAACAAAAATTTAAATTTTTGAAAAAATTTAAATTTTTTTTAAAAGTTATAAAAATAAACTTACCTTTCTTTAAAGTCTTTAAAAAAGATAAACCTGTTGAAAAAAATTTAAAATAATACTTAATTAACTACTTACCTTGTTAAAAGGGGGTCTTACGCCTGCTTTCTTTATGTGTAAAATCTTCAACACTTACCTGCGCGTTCAAACCTGAAAAAAAACTAAGTGCGCTGCGTGCACACAACCTGTAGCGTGCACACGGTTCACTTAGGAACCGCCCCCTTCGCAATACCCGAAGTGCCGGTTTCCCGCGCATGCGCAGTGCATGCAGGAAACCGGCACTTCGGGACCTAATACGCGAGAGTACACAGTGCGTACTCTCCCGCATTAGGTCTAATTTTCGGGCCAATGTTTCAGGGAAAAAGGTAAGTCGTTATGTACAGCAGAACCATGAACTTCAGCCAGTTTGTTCATCTTTAATAAGGTCACCCCTTCATTTCCCAGAATTCTAATACTAGAATTACAGCTTCATAAAAGCACACAGAGATTCAGTGCTTGGAGCAGCTAATTGGCGGTGGGTTATTACTCTAGTCTTCTTCCCAGAGCTACACTCTTTAATGAGACAGAGATGGGGAAAATATGGAGATTGTTCTTCTTATGTGTCTGCCAGAATCTTTATAAAAATTCAAATTTATCATTAAAATCATTGCCAATGCGTTCTAATCTGGAATATTTTATTGACCACCCAAAAACTGGATTTGTACACTAATTCAAACAAATCCATTGCTCATTTTGTAAAGAAAATTTCTGTGTACTGGTCAGAACCCATCTTAACCCTATGTTTGACATTGGGTTCAGTTTAACGATAGAGGAATAAACCACCAGACACACTGAACGTTCAAAGAAAATGATTGCCACTGTTCCTGGAAAATACAGAGGGAAAACAATACTGCACACATGGATCAACATTGTATCTCTGGAGTCTCATTACTCTTGACGATTTGAAAATAAATGTATGAGGTCAGGGTTCATATCTACTACACTGGCAAAACCCAGCTTTACCTCTCCAGCACCACCCTTTAATCCACGACCATCGTTGTGTTGTCAGATGGCCCATCTGATATCATCATAGATGAGCCAGAACATTCTTCAACTAAACATCGTGAGGACCATAGCCATCTTATCTGGCTCGTGCCAAAAGCGCAGTACCCCCTGACATGAATCTGTCATTCATGACTTATGAAATAATACTGAGTGGCCTGCAGGTGGCGCTGTCCAGGGAGAGTATAAATACTCAGGCACGGGCCCAGCTTGCGCAGGACATTCTTAACAGGAACTAGTGAAGGACACAACTAGACCTCCATGTTGTAAAACAGTTGGTTAAAGCTTTGTTTAATGCTTAGACCAAGTGCCTAGTAGTTTTCTTACGTCACCCTCCATTCCCTGATTTCATCCTCCCCACCAGCCGTTTGTTTAGGCTGAACCAGCCAATGTGCAGCTTTGATGCTCTGTTCAAGCCTAAGCTGAGTTTCCAGCCAGTCCCCTGAGCCCCACCATAGATAAATCCCAACTCATTCATAAATCCACCATTTGCACCCTGTTCTCATCACCCTCATCTTTGTTGACCTCCACTGATGTCCTGCAACTCACTGAATTCAAAATCCTTGTTATCATTTGCAAATCTCTCCATGGCCTTGCCCCACCCTACTGCTTCAGCCTCCTCCAGCCCTACAACCCAGTCCCTGCTTCTTGGCCCTCGGACTCTAGCTCCTTTTTGCAAGCCCCCTCTCTTGCTTTGCCTTCACCGGTGGCATAGTCTTCAATCAACTTGGCCCTACTTTAAGAATCTCCATCCCTAAACACTTCATGATAATACTTCTTCCCCGCCCTCCCACTTTTAAAAGTCTTCCTAAAACCTATTTTTCAAATGCTGAATTCGTCATCTTCACTTAACTCTTCTACTGCTGCCTGGCGTCTGCACCTAGGGAGAGTTTTATGACCTTATAGGTGTTATATATAAACAAAAGTTATTCACGAAGGCTTAATCCAGTCTTCGGCCTGCTTCTTTAAAAGAGATGTTAATCCATTTAAAATAAAAAGGTTAACACGTCCATTCAAATAGCAAACCAGGGAGATTCATACAAATGGGTTAAGTATTCATATGCTAACCTCTGCACAGCATCATTTCAAGGCCCTTGTTTATCATTGAGATATTTTCAGCTAGTTCCAGTACTGCGACAAAGGTGGATAATAGGAAAACCAGCGAGATCAGGAGTGTAAACTCCCAATATATGTATAGTCACCAGCTTGAACCATATGTGTCAGCCCTGGCTCTCAGTTGCTAGCACTCTTGACTCTGAGTCACAAGGTTGTGGGTTCATGACCCACTCCAGAGACTTGAGCATAGAGTCATAGGGGGAAAAATTCAGTTGGCTGCATCTCCCGTTAGCTCCTTAAGAGGGCGCTAATGGGGCACAAAGCAAGTAGTGCCCGGGCGCGGCGATGTTTGCGCCGCTCGCGAAATTAACTAGACATTTTGCGGCGGCGCTAAACACTACCGCCACGATCTCCTACGCCGGCAGATCATGACGTCAATCGAGTGCGCAACACCCCGGTAGCGCCCCGGAGCGGATATTGAGTGGCGCCCCCTGCCTTACCGCCTGCCGCTAGCAACGACAGGTTGAGGGGAGCGTTTTGCAGTCAGGAAGGGACTGGGGGAGCGCTATTTAAAGGTGACCGCTTCCTGCCTTTTATTGTTGGTGACATTTTTGAACCATGCATTTTGAGAGAGAGAGAGAGAGAGAGAGACAGACTTCTGGAGTGATTCAACGCTGTGTGAAGGAGTTTTGGGTACTGAGCAGCACTTTGCAGGTTCATTTTGATTTGCCCTTCCTTGTATCGATTAAGAAGAGACTGTGGGGGCTGCACTCTGAGCTCTTTCCCTGGTTCCCTCCATTGTTCTTTCCAGCAGTTTTGATATACAGGTCTCTCCAGGCCAAGATTCAAGGCTGCAATGAGCAGGATGTGCATGGAAAGCAAGATCAACCCTCCCCTTTAAGAACTGGCCGGCGCCATTGTGTGTGTGTTCCATTGCTGACTGACATCACATGAGCTTCGCCAGCGCTCTAAGGTAGCGCCTCGCTCCTCAGCCTTTGCGCCTTAAGAAGTGCCTGATTTAGCGCTCCAGTCACCTCCAGGGGCGATAAAAGTCAAGTTTGCAGTCGGAGGCGATAATTAGCGCCAGGCGCTAATCTTTGTGCCCGGCCGATAATTGCGCCCCAAACGGGGGGATACTGAATTTTTCCCCCATAGAGTTATACAGCACAGAAAGAGGCCCTTCGGCCCATCATGTCCGCGCCGGCCATCAAGCCATATCTATTCTAATCCCATTTACCAGCACTTGGTCCGTAGCCTTGTATGCTATGGCGTTTCAAGTGCTCATCTAAATGCTTCTTGAATGTTGTGAGGGTTCCTGCCTCTACCACCCTTTCAGGCAGTGAGTTCCAGATTCCAACCACCCTCTGGGTGAAAAAGTTTTTCCTCAAATCCCCTCTAAACCTCCTGCCCCTTACCTTGAAACTATGCCCCCTGGTTATTGACCCCTCTACTAAGGGGAAAAGTTCCTTTCCATCTACCCCATCTATGCCCCTCATAATTTTGTACACCTCAATCAAGTCCCCCCTCAGCCTTCTCTGCTCTAAGGAAAACAACCCCAGCCTGTCCAGTCTCTCTTCATAGCTGAAGCGCTCCAGCCCAGGTAACATTCTGGTGAATCTCCTCTGCACCCTCTCCAATGCAATCACATCCTTCCTATATTGTGGCGACCAGAACTGCACACAGTATTCCAGCTGTGGCCTAACTAGCGTTTTGTACAGCTCCATCATAACCTCCCTGCTCTTATATTCTATGCCTCGGCTAATGAAGGCAAGTATCCCATATGCCTTTTTAACCACCTTATCTACCTGTCCTACTGCCTTCAGGGATCTATGTACATGCACACCAAGGTCCCTCTGATCCTTTGTCCTTCCTAGGGTCCTACCATTCATTGTGTATTCCCTTGCCTTGTTAGTCCTCCCAAAATGAATCACCTCACACTTTTCAGGGTTAAATTCCATTTGCCACTGTTCTGCCCATCTAACCAACTCATATATATCGTCCTGTAGCCTAAGGCTTCCCTCCTCGCTATTTACCACTCCACCAATTTTCGTGTAATCTGCGAACTTACTGATCATACCTCCTACATTCATATCTAAATCAATAATGTACACTACAAACAGCAAAGGACCCAGCACCGATCCCTGCGGTACACCACTGGACGCAGGCTTCCAGTAACAAAAACAACCTTCGACCATCCCCCTCTGCCTCCTGCCACTAAGCCAATTTTGGATCCAATGTGCCAAATTAACCTGGATCCCATGGGCTCTTACCTTCTTGACCAGTCTCCCATGTGGGACTTTGTCAAAAGCCTTACTGAAGTCCATGTAGACTACATCAACTGCACTACCCTCATCCACACACCTAGTCACCCCTCGAAAAATTCAATCAAATTGGTCAGACATGATCTACCCCTGACAAAGCCATGCTGACTATCCCTGATTAATCCCTGCCTCTCCAAGTGGAGACTAATTCTGTCCTGGAGATTTTTTTCCAATAATTTCCCTACCACTGATGTTAGGCTCACTGGCCTGTAATTCCCTGGTTTACCCTTCTTGAACAATGGTACTACGTTAGCTGTTCTCCAGTCCTCTGGCATATCCCCTGTGGCCAGAGAGGTTCTGAAAATTTGTGTCCGAGCCCCTGCAATCTCCTCCCTTGCCTCACACAGCAGCCTGGGATACATCTCGTCTGGGCCTGGGGATTTATCCACTTTTAAGCTCACTAAAACCGCTAGTACCTCCTCCCTCTCAATACTAATTTGTTCAAGTATATCACAATCCCCTTGCCTGATTTCTATGCCTACATCGTCCTTCTCCATGGTGAACACATGCAAAATATTCATTTAAAACCTCATCCACATTTTCTGGCTCTACACACAGATTGCCACTTTGGTCCCTAATGGGCCCTACTCTTTCCCTGGTTATCCTTTTGCCCTTTATATACTTATAAAACACCTTGGGATTTCCCTTTATTTTGCCCGCCAGTGTTTTTTCATGCCCCCTCTTCGTCTCCTAATTTCTTTAAGTCCCCCCCTGCACTTTCTATACTCCTCTAGGGCTTCCACTGTTTTTAGTCCTTTGTATCTGCCAAAAGCCTCCCTTTTTTCCCTAATCCATTCTTGTATATCTCTTGACACCAAGGTTCCCTGGGCTTGTTGGTCCCACCCTTGACCTTTACGGGAACATGTTGGCGTTGTAATCTCTCTATTTCCTTTCTGAAAGACTCCCATTGCTCTGATGTGGATTTTCCTACAAGTAGCTGATCCCAGTCCATTTTGGCCAGATCCTGCCTTATCATATTAAAATCGGCCTTCCCCCAATTTAGAACCTTTATTTCCGGTCCATCTTTGTCCTTTTCCATGACGACCTTAAATCTCACCAAATTATGGTCACTGTCACCAAAATGCTCTCCTACTGACACTTCTACCACTTGCCCGGCTACATTCCCTAGAATTAGGTCCAGTACCACCCCCTCTCTTGTAGGACTTTCTACATGCTGGCTCAAAAAGCTCTCCTGGATGCACTTTAAGAATTCCGCACCCTCTAAACCTTTCACACTCTGACTATCCCAGTTAATATTGGGGAAGTTGAAATCCCCTACTATTATTACCCTATTATTTCTACACTTCTCTGAGATTTGCCGACATATCTGTTCCTCTATCTCACCCTGACTGTTTGGGGGCCTATAGCACACTCCCAGCAAAGTGCTTGCCCCCTTTTTGTTTTTAAGTTCTACCCATATGGCCTCATTAGAGGAACCTGCTAAGATATCATCCCTCCTTACAGCAGTAATTGACTCCTTGATTAATATTGTGACACCCCCTCCTCTTTTACACCCCCCTCTGTCTCGCCTGAAGATTCTATACCCCGGAATATTGAGCTGCCAATCCTGCCCCTCCCTCAACCATGTCTCTGTGACAGCAACAATATCATACTCCCATGTGTTCATCAACACCTTCAATTTATCTGCCTTACTCACAAGACTCCTTGCATTAAAATAAATGCCATCCAGCCTTGCCATACTCCCTTGTGCCGTTACATATTTGCTCTGCCTTCCAGGCTGACTTGTTTTTTCCTCTATATTTGGCTGTGCATCACCCCCTACTATAGCTCCACTCCGTATCCCATCCCCCTGCCAAGTTAGTTTAAACCCCGCCCCCCCCCGCCAACAGTACTAGCAAACCTTCCCGCAAGGATGTTGGTCCCATTCCGGTTCAGGTGCAACCCGTCCGACTTGTACAGGTCCCACCTTCCCCAGAAGCAGACCCAGTGATCCAGGAAACTAAAGCCCTCCCTCCTGCACCAACTCTTTAGCCACGCATTCATCTGCTCTATCCTCCTATTCTTTATATTCACTAGCACGTGGCACCGGGAGTAATCCAGAGATTACAACCTTTGAGGTCCTGCTTTTTAATCTGCTACCTAGCTCCCTAAATTCTTGTTGCAGGACCTCATCCCTCTTTCTACCCATGTCGTTGGTACCAATGTGAACCACGACCTCTGACTGTTCACCCACCCCTTTCAGAATGCCCTGCAGCCGTTCAGTGACATCCTTGACCCTGGCACCAGGGAGGCACCATACCATCCTGGAGTCACGTCTGCGGCCACAAACGTCTATCTGTTCCCCTTACGATAGAATCCCCTATCACTATTGCTCTCCCACTCTTTTTCCTCCCCTCCTGTGCAGCTGAGCCACTTGTAGTGCCACGGACTTGGCTCTTGCTGCATTCTCCTGAGAAACCATCTCCCCCAGCAGTATCCAAAACGGAAAATCTGTTGGAGAGGGAGATGGACCCAGGGGACTCCTGCACTACCTTCCTAGTTCTTTTTCTCTGTCTGGCGGTCACCCATTTCCTGTCTGCCTGTGCACTCTTTACCTGCGGTGTGACCACCTCGCTAAACGTGCTATCCACGAAGATCTCAGCTTCGCGGATGCTCCACAGTGACTCCAGCCGCAGCTCCAGCTCCGAAACGCGGATTTCGAGTAGCTGCAGCTGGAGACACTTCCTGCACATGTGTTCGCCCTGGACACCTAAAGTGTCCCTAACTTCCCACATAGCACAGGAGGAGCACTCCACGCAGCTGAGCTGCCCTGCTATGTCCTACCCTTAATTTACTCCCTTTACTTCCTTTAAATTAAAGAATATTAAATACACTAGGGACCTTACTTCCCTTTAAACACTACTTACTCTCAACAAGAGACCTTACTTTGACTTTAACGACTGGACTGTAGAAATACTCACCAGGTCCTACTTACCAATCAGCTCCTTCCTGGTTGTGACATCACTTTAGAGCACAAAAATCGAGGCTGACACTCCAGTGCAGAACTGAGGGAGTGCTGCACTGTTGGAGGTGCCGTCTTTCGGATGAGATGTTAAACTGAGGCCCTGTCTCCTTTCTAAGGTGGGTGTAAAAGATCCATGGCACTATTTCAAAGAAGAGCAGGGGAGCTATCCCCGGTGTCCTGGCAATTATTTATCCCTCAATCAACATCACAAAAACAGATTATCTGGTCATAATCACATTGTTGTTTGTGGGAGCTTGCTGTGTGCAAATTGGCTGCCGTTTTTCTTATATTGCAACAGTGACGACACTTCAAAAGTATTTCATTGGTTGTAAAGCGCTTTGGGACATCCTGTGGTCATGAAAGGCGCTATATAAATGCAAGTCTTTCATTCTTTCAGATTTATCTGCTTCCATGTGCACATTAAATAATCTATAAATGAGCTAGACTACAGTGTGTACCAGTAAGTTTATTTATGTTGCTTTGAAAACAGTTTCTAAGCGAATACTGAACCTAAATTCTCAACAGATCTATCATACAGTAAGTTATGGTCTTCTTTACAGAAATATTTTTTCTTTTAATAGGCTCCAAACTGAAAAAGCTGAATAATATAACCATTTATATTGTTTTTAGTCAGTACTGTTCCATTTCTTTCCTAAGGCAAAGTATACATTGATGGGCCACAAATCAAAGAAAGTACAAACGTTTCTTTTATCGCATTAACCCTTTCATCCTTTTTTATATTTATGTTAGAGATTCCCCTGTCATTTTAATTTATTTACCCTCTCCTTTACTTCCCACACACCATTCCCCAGGTCACCTGCTCCTATTGTTGTGCAACTAGCCAACAGGAAGTACACAAAAGCAGCCATAGGGAGAGAACTTGTCTGCTATTTCAACGTTCAGCCCTGTGGAGTAGCAACTGGACACTGTTCCCCATCTCATCCTTGATAGGATAGACGTAGAGAAGATGTTTCCACTTATGGGGCAGACCAAAACTGGAGGTCATAAATATAAGATAAAAAGAAAGAAAGACTTGCAATTATATAGCGCCTTTCGCAACTGCCCCGACCCATAAAACCTATCTGGAAGAAACGTAAGCCTTAAATGGTAAGTGGGGAGCACTCGCGCCTCTGAGTCAGAAGATTGTGAGTTCAAGTCCCACTCCAGAGACTTGAACACAACAATCTAGGCTGACACTTTAGTGCTACACTGTCGGTGGTTCCATCTTTCAGATGAGACGTTAAACCGAGGCCCTGTCTGCCCTCTCAGGTGAACATAAAAGATCCCATGGAACTATTTTGAAGAAGTGCGGGAGAGTTATTCCCGGTGTCCTGGCCAATATTTATCCCTCAACCAACATCACTTTAAAAACATTATCTGGTCATTATCACATTGCTGTTTGTGGGAGCTTGCTGTGCACAAATTGTCTGCCACGTTTCATACATTAAAACAGTGACTACACTTCAATAAAGTACTTCATTGGCTGTAAAGCGTCCTGAGATCTTGAAAGGCACTCTATAAATGCAAGTCTTTCATTCTTTCCTTCTTTTAAACTTATCTTTGTGGGGCCAGGAGGAGCAGGTGTACCCCGGGTGCCCCCTCTTCTCTTCTGTGAGACCCTGCCGATCCCCCTCCCACCACCTCCCACCCCTCCCCCCCATGACTTACCTGAATGTCACCAACTGGTCTCTTGGCCACCCAATCTTCGTCTCCTGGCAGCTAGTCAACTGCCTCTTTGGGTGGCCAGTTATCCGGCGGGACGTCAATGAGGCTTGGTTGTTAATATAGCCTAGGCCTCAAATTGATGAGGTGGTGGTGGGGGGGGCGGGGAGGAGGGGAGAGGGGGTTTGTCACTCGCCCTACCTCTGCCTTCCTGTCCAGACACCATTCTAAAATAACACCCCCCGCCCCCACCCCCCACAACCCCCCATTTGCTCTGCAGTTTGATTTGCTGGGAATGCGGAATGCTCAATGGTGGGGGCCTGAAAAGGCAAAGTTTTCCATTTCTAGCGCGAACATCCTTCGCCTTGTTGAGCACCAGAAAGTAATGGCTGATTATTAAATCGACATTTCAGCAATTGTTTACACCAGCTGTTACCAATCAGTTCCCAGGTCCAGTGTCACACATTTACCAGGTTCTTCATATCTGTCTACCTACTTATCACATCAACTGAGCACGGCAGCCACCTCAGTTGAAAGGGACTTTAAAGGAGCATTTTAACTGTGATTAGGCTTTGCTAAACAATCTTGACGACAGAGCATTGAGTGCTCTTTTTATATTCGGGCTACATCAAATGCTTTTCCTTACTTCCTTCCTCTGATTATCCACACAGCAAGCTAAAGACCCAGCTCTCTGCCAAGCTCTGAAAAATAAAAGAACAAAAAAGAAAGACTTGCATTTATATCGCACCTTTCGCGACCACCAGACATCCCAAAGCGCTTTACAGCCAAGTGTAGTCACTGTTGTAATGTAGGAAACGCAGCAGCCAATTTGCGCTCAGCAAGCTCCCAAAACAGCAATGTGGTAACGACCAGATAATCTGTTTTAGTGATGTTGATTGAGGGATAAATATTGGCCAGGCCACCGGGGATAATTCCCCTGCTCTTCTTTGAAATATTGTCATGGGATTGTTTACGTCCACCTGAGAGAGCAGACGGGGCCTCGGTTTAACGTCTCGTCCAAAAGACGGCATCTCCGACAGTGCAGCACTCCCTCAGTACTGCACTGGAGTGTCAGCCTAGATTTTTGTGCTCAAGGGCTGGATTTTGCCAATGGGGAGCTTTTGGAGGCGGGACTCCCACTTGTCGGGTTTCAGTCCCGCCGCCATCAACTTCTGGCCAACCCACGCTATTTCCCCTTGATTGACCTTGTTAAGCCCGCCCAACGGGATTAGCAGGCCAATTAAGGGGAAGCCGGTTACAGAGAACGTCAACGTATGACGTTTCACCTGTCAAAAATTTTTGACAGATGAATTGTCATCGTTTGACAGCTCTGTGAAGCTGTCAAACACTGACATTCTCTGTAGTTTGATGAGTTCTTGAATTCAAGACCTCATCAAACCTCTTTCTTTTGTAGAAATTAGATGGTTGCTGCATTGGAGAATGCAACGGCCATCTGTCATCTCTACCACGGAGGTGCAAGACTCTCCGCATACCCACCGATTGAAGCCCACAGGAAGAAACAAAGGTAAGTAC
The DNA here is from genome assembly GCA_030390025.1 of Squalus acanthias. NCBI lineage: Eukaryota > Metazoa > Chordata > Chondrichthyes > Squaliformes > Squalidae > Squalus > Squalus acanthias. Next base: position 79,826,317 of record CM059436.1, on the reverse strand, counting down.
ACTTTTACTAACACTTTGCACTTACCTCAGATACTCACCTCTCCACAGTTGCACCCATTACTCACCTCCACAGCACACTTTTGGACCCCTCTGACCCCCGCAGACCCACCACAGTGACCTTGGCAGGTTTCGGAGCCTTCGGGAAGCCCACACTTGTGTGGGCAAAATGGGGATAATCCTATTTTCTGCCTGTTAACTACCTGTTAACAGGCAGTTAAGTGGCTGTAATCCCTTCCTGCCTCCAAGGAGACGGGACCCGGCGCGGGACAGCTACCCGCCTCCTAGCAAGATGGCACGGAGGCGGGTTGGGGCGGGTTGGGCACCCGCCCCCAAATTCTGCCATTTTTCCGACAGTCCCGCCTCCAACCCTGCCTCCCCAGGGCTGGCAAAATCCAGCCCCAAGTCTCTGGAGTGGGACTCAGAGGCGAGGGTGCTCCTGACTGAGCAACAGCTGACACACATAACAAAAAATGTTGAATCGGATGCCGAAAGAATAGATTCTTGCAAAGTTGCGGGTCCCATACTCGATTTTCGTACTAGTTCTGAATCAAAATTTTAAAAGAAAGATTGACTTCAAAGCAAAGTGCAGGTTTAAACAAACTTGCAAAGCTGCACAGCAAAAATAGTGGCAAAGGAAAAAGAAATTTAAGAAGCGGGGATAGATGTACATACTCGCGGGCTTGGCTGTGATTGATTCACAGGTGCTGCTGATTTTTTTGTCTGTGACAGCTCAAGTTATTTAACCTGCTAATAGAACCTGGAGTGCATGACGCTCTGTCCCACTTATTAACACTTGTAAAAATGAGACAAAACTACACAGTCATTTGCAGAAAGATTGATTTGCAAAGGGGAAGCATTAATCATTTGTCCAGTCGCCTGTACTTGCCACAGAATAGAGGTAGATGAGTGTAATTAGCTAGTAAACTAGTTTCTGCCGGTGGATCATTAAAAAAAAAGGAGTTAAATGATAATAATGAGGCCTAGCCCAATCATCAGATCAGTATGACAGAAAGCTGGCACAGGCCAGCAGTTGGTTAGTAGGCAGGATTTCTGGTGATAAGACAGAACAATTTTGCAGCTCGCTTTACGTCTGTGTGAATGTGGATGTTTTATTACTTAAACATTGCACCTGAACATTTACACTTCATTCTCACGCCATGCCTCATTTTGCTCTGCTTCTCTCTTCACCTTATGCACATTGTACCCGTGCTGATGTTTTGTACCCTAGCAGTACCCGCACACTGCTTGGACAGAAAACTCAGGCCTTATCTGTATATTATAGCTGGAATAAACTTTTTAAAGGTAGCATTTTTAAGAGCAGAGCAAAAAATCTTCACAGTATCAACATTGGAGCTTAGCTGAAGAGTGTCACTTCCTCCTCTATATATTTCTTCTTCTTAGGCAGTCCCTCGGAACTGAGGATGACTTGCTTCCCCATTAAAAATGAGTTCGCAGGTGACTGATGAGTCCAATGCGGGACCTACAGTCTCTGTCACAGGTGGGGCAGACGGTGGTTTAAGGAGCGGGTGGGTGGGGTGCTTGGGTTGACGTGCGCTCTTTGAGCTGCCTGCGCTTGGCTTCCGCTTGCTCCCGGCGAAGAGATTCGAGGTGTTCGGCGCCTTCCCGGATGCTTCTCCTCCACTTTGTGCGGTCTTGGGCCAGGGATTCCCAGGTGTCGGTGGGGATGTTACACTTTTTCAAGGAGGCTTTGAGGGTGTCCTTGAAGCGTTTCCTCTGCCCACCTGGGGCTCTCTTGCCGTGCCGGAGCTCCGAGTGGAGCGCTTGTTTTGGGAGTCTTGTATCGGGCATGTGGACGATGTGACCCGTCCATCGGAGCTGATTGAGCGTGGTCAAAGCTTCGATGCTGGGGATGTTGGCCTGAGCGAGAACACTGACCTTGGTGCGCCTATCCTGCCAATGGATTTGTAGGATCTTGCGGAGGCAGCGTTGGTGGTACCTCTCTAGTGCTTTGAGGTGCCTGCTGTACATGGTCCATGTCTCTGAGGCATACAGCAGGGCGGGTATCACTGCTGCTCTGTAGACCATGAGCTTAGTGCCGGGTTTGAGGTCCTGGTCTTCAAACACTCTCTTCCTCAGGCGACCGAAGGCTGCACTGGCACACTGACACACTGGCGCACTCTATATAAGTCAGAAAATGTCTATCAAGAACAGGCATATTGCATTGGCATAGATTTGCAACATTAATTATTTACTCCCAGCGCTCTATATAAAAAGGCTTTTTTTAAACCACAGTCATAATTACACACACATTTAAGAGAAGGAATACCAGACTATTGATTTCAAATTACACATTTCATGCCAAGAAACTGTTCACATCATCAGTGCAATTAGTCTTATAAGGACACTTGAAACTTTGTAACACATTTATGATACATTTATTAAATGGTGGCTCACCTTTATGGGTGGCCAGTTTGAGACCACTGTGTGTTTCGAGAGATACAGCTGGCATACCTAAGTTATAAAGCTGGCTCCGTATTGCTCGCTTGCTTAGACACATGCACAGTACCCTGCTGATTGGCAACCAAATATTATGACATTCTTAATGCTAGCAATGATCGATTGCACAGTTAGCTCTTTGCTTGACTTTGAGGAGGTAACTAATGTGGTAGATAAGAGAGTGTCTGTGGATGTTATTTATATGGACTTCCAGAAGGCATTCGATAAGGTTCCATATAAGAGACTGCTAATAAAAATGGGAGCTCATGGAATTGGAGGCAACCTATTGACATGGGTCGGGAATTGGTTTGGAGGTAGGAGACAGAGAGTAGGGATAATGGGTAAGTACTCCAATTGGCAGGATGTGACCAATGCTCCCCGTCATTTTTTTTTGGGCCACGCGGCCCATTCATAAGTCCGCGCATGCGTGATTTTTCCAATTTAAAAGCCGGCTCGCGGCTGCGCGAGACCCCTGGTTAACAGTATCTAACCCCGAGTTAACACTTGCATGGGTGGAAAAAAAGGAAAAATTATAATACTTTTACTTGCCCCTAATTTTTGTCTTCACTCTCTGTTAAAACATTGTCAAGGTGGCAGCCAAGCACCTCTGTGGAGAAGTGAAAACCATCTAACGTACATAACGGTAACTATCCCCTTACAATTCAGACTAAAAACCATTTGCTGCTGACATATGGAATAGGTTTTCTCTGAGAAGCCACCATTGAATATCCATCTTTGCCAACATTCACAAATGCCATCATTTATTGATTTTTGCACTGGTTTTTAATGCGCGTGATTTGCCAGGATAGAAAGGAGACACTTTTATGAAAAATGTTTCCCCTCTCACCCCCCATCGATTGATCAGCTTTGCTCCCTGCTGTTACTCTTCCTTTTTACTGCTGGTTTTCTAATTAAAATCTTCGAGATAAAGCAGCTCAAGTGAACGTCTAGTTCTGCTGAGCTGTCGAAGGGCCTCGAAACCTTCTTTACCGTTTGAGGCACAAGGCAGAGACAGCTGTGCTATAAACTGCAGCTGTTATCAATGCTACTCCATGATTAGCCAATAGGAAATGCCTATCTGTGAGTACAGGCACTGACAATTTATTCTCACTCTGATGTCCCCTTGGGCTGTTGGACTGTGTTCCATTTAGTGACCTGATTAAAATCCAGCAAAATTCCACTCATGAGACCAGTTAAGCCTACACGTCAGTCAAGGCTGGCATTTAAACTTAAGTCCTTTGGTCGCATGTTCAACATTCTACCACTAAAACTGCCAGGCCAACAAATAAAGACCTTTAAATGAAGGGACTACTTTGATCACCGTGATTGCTTGATTTGCTGCCAGGGTGCTAAAATCTCCCTTCCATGATGGCAAGACATTTTATTGCATCTATATGTCACATGTTTAGTTATTAACCCAGCCAAATCCTCCTACGGTTTAAGTCTTCGCAGATGGCTGAGTGGTCATGAAGATGAATTTGCAAGACTGGGCAGTGGAGGCAAGGATAGATGCTATTAAAGACGTTTTATTCTAACCCTGAAAAGCCTTGCCTGGCAAATAATAAAACGCTTTCACCAGCTCAGTGGCAACGGGGTACAAGCAAAGACAGAAAAAAATAATCAGTTTCTAAGAGCTGGCACCAATTAGACTGGAGCTCTTTTTCTTATTACCCGAATAAGCATAAAATGAATCTATTAGCTCACAGTTTCTGAGAACTCAAATCTTCCACCTCAGCCAGAGAGCTCCTGCCAGCTCCCAATCTGCCAAACATCGTTTAAAAAAATTGATGGGCAAAATAATATATATGTGTGCGCAGACTGGATTTAGAATTCTTTTCCAATCCCAGCTCTGAAAATTCCTCCACAGAAAACGCCTGTGGAGATTCCTCCATTGTGGCATTTCTCCCTCCATTTCATCAGTGCCTGAAGGAGCAGGCTTCCTCTTGTGTGCCATGTGCAGCAGAATCATGAAGCCATTTAGAGAGAGCGAGTTTATGATTCTGTTGCAGTTGCATTCAACGGGAAGCTAAATAAATACATGAGGGAGAAACGAACAGAAGGATATGTTGATGGGGCGAGGTGAAATGGGGTGGGAGGAGCCTCGTGTGGAGCGTAAAACACCGGCATGGAACAGTTGGGCCGAATGGCCTGTTTCTGAGCTGTAAATACTTTGTAATACAGCACAGAGGTCATCTTCTCCCTTTGAGCTGATCTCTTTGCGCATGTGCTGAGAACGGAGGCATCAGAAAACCGGGCGTGCATCAAGCAGGTGGGACGGCCCCATGACTCCATCAGCGTAAGGCCCGTGCGATTTTAACTCCTGGGCCTCATTTCCCGTTTGATTGATGCGCCGCCATCCCGGTGGGGTCACGGTTCAGGCAGCCTGCATGCCAGCCCCTTGCAGTTTCCAGTGTGACTCCCAAGGCCTATTTAAAGCGGGGATGCACTTCTTAAAGCCAGGTTGCATCCCCTGCTTGGATTTTTCATTGAAAAACACTGGAAGAAATCTGAAATGAGTAGAAGGTCTGCTCCCCGCTTTTCTGATGCCTTCCTGGAGTTCCCAGTGGACTAAAGATAGGGCAAGGAGGGAGCAACCATTCTTCAGAAGCTGCGGGAGCATCGGCAAGGACACAAGGAAGCAGGCCTGGACAGAGGTGGCTGAAAGGGTCAATGTCACGAGCACCACCCCCAGGACCTGGGTTCAATTCCGAAAGAGATTCAATGACCTCACAAGAGCATCAAGGGTGCGTACAGCTCTTCACTTCTCCACCTCTCTCAACAGTACCTGACGACACTCCTTTCACCCCACCCCACCACTCTCAACCATTCCCTCTCCTCCATCACATCCTTCAACATACAATCACAAACGGACACTGCAACACATCTCTTTCTCGTTCCAAACACACTCACCTCTTCATTTGATCTCTTCACATCATGCAAAAAGCACCATTCTCTTCTCACATACTACCACCAAATTCTCCCATCACTCCTTCCTCACTTCACATCACACAAATTCCTCCGTGGCCTGGCCCCTCCCTTTCTCTGTAAACTCCAGCAGCCCTACAACCCTCCACGATCCCAGCACTCCTCCAATTCTGGCCTCTTGAGCATCCCCGATTTTAATCACTCCACCTTTGGCGGTCGTGCCTTCAGCTGCCTAGACCTTAAGCTCTGGAATTCCCCCCCAAAAACCTCTCCTCCTTTAAGATGTTCCTTAAAACCTACCTCTTTAACTAAGCTTTTGGTCACCTGTCCTTATGACGCTCGGTGTCAAATTTTGATTGATAACACTCCAGTGAAATGCATTGAGACGTTTTACTATGTTCAAGGTGCTATATAAATGCAAGTTGTTGTTTCAGATGATGGACAATCCATGGAGGTCCATAGGATGAGGAGAAACTCACTTTAAAAATGTAAAAAATTAAAAAAATTACTTTAAGAACAACTTTCAGCATGACCTGAAAAAGCCACTACCAAGGTAGTACTCCTAGTGGGGCCACAATGTGAAATGTATTTATATTTTTGAAAATATATTTACAGTGCTATTGGGTAATGAGGTCGGAATCTAAACTAGCTTCATGACAAATAGTTATACTATTGTATTGCAAGCCTGTGGTAAATGTGGGAAACTGAGGGAGTAGCAAGAATGTAATCCCAGGTTTATAGCTGATTAAATTGTCAAAAAAAATCAATAGCCTATGGCCTAGAAATTGGTCTACGCAGCACACATTTTTCAGGCGCTACTAGGACTACTAAGGCCCCAATATGGCGGGCTTCAGGAAGCGTGTGCACATTTCTGGCCGGAAGTGCACTGCCTGCCATATTGAGTAAAGACCAAAAATATGCGACCTGTACTCACGTCTGAAACAGGCATTAAGCCCTTTGCATATACAAATCATGGGCCTAACACATGTCTGTGGCCCCCTCTCCAAAAATGGGCACGCCCAAATTTCTGGTCCCACATCTTCATGCTTCTGATGCAAACAAGTTTATGTACTACACTGTGTGGTTAGGATATATATCCAATGTGCACTCTTCTCTGGCTGAAATGGCAAGCAGATGATCTATCTTCTGGCCTGTGCCACTCTTTAACTGGGCACTAAGTGGATAACAACACACAGGACATCCCTTGTTTGTCACCTTTGCTTGGAGAAAACACCAAACCTCTGCTCTATGTCACCTATTGATTAGGTTTGGAATTCACTTCATGGCGAATTGCAGGGATGAACTCAAGTCCTCCAACTGCATGTAAACTTCTCCGTGCATTCTCAAGGCAAGTAAAATGTAACAAGTGTACTTCCAATGATCTTAAGAAAGTAACTTACATTTTTTGACAGATGATAAAATTGGGCTAAGTCCAGCCACAAAAGCTTACTGTAGCACTCACTGGGGCAAGCTGGCTGCCTGTCACTTTAATGCAATAATAATGCTGCCATCTATTGAACCTCAGGCATCTCTCCTTCTTGTTATATGATTGGCAAGTTCCGTCACTTCAAAGTCTGAAAAACTTCTCGGAGTAGTAATTTTATCTACTCAAGAAAAGAGAGCAGCTATTTACAGGGCTGAGGTATACCAAGTGAAACAATAATTGGAATAACTGTGAAATGCAGCCTGCCTCAGTGTTTAAATGTCAAACTGTCTCTTATTGCTGGGTGTGTGTAAAGGCAAAATGAATGCCAACCAGCAAATTGTAAATTTGACGATGTGTTACAATGTGTTTTTTACGTGTCATTTAATAATCCTCCATTTAGCAAACTCCCCAATATCATTATGTCATAATGTACATCGATTATATAAGGAAGTCGGTACCTTGAAAAACCCCAAGGGTGAGGTATCTGCCAGGACTGAGCTCCAAGCTGCTCGGAAGAGGCAGGTAGTTACAAGCCACAAGAACAGGAATCTCAAAGGAATGTTTTGTGCTGTTACAAAACACTTAACATTAAACAGATGATCTGGTTTACAACTGATCGTTATAGGAGCAACATAATGCCTGCAAATGTCAGTCATGTATGTGTGTATGTGTGTACAACACAACGAAAAAGACATTTGGAACCCCAAAACTCAGCTGACAGAAAAATTGAGATCTGTCTAGCTATCGGCAAGCTATTTGTAACAAGCACATCATAATCCAAGCACTGCTGGAGCTCAAAGCTGACGAACGTTACTCAGGTATATTATGTGCACTATTCCAACTCCATCTTGTGCTTTGTTAATTTTCCCTCATGTTACACTGTTACGTTTACAAGATTCTTTGAAAAACATACACCTGTTCAGTCTCTTTCGCTCTTTTTTCCCATCTTTACCTGCCTTTCTTTTTAACCAGGTCCTCGTGTCTTTGTGCATTACTATGGTGCAAATCAGTCTATTCGTGTATTCATATATTCTGCAATATGAAAAAAGAACTTGCATTTATATAGTTCCTTTCACATCCTCGGGATGCCTCAAAGTGCTTCACAGCCAATGAAGTACTTTTAAAGTGTAGTCACTGTTGTAATTTAGACAAATGCGGCAGCCAATTTTTGCACAAATAGCAATGAGATAAATGACCAGATAATCTGTTCTGGTGGTGTTGGTTGACAGAAAAATGTTGGCCATGGTGCAATGGGATCTTCTACATTCACCTGAGATGGCAGAGAGCCCTCGGTTTAACGTTACATCTGAAAGACAGCACCTTTGACAGTGTCGCATTCCCTCAGAAACTTTTTCCCACCACTTACAAGGCAAGTGACGATCCAGGGGTGTGGGCTGGGCGGGGGCGGGACGGAGACTCCCTAAACCAAGAGTTTGTGCTACGGAGCCTCAGTTGGCACCTGCACTTCAGTGGTGGCCCATGTACCAAGAGGGATGAGGCATACAGGCCTCCACATGAGAGCCAGTGAACCACTGCAAAGCGCCTTGACCCCTGAAGGGGAAAATTATAAAATAATTACTTCCTGGATTGGCTCCTTTGGGGGGTGCTGATTGGAGCCTTGGCCAGGGATGGGGGTCCTAGGCACGATCTCGTTGAATGGCAGAAGAGGCTCAAGGGGCTAAATGGCCTACTCCTGTTCCTATATTCGCTACAGGCACTGTGGGCTCAGTATAATGAAGACTGCGACTGCTCGCTATATGATGGAGCGGGTCAGATCACATTTTTCTGGTCCAAAATCAGCTGCCCATTTATGAGTGGTTTTCCTTCCTGTTGATGTATGGAACTCTGATACCCATGTGGGTTCTATCTATAGGGCTAGAAATTCGGTGCATTTGCACCTCTCGTTAGCGCCTCCGGGGGGCGCTCTGCGAAATTGGCCCACACCCTCCGAATCTGCACTGGGCGATGACAGCAACCAATTCAGGGGGCGGGAACGGAGCGGCAGGAGGCTCACAGGGCGGTAAGTAAAGGGGAGGTGGCGGGCGGGGGGGAAAAAATCGGCCAACTTATTTGTCGCGGCCATTGCGTCTTTCAACGCTGGGTCCGTGCCGCAATCTGGCAGCCTGGCACTCCTCTTGAGCGCTGGGCTGCCAGGTGATGTTAGCGACCCAAAATGGTCGCTAACGAATTTTTCCCCCATAATGTCCTGGACTCTTGGGAAGCCTGCCAGGCAGTACAAGTTCTGTGGCCTTTCAACCGGGAAACCTCTAAAGATCTTGCCCCCAGCAAACATTGCATTCGTCACTCGCTCTTTACAGGAATGAATTTCAGACTGGTGGATCTGGTAAATGTTCCCTGTGGTGTCCTAGAAACATCCTGTTGCATAACAACTTTAGCAACCTGCACAGTTATCAGAAGAGCCATTACAGTCTTAAAGTAGTTTGTAATTAAGCCTGCATGAGGTGTACAGCTTGGTCACTGGCTGTGCAGTAAAACAGTAGGAATGCCATTGTCTGTAAAGGACAAGCCTTGGGTACTGACCACAATGAACATACCCCCTGAGGTGTTGTTGGATCTGTAGATGTCATCCTCTCATGAATTGCTTCTTTCCGTCCAACGCATGCGGTGCTTTGGGAACAGCCAAAGGGATCCCTAACCTTCCAATGTTATTAGCTACAAATTATACTGCAGCAATAATTGCCAAGACTCCATGAAAGTGTATTAACAAACTCAAGGCTTCCACTAAAGACAAAATGTAAAGGGACATAAAACAAAATGCAAGATTTCGATGCACAAGTAGAGAAATGCTCACTGGAAGAAAATAGATTTCAGCAATGAATGAAACAAGAGTAACTTGCTTTAAAGGACATTCCAAAACAGGCCAGGCCCATTCTCCTGCATTGTGCTTATGGGCAAGCTGTGTGCTGAGAGTACAGGCTCATCCACAGTCAATGAAACTAGGGGGGAAAATTCGTGTGTGTTTGTGCCACACGTTAGCACCCCAAGATGGCGCTAAAATGGCACTGACAGCTGTAACAACAGCTGATGTCAGTTCCAGTGTCACGCCATATCGGTTTTACTGGTAGCGCTGCCAGTAAACTCGCTCGCCAGGGACCTCGCCATCATAAAGATCGTGACGCCAGTGAGTGTGCAACGCTCACTGGATGCCCGATCTCCCAACTTCCTTATAGCCAATGGACTTACCAGCTGGAGTTAACAACGACAGCTTCAGGTGGCGTGCAGCAGCAGGAAGCCGGCTCCAGAGACGCTATTTAAAGGGATCATCACCAATCACTCACACCTGACAGGTTTGTGAAGTTTGAGTGGCTGTGAGTTATATCCTGCTACTGCAACAGTTTTCTTTAGTAATTTCAAGGTTCTTTGGTATCAGGAGTGTTGTGGCAAGTACAAAACTGCATAATTATTTCTGGAAAGTTTCAAACTACAACACTTGCTAAGAATAATGAGGGCTGTACTGGCAGTTGATCTCGCCATCCAGGATCCATGGCAGAGGCAGCAAGAAAGATGGGAACATGCGCTCAGAGGGAGGAAGAGGGCCATCAGGGCTCTCAACAGGAGGCCTTACCTCCAAGGGTATTCCGAGAGCACTTCTCCTACCTTCAATTAAGCGAGGAGCAGTGTATTAGAAGACTCTGCTTCACCAAGGAGGTGGTCACAGAACTCAGCCACCTCCTGCAACCAGACCTCCTGCAACCAGACCTCCAGCCTCAGATCAAGATGACCACAGCTCTCCCGGTGGCAGTCAAGGTCACTGTGGCCCTCAGTTTCTTCACCAGCGGATCCTTCCAGTCTGCAGCAGGAAACATAGCTAACATCTCGCCGTCCATCGCTGCATCCGGGAGGTCACTGAGGCTCTCTACAGCAGGAGAAGCGACTACATTGGCTTCCCAATCACCAGAGAGAAGCAGGACTAGCGTGCATGTGGCCAGGATAGCGGGCTTCCCCATGGTGCAGGGCGCCTTCAACTGCACCCTTGTGGCTTTGCGGGCACCGCATAACAATCCTGAGATCTTCCATAACCGCAAAGGCTACCACTCATTTAATGTGCAGTTGGTGTGCGACCACGCACAGTGAATCCTCACTGTCAATGCTCGCTATCCTGGCAGTAGCCACGATGCCTTCATCCTGCACCAGACCGATGTGCCAGCACTCTTTCAGCCACCACATCAAGCTCGAGGGTGGCTGCTCGGAGATAAGGGCTATCCGCTCTCCACCTGGCTCATGACTCCTCTCCACAACCCCAACACTCCTGCCCAGCACTCATATAATGAGAGCCATGCTGCCACCAGGAACATTTTCAAGCAGACCATCAGGTTATTGAAGCAAAGGTTCTGCTGCCTTGACCACTCGGGAGGAGCCCTCCAGTACTCGCCAGAGCAGGTGTCCCATTTCGTGGTGGTCTGCTGCATGCGCCACAACTTGGCCACCATGATGGTGCAGCCCTTGCCAGCAGGGATTGCGGGATCACCTCAGGAGGAGGACGAGGCAGAGGAGGATGAGGAGGAGGAGGAGGAGGAAGAGGATGAGGAGGAGGAGGAGGAGGACGAGGCTGAGGAGGAGGAGGATGATGAAGAGGAGGAGGAACCGGAGGGAGGGAGGAGGCAGCGAGACAATTGACCTTCCGGACGGGCTGTCCGTGACCAGCTCATCAGACAGCGATTCGAATGAATGAAACCGTAGATTCCCATTGCTCACCACATCCCCATCATACCATCCCTGTCTCACGCCATATCACATTCGCTCACTCTGACCACCCGAGTGAGCTCGTTAAACTTCCTCCTGCACTGGGTGTGGGACCTGGGGACCACAGTGCTGCCCATGACATGCTGTGCCACCTCCCTCCACATAGTCCGGCAGACTTGTGACGAGGGCCTCCTGCCAGTTGGTACAGGACTGCCCGCCTTCTCTCCACCGCTAAAACCAATGCCTCCAAAGCTTCCTCGGAAAATGTCCGGGCTCTCCCTAGGGCGGCGATCTGCCATCAACATTTGTAAATAAGTGCTCCTTCTCTTTGTCCTTCTTCTTATGGTTGTTGAGGCAGCTGCACACCCAACAATGCTGAGAATGAGGTGCTGCAGCATCAATGAACTTCCCTTTTAAGCAGTGAAAATAGCCTGCCGCAATCATTACTTGCGTTTAGGCTACACCCAATATTGGTCCACCTTTTCAGTGTAACGCCAATGAGCTTGGGTTTTTTGACAAGAATCAGGACTACAATCATTTTAATGAGTAGTGAGGGCATATTTTGCCTGCAGTCTAGACGATTTTCACCTGCCGCTACTTAATCATTTTTGGTCTAAACACCGCCCATTCCTTAGCTATAACAAATTTCTTGTCATAGGTGTGCCGTGAATCAGCGATACGAGGTCAGGGATTCGATTTTCTCACCAGTATCTCCTTCCAGTGAGGTTCTGCACCAACTTGAAAAATCAGGGCTCCCGTCATTGTTATACTCAGCCAAGCACCATCTGAAATTGATCTTGTGTGGTCAGCAGAGCCTTGATGTGTGCTGCATGAGAGTAGGTGCAATCAGTGGGATCACTTAGCCTGTATAAAGAAATCAACAACAACAAATTGCATTTAAATAGCACCTTTAACGTATCAAAACGTCCCAAGGCGCTTAAATAAGAGCGTTATCAATAAAAACATTTTTGACACTGAGCCACAGAAGGAGATATCAGGACAGATGACCAAAAGCTTGGTCAAAAAAGTAGGTTTTAAGAAGCATCTTAAAGGAGGAGGGAGGGGTAGAGAGACAGAGAGGTTTAGAGAGGGAACTCCAGAGTTTAGGGCCAAGGCAGCTGAAAGCACGGCCGCCAATGGTGGAGCGATTAAAATCGGGGATGACCAAAAGGCCAGAATTAGAGAAGCGCAAAGATCTTGAAGGCTTTGACGTAAGAAAACTACTAGGCACTTGGTCTAAGCGTTAAACAAAGCTTTAATCAACTGTTTTTCAACATGGAGATCTAGTTGTGTCCTTCACTAGTTCCTGCTGAGGAATGTCCTGAGCAAGCTGGGCCCATGCCCGAGCATTTATACTCTCCCTGGACAGCGCCACCGGCAGGCCGCCCAGTATTACTTCATACATGAATGACAAGATTCATGTCAGGCTTGTTGGGCTGGAGGAGTCTACAGAGATAGGGAGGGGCGAGGGCGAGGCCATGGAGGGATTTGAAAACAAGGATGGGGATTTTAAAATTGAGGTGTTGTTGGACCGGGAGCCAGTGTAGGTCAGTAAGCACAGGGGTGATGGGTGAACGAGACTTGGTGCGAGTTAAGATACGGGCAGCAGAGTTTTGGATGAGCTCACGTTTAGGTAGGGAAAAGAAAGATTTGTATTTGTACAGTGCCTTTCATGACTTCAGGACGTCTCAAAGTGCTTTACAGCCAATGAAATACTTTTGAAGTGTAATTACTGTTGCAATGTAGGAAACGCTGCAGCCAATTTGCGCACAGCAAGGTCCCACAAACAGTAATGAGAAAACAACCAGATAATCTGTTTTTTTTAGTGATGTTAGTTGAAGGATAAATATTGGCCAGGACACCGGGGATAACTCCCCTGCTCTTCTTCAAAAGAGTGCCATGGGATCTTTTACATCCAGCTGAGAGAGCAGACGGGGCCTCGGTTTAACGTCTCATCCAAAAGACGGCATCTCCAACAGTGCAGCACTCCCTCAGTACTGCACTAGGAGACTCAGTCTAGATTTTGTGCTCAAGTCCCTTATGTGGCTGAGTGTCAGGGAGGTTTTTTTTACCTCCTCTGGTCCCTAAAGCTGTGATGTGTGTCTCACAGACCATGACCGATCTATAATTTTAGATGTAGTAAAATTATTTTCTTTCATCTTATTTTGTATTAATTGTCAATGACGAGCTCAGATGTGGCACAGACAGATTGATTCCTTCTAAATCGGTTACTGGTTCTCGAATTTTATAGATGTGCCAAAGTTGTGAGTCAGAAATCAGCGAAAATGTCCGAATGACATCATCAGACCTGAGATGCTGCCCACATCGTGCCGGTAAAAATGGTGAGTGTTGTGAATGGAGTGCAGGTGTGGCAAGCATCTCGTTGTCGCGATTTTAACCGCGCTCACATCCCAATCCCGTCAGGCGCGGGCTGTTAAAATCATGGCTGTGGCATTAGTTATAATGCTATTTCAATAATTTGATAGGAACACAGAAGTAGGCCATACCGTCCCTCAAGCTTGTTCCGCCATTCAATGAGATCATGGCTGATCTGTATCTTAACTCCAGCTACCTGCCTTGGTTCCATAACCCTTAATACCCTTGTCTAACAAAAATCTATCAATCTCAGTTTGGAAATTTTCAAATGACCCCCCCCCCCCCCCCCCCCCCGCCCCCAGCCTCAACAGCTTTTTGGGGGCGAAAGTTCCAGATTTCCACTACCCTTTGTGTGAAGAAATGCTTCCTGACATCATATCATTCAGGGCTCTAATTTTAAGGTTGTGTTACAATAAGCCTACAATCCATCAAAGGCAACTGTGAAGAAATGAGGATTAAACCAGATTTTAACCTGACAAGTGGGCAGTTATAATCGCCCTGGCTCGTACCTGCCCGAAAGCCGCCATGATTGCAACATCTGCAATTTTAACCTCCTGTCCTGAGTAGGTAGCAAGGACACGCTTCCGGAGCCAACAGAGTCCTTCTTTACATATGCGGGTTGAGGCTCGATGACATCAGTTAGACCAGACTGTAATTTTAACTGAGGCCTGAGCGGGGAATCCACCTGGAGTTAAAATCAGGGCCGTCCAAAGAGGAACAAAATAAGCCTATGGGATCAACAGATTTAGATAGGGGGCGAGCTATAATCCAATACAAAGGACTGGAGGTAACAAGAGTGCAGATGAAAGATGTAATGAAGAATGAACAGAACTGAGGAGAAATGTACTTGTGTTGCTCACAAGCAGGCAAGCTTCATTCGCTTTTATTAGAAAAAGCCTTGCCCGGTTCCGCTGGCTAGTGGAAATTTCAATCCTGACTGTGTGATTAATGAAGTGAACATCCTGTATGATTACAAACACTGTGCAACTCATTTTACAATAACAGATGAAGCTTCCCTGATTGCAGGAATACATCCGATCTGACCAAATCCCTTGTTATTCCTCCCTCTTCTGAAAGCACAGAGAGATTTACGACAGTGATCTAAATGAACTGGTGTTCAGATTTTAGCCCTGTTTATTGAGCTTTTTAATTGATCAGACAGACGCTGACATCAGAAACGAAGAACTGCATTCTGCGAGGGTTGTTATCTCCTGATATTGTTTTCAACCCTCAGCATGCTCCAAAGAATTTCACATCCAATAAAATTACGTCTGCTAATGTTATGTAAGCAAACACGGCGGTCATTTTGAATGCAGCAAAGTCCCCCAGCAGTAAATGAGATGAACGGGCAGCAAATCAACTTTCGATGGTGTTGGTTAAGGGAGGAATGTTGGCCAGGACCCCAGAATATTCAGAGCCAGCAAAAATTATTCGCTGTATATTATTTGCGCGGGGTCTTCTGCGTCCTTCTGTGCATGCGCACCGTACGTGGGGCGGAACCTAAATGCTGTCCCGCCCCCACCGGAACAGCGCATGCACACCCGACGTTGCAGCTGCACATGCGCACCGGAGGTTCCAAGCGGCATGCGCCTAGCTGCAGGGCTGCAGCCTCAACCACGCTTTCCTCAGCTCCCTGTGCAGAAGGTCAGGGGAGCAGTGGGGCAGGGAGAGGACAGGAGAGGGGATCGGAACGGTGAGAGGAGAGGAGGTCGGAGCAGTGGGAGAGAGGAGCTTGGAGGGGGAGGGGAGGTCAGGAACCCGGGGGGACAAGGTTAGGAATAAAAACAGAAAATGCTGGAAATACTCAGCAGGTCAGGCAGCATCTGCGGAGAGAGAAACAGAGTTAACGTTTCAGGTCGATGACCCTTCGTCAGAACTGCCTGCCTGACCTGCTGAGTATTTCCAGCATTTTCTGTTTTTATTTCAGATTTCCAGCATCCGCAGTATTTTGCTTTTGTATTAGTGTTTAATTCACTGACCCACTTCTGACGAAGGGTCATCGACCTGAAATGTTAACTCTGTTTCTCTCTCCACAGATGCTGCCTGACCTGCTGAGTGTTTCCAGCATTTTCTGTTTTTATTTCAGATTTCCAGCATCCGCAGTATTTTGCTTTTGGAGAAGGTTAGGAACTTGGGGGGCGGGGAGAAGGTGAGGAAGTCAGCGGGGGGGAGAGGGATTAGAGCATGCAGAGAACAGTGGGATGGGGGAAGAACATGATGCAGGTCTAAAGGGGGGCTGAGATCGAGAATGTGATCCAGATGGCAAGACGGATCACGTTCTACTCCCCGCTGTTAGACGTGGATCACGTTCTTCCAACAGGATGAATTAGTGAATCCCTTCTCCACACTGAGCAGGTGAATGGCCTCTCCCCAGTGTGAACTTACTGGGGAGAGGCCGTTCCTAACACACACGCACCACGCACCCGCACACCACACACACGGACCCCACACCCCACAGTCCCTTCATTCTGAATTAAAGAATTTTGATCACTTCCAGATGGAAAAAACCCCATAAAACTCCAAAGAAGAAACTAACCCACTAATTAGAGTATAAGGGGGAAGAAATTCATTATAGCTCCATTTGGGGTGCTAACTTGGAGCACAATCGGCAGCAGGCGGGGCGGAGACTTCAGTAGTGCTGCACACTGGGCAGATAGAGAGAAACAATTTCTTCTGGTGGGGGAGTCCAGAACAAGGGGATATAACCTTAAAATTAGAGCTAGGCCATTCAGTGGTAATGTCAGGGAGCATTTCTTCACACAAAGGGTAGTGGAAATTTGGAACTCTCTCCCCCAAAAAGCTCTTGAGCCTGGGGATCAATTAAAAATGTAAAAACTGAGATTGTTAGATTTTTGTCAGGTAAGGGTATTAAGGGTTACGGAACCAAGGCAGGTAGATGGAGTTAAGATACAGATCAGCCATGATCTAATTGAATGGCGGAACAGGCTCGAGGGGCGGAAAGGCCTACTCCTGTTCCTATATTCCTCGACCCCTGTGTAACAACCTCAATGCAAATTCCCAAGTAATTATTCGGGATAAGAGCAGTGCTCATCCCCAATAACCACAAAATACTTAGCTAAGTCAGGAATTTCCACAGAGCTGCTCAGGGGCTTTCCGTTGCATTTCCAATGAAGTTATGACATCGGAGCGGAGACAGTTCCGAGTAAATTCTGGCATACAAGGCAGAATGGGTCAGAAAAGGTGGCACATTCCTTTATAGTGATCAATATTTAGTCAATCCAAATAAACACATCTTAGCTGATTTTAGAAAATTCACTAAAAGGAAAGAAACGACTTGCGTTTATATAGCGCCTTTCACGACCTCGGGACGTCCTGCTGAAAGATCAAGGGGGAGAAATTCAGTATCGCCCCATTTGGGGCGCAATTATTGGCCGGGCGCAAAGATTAGCGCCTGGCGCTAATTATCGCCACTGACTGCAAACTTGACTTTTATCGCCCCTGGAGGTGATTGGAGCACTAAATCAGGCGCTTCACACCTGTCTTAAGGCGCAAAGGCCGAGGAGCGAGGCGCTATCTCAGAGCGCTGGCGAAGCTCATGTGATGTCAGTCAGCAATGGAACACAGACACAATGGCCCCGGCCAGTTCTTAAAGGGGAGGGTTGATCTTGCTTTCCAGCCACATCCTGCTCATTGCAGCCTTGAATCTTGGCCTGGAGAGACCTGCACATCAAATCTGCTAGAAAGAACAATGGAGAGTACCAGGGAAAGAGGTCAGAGTGCAGCCCCCACAGTCTCTTCTAAATCGATACAAGGAAGGGCAAATCAAAATGAACCTGCAAAGTGCTGCTCAGTACCCAAAACTCCTTCACACAGCGTTGAATCTCTTCAGAAGTCTCTCTCTCTCTCTCTCAGAATGCATGGTTCTAAAATGTCACCAACAATAAAAGGCAGGAAGCGGTCGCCTTTAAATAGCGCTCCCCCAGTCCCTTCCTGACTGCAAAACGCTCCCCTCAACCTGTCGTTGCTAGCGGCAGGCAGTAAGGCAGGGGGCGCCACTCAATATCTGCTCCGGGGCGATACCGGGGCGTTGCGCACTCGACTGACGTCACGATCTGCCGGTGCAGGAGATCGTGGCGGTAGTGATTAGCGCCGCCGCAAAATGTCTAGTTAATTTCTCGAGCGGTGCAAACATCGCCGCGCCCGGGCGCTAGATGCTTTGCGCCCCATTAGCGCCCTCTTAAGGCGTTAACGGGAGGCGCAACCAACTGAGTTTTCCCCCCAAATTTCTTAAGGATTTCAGTTTAGTTCAGGACAACAACAACAACTTGCCTTTATACAGTGCCTTTAAAGTAGTAAAACATCCCAAGGCACTTTACAAGAGCGTCATCAAACAAAATTTGACACCGAGCCACATAAGGAGGTATTAGTACAGATGACCAAAAGCTTGATCAAAGAGGTAGGTTTTAGGGAGCTTCTGAAAGGAGGAAAGAGAGGTGGAGAGGCGGGAAGGTTTAGGGAGGAAATTTGAAGCTTTTGAAAACGTTGAAGGCTGCAGCATCCCAACGTTTATTGGCTTGTGTATCACTGCAAAATGAGTAGGGTACTTTGAGAATTTCATGTCCTTTTCTTTAACAGATTTAATATATTCATGCAAAATACATTATTTCATATCACATCCACAAAAATTGTATCTACCAATGTTTACTATTATAATGTCTAAATAGACAAATATACTAAGCATTACTAAACTCGGTATTTCCTGTTCTTCCCTTTTTTTTAAATGAAAACTTATAATGTAGGCTTCCCTCATAGCTCAATGATGGGTGGGAAAGCAAGTTGTGCAGAGGACTCAAAGAACCTGCAAAGGGATATAGACAGGCTAAGTGAGTGGGCAAACATTTGGCAGATGGAGTATAATGTGGGAAAGTGCAAGGTTATACACTTTGGCAGGAAAAATAAAAAAGCAAATTATTATTTAAATGGAGAGAGATTACAAAATGCTACAGTTCAGAGGGACCTGGGGGGTCCTTGTGCATGAAACACAAAAAGTTAGCATGCACGTACAGCAAGTAATCAAAAAGGCAAATGGAATGTTGGCCTTTATTTCAAAGGGGTTGGAGTATAAAAGCAGGGAACTCCTGCTACAACTGTACTGATGAAAGGTCATCGACCTGAAACGTTAACTCTCTTTCTCTCTCCACGGATGCTGCCTGGCCTGCTGAGTTTTTCCAGCGTTTTCTGTTGTTATTTCGGATTTCCAGCATCCGCAGTATTTTGCTATCGTACAACTGTACAGGGTATTGGTGAGACCACACCTTGAGTACTGCTTACAGTTTTGGTCTCCTTATTTAAGGAGGGATATACTTGCATTGGAGGCAGTTCAGAGACGATTCACTAGGTTGATTCCTGAGGTGAGGGGGTTGACTTATGAGGAAAGGTTGAGCAGGCAAGGCTTATATTCATTGGAATTTAGAAGAATGAGAGGTGATCTTATTGAAACATATAAGATACTGAGGGGGCTCGACAAGGTAGATGCAGAGAGGATGTTTCCCCTCGTGGGGAAATCTAGAACGCGGGGGCACAGTTTTAGAATAAAGGGTCGCCCTTTTAGAACTGAGATGAGGAAGAATTTCTTCTCTCAGAGGGTCATAAATCTGTGGAATTCTCTGCCCCAGAGAGCTGTGAAGGCTGGGTCATTTAAGGTGGAGATAGACAAATTTTTGCAAGATAAGGGAGTGAAGGGTTATGGGGAGCGGGCAGGGAAGTGGCTTTGAGGCCAAGATCAGCATTGATCTTCTTGAATGGCGGAGCAGGCTCGAGGGGCCAAGTGGCCTATTCCTGCTCCTATTTCTTATGTTCTTATGTTCTTAATTGACAAATATACTGCCCGGTGTGTAAACTGAGACACATTGGCTGGATTTTGTCAGTGTGGGTGGGCTGGGGCGTGTCAGGTGGAAATCGTGTCAGGACCCCGACTCCTAAGTGAAGTGTTGAAAAAGTGGGATTTTCCCCTAATTGGGCAATTGATTTCCTGCGTGTGGGAACACCTGGCCCAATGAGTCTTTTCATACAGAAAGTCGCCTCCGATGACGTCATCAATGCTGCTAGATTTAAGGCCTGCAAGCAGCCTTGATTCTTCTGGAGACTGCAAACACTTTGCAAATTGTATGAAGGAGTTGATTTCCTGAAAATGTCCACGATGAAGCAAAAGTGTGCACCTCGGTTTGATGAGCCCTCCCTCCAAGCTCTGGTGCACGGAGCCAGATGTAATAAGGAGGTGCTGTTCCCTTCCGCAGGGAGAAAAAAGCCACCCCAGCAGACAAAAGCTGTGTAGCTGCAAGTGGCCCAGGAGGTCAACTCCATTTCAATGTTCCGCAGAACCTGGCTGCAATGCAGGAAGAGGTTTCACGACCTTCTCCGCACAGGAAAAGTGAGTATGACTTTCCCATCACCCTCAATCTGATCCCTATCGCCTCTCCTCACCAGCACTCTGCTTTGCCAACCACCTCCTCCACAGCCCACTTGACACCCTTACCCATTCCCTCTCTCTCTCTATGGTCACATTCACTTAACTATTCGACCATGTAGCCCTCACACTCCCTATTACAGTGATGTAATGACAACAACAACTTACAACACACAGGGAGGGTCCTTTGTATCCTAAGCATCTATGCTATGGATTCTCTACACTCACTCCTTCATTCTCACTCAAACTCCACTTGTGTCCCTCATTGCAGGAAAAGAGAGCACACAATAAGAGGGAGAGGACAGGAGGAGGGCCACCCTCAGTAGCCCAGCTCACCCCCTGGGAGGAGGCGGCCCCGGAAATCGCTGGGATCGAGGAGGATACCCAAGTGGGGGACAGACAGATGGGCGCATCACAGCAAACTGGTGACAGAATAGTTTGGCATCTCTCTCATTGACATTGCATGAGTCACTGATAATGAATCTGATGCTCTAACAGATTGATTTATGATCATCTGCACTATTCAATGTGCATGTAACCTTGACCTCACATCTCTAACTCTTTCCTTTACTCCCCCACAGGACCATCGAAGGCCCCCGTCTCCACTATCCAGGAGAAAGAGCCTGAGCTTCCAGACTACTCAGAGGAAGCTGCAACATCTGAGGGCACAGCATCAGCAGAATTCAGCGCACCCAGCACCAGCGCAGACACTCACACCTCGGTGGGATCTTCGCGAGATAGAGTAGTGTTGGCACCTGGTGTATCACAGCTCAAGTGAGCATCAGCAGATGGTGGAGACGGGGACAGCAGTGGAGAGTCCTCGTCGGAGGGTGCAGGATGCTGCCAGCTCGGCTCAGCTGCATGTCGACCCTGTGCCTCCGAGTCCATCCAGAAGGAGAGCAGTGCTTGAACTCCAGGAACAGGTGCAGGAGTCTCTGGCAGGTTTTGTCTCCAGGGTCGCCACGGAAAGGATGGCAACCTCCATGGAAAGGATAGCTAACTCCGTGGTAAGGCTGGCTACCGTAGAGGAGAGGATGGCTACGGTAGAGGAAAGGATGGCTATGGCCATGGAGGAGCTTAGTCGCCAGGGTATAGAAAACATGGTAATTGTTCAGACTAGAATGACATCTCTTGAGGAGCAATGGTCAGCTATTGAGCATACAAACCAGACCTTCATGGAAATCCTCTGGAGTAGGACTTCCAGTGCAGAAACGGGTCCTCATGGCCCCCCTGAAGTGCAGCATGGTGCTGTCAAGCCACTTGCTAGCTCTGAAGTGGGGCTGACCCATGAGAGGGATGTTGGTGGCAGAGTACAAGGAAGTGGGGGCTCCTCTCCAAGCGCTCACACAACCATGCCACTGCAGAGCCCTCAGTCAGAGTCCTCACCCAACTGAGATGGGTGTCTCAGCCCCTGCACAGACGCAGGAGCAGCAGACTGTTGCCGAGCCCGCATAGTTTCGCCACCCCAGAGGACGGCCGCCAAAGCCGTCGAGACAGGAGCAGCAAGAAAGTGAGCAAGGGGCCTCCACATCTGCTGAAGCCACAGGGGAAGCACCACGCAGGAGCACGCGTAAGAGGAAGATAAAGCACAAGTAGTCACAAGGTTAGTCACTTGTGTGCTGTGATGTTTTGTATTTGGACTAGCCACCATTGTCATTGTATTATAAACAAATATGATGGCAAACTGTTGAAGTTGTGGCCTGTGTCATTTCGCAAATGGGACTTTCACATTGAGGGCTTAGGGTACCTTGCAATTGTCAGTATGGTGGTCAGAGTGATAGGAAGCCGCAGGTTCTTGGCCATTGTCGATGCTCTGGTAAGAAGGTGCGAGACAAAAGTGTTTGATTGTGCAGGCTCACCAGATCTGGCCAAGCTGGGTGTGTCCCTTGCATCCCGGGCAGCAATGTTGTCACGCGCTGGCGCCTTCTGGCCTGTGCAGCTTCAGGTGGGTGACTAGCAGCTTGGCGCTCCTGTTGATGCTCCTGCTGTTGATGCTGCTGTTGTTCATGGTTCTGCTGCTGCCGCGGCTGGTCTTCATCCGAATCTGATGTCCAGGAGGAAAGGAATTAAATGGTCGCCATGCTTTTGCTATATGCCTCAGTTGAGGAAGCGCTCAGTCAAGGTGGGGAGAGGGGTTACCCAGGATGTCACACTGGAGATGGGTGTCAGGCTACAAACTTCCACAACAATGAGTAGGCTTGCTAAAAGTTCGCCCAGACTTGAGATAACAAAGTTCTGCACCTGCAAATGATCATCGGTGAAAACTCCTTTGTAATGGTGGAGCTGCAGCTGTTAGTAAGCAATCCAATTGTGAGGCCACCAGGATTACCTGTCGTGTTCCAGAGGAGGCGTGTAGGATGGGGGAAATGTCTGAAAATCAGAAAGGCCTCTCAAAATGGGATAATAGAGGCAATTAAGTGGTTGTTAAGGGCCTATCCCACCTCTTGGAGGCGGGATGGAAAGGGGGTCAGAAAACACACATTTGGGAAAATTGCTCGGAGGCGGGATGAACATAAGAACATAAGAAATAGGAGCGGGGTAGGCCATTCGGCCCTTCGAGCCTGCTCCACCATTCAATGAGATCATGGCTGATCTTCTGCCTCAACTCCATTCACCGGCCCTATCGCCATATCCCTTGAGGTCTTTACTAGTCAGAAATCTATCGACTTCTGTTTTGAATATACCCAATGACTGAGCCTCCACCGCCCTCTGGGGTAGAGAATTCCAAAGATTCATCACCCTCTGTGTGAAGAAATTTCTTCTCATCTCAGTCCTGAATGGCCTACCCTTTATCCTGAGGCTGTGGCCCCTGGTTCTAGACTCCCCAACCAAGGGAAACATTCTCCCAGCATCCACCCTATCAAGCCCTGTAATAATTTTGTATGCTTCAATGAGATCCTCTCTCATTCTTCTGAATTCAAGAGAATACAGGCCTAGTTTACTCAATCTCTTCTCATACGACAGTCCCGCCATCCCAGGAATCAATCTCGTGAACCTTCGTTGCACTCCCTCTATGGCAAGTATATCCTTCCTTAGGTAAGGAGACCAAAATTGTACGCAGTACTCCAGGTGTGGTCTCACCAAGGCCCTATATAATTGGAGTAAGACTTCTTTACTCCTGTACTCAAATGCCCGCCCGCCATTTTTTGCGATTTTACCACCTCGCACGCCTCCAAACCCGCCTCCTCATGCTTGGCAAAATCGAGCCCATAGGCTCACTAACCTCGGCGGGTCTGTGGTGGGTGATGTCGGTGGTGGGTCCCGACCCCGCTGCTGGCTCCATTCCAGCCTCTGAAATGAATTTCTCTTGATTGGGCTTGTTAAGTCTGCCCAGCGCATTTCCCGGCCAATTAGTGGAAGCAGGTCTGGTGACGTCATTTGATGATGCGTTATCAGCCGGTTTCCTTAAAGGGGCCATGGCCAACTTTCTTTTGACAGTTGTGCTATCAGTGTTCTACAGCATTGAGGTGCTGCAAACACTGACAGGCACTGCACAGAGGTGCAGGGCTGCACCCAGGTTCTCCCATGACTCCCTTATGCTTATGGAAGGAGTCACAGCACGCAGGGAGGTCCTCTTCCCTCCCGATGGGCGAAAGAGACCTCCCCAGGAGATCGACACAGCCTGGTTGCACATTGCACAGGAGGTCACAAGCAAGGATGTGGTCAGGAGGACCTGGGTGCAGTGGCGCCAACCCTTCAATGATCTCATTAGATCACAAAACATTAGTACAAAGCCACACTCACCTTCATCCTGCTGTGCCTCTCATCACATCCCCATCACTCTGCCTTCCCTACCCTACTCCTGCACATCCTTACACCAACTTAACTTGCACCTCCACCCATCCCTCTCTATCTACATTATCACATCCCCATCTCACTAACCACCCCTCACGCTCACCCTCATCCTAGTGCAATCATACCAACTAACAATACACAAGGGTAGGCACTTGTGTGTTTTAGCCAATGTTCATGTAAAGTTTCTGTTAATGTGCTGTCAAACATTGAAACCTTTATTTTCAACGCTTTACGTTCTTGGACAGATTTGTGTGCACCTTTGGAAATGGCTTAGTGTGTTGCAGTGAATGGTGAGACATAATGGTACCCCCCACAATGGTGATGAATGTGAAAGGAATGGCTTGGGCATTGTAGGGATGCTTTATGGTGTTGGTGTGGGGTGGTGCCAACCTGGCACATCATGTGGCAGCCAGGGTGGACAGCATCAAGTGAAGTAAATCCGGCCATGATGAGGCCATCTCTGGCCTCCCAGGCAGCAAAGTGCTTGGGTGCTGATGCCCTCTGTCCTGTGCAGCATCAGGTGATTGCGGAGAAGATTGGTGGTGTTGTTGTTGGTGCTGCTGGTGTGCTTGGTGCTGCTGGTGTTGGGGCTGATTGTGGTGGGATTCTGAGGACCAAGGTGAGAGAGTATAAACGGCACCCACGCTGATGGAATAGATGGCAGGTGAAGTAGAGAAGACAGAAGCGATCTGTCAATGGTGAAAAAGGTAATGAGGTCAGACTGGATGGAGACTTGTATAAAGGCTTGCAGCATGGTGAATCTGTTGTGGAAATGCAGTGAGGAAGAGTTTGTGGCTGAGGGAAGATATTTCTGTCAGGTGGGAGCTTGAAGCTGTCAACTCAACAGCTGATTCAATGGCCACTGAATTCCTGCCTCAGCTTGACAGACTTGGCCCACGACCAGCGTGGACCCCGTGGGTGAGCTGTCAAATGCAGAAGCTGAGCTGAAAGTCATTCTTAAGTGGCTCTAAATAAGCCAGTAATTACCTGAATTTGGTCTCCCGCTGTGAACCCGCCGCTGCATGGCGGGACTGCTCAGCACCGACAGCCCCGACATCGGGGAAAGGCGGGTGGCGATGGGTTCACAGCGAGCTCCCGACCTGCTGGGGAAAAAAAACACTTTCCCATCCGACTTGCCACCGATCGTGCCTGCTGACCCCCCTGGAAAATCCAGCCGGGAACTGGTGGGGGGTGCAGGGGGGGTAGCCCGGTGCAACGGATGCCCATGGCTTCATTGTGAGGCTTGGAGGAGCACTCCTGGCCCACATGGAAACCTGAAAAAGAAACTTTAAACTTACCTTCTGAGTCATCATCGGACCCGATCTGCATATTTAAAACAGGACCCCGCTTCTTGCCTGTGGGTGTCCTGCTCGCCTGTTCAAAAGAGGAGGTTAATATGGGGACACGGTGGGAAGGAACCAGGATCGGAGTGGGTAGCTGACTTCTGTTATTTTAACTGTCTACCCCCCCCCCCCACCCCCGCCCCCCACCACCCCCTGACCTGGTTTCCGCCAGGTGGGGGCAGTTAAAATCGGGGCCCTCCAAGGTTACACCCAGATTTGGACATTTGGAAAATACACCAACCACAGGATATGGTATCATTACTGTCACGCCGAGTGTCTGTCCTAACCACTATGGAGCAAGCATTTCCTCTGTGCACTTAGTGTGATGAAATCCTAAACCAGTCTATAAAAGACAAGTTACACATAGTTCAAAGAGGAAATCTTCCTCTTATAGACTAGAAAATTACTGTTTATTTTGAATGAGTTAATACCCGCATTAAAATAGCAGACAGATGAATGTCATATGAATATGTTAAATGCTTGTCCACTAATATTGCCAAGGGCACTTTTTAGCCTTCAATCTTTTCATGCAAAGGAACTGGATATATATGCATGAAAATACCCAAAGGCATATAATACTTAAAAGTACATAATTACGGTAATGAGGAATTTGGGACTACAAAACACCATACTCCAAAAAAGAAATCGCTTCCGAGATTTAAAGTTGGCCTCAGTTATCTGCATCTAGCATTACAGTTGGTTTGTATTCAGACAATAGTATTTGGTCAAATACTGCAACAGGTATCTAACCTTGGGTTAGTGGTTAATTGTCTATTTTACCTTTGAGTCATTATAATCAGATGATAGTGTTTGCAGACCAAACACGTTTACCCAGGTCTGTCAATAAAGCCAGAGGAGGAACGCTGAAACAGGGAACTCACAGGAGACTAATCTGGCTGGCAGGATGCAGAGCAATGAATCAGTGTTTTATTCAAGTGATTTTACAAATGAAAGCTCGTAGCACAAAGCTTTGATTCATGCAAGAAGAAAAAGTGCAATGCAATGTCATCTTCGTTATTCCTTTTACAGTGTCCGTGTCCAAAATTCACAGTTCCAAACACATTTGTTGAATCATTGTCACAGACAGGTTTCCAACCAGTGCTATTTTGGATGCTGAGTCAGCATTGATGATTCCGCCCGTGACCCTAAGGACTTCGGGTGACTGGACAACTGTTTTTTTTTTAATGTTGTCCCAATACTAACAATCAACACCGGATGATATGTTAATCACTCAGTATGTGCTCTATTTTAGCTACAGGTGTTAGACTAATTAAATAAATTAATCATATTTGCTTTATTTTAAACCAGCCCAGACTCCACATCCTTTGGAATATTACAAACTTCTCAACGAATTAAAATGGCAAGAGAGCTACTGCCTGCTTCTACTGTTATACGTTGCAGACATTGAAAGAGTCATCAGCCTACTGATCATACGTGGGCTATAAATGGAATAATGGCTGTGCTTGTGCTAGAAGCAGGACTCCAAACACAGCCTCCAATGGCCCAATTATACTGCAGTTATTTGTGTTAGTGTGACATCGTTTTTACTTCAGATCAACACCAAAACTGTTGCACAATTGCATGCATGCCAAGCCTCCACCTTTTATGTGGACAGTCAGTATTTTGGACCCATTATCCTCTTGTCCATTTTTATGGAGGAAAATCATAGAAGAGTACATAGAATAGAATAGTACAGCACATTCGGCCCATCGAGTCTGCGCCGGCTCTTTCGAAGAGCATTCCAGTTAGTCTCACTCCCCCGCTCTTTCCCCATATCCCTGCAATTTTTTTACTTTCAAGTATTTATCCAATTCCCTTTTGAAAGTTACTATTGAATCTGTATCCACCACCCTATCAGGCAGTGCATTCCAAATCCCAACCATTCGTTGCATAAAAAAGTTTTTTCCCATCTCGCCTCTGGTTCTTTTGCCAATCACCTTAAATCTGTGCCCTCTGGTTAGCGACCCTTCAGCCACTGGAAACAGTTTCTCTTTATTTACTATCTAAACCCCTCATGATTTTAAACACCTCTATCAAATCGACAGGCATTCAACGTTTAACTCAAGACACAAGACGTCAGGGGCAGATTTTCCTCTTTAGCGCTTGGGTGTAAAGAAAGAAATGAAAGAAATTGCATTTATATAGCGCCTTTCACGACCTCAGGACCTCCCAAAGCCCTTTACAGCCAATGAAGTACTTTTGAAGAGTAGTCACTGTTGTAATGTGGGAAACGCGGCAGCTAATTTGCACACAGCAAGCTCCCACAAACAGCAATGAGCTAATGACCATGTTTCTTTCTTAATGATGTTGGTTGAGGGATAAAAGTTGGCTAGAACACCAGGGAGAAGTCCTCTGCTCTTCTTCAAAAAAGTGCCATGGGATCTTTTATGTCCACCTGAAAGGGCAGACGGGGCCTTGGTTTAACGTCTCATCTGAAAGACGGCATCTCCGACAGTGCAGCACTCCCTCAGTACTGCAGCTTGCTTGATTTTAATCCTCAATTTAAATGTGTATGATTCTCTCCATGTAATTTTTATATATATAAAACATCATACTTATACATTTGCTTGTTTATCCTTTGTTGAATAAATGTGCTTATTAAAGTCTGAAACGCGGTCTGAAACACGCCCTTCCTGCTCTCTGTAACCTCCTCCAGCCATACAAGCCTTCGAGATCTCTACATTCCTCCAATTCTGGCCTCTTGCACATCCCCGATTTTCTTCGCTCCACCATTGGCGGCTGTGCCTTCTGTTGCCTAGGCCCCAAGCTCTGGAATTCCCTCCCTAAACCTCTCCCGCCTCAGTACATCTCTCTCCTCCTTTAAGACGCTCCTTAAAATCTACCTCTTTGACCAAGCTTGTGGTCACCTGTCCTAATATCTCCTTATGTGGCTCAATGTCTCATATTTTGTTTGATAATCGCAACTGTGAAGCACCTTGGGAGGTTTTACTACGTCAAAGGTGCTATATAAATGCAACTTATTGTTGCTTGCTGCTTTTCAAAGTCAGAAGAAAAATACTGTGAAGATATAGAATAGATGCAATAGCTAAACCAATTTACAGAAAGCTTTCCTTTTTGTTATCCTGGGCACCTTATCAGAAATGTACCTAGATATCAAAGCCAACAAAGATACTCTCGAGACTGAAGGGAGATAACACTTACCTCTGAGAGTAATCTAAATGACAGAATCCAAATCATTTAAAATAAGAGGCTCAAAAAGACTCAAAAACCTAACAGATACCTTCAACATTCCGCAAATATTGTACTTTGAGAACTGGAAAAACTCCAAAGTCTTAGCGGGCGAATTTTGGTTACGCCCCGTTTGGGGGCGGTAACCGAGTTAGCGCCTCACATTTAGCGCCCGGGGTGGGAGTACCGCCCCAGACGCTAAATTGGGCTTGCCGCCCCGGCGAGGAAGCGGAGCGCTATCTCGGGTGCTCCACTTCCTCTCGGGGTGGTGCATGGGCCACAAAGTGCGGTAGCGCCAGAGCGCTACGTGGCCGCTCCGCGTAGCGCTGACGCGTTCCAGTGCCCCTCCTCTTCCGTTAAAGGGGAGGGCCGCTGCACACTCTGCAGGCCGTTTGACCGCCTCCACTAGCGCACCAGGGCGGCGGGGTGCCGTGGCCACAGCCCGGCACTGAGACGCAGTGCTGGATGGCGCGATGGCAGCCACGGACCACGCCAAGGGCCGTCAAGAGGGTCGACCAAAATAAAATGTGTCGGCGTGGGGCGCAGCCAGACCGTCCCTTTAATTAGCGCCCCGCCAGCGGGGTGCGGCACGGCTCGCAACCCGTGAGGCTGGCGCTGACATCGTCCGCGGCAGTTTGCGGGGCACAGCCAAATTTCGGCCAAGGGGCGCTAAGGGGTCGTGTCGCTTGGCGATGCCATCATCACCGGCGGCGCAGCGGTCCGGGGCGCTACCAGTGGGGGCGCGGCACTATCGGGTAGCGCCTCAGTAGAATTTCTCGGCAGGCACTATTAGCGTTCCCGCCTGGGCGATAAGCCATTTGCACCCCGTTAGCGCCCCCCAGAGGCGTTAACGGGGCGCAAAGGAGGCAAATTTGGCCCCTTAATATTTTGAAACTGGCTAAAAACAAATGAAACTGGCCAATATCGAACTGCAATATAATTGCCCACCAGTTCAGTTGTTAACTGATGTATTTTGCACGCACATTAAATTTGAAAATATTTGAGAAGAACTACTATAATTGTATCAAATTGTGAATATCATACTAGAATACATCTGGAATAGCAGTATAACCAGATGTTAGCAAGAAACAGCCTGAAAGCTAATCAAGTGGTTTACAAAAGCCAGTTGAATGAGAATTCACTCATAAATATAAGATAGTTACTAATAAACCCAATAAGGAATTCAAGAGAAACTTCTTTACCCAGAGAGTGGTTAGAATGTGGATCTCGCTACCACAGGGAGTAGTTGAGACGAATAGCATAGATGCATCTAGGGGGAAGCTAGATAAGCACATGAGGGAGAAAGGAATAGAAGGATATGCTGATAGGGTTAGATGAAGAGGGGTGGGAGGAGGCTTGTGTGGAGCACGTGCCAGCATAGACCAGTCGGCTTGACTGGCCTGTTTCTGTGCTCTAGACTCAATGTAACTCAACGTAACTATCTTTTCTTACTGTTGTGCGGCCAAGTGATCTGTCCACTGCAGTGTGGTTCTTGAGCGGCAGCTTGATAGTGGAAACAGTGTCATGTATGTCCTTCAGATGTCACCACCTTGTGCAACTTACAGGTTCTCATCACATAACAGAATATGGAGCTCTACCGGATCATTTAATAGAAGATGGCAGGAAGAGGTATTTACATTGTGCACACTTTTCTGATTTTTAATATTTCAAGGGGTAGAAATTCGGTATCGCCTCATTTGGGGCGCAATTATCGGCCGGGAGCAAAGTTTAGCGCCTGGCGCTAATTATCGCCACCGACTGCAAACTTGGCTTTTATCGCCCCTGGAGGTGATTGGAGCGCTAAATCAGGCGCTGCACACCTGTCTTAAGGCGCAAAGGCCGAGGAGCGAAGCGCTAACTCAGGGCGCGGGCGCAGCGCGGGTGATGTCAGTTAGCGATGGAACACAGACACACTGGTGCTGGCCAGTTCTTAAAGGGAGGGTCGATCTTGCTATCCAGCCACACACTGCTCATTGGAGCCTTGAATCTCGGCCTGGATTACAGTTTCCAGCCAAGGACTATGGAGAGGGTGAGAGAACGAACTCAGCACTTCAGCGAGCGGGCCTTGGCGGCTCTGGTTGGCGCGGTGGAGCGCAGAAGATCTATACTCTACCCTGAGAGTGGCAGGAGGCCTTTGCCGCGCGACTACAGAAGAGTGTGGAGGGAGGTGGCTCAGCACGTCTCCTCCAGGAGCATGGTGCCCAGGACCCATACTCAATGTCGCAAAAAGTTCAACGAGCTCACTCGGGTCGTCAGGGTGAGTGGCTTTTTTTCAATACCTCTCCATCCCTCCATTTCAACCTCACTCTATGGCCAGGGGGTCTTAAAACCCCAATGCCCAACACTCATCCAACACCTATGGCCCTCTCATGAAACACACATGCACATTCCACACCTTGCATACAGTAAGGGCTATTCAACTATGGGAGGCACATCAGGCAAGACCATGGCTGCATACATTAAGGGCTATTCAACTATGGGAGGCACATCAGGCAAGACCAAGGCTGTATATTGTAAGGGCTATTCAACTATGGGAGGCACATCAGGCAAGACCATGGCTGTATATTTACTCAGACGCCGTCCTTTTTCTTGCAGGCCAAGCTATCTCATAACAGGAGACAGCAGCAATGGACGGTTGGAGGGTGGCTTCAGCTGCAACTCCCCCAGCGATCTTGAAGCGCGCGTCCACAGGATTGTGGCAAGCCAGGTGATCAGTCCCATCGCCCCTGGAGAGCCCGACCCCATTCGGGACAGCAATGGTAAGGTCATCAGCTTTCTCTCCTCTCTCATTCCACTTGTCTCTCA
Organism: Squalus acanthias; assembly: GCA_030390025.1. NCBI lineage: Eukaryota > Metazoa > Chordata > Chondrichthyes > Squaliformes > Squalidae > Squalus > Squalus acanthias. The sequence continues at coordinate 79,794,870 of CM059436.1, read as the reverse complement.
CAACACCAGCCTTTGACACTTTCAATCCAACTTACTAAATCGCTCCACTCCTTCCTCCTTTACTGCCCCACTGTCCTCACGCTAAAGCTACTCTTGTACCTCCCTGCTTTCAGATGGTGATTCACCAGCTGAGGAGATGGGCCCCCAAGCTGCCAGTGGGAGTGAAGCTGCAGGCGAGGAGGAAGAGGAGGAAGAGGAAGCCGGCGCCTCAGCGCCACCCTCTCCCGAGGAAGCCCATGCCCACACTGGGAACACATCTTCCCTGGAGGGGAGCAGGGGGGAAGGGTCTGATGAGGGTGAAGCTCCAGGACCCAGTGGGCTGCAGCAACGTGATGGGGGTAGGGAAGCTCGGGGGCCTTCTCCCCGGAGGGAGAGTAGGCCAGCGAGTCTTGCTGCACTGGATGCAGAGGAGGAGCGGCACATCGCTGAAATGAACACCCAGGCGGTGGACATGCACACTGAGCTCATGGGTGCAGTGGGAAGGGTGCCCGAAAGCATTGATGCACTGGCAAGGAGTGTGGAGCACTACGCTGTAGCACAGGCGGATGCCACGCTAAAGCTTAGTGCTGCAATTCAGTCACTGGCTGCCGTGATCCAATCTCAGACTGGTCTCATGCAGACTCAGATTGAGGCCACGCAAGCACTGACTGCTGCCATTGTCACTGGTTCCGACACATTTCCCTGGGGCTCTCACCGCGCCGCAGCAGGCCAACAATCTGTGCTCCAGCAGATTGCTCCGGATGCTGAGGTGCTGCCCCATGGGGGTGCCAGTGTGTCGGTCGAGCAGGGAGTTGCTGTCCTCTCTCAAAATGACAGCATTCCTGCTGCCACCACTGTCACTCCCCCATTGCATTTCCCACCACCTATAGCCCAGACTGCTGCCGCCCATGCAGAGTTGGGGCAGTCTGCAGTCGGGCCTTCCAGGCCCAGAGCTGGTCGAGGCCGTCCTTCAAGGGCATCTGTAGTCTCAGGTTCTGACATTCAGCAGCCTTCCACCAGCCTTGCTGCAGCCACTGGGGCCCCATTACGGAGGAGCAGTAGGGTGGGAAGGGGGGAAGTGCGCAAGGGAAGGAGATCACCCTCGAAGGGCAAAAAGTAGGAGGTGTGACAAAATGTTGGGAATTTTTTTATTAAAGGCCGAGGTTCGTGTTCAAACTTTTGTTTAGTGTTTTGGACATTATCTCCAGGTTGTGAGAACCAGTTATGTTAATTAATGATTTTTTGTGTTTGTTTCTATTAGTTTGTCATGAAGAAATGACACACACAGAGTTTGTAATATAAAAAAGTTTTTGTATTCAAAATGTACAGGTTTGTCCTTTGGAATCATTGCTGCCTTGGCCGGCTTTGGGGTTGCAGGTTGCTTTCATTCATGTTGTTCTCCAAGCCAGAAGCCATTTCCTCAGTAGGGGCCTAGAAGCGGCTTGTTATCAGTCGTTGACGGACGGCCCTTGCAGTTTCAACATTGTGGGCCTCCCTCCCGCCTTGGTGCTGCTGCTGATCATCCTCCTCCTCTTCCTCCTCCTCCGGTGGTGCTCCAAGGCCTGGTGGCATTGGCTGGGTCCTGAGGATTGCCAGGTTATGCAACATGCAACACACAACTATGAAGAGGGAGACTCGCTCAGGCGAGTACTGCAGGGCTCCTCCTGAGTGGTCCAGACAGCGGAACCGTTGCTTGAGCACGCCGATCGTCTGCTCAATGATGTTCCTGGTGGCGAGTTGGCTCTCGTTGTACCGCAGCTCAGCAGTGGTGTTGGGGTTACGGAGCGGTGTCATCAGCCAGGTGCAGAGTGGATAACCCTTGTCCCCGAGGAGCCAACCACTTGGCTGATATGGTGCCTGGAAAAGTTCTGGCACACCAGTCTGGCGCAGGATGAAAGCATCGTGGCTGCTGCCAGGATAGCGGGCATTGACAGCGAGTATCAGCTGTCTGTGGTCACAGACCAACAAGGATGTTTAAGGAGTGGAACCCCTTGCGGTTTCGGAAAACCTCTGCATTCTCATGCGGTGCCCGCAATGCCACATGCGTGCAGTCAATGGCACCCTGCACCATGGGGAAGCCCGCTATCCTCGCAAAGCCCAATGCGCGTTCATGCTGTTTGGCCCGGGTCATCGGGAAAGAGATGTACTGGCGTCTCCTTTTATAGAGGGCATTTGTGACCTGACGGATACAGCAATGGACCGCGAACTGGGAGATATTGAAAGGAGCCAGTGGCATAAAAATTCAGAGCCACTGTGACCTTCACTGCCACCGACAGAGACTTCCTGGTCCTCAGTTGAGGCTGCAGATCTGGTTGCAGCAGGTGACAGAGCTCAGTGATCACCTCCTTGCTGAAGCGCAGCCTGCGCAAACACTGCTCCTCAGACAAATGAATGTAGGAGAATTGTTCCCGGAATACCCTGGGAGGGTAAGATCTCCTGTACAGAGGCCTGTTGGCCCTCCTCCGTCTGGCCATGATTGCCACTCTCTCTCTGCATCTCTGTTGCCTCCGATTCTGCAGGCGCAGGACGAAGCCCCGAATCAGTGCAGCCCCCACAATCTCTTGACAATCAAAGTAATGAAGGTCAAATCCAAAAGTACCTGTAAAGTGATGCTCAGTGGCCAAAACTACTTCACACAGCGTTGACTCTATGCAGAAGTCTCTCTATCTCTCTCTCAGAATCTCTCTCTCTGTCAGAATGAGTGGTGCAAAAATGTCTACCACAGAAAAAGGCAGGAAGAGGGTGCCTTTAAATAGCACCCCCCCAACCCCTCACCGACTGGGAAACGTTCCAGTCTCCCTGTCGTTGCTTGCGGCAGGCGGAAAGGAGGGGGGCACCACTCAATATCCGGTCTGGGGCGCCACCAGGGCATTGCACGCTCGACTGACGTCACGATCTGCGGGCGCAGGAGATCGGGGCGGTAAACTTTTGCGCCACCGCAAAAACTCTGTTCAATTTCGCGAGCGGCGCAAACATCGCCGTGCCCGGGCGCTAGTTGGTTTGCGCCCCATTAGCGCCCTGCGAGAGGCGCAAAACCAACCTAATTTTTCCCCCCAAAGCTTTTGCCATTTGACTGTTCCTTCAAAGGCCTCCGTCTCCCTTCAGTTTTTTTTATTACTAACTTCTGAGTTTTGCAGAAAGAGGTTTTGTAAAACAATGCTATGACTCTACAGCAGAGTTACAATCACATAATCTGACAGGAGGGAAGGGTTTTCATTTTTTTTAAAAACCATACTGTTCTCCAGAGATCTAGCACTCTTGCATAAATCATGAGGAGAATAAGGGATACCTGGGGAGTGATTAGTAGGACTGCAATCTGATTGGGGAGTTCGGATGGTGTCAAAAACCATTAAAATGAAACTCAAGAAACCGCTAACTGTCATTTGAACGCTCCAAATTGAGAGTTTGCAGCCCTGAAATTGTGATGTTGATCTGTAATATATTCTGTGGCGCTTTCGGGCTGCTTTTCCATCATTTTTGTTTCGGTTGTTATGCGGGCACCAAGTGGGCATGGTCGGCACACTTGGTCATGTGTTTTGTGCAGCTGGCAGGCAGTGATGTTCAGAATGAGGGAATAATAATTGTACATTGATTAATGAGAAATCAACCAATAATATTTTACAAAAGTATTACTCAAGGACTCAAATCATGCCTCGGATCACAAGGAGGGAAATGATCTCAGTCCCGGAGTGTTCACTCTAACCTTCTAGTACATCATTTATGTTCACTCTTTCTTCCAAAACATTACTATCTCTAAAGGGAAATCAGTGCCATTTTGGGAAGGGAGTGTCAGTCATTTTGGCTTGGAAAAGGCACAAGGAATTTTATTGTTATTAAACCACACAATAAGAAAATGAAGTAATTCCTTCACACCTTTATAATGAAGCAAAGGAAGAATGGCCTCATTCCATGCTTTCTTATTTAAATAAAGGAAACTACAATGGTATGAGGCACGAGTTGGCTAGGATGGATTGGGGAACATTACTTAAAGGGTTGACGGTGGATAGGCAATGGCAAACATTTAAAGATCGCATGGATGAACTACAGAATTTGTTCATCCCTGTTTGGCATAAAAATAAAACAAAAAAGGCGACGCAACCGTGGCTAACAAGGGAAATTAGGGATAGCATAAGATCCAAGGAGAGGACATAAAAATTGGCCAGAAAAAGCAGCAAACCTGAGGATTGGGAGCAGTTTAGGATTCAGCAAAGGAGGACAAAGGGATTAATTAAGAGGGTGAAAATTGAGTATGAGAGTAAGCTTTCAGGGAACATAAAAACTGAGTGTAAAAGCTTCTATAGATATGTGAAGAGAAAAAGATTGGTGAAGTCAAGCGTAGGTCCCTTGCAGTCAGAATCAGGGGAATTTATAATGGGGAACAAAGAAATGGCTGACCAATTAAATACATACTTTGGTTCTGTCTTCACAAAGGAGGACACAAATAACCTCCCAGAGATGTCGGGGAACATAGGGTCTAATGAGAGGGAAGAACTGAATGAAATCAGTATTTGTAGGGAAATGGTGTTAGGGAAATTGACGGGATTGAAGGCCGATAAATCCCCAGAGGCTGATAATCTACATCCTAGGGTACTTAAGGAAGTGGCCCTAGAAATAGTAGATGCATTGCTGGTCATCTTCCAAAATTCTATAGACTCTGGAACAGTTCCCATGGATTGGAGGGTAGCTAATGTAACCCCACTATTTAAAAAAGGTAGGAGAGAGAAAACGGGGAATTATAGCCTGACATCGATAGTGGGGAAAATGCTTGAGTCCATTATAAAAGATGTAATAGCAGAGCACTTGGAAAACAGTGACCAGATCGGACAAAGTCAACATAGATTTACAAAAGGTAAATCATGCTTGACTAATCTACTGGAATTTTTTGAGGATGTAACTGGTAGAATAGATAAGGGAGAACCAGTGGATGTGGTGTATTTGGACTTTCAGAAGGCTTTCGATAAGGTCCCGCATAAGAGATTAGCGTGCAAAGTTAAAGCACATGGGATTGGGGGTAAGGTACTGACTTGGATAGAGAACTGGTTGGCAGACAGGAAGCAAAGAGTTGGAATAAACGGGTCTTTTTCCGAGTGGCAGGCAGTGACTAGTGGGGTACCGCAGGAATCGGTGCTAGGACCCCAGTTATTCACAATATATATTAATGATCTAGACGAGGGAACTAGATGTAATATCTCCAAGTTTGCAGATGACACAAAGCTGGGTGGGCGTGTGTGTGTTGTGAGGAGGATGCAGAGAAACTCCAGTATGATTTGGACAAGTTGGGCGATTGGGCAGATGCATGGCAGATGCAGTATAATGTGGATAAATGCGAGGTTATCCACTTTGGTGGCAAAAACAGGAAGGCAGATTATTATCTGAACGGCAATAGATTGGGAGAAGGGGAAGTGCAACGAGACCTGGGTGTCCTTATGCACCAGTCGTTGAAGGTAAGCATGCAGGTGCAGCAGGCGGTTAAGAAGGCAAATGGTATGTTGGCCTTCATAGCAAGAGGATTCAAGTACAGGAGCAAGGATGTCTTGCTGCAGTTGTACAGGGCCTTGGTCAGACCACACCTTGAGTATTGTGTGCAGTTTTGGTCGCCTTATCTGAGGAAGGATGTTCTTGCCATGGAGGGAGTGCAGCGAAGATTCACCAGACTGATACCTGGGATGGCAGGAATGACATATGAAGAGAGATTGGGACGATTGGGCTTGTATTCGCTAGAGTTTAGAAGAATGAGAGGGGATCTCATTGAAACTTATAAAATTCTAACAGGTCTAGACAGACTAGATACAGGAAGGATGTTCCCGATGGTGGGGGAGTCTAGAACCAGGGGTCACAGTCTAAGGATAAGAGGTAAGCCATTTAGGACTGAGATGAAGAGGAATTTCTTCACCCAGAGAGTGGTGAACCTGTGGAATTCTCTACCACAGAAGGCAGTTGAGGCCAATTCATTAAATATATTCAAGAAGGAGTTGGATATATTTCTTGAGGCTAAAGGGATCAAGGGATATGGGGAGAAAGCAGGGACAGGGTACTGAATTTGGATGATCAGCCATGATCTCATTAAATGGCGGAGCAGGCTCGAGGGGCCGAATGGCCTACTCCTGCTCCTATCTTCTCTGTTTCTATGTTTCGATGTTTCTTATGTACTCAAATTTAGTGCAGCCTCCAAAGCTATTTGCATGGGGCCAAAATCCTCTGGGGGGCTCCTCCAGTCTCCTGCTGTAATAGCAGGGGGACACCGGTGGAACACCACCCAGCGATCTGCAAAGAAGCAGTTGGGCCAGGTCTTCGCCATTCCCAGGAGTTTCCAATTTGCCGTGTAAAGGCCGGACCCTCCGGCAAGGGAGCGGAGTCAGGGGTCAGAACTCCCTACACTAGGAGGTCCCAGTCCTTTGGCTCATTCTGGTGTATCAGTGGAGGATGGCACAGCCACTGAGGTGAGGGATACCAGTCTCCACATGGGCAGATGTGGACCACCAGGGAACTAGCCTGGACCATTCCAAACAAATGCCTCCTAAATGTATTTTTAAGAAGTTGGAGATTGGCCCCTTACCACAGTGCCAAGTAGGCTATGACCAGGGTTGGGGCGGGGGTGGTGGGAGGGATAACCTCAGCAATCCCTCCCCCTGGGCGGGAGCTGCCGTGGGCACCAGAATGAGCCAAAGGACTGGGACCTCCTAGTGTAGGGAGTTCTGACCCCTGACTCCGCTCCCTTGCCGGAGGTTCGGCCTTTACACGGCAAATTGGAAACTCCTGGGAATGGCGAAGACCTGGCCCAACTGCTTCCAATCGCCATGGGCAGGCAGGCATTGGAGATGCGCCCAAAGTAGTACTTGTGCCCATCTGTCTCATGCTAATGGGATGCCCTCCCACTGACCCTGATAACTACCAGCAGGCACCATCACAGCGTAACTGCTGGGATTACAACTCCCTGATTTTTGGGCCCATTGTGTACATATAAGGTGTATCTGGATCATTTTTCAAAACCTTTTTTTTCCCTTCTCTCCTGCAGGCAAATAGACGAGGGCAGGGTTACAATCATATAACCTGACCGAAAGGATTTGGTGACATGGGGTCAGCTTCCACATACACGCCTCTGACACCCAGCTATACTGCTCCACCACCTCCCTCGGCCCTCCACGGCCTTTGTGTTGTCTTCAGTCTTGGATGAGCCATAACATCCTTCACCTAAACTTCGGGAAGACCAAAGTAAACTTCTTTAACTCTGCCATAAACTCTGTATCCTTACCATTGACTCTGCTCCCCTCCTTGGCTACTGTCGCAGACTGAACTGGACTGCTCACAACCTCGGCGCCCTGTTAAACCCAGAGCTGAGCTTCCGACCTCATATCCACTCCATCATAAAAACCGTCCATTTCCACCTATGCAACATCGCTCACCTCTGTCACTAACTCAGCCCCTCTGCCACTGAAACCCTCATATATGCCTTTTCCACCTCCAAATTTGATTATTCCAATACTCTTCTTGCTGGCCTCCCATTCTCTACCTTCCATAAACATCAGCTATCTAAGATTCTGCTGCCCGTATCCTAACCTGCATTCGCCCATTGCCCCTGTTCTCGCCGACCTACTTTGGCTGCAGTGCCGCAAACTCATCATTATGTTTAAATCCATCCATTGCCTCAACCTTCCTTATATCTGTGACCTACTCCGCCTCACCACCGCCCTCTCCTCCTTTGAAACCCTTCCTAAAACCCATCACTGAGCAAGGTTTGGGCCCCTGCCTTTCAATCTCTCACTATTTAGCTCATCATTTTTTAACTCATAGCTTTGTGACTCACCTTGGAATGGCTTCCTACATTACAGGTGCTTTATAAGTGCAGGTTATAGAGTGTAATAATGCCACTTTAAATCAAATCTCTCTTAATTGTTTGCTATTTTTGCTGCATCTGATTAGTTTGAGCAATCCAAGGAGTGTATCTTCCTCACATCCAATAACACCGTGGCACTGCTACTATTAGACCGTGTGTACCTGAGAACTCATTGTTAATGTGGAAGCAAGTCATCCGCGGTTCTAGGGACTGCCTAAGAAGAAGAAGAAGAAGACCGTGTAGCTATATCCATAAAGAAAGAAGGAACTTGCATTCATATAGCGCATTCCATGACCTCAAAACCTTCCAAAGCGCTTCCCAACCAATGAAGTACTTTTGAAGTGTAGTGACTGCTGTAATGTAGGAAATGCGGCAGGCAATTTGCGCACAGCAAGCTCCCACAAACAGCAATGAGATAAAGGACCAGATCATTTGTTGTAGTGGTGTTGGTTGAGAGATAAATGTTGGTCAGGACACCAGGGAGAAGTCCCCTGCCTCTAAAGTGCTATGGAACCTTTTAGAGGGCAGACAGCACCTTGGTTTAACATCTCATCTGAAAGACAGCACCTCTGGCAGTGCAGCACTCACTCAGTCTTGCACTGAAGTATCAGCAGAGATTATACACTCAAGTCTCTGGAGTGGCCCGAACCCACAACCTTCTAACTCAGAGGTGAGAGCGCTGCCAGTGAGCTAAGGCTGACACCCGACTCATCTGTTATGCAGATTTAATTGCATGATAAATGATAATCTACCTGTATAACTGTTACTTTAATTGAAATTATCATAGGCTACATAAGTTGTCATAATCAAATTTATAGGCTCCCTGATTGCTCAGTGGGTAATTGCGTCCAAAGGTGTAATTCTAAGTCTAAATTTCCTTTTATACTTCTGTGTTGCCATGTTAAGCTGAACGCTCTTGCCAGGTTAGCAGAGGCCAGTAGCCAGGAATAGTTGTTTTCCTCTTGGTCTTCTCAGTGATCAGTTTTAGCGAATCGGGCCTCTTTACTTTGAGGTTGCGTGAGACCTGCGCGCAAGGAGCTCGTAGCTCTAACACAGCAGTTCAAGGTCTTTGCTCACTGTCAGTTGATCTCAGTGAGGGTGGGAATGGAAGAGCTATGATTGGCATCAATGTCTTAGAGCTAGGGAGAGGGGGCGCGGGGAAGAAAAAAGTCAGCCAGGGATCAATGAGGAATATCCAGTGATCACCACTGTAAAGTGGGTATCCGTGGACAGATTTGGGCTTTGGCTGTGTTGCCTTCCACAATCAATTAGCCCGCCACCACTCATTGTCTGGGCTAACACATGGAGAATGACCAGTTGGGTAAGGTACCAGGAATCTATAATAAAAACAGAAAATTCGAGAAATACTCAGCAGGTCAGGCAGCATCTGTGGAGAGAGAAACAGAGTTAACGTTTCAGGTCGATGACCCTTCGTTCTGACGAAGGGTCATCGACCTGAAACGTTAACTCTGTTTCTCTCTCCACAGATGCTGCCTGACCTGCTGAGTATTTCCAGCATTTTCTGTTTTTATTTCAGATTTCCAGCATCCGCAGTATTTTGCTTTTGTACCAGGAACCTATATCTTAACATGAACAGGTGCCTTCAGAAGTGTGTGAGAAGAAGGAAAAATGACAGGGAAAATGAGTGCATTCAAAAATAATTTTGACTTCAATTGCATCCCGAAGGTGCTCCTCTTCGCTCCACTGTATTCTCAGGCCAGGTCTTTCCAAAATCTACTACCATTTTCCAGATGTCACCTTCCCAGCTACTTATGCACTAAATGAGCAGATCCATAATTCACCTGCACAACTATTGCTTTGCAATTGAAATTATTGGCCCAAAAATTCGTGAGGAAGCCTTCGTGCGAGGGTAAGGCCTCCCCGCGATCTCTCACTGCGCGTTGGCTTTTTCAGTTCCAGCTCGCACGAACTTGGTGTTCTGGACAGCTGCTGTGCTGGGCTTGCGTATCCCACAGGCGTAGTTAATTCGTGCGAGCTGTGGGATCATGTGACTCAGTTAGAGCCAATGGCAGCACACCATCTTCCATTCATAAGTTTCACATAAGTGCTGTGAAAGCTATGAATACTATAGCCCCCCAAAAGAACCGCTAAACCTCAATTAAATTTAAAAAAAACATCACATTAATAAAATAAGTATAGTTAAATAAATTAACCATTTTAAATAAAAAATTTAATTTTTGAAAAAATTTAAAATCTTTTAAAAAGTTATAAAAATAAACTTACCTGTCTTTAAAGTCTCTAAAAAAGATATACCTGTTAAAAAAAATTCAAAATAATACTTAATTCACTACTTACCTTGTTAAAAGTGGGTCTTACTCCTCCTTTTTTTATGTGTAGAATCTTCCGTACTTACCTGCGCGTTGAAACCACTAAGTGCACTGCATGCGCGCAGCCTGTAGCGCGCACGCGGTTCACCTAGGACCCGCCCCCTTTTCCATTCACCAAGTGCCGGTTTTCAGCGCATGCGCAGTGCATGCAGAAAACCGGCAATTGGAGACAGAATACGCGAGAGTACGCAGTGCGTACTCTCGCGTAGCGGCACTAATTTTTGGGCCAATGTTTACTTGACCCAGAAAAACACAGAAAAAACGAACACATGAGGCTGCTGCCAAGATCTGCTGCTCTTAAGAGTTTTATGGTGAAAACCCTGCTGTTTGCGAGAGGTTGCGTTCAACTAAGGTCTCACTGGACACATTCAGGAAGCCACATTTCCATCACATCAAATCAATTCATGCTGCTCGAGTGCCTGTGGGTTATGGAATTGATCCCATTAGTTACCCTACCAGCTAATGCCCAAGCAATTTGGGATGATGTTGTGGGTTCTGAGGTCAGCAGCACATGTAGGATTAATTCTGTGTTCCTGAGGTCATCCCTTGTGTGTGTTTTTTTATAACACCGACCTCCTTGTCAATTGTTGAAATCTAATCAAGAATATTGGGCCTTTACAAAGTGATCTGCTGCCCACCCAGAGCGGACAGCATTGCAAAACTCTCCAACAGAGCATAGCTGGATTTCAAGAACGACAATGAAAAGAGACCTTCTGTATAATTCTGAAATATCAAATTAAATTGCCAATATAAGCGTTTTGTTGAGCAAGTGTATTATCGTAACTGACTAATGTGGGGTTGACACCTGTCTGGTTAACGGCTAGAAAGTTTGTTTCTTTGAGCAGTTTGTTATTTTTAATGTAAATCAGGCAGCAAAAATCTGATCTTTTGGGTTTTTGTCCAACAGTTCAGCAGATTTTTTTTATCCAGTGTTGTGAGGTTTACAGTAAAATATTAAAATATAGATTCAAACTGTTGCAGTGGCTGCAAAACCACCAGGGCCTCAAAATGAAGTACAGCATCACCAGCAAAGAGAGGAAGAACCTTGTCCCAGAAATGAAGAGTGAGGCATTGGGAGCTGCCGAGTGCACGGCCTTCAACAACAATGAGCAGATGTCCCATCGCCATCTCCTTTCACCTTGTACCATCAGCCCTTTTGTCATTTAATCTTTTTGCTTGTGTCATTTAATCTCTCCTGCCTTCCACCCTATCACAGACCTTACCTTTTTGTTTTTTCCTCCCTTCCCTCCTTTCCCTGCCTCTGCACTTGCTTAAAACCTGTTACAGCTCCAACTTTTTCCAGTTCTGACAAAAGGTCATCGACCTGAAACGTTAACTCTGTTTCTCTCTCCACAGATGCTGCCTGGCCTGCTGAGTGTTTCCAGCATTTTCTGTTTTTATTTTAGATCTCCAGCATCCGCAGTATTTTGCTTTTGAATGAGCAGCTGGGGTAGGACTTACAGGGGGGCGTTGGAGCCACTGCAATAGAAGATAGGTGCAGGAGTAGGCCATTCGGCCCCTCGAGCCTGTTCCGCCATTTAATGAGATCATGGCTGATCATCCAAATTCAGTACCCTGTCCCTTGATCCCTTTAGCCTTAATAGAGATGCTGGGAGATGCAGGGAGATGCAGGGAGCAATGCAGCAAGTTAGTAAAACTAACTCCATCCACAATCCTAATACAAGGAGGTCTCAGAGCTGGCCGATGTGTCTTGGCTCCCACTCTAGAGAAGCGATCGCTTCCTAGACTCAAAAGGGGCGATTCTAACCCTGCCCACTTGACTGAAACTGGGCGGGCCTGTTTTGTTCTTCATATTGGAAGCAGATTAATCTCGGGACACATGGGCATAATTAGTGCCTGGTTACTTTATTCCCAAAGCTTAACCCTTGGAACAAAAACAGAAAATGCTGGAAATACTCAGTAGGCCAGGCAGCATCTGTGGAGAGAGAAACAGAGTTAACCCTTCGTCATCGACCTGAAACATTAACTCTGTTTCTCTCTCCACAGATGCTGCCTGACCTGCTGAGTATTTCCAGCATTTTCTGTTTTTGTTTCAGATTTCCAGCATCCGCAGTATTTTGCTTTTGTCTTAACCCTTGGACGTTTGAGTCATGGACACTAGTCCTCTGTCACTCACGAAAAGAAAGACTTGCATTTATATAGCGCCTTTCACGGCCTCAGGATATCCCAAAGCACTTTACAGCCAATGAAGTACTTTTGAAGTGTATTCACTGGTATAATGTAGGAAATACACAAAAGCTGCAGATTATAAATACTCCACAGCCTTTGAGTTTCACACTGAGCTGCAATGCTGGAACATCATTAATATTTTCAAATGCCTACTTCCTTACCCTGTCTCAAAGCTGCCAAATCCCCAGGCCATCAAGCTGCTATGTAAATTCAGGCCCTGATGTCAGATTCAGCCACAAGCAGCCAGGGAAAGCATGGATCACCATAGCGGGGTTTAAATAACTTTAGGTGCAAAACATGACTGAGACGAAGTAAATACAGAAATTCAGCGGGGGATTGAAGCATTTTTACCTTGCTACAGATTTTAATGTAATGGGAGAGTACTGTAGATAGTCGTATAGCAATTCATTAGCAGTCTGTGCAATTCTCACTAAGCTGGCCCTACAGATAAGGCATTTTGCTAAACAGACATCCAGTGGGGCAGGGGGTGGTTTAGGGGTCAGGGGGTGGGGGCGTGGTTGGGGGAGGGGGGGGAAGAGTGGAGAGGGGCTGAGAGGAAAATTGTACAACTTGATTTATTAATTGCTGCTAGTGTCAGCCATGGTTCAGTGGGTAGCACTCTCGTCTGCGTCAGAAGGTTGTGAGTTCAAGTCCCACTCCAGAGACTTGAGCACAAAAATCTAGTGCTGAGGGAGCGCTGCACTGTCAGAGGTGCCGTCTTTAGGATGAGACGTTAAACCGAGGCCCCGTCAGCTCTCTAAGGTAGACATAAAAGATCCCATTGCACTATTTCGAAGAAGAGCAGGGGAGTTATCCCCGGTGTCCTGCCCAATATTTATCCCTCAATCAACATAACAAAAGCAGATTATCTGGTCATCATCACATTGCTGTTTGTGGGAGCTTGCTGTGCACAATTGGCTGCTGCGTTTCCTACATTACAACAGTGCCTACACTCCAAAAGTACTTCATTGGCTGTAAAGTGCTTTAGGACATCCTGAGGTCGTGAAAGGTGCTATATAAATGCAAGTTTCCCCCCCCCCCCCCCCACAATGACTGGACATAGTCAGTGTAATGTCAAACCCAGATCTGTGGGTTCTCTCTAACTCCTTGGCTGCTCCATCAGACTATATAGTTCTTGTCCCCCGCCTCAAAGTTTCCCGACATTTGTGAAATTGGTCAACTTATATTGTACTTTTGAATCCAGGTTATTTATGTGGATCAGAAATTAGAGGGGCGTTCCATTGATGACTGGGGCACTCATTTCCTCAACCCAACATCGCTCCCCTAACTAGTACTCATTGCTTCCTCTCTTTCAGCCAATTCCTTATCCACCTCCACATTTTACTTAGGATATCTACTGCCTGTAGCTGTCTTTTATGCAAAACTTTATGGCAGTCTAGGTAACCTCTGCGATAGAGCTCTGCAATGTCCATTTGAGATATCAGGGTAAATTTTCAACTTGCCCCCCGGGCGTGAAACTGGCATTGCCGCCCGATATAGAAACCACCTGATCCACAACACCGCTTTTATGCTGAGGTGACAAGTTGAAAATCTACCCCATCACTTCCTCGAGCAAGTCAAGGAGATTGGCCAGACAGGTTCTGCTCCCCTGAAGTGTTGTTAGATGTCATTTACTAGATCATATTCACATAGCTAATCCTTCATTTTGTTCCTAATACTCAGTTGTATTATACGAGATGAAGCATCTCCAATGCACATGGTCAGTAAGCAGTCAAGCGTTATATTTAATACCTCCAATTCTAGACCACTGGCTATCCTAGTTGCCATTAGGTGGTTAAAATGTTCCCTAAAATGTTCTGTTTGCTTGTACCTTTCTTATCTCTTCATAGAGTGACCTGTCTCCTTTTTGTTATGGCTCAATGGTGTATAGAAATCTTTGCTCCCTTTTGCACTACATACTTCCAGTCAGATTATCTTATTGGAAAAGCTTATCAGTGGGTCTGCACCCTTTATCTACCAGGTGTCCTTGACCTATAAGGGTCACTTGTCCGATTTCACTTTCCCCGCATGGAGCCTCGCCTGCTGGGAGTGCAGATCAAGAAATTGTGGACATGCTCCCTGTTTGGGTGGAAAATTGTGGGAAGCTCACCCACAATTTCCCGATAAATGTTCCCAATATGCAATCCACCAATCTGCGCCTGCACATTCGGAAAGGCAGCCTAACGAGTTACTCCCCCTACTTCCCTTTCTAGCCTGTCCTTCCTGAACACTCTAAATGCTCATCTCCATCACTGGGGATGTTACTTTATAACTGTCACAACAGTTAGCATTCATGTAGAAGCACCTTAATAGGTTGAGCCTAGAAAGAAAAGAAAGACTAGCATTTATACAGCGCCTTTCACGACCTCAGGATATCCCAAAGTGATTTACAGCCAATAAAGTACTTTTGAAGTGCAGTCACTGTTGTAATGGGGGGAATTTTAACCCGAAGTAACAGGTGGGTTAGGGTTGGGTGGGAGGATAAAGTTTAAAAATCTGGATCCCTACCCCAACCCGCCTCTAACCCGCCCAGCTCCAGTTTTAACGGAGGCAGAAGGGGGGGGTCAGGCGGCCAACCCGCTCCCAGGAAGTGGGTTGGCACTTTAAATATTATAATGAGGCTGCGTGCCTCATGATGATCCACCATTTTAAATTTAACCCAGGTCTCGGGGAACCGGCCAGCTAAAGGGAGGCGAGGACTGCTGGATCCAAGAGGTAAATGCCTTTCCACTTAGCTGTTGGATCCAGTGTTCCTGCCTCGCCCACTCCCCATGATCAGAGCCCCCACGACACTTCCGACCTCCCCGCGATCTCCCCTCCAGCTTTCCGATCCCCGGCCCCGAGCCCCGCCAACCTCTAGCCCCCGACCTCACCGACGATGTCCAGCCCCCGACCTCACCGATGATCTCCAGCCCCCGACCTCACCGATGATCTTCAGCCCCTGACCTCACCGACAATCTTCAGCCCCCGACCTCACCGACAATCTTCAGCCCTTGACCTCACCGACAATCTTCAGCCCTTGACCTCACCGACAATCTTCAGCCCTTGACCTCACCGACAATCTTCAGCCCTTGACCTCACCGACAATCTTCAGCCCCTTGACCTCACCGACAATCTTCAGCCCTTGACCTCACCGACAATCTTCAGCCCCTTGACCTCACCGACAATCTTCAGCCCTTGACCTCACCGACAATCTTCAGCCCCTTGACCTCACCGACAATCTTCAGCCCCTTGACCTCACCGACAATCTTCAGCACTTGACCTCACCGACAATCTTCAGCCCCCGACCTCGCCGACAATCTTCAGCCCTTGACCTCACCGACAATCTTCAGCCCCTTGACCTCACCGACAATCTTCAGCCCTTGACCTCACCGACAATCTTCAGCCCTTGACCTCACCGACAATCTTCAACCCTCGACCTCACCGACGATCTTCAACCCTCGACCTCACCGACGATCTTCAACCCTCGACCTCACCGACGATCTTCAGCCCCCGACCTCACCGATGACCTTCAGCCCCTGACCTCACCGATGATCTTCAGCCCCCGACCTCACCGACGATCTTCAGCCCCCGACCTCACCGACGATCTTCAGCCCCCGACCTCACCAATGACCTTCAGCCCCTGACCTCACCGATGATCTCCAGCCCCCGACCTCACCGACGATCTTCAGCCCCTGACCTCACCGATGACCTTCAGCCCCTGACCTCACCGATGATCTTCAGCCCCCGACCTCACCGACGATCTTCAGCCCCCGATCTTGCCGATGATCCCCAGCCTTCCGATCCCCCCATCCCTCCCTCCCTCCTCTCTGCGGCCTGGTACCGCAGGCCTACCTGCCCGACAGCCAACCTCTCCATCTGGCTGGCTGCGGACAGGAAACAGCGAATCAAAATGTTAATCAGGCAGGGCCTGAGGGAAACCGGTTCTCCCAGGTTTCCCGACCACAGTCCAGCCCCGCCGCTCCCTATCCGCCTCCAAGTTAAAATTCCAGCCAATGAGCCTATTCTCAACAGCGTTCCTTTTCATATTTGACCTTTTGCCTATTCATTTTTTTTGGTCTGTTTTGTTTATCCTCCCCTCTGCTTTATTAATTTCAATCCTCCCATATAACCTTATTTACTATCTCTTGGGGCAATTTGAACCTAACCCGCCTGGATCAGGTGCAATGCAGGTTTGGCACCCCCGCTCAATTTTACTCTGCATTAAAGCCAACTGAGCGTGATATTGGGCGGAGCGGAAAACTGCCGTCCCACCCGATCCGGTGGGATTCTCCCCCGGGCTGTTAGGTTAAAATGAGCTCCTGTAGATTGAAATGACCAAGTACTCCATGGGCCGCAATGGCTCCTTTGTTTCTGGGACAAGGGAGAATGTTGTTTAAAAGAAGGAGTTAAATAATGTAAATATGTTGGTGGATAAATACGCTTGGGTTTTGCTTGATAATCTTTAGCGTAAGGGACTTTACTTCGGATTAAATGTGTCGGTAGATTCCGTGATAGTGTAGATTGTACATGGGTTCTGGAAGGACTGCGCTTGATAGGCTGAATGATAACTTCTTATTCTAATCTTTGTTATACTTTTATTCCTTAGAAATGTCAGTGCCCAATCGCTATTGACATCTTGCTTCTCAACCCTGTAATAGTCCCTTTCCTTATTTAAGACATCTTGACCCAAAATATGAAATTCAGTCTCCTTAAAACATGGTTTATGTGTTTGTTTCTTTGGCAATGCAGCTTTCTACATGTTGACCACTGCTATAAGCCAAAGGTCAAATCTCTTCTTCACACTAAGTGGCTAAATAGATACAAAAAGCAGTGAATGACCAGGCAGTTATGTGGAGAATCGCATTTCATACGGTTTGGCAGTAAGTCTGAGTAGTTATGATTGATTGACACCCACGCCATGGAAAACTCCCTCTGACGTCTGTCCACTAAACCATTCAGTACACACATGCACACATGCGCACACACACCCACACTCACACGTTCACACACACACCCACACTCACACGTTCACACACACACCCACACTCACACTCACACGTTCACACACACACACACACACACACGTTCACACACACACACACACACACACGTTCACACACACACACTCACACGTTCACACACACACCCACACTCACACTCACACGTTCACACACACACCCACACTCACACTCACACGTTCACACACACACACACACTCACACGTTCACACACACACTCACACTCACACGTTCACACACACACTCACACTCACACGTTCACACACACACACACACACTCACAGGTTCACACACACACACTCACACTCACACGTTCACACACTCACACACTCACACGTTCACACACACACTCACACTCACACACTCACACGTTCACACACACACACACACACTCACACGTTCACACACACACACACACTCACACGTTCACACACACACAGTCACTCACACGTTCACACACACACTCACACTCACGTGCACACACACACACACACACACACTCACTCGTTCACACACACACACTCACACATTCACACTCACACACACACTCACACGTTCACACACACACTCACACGTTCACACACACACACACACATTCACACTCACACACTCACACATTCACACTCACACACTCACACGTTCACACTCACACACTCACACGTGCACACACACACTCACACGTTCACACACACACACTCACACATTCACACTCACACACACACTCACACGTTCACACACTCACACACACACTCACACGTTCACACACACACACACACTCACACGTTCACACACACACCCACACTCACACTCACACGTTCACACACACACTCACACGTTCACACACACGTTCACACACACACACACACTCACACTCACGTGCACACACACACACACTCACACACTCACAGGTTCACACACACACACACTCACACACTCACACATTCACACTCACACACTCACACGTTCACACTCACACACTCACACGTGCACACACACACACTCACACGTTCACACACACACACTCACACATTCACACTCACACACACACTCACACGTTCACACACACACACACACACATTCACACTCACACACTCACACATTCACACTCACACACTCACACATTCACACTCACACACACACTCACACGTTCACACACTCACACACACACTCACACATTCACACACACACACACACACTCACACGTTCACACACACGTTCACACACACACCCACACTCACACTCACACGTTCACACACACACCCACACTCACACTCACACATTCACACACACACACTCACACGTTCACACACACACCCACACTCACACTCACACGTTCACACACACACCCACACTCACACTCACACGTTCACACACACACACTCACACGTTCACACACACACCCACACTCACACTCACACGTTCACACACACACACTCACACGTTCACACACACACCCACACACACACTCACACGTTCACACACACACCCACACTCACACTCACACGTTCACACACACACCCACACTCACACTCACACGTTCACACACACACCCACACACACACTCACACGTTCACACACACACACACACTCACACGTTCACACACACACTCACACTCACACGTTCACACACACACTCACACTCACACGTTCACACACACACACACTCACACGTTCACACACACACACACACACACACTCACACGTTCACACACACACACACACACACACACACTCACACGTTCACACACACACTCACACTCACACGTTCACACACACACACTCACACTCACACTCACACGTTCACACACACACTCACACTCACCACGTTCACCCACACTCACACTCACACGTTCACACACACACACACACACAACACACACACACGTTCACACACACACAACACACAACACACCACACCTCACACGTTCACACACACACACACACACCACGTTCACACACACACACACACACTCACACGTTCACACTCCACACACACACTCACACGTTCACACACACCACACTCACACTCACACTCACAAGGTTCACACACACACACACTCACACGTTTACACTCACACACACACACACACGTTCACACACACACTCACACTCACACGTTCACACACACACACACACTCACACGTTCACACACACACTCACAGTCACACGTTCACACACACACTCACACTCCACACGTTCACACACCACACACACACTCACACGTTCACACACACACTCACACTCACACGTTCACACACACACACACTCACACGTTCACACACACACACACTCACACGTTCACACACACACACACACACACACTCACACGTTCACACACACACTCACACTCACACGTTCACACACACACTCACACTCACACGTTCACACACACACACACACTCACACGTTCACACACACACTCACACTCACACGTTCACACACACACACACTCACACGTTCACACACACACACACTCACACGTTCACACACACACACACACACACACTCACACGTTCACACACACACACACACACACACACACTCACACGTTCACACACACACACACACACTCACACGTTCACACACACACACACACTCACACGTTCACACTCACACACACACTCACACGTTCACACACACACACTCACACTCACACTCACACGTTCACACACACACACACACGTTCACACTCACACACACACTCACACGTTCACACACACACACACACTCACACGTTCACACTCACACACACACTCACACGTTCACACACACACACACACACTCACACGTTCACACACACACACACACTCACTCACACGTTCACACACACTCACACGTTCACACTCACACGTTCACACACACACACACACACACACTCACACGTTCACACACACACACACACTCACACGTTCACACACACACACACACACACACACACTCACACGTTCACACTCACACACACACTCACACGTTCACACACACACACTCACACTCACACGTTCACACACACACACACTCACACGTTCACACTCACACACACACTCACACGTTCACACACACACACACACACACTCACACGTTCACACTCACACACACACTCACACGTTCACACACACACACTCACACTCACACGTTCACACACACTCACACGTTCACACACACACTCACACTCACACGTTCACACACACACACTCACACGTTCACACTCACACACACACTCACACGTTCACACACACACACTCACATGTTCACACTCACACACACACTCACGTTCACACACACACACTCACACTCACACGTTCACACACACACACTCACACTCACACGTTCACACTCACACACACACTCACACGTTCACACACACACACTCACATGTTCACACTCACACACACACTCACACGTTCACACACACACACTCACACTCACACGTTCACACACACACACTCACACTCACACGTTCACACACACACACACACACACTCACACGTTCACACTCACACACACACTCACACGTTCACACACACACACTCACACTCACACGTTCACACACACACACACACTCACACGTGCAAACACACACACTCACACGTGCAAACACACACACTCACACGTTCACACACACACCCACACTCACACGTTCACACACACACCCACACTCACACTCACACGTTCACACACACACACTCACACGTTCACACACACACCCACACTCACACTCACACGTTCACACACACACACTCACACGTTCACACACACACCCACACTCACACTCACACGTTCACACACACACACTCACACGTTCACACACACACTCACACTCACACTCACACGTTCACACACACACCCACACACACACTCACACGTTCACACACACACCCACACTCACACTCACACGTTCACACACACACACTCACACGTTCACACACACACCCACACTCACACTCACACGTTCACCCACACACCCACACTCACACTCACACGTTCACACACACACACTCACACATTCACACACACACCCACACTCACACTCACACGTTCACACACACACCCACACACACACTCACACGTTCACACACACACTCACACTCACACGTTCACACACACACACACTCACACTCACACGTTCACACACACACACACACTCACACGTTCACACACACACACACACACTCACACGTTCACACATACACACTCTCACACGTTCACACACACACACACACTCACACTCACACGTTCACACATACACACTCTCACACGTTCACACACACACACACACTCACACACTCACACGTTCACACACACACACACACACCCACACTCACACTCACACGTTCACACACACACACACACACACTCACACTCACACTCACACGTTCACACACACGCACTCACGTACACACACACACACACACTCACACTCACACGTTCACACACACACGCGCTCACGTACACACACACACTCACACTCACACTCACACTCACACGTTCACACACACACGCGCTCACGTACACACACACACACTCACACTCACACTCACACGTTCACACACACACACACGCACTCACGTGCACACACACACACACACTCACACTCACACGTTCACACACACACACACACGCACTCACGTGCACACACACACACACACACACACCCACACTCACATGTTCACACACACACACGCACTCCCGTGCGCACACACACACACACTCAGACAGCTCACGCGCATGCACACAGTCACACTCACACACACTAACACATACTATACACACTCACACAGACACATACACACGTACACAAAATCAATGCAGTGCACTAACCCCATGTTAAGAAACTTAAAATTGAACACTGGATCAAATGCTTGCTTTAAAGGGGATCATTGGCCTGTTATGACTTCAAGGGGGTGAAATTCGACAGCGCAAAAAACAGGCACGGGCACCGCGATGCGAGATACGCCCGCACCCATTCAGAAAGCGCAGGCAACACGTCAATTTGGTGCTGCCTGCCAATTGACATGATAGGAGCGCACAGCCTGGGGTGAAACATGGTGCTGACTGGCTGTGCGCTCAGCGGGGGGCTGAAGTTCACGTCGCTGGAGCGAGGCTATCTTTACTTAAAGCTAGCCTGCTCCTCATCAAGGCAGTCTACAGTTCATAAAGCTGAACTGCCTTCTGCACATAAAAAATTAAAAGTCCATCAGCAATAGGCAGTCTGCAGCTCTTAAAGCTGAACTACCTTCTGCACATAAAAGTGCTAAAAGTGCTTCAGCACTAACGCAAATGGCTCAACAGGCCAGGGAAAGGGCACCCAGGGTCTCGCACGCAGCACTCCAACTTTGTGCAGGGGGTCAACACTGCAAGAGAGGTCCTCTGCCCACAGGGGACCAGGAGGCCCTCAAGAAAGAAGGATGTTGGACCAGATCGCCAAGGCGATCACTGCCAGCAGTGTTGCCCCCCCAGGACCTGGCTTCAGTGCCCAAAGAAGTTTCATGACCTCAGACGAGCGGTCAAGGTCAGTGAATCAAAAGCCATCTCCTACCAACTGCACCACTAGCCTCATACACTACTTATTGCACAACCGCCCCCACCTCCCCCCCCACCCCACCCATCACTCACCTACCAATAATCTCTACCAAACACTAGGCACACTTCACATTCCTAGCTTCACCTCATCCCCTTGGAGGAGACAGTGCAGGCCATTCTTGGCAGGGGCATGGCTGAGCCCTTGGCCAGCGACGGGGCTGAAAGAATACAAGATGCCGGTATCCTCATACGGTATCCTCCTTCTTACATCTCACTTCCCCCTCATCCCACAATATCTTCTGATTTACAAGGTACACATGGTGTAAGCATGCAGCTCTTGCTTTACCCCCCTCCCCTCACCAGAACCCAACACTGTGCCTTCCTCATTTCAGACCCCCAAGAAATCCAGCCTGCCCAGCCAGTGGTTGACCAAGAAGAGGGAGAGGAGAGTGACGAAAAAGAAGAAGAAACACCATCACTCGATTTCACACTAACAGCCACCAGCTCCTCAAGGTCGACCAGCAAGGCCAACTGCAGTGTCCCCCGCTGAAAGTCAGCAGCCTTCCACCAGCCATGCTGCAGCCACTGGGGTAGCACTGCATGACATCAGTAGGATAGACAAAAGCAGATGCAAGACAGTCACTAAGGGAATGCACATGGTTGATTAGTTTATATTTTGATGTCATATTGGATGGATAGATGGATAACGTTGGGTTGGAAAGTTTGCTTTTATTTCAGCATTGTGGCCAAGAGGATGCTGTGATGGTCAGTAACAGAGGGAAGGTAAGGTGTGGGACAAATGTTGAAAGGGGAATTGGGGTTGTGGTCACTGGTACCGCAGGCGGATGATTCGATCCAGGATATCCCGGCCAGAAAGGGGCTGTCTGGGTTGCCTCCTTCCTTCTGCTTTTTCCTCTTCTGCTTTTTCCTCTACTGCTTCCTCCTCCCTCTGCGAGCAGCTTGTCCCCTTTGCTGCCTCTGCTCCATATCCATGTGAAGCTGCAGCCCAAGGGGGACTGCAACTAGAGCCCCCAGGACTGGGAGCAAGTGGTGTTCTCAGAGGCCTTCCTTTAACAGCCAAAGCTTTGTAAACATCCAGCAGCACTCCCTGCACACTTTAACAACTTTTTAAATTTAATGCACCAGGCTACCATTCCAATAAAATGTAAAAATAAAAGTCCAAATGCAAAAATCTAAACTTACCTGAAAGTTGTGTATGTCCCTTTAAGAAGCGGCGGCAGCGTCTCTGTCGTACTGCTGTACGCACGTTCTTCCGTCCGTGGTTTGGAGAGGGCGGTATCAAGAGCGGCAACGTCGAAAATCACAGATCGTGCGTCAATTCAGGCGTTGCACACCGATTGACGTGATGATCTGCATCATTTAAATATGGGTGGCGAGTGCAGGCTGCCGACCTGCCCAAAATGGCGGCCATGGTGTTCCATGCCGGAAGCGAGGCGGCCACCATTTTTTCTGCCAAACTGGCCTTAACGGCCGGCACTAAAGGTCCCACAATTTCGCGGCCCAAGTACTTTGTTCTGTGTCTCTATCTAACAATTTAAGATTAATTCCCAGTTTTGAACCAGCTAAGCTAGTTTCACTTCCTAACCCATGGACTTATCTTGAAATATTTTAGGCAGGCACTAATTATACCTTTAAAATAGAGGCTAGAACAATTACGAGCGTTTTTTTGCACGGTAAGATTTGAATAGATGTAGCCGAATATCCTGCACACAGTCACAAAATGAGTGGTGGGTTTAGCTATTTCTGTCAGTGTGTTGAATAATTAGGATTTGGCTGTATTATATCAGCAAATTATTTCTAAAACAGGGAAAGAAATTACAAAAATATTTTAAATACTATTTGTTTAAAAAATTGCTTTTCCTAAAAACTCTGCCCCTTCAAAGTTCTTGCGTTCCAAACCTCAAGACAATGTTGAGTTTGTTGTCACTCTATATTGCAGCACCATCTGCTGGATGAAGACCAGGAGCTCAGCGCTCAATGAGAGTGCTACTAAAGCAAGCCTGTGCTAATCCTTATTATGATAGGTGATTAATAGGTGTACATCAATGGATTGCATTCATATATTCACCCTTTTACAGTAAGGTGCAGGAATGTCTGTAGTGCGTAACCATCCCAACCTTTAATCCTGGAAAATCATGCAAAGCAATTTGGTGAGACTGAAGAAATTTCCACTGGATTTATTATTTCCACCGTTTCGTCCTCATTCCACAGGGGGACCAGGGAAAACAGGTCACAAGCTCCTCACAACTGCATTACTATTAGGAGGCACATTGGCTGACTGCAGACACGGTCGATATGTGTCCGTTTCCCTCATTCATTTGATGCCCTAATGACCAGGTTTAATACTGAGGAGAGTCATTACTGATTTGACAGGCAGATTGGAGTGACAGCCAGCACTGGGACCTTCTACCTACCTTTACCAACTGCTCAGAAACCAAGTCCAATTCTATTTGCATTTTAGTTGCACTTGGCCCAGGATCACGACTCTAAGCAGCTGATTTGGCTGCGCGAGGTTTTTTTCGCACAATTTTAGGGCTACGAATGTTATCACTCAATAATCTGATAATGTCATCGCGCGGTGCGTTCCGAAATAAAAAGAATTCATAAAGCAGACCACGCATACAGTCACCAAGCCAGACAGAGACCTAAGTCATTCCGTACTAGTCAGCTTGAGAGTGAATTGAAGTAGTTACGCAGCACTTCAGGGACTGGATTTCACCTGAATTCAAAGCTGCTCCTGCTCCGAATGCTTCATATTTCTGGGTTGTGTGAGGGGGCACGAGTGTCTGCCTGAGGGGAGCAACAGGTTCAGCTCCTGCAATAACCCACTCGAGTTTGCACCTGCGGCTTCATCCTCGTGAAAAGTACTCACTCCTTATTTTACTTGAACGAGAGAAAGACCTCGCATTTATATTGGGCGGGAATTTCCTCCCACTCCGCCATGGTAACTTTGCCGGAGGTTCCGGGGGAAGCCCCGTTTACGCTGGTGGCCCCTCAGCTAAGATCAGCCAGGCCTCCACGTCCCCGGCCTCCCCAGGATCATCGCCTGTTTCAGGGCTCGTGCGCACCGTGTTCGCGCGCACCATACCCATCCCTCCCCTTTAAAATTGCGACCATAATTTCACTAGAATACCAACAGGAGCTAAGCTTCACCAATGTATTTGCAATTTCACTATACATAGACCGTAAATTTCCTGGGAGCAGCATCCCGCCCTGCCGGCGTAACGTCGCGGGACGTGCGGCAGTAACCCCGTTCACGCACGTTTCCAGTGGCGGAGCAGGAGTGGCTTCGAGGAAATTCCCGGCCTCCGTGACAAGAGGAATTCTTCCCTCAGTGTGTTCAAAGAACTACTAAATCCTGGCCCACCCAACTGAAACAGTACAGTTGATTTCAAACAGTTTTAATGTCACGACCTTTCGGTAAAATGAAGCAAATGGGAACACTTATTGAGGTTTATATTTGTACACTTACACACTACAGGAAACTCTCTTTTAACCGGCACCCAAATAACCGGAAATCTCTCTTAACCGGCAAAATTCTTGAGTAGGTAACCGGGGTTTTCCTTCATCTCTCCTTTAAAAATAACTTTTAAAAAAACCCCGAGGCATTTGCCTTGTATCGGAGCGTGTAGATTGGGAGGGGAATGTGCAGCCCGGGTAGGCAGCGGACACGACAGATGGTCAGCTGGCGGTTCCCGGGGAGACGGAGCTCCGAATGCAGCCGCATGTCAGTGTGTACGGGGCTCTCGTACGTTGGGAGATATAACTCTCCGTTATCCGGACTTTTTGATTAACCGGCACCACGCC
This sequence comes from Squalus acanthias, assembly GCA_030390025.1. Taxonomy (NCBI): domain Eukaryota; kingdom Metazoa; phylum Chordata; class Chondrichthyes; order Squaliformes; family Squalidae; genus Squalus; species Squalus acanthias. The sequence goes on along the minus strand of CM059436.1, from coordinate 79,768,171 downwards.
GGTCCCGTCGGTGCCAGTTAATAAAGAGTTTCCTGTATGTCAGCAGGAAAGCAACCAGAATGTGTGACAAGTATTTTCATGTCAAAACGATTTTACCATGTTGATCATAAAGTAATTACGGATGAGAACGGTCATTTGCCCCATCTTAGTTCATCCATCTAGAAAGATGGATCACACATTGCAACATCTAATTGGTTCTTAAATTGTTCAAGGCTTTTTCCTTCCGCCACTCTACCTGGAAGTTCATTCCATGTGTTGTTCACAGTTTAGGTGAAGAGCTTCCTGATATCAGTCTTTAACATACCTTTGTTCTACTCTTGCAATTTAACTTAAAGTTGTGAGGCTGTGGAATTCCCCTCCTGGGTTAGTGGTTGAGGCAAAAGCTATGGCCGGAATTTTCTGGGGTGTCAGCGGGCGGGATCGGTGGCGGGTCGGGTGGGAAAGTGTTTTTTTTTGACAGCGGGTCAGGGCCCACCACGCGCCTTTCCCAATGTCGGGTCTGTCAGCACTGAGCAGACCCGACAGGCAGCGGCGGGCGACCCAATTAAACTAATTATAATGTACTTACCGTACCCTTCACAGGCTTTTTTACCTTACTTTTTAACTTTAAGTTCATGGCCACTGGAACCACGCTGTTCAGTGACCACCGACTGTCAACCTGAGGCGGGAGTTCAGTGGCCATTGCTCCAGCTGATTACTTGACAGCTTCAAATGTACAGTAAAAGCTCCCACCTGACAGAGATCATTTTCCTCAGCCACAAGCTGTTCCTCACTGCATTTCCACAACAGATTCACCATGCTGCAAGTCTTTCCACAAGTCTCCATCCAGTCTCAGCTCATTACCTCTCTCACCATTGACAGATCGCTTCAGTCATCTGTACTTCACCTGCCATCTATTCTATCAGCATGGGTACGGTTTGCACTCTCTCACCTTGGTCCTCAGAATCCCACCACGATCAGCCCCAACACCAGCATCACCAGGCACACCAGCAGCACCAACAACAACACCAACCTTCTCCGAAATCACCTGATGCTGCACAGGACACATGGCATCAGCACCCGAGCACATTGATGCCCAGGAGGCCAGGGATGGCCTCACCATGGCCAGATTTGCTTTACTTGACGCTGTACACCCTGGCTACCACATGATGCGCCAGGTTGGCACCAACCCACACCAACACCATAAAGCATACCTACAATGCCCAAGCCATTCCTTTCACACTCATCACCATTGTGGGGGGTACCGTTATGTCTCACCATTCACTGCAACTCACTAAGCCACTTCCAAAGGTGCACACTAATCTGTCCAAGAACGCAAAGTGTTGAAAATAAAGGTTTCAATGTTTGACAGCACATTAATAGAAACTTTACATAAACTTTGGATGAAACACCCAAGTGCCTACCCTTGTGTGTTGTTAGTTGGTATGATTGCACTGGGATGAGGGTGACTGTGAGGGGTGGCTAGTGAGATGGAGAAGTGATAATGTAGATAGAGAGGGATGGGTGGAGGTGCAAGGTAAGTTGATGTGAGTAAGGATGTGCAGGAGTAGGGTAGGGAAGGCAGAGTGATGGGGATGTGATGAGTGGCACAGCAGGATGAGGTTGAGTGTGGCTTTGTACTAACGTTTCCTGATCTAATGAGATCATTGAAACATTTGTGCCACTGCACCCAGGTCCTCCTGATGACATCCCTGCTTGTGCCCTCCTGTGCAATGTGCAACCAGGTTGTTTTGGTCTCCTGGGGAGGTGTCTACCGCCCATGGGAAGGGAAGAGGACCTCCCTGCATGCTGTGACTCCCTCCATAAGCATGTGGAGGGAGTCTTGTGAGAACCTGGGTGCAGCCGTGCACCTGTGTGCAGTTCAATGCTGTAGAACACTGACAGCACAAATGTCAAAAGAAAGCCGGCCATGGTCCCTTTAAAGAAATCGGCTGATGACGCATCATGAATGATGTCACCCGACCCACTTCCTCTAATTGGCCCGGGAAACGCGCTGGGAGGGCTTAACAAGCCCAATCAAGGGAAATTCATTTTAGACAGCGGGATGGAGCCAGCAGCAGGGCCCCGACCCACCACTGACATCGCATGCCCCGGACCCGCCGAGGAAATGAAAATCCCGGCCTATGTCAATATTCAAGATTAGGAACATAGGAACATAGGAACAGGAGTAGGCCATTGAGCCCCTTGAGCCTGTTCCCCCATTCAATGAGATAATGGCTGATCTGCGACCTAACTCCATAGGCCCATATCCCTTAATACCTATGGTTAAAGAAAATCTATCGATCACAGATTTAAAATTAACAATTGATCTGGCTTCAATTGCCATTTGTGGAAGAGAGTTCCAAACTTCTACTACCCTTTGTGTGTAGAAGTGTTTTCTAATTTCACTCCTGAAAGGTCTGGCTCTAATTTTTAGACTATTCCCCGTAGTCCTGGAATCCCCAATCAGCGGAAATAGTTTCTCTCTATCTACCCTATCTGTTCCCCTTAATAGCTTGAAAACTTCAATCAGATCACTCCTTAACCTTCTAAATTCTAGGGAATACAACCCTAATTTGTGTAATCTCTCCTCGTAACTTAACCCTTGGTATCATTCTGGTGAATCTGCACTGCACTCCCTCCAAGGCCAATATATCCTTCCTAAGGTGTGGTGCCCAGAACTGCTCACAGTACTCCAGGTGTGGTCTAACTCGGGTTTTGTATAGCTGCAGCATAACTTCTACCCCCTTGTATTCTAGTCCTCTGGATATAAAGGTCAGCATTCCATTAGCCTTTTTGGTTATTTTCTGTACCTACTCATGACATTTTAATGATCTATGTGCCTGGACCCCCAAGTCTCTTTGGACCCCCACTGTTTTTAGCTTTTCACCATGTAAAAAGTACCCTGTTCTATCCTTTTTAGGTCCAAAGTGGATGACTTCACATTTGCCTATATTGAACTCCCTTTGCCACAGTTTTGTCCATTCACTTAATCCATCGATATCCCTTTGTAATTTTATGCTTTCATCTACACTGCCTACAATGCCGCCTATCTTTGAGTCATCGGCAAATTTGGATATATGACTTTCTATGCCATCACCTAAGTCGTTAATAAATACTGTGAATAGTTGAGGCCCCAACACAGATCCCTGCGGGACACCACTAGTCACATCCTGCCAATTTGCGTACCTACCCATTATTCCTACTCTCTGTCTCCTGCCGCTCAGCCAATTTCCTAACCAGGTCAATAATTTGCCCTCAATTCCGTGGGCTTCTACCTTAGTTAACAGTCTCTTATGTGGGACTTTATCAAATGCCTTCTGGATGTCCATATAAATAACATCCATAAACATTCCCCTGTCCACTACTTTAGTCACATCCTCAAAAAATTCAATCAGGTTTGTCAAGATTAGATTGGATAGGTGGATAATGGAAAAGGCGTTGAAGGGATATGGGAACAGGGTGGGTAAATGTGATTAGAACTATTTTTTCGCATGGAGGGTAAATGCCGACATGGACTCGTTGGGCTGAATGGCCTGTTTCAGTGTTGTAACCTCTATGGGCTAGAAATTTGTTATGGCCAAGGAATGGGCAGTGTTTAGACTAAAAATGGTTAAGTAGCGCCAGGTGAAAATCGTAAAATTCGTCCTCACTCCTCATTAAAATGATTGCAGTCATGATTCTAGTTTAAAAACCCAAGCTCACTGGTGTTACACTGAACAGATGGACCAATATCGGATGTAGTCTAAACTCAAGTAATGATTGCCACCGACCTTTTTCACTACTTAAAGGGAAGGTTCAGTGATGCTGCAGCACCTCATTCTCAGCATTGTCGGCTGTGCAGCTGCCTCAACAACCATAAGAAGAAGGACAAGGAGAAGGAGAAGGAGCACTTATTTACAAATCCTGATGGCAGATCACTACCACAGGGAGAGAGCACGGAGGTTTTCCGATGAAGCTTTGCAGGCATTGGTTTCAGCGGTGGAGAGAAGGCGGGCAGTCCTGTACCAACTGGCAGGAGGCCCTCGTCACAAGTCTGCTGGACTATGTGGAGGGAGGTGGCACACCATGTCACGGGCAGTTCTGTGCTCCCCAGGACCCACATCCAGGGCAGGAGGAAGTTTAACCTGTACCACAAGCTTCACACACTGCTCAATGCACCACACCCCCAGCACTCACCCACCAACAAACTCTACCTAGCAACACTCACACCCACAACTCACACCTTGCACACAATGACAGCTATTCAACTATGGCACGCACAAGGGTCATTAGTTATTAGAATTCATGTAATATGTGTGATATGTTTATAGATAAATTTATTAATGGTGTTTGGAATATTTTGTGGCCTCTCTCATTTCAACTTTGCACCCAGGAGGATGCTGTGATATAGCGTGAGACAGGGATGGTGAGATGGGGATGTGGTGAGCAATAGGGATATGGGATTTCATTCATTCAAATCGCAATCTGATGAGCCGGTCACAGGTAGCCCGTCTGGAAGGCCGATTGTCTCGCTGCCTCCTCCCTCCCTCCTGTTCCTCCTTCTCCTCCTCATTCTCTTCCTCCTCGTTCTCCTCCTCATCCTCCTCTGCCTCGTCCTCATCCTGAGGTGGTCCCGCAATCCCTGCTGGCAAGGGCTGCACCCTCACAATGGTCAAGTTGTGGAGCATGCAGCAGACCACCATGAAACGGGACACCCGTTCTGGCAAGTACTGGAAGGCTCCTCCCAAGCGGTCAAGGCAGCAGAACCGTTGCTTCAATAAGCTGATGGTCTGCTCGATGATGTTCCTGGTGGCAGCATGGCTCTCATTATATGAGTGCTGGGCAGGTGTGTTGGGATTGAGGAGGGGAGTCATGAGCCAGGTGGAGAGCGGATAGCCCTTGTCTCCGAGCAGCCACCCTCGAACTTGATGTGGTGGCAGGAAGAGTGCTGGCACACCGGTCTGGTGTAGGATGAAGACATCGTGGCTGCTGCCAGGATAACAAAGATTGACATTGAGGATTTGCTGTCTGTGGTCACACACCAACTGCATATTAAGTGAGCGAGTGATTTTTAGCAAGTGTTGTACTTTGTAGCCTTTCAAAAATAATGAGGGAGTTTTGTCCTTGCCAGAACACTCCCTGATACCAAAGAACCTTGAAATGACTAAGGAAAACTCTTCCAGTAGCAGGAAGTGACTATCTGTGTGGAGTTTGCACATTCTCCCCGTGTCTGCGTGGGTTTCCTCTGGGTGCTCCGGTTTCCTCCCACAGTCTAAAGATGTGCGGGTTAGGTTGATTTGGCTATGATAAAAATTGACCCTTAGTGTTAGGAGGGATTAAATACGTGGGGTTACGGGGATAGGGTGGGATATGTGTCGGTGCAGGCTCGATGGGCCGAAATGGCCTCTATCTGCACTGTGGGATTCTGTGATTCTGTGAAGTAGTGCACAGCCACTCAAACTGCGAAACCCTGACAGTTGCGCGTAATTGGTGAGGATCCCTTTAAATAGCGTCGCTGCGGCTGGCTTCCTGCTGCTGCACGCCATCTGAAGCTGTCGTTGTTTTCTCCAGCCGGTAAGTACCTTGGCTAAAACGAAGTTGGAAGATCGGGCGTCCAGTGAGCGTTGCACACTCACTGACGTCACGATCTCCATCATGGCGAGCTCCCTGACGATCGAGGTTATCGGCAGCACCGATATGGTGTGCACTGCTGGAACCGGCATCAGCTGTCATTACAGCTATCAATAGCACTTTAGCGCCATTTCCTGGCGCTAACTTCTCCCCCTATGTATTTCTGTATATTTTGACAGAGATTAAAGCTGCACCTCCAGTCGTGTCAATGTATCTGAGCTTGTTGGTTTCCCGCCGAGTGTGCTAGGTTAAAGTCACCCCTATATCTTGTATTAAACAAGCAGGAGTGCAGGAGGACTGGGTTGCTGTGAATGACCCTCAACACAAATGTTGTTTTTTTTTCTATTTTAGATCAGGTCCATGCCTCTTTCTGCGAGTCCGCTGCTCTCTCGTGTCACAGCTGACAACCAGTGGTCAGTGGAATCATAGCCAACATTTTCCTCCGCAGTGAGTACCCCACCAGAAGTGTGGCAGGGTGGGACCCCCGGCCGCACAGCCCCGTCCCCCCTCCCTCCCCGCCCACCCCCACCAGTGGAACCAACGCCGATTCCAACAAATTTTCACAGGTCAGTTTAATGTTAATTTTGTAGGTGGACTGCAGGCAGTATTGTCACCTCTGATTGAGAACCCACCACTAAAGGGTATGATGTGCTCTGGAGGCCAATTGGCAGAAGAAGCTGGGGCTGGAAGATGAGGAGGCAGACTTTGTTGACTAATGGCTCCCGGTCCAGCAATGCCTCGCATTTAAAATACCCATCCTGATCTTCCAATCCCTCCATGGCCTCACTTCTCCCTATCTCTGTAACCTCCTCCAGCCCTACAACCCTCCGGGAATTCTGCACTCTTCCAATTTTGGCCTCTTGTGCTTCCCAATTTCCTTCGCCCAACCATTGGTGGCCGTGCCTTCAGCTGCCTAGGCCCTAAGCTCTGGACTTCCCTCCCCAAGCCTACTGCTTCTCCACCTCTCTCTCCTCCTTTAAGATGCACCTTAAAACCTACCTCTTTGATCAAGCTTATGATAACCTTTCCTAATATCTCTTATGCGGCTAGATGTAAAAGTATGTCTGATGACGCTCCTGTGAAGCGCCTTGGGACATTTTATAATGTTAAAGGCTCTATATAAATACAAGTTGTTGTTGTAAAGAGTCAGAAGATGTTAGTCCTTGGTTGGAGAGCCTTGGAACCCAGATCTCTTTGGTCCTGCTTCTAAAAGAAAGATGCCTGCAGAGCATCACACATATGTGCAGGCATTGGGAAAGGACTCAGGGCTGCGGACTACAGATCAACGAGAAGAATGCACCAGCTGCATCTGAGGTACAATAATGGATGGATTTACAACACTGCAGACCATCCTGAAGTGTTTGATCAGCTCCAAACTGATGTGCATTAAGGCCCTCACCAGAGAGACTCAAATTATAGTCTTAGCTTCTGGCAAGGTTGCCCAGATTGCTGCTAGGGAAGCTTGAGATACCAGACTGGAGAGGATTGTATCTTCTGGCAGCAACAGACAGCCATCTCTCAGGCTCTCACTGATTTGATTTCTACCATTAAGTCAGTGACCGTGCCGAGCCAGCGGGAATGTGTTCGTAAGATAGCAGCCCATATGTGCCCTCCCGCCAGCTCCCTCAGATGCCTGCACATGTAGCAGAACAGAGGCAGGACCAAGATGCATAAGCATCAAGAGGTGCAGTCTGCAGTCGTTTCATCTCAGGACTTAGCAGCCAGCCAATGAGGGTCACCCGAGTGCCAAGAGGTTCCTAGAGAAATGCAGCAGCCAGCCACTTCACATAATCAGGTAGCACCCAAGAGCCGTAGAGCACCTAAGCTAAGTAAGAGATTACACATCACACACCGGAACCGTGGAGAAGTATGGTGGAAAGAAACAGTAGACACACACACAATTATGGGTTTTGATCAAAATTGTGTTCGCACTATAGTCGATGTGAGTGCAGCCATCGCTTTCAGGAAGGAATCTGATGGAGTTGATGAGCGCAGAGAAGGGTCTGTAAATGAGGGCATAGTTGTGATGGGAAGGGTGAAGATGTAGACAGGATGATTCATGGGGTGGCCAGATGTAATAGTCAAAAGAAGGTCTCCTGCGTCAGATTACCATGAATGTATGATACAGCTGAGAAGCGGTTGTGCTCTGCTCCTCCTTCATGCTGCTGCAGCTTATCTCCACCATCCTCCTGCTGCCTTTGGGAGCCTTGCTGCTCCAGATAGTCCATTGTGCAGCATGTAGCACACTGCCACTATCCTTGAAACTCGAGCCGGACTTTATTGCAGAGCACTTCCTGACCGTCAAAATTCTAGTAATGTGCTCTATGATGGCTCCAATCGTTGTAGCAGTGCTCCTGGGAATGTACACATCAAAATGGCTTTAGAAAGAAGCTGCAGGAGATACCCAGACACCCAGCTCTGTGCTGAAAAGAGTACGGCATGCCTTAAAATGAAAGCATCATGACAGCTACCAGGAAATCAAGCATTTACTTGCATGCTGCAATGCTGCTGGTCACAAACCAACTGGGCATTGAGCAAGTGACATCCTATCCTGGGGATGTAGGTGATGGGATTGATGAAGGGAGCATGTATGGCCACATGGGTGAAACCTATGACTCCCTGTACGCCTTGCCACTCAAGGGGAAGGTGCTCAACTGGCTTGCTCTAACAAACATTGTATCTGAGTCACCTATGCACAGATGATTGACTAAAGCTAGTGATGTCCCATGAGGGCAGCTTGGAATGATCCTATAGCATAAAAATTCAGGGCAGCGGTGACTTGACAGCCATTGGGAGCATGGTGGTGGAGAAGTCACAAAGGTAGATGTTGAAGCAGTCGCCAGAAGCCAACAAGCAAAAAAAACTGAATATGCATGATGTAGCTCTTTAAATTCACTTCCACCTTTAACTTAGCGCCTAGCAACACGGATCACCCTTTGTTTATGGGAATTATTAATGTTCAGTGTAAGTGAGGTGATAATGATGGAAAAAGTCATCACGTCATTACCATCTCATTTAAATGTAGCCACCCATTTTTGGGAGGGATTTTTAGCGCCCAGTAGAAGTGAAACTCGAAAATCAAGCAAACACAAGGATAGGTGGATGTTGGTCGAATGGGAATTCTGCTCCAATTTCTATCCCTGCTGGCTGAATACTACCCAAAAAGCAGGCCGTGTTCAGAAGTAAATTAACCCTGGTGTCTCGTTGCCACCAAGAATTGGGGGTCTGTATAGAATGCTTGTAGACAGTAGCCAATCAGCATAAGCTGAATCAGCAACTAATCCGCTTTGTATTCAAGGCACAAAGATTGCAGACGTGTGCCATTATTGTGCTTTGAACAACTATAGTGGGACTATTGGTCATGCCACTCTCCTGTCAATGGATGTAGAAAGAATCACACATTATTTATCCATTGATGTTGGGAAGATCTGGGTGAGAGGAAGAGCACTCTTTAAAATTATGACCGTCTTTAAAATTATGAAGGGGTTCGACAGGGTAGACGGAGAGAAAATGTTTCCGCTTGTGGGGGAGTACAAAACTAGAGGACACAAATATAAAATAGTCACTAATAAATCCAATAGGGAATTCAGGAGAAAGTTCTTTACCCAGAGAGTGGTGAGAATGTGGAACTCGCTACCACAAGGAGTGGTTGAGGCGAATACCATAGATGCATTTAAGGGGAAGCTAGATAACCACATGAGGGAGAAAAGAATAGAAGGATATGTTGATGGGGTTCGATGAAGTAGGGTGGGAGGAGGCTCGTGTGGAGCATGGAGTTGGGCCGAAGAGCCTGTTTTTGTGCTGTACATTCTATGTAATTATTTACTGTTTGGTACACTCCACCCTTATGATAAGGTGATCCATGGGGGCTGCAGCATTCTGCATGATACAAGGAGCTGAAAGATATAGGGAATGTTTCCAAATATAATATGAGTTTTCATGAAAAACGGAGATGCCAAGGCCAGTAGTTTAATCCACTTCTGAGATCTTTCAAATGATGCGGAGAGAGATTTAGGAGGTTCCTCCATTTTCCATTATTTTACCTCTTGCCATTCATGATAACACCCATTCCAATCAAAAGAGCAGGACTGCAGGCAGCGACTCTGAGATTACCAGCACTCACGCTGCTTCAAGCTTAAGCCACGAAGAGATGATTTGGCTATGGGGCAAAGTATTTCTTCCTCCATGGCTCAGCAGCTTGATAAAGAACTGTGAGGTTAGAATGCTGATAACTGCTGGGGCTGAAATCCACAGCTTTTTTAAAAACTATTTGCAACATTAGGGCCCTTCATTTTCCATTCTACGGCCATAGCACTGAAACTGCTCAGACTGGTGATTCATAGAAATAATAAAAAGAAGTTCAGACTTGCATGCTTCTCCCAGAAGCTCAGCCTTGGCTCAGTGGGTAGCACTCTCACCTGTGAGTCAGTAGGTTGTGGGTTGAAGCCCCACTCCATGAGACATGTGCACAGAATCTCGGCTGGAAATTCAATGCAGTGCTGAGTGCTGGACTGTTGGAGGTGCTGTCTTCCAGATGAGGCCCCGTCTGCCCTCTCAAGTGGATGTAAAAAATTCCTACAGCGCAATTCGAAGAAGGGGAGGGGAGATGTCCTGGCCAACATTTATCTATTCATATTATATATTCATTATATATTCAACTTGAAAAACAGATGCTCTGGTCATTTATCTCATTATGTGTGTGGCACCTTGCTGTGTGTGTTTCCTATATTACAGCTGTGACTACGCTTCATTGGCTTTAAAGCACTTTGGGGTGTTCTGAGGTTATGAAGGGCTTTTTTCTTTCTCTCTTTCTTTCTCCATTTCTCTCTTTCTTTCTCTCTTCCTTTCTTTATTCTTTCTTTCTATCTTTCTCTCTCTCTTTCTTTCCTTCTTCCCTCCTGATTTTCATTCCATTGGGTGGGTTCTACAACGAACAGGTGACCTGTTCCGCCAGATCACCTACCAAGCAGTGATGGTGAAAATGGCCCCCACAAGTTTAACGGTATACATTGTCCTTCTTGTACCACACTATGAAACATATGACAATTCATTCAGTACATAGCGTAGCACTACAGAGGAGATCAGTAGTAGCTCCAAAGTTGGTGGCTAATTCAATAAGCAAACAAAGCAGCATTTGTGCATGTATGAAGCAGTTTGCTGTCAGATGTGATTGTGTTTTTTGTCTGCCATTATTCTGTGAGACTGAAGCACTTATGCCCATCCTGTATGGTCCAGTGACGTGGTTTAGCTGCTGCTGACCTGTATAGACCTTGCCCAGCAATTGGCCAAATAGTCACTGTTCTCAACTTTCATGCCCCTTACAACAGTGACTACACTTCAGAAGTACTTCATTGGCTGTAAAGCGCTTTGGGACGTCCTGAGGTCGTGAAAGGCGCTATAGAAATGCAAGTCTTTCTTTTTTTAAATCGTAGAAATCACTTATCTGTAATGGTGCCAGTTCCTGTTGTCGTTGAACCACCCGGTTTATACTGAGAGAGGGAGGATCAAAGGACAACTGTGCATGCACAATTAGTGCAAAGTCGCATTGTCATTCCGGCCAGGATATTCCCCAATGTCTGGGAAGGCTCGTACATTGTCAAATGAGTGACATAGCCCTCTACAGGTAGCTGAGAGGAGCGCGAGCTCCACCAGCAGCAGCCATTTACTTCTGTCACCACCAGCACTTTGCCCTTAGGAGGCACCCTCAGAAACGACCTCTCGAAAGGGGGGTCCAGTGCCTCCGACGGCAACTGGCTCCAGGATTATTCGGGAGAGCTACAGGATTGCGGTAATTGGTACTCTTGGCATCAAAGGTAACTCTGTGAAGTAAAGGGGAACTTAAAACAAGGCTCACAGTTATTTCAAAGTGAATCCAGCTGCTGCAGAAACCGCTCACAATATAAAGTGGGCCGTTTCCTGGGCAGCGGGATTGGCAGACGGGCCCGCGGAACCACCTCGAACGGCTCCAATGCCTTTCGAGTTCGGGAAGCGAGCTGTCCCCCTTTAGACCTGGTGAACGTGCAAGGATTCAAGAAGAGCAACAAGGCACTAATGATCAGCGGCTGACAAAGTCTGTTTCCCTGTGCTGCCTCTCAGCGCATAATGACTTCATTCAGCAGCCACCGTTCAAGCATGGAAAGTGTTGGTAAAGAAATCCCACAAAGTTCAGAGAACCTTTCTGAGCTTTGAATCAACACAGAGCTTTTTTTTCTCATTCCCCCCCCCGCTTGCGCCCCCCCCCCTCCCCCCACCCCACCACCCCCCACCTCCCCACCACCCCTCTGTTTGCATTGCAGATTTTTCCAGGGATAACATAAATATTCATCAGCTGATATTTGCAGTAGCCGCAGGGCTATAAACGGGCTAAATTACCTTCCTGCATCCATCGGTTCATCTGCGACATGGCAGCTTCTGGTCTTTGCTTTAAGCCAGATGACGTTTTCCAAAACCCCCAAAGTACTCCCCAAGGCTTTTAAAGTCAGCCAGGCTTTAATGTGCTAAGCAGAAATACTGTCTGCCTTTTATTTGTCTTGGGATTACAGGAAAATATATATTACTTCTCAAGCCTTTAAACTTATTCATGCCTTGACATAATAGGCAGAAGTGTTGGCAGGTCTACTCCGTGCATCTCAGCGCACTGTTTTTCTCATGGCTTGTTGCACCATTTTCTCCTTTGAATAAAAAAAAACAGAAACGTACACTGCTGGAGTGAAAAGAAAAAGCAACAAAAACAAAATGTTGAACTTGGACGATTCAGTCCTTTTACAGGCCAGGGTATTGAATAAAACATAAATCGCTTACCGAGGTTCTTTATCTACAACACACAATACTTGATCATTAAGCATACACAACAACACCAACAGCTTGTATTTATATAACGCCTTTAACGTAGTAAAACATCCCAAGGTGCTTCACAGGAGTGTCATAAAACAAAGTTTGACACCGAGCCACTTAAGAAGGCAGTAGGGCAGATGACCAAAAAGGTAGGTTTTAAGGAGCGTCTTAAAGGAGGTAGAGAGGCAGAGAGTTTTAGGGAGGGAATTCCAGAGCTTAGGGCCTTAGCAGCTGAATGGTGGAGCGATTAAAATCGGGGATGCGCAAGAGAGCAGAATTAGAGGAGCGCAGATCTCTCGGAGGGTTGTGGGGCTGGCGGAGCTTACAGAGATATGGAGGGGTGAGGCCATGGAGGCAATGTCCCCTCTTAGCTGCGCGTGCGTGCGGCCGCGCAGTAATCTGCAAGGCCCCGCGCAGTCCGCTCGCCGGCCTTTACACTGTAAATACCGCCCAAGCGCAGAAATTTAAAGGGACCCCACATTAAAAGAAACAGGCCACACAGAACAAAGCGCAGCTTACAAGAAACATGGCAGGGAGGGACTTGAAAGCAAGGATGAGAATTTTAAAATCGAGGCGTTGCTAAACCGGGAGCCAATGTAGGTCAGCGAGCACTATTCTTTATATTGCACTGGCTGTAAAGCGCTTTTGGATGTCCTGAGATCGTGAAAGGCGCTATATAAATGCAAGTCTTTTTTATTCCCAACACTTGGTATGACCACATCAGTAAAACCCAGGGTATCCAATGTATTTCTTCCACAAGCACTGTGCAAATTGTATATTGTCGTCAGAAACATGGACCTGTATAATGATTGGAAAATACATGTAAGAATGTAATTATTTTGCTCTGTTTTTAAAAAAGTATTTTACTATTATTGTAATAATCTATTTATAGTTTGTCAGTACAAGTACTCAATTCATTTTGTGATTTTATCAAACTGATATGAAATTCACAAAAGATCCCAAGGGGTGAGTTTTGAGCCGCCTCAGTCCCATTCCTAATGAACCCGCGGTGCCAAGACTGTCCCTAATTTGGCATTTATTGGCACTAACTTTGACAATCTGACTCAAATGGCCACTGGGTGGCTGGTATAGGAAATGGAAAAAATGTCGCACTGCTGCGGGGAATGCTCTTCTGAGGTTGTGCCGAGGTAACTTGTTGGGGCAGAGTAGAGAGAGAGCTAACTGTTCTATACCTGACCTGGGAGTACCTACTTGATGCTGGTGTTCGGTGCCCAACCGGAAAAGTTTTTTTTCCTCCCCCAGCACTAACATCCCACATCTTGGCGAGTAATAAATTCATAGAAAGAGTTCATAAAAAATATGAAATTGACCGTTAGATAAACAGAAAAGTGATTCTGTGAATTAAGTACACATTAAGCAATAGTTCTGAATATAGTTGCTTTGTTCCGATTGCGCTATTTATTGTGAGCTAAATACGGGTTCCATTCATTCTAATCTTATTTGAATTCCTGCCATCAGTTTTTAAAGGTACAGTAAAGCGATCCTGACTAAAATGCTATAAGGTACCACGTACAATGTATTTCTTTACGTGCTGTATGAAGTAGTACAGCATAAGTAAGTGATCGTGGCAAGTACAGTCCACTTCTAAGCCCCTTTGTGAGGCGTGTTTGCTCTTTTTAAAGGGACACCGTCGCCTGGTAAAATGTCATACAAGACCCTTTTTTTTTAGCTTTCTTAGATTTGTAAACAGAGAAAAATGCAATTGTGCATTCCCCTGCAGTTTTATATGAAAATTTAGCAGGACAAAGATCAAAATGTGACAATCACATCACAGTAGTTACACTACAGCAGCATAAGCATTAGTCAGACATTATCACACAATTTAGAGTGGGCTGCCCCCGCCTGCTCCAGGATCTAAGCTTGTTTGAATATGTCACAATAACAAGTAATCCTTTGAGTGCAGTTTTGCAGCAGTGAAAGCTTTTTCCGATTGAGTTCTGTGAAGGTGTCAGCTATAACTCAGTGGTAACACTTTCACCTTGTGAGTCAGCAGGTTGTTGGGTCAAGTCAAACTCCACCAACATAACACAGGCTGACATTTCAATGCATTACTGAGGGAGTCAGAGGTGTTGTCTTTCGGATGAGATGTTAAACTAAGGCCCGTCTGCCCTCTCGGGTGGACGTAAAAGATCCACATGGCACTATTTATAGAGCAGGGGAGTTCTCCCCAGTGTCCTGGCTAATATTTATCCCTCAACCAACATCACTAAAGCAGCTGAACTGGTTGTTGATTTCAATGCAGTTTCTGGGACCTTGCTGTGCGCAAATCGGCTGCTGTGTTTCCTACATTACAGCAGGGATTACATTTCACAAGGAATTCAGTGCCTGTAGAGCGCTTTGAGACATCATGAAAGGCGCTATATAAATGCAAGTTCTTTTTATTCTGTTAAGAACTTTGGGGGTAGAAATTAGGTCGCGCCCCATTTGGGGCGTAAATATCGTCCACGCGCAAATATTAGCGCCTGGCGCTAATTATCGGCACTGACAGGAAACTTCACTTTTACCGCCCCGGGAGGTGAGTGGAGCGCTAAATTAGGCGCTGCACACCTCTCTTAAGGCGCAAAGGCCTAGGAGTGAGGCGCTACCTCAGCGCACGAGCGCAGCGCAGCTGCTGCCAGTTAGCGAGGGAACACAGACACACTGGCGCCGGACACTTCTTAAAGCGGGGGGGGGCCACTTGCTCCCCAGCCACACCCTGCTCATTGCAGCCTTGAATCTCAGCCTGGAGAGACCTGTAATCCATTTTGCTGCCAAGCATGGAGAGGGTGAGAGAACGCGCTCATCGCTTCACCGAGCGGGCCTTGGATGCTCTGGTTGGCGCAGTGGAGCGCAGACGATGCATGCTGTTCCCGGAGAGTGGCAGGAGGCCTTTGCCACGCGAGTTCAGAAGAGTGTGGAGGGAGGTGGCTCAGAGCGTCTCCTCCAGGAGCATGGTGCCCAGGACCCATGTTCAGTGCCGCAAAAAATTCAACGACCTCACTCGGGTCGTCAGGGTGAGTGGCTTTTTCTCAATACCTCTCCATCCCTCCATCTCAACCTCACTATATGGCCAGAGGGTCTTAAAACTCCAATGCACAACACTCATGCAACACCTATGGCCCTTTCATCAAACACACACACACATTCCACACTTTGCATACAGTAAGGGCTATTCACCTATGGGAGGCACATCAGGCAAGACCATGGCTGCATATTGTAAGGGCTATTCACCTATGGGAGGCACATCAGGCAAGACCATGGCTGCATATTGTAAGGGCTATTCACCTATGGGAGGCACATCAGGCAAGACCATGGCTGTATATTGACTCAGATGCTGTCCTTTTTCTTGCAGGCTAAGCTGGCTCATAATCGGAGACAGCAGCAACGGACGGGTGGAGGGCGGCTTCAGCTGCAACCCCTCAGCGATCTGGAGGAGCGCGTCCACAGGATTGTGGCAAGCCGGGTGATCGGTCCCGTCGCCACTGGGGACGCCGACCCCGTTGTGGACAGCAATGGTAAGGTCATCACCTTTTTGTCCTCTGTCCTTCCACTTGTCCCTCACAATACCAGCCTTTGACACTTTCAATCCAACTTGCTAACTCGCTGCACTTATTCCTCCCTTACTGCCACCCTGTCCTCACGCTAAAGCCACTCTTGTACCTCCCTGCTTTCAGATGGTGATTCACCAGCTGAGGAGATGGTCCCTGAAGCTGCCACTGGGAGTGATGCTGCAGCTGAGGAGGAAGAGGAAGCCGGAGCATCAGTGCCACCCTCTCCCGAGGAAGCCCATGGCCACACTGGGAACACGCCTTCCCCGGAGGGGAGCAGGGGGGAAGGGGCTGATGATGGTGAAGTTCCAGGACCCAGCGGGCTGCAGCAACGCCATTGGGGGGGGAGGGAAGAACGGGGGAGCAGGGGGGAAGGGGCTGATGATGGTGAAGCTCCAGGACCCAGCGGGCTGCAGCCACGCCATGGGGGGGGAGGGAAGAACGGGAGCCTTCTCCCCAGAGGGAGAGTAGGCCAGACACTCCTAATGCAATGGACGCAGAGGAGGAGCGGCTGATTGCAGAAATGAACAGCCAGGCGGTGGGCATGCACACTGAGCTCATGGGTGCAGTGGGAAAGGTGCCCGAATGCATTGAGGCACTGGCAAGGAGTGTGGAGCACTTCGCTGTAGCACAGGCGGATGCCACACTAAAGCTTAGTGCTGCAATTCAGTCACTGGCTGCCAGGAACCCATCTCTGACTGCTCTCATGCAGACTCAGATTGAGGCCACGCGAGCACTGACTGCTGCCATCCTCGATGGTTCGTGCACATGTCCCCGGGGCTGTCACCGCGCCGCAGCAGGCCAGCAATCTGTTCTCCGGCAAATTGCTCCGGATGCTGAAGTGCTGCCCCGTGGGAGTGCCAGTGTGTCGGGCGAGCAGGGAGTTGCTGTCCTCTCTCACGATGACAGCATTCCTGCTGCCAACACTGTCACTTCTCCACTGCACTTGCCACCGCCTGTAGGACAGACTGCTGCCGCCCATGCAGAGTTGGTGCAGTCTGCAGCCGGGCCCTCCAGGCCCAGAAGTGGTCGAGGCCGTCCTTCAGGGGCATCTGCAGTGTCAGGGTCTGACAAGCAGCAGCCTTCCACCAGCCTTGCTGCAGCCACTGAGGTCCCATTACGGAGGAGCAGTAGGGTTAGAAGGGGGGAAGTGTGCAAGGGAAGGAGATCACCCTCGAAGGGCAAAAAGTAGGAGGTGTGCCAAAATGCTGGTCATTTTTTTATTAAAGGCCGAGGTTCATGGCCCAACTTTTGTTTAGTGTTTTGGACATTATCTCCAGGTTGTGAGAACCAGTTATGTTATTGACTGTTTTTTTGTGTTTATTTCTATGAGTTTGTCATGAGGAATTGACACACACAGAGTTTGTACAATAAATAAGTTTCTGTATTCAAAATATACATGGCTGGTGGTTGGAATTATTGGTGCCTTGGCCGGCTTAGGGGTTGCGTGCTGGGTTGATTCGTGTTTGTAGCAATGGCAGGGGCCCTAGAAGCGGCTTGCTATTAGTCGTTGACGGACGGCCCTTGCAGTTTGACCATTGTGGGCCGCCCTCCTGCCTTGGTGCTGCTGCTGATCATCGTCCTCGGCCTGTTCCTCCTCTTCCTCCTCCTCCTCTTGTGGTGCTGCAAGGCCTGGTGGCATTGGCTGCGTCCTGAGGATTGCCATGTTGTGCAACATGCAGCACACCACTACGAATTTGGAAACTTGCTCAGGCGAGTACTGCAGGGCTCCTCCGGAATGGTCCAGACAGCGGAATCGTTGTTTGAGCACGCCGATTGTGCGCTCAATAATGTTCCTGGTTGCTTGTTGGCTTTCCTGGTACCGCAGCTCAGCAGGGGTGTTTGGCGCACGGAGCGGTGTCATCAGCCAGGTGCTCAATGCGTACCCCTTGTCCCCCAGAAGCCAACCAACTGGCTGATGCGGTGCCTCGAAAATTTCTGCCACAGTACTCTGGCGCAGGATGAAAGCATCGTGGCAGCTGCCCGGATAGTGGGCATTGACAGCGAGAATCACCTGTCTGTGGTCACAGACCAACTGCACATTCAAGGAATGGAACCCCTTTCTGTTCCGGAACTCCTCTGCATTCTCTCGCGGAGCACGCAAAGCCACATGCGTGCAGTCAATGGCGCCCTGCACCATGGGGAAGCCCGCTACCCTCGCAAAGCCCATAGCACGGTCATGCTGCTTGTCTGGGGTCATAGGGAAGGAGATGAAGTCTCGTCTCCTTGTGAAGAGGGCATTGGTGACCTGCCGGATGCAGCGATGCACCGCAAACTGGGAGATATTGGCGAGGTCCCCAACAGCAGCTTGGAATGAGCCAGTGGCGTAGAAGTTCAAAGCCACTGTGACCTTCACTGCCACCGACAGAGACGTCCTGGACCTCAGCTGAGGCTGCAGATCTGGCTGCAGCAGGTGGCAGAGCTCAGTGACCACCTCCTTGCTGAATCGCAGCCTTCGCAAACACAGCTCCTCGGACATGTGGATGTAGGAGAGCTGTTCACGATATACCCTGGGAGGGTAAGCTCTCCTGTACATGCGCCTGATGGCCCTCCTCCGTCTGGCCATCATTGCCACTCTCTGTCTGCGTCTCACTATCCTCCGATTGAGCTGGAGCAGGACGACGCCCCCAATCATTGCAGCCCCCATAATCTCTGCCAGAAAAGTAATGAGGTACAGCAACGAAAGTAGCAGCAAAGTTAGGATGAACTAGGCAAAACTACCTCACAAAGCGTTGAGTCAATGTAGAAGTCTCTCTCTCTCTCTCTCCGAATCTCTCTCTCTCTCTCAGAACGAGTGGTGCATAAATGTCGACCACAGAAAAAGACAGGAAGAGGCCCCCTTTAAATAGCGCCCCCCCCCAGCCCCACACCGATTGATAACGTTCCAGTCTTCCGGTCGTTGGAAGCGCCAGGCGGTAAGGCAGGGGGCGCCACTCAATTTCCGCTCCGGGGCGCCCCAAGGGCGTTGCACCACGGAATGACGTCACAATCTGCGCGCGCAGGTGGTCGCAGCGGTAAGTTTTAGCGCCGCCGCACAATCTCAAGTTAAGTTCTCGAGCGGCGCAAACAGCGCTGCGCCCGGGCGTTAGCGCCTTAACGCCCCATTAGCGCCCTCTTAAGGCGCTAACGGGAGGCGCAACCAACTGAATTTTTACCCCTTGGGGTCTAAAGTTATGGGCCTAAAATGGGCGCAACAATAACGAATTTAGCCGGGCACAAGCCTGTGCCTGATCTGCACGGGAGTTAGGAGCACTGCTAAATTGGTTGGGGCCTTTTTTTAGGCAGCTGTGCCGGCCGGCTGAAATAAACACAGGCCTCAATATTTAAATGAAGCTCCTGCGCTCATTTCAGACCCGGCCTCCTAAATTCGCTTTTCCTGATCGGACGCACCGCAAGCTCCGACTGGCATTTCCAGGTCTTGAGCTGCCTAACCAGACATCTTTAAAGTGCCAGCCAGAGGCCGTTCAAAAACAGGCCCAGAGCCTCGGAAAACTTTTATATTGTGGAGCTAGAAGGAGCAGGAGTGCCACTCCCAGCTCCACAAAACAACTGGGGGCCACTATCACCCCCCACCATTCAAGTGGTGTTTGCAAGTACATGGAGCACTTATCTAAGTAGTCGGGCGCTTTTTACACTTCCTGTCTTCAGCGTGACTGCTGAAATCTCCCATTTTCTTCCAATATGCCTCCAAGTTCTCTCTCTCCCTCCAGCTCCATTTCCCTTGGTAAAGAAGTGTGATTCCTTTCTTCTCTCACTCGCAATAAAAGAGATTTAAGGCACACTAGTGAGAGATAGAGTTAGACCAGCCTCCATTGCACTCTAAAACCAATCTTTCATGTGTTGTGGCATAGCTTCAAACCTATGGGTGTTCCCTAAATCTCTCCCTTACTGTAAGAATGGGCAGAGTGTCTATTGACACCACTCAGTCAGCCAATGAGTTGGAGGCTTATGGCAGGACTCACAGCAAACAAAGTCTATTTACGCAGCAGAGTCTGGTTAAACAGCACACAGTCTACAGAGTCTATTAAAAAAGAGTCTCTACGAACTACAGCAAACAGAACTCATGACCAAAACTACAGCAACTCCTCCTGATAAAAGCAGGGTGATTTCTCCAGCAAAATGCAGTGAGTGAAGGATAGTTACATAACACAAAATGATGTTCATAAAATCAATCCCAGTCGCTTACAGCAGGGTGGTCTCCAGGTGTGATTGACGGGGGAATTATCCAATCATCTCCATTCTAGCCGGGAATAGTAGTGACACTATATGCAGCCCATATTAAGCAGTGAAAGAGCGAGACTCAAGAGTCTTGAGCAGCATCAGCAACATAGTGCACAGAGACCTGAAGGGCTCCAGGTAGAAGGGACATCAAAGACAGGGAAGGCATGAAAGAAATCAGGGTAAGGAGTGAAGGAGGGGTGGGGGCGAGGGGGATCTGTAGGCAAACAGTGGCGTGAGGTACAAATGCCGTGAGGAAGTAGTTCAGATAGGTAAAATGGGTGTAAAGTTAATAATATTGTCTATTTTGTATCCAGTGAATTAAATTCCAGGCCGTGAACAGTGCACCATGTGACTACTCCATATTCAGGATACATACAACCACTAGGTGGTGCTGGAAAAAGAACCTGCATTTGACTCTGGAATTCAATTTATTCAAAAAAACTTAAGTTGTTCAGTTGTTATTCATTCTTACAAATAAAGCAGGCATTCAACATGTAAAACTTATTCAGCACTTTCCCGAAAAATGTGTGTTCAAATGTGTTAACTTTGACCTTGTAATATAATTCGTTCCCAGTCCACCAATGCCTCAAATTTAAAGTTCTCATTCACATGTTCAAATATCCTCCATGGCCTCTCCCTTCCCTATCTCTGTAACCTCCTCCAGCCCTACAACCCTCTGAGAACTCAGCTTTCCTCCAACTCTGATCTCTTACACATCTCCCCCTCCCTCCGCCCCACCATTGGTGGACGTGCCTTCAGCTGTATTGGCACAAAGCTCTGCAATTTCCTCCCTAAACCTCTCCGCCTCTCTCTCCTAATTTAAGCCCCTCACAAAACGCTACCTCTTTGACCAAGCCTAGTCCCCCCTCCTAATATCTCCTTCTTTGGCTCAGTGTCAAATTTTGTCTGATAACACTCCTGAAACGCACTGAGATGTTTTACTACGTTAAAGGCGCTATATAAATGCAAGTTATTGTTGTACAGGTTGAGAGTCCAAAATCCGGAGTTCCGGAATCCGGAATCCGGACTCCGGGACGATTGGTGGCAGGGTTGTCCGGAATCCGTAAAAAGTTCCGGAATCCGGACACCCTGTCAAACCGTTTCTGCCGCCAGCCGGGCCCAGTGAAAAGTCAAAAAATGAAATCCAACTACTGTACAGTGACAAAAATTGCAAGAGTAAAAACGCCAAATTTGAAGATGGTAGCAAAAGATACAGGCCGGGAAGCTCACATTAAGTACAGTTACAGAGTACTGCGTTGCAAAAACAAGAGAGGGAGGCTTACCATGCGTTGCGAAGAAGCGAGGCCTACAAGGCCTGCGAGGAGAAGAACGAGAAGGTGATGTCCAAAAACCGGAAATATCACAACCTGGGCCCAGGCATTTCCGGACTCGGAACGTGTTTCTGATGTCCGAAGTCCGGAAACGCCCGAGCCCAGGTTGCGATATTTCCGGACTTCGGACATCAGAAACACGTTCCGAAGTCCGGAAAAACACGAAAACCGGCTCGGCCTCGGTCCCAAGGTTGCCGGATTCAGGACGCTCAACCTGTACTTGCTCTACAAAAGTGAGGACAAAGTGGATTGTATATGGTGTGTGGAAGGAGTAGGCCGAACACCTTAGATGGCCCTTTCTTGTTCCATGTTTCTTAAGGTTTTAAAGATTGTCTCAGTTTCTCCAGGACCAACTTTGTTATGTGGACAGATCTCTAGATATGAACTTGATACTGCTGTGATTCCAGGGTCAGCAGGGTGTAAATGCAGTGGCACCAAGCTGCATGTTCGTTAAGGAGGGCTGAACTGTTATGGAGAGAGAGAGAGGATGTCGGCCAGCACGGAGGAGCTGAATCAATCGGAGTGCAGCCGGACGCAAGAGTGATCCTAAATTGATCATTGGTACACGTTATCAGCCCCTATAGTCAGAACCTTGACAAGCTGACGCACTTTGTGCACAAATTAGAAGGGCTGCAGAACAAGGTCGTGTCTGTATTATGGGGAATTTCAATTGGCCAGTCGTTAACTGGTCTGAAAGGGTTGCTCAAGTCAACAAAGGAGGCAGAGATGAAGAGGTCGATTTTAACTCCCGGGCGGGAACACGGCCTAGTGAGTGGCCATCTGGTCCGAGAGTGGCAGTGAGGAGGCCCTCCTGATTCTAATGGCTGGGCCTCATTGGCATCTTCCAGGACGGACTCCCGCCCGAACGCCAGGAAAGGAGTGGCCAGAAAACATGACACTGTGCTCTGCTCCCAGATCCCTGCCAACCAGAAGATCCAAAGGAGTCCCAGGGCAGGACAAATAATTGCACGTTAGTGCCATCTTTAATAATTGTAACAGCCCCCCCCAGGATCTTCAGGTCAAATCAGGAACCCCTAGGTGTTGATCTCCACCGGCAGCTAGAAGTTCCTGATGTCCAAGACCCCAGACCCGGCTGTCGGCCTGCAGTGTACTTCATTTTTCTGCCTATTCACTGGCGTGGGCTGTGCCAAGGGGTGGGCCTGGACCATGGGTTGCCCCAGGCCATGTAAGTGGTCCGGGAGAGGAAACTCCAGTAATCCTGAGGCGTGGACAAGGGCAGCACCCTTTGGATGCACTGTTCCTGTCTGGCACCAGGGTGGCGGTCAAGAAAATCTTCCCTCATTTGCTTTCATGAAGGAGGACTTGAAAGAAAGTCTCGCATTTATACAGCGCCTTTCACGACCTCAGACGTCCCAAAGCGTTTTACAGCCAATGAAGTGCTTTTGAAGTGTTGTCACTGTTGTAATATAGGAAACGTGGCAAACAATGTGCGCACAGCAAGCTCCCACAAACAACAATGTCATAATGATCAGATAGTCTGATTTAGTGATGTTGGTTCATGACAGGAGCCAGTCCAAGGGCCGGATATTCAGAGGGCTTGTAATGTTACTGATCAATTGCTACCAATCTATTGCAATCAAGATATTAGATAAGACCACCCCAGACATTTTAATGTAACACCAAGGTCAACTTTTAGTGTTGGTGAACTCAAAGCGCCAGCATAGTTAACTATTTAGAAGTGAATCCAATGAACTTAAGAAAAATTGCATATTCTGATATTTCAAAACCTTTCCTTGTGATACTGTGACAGGATTTTGTCACTGACAGAATAAATCCAATATGATTAATGGTTTTCAAATTTATAATAAAAGTTATTATAACAACCTTACTGATGCAATACATTGTAGCATGAAGCAATAGGAAGGAATTTCCCAACATTGGTTCAAACTCCAACATGTGCAGCAAATCTTTTTGCATTACCTTGTATTATTGCAGTGTTCTGACTAGACACTCGGGAAAAGTTTGCAGTTGTTATATTTTGTGGAGAAAATAATTGATATGGTCCGACTTGCTCAAGTTAAGCTGCCTTCCACAATAAAAGTAGGACTCAAAGGATAAAGCAGAGCTATGTTTGGCATAGGAACTCAGGAAGGAAGCATAGGAACAGGAGGAGGCCATTCAGCCCCTCGAGCCTGTTCCGCCATTCAGTTAGACCATGATCTGTATCTTAGCTCCATCTACCCGCCTTGATTCCGTAACCCTTAATACCCTTGCCTAACAAAAAATCTATCAATCGCAGTTTTTAAATTTTCAGTTGACACCCACCCCCCCACCCCCCAGCCTCAACAGCTTTTTGGGGACGAGAGTTCCAGATTTCCCTTTCTGTGAAAAAGTGCTTCCTGAAGATTCCAAAAACTATATGAGCATGCACACAGATAGGGAACGGGCTGACCTTTTAACCTGGATATAAAATGCAAGTGAGGTATAGGCATACAAGAGTAAAGAAATTAAAAATAAATTGTTTAGACAAATAAGCATATAAAATTCCACAGATCAATAAAATGTGCATTGTAATGAAAACCTAAAGGTGCAATTATCCTCACTACATTAATTAATGAAATAAAATAAATATAATAAAGTGATATTTTTGAGATTATTAAGTTGGTTGGTTTACTTCTATAAAATATAAAAAGGAAATACGGAATAATATGAACATTTAATATTTAGTTTTATTTACTGAATGTATGATGACTGAGTTTTGGAAGGACCCAATCACTTGACGAATCTTGTGAAGGTTGGGCAATGATATGATAACCCTTAAGCCCTCTAAGATCTTGATACCGCCTGTCAAAAGACTCAAAGGAACTCTGAATAGCGATGCCCCAGAGCTATGAGGAGGAAAGTTTCTGGCAACTATTTCTGAGTAGGTTAACTAGAGAGCTCACCCCCTCTTATGACGGCACCCATCCAAATTGTGCAGATGTAATTGCATTATGACACTATGCTCTGGGTGTTACCAGATTGCACAGTATCATGAATATTTTGAGTGGTCTGATGAAGCAGACAAATGCCCTTCTGCAGTGGGTGTCGATGGGGTTTGACAAGCCAATACCTGTCCGCTGTTACTGATGTATATCCTTGCCTTTTTTAAGTAGACTCTCTAGCATGAATTGTGCTATCCAAAGATGGCCCTGTGCAAGGATCCGAAAACTGATGAACAGTACAATATTAAGATCTGGATGCTCAATCCTTTGTTTTCAGGCTGGTATCTAGATATCTTATTTTCAACCACATCATTATGTCCCCATCTCCTCCAAGATGGTGATGGGTTCTTGCCCCAACCTATCTCTGCAATCTCAAGCCCTATAAATTCTTCCATGCCCTCCGGTCCTCAGCGTCCGGCATTGTTTCCATGCTTCTCCTTCATCTCACCAATGGTGGCAGATACTTTAGCTGCCTCACCTCCAACTCTCTAGAAGTCCCTCCATAAACTACCCCACCACCCCCACTTCTCTCTCCACCTTCAAAAGCCTTCAGGTATCAGCTGTGGCTCAGTTGGTAGCACTCTTGCCTCTGAGTCAGAAAGTTGTGGGTTCAAGTCCCACTCCAGAGACTTGAACACAAAAATCTAGGCTGACACTCCAGTGCAGTGCCGAGGGAGTGCTTCACTGTCGGAGGTGCCGTCTTTCAGATGAGACGTTAAACCAAGGCGTCTTCCCTCTCAGGTGGACGTAAAAGATATCATGGCACTATTTCAAAGAAGAGCAGGGGAGTTATCCCTGATGTCCTGGCCGATACTTATTCCTCATTAAACAAATTATCTGGTCATTATCACATTGCTGTTTTGTGGGAGCTTGCTGTGCGCAAATTGGCTGCTGCATCTCCTGCATTAAAACAGTGACTTCAAAAGTACTTAATTGGCTGTAAAGTGTTTTGGGATGTCCTGAGGTCATGAAAGGTGCGATATAAATGCTTTCTTTTTTCCTTCTTCTCAAAACCCATCTTACTGTCTAAGTGTTGACCCACAACTCTTAATTCTCACAGCTCTACATCCATTCCCTTATTGGAGACCAGCTGGCCTAACTTTAAAAAAAAAATGTAATTCAAAATTGCTGCAGATACTAAATGATCATAGAAACATAGAAACATAGAAACATAGAAACTAGGAGCAGGAGTAGGCCATTCGGCCCGTCGAGCCTGCTCCACCATTCAATACGATCATGGCTGATCATCCAAATCCAGTACCCTGTCCCTGCTTTCTTCACACAGAATCCCCATCGAGCCTGCACCGACACATATCCCACCCTATCCCCGTAACCCCACGTATTTAATTCCCCTAACATATCCCATCCTATCCCCGTAACCCCACATATTTACTCCCCCCCTAACACTAAGGGTCAATTTATCATAGCCAAATCAACCTAACCCGCACATTTTTGGACTGTGGGAGGAAACCGGAGCACCCGGAGGAAACCCACGCAGACATGTAGAAGGAAGGTTTACTTTTTTAAACAAAACCGATTTATGTTACAAATATGCAGAATTCCTTTAAGGATTCACATTTTTGTAAACGTTCAGTTTGAAGGTAAACCAATTTTCTTTATTTTTTAATCAGGTAAACAAAGGGAAATTCTGTGACTTGGAGAGCACAGTTTTAATTCATTCACATTTTTTGACATCGCATTTGTTGCCACTATTTTTGCAATTAGACCACCTGTTTTCGTCCTGCTTCAGTCAGCAGACGGTCTGAGCAATGGGTTGTCGGTGCAGTTCCCATTTGGCTGACAGGAAGTGGATTTATCGAGGCAAAAAGAGATGACACCTTGAGAAAGAACAGGGGCCTCATGGGGCATGTCATCCAGCAACCAATGGGAGCGTTCGCCAGAAAATAGTAACAGAATTAACGTTAATTAATGTTAAACTTACTGACCCCCACAACATTTGGTTCAAGTGGAATCATGTTCTTGCTGAACTCAATGCTAAGTGAGCCCTGAGTCAGTGGGAATGAACTCTACATTATGGAGTGGTCGCTGGAAAATGAATGTGGATGTCAGTTGGGAACAGATTAGACTCAACTGTAATAAAAACAGAAAATGCTGTAAATACTCAGCAGGTCAGGCAGCATCTGTGGAGAGAGAAGCAGAGTTAACGTTTCAGGTCGATAACCCTTCGTTTGAACCGGAAGATGAGTCGACCTGCATTTTTCATCCACCACACTCCCCAGCCATTGGAACCTCCTCTGCTTTGCCAGATTTTCCATGCTTCCCTCCCCCTCTGCCATTTCCCTGTAACCATTCACACTACCTCTGGGTCTTGGTTATCTCTTCCAATTCTCCAATTTTCTCATTATTGCCTCCTTTAGTCTTACATGGTTATCACATCTATCATTTAATCATCTCCCGTCTGCTCCCTAATCATTTTACATACCGTTCTCTTCCTTTCTCTCTCTCCACCCCTTTTCCCTGCCTCTGTTTCTCCTTATAGGAGGCTCGTGTGGAGCAGAAACACTGGCATGGATCAGTTGGCCCAAATGGCCTCTTTCTGTGCTGTAAATGCTATGTAATTATAAGCTGTTTAAATATAACACTTTCCAGTTCTGACGAAGGGTCAAGAGCAACGCGCCTGCTAAGCTGTGCAGCCATTTGGCTGCGCACCTGTTTGGAGGTCCCGCGCTGGCTTGCTCACCGGCTTTTATGTGGGAGAAACTGCGCATGCGTGAAAATTTGAATGGGCTGCGCAGCCACTTAAAGGGACCGTGCACCAAAAAAAAATAAGAGGGAACATTGGTCACGAGGCCTGAAGTGTTGAACCTATCCTCCTTTCTCCGCGGGTGCTGTGTTCCCAGCATTTTCTGTTTTTAAGAGATCAGAGTTGGAGGAGAAACATCTGGAGAAAAAAAAATGGATGAATAACAGAAGATCAAAAGGGTGCTAGTGGAAGAGTGATTTTAAATGAGAGACAGAGCAGTGAGGGAAGGATAGTTTTTCTTAAAGGAAGACAACTACCGCAGTATACTGGAACATCCCATGAGACTTAGCAGGTTCTATGAAAGTCGGCCGTGGTACTGAAACACAGAATAAGGCTGGCACATCAGCTCAGTGCTAATGGAGCGCCACACTTTTAATGAGACGTTAAACCAAGGTGCCGTCTGCCTATCCCAGTGGTCCAAGTATATGTTAAAAATCCCATGGCACTATTTGCAGAGAGTTCTCCCAGACCCCTGGCCAACATTTGTCTCTCAACCAATACTACAAAAAAAAAAACAGTTCATTGAACATTCATCTCATTGCTGTGCTCAAAATGGCTGCAGCATTTACCCACATAATAATAGGAACTGCACAAAGTAATTCATCCCATGTGAGGCACTTTGGGATGTTTATGAGAGTTGTGACAAGGTGCGATATAAAGGCAAGTTCTCTCTTCTTTCCAGCCTTGGTAATCTGAGAAGATCAAGAACTTTGTTGACTTTATCACATGTGTTTTTATTTTTGATTCACTCCAGCTGGTAAAGAAGGTTTATTCTGACACATTCTGCGACGTGACAGTCCGCTGCTCAGTCCTAGAAGGACAAGGGCAGCAGGCGCAAGGGAACACCACCACCTCCAAGTCACACAACATCCTGACTTGGAAGAATATCGCCGATCCTTCATCACCGCTGGGTCAAAATCCTGGAACTCCCTCCCTAACAGCACTGTGGGAGTACCTTCACCACACGGACTGCAGCGGTTCAAGAAGGCAGATCACCACCACCTTCTCAAGCGGAATCAGGGATGGGCAATAAATGTTGGCCTGGCTAGCGATGCCCACATCCCATAAATGAATAAATTAAAAAAATTAAAAATGTATGATTACAGTAACTCTCACAATGATCATGGTGGCGAATAAACCAAGATTAATATCAAATCTGGGCACCAGGTGCCTAATTTTACCCAACATTATGGGCTAGAGAGCATTAGGGAAAAGGTACCATATGGTGGATTTTCCAGTAGTGCAGTAAATCAAGATAATATCACTGAAGGACTAACAAGCAATTTACTGTTTTCATGATTACAATAGCTTCAACTAAAGTTAATTTTCTGTCCTGAATCCAACTTTCCCTTGGGGAATTCGTGAAGATAGTTCGAACAGACTGCAGCATTTTTTGCCGACTCCTTCATGTCGTTACAACAATGAGTGTCCTCCGATCCGAGGCGTTGCCCAGGGACTCCACTTCACAAGCGACTTGTCAACTTCTTTCACACTGCGACATCCTGAAACAATATTTTACGTTTACTTCATGGCTGTGAAATGAGGACACTGCAACGAATTCAGCGTAGTTGACTTCACAATCATCCACCTGAAACGTTAACTCTGTTTCTCTCTCCACCGATGCTGCCCGATGCTGAGTGTTTCCAGCATTTTCGGTTTATATTTCAGATTTCCAGCATCCGCTGTATTTTGCCTTGATATAAAAGGTGTATCATCCCAGTTTTGCTACTTAGAATCATAGGGCTGGATTTTGCCAATGGGGAGCTTTTGGAGGCGGGACTCCCACTTGTCGGGTTTCAGTCCCGCCTCCATCAACTTCTGGCCAACCCACGCTATTTTCCCTTGATTGACCTTGTTAAGCCCGCCCAGCGAGCTTAGCAGGCCAATTAAGGGGAAGCCGGTTACAGAGAACGTCAGCGTATGACGTTTCATCTGTCAAAAATTTTTGACAGATGAATTGTCATCGTTTGACAGCTCTGTGAAGCTGTCAAACACTGACATTCTCTGTAGTTTGATGAGTTCTTGAATTCAAGACCTCATCAAACCTCTTTCTTTAGCAGAAATTAGATGGTTGTTGCATTGGAGAATGAAACGGCCATCTGTCATCTCTACTGCGGAGGTGCAAGACTCTCCGCATACCCACCGATTGAAGCCTGCAGGAAGAAACAAAGGTAAGTACACTTTTTCTAACACTTTCCACTCACCTCACATACTCACCTCTCCACACTTACACCCATCACTCACCTCCACAGCACACTTTTGCACCCCTCCGATCCCCGCAGACCCACTGCTCGCCTCGGTGACCCTGGCGGGATTCGCAACCTTCGGGAAGCCCGCACTTGTGTGGGTAAAATGGGGATAATCCTCTTTATTTGCCTGTTAACTACCTGTTAACAGGCAGTTAAGTGGCTGTAATCCCTTTCCCTTCTCCAAGGAGACGGGACCTGGCGCAGGTCAGCTACCCGCTTCCTGGCAAGATGGCACGGAGGCGGGTTGGGGGCGGGATGGGCACCCGCCCCCAGAGTCTGCCATTTTCCTGGCAGTCTCACCTCCATTCCCGCCTCCCCAGGGCTGGCAAGATCGCGCCCATAGAATCATACAAAACAGAAGGAGGCCATTCAGCCCATTGCGAGAGCTATCCAATTAGTCCCACTCCCCTGCTCTTTCCCCATAGGCCTGTAAGTGTTTCCTTTTCAAGTATATCTCCAATTCCCTTTGGAAAGTTACGATTGAATCTGCTTCCACCACCCTTTCAGGCATTCATACTCTACTTGATTGCAGAGTGTCAATGCTGCTGAAGTGGAACAGTGCTGTGCTTTCATACTCGCAGGATTAGGTAACAGTTTGGCCACAAAAATAAATGTTTGGCTTGATTCGAAGCATACTGAGAGTGTAGAAATTCACAGTTCCATTTAAAAACTGGAAACGCACAGCAGGTCAGTTAGCTCCTGAAAGAGAAAAGTAGGTTAACAATTGGGTGGAACCCTTCACCAGAACGCAGGAAGCAGTTCCAATGGAGGAACTGAGCCTTTCTCTTTTTCAATTGCTAACTGACATGCTGTATATTTGCAGCATTTTCTGCTTTTAATTACAGTTTTGCCACATTTAATGTTTTTCTTTTAATCTCTGCCTTGCCTCGTTATAGCTTACTGTATGTAATGTTGTTAGAAGTTACCAAGAAAATTTAGTACCGAGCGGATTACTTTGGTTTATAGGGACTATCTTCTCCGCTGGGTAAAGCAGAGGAAAGATGGGCGGTGATCTGTGATACCAGAGGGGGAATTTTAACTCCCGGCAGGACGTGCAAGCCGCCCTAGGGGGCCCGGCCAATAATAATGGCCAAGCCTCATTGACATCCCGCCGGCCTGCTGCCTACTTGAAACAGGCGTAAAGAGATCGCTGACCGGCTTCAGGCAGGTGAAGATTGGGAGGTCCGGAGTCAAGGCGAGGGCGGGGGTTGGTCGGTATGATCTCATGGGTGGGAGGTCCCGAGAAAGCAGAGGCCTAGACTTTCCTTGTGGGGCCAGGAGGAACATGCTTTCATACCTTACTCTGCTTCCTCCCTGACAGGTTTTACTGAGCAAGGTGGGGGCCCCCGCTCAGTCCACCATTAGGATGCCCTGTATGTCATGGGGCCCCGATTAGCATA
Organism: Squalus acanthias; assembly: GCA_030390025.1. NCBI lineage: Eukaryota > Metazoa > Chordata > Chondrichthyes > Squaliformes > Squalidae > Squalus > Squalus acanthias. The sequence continues at coordinate 79,737,287 of CM059436.1, read as the reverse complement.
TATTAGTGAGGCTCCCACCTGAATGAAGCAGGCACCTCGACTGCCGGGAAAAACAGTCGAGTTAAACCTGCCGTGGATGGGGAAATGGAACATCAAACACAGTCGCTCAATTTTAACTCCTGTTCCACCTGGTTTCCAGCAGTGGGATGGAGTTATAATTCCCTCTCAGCTCTCGGCCTCACTTTATATTGATCAGAATGTCCTGGAGATCCCCCAAGGTGGTGGTTGGGTGGGGGTGAGCTGCGGGGGGGGAGAGCACTTGCATCTACAGCAGGCACAAGCATGGAAATGACACAGGAGGGACGCAGCATGTCCCCCCTCATTTTCCTGTCTCATCCCTGCGTGGGCACCCATTAGTAAGTGCAATCAGAAGAAGTAAGCCTTAGGCCTTGCACCCAGCCTGGCTCAGATCAGAGGAGCCGCCAAGGGGCCTGGACGATGGTGGATAATGTTCAGGGAAAGCTGAAGGTACAAACAAACTCAGAACATTGTAAAATCTATAGATGTGGAGGCGGAGAGGAAGATCCAACTACGACCTCCACTCCCAACTGCAAAATGGCTCTCTGTGAAATGGGTGGGGAAGAATCCCAGTGGAACCGAGTTCGGCCCCATTTTCCAGCCCCCAGTCCAGAGATCCTCCCGGATTCCACCTGGACCCGGATCAGAACTTCAAGGCTCAATGACCAATGATGTACAGCCCATATGCACATGAATAGTTTTTGTTCCTTTTTTTGCGGGGGATTTTATTTTTTTATTTTCGCACAGCAACACTAGAAGGGACAGCAACAGGGTGCGAGGAAGTAACCCTAGTAACACAGCAACTATTCAGTTCTGTTTAAAAAAATATATATTTCCTAGACAGACTGACACAAATAACTGAAACGGCAACAGTAAAGCAGAGGAGCAACTTAGACATGGAAACATAAAGGAACATTAATCACTGACAAGAGACTCAAGTGAACACATGCAGATATAATTACTACAACAGACGTCGCTGAATTAGAATGGAATAACGGAGTGAACGTGTTGGGAGCTATGACAAACCAAAGCAGACAGTGATGTTGACATGGCTGTTATGGACTGTGGCTGCATCTTAACTGTGGGTACCACGCCCAAGTGAACAATGTCAGCTTGCACACCCAGTAACATGTTAAGACTGCATTCCGGAGCTGTAATACAAGGCACGGCCTTCAATGCTGTCTCAAAGAGACGATCCCATTCTCACCAGCTCAGCTAGCGCCGGAGGGATCCAAAACGTGATGGCGTTTGCAACCACTGTTCACGCCGTACCGTCACAGGCACTCGCCCAATCAGTCATTTCTTTTCCTCACCTACTGCTGGGATTTCATCACCCTGTCTGAAATCAAAATGTAATAACAAGGTATCTGCTTATTTGTACAGAGTGAGGTCATAAGTATGCCCATGCCTTGAGCCCTACACCTCGTCTCAAATTGTGGGTATGGAGGGGGGGGGCGGTGGGGTGGCCATCTGTATAGTTGGGTGGGTCATCAACCCCTGCAAGGTGGCAGCCACCCTGATCCACCAACAGACAGTGGATTGGCCGAAAGCTTCTCTGCTACATGGGCTGAGGCAGGGGCAGAGATGGGTGATTTTACGGAGGTGGAAGTGGGCGGACTTTGTGATGGTGAGGATATGGGGTAGGAAGCTCAGCTCAGGATAAAATAGGACAGTCCGGTTCAGCCTGAGAAAGTGACCAGGGAGGGGAATGGAATTGGTGACTGTGGAATGGAGTTTGTGGTTGTGGGGGGGGGGCGGCGAAAACAATGGCTTTGGTCTTCCCAATGTTTAACTGGAGGAAATGGTGGCTCATCCAGGACTGGATGTTGGACTAGCAGTCTGACAACACAGAGGCAGTGGAGGGGTTGAGAGGGGTGGTGGTGAGGTAGCATTCGACTGATGCTGGATGTCATCAGCGTACATGTGAAACCTGACATCATGTCTTCAGATGATGTCGCCGAGGGGCTGCATGTAGATGATAAATAGGAAGTAGGCCAAGAATAGATCCTTGGGGGACTCCAGAGGTAATGGTGCGGGGGCAGGAAGAGAAGCCATTGCAGGAGATTCTCTGATAGCACATGGTAAGCCAATCCAACAGTGGAGTGCAGGAGAAAATGAAGGTAATGCAGAAGGCACAAAGCCTGATTTAATGTTTATGTTTTGTGCGTCAGACTCATTTGTTCGAGTATTTTAGTATTTAAATTTATCCAGTGACCTGCTGGAATTGCAGCTCTTTAGGGAACTAATTAATTTTTTTTGATAACTAATAGCGCAAGCCCAAAATGGAAAACAGGAAAAAAAACACAGGTCAGCAAGAGTTGTCTATCGTTATTTGTACAAGCAAGCCTAGAACTTTGAGCATTTGCACATCTGGTATGAACAGTGCAATTCAATGCTGCTATTGCCTGCACTCCCAATTTTTAGGGTTCTGAGTTGCCACATTCCAGCACAATGGAGGGTCCTCGCCCGGGCGTGCCACATTCATGAATGACATGTTGGCAGTCATGTTGGACAAAGTGGAGAAAAAAAGGGCTCTCCTCTTTGACACTGAACGGCATGTTCCACTAAAAATGTCTGATGTGACAAAGCTGGCAGTAGATAGGTTACAGGGGTGAATGCTGCCACCAATACCCAGAGAACCTGAATAGAAATGCATAAGAGGACAAATCTGAAGAAGGCTACCAAGGTAAGGATTTATAATAGCGTCCTGTGCCAAGTAAGGCCCTAAGTATACATGGCACGAAGTGTTTCCTCATAACCTGTTACTCTTTACTGTTGCATCAACCAAAGCATTCACACACCCGTACAACCCTCGAAATGCTTACTTTACTATGCTTGGCAATATTGGAATTCTCTACCCCAGAGGGCTGTGGATACTCAGTTGTTGAGTATATTCAAGATAGAGATCGATAGATTTTTGAATATTAAGGGAATCAAGAGATATGGGGATAGTGCGGGAAGGTGGAGTTGAGGTAGAAGATCAGCCATGATCTTATTGAATGGCAGAGCAGGCTCGAAGGGCCAAATAGCCTACTCCTGCTCCTATATCTTATGTTCTTATGTTCTTATTGCAGAATGGCACAAATACAAGCTGCAAATTACAACTGAAACTGTCATCACACTGAAATCTTAAAGAGGCTTCACACAGCGAATCCTTCAAACACAACCGAGCTGCATGATACCTGTTCAGTTAGTGACACAAAGGGTGGGCTTCAGGATGGCCACTTGTCTGCCACTGTATGTGCTGTTTAAACTGAACATCTCAAAGCTACTTAGCTGCTTGCAGGTCAATTTAGCTCATAACAGAAGGGTGCAGACCCAAGCTGGAGGAGGGTCCAGAAATTTTTAGCCCATGTGAAAGGGCAGGGGAGTGGGACTAATTAGATAGCTCTTTCAAAGAGCCGGCACAGGCACGATGGGCCAAATGGCCTCCTTCCGTGCTGTATCATTCTATGATTCTATGACTGCCTTTGGAATGGTCATTCTGGACCGAGTGGCTATGAACAGCATAGAGGGAGTGGGGAATACTGAAGCTATGGGTCTCCCCCAAGATTAGGGCTAATACCATGCTGTTCTTATCATGTCTACCTATTCCCTCATAAATCAGTAAAAACTCAACCATAAAACCATAACACACAGTGTACTGCAACGCAAGTACAGTTTGAAGGTGTCTTTTACAGCCAGCATTATATGTTCCTCTCCTGTTTTTTTTTACGAGCCTGGATAAAATAGCCTGTCAACACTGGCAGTGGTCCGAGAGCGCCAGCACCTCACAGTGCCCATCGCCATTCATGAGCAGCAGCACATCCTGAAGGGTTTAGATTGTGATCTCCAGCAAGTGGTGGTAGCAGCGCAGAAACTAGGGCTTGGACTGAAAGGAGTTTGAGGCAGCGCTTCACAAATCTCATTGCTGCCCTCAAGTCTGTTCCTACATAGATCAACAAGGATTACTCAGACTAAAGCAGTGGCAGGATGTAGCACATCACTCCCTTACCAACTTCAAAGAAGCAATCCTGACGATCTTAGGTTGGCAGAATAATGCCGAGGTTAGAAGGGTTAAATTATGAGGACAGGTTGTATAGACTAGGCTTGTATTGCCTCGAGTATAGAAGATTAAGGGGTGATCTAATTGAGGTGTTTAAGATCACTAAAGGATTTGATAGGATGGAAAGAGAGAAACTATTTCCTGGCTGAACTTGTTCTTACATTGAACAACTTCTCCTTTGACTTCACCCACTTCCTCCAAATTAAAGGTGTTGCTATGGGAACCCTCATGGGTCCTAGCTATGCCTGCCTTTTTGTGGGATATGTGGAACATTCTTTGTTCCAGTCCTACTCAGGTCCCCTCCCTCACCTCTTTTTCCAGTACATTGATGACTGTATCGGTGCCGTTTCCTGCTCTCGCCCTGAACTAGAAAATTTCATTCATTTTGCTTCCAATTTCCACCCTTCCCTCACCTTCACATGGTACAGTACATCTCCGACTCTTTCCTTCGCTTCCTCAACTTTTCTGTCTCCATTTCTGGGGATAGGCTATTGACAAACATTCACTATAAGCCCACTGACTCCCACAGCTACCTGGACTACACTTCCTCCCACCCCGCTTCCTGTAAGGACTCTATTCCATTCTTCCAGTTTCTCCGTCTCCGCCGCATCTGCTCTGACGATGCCACCTTCCATATTAGTGCTTCCGCTATGTCTTCCTTTTTCCTCAACCGAGGATTCCCCTCTACAGTGGTTGACACGGCCCTCGACCGCGTCCGTTCTATCTCCCGCACTTCTGCCCTCACCCCTGCCCCTCCCTCCCAAAACCACGATAGGGTTCCCCTTGTCCTCACCTTTCACCCCACCAGCCTCCACATTCAACGGATCATCCTCCACCATTTCTGCCACCTTCAGCGTGATCCCACCACCAAACACCCTCCCCTCCCCTTTCAGCATTCCGAAGGGACCGCTCCCTCCGCAACACCCTGGTCCACTCCTCTGTCACCCCCAACACCCCTTCCCCTTCCTACGGCACCTTCCCGTGCAAGCGTAGGAGATGCAACACCTGCCATTTTACTTCCTCCCTTCCCACTGTCCAGGGCTCCAAGCACTCCTTCCAAGTGAAACAGCGATTTACTTGTACTTCTTGCAATTTAGTATACTGTATTCGCTGCTCACGATGCGGTCTCCTCTATACTGGGGAGACCAAACACAGATTGGGTGACTGCTTTGCGGAACACTTCCGTTCAGTCCGTAAGGGTGACCTTGAGCTTCCGGTCGCCTGTCACTTAAATTCTTCACTCCACTCCCACTCTGACCTCTCCGTCCTCGGCCTCTTTTACACTGTTCCAACAAAGCTCAATGTAAGCTCGAGGAACAGCACCTCATCTTTCGATTAGGCACTTTACAGCCTTCTGGACTCAACACCGAGTTCAACAATTTCAGACCATAACCTCTGCCCCTATTTTTTCACATGGCAGCTGTTGATGATTCTGCCATTCCCATTTACACCTGATCTAGAGTCATCTTTTGTTTCTTAACTTGTCCCATTACCATCTCCTTTTGCCTTGCACTATCATCCCTTTTGTCTTTTAATCTCTCCTGCCTTCCATCCTATCACAGACCTTCCCTTTTGTTCTTTCCTCCCCTCCTCCCTTTCCCTGCCCCACACTTGCTTAAAAATCTGTTACATCTCTAACTTTTTCCAGTTCTGACGAAGGATCATCGACCTGAAACGTTAACTTTGTTTTTCTCTCTCCACGGATGCTGCCTGACCTGCTGAGTGTTTCCAGCATTTTCTGTTGTTATTTTAAACTATTTCCTCTGGTGGGGGAGTCCAGAACAAGGGGGCGTAACCTTTAAATTAGAGCTACAAAGGGTAGTGGAAATCTGGAACTGTCTCCCCCAAAAAGTTGTTGAGGTTAGGTCAATTGAAAATTTCAAAACTGAGATTGAAAAATTTTTGTTCGACAAGGGTATTAAGGGTTACGGAACCAAGGCAGGTAGATGGGGTTAAGATACAGATTAGCTATGATCGAAATGAATGGCAGAACAGGGTCGAGGGTCTGAATGGCCTAACTCATGTTCCTAGGTCCCTTGGTTCCGAGGTCATACATAGTGTAGGTGATGTGCAAGTTGAAAGAGATGACTATGCTTCCGGTTTGTACAATAGTAACCACACAACATAACTATGAACATTTCTCTTAGCAGGTGTGGCCACCGTGAATTATGCCATGTATTGCTTGAATAGCAGAAGTGTCTCTACTAATTAAGAGCACTTACTCATCGTGTGCCCATATCTTGTTACAGAAATCCAGGGACAGCAAAACCGTGCCTCTTGCCAACAAACACAGCACTCCGCATCACCATGACGACTTAAAGCAGGCCCAGCCCACTTACCTCCACACTGGGGGATTTTCATGATTTCAAAAAAGAAACAACAGGGTGAGTCATTTCTGACAGGATCTGGACGGAGCCGAATTGTTCGTTGGAAATGGGCGACAGCCGCTGAATAGATTCGGCCCCTGATAAGCTACTTTGTGATTCTAACCTCACTGCGCCGGCTGTGAAATGAAGGTGACTCCACGAGCCCGAATGGGCGCATCGGTCACTTGTCCGCTCGCAGACCACACTGTAAAATGGAGCGCAGTAGAGTCAACCAGCCAGCCAAACAGAGAGAGTGAGATTATACTGCAACAGTCGAATCAAAACTGGAACACAGATAGCACACTGAAATCGAGAACACAAGAAAGGGGGAATTGATTGACAGGGAAAAAGAGAGAGAGAGAGAGAGATAACTGAAACAGGGAGAAATCAAACTAAAACAGAGAAAGAATGAGAAGGAGGAAACTGAAGCACAGACAGGGAACAGATTGACAGGATAGTTGGACTATTAATATTGTAGACATTTTCACCCTCCAACAGGATATGATTCACAGCGTTATGTAAATATTCTTAATGCCAAGATAATTATTCATATGCTACTAACCTGCAAGAGCCAATGCTAACTTGAATTCTTCCTTCAGCATCTGTAGGACATCATGAACTCCTTGTTCCCCCTATTGTTTCAAGAAAAAGCGTGATTTAAAAACTGACATTATTTATGGTAAGACAGGTAGGCCCCAAAATGTCTCCGCTTCTCTGGAGGAATTCTACCAGCCAGAAATCCAGGAATGGGAAAGAACTTGGGGTGAAATCCGGTTCCACCGACAATCCACTCCTTTCTGGCCCCAATTTAAAATTCCAACCGGAGGAGATGGCCCCTTTGTCCGGGAGGCAGACAAATCGATTTCCATGAGTAAATCGGCAGCTAAAGGATGGATCGTGTCTACTCCAAAACTTTGTTCTTCAATCAGTTTGAGCAGAATAACCCACCCTCTTTCACCTGCTGGAGTGGCTAAGTGCCCTCCAAATGTCCAGATTCACCACAGGGCAAGATGCCCAGGGAGCACTGAAAATGGCACAGGCCCCCACCCATGTTAAGCGAACGGCCCTATCGCCCGCGATTTAGGACCGGGGTCAGTGACGGGGCAGAGTGGCGGGGTGGAAGCCCTCCAGCAGCACAGCAGCCCTGCCAGGGATGTCCTAGGTTTTAACCATTTCCTCTTTACCTGGTATGCCAAGCCCCAGAGAACTGGTCTTCCCAAAAACACAGCCTTGGCGCCCAGAGCGAGAGCTTTCAGCACATCGGTACCCTTCCGCACTCCACCGTCCAAGAAGACTTCAACCTTCCCTTCGACAGCTTCAGTGATCTCAGCAAGGGCATCAATCTGAGAGATGATAGAGGCAAGCAAGAAATAGAGTGTATCTTTTCATTCTTGAACTGTGAATTTTGCACTTTTTACGGTAAGCCATGTCAGCCATGGCTCAGTGGATAGCACTCTCGCCTCTGAGCCAGAGAGTCTGCTCCAGAGACTTCAGCACATAAATCTTGGCTGGCACTCCAGTGACGGAGTGCTGCACTGTTGGAGGTTCCGTCTTTCAGATGAGATGTTTCCCTGTCTGCTCTCTCAGGTGGACGTAAAAGATCCCAAGACACTATTTAGAAGAAGAGCAGGGGAGTTATCCCCGGTGTCCTGGTCAATCAACATCACCAAAAAAAACAGATTATCTGGTCATTATCACATTGCTGTTTGTGGGAGCTTGCTGTGCGCAGATTGGCTGCCGCGTTTCCTACATTACAACAGTGACTACACTCCAAAAGTCATTAATTGGCTGTAAAGCGCTTTGGGACATCCTGAGGTCGTGAAAGGTGCTGTAGAAATGCAAGTTTTTCTTTCATTCTTTCTAAGCAATATTAGTGCTTAAGAATAGACAGCATTCCATTTTAGATACCCAGGAGATCCTTTTCAGCTTTAATGCTTGAGCAGTAATATGGCAGAGCAAATCAGCCACCTGTTCTAGAACTATAACAATCCACTCCGCCACAGTACTATTAAGCACCCCTGGGTCAGATATAGCGTGATTCTGCATAGGTAAAGCTCATTCTAATTTCCCCCAACTACCTGCTTCAGCCCCAACCTCCCCTACTGCACCAACGTGGCAATTCTGTTTCTCACATCAGCAATCCAGTGATCGCTTTAAGTGAGATTGCCAATTTAGTGTCAAACCAGGGGCAGATTTACATTACCGATCTGTGCCTACTAGGAACTGAATGGAGACTGGCCAAATGTAGTTCACACAGGATCCTTACAGCCAGCAAAGGGAAGAAACTTCAATTTGAGAAAAAAACATTATAGCATCAGTTACTATTCAATGTAGACCCATAAGAATTGTGGGTGAACTGAAAGGCCTTTTATTATAGACACTGGCTCCAAACATCCATGTGTCATTCTCTTGGAAGTTATGCCAGGATCACACCTGCTGATGCCCTCAGCACTGGCCCACCAGAGATTGCAGGATCAATGAGAGAGCGCCTAATTTGCATGGGGCATTGACATCTAATGTCACTGCGGGCAATTGCCTTATGCAGGTAAAAAATCTGGTCTCTGCCAGCCATGGGGGCTGCAACAGAATATCACAACATGGAACACAATGTCATGTAAACTCCATTTGAGGCAGTGTCTTGAGGCAGCACTCTAGTGTTCCTCTTCTGTTAACCCCCAAAATTAAGAAAGACTTGCATTTATATAGCACCTGTCACGACCTCAGGACATCCCAAAGTGCTTTACAGCCAATGAAGTACTTTTTGAAATGTAGCCACTGCTGTAATGTAGGGAAACGTGGCAGCTAATTTGTGCACAGCAAGGTCCCGCAAACAGCAATGAAGCAATGAGCAGATAATCTGTTTTTTTAGTGATGTTGCTTGAGGGATAAATATTGGGCAGGGCTCCAGGAAGAACTCCCCTGCTCTTCTTTGAAATAATGTCGCGGGATCTTTTCCACCCACCTGAGAGGGCAGACGGGCCCTCGGTTTAACGTCTCATCCAAAAGAACTAGCTACAGCCTCCAGCACTCCGAGTCATTCACGTCACCAGTCGCAAGCCTCAGGACAGGCCCATGCACCCCAGGAGGGAGCACTGACGAAAGAGTGGGCACGGATGGGGAGCATCAATCAAGGTGACCATGGAGAAGCAGGAACCTGTTGGCCAACTTCTGCTCTTCCTTACCTGCCGGAGCCAAAGATTTGAACCCCCATTTGGCCTACACGTAAAAGATTGCTGCTATTTGAGCACAAAATGCTTCTGTAGTCATTTGAGTGTACACAAGGCCCCATGTAAGGTCCGACGGTGACTGTGGAGGGGTCTACTACCCGAATGTGTACAGTCATGCATGTCGACTTAACAGACTAGAGTCCAGCATGGTGTGTGTTGCAATTCCAGGGCCATCTGTTGCGAAGCCTGAGTGACAGAGGTCCGAAACCCAGTTGGAGTATCCTTCGAATGCTCAGATTACAGCTACAGATGTCTAGGGCTCCAACATACGACGGACTCTTTTGTCTGGCTTCAACATGCTGGGGGAATCGGATGGAGCGAGCCTTCAGTCAAGGCTCCACAACCCTCACTGCTGCCCTCAGGTCTGCATCCACCCAGCTGGGTGGACATGACAAGAGAGAGTTCACCAGCAGGCACATGGGTCAGGTAGACATAGATGAAGGAGTTGTCTCTAGGGGCAGTGTCACGATCCAACCCGCCCCCACCTGCCCATCACCAGCCCCCCCCACCCCAACCCCTGCACAAATGATACAGGATGTGCCAGAAAGGAGGCAGAACCCAGGCAGCCATGACAACATCTACCATGGTTCAAAGAGTCGCAGGCCCAGCTTACAACCAAGTATAATGAATTAACGGGCCACCTCCATTCCCAACAGCTCCCATTCACATCCAGCAGCCAGACACCTCGCTTGCACCTCCTACTGGAGAGGTGCCGAAAGGAATACCGGAATAGATTCAAGAAGATGCGTAACATACACTATCACCAAGAGGAAGACCAGGGGGTAGAAATTAGGTCGCGCCCCATTTGGGGCGCTAACCTCGCCGGGGCGCGACTTTTAGCGCCCCGAAAAAATTAGCGGCCCCGCGCCGGAACTTCAGTGGTTGCGCCCCAAGAGGGAAGCGGGGCGCCACTGGAAGCACCCCGCATCCCTCTTGGGGCGCTGCGAGTGAATATCCTGGCGCTACGTGCCGCAGCGCCACGCGCTGCGGCACGTCGCGCCGCGGTATTGCAGGCCTTCCTCCCCTTCTTAAAGGGGAGGGACCCTGCGCAGCGCGAACCGGGGCCCAGCTGGGCTCCCAGGGATCGGGAGTGCCGGCAAAAGAGCCCGGCACTCAAGAGAAGTGCCGGGCTCTTGGAGCGCAGCCGGCACTTCACGGTGGGGGGGCTTCACGGGGGCCGGGGACAGCAACGGGGGCAGGTGCTGGCAGGCGGCCAGCAACAAAAATGGCCGCCTGCCACCTCCCCTTTAAATATCGCCGCCCCGGCCGCACGTACGCCTCCCTGAACCCGTCGGACATAGCGTCTGGCGGTAAGTCAGGGGGCGCGACTGAAGATCACGGCCGGGGCGCGAGCGGGGTGCTGCGCACGGCGATGACGTCATCGCCGGCGGCGCAGCGCCACAGGGCGCTACCGGCTGCCGCCGCCGCTAACCTCCCACTAAATTTTTCGGGAGGCGTGGGCGGCGCTGCGCCCGGGCGTTAGCTGCTTTACGCCCCATTAGCGCCCTCTTAAGGCGCTAACGGGAGGCGCAAGCAGCTGAATTTTTCCCCCCAGGAATTTAAAAAAAAACTTCAAGCATTCACGAGATTCTCACCTTTGCCATTTTAACAGAGGTGTTAAAGCATCTAAACTAAATGGGCTAATGCCTCCATTAAAATACCAGAGAGAGGAATTTCAGACAAAAGCACTGAGCCTTCATATGTTGCCATTTCCTACATTACTACACTTCAAAAAGTATTTCATTGGCTGTAAAGCACTTTGGGATGTCCGGTGGTCATGAAAGGCGCTATATAAATGCAAGTCTTTCTTTCTTTCTGATGTCACTGTGTCATTTGGGGGGGGCTGGGACACAAACACTGATAGAATGTTACTGCACACGAACAGGCCATTTGGCCCATCGAGTTTGTTCTGCTGTATGCAATGCTGAAGCATGGCAGATGCAATATAACGTGGATAAATGCGAGGTTATCCACTTTGGTGTCAAAAACAGAAAGGCAGACTATTATCTGAATGGCAATAGATTGGGAAAAGGGGAAGTGCAACGAGACCTGGGTGTCCTTGTGCACCAGTCGCTGAAGGTAAGCATGCAGGTGCAGCAGGCGGTGAAGAAGGCAAATGGTATGTTGGCCTTCATAGCGAAAGGGTTTGAGTATAGGAACAGGGATGTCCTGCTGCAGTTGTACAGGGCCTTGGTGAGACCACACCTTGAGTACTGTGTGCAGTTTTGGTCGCCTTATCTGAGGAAGGATGTTCTTGCCATGGAAGGAGTTCAGCGAAGATTCACAAGGCTGATACCTGGGATGGCAGAAATGACATATGAGGAGAGATTGGGTCGATTGGGCTTATACTCGCTGGAGTATAGAAGAATGAGAGGGGATCTCATCGAAACATATAAAATTCTGACAGGTCTGGACAAACTAGATGCAGGAAGAATGTTCCCGATGGTTGGAGAGTCCAGAACCAGGGGTCATAATCTAAGGATAAGGGGTAAGCCATTTAGGACAGAAATGAGGAAGAATTTCTTCACCCAGAGAGTGGTGAACCTGTGGAATTCTCTACCACAGAAGGTAGTTGAGGCCAAGTCATTAAATATATTCAAGAATGAGTTAGATATATTTCTTAAAGCTAAAGGTATCAAGGGATATGGGGAGAAGGCAGGTACAGGGTACTGAGTTTGGATGATCAGCCATGATCTCATCGAATGGCGGAGCAGGCTCGAGGGGCCGAATGGCCTACTCCTGCTCCTATCTTCTATGTTTCTATGTTTCTATGTTTTTCTCCACATGAGCGATGGACCTGGATTTTCGGCTTGGCCCCATTTCGACACTGGGATAATCCCCATTTACACTAAAAAACAGGTTAATGCTGACACTAAAATAAATGCAAACCAGATAATACAGACAGCCTCGTCTAATCCGACTCTCCTGCTCACTTCTCCGTACCCTACTTCACAAGGGTCACCTTACAACTTCACACCCTCCCCCCATCCAAATCAGGGGCCTTCGCCCACCCCAGGTGCCTACTGGATACTCGAGTACACATAGTGCATGATTTCCAACCATCTAAATGAATGATCAGAGAAAAACGTGCGCAGTACGCACCTGATTCTCCGATATGCACTTGCAGCGGCCGAGGTTTCTGACCAGGACTGCAAGTGGACTCTTCTTCAACAATGGTTTGTGGCAGAGAATTCGACATTCTAACATCCCTCAAAGAAGAGTTTCTTTTTTTTTCTAACCTCCCCTTTAATCCTTTTTTGCCATTCTGTTAAACTTATGCCCTCTCAATACCGCCTCTCCAACCAGTGAGACCAGCCATCACCTTATCGAACCTGTTCATCATTTTGAAGACCTCTATTGGGTCACCCTTTAGCCTTCTCAGCTTGCAGGAAGAAGCCCCAATTTCTGTAACCCCCCCCCGCCCCAACCTCAGACCCGGTAACACCCTAGAAAATCTCCACTGGATCCATCCCATTGCTTTTCATCCCCTTACCGACTTTTTCAAATAGGCTAATGTGGCTGTGCACAGGAAGTCATCTTTGTAAACATTTCCTATAATAAGAATTACATAGAATTTACAGCACAGAAACAGGCCATTCGACCCAACTGGCCTGTGCCGGTGTTTATGCGCCACACGAGCCTCCTCCCACCCTACATCATCTAACACTATCGGTATTTTTCTTCAAAAATGTTTTAAGTTAATCAAGAAGAGTAAATGGCCCAAGGAATATAGCCAGGTATAAAATAGGGGATGTCTGACAATAAGGCCTGTTTCATTGACTATATAATGATTGAATGCCGCACATTTGAACTTGATAAAGGACAGTTAGGCTCTCTAGAGGATGTACTGACATGATAACCTAACAAGTGACAGTAGTCAGCTAATCATCCCTTTCAGCATGTGCTCATAATGCACTCACATCATCGAGCTGTTACTCGACTACAGGCAGGGATTTTTGAAAGCTGCAAAGGACTAAAAATTACAAGACACTTGCTCAAACAATTAGAGGAAGCAGATCTGGTGATGTCATTTGATGACACGGCATCAGCCGGTTTCCTTAAAGGGACCATGTCCAACTTTCTTTTGACATTTGTGCTGTCAGTGTTCTACAGCATTGAGGTGCTGCAAACACTGACCATCACTGCACAGAGGTGCACGGCTGCACCCAGGCTCTCCCATGACTCCCTCCATATGCTTATGGAGGGAATCACAGTATGCAGGGAGGTTCTCTTCCTTTCCAATGGGTGGAACAGACCGCCCCAGGAGATCAACACAGCCTGTTTGCACATTGCACAGGAGGGCACAAGCAGGGATGTCGTCAGGAGGACCTGGGTGCAGTGCCGCAAATGTTTCAATGATCTCAGTAGATCACGAAATGTTAGTACAAAGCCACACTCAACCTCATCCTGCTGTGCCTCTCATCACATCCCCATCACTCTGCCTTCCCTACCCTACTCCTGCACATCCTTACTCACACCAACTTACCTTGCACCTCCACCCATCCCTCTCTCTCTATCTACATTATCACATCCTCATCTCACTAGCCACCCCTCACACTCACCCTCATCCCAGTCCAATCATACCAACTAACAATACACAAGGGTAGGCACTTGGGTGTTTTATGCAATGTTCATTTAAAGTTTCTGTTAATGTGGTGTTAAACATTGAAACCTTTATTTTCAACACTTTGCGTTCTTGGACAAATTTGTGTGCACCTTTGGAAGTGGTTTAGTGAGTTGCAGGGAATGGTGAGACATAACGATACCCCCCGCAATGGTGATGAGTGTGAAAGGAATGGCTTGGACATTGTAGGGATGCTTTATGGTGTTGGTGTGGGGTGGTGCCAACCTGGTCCATCATGTGGCAGCCAGGGTGTACAGCGTCAAGTGAAGTAAATCTGGCCATGCTGAGGCCATCCCTGGCCTCCCGGACAGCAATGTGGTTGGGTGCTGATGCCCTTTGTCCTGTGCAGCATCAGGTGATTGCAGAGAAGGTTGGTGGTGTTGTTGTTGGTTTTGCTGGTGTGCCTGGTGCTGCTGGTGTTGGGGCTGATCGTGGTGGGATTCTGAGGACCAAGGTGAGACAGTATAAAGGGCACCCATGCTGATGGAATAGATGGCAGGTGAAGTAGAGATGACAGAAGCGATCTGTCAATGGTGAGAGAGGTAATGAGGTCAGACTGGATGGAGACTTGTGTAAAGACTTGCAGCATGGTGAATCTGTTGTGGCAATGCAGTGAGGAACAGCTTGTGGCTGAGGGAAGATATCTCTGTAAGGTGGGAGCTTTTACTTTACATTTGAAGCTGTCAACTCAACAGCTGATTCAATGGCCACTGAACTCCCGCCTCAGCTTGACAGACGTGGTCCACGACTAGCATGGACCCCATGGGCGAGCTGTCAAATGCAGAAGGTGAGTTGAAATTCATTCTTAAGTGGCTCTAAACAAACTTCTAATTACCTGAATTGGGTCCCCCGCTGTGAATCCGCCACTGTGTGTCAGGTCTGCTCAGCACCGACAGACCTGACATCGGGGAAAGGCGCGAGGCGGTGGGTTGACAGCGGGGTCCCGACCCGCTGGGGAAAAAAAAAACACTTTCCCACCGACCTGCCCCTGATCGCACCCCCTGACCCCCCACAAAATCCAGCCCAATGTTTCAGGTCGATGACCTTTCATCAGAAGTAATGAATGTGCTCAGAACTAATAAATATATGTTTATTAAAATAGTGTGATCACTCGCAACGCTTACTAGTTTCTTACAAACTTTTATATTTTAAAGACTGAGTTTTAAAACTGGGTATTGGGCTTTCCTGGTGCTCTAAGGACATAATCAGAGAACCAGTGACCGTCAGCACTATAATTGCTTTTTAAAGTGCAGCAGATGTGGACCATAGGGATGTTAGAACGGAGGAATAGTGCTCGGACCTGGCAAGTGGCACTTGCTAGAAATGACAATCCCTCGTTTGAATTTGAAAATGCGGCCTATTGTAATGTAAGGTGATGTTAAGTTCAACACACTTCCATAATGGGGTCGCAGTATGTTACCCGCATTGAATCTTAAATTGACAGTTCTCAATGATGTGAGCACATTGTATCACCTTCACACAGCACTTTTCTACCGGTCTAAACCTTTAGTTCAAATCAGTACAAGAATACCTGAAGGGGAAAGAATTGCAGGGCTATGGGGAAAGGGCTGAGGAGTAGGTCTAATTGGATTGTTCTTTCAAAGAGCCAGCACAGGCATGACGGGCCAAATGGCCTCCTTCTGCCCTGTATCATTCTACGATTCTACAAAGAACCTTCTGAACCTACATTAATATCAATCTGTAGAAAAGCACCTTTTCTGAGGGCACTAAGGCGTTCAGGCCTTCATGAGATTTTGGAAATCAGGAACTTAACAAATTAACTAAAACTTCAAAAGCTGCAGTGCCAAACTAATGAAAACACTAAGGTATCGTGCTTTAAATTCACTCTGTGCCCCCTTAACCCAGCAGACACGACCTCTACATTCATGCATTACAGCCATAGCAGCTAACACAGCTAATTTGCCTGCAGTGCTTTGTTACCATAATGTTTTAGTCAGTTTAATCATGTGATGAACTGATAACACTGGGTTAGAGCCTCAGAATTCCCATGCAATTGAAGAATTCCTACTATCTTCTGCCAGCTGCCGTGGGCTGGCTGTCTGATGGGCCGATTATTGCTGGCTTTTACCCCACTGGGACCTACCATACCATACCATGCTCCAGGCATGTTCATAAAATCAGAGTATAATAGAATGATACAGCACAGAAGGAGGCCATTCAGCCCATCGTGCCTGTGCTGGCTCTTTGGTAGAGCTAGCCAACTAGTCCCACTCCCCCGCTTTTTCCCCATAGCCCTGCACATTTTTTCCATTCAAGTATTTATCCAATTCCCTTTTGAAAGTTACTATTGAATCTGCTTCTACCACCCCTTCAGGTAGTGCCTTCCAGATCATAACAACTCGCTGTGTAAAAAAATGTTTCCTTATGTCACCTCTGGTTCCTTTGCCAATCATCTTAAATCTGTGTTCTCTGATTCCTGACCCTTCTGTCATTGGAAGCAGTTTCTCCTTATTCTCCTCATTACCATCACTGAATCCCCCATCATCAATATCCTGGGGGTGACCGTTGACCAGAATCTTAACTGGACCAGCCACATAAATACTGTGGCCACAAGAGCAGGTCAGAGGCTAGGTATTCTGCAGCGAATGTCTCACCACCTGACTCCCCAAAGCCTTTCCACCATCTACAAGGCACAAGTAAGGAGTGTGATGGAATACGCTCCACTTGCCTGGATGAGTGCAGCACCAACAACACTCAAGAAGCTCGACACCATCCAGGACAAAGCAGCCCACTTGATTGGCACCCCATCCCCCACCTTAAACATTCACTCCCTCCACCACCAGCGTACCGTGGCTGCAGTGTGTACCATCTACAAGATGCACAGCAGCAACTCGCCAAGGCTTCTTCGACAACACCTCCCAAACCCGTGACCTCTACCACCTAGAAGGACAAGGACAGCAGGCACATGGGAACATCATCACCTGCAAGTTCCCCTCCAAGTCACATGCCATCCTGACTTGGAAATATATTGCCATTCCTTCACTGTTACTGGGTCAAAATCCTGTAACTCCCTCCCTAACAGCACTGTGGGAGTATCTTCACCACACAGACGGCAGCGTTTCAAGAAGGCGGCTCACCACCACCTTTTCAATTGGGGATGGGCAATAAATGCTGGCCTTGCCAGCGATGCCCATGTCCCAGGAACGAATAAAAAAAACTTCATGATTTTGAACACCTCTATCAAATCTCCTCTTAACCTTATCTGCTCTAAGTGAACAACCCCAGCTTCTCTAGTCTCTCCACGTAGCTAAAGTCCCTCATCCCTAGTACCATTCTGCTCTCGAGACGCTGGGATCCCAGGGATAGGATGCCAGGTTAGGGGGGTGGGGAGAAGGGAGGGGAGGGAGTTATGGGAGTACTGGGTCAGAGTGACAGGGAAATATAATGCAGAAATCCCTTCTGTGCCTGTTCCAAATGGGACAATTGTGTGGCTGGAACATAGCTATGGTACTCCGCCTGATTGTCATGGAATTCGGAGACTCGAGTCTTGCACACAGTCTTGCACATAGCTTGTGCGCAGCCTCCCAGTGCCCTTTACACTGGTCTGCTGTATTGAGGTACTCCAGAAATCTCAGGTGCATTGTATGCCTCAGGCCTTGGCACCTGATAATACGTTGTACCCGCCATGGGCATTATTGGCCCCTTTGCATTAATGCCCAGAACCCTTACAGGCCCTAACATCAAATGATAGTCACAGCAAAACCCAGAAGCTATTTATTACATATCTGAACAAATGTAAGATATTGGGGGTAGGTGGGGGTTAACTTACAGTTGCTGGTACACAATCCAGTTGCCTTGCTCCGTGATTTGATACAAGTATCCCAGCAATTCCATGCTTAACCGCTTCTCTGGCATCATCGGCTAAGATTACAAAGACCTGGCAGTTAGTAACAGTAGCTAAAATAGTTTCTAGTGAAAATAAAATAACAGCATCTGTACAAACATTCAGGAATGACTGAATAAACTGCGAAAGTGTAAGGTTCTCCAAACCCGTCAGGTCCTGCGAGCCAGACTTGCATCTTTACACTTTCATGGTCCCTTGCTTTTGTTATCCTTCTGCTCCACATTCTGAGTAAGGTCCTGCTTTCTTGACTATAGGTGGTGTGGTTTTGTATCCAGTGTGTCAGTCAGCTTTCCTCTGCACTGTGATACCTCCATTTATCTTAATTAAGAAACCCTTCCACTGAGTGTTTTTGTAAAGATTTAAGTTATTAATATGATTACAGTAATAATCTGTATTTAATTTAATTACTTCACCATGTCAAACTAACATGATTGATTGCTGAATTTGTTAAAGAATAAAATGCCATACTAAGATGAATTATAAGACTCTCTCTACAACACATGCTTGTATCATCAATATCATACTTTCTTTTATTTCCAAAATGTTTTGTTTTTCAAAGTATAAATTATTTCTTTATATTGGCCCTTAATCAGGACCTGCGTCTTTCCTTTTCATTTGCTGGAAAAGACAAAAAGAGTTCTGGGCAATATTTCTTCTTTTGTCAGCTGTGGCTCAGTGGGTAGCACCCTCGCCTCTGAGTCAGAAGGTTGTGGGTTCAAGTCCCACTGCAGAGACTTGGGCACAAAAATCTAGGCTGACACTCCAGTGCAGTGCTGAGGGAGTGCTGCACTGTCAGAGGTGCCGTCTTTCGGATGAGACATTAAACCAAGGCCCCATCTGCTCTCTCAGGTGGATGTAAAAGATCCCATGGCACTATTTCAAAGAAGAGCAGGGGAGTTCTCCCTGGTGTCCTGGCCAATATTTATCCCTCAACCAATATTACTGAAGCAGATTATCTGGTTATTGTCACATTGCTGTTTGTGGGAGCTTGCTGTGTACAAATTGGCTGCCACGTTTCCTACAGTACAACAGTGACTACACTTCAAAAAGTACTTCATTGGCTGTAAAGCGCTTTGGAATGTCCGGTGGTCGTGAAAGGTTCTATATAAATGCAAGTCTTTCTTTTCTTTTTATTCACTGTCACTCACAATCACCTTCAAAGAATAGATTGTATTACTAGAAACGCTTTCATTGGACTCAACAGCCAGTGGGCTGGGAAGGGCAGATTTCACTATTGCACAGTCATCATGCAGACAAATGATTGTTTACTGATGAGAATAAAGCAACAACAACAACTTGAATTTATATAGCGCCTTTAACATAGTAAAACATCCCAAGGCGCTTCATAGGAGTGTTATAAAACAAAATCTGACACTGATCCACATAAGGAGCTATTAGGGCAGATGACCAAGGAGGTAGGTTTTAAGGAGCGTCTTAAAGGAGGAGAGAGAGGTAGAGAGGCGGAGAGGTTTAGGGAGGGAATTCCAGAGCTGAGGACCTTGGCAGCTGAAAGCACGGCTGCCAATGGTGGAGCGATTAAAATCACTTCTGACGAAGGGTCATCGACCTGAAACGTTAACTCTGTTTCTCTCTCCACAGATGCTGCCTGACCTGCTGAGTATTTCCAGCATTTTCTGTTTTTATTTTTAATTAAAATCGGGGATGCTCAAGAGGGCGGAATTAGAGGAGCACAGATATCTCGGAGGGTTGTGGGGCTGGAGGAGATTACAAAGATAGGGAGGGGCGAGGCCATGGAGGGATTTGAAAACAAGGATGAGAATTTTAAATCGAGGCGTTGCTTAACCGGGAGCCAATGTAGGTCAGCGAGCACAGGGGTGATGGGTGAACGGGACTTGGTGCGAGTTAGGCAGCCGAGTTTAAAACACCACAAAAGGTTAAATATGACTTGCAAAATATCATAAATCACTCAACAGTCACTTCCCATAAATCACTTTTAAGGGTTCATTAGGAAAACAGGTAACAAGAGAAGGAAGTTAGGCAGGAAGGAAGTGTGCGTTCATTATGTGTCCCAGCTCACCAGCGACTTCCTTTGCCAGGAGGCAAAGCTAAGTGCTCGAATTGAACTTGCTGCGCTACACCTGAAGGAAAGAGTGTCTTTGGACAAGTTACTTACTTCGCAAGATGCCTTTGAGAACAATGGGCAGTTTGGTCAGCTGCCTCAGCCAGTCAATGTCCTCCCATTTTATCGAGGGGTCAATAGCATTAGCTGTGTATACGGCCAGCCCACTGTCCTCTCCATAGTCCTTTTTGGAAAATGCCAAATCGTGAGTCTCGAAGTTTGCCATCCTGAAAATAAACAGTTCACATCATGAAGCTTGACTT
This sequence comes from Squalus acanthias, assembly GCA_030390025.1. NCBI lineage: Eukaryota > Metazoa > Chordata > Chondrichthyes > Squaliformes > Squalidae > Squalus > Squalus acanthias. The sequence continues at coordinate 79,716,799 of CM059436.1, read as the reverse complement.
CATCCATTGATAATCATGCAAATAGATTGATAGATAGAGAGGCAGAGAGGCAGACAGACATTTTGCCCAATGACCCCACTTTGCCATTTTGTTACTTATAAGAAACATAAGAAATAGAAGCTGCAGTAGGCCCTTCGGCCTTTCGAGCCTGCTCCACCATTCAACGGCTTATGGCTGCTCTATTGTGTTAATCCTAGTTCCCTGTCATTTCTCCCTATCCCTTAAACACCCTTACTTCCAAATGATGTATCTCCCTTTTAGACACCTCAATTGATTCAGCCTTCTGATACATTGCACTCCATATCCTTGCAACCGTTATTGTCAGGAAATTATTCTGGATTATTTTTTAACTGGCTTGAGTTGAATCCTAAATTTATGTCCTCTTGTACACAGATGGATATACAGATTGATTGGTCTATAAGGCAAAATATTCCTCCTGCTTTTCGGGTTGTAGCGATGATGCCGGAAGCAGGAAATTGCACTAAAATCCCAAACCACCAGATTTGTGCCGGGTTAGGTCCCAATTCATTTTCCAATAAACAGGACCAGCAACATTAGAAACACCCACCTCAACTGGATGTGTGCCTCATTTTAATATTAACTTAGGGAGGAGTTAGGCTTGCACATCACTTTCCACTGTTCTGGCATCCAGGGGGCCTGACATAAAGAATTCCCAGGGTTGCTAGACGACAGTAAAAAAAAACAGGAAGTCATGGAAAGGAGACAGCAATATAAACGGTAAGTGGATTTTTTGGGAACCCGCTGTCAACCCGCCTCCACGCGAGTCTCCCAGATGTCGAGTCTGTCGGCGCTGAACAGACCCGATGCCAAGCGGTGGGGGAGGCAATTCACATAATTAAATGGGTTGTTCACATCCAATTAACTGCTATTTTAAGCCTACATTTCAATTTTATGTGTTCCCCCATGGGTTACCCGCTGCTCGGGAACACGTCAGCTCAGCATGTCGTGAGTGGATTCAGCATTGAATTATCTCATGACCTGACAGCTGCCAAAGTTGTATAAAAGATCCCATGATACAGCTGTTCACTTTCAAAGCTCAGAAACTGTTGGTTTACTGCATTTGGAAGACATATTGAGCTTTCTGCAGCTTGCAAGTGTTTGGAGCCAACTCTCTATCCAGTGCCACCTCATTGGAACAACCTCGCTCACTATTGACAGATCACTTCTGTCATCTCAACCTCACCTGCCATCTATTCCATCAGCATCGTTGCCCTTGAAAATATCTCACCTTGGTCCTCAGAATCCCACCAAGATCAGCCCCAACACCAGCATCACCGGGCACACCAGCAGCAACAACATCCACACCAGCTTTCTCCGCAATCAACTGATGCGGCACAGGACACAGGGCATCAGCACCCGACCACATTGCTGCCCGGGAGGCCAGGGATGGCCTCACCATGGCTAGATTTACTTCACTTGACGCTGTACACCCTGGATGCCACATGATATGCCAGGTTGGCACCACCCCACACCAACACCATAAAGCATCCCTACAATGCCCAAGCCATTCCTTTCACACTCATGACCATTGCAGGAGGTACTGTTAGACCTCACCATTCACTACAACTCACTAAGCCACTTCCAGAGGTGCACACAAATCTGTCCAAGAACGCAAAGTGCTGAAAATAAAGGATTCAATGTTTGACAGCACATTACCATAAACTTCACATGAACATTGGCTAAATCACCCAAGTGCCTACCCTTGTGTGTTGTTAGTTGGTATGCTTGTAGTAGGATGAGGGTGAGTGTGAGGGGCGGCTAGTGAAATAGGGAAGTGATAATGTAGATAGAGAGGGATGGGTGGAGGTGCAAGGTAAGTTGGTGTGAGTAAAGATGTGCAGGAGTAGGGTAGGGAACATAAGAACATAAGAAATAGGAGCAGGAGAAGGCCATTTGGCCCTTCGAGCCTGCTCTGCCATTCAATAAGATCATGGATGATCTTCTACCTCAAATCCACTTTCCTGCACTATCCCCATATCCCTTCATTCCCTTAATATTCAAAAATCTATCGATCTCTGGCTTGAATATACTCATCGACTGAGCCTCCACAGCCCTCTGGGGTAGAGAATTCCAAAGATTCACCACCCTCTGAGTGAAGAAACTTCTCCTCATCTCAGTACCCTGTCAAGCCCTGTAAGAATTTTGTATGTTTCAATGAGATCACCTCTCATTCTTCTAAACTCCAGAGGATATAGGCCTAGTCTACTCAATATCTCCTCATAGGACATTCCCCCCATCCCAGGAACCAGTCTGGTGAACCTTCGTTGCACTCCCTCTATGGCAAGTATATCCTTCCTTAGGTAAGGAGACCAAAACTGTACACAATTCTCCAGGTGTGGTCTCACCAGGGCCCTATATAATTGCAATAAGATATCTTTACTCTTATACTCAAATCCTCTTGTAATAAAGGCCAACATACTATTTGCTTTCCTAATTGCTTGCTGTACCTGCATGTTAACTTTCAGTGATTTGTGTACAAGGACACCCAGGTTCCTCTGAACACCAACATTTCCCAATCTCTCACCATGTAAAAAATACTCTGCTTTTCTGGAAGGCAGAATGATGTGGATGTGATGAGTGGCACAGCAGGATGAGGTTGAGTGTGGCTTTGCAGTAACGTTTCGTGATCTACTGAGATCATTGAAAGGCTTGTGCCACTGCAACCTGGTCCTCCTGACAACATCCCTGCTTGTGCCCTCCTGTGCAATGTGCAACCAGGCCGTGTTGACCTCCTGGGAGGTTCTTCCACCCACTGGAAGGGAAGAGAACCTCCCTGCGTGCTGTGACTCCCTCCATAAGCATATGGAGGGAGTCATGGGAGAGCCTGGGTGCAGCCATGCACCTCTGTGCAGTGCTTGTCAGTGTTTGTAGCACCTCAATGCTGCAGAACACTGACAGCACAACTGTCAAAATCAATTTGGACATGGCCCCTTCAAGGAAACCGGCTGATGATGCATCATCAAATGACATCATCAAACCCACTTCCTTTTAATTGGCCGGGAACCTCGCAGGGCGGGCTTAACAAGCCCTATTAATGTAAAATCACTTGGAGAGTGCGGGCTGCAGTAGGCAGCGGTCTGGGACCGCGGCCGCAACACCGACCGCCCTGGACCCGCCTCGGTCGGCGAAATCACGGCCCTTGTGTTTTGATCATTCTTTAAGCAAATCATATCCTTAAAGTGATACCACAATGGATTTGGGAAGTTCTAGACAAAAGAACGACAAGGGTAAATTTTTATCAGGAGCGCTAAGAACAAAAATCTACCCAACAATATCTGATCGCATCTCTCAGTAATGTCAAAGAGTTTCACATAAGGAAGAACTTGGATGTCTATAAAGCCTTATGATGTCCTCAGGACGTCCCAAAGTGCTTTGCAACCAATGAATTAGTTTTGAAGTACAGTCACTGTTGTTAAGTAAGCAAATTATGTTGAAATGAGGTTACTCTGGTTATGTAAAACCAAGCTTCTGAAACAGCCAGCAACAGCCTGCATAGTTTCAGACTTGCTCCACTGTCCTGCCAGGAAGGTTTGCTGTATAGCTGATATTTTTTTCTGCTGCACCGCAAACTATCAAGAGATTTCAATTCCTCCTGCTCTCCTGAAAGTGTTGACTCATGGTGGGTATAATTCCACTGGCGCCAACCACCCTTCGATACTTCATCCGTCTTACGGACAAGACATTAAACCGAGGCCTCGTCTTCCCTCTCAGGTGAATGTAAAAGCTCCCATGGCACGATTTCGAAGAAGAGCAGAGGAGTTCTCCCCAGTGTCCTGGGACAATACTTTTCCCTCAACCAACATCACTGAAAATACAGATTATCTGGTTATTGCTCTTTGTGGGAGCTTGCTGTGCACAAATTGGCTGCCGCGTTCCCTACATTACAACAGTGACTACACTTCAAAAAGTACTTCATTGGATGTAAAGTGCTTTGGGGCATCCTGAGATCATGAAAGGCGCTATAGAAATGCAAGTCCTTTTCTTTAAATAGCCGTTCTTTATTTGTAAGCCGAGGCAGTGACTATCAGCAGGCCATGAGGGGCATTACAGCCGCCCCCACTCAGTCTCCACACACACGTGCTCTTTCCAGCAGGAGGCGCTGGACAGTGATCCGGAGCAAAAAACGTTAGCTGATTAGTCCAGATTGAGGCCAACTTTAATAGGCCTGCTACTGCCCCAACTGAGATCAGCTAATTAGATATGGGCCAGGGATCGAACTGAGACCTTCCTGATCTTTCTGTTTTCAGTAGCAGACAGAACAGGACATTTATCCACAGTGCTGTTGGGGAGACCGCCTTTTAATGGCTTAGTGGTAACAATCTCGCCTCTGAGTCAGAAGGTTGCGGGTTCATAGTCCCACTCCAGGAGCTTGAGCACAAAATCTTGGCTGCCACTCCAGTGCAGTACTGAGGGAGTGCTGCACTGTTGGAAGGTGCTGTCTTTCAGATGAGACGTTAGGCTGAGGCCCCGCCTGCTCTCTCAGGTGGACATAAAAGTTCCCATGGCACTATTTCGAAGAAGAGCAAGGGTGGTGTCCTGGCCAATATTTATCCCTCAACCAACATCACTAATATTGATTATCTGGTCATAATCCCATTGCTGTTTGTGCGAGTTTGCTATATGCGCAAGTTGGCTGCCACATTTCCTACATTGCAACAGTGACTACACTTCAAAAGCTGTAAAGTGCTTTGGGACGTCCAGAGGTCATAAAAGACGTTATATAAATGCAAGTTTTTCTTTCTTTTCAATAAATTTTTCAAAACAGAAAGAAAAATCTTTGAGAAACAGTAAATACAGCACAGATTCATTTACACCACCACATTTGGGTAAGATTTTCTCTCTGTGTGTGAGCGATAGTAAATCTGGAACACGGTTTCAATTTTGCTACAAATTCCACACAGATGAAATCTTACCCCACTGTGTTAATAAGAGGTGAGTGTTTTCTATTTGAAAACATTCGTTCCATGTTCTTTAAGCTAAGCATTGCTTCAATGTAAAATCTGCCACTGTACATGGCTCTTTATTTATTGCAACAATGGAAAGGGCTAGCTCATTTAGGATAAAACTTCTGAGAACGTGAGTTATTTCCACCTCTTCTATCTTCAGGGCGGTTTTACCAACACAGTATTCGGTACCAGGGAGAAAAACCCTTTGCATCAGCTTGTGTCTTCAAACGCACCGCATTACCTGAGGTGAGGAGGCAGTTTGAACTTGTTGCGCACGTCTGCTAAACGTTTTCCCAGGTATGGAGTGTCCACGGTTAAGAAGATTCCTCGGTACCCGGCCTTCTCCGCCCTTCTTACCAGTGATTCGGTGATCTCCCGATCCTTGTAGATGTATAACTGCAGCCAGCGAATTGCACTGGGCGCGGCCTCAGCCACTTGCTCTATGCTGGAGGTGGCCCAGGTGCTGAGCATCATGCCAGTGCCCTGAGAGCTGCAGGCTGTACAGCCCAACATAAGTGTAAGAAAAAAGTGTTAGCTGCGGATTGCAGACATAATTGTTAAATAGATATTTGATGCACAAACATTTTAACTGAAAATAACACACCCAAAACATGTTATGACTCTCTGGGAAGACCGCATTTGGAAAGTGTAGAGTTCTTGCATACCCTACTTTCAAAACAACTGTCACTCTTCGGGTTTTGTTACTATTTGACCTAGGAACGACTTGAGGTAATGTGGATTAAGATGTTGCTATTAAGTTAAATTTACCTCATAAGGGATTAACTTCACAGGGCGCCCATGTGTCAGGAATATAAATTAAACTCGGCCAAAGCCTATGTCCACAATGGAACTTCCCACATACCACATCAGTTTGAGACAATTGGCTTTTTTTAAGACGTTCTAGTAAACCTTAGCACAGATTATTGTTGGAATGGTTTCATTCACGGGACTCAACTAGGCAGGCACCGAGGTGGTAGAAAGTTTATTGGCAGCTCAACTGGCTAATCCCCGGACACAGAGAGCTGGAGGAGGGTCAGAAGTGAAGTCTTTGGCTTGTTGTCCGGTAGGAATATATTGACACACAGTCTGCAGTAATCTGGGATAGCTGTCAGATATGGAGGCCCTGGAAATCCAAGATCCCATCTCCATCAGCAGAATATGGGGGAGTGGCACTGCTACATGCCTATACAGAACGAAGCAGACACCATCCCAATACTGGGTGATTTAAATAATTGGGGCAGGCAGCCTGTTTCCACAGGACATTTCAAAGGCCTGTTCTACCGTGCAAAATCAGAGCCTCACCCAGCCGTTCTAACAGGGGACATTAAGGCCCCTCCTGGCCAACGATAATCACTGGAAAAGTATTTTCTTTGCTCCAAATTTCAGCAATATCAGAGGTAATTGATCCCCTAGCAGTATCACCAGCATCTTACAACTTTCACTGCTCTCTGACTGTTGCACCTGTGAGTGTCTGAGTTTCTCCCCATTCAGCTTATTGTTTCACAATGAAAGTTAGTGGAAAATCTAGAACAGTGGACACTTGAAAGTGTCTGCAAAGCAGAGATTTAAGGAACAATTTCTCATTGGGTCAAAATCCACGAGAGCTGTTTATAACCTTTGTCGATGCCAAATATTAAATTATTACCTTGATAAATGTTCAATGAAAATAATATATACTGTCAACTGATCTGAGATTTGTTTATCATTTTTTAAAACAAGTTAGATATTTACAATCATGAAGTCCAAAGCAACCACCTTCATTTTCAGCACAAAATAAGATTTTCCAAATATTTCTCAAAAAGGGTGGTTGGAATCTGGAACTCACTGCCTGAAAGGGTGATAGAGGCAGGAACCCTCACAACATTCAAGAAGCATTTAGATGAGCACTTGAAATGCCATAGCATACAAGGCTGGAAAATGGAATTAGAATAGACAGGGATTGATAGCCGGCGCAGACACGATGGGCCGAAGGGCCTCTTTCTGTGCTGTATAACTCTATGACTCTATGGGGGAAAAATTAGGTCGCGCCCCATTTGGGGCGCAAATATCGTCTGGACGCAAATATTAGCGCCTGGCGCTAATTATCGCCACTGACTGGAAACTTCACTTTTACCGCCCCGGGAGGTGAGTGGAGCGCTAAATCAGGCGCTGCACACCTGTCTTAAGGCGCAAAGGCCGAGCAGTGAGGCGCTAACTCAGAGCGCGAGCGCAGCGCAGGTGCTGCCAGTTAGCGAGGGAACACAGACACACTGGCGCCGGCCAGTTCTTAAAGCGGGGGGGGCCAACTTGCTCCCCAGCCACACCCTGCTCATTGCAGCCTTGAATCTCGGCTTGGAGAGACCTGTGAATCCATTTTGCTACCAAGGATGGAGAGGGTGAGAGAACGAGCTCATCGCTTCACCGAGCGGGCCTTGGATGCTCTGGTTGGTGCGGTGGAGCGCAGAAGATGTATACTCTTCCCTGAGAGTGGCAGGAGGCCTTTGCCACGCGAGTACAGAAGAGTGTGGAAGGAGGTGGCTCAGAGCGTCTCCTCCAGGAGCATGGTGCCCAGGACCCATGTTCAATGCCGCAAAAAGTTCAACGACCTCACTCGGGTCGTCAGGGTGAGTGGCTTTTTCTCAATACCTCTCCATCCCTCCATCTCAACCTCACTCTATGGCCAGAGGGTCTTAAAACCCCAATGCACAACACTCATCCAACACCTATGGCCCTTTCATGAAACACACACACACATTCCACACTTTGCATACAGTAAGGGCTATTCACCTATGGGAGGCACATCAGGCAAGACCATGGCTGCATACAGTAAGGGCTATTCACCTATGGGAGGCACATCAGGCAAGACCATGGCTGTATATTTACTCAGATGCTGTCCTTTTTCTTACAGGCCAAGCTGGCGCATAATCGGAGACAGCAGCAACGGACAGGTGGAGGGCGGCCTCAGCTGCAACCCCTCAGCGATCTGGAGGAGCGCGTCCACAGGATTGTGGCAAGCCGGGTGATCGGTCCCGTCGCCACTGGAGACGCCGACCCCGTTCTGGACAGCAATGGTAAGGTCATCACCTTTTTGTCCTCTGTCCTTCCACTTGTCCCTCACAACACCAGCCTTTGACACTTTCAATCCAACTTGCTAACTCGCTGCACTTATTCCTCCCTTACTGCCACCCTGTCCTCACGCTAAAGCCACTCTTGTACCTCCCTGCTTTCAGATGGTGATTCACCAGCTGAGGAGACGGGCCCTGAAGCTGCCACTGGGAGTGAAGCTGCAGCCGAGGAGGAAGAGGAAGCCGGAGCATCAGTGCCACCCTCTCCCGAGGAAGCCCATGCCCACACTGGGAACACGCCTTCCCTGGAGGGGAGCAGGGGGGAAGGGTCTGATGAGGGTGAAGCTCCAGGACCCAGCGGGCTGCAGCAATGCCATGGGGGTAGGGAAGAACGGGGGCCTTCTCCCCAGAGGGAGAGTATGCCAGAGACTCCTACTGCAATGGACGCAGAGGAGGAGCGGCTGATCGCAGAAATGAACACCCAGGCGGTGGGCATGCACACTGAGCTCATGGGTGCAGTGGGAAGGGTGCCCGAATGCATTGAGTCACTGGCAAGGAGTGTGGAGCACTTCGCTGTAGCACAGGCGGATGCCACACTAACGCTTAGTGCTGCAATTCAGTCACTGGCTGCCGTGATCCCATCTCTGACTGCTCTCATGCAGACTCAGATTGAGGCCACGCGAGCACAGACTGCTGCCAACCTCGATGGTTCATTCACATGTCCCCGGGGCTCTCACCGCGCCTCAGCAGGCCAGCAATCTGTTCTCCAGCAGATTGCTCCGGATGCTGAAGTGCTGCCCCGTGGGAGTGCCAGTGTGTCGGGCGAGCAGGGAGTTGCTGTCCTCTCTCACGATGACAGCATTCCTGCTGCCAACACTGTCACTTCTCCACTGCACTTGCCACCGCCTGTAGGACAGACTGCTGCCGCCCATGCAGAGTTGGTGCAGTCTGCAGCCGGGCCCTCCAGGCCCAGAACTGGTCGAGGCCGTCCTTCAGGGGCATCTGCAGTGTCAGGGTCTGACGATCAGCAGCCTTCCACCAGCCTTGCTGCAGCCACTGAGGTCCCATTACGGAGGAGCAGTAGGGTTAGAAGGGAGGAAGTGCACAAGGGAAGGAGATCACCCTCGAAGGGCAAAAAGTAGGAGGTGTGACAAAATGCTGGTCATTTTTTTATTAAAGGCCGAGGTTCATGGTCCAACTTTTGTTTAGTGTTTTGGACATTATCTCCAGGTTGTGAGAACCAGTTATGTTATTGACTGTTTTTTTGTGTTTATTTCTATGAGTTTGTCATGAGGAATTGACACACACAGAGTTTGTAAAATAAATAAGTTTCTGTATTCAAAATATACATGGTTGGTGTTTGGAATTATTGGTGCCTTGGCCGGCTTAGGGGTTGCATGCTGGGTTCATTGATGTTGTTAGCAATGGCAGAAGCCATTTCCACAGCAGGGGCCCTAGAAGCGGCTTGCTATTAGCCGTTGACGGACGGCCCTTGCAGTTTGACCATTGTGGGCCGCCCTCCTGCCTTGGTGCTGCTGATGATCATCCTCCTCGTCCTCTTCCTCCTCTTCCTCCTCCTCCTCTGGTGGTGCTCCAAGGCCTGGTGCCATTGGCTGGGTCCTGACGATTGCCATGTTATGCAACATGCAGCACACAACTACAAAGTTGGATACTCGCTCAGGCGAGTACTGCAGGGCTCCTCCAGAATGGTCGAGACAGCGGAACCGTTGCTTCAGCACACCGATTGTGTGCTCAATGATGTTCCTGGTAGCTTGATGGCTCTCATTGTACCGCAGCTCAGCAGGGGTGTTGGGCGTACGGAGCGGTGTCATCAGCCAGGAGCTCAATGGATACCCCTTGTCCCCGAGAAGCCAACCAACTGGCTGATGCGGTGCCTCGAAAAGTTCTGCCACAGTAGTCTGGCGCAGGATAAAAGCATCGTGGCAGCTGCCAGGATAGTGGGCATTGACAGCGAGTATCAGCTGTCTGTGGTCACAGACCAACTGAACATTCAAGGAATGGAACCCCTTTCTGTTCCGGAATTCCTCGGCATTCTCATGTGGAGCACGCAAAGCCACATGCGTGCAGTCAATGGCGCCCTGCACCATGGGAAGCCCGCTATCCTCGCAAAGCCCAGAGCGCGGTCACGCTGCTTGTCTGGGGTCATGGGGAAAGAGATGAACTCTCGTCTCCTTTTAAAGAGGGCATTTGTGACCTGCCGGATGCAGCAATGCACCGCGAACTGGGAGATATTGGCGAGGTCCCCAGCAGCAGCTTGAAATGAGCCAGTAGCATAGAAGTTGAGAGCCACTGTGACCTTCACTGCCACCGACAGAGACGTCCTGGACCTCAGTTGAGGCTGCAGATCTGGCTGCAGCAGCTGGCAGAGCTCAGTGACCACCTCCTTGCTGAATCACAGACTTCGCAAACACAGCTCCTCAGACATATGAATGTAGGAGAGCTGTTCACGATATACCCTGGGAGGGTAAGCTCTCCTGTACATATGCCTGTTGGCCCTCCTCCGTCTGGCCATCATTGCCACTCTCTCTCTGCGTCTGTGTCCTCCGATTCAGCTGGAGCAGGACGACGCCCCCAATCAGTTCAGCCCCCATAGTCTCTTTGCAAGCAAAGTAATGAAGGACAGCAATCAAAGTACTAGCGAAGTTAGGATCAGTAGGCAAAACTACCTCACAAAGCGTTGAGTCAATGCAGAAGTCTCTCTTTCTCTCTCTCCGAATCTCTCTCTCTCTCTCAGAACGAGTGGTGCAAAAATGTCAACCACAGAAAAAGACAGGAAGAGGCCCCCTTTAAATAGCGCCCCCCCCAGCCCCACAGCGATTGATAGCGTTCCAGTCTTCCGGTCGTTGGATGCGCCAGGCGGTAAGGCAGGGGGCGCCACTCAATTTCCGCTCCGGGGCGCCACAAGGGCGTTGCACCATGGAATGACGTCACAATCTGCGCGCGCAGGTGGTCGCAGCGGTAAAGTTTAGCGCCGCCGCACAATGTCTAGTTAAGTTCCCGAGCGGCGCAAACATCGCTGCGCCCGGGCGTTAGCGGCTTTACGCCCCATTAACGCCCTCTTAAGGCGCTAACGGGAGGCGCAACCAACTGAATTTTTACCCCTATGACTCTATAAAATAGAAGGTTCAAGTTTTTACCTGTAAAGAATCAGCATAGAAAATAAAGTTATCGACAGCGCATGTGAACTCTAGCGACTGCTTAAAGATGCCCAATGTCTAATTAAAACCATTTATCTTTCTTTACTGCAGAAAATATCCTAAATAATGCTTACGTTTATGTTAGCACCTTATCACATCGAAACGCCTCTTCACAAAATGGGTTACTTTACCAGAGCACAGTGGCTTTAATCCTGTAGCACAAGTTCATTTTGTGTACAGCTTCCATAGATGTTTATTTGATTTAGCCCAACAATAGATTACTATGGCCTTCAAATCCATTTTGGAGGAAAGTAGTGGTGAATTTAGGAATTCAAATGTCGGATGAAAGAAAGTTTCTTGCTGATTCAATTTTGACCCTTCTGTGTTTTCCGAATCTTTGAAATTCACATTATGGTGGAGCGGGAGATGCAGGAGTCCAGATGGGTTGGTTCTTTCACCTTTGAAAACCCATTGATGTAAAGGAGGCTTTGGTGGTCATGAGTGGAAAAGTCAAGCATAAATCCGATTAGCAAATCCTTGGATTCCAATTACAAAAGATACAGGAACTCTATTTGACTGACTGCCATAATTTGAGGCAGCTATTCTTCGTGAAAAGCATTCATGCAATGTTAAAATAGGAAAAAAGTGGAAAAAAATAAAATGTCATGTTATGCATTTATTAGGCAGGGATCGGTGCTGGGTCCTTTGCTGTTTGTAGTGTACATTAATGATTTAGATATGAATGTAGGAGGTATGATCAGTAAGTTTGCAGATGACATGAAAATTGGTGGAGTGGTAAATAGCGAGGAGGGAAGCCTCAGGCTACAGGACGATATAGACGGGTTGGTCAGATGGGCAGAACAGTGGCAAATGGAATTTAACCCTGAAAAGTGTGAGGTGATGCATGTTGGGAGGACTAACAAGGCAAGGGAATACACAATGAATGGTAGGACCCTAGGAAGGACAGAGGATCAGAGGGACCTTGGTGTGCATGTACATAGATCCTTGAAGGCAGCAGGACAGGTAGATAAGGTGGTTAAAAAGGCATATGGGATACTTGCCTTCATTAGCCGAGGCATAGAATATAAGAGCAGGGAGGTTATGATGGAGCTGTACAAAACGCTAGTTAGGCCACAGCTGGAATACTGTGTGCAGTTCTGGTCGCCACACTATAGGAGGGATGTGATTGCATTGGAGAGGGTGCAGAGGAGATTCACCAGAATGTTACCTGGGCTGGAGCGCTTCAGCTATGAAGAGAGACTGGACAGGCTGGGGTTGTTTTCCTTAGAGCAGAGAAGGCTGAGGGGGGACCTGATTGAGGTGTACAAAATTATGAGGGGCATAGATAGTGTAGATAGAAAGGAACTTTTCCCCTTAGTAGAGGGGTCAATAACCAGGGGGCATAGTTTCAAGGTAAGGGGCAGGAGGTTTAGAGGGGATTTGAGGAAAAACTTTTTCACCCAGAGGGTGGTTGGAATCTGGAACTCGCTGCCTGAAAGGATGGTAGAGGCAGGAACCCTCACAACATTCAAGAAGCATTTAGATGAGCACTTGAAACACCATAGCACACAAGGCTACGGACCAAGTGCTGGAAAATGGGATTAGAATAGACGGGGCTTGATGGCCGGCGCGGACACGATGGGCCGAAGGGCCTCTTTCTGTGCTGTATAACTCTATGACTCTATTACCAACAATAAAAATCGAGGATATTATCAAGTGCTTGAAAGTATTTGTCTGTTTCTGAGCCAGCAATATGTTCCTAGAATCTATCAGCTGTGCTTAACAAAACAAAAACTTATTACATACTTGATTGGCGTCCCATCCACCTTAAACATTCACTCCCTCCACCACCGGCGCACGTGTTTGCAGGCTGTACCATCTACAAGATGCACTGCAGCAACTCACCAAGGCTTCTTCGGCAGCACCTCCCAAACCCGCGACCTCTACCACCTAGAAGGACAAGGACAGCAGGCTGATGGGAACACCACCACCTCCAAGTTCCCCTCCAAGTCACACACCATCCTGACTTGGAAATATATCGATGTTCCTTCATCGTCGCTGGGTCAAAATCCTGGAACTCCCTCCCTAACAGCACTGTGGGAGTACCTTCACCACACGGACTGCAGCAGTTCAAGAAGGCGGCTCACCACCACCTTCTCAAGGACAATTAGGGATGGGCAATAAATGCTGGCCTTGCCAGCGACGTCCACATCCCGTGAATGAATTTTTAAAAAATACTGAGGAAAAATGATCTGATGTGATGACAATTTATTTCCTCTACTATCCTGGCTGTTTATGTATAAACTGCCACCATAACATCTTTGGCTGTCTTCTCATTTCTGGATCCTTCTGACAGCTATGTACCACATCTCAGTTCTCTGCTACTATAGAAAACCAACAGCAGCCCCACCAACACCCCCCGCCCACCCCTGCCCTTCCCACCTCAGAAGTATCCATTGCTGCCTGAAGATCTGCTCTGTATCCTTCTGATCAGTATTCAGAGGATTTGCTATCCTGATTTAATCCATTCTGACACCTGTCACCCAGTCATGGTTGCCACAGATTTCTTTGCATCATGGGATTTTAAAGATGATCAAGCTGAACCCTCTACACATCTGCATTTCCCAGTCCATAATAACTCAACGTCAATGATTTGTCCATATTTGGAAAACACAGAAATGTCAAAATTGAATCAGCATAAACAACCTTCATCAAACCCGCGACCTCTACCACCTAGAAGGACAAGGGCAGCAGGTGCATGAGAACACCACCACCTCCAAGTTCCCCTCCAAGTCACACCCCATCCTGACTTGGAAATATATCGCCGTTCCTTCATCATCACTGGGTCAAAATCCTGGAACTTCCTACCTAACAGTTCCTTGGGAGTACCTTCACCACACGGACTGCAGCAGTTCAAGAAGGCGGCTCACTACCACCTTCTCAAGGGCAATTAGGGATGGGCAATAAATGCTGGCTTTGCCAGTGATGCCCATAGTCCAAGAATGAATAAAGAAAAAAAAGAAACCTTCCTCGTTCAGACATTTTAAGTAACCTTTCAGATGCCACTATCACTTCTTTTTGCAAAGTCACTATTGCCTTCTCCCACAGTTCTGTGACTGCCCTTCCCAAGACCTCTGGAATGTATGCCCTCATGTTGATATTATTGTACCTAAGACCATGTCTATGTGCTGCTACTCTCACATAGAAGCACAATCTCTCTCTCTCTCTTTATATATATATATATATATATACATACTGCGCTCATACTTTTGACGAGGTTTGAGCCAAACACATAAAATGGGACATGTCTGTGTTTTTGCTCGAGCATTTTAATCTGAAAATCAAACATGTGACTGCCCTGACACAACTTCCTCATCTACCAATGTCTCCCTGCACCCTGTGCACTAAAGGAATACATTAGTTCACTCAAATGCAAATGAGTTAAATTTCATTCAGAAAATAACAATTTGGGATACAGTATAATTTGAGACATGACGTGTGGTAAGCGTAGCATGCTTGTGAGGAAAAAGGGTGACTTTAGACTCATGGCCCCCCAAAGCTCTCTACCACTGGGGTTTTCCTCATGTCATGTCTGGGCCTGTTCTAGACTAATTGATAGATATGGATACTATGATTAGTCAACAACCCCATTATCATTGTATCATGTGACTACCTGGATGGTGGAAGACGAACTAGATGAACTTTGGACTTTTGTCATCCAGCAACTCCTATGTTCTTAGTTCAAATTCCTATCTGCTGCAGAAGTGACTGTACTCCAGGGTTAGTACTCAATGTCTGGAGTCAGAAGAGCCACCTATCACACACCTATTGGATCCAAAAGCAGACAGTTGTACAAACTAAACTGTGAACACCACAGGATTTCTTCAAAGGCTGAAATTATTTGAAAATATTGTTGACGTGATTCGAAAGGTTCAAAGCAGATTTCATCCTTCTGTTTTGTCCTCCATGACTTGTTAGTGTCTTTGTAGCTCTCCAGCTATTACCTTTGGAATAAAAATAAATTTTGTCTAACCTAATAGTCACTTTATACTAAATATACATCTCATCCAAAGAAAAAGATACCGCAGCAACCTCCGCTGCTCACACATATCCCTCAATTTCAACAGAGTAGATTCCATTCTTTGCAAACAAAATAAATCTTTGTTCTCACAACACTTGTCAGCGTAGGCAGCAATTCCCGCATTGACCATCGAGATGATGTATGATGATTGTTGTGGCCAAAGACCGATAATTGGGCTATCTTTATTACAAGTTTTATCAAGAAGTCGTTTGCAGTTGATTTCTGTGTAAATTTATGATCATTGTAAATTAAACTAGGAATTTAGGACTGTAGAGGCCTGGAGGTGACCAGGGTAGTACAGGTGGCTGGTCCCAGAGTTGAATAACGCTGTGGCGGGATGTTTCCGCGAGTCTTGCGCCCAGGTTCCAGGGCTATCTGGGCAGAGTCAGCCAAACCAGCGCAGAAGATCGGGGATTTTAAAACATAGGTGGGTTACGCCCCAAACCATCTACGCTTGTGGTTTTCGGGATCTTTTACGCTGGTTTAAGATTCAATTCGCCTGAATCAGACCCCGCCCACAAAACTGGCCACGGCCCCAGGCGGGCATTGCGAGATTCTGCCGATTCCACTGGTCTGAGAAGGTTCTTCAAATTGCGCTCATTATCTTAGGTGTATAGGCACTAGTAGGCACGTTTTAAAAGTGTTTTCATATCAAAAAATCTTTAATTTACTAAGAAACTGACTAGTGTACACCAATAAAACTATTAAATGGTTCAGTGTAGTTTTTTTTAAGTCATTTTCAGTGATTTTAAATTGGGTTACTCACAGGTGGAGGAATGGACACCCTGATTAAAAATGATATTTTTGGTGATAAACCCATTTTCAGCTGTATTAATAAAACTGCACCAGCTTAACACTCTGAAATACATTGTGGAATACTTTTTAATGGAAAAAAAAATAAACAATTCCGTTCTATTACACTGCCCGATTTGTTTTTTATTCGTTCATGGGACTTGGGCATCGCTGGCAAGGCCAGCATTTATTGCCCATCCCTAATTGCTCTAGAGAAGGTGGTGGTGAGCCGCCTTCTTGAACCGCTGCAGTCCGTGTGGTGAAGGTACTCCCACAGTGCTGTTAGGGAGGGAGTTCCAGGATTTTGCCCCAGCGACGATGAAGGATCGGCGATATACTTCCAAGTCAGGATGGTGTGTGACTTGGAGGGGAACTTGGAGGTGGTGGTGTTCCCATGCGTCTGCTGCCCTTGTCCTTCTAGCTGGTTCATAGGAGATTTTATGTTTGTGATTATGCAAATGAATTTTAGCGTAGCCTAAGCAGCGCGATTTCAAGTGCATTTTAGGTGCAATTTCACGATTGCGCCCAAAGCGGAAACTCTACCCCCATATACTACACCGCTCCCTCAATCCTTTCCTTTGTCAAATACCTGTCGGTGTGTAGCTCTCTTTCTCTCTCAATCAGTGTGTAGCTCTCTCTCGGTCAGCGTGGTGTGTAACCCATCAAAGGTTTCATTGCTTGTGCAAATTTTAACAACTACAGATTGACTTCACCAGACTGTTTGCTCACAATGACTCCATATTCCTACACGAGCGGAACTTCTTACGAGAGTCGGTTATTTCGGAGAGGCCGTTACAGTACAGTACTTTGAGCCCAGAGCGGCTGCCAATTTTGTGAAATGGAATCAATTGGAAAAAAAAGAAAGTGGAAAGATCTGAATCTGAACCACAAGTACAAAGTTATCAGTGAAGTCAGACTGAATTAGCTGTCATCAGGCAGCTATCAGCAAACTCCACAAAGAACAATGGGAGCCGCTCTTGAAACGGAAAAAATAGCGGAGATTTCAGAAGGGACATGAAGCGGTTGCCTCCCTTACGAACATAGAAACAGGAGGAGGCCATTCTGCCCCTCGAGTCTGTTCTGCCATTTAATGAGATCATGGCTGATCTGTATCTTAACTCCATCCACCCACCTTGGCTCCATATCCCTTAATACCCTTGGCTAGCAAAAATCTATTGAACACAGATTTAACATTGTTAATCGAGCTAGCATCTACTGCTTTCTGTGGGAGAGAGTTCCACACTTCTACCACCCTTTGTGTGAAGAAGTGTTTCCTAACTTCTCTCCTGAATGGCCTGGCTCTGATTTTAAGGTTATGTCCCCTTGTCCTAGACTCCCCCGCCAGCGGAAAAAGTTTCTCTCTATCTAGCCTATCAATTCCTTTCAAAATCCTAAAATCCTCAATCAACTCACCCCTTAGCCTTCTATATTCTAGAGAATATAAGCGTAGTTTATGGAATCTCTCCTCATAATCTAACCCTTGGAGCCCTGGTAACATTCTGTTGAATCTGCACTGCACTCCTTCCAAGGCCAATATATCCTTTCTAAGGTGCGGTGCCCAGAACTGTACACAGAATTCCAGATGTGGTCCAACCAGGGCTTTGTACAGCTGGAACAAAATTTCCTCCCTTTTGTATTCTGGCCCTCTAGATACAAAGGCTAACATTCCATTCGTCTTTCTGATTATGGTTTGTACCTGACTACTGCCTTTTAGTGTACATGGACCCCTAAATCTCTCTGGACCTCCACTGTTCCTAGCTTTACATCATTTAACAAATACTCTAATCTATCCTTTTTTGTTCCAAAATGGACGACCTCACACTTGCCTGCATTGAACTCCATCTGCCACAGTTTTGCCCACTCATTTAATCTTTCAATTTTTTGTTATAATTTTATGCTCCCGTCCACACTACTTACTATACCACCAAACTTCTAGACTCACGATGTGGGAGCAGAACTTCTTGAATGGTTCAGGGCAGCGTGCGATAGAAATTTCCCCGGAATTTTAGAATAACTTTTATGGGAAAGAGCTGTCCAAATTGCAGAAGAAATCGGGGTTTAGCGATCTCTCCAAAGTCAACTTGGGATGGATCAAGAGATAGGAAAAGACTTCATGCCACAACTAATAAGAAAATGGTGGGAGAAGCTAATGAAGCGACCCCTGTAATGTCACAGCAATAGCTTTCCACCACCCTGCCTGCTTTACTTCACAGGTCCAGGTCTTGTGGTGTGTTCAACCTCGGTGAGGCGGGGCTTTCCTGGAAGCTTCTGCCAGCGGGGACTCGCACCATTTGCGACAGTGGGTGGGAAACGGCGCAAGGAGCACGTGATTCTTCTGCTGGCACCTATTTGGACGGATGTGAGAAGCTTCTCCTTCTTTCATGAATAAAAGTGAGCAGCCAAGATGTTTAATAAACGTTCGACTCTTTCCCAGTGGTATCACTTACTGTTTCAACTGGCGATCTTGGATAACTTCTGCGGTTTTTGAGGGGTACATTTGATCTCTGGACAGAAGATTTCGAGCTCAGGGTAGAGGCCTGTTAGTCATTATGAATAACCACCCAGCCCATCCTGAAATCTCTAGCCTAACAACAGCAGCTTGCATTTATATAGCGCCTTGGGGCGTTTGGCTACATTAAAGGCGCTATATAAATGCAAGTTGTTGTGGAGCTGCAGGGTGGTTGGGAGCAACTCCAGCAAGCAGCACTGATGTTCCTCAGTCTGACGACTCTTTGATCACATGCACCTCCATCGAAGCTTTGAGCCGACCCGAGCCAGAATTAAATAATGGGCCAGATTGTGCTGATAAAATAGTGGTGAGGCTAATGGCGCTCGCCGTTATTTATGCACAAATGGTACAGCAACGTCAGGCGAGGAGTGGACGCGCGGTTAAATGTGAATATCACAACATCGCTGTCCGAGTTGTGCCGCTCCACCGTTAGCTTCGCGAAAATGACATCTCGTCGTCCTGGCTCACCACTGAAATGCATTGAATGGCGTGAAGTTACTGTATTTACGCGGTAGACACAAACTAAACCTTGTCATTTCAAGCCCAAGTACTCTTTTAATGACGTGAGAAGTGTTAACTACTGCCAGTCAACCTCTCTGGCATCGAAAATTAACTATCTCAAGTATGGTGTCTCATTCCTTCAGGTATTAACTGTTGTTGGAGGTTTTAAAAATGTCAGATTTAAAAAACAATGTAAACATTTTTACTTTTTCTTTCTGTCTCTTTTTTTTCTCTCTCTCTCTTAATCCAATTTTTCTTTCTCTCACTTTGCCTGGAATTTTGCCAGCGCTCAGTGGATGGGATGGGTGGCGGGACAGCTGTTAAATTTAAAATGATTGACAGCAGGTCGGGAACCCACTGTCAAAACACGCACACTGGACTTTCCCGATGTCGGGTCTGCCAGCGCGGGGGAGGCAATTAAAATCATTAGTGGCTTGTTTACAACCACTTATCAATGTTTTTTTTTCCAGCTTTTTGGATTTGACAACTCGCCCACTGGTTTCCCGCTGTGCCTCGACCTCATCTGTGAACCTGAGGCGGGAGGTCAGTGGCCATTGAATCAGCTGATGAGTTGACAGCTTCAAATGTCAAGTCAAAGTTCCCAGCTGATTGAGATATATTCCCTTAACCACTAGCTTCTCTAAACTGCATTTCCACTACAGATTCAGGATGCTGCCAGTCTTTACATAAGTCTCCATCCAGACTGACCTCATTACCTCGCCCACCATTGACAGATCGCTTCTGTCATCTCTACTGCACCTGCCATCTATTCCATCAGCATGGGTGCCCTTTATACTCTCTCACCTTGGTCCTCAGAATCCCACCACGATCAGCCCCAACACCAGCATCACCAGGCACACCAGCATCACCAGGCACACCAGCATCACTGGGCACACCAGCAGCAATAACAACATCACTAACCTTCTCTGCAATCAAATGATGCTGCACAGGACAGAAGGCATCAGCACCCGACCACATTGCTGCCCAAAATGGCCTCACCATGGCCAGATTTACTTCACTTGACGCTGTACACCCTGGCTGCCACATGATGCGCCAGGTTGGCACCACCCCACACCAACACCATAAAGCATCCCTACAATGCCCAAGCCATTCCTTTCACACTCATCACCATTGCGGGGGGTACCATTATGTCTCACCATTCCCTGCAACTCACTAAGCCACTTCCAAAGGTGCTCACAAATCTGTCCAAGAACACAAAGTGTTGAAAATAAAGGTTTCAATATTTGACACCACATTCACAGAAACTTCACATGAACATTGCATAAAACACCCACCCTTGTGTATTGTTAGTTGATATGATTGGACTAGGGTGAGGGTGAGTGTGAGGGGTGGCTAGTGAGATGGATATGTGATAATATAGATAGAGAGGGATGGGTGGAGATGCAAGGTAAGTTGGTGTGAGTAAGGATGTGCAGGAGTAGGGTAGGGAAGGCAGAGTGATGGGGATGTGACGAGAGGCACAGCAGGATGAGGTTGAATGTGGCTTTGCCGTAACGTTTCGTGATTTTTTAAAAAATTTGTTTATGGGATCAGGGCATCACTGGCAATGCCAGCATTTATTGCCCATCCCTAGTTGCCCTTGAGAAGGTGGTGGTGAGCCGCCTTCTTGAACCGCAGCAGTCCGTGTGGTGATGGTACTCCCACAGTGCTGTTAGGGAGGGAGTTCCAGGATTTTGACCCAGCGGCGATGAAGGATCGGCGATATACTTCTAAGTCAGGATGGTGTGTGACTTGAAGGGGAACTTGCAGGTGGTGGTGTTCCCATGCACCTGCTGCCCTTGTCCTTCTAGGTGGAAGAG
Source organism: Squalus acanthias (assembly GCA_030390025.1). Lineage (NCBI taxonomy): Eukaryota > Metazoa > Chordata > Chondrichthyes > Squaliformes > Squalidae > Squalus > Squalus acanthias. The sequence continues at coordinate 79,695,927 of CM059436.1, read as the reverse complement.
GTCGCGGGTTTGGGAGGTGCTGCCGAAGAAGCCTTGGCGAGTTGCTGTAGTGCATCTTGTAGATGGTACACACTGCAGCCATGGTACGCCGGTGGTGGAGGGAGTGAATGTTTAAGGTGGTGGATGGGGTGCCAATCAAGCGGGCTGCTTTGTCCTGGATAGAGTCGAGCTTCTTGAGTGTTGTTGGAGCTGCACTCATCTAAGCAAGTGGAGGGTATTCCATCACACTCCTTACTTGTGCCTTGTAGACGGTGGAAAAGCTTTGGGGAGTCATGAGGTGAGACACTCGCCGCAGAATACCTAGCCTCTGACCTGCTCCTGTTGCCACAGTATTTATGTGGCTGGTCCAGTTAAGTTTCTGGTCAATGGTGACCCCCAGGATGTTGATAGTGGGGGATTCGGCGATGGTAATGCCATTGAATGTCAAGGGGAGGTGGTTAGACTCTCGCTTGTTGGAGATAGTCATTGCCTGGCATTTCTGTGGCGCGAATGTTACCTGCCACTTATCAGCCCAAACCTGAACGTCGTCCAGGTCTTGTTGCATGCAGGCATGGACTGCTTCATTATCTGTGGAGTTGCGAATGGCGCTGAACACTGTGCAGCCATCAGCGAACATCCCCATTTCTGATCTTATGTTGGAGGGCAGGTGATTGATGAAGCAGCTGAAGATGGTTGGGCCTAGGACACTGCCCTGAGGAACTCCTGCAGCAATGTCCTGGGGCTGTGATGATTGACCTTCAACCACCACAACCATCTTCCTTTGTGCTAGGTATGACTCCAGCCAGTGGAGCGTTTTCCCCCTGATTCCCATTGACTTCAGTTTTACTAGGGCTCCTTGATGCCACACTCGGTCAAATGCTGCCTTGATGTCAAGGGCAGTCACTCTCACCTCACCTCTGGAATTCAGCTCCTTTGTCCATGTTTGGACCAAGGCTGTAATGAGGTTGGGAGCCGAGTGGACTTGGCGGAACCCAAACTGGGCATCAGTGAGCAGGTTATCTACTGAGATCATTGAAATGTGGAGTGCTAGGCTGATCGATCGCGGGCAGGAACCCGCGAAAATAACTGGATCAAGAAAGGTAATTTTTTTTCCACTTACCTCGGCCACCTCGCCTTTAACCATCGCCCCCGGAGCGGCCGGCCGCCCGATGCACGCCTCCTGCAGCTGTCGGTGTTTTCAACCGGCGCTGCTGCAGGGGGCGGAAGTCAATTTCGGGTCCAGGGCGATGCGTACGGTGATGATGTCACGATCTCCGGGCGAAGAAGATCGGGGCGCAACGCCGTAGCGCCACCGCAAAACTCCCGCTGAATATGGCGGGAATCGATGTCTGTGCCGCGCCCGGTTGCAAAGCCACTTGCACCCCGGGGGCGCGAACGGGAGCCGCAAAGGCACCCAATTTCACCCCCATACAGTTGCTTGCCCTGTTCACTCCGGTCCCAGATGCCCGGTTTCCCTCACTGCAACGTTATCAGCTCACACTTACAGCAACTTGCCACGCAATTAATGTAAAAACCGAAACATGCAGGGGCAAGTCTAACTCGCGGCAGACACCGTTAGAGGCCCTGCCACAGCAAAACCTGGGCCAATGAAATTAGTGAGCAGAGTGTGAATTTTGAAGATGATTATGTTGCTCCCGATCTTCCGACTCCGGCAGCTTGTCCCAAGACACTCTTGATATTAAATGCAATGTGCATCACGCGATTTGTTTGACTCAAAAGTGTTGGCTAGTCTGGCCAAAAGAAGCAACGACTCGGGATTCAATTTCAAAGAAAAGGAAACAGTCCAAAATAACTGATTCTGGTTTTTTTAAAACCCTTATTGTGGCGAAATTAAAGTAAAATGTTGGAATTTTTACATTTTTACTTACCCTTGAAATTGTAAATGACTGCAGAAAAGTTTGCAAGTGTTTATAAGGAAAGATCCCCTACTGTTATAGTACCTATAATGTTAAAATTTTGTACAGGACACATATTTAAGATAATTAGCAAAACAGCCTGAGGTGAGATGAGGAGAATATTTTTCACAGCGAGTTGTTGTGATCTGGAATGTACTGCCTGAAAGGATGGAGGAAGCAGATTCAATAGTAACTTTTAAAAGGGAATTGGATAAATACTTGAAGGGGAGAACATTGCAGGGCTTTGGGGAAAGGGCAGGAGAGTGGGACTCATTGGATAGCTCTTTCAAAGAGCCAGCACAGGCTCCTGTGCTATGATCAGGCAGACTCAATTGTATGTAGTGTTACAGTGCCACCTTGTGGTATACTGAGAGTCTCACAGTCAGGATCACTTTTATATTTACAATAAGTGTTAACTGTTTGATACTTAACTTAATGGAGAATAGTTCACAGCGAATTAATTGGAAACTAAATTTAATAGCTCATACTTCATTTCATTAAAATATTAATGGATTTTTATCTGCATGTATATGAAGTGGTCAGGCAGGGTCAAGATCACAGGGTTACAAGCCTGCAGGCACAATAGTTCTCTGTTACATTAGGCAAATGAAAACCGACACTACATAATTACACACAGTGCTAATATTCATCATTATATAAAAATAACTGAAAGCCGAATGTATGCTATACATTTGAGGGGTTTAAATCTGTTAAACCACGAGAATAAACTTCAAGCAGTTTTTGACCTTAAGAGTTACATCCTTAGATAGGTTCCCAACTTTTTGTCATCATTACTAATAGCAAATCATAGATAACTCCATGTTTTATAAAAACTGTTATAGCACATAATAAAGAACTTACATTTATATGGCGCCTTTCACAACCTCAGGACAGCCCAAAGCGCTTTACAGCCAATGAAGTACTGTTTGAAGTGTAGTCACCGTTGTATTGGCGGGAAATAATTCACAATGTATCATTCTGCTGCGAAGATGGAGCTGTGTCCACAAAGGCTAATGGCTGTTAAGCAAAAACAGCTTCACTTCAATCAGAGATTACAGGGGCGAAATTCCCATCGTTAGCGCCTCGCTAACGGGGCGCAAATGACTTTTCGCGCCCCCCCCCCCACCACGCCTCTTGCAAAATTCCACGGGAGGTTAGCGGCAGCGCTACCGGGTATCGTCCCGATCTTCTGCGCCCGGAGATAATGGGCCGGAATTTTCGATCGGAGGCTTCCTGCGGGCGGATGCCTCCGATTGGAAAAAATCTCCGCACTTACCTGCTGGCTCCGTAGGTCCGGACACTTCCGATCCTGGGCCTCTCCTCTTCGAAATGCGCAGAGGCCCAGGTATCCCAGGGGCGCAGGCGGCTCACAAGCGTCCCTGGGATCACATGGGGAACCAATCAAAGAAGGGAATCCCCTTTCACACTTTTGACAGGTCGGTACGCATAGATCTGTCAAAAGTATGAATGGGGATCACATTTAAAAACACAGTTAAACATTAAATACATTTTTTTTTAATCACGTATTTAAAATTAGTTAAAATGACATTAAATTAAATATTTTAAACTTAAATTTAATTTTTTGAAAAAAATAATTAAAGTTTTTTACGGGGCTAAAAATAAACTTACCTTTTTTAAAAGTATTTTAAAATTATAAATGAGTGAAAATGTTTTATTTTTTTAAACTCTTATGCTGGTAAAAGCAGGCCTTACGCCTCTGCTTTTACCAGGCGTAAGATTTTTAAAGGTTGTCAGCAGGCGGAAGTTGTGCAGAAAGCGGAACTCCCTGCCCGCAGAGGCCCTTCTCCAGGGCAGGCGGAGGATCTGTCAAGAGGATTCTTGACAGATCACAAGTGCCGGGTTTTAGCGCATGCGCTTTGCATGCCTGAAACCAGCACTTGCGAGGCCCCTATGGGTGCGTACACACCTCGTACACACCCGTGGGGGTCGGAAAATCCGGCCCCATGACGTCATCTCCGGACGCAGGAGAAAAATTTCTCCTCGTGCCCCACAGCAGCGCTGGGCGATGTTACCGACTACTGCAGGGGTTGCAAACAGTGAGGCCGGCTGCTCACGGGGCGCCATTTATAGGCACGGTGGCCGGCTGTCATGAAAAAAATCTGCAATATTTAAAAAAGAATTTCTGAGCACCGGACGTGGGCTGAGTGCCGCGATCGGGCTGATCGCCCGGCACTCCCGCACCCCGGTGCGCCAGCAGATGCCAAAAAAAAAAGGCAGATCTCGCAGCGGGGAGCCCTTCCCTTTAATTGAGGGAAGAACCCCTGCAACGCGGCAGCACCATGCGTGGCCACACGTGGCGCTGCTGAGCACATCGCCTCAGATCGGGACATTCCCCATCTCTTGCACTCCAAGAGGCAAGTGGAGCTTGATTTAGTGCTCCACTTCCCTCTTGGAGCAAAAAATGGGAATTTCTCAAATATTTGAAAGGGTTAGCGCTTACTTTTCAAAAATTTTTGACTTAGCGCCTCAAATGGCCCTCTAGGGGAATTTCTCCCGCTACATGTTTGGTGAGGGAACTGTGCAGATTGGAAAGTTCTTACACGTTTCAGGCCACAGGTCAGAAGCACCGAGCACTAAGTGACTGACTTTCTTTCACATAAAATTATTTTGTTTCTGTAACAATGGTCATCTGTCTCCCCGTTGAAAAATGGAGCCCTCAGTGTATGTTCTCCTTTAAATCTCCCACCCACTGGCTGCCCGAGGCTCGCCTGATTCAATTTTCGAGCGGGTCCTCAAAATGGACGGCCATCGTTCCCGGCCAAATATTAACTTAGGATATATTTGGAATCATAGTCAAGTATTTCAATCAGCTCTAAAACCCTGATGCAATTTTCATCTATCAATGAATCTGCTCAATGGTAGTACACTCACCTCTGAGTCAAATGGTTGTGGGTTCAAATCCCACTCCAGGGTCTTGAGCATAAAATCTAGGCATACTGAGGGAGTGCTACATTGTCAGAGGTGCCGTCTTTTCGATGAGATGTTAAACCGAGACCCCATTTGCTCTCTCAGGTGGACGTAGCAGTTCCCACAGCACTATTTCGAAGAAGAGCAGGGGAGTTCTCCCCGGTAGCCTGGCCAATATTTATCGCTAAACTAACATCACTAAAACAGATTATCTGGTCATTATCTCATTGCTGTTCATGGGATCTTGCTGTGCGCAAATTGGCTGCTACGTTTCCTACATTACAACAGTGACTACACTTCAAAAGTAATTAATTGGCTGACAAGGCGCTTTGGGATGTCCTGAGGCTATGAAAGGCGCTATCGAAATGCAAGTTCTCTCTCTCTCTGTGACTTGGAAGGATCGTATGCCATAAGGGCTTAATGCTCCGGTAACCTTTGCAGCTATGGGAAAAACTGTTACTATTGCAGATATCATCTGCAAGTCATCTTGCAGCCAGTGCTGGTGTTCTGTGACAGCCTCTGTTCTGAAGGACTGCCAATAGTGACACCAGTATTCCCGGCCAGAATGGAGATGATTGGGTAACGTCAATCATACCTGTCGATTGCACTGGTGCAAGTGACTGGGATTGATTTTACCCACACAATTTGTATTATGAAACTATCCTCCACTCACTGCATTTTGCTGGAGAAATCACCCTGCTTTTATGGGGAGAGTTGCTACAGTTTCGGTCATGAGTTCTGTTTGCTGTAGTTCGTAGAGACTCTTTTTGAATAGACTCTGTAGACTGTTTGCTGTAGTGCGCTGTTTAAACTGACTTGGTTTTCCGAGTAAATAGACTTTGCTGTAAAATAGACTGTTTGCTGTGAGTCCTGCCATAAGTCCCGCCCCGCCTCCAACTCATTGACTGACACAGTGGTGTCAACAGACACTCTGGTTGTGAAGCAGGGCAGATGATGATGGGTCTCCTGTTGTGTGCCCAGTGGGAGTGTTTGGGTTTGTCAATGAGAATCCTGAGGTAATGGCAGGTGTTACAAAACACCTCAAATCTCATCCTAGCCACATTCAGTGTCTCCTCACAATGCTCATTTAATCATCTAAATCAAGCAGCACTACAGAAACAGTGGTGTAGCGGTTAGGATACAGGACTACTAATCTAGTTAGGCCTCAACTAATCTAGTCAGGCTTCACCTGAGGAAAGGGCAATCGATAGCTCCGAAAGCTTGTGATTTCAAATAAAACTGTTGGACTATAACCTGGTGTTGTGCGACCTCTCAATTTTCTCAACTAATAATCCAGAGAACGTGAGTTCAAATACCACCATGGCAGTTTGAGAATTTTAATTCAGTTTTTTTAAAGGTCTGGAAATAAAATAGCTGGTATCAGTAAAAGTGACCATGAAGCTGTCGTATTGACGTAAAAAAAACAACTGGTTCACTAATGCCTTTTAGGGAAGAAACCCTACCTTCCTTACCCTGTCTGACCTATATGTGCCTCCAGTGCCGCACCAATGTGCTTGACTTAACTGCTCTATGAAGTGGCCTGGCAATAAATTGGGAGAGGGGGAAGTACAGAGAGACCTGGGTGTTCTTGTACACCAGTCACTGAAGGCGAGCATGCAGGTGCAACAGGCGGTCAAGAAGGCAAACGGTATGCTGGCCTTCATAGCAAAAGGGTTGGAATACAGGAACAGGGATACCTTGCTGCAGCTGTACAGGGCACTGGTGAGACCACACCTCGAGTACTGTGTACAGTTTTGGTCGCCTCATCTGAGGAAAGATGTTCTTGCCATGGAGGGGGTGCAGCGGCGATTCACCAGGCTGATACCAGGAATGGCGGGATTGACCTATGAGGAGAGACTATGTAGTTTAGGGATGTACACACTGGAGTTTAGAAGATTGAGAGGGGACCTCATAGAAGTGTATAAAATTCTGACAGGTCTAGACAGATTAGATGCAGAAGGAATGTTTCCCTTGGCGGGTGAGAACAGAACTAGAGGACATAATTTAAGGATAAGGGCTAAACCATTTAGGACAGAAATGAGGGGGAATTTCTTCACTCAGAGAGTGGTGAACCTGTGGAACTCATTGCCACAGAGGGCAGTGTACGCCAGCTCATTAAATATATTTAAGAGGGAATTAGATATATTTCTACAGGCAAAAGGGGTTAAGGGTTACGGAGAGAAGGCGGGGACGGGATACTGAATTGAAGGATCAGCCATGATCTCATTAAATGGCGGAGCAGGCTCGAAGGGCCGGATGGCCTACTCCTGCTCCTATCTTCTATGTATCTATGTATGTATGTAAACCACTCAGTTGTATTAAGGTGTTTGCACAACTAGGGATGGGCAATAAATGCCGGCCTTGCTAGTGATGCTCACATCCCGAGAATGGAGTTAAAATGGAGTTAAGATACAGATAAGCCATGATATAATTGAATGGCATAACAGGCTCGAGGGTCTGAATGGCCTAATCCTGTTCCGATGTTCCAACGATACTGGGTGGGGGGATCTTAAGTTGCAAAAAAGTCACCTTTCAGAGCAAGTGTATTTAGTATCAATTTTTTCAACACAAATCTAGCTTCAAGAATTCAATGCAAGCAGGTCAGGCAACGGGATGCTCGTGTGGCCGTGAGGTGAACACCAGGGGTGGAGCTCACCAGAAGAATGGGAGATTCGGCACAGGCCCAGACAACATCCTGAAAACTGGCCAGTTTCTTCACTGCGAAATGTAGCAGGCAGCCCATGGGGCTTGCAGGCCTGTGGACTTGATGTCCTGATCTGCACTTGACCTACCAAGACTCTACATGGTAAGCAGGACTTTGCAGTTGCAGGACTGTAACGCACACCTACATTTGGTTTTAATGATGGCCAGTTTTTAGCACTGACGCCAAAGGGCACTATAATGCTGCCAGTGTAGGCTCACAAGTGAGGTCATCATTCCCTACTTTCGCTCCAGCACTTTTTAAACTGAACATAAGGTAAGGACTGAAAAAATCTACCTGGGGGTAGATCTTGACTTTGTGCGACAGTGCAAAATGGGCGATAGCGAATCGGCACACCGTTTTACATAGAATAGAATCATAGTATAGTACAGCATAGAAGGAGGTCATTCGGCCCATCAAGTCTGTACCAGCTCTTTCAAAGAGCAATCCAGTTCGTCTCACTCCCCTGCTCTTTCCCCATATCCCTGCAATTTTTTTCTCCTTCAAGTATTTATCCAATTCTCTTTTGAAAGCAACTATTAAATCTGTATCCACCACCCTATCAGGCAGTGCATTCCAAATCCCAACCACTCGTTGCGTAAGAAAGTTTTTCCTCATGTCGCCTCTGGTTCTTTTGCCAATCACCTTAAATCTGTGCCCTCTGGTTATCAACTCTTCAGCCATTGGAAACAGTTTCTCTTTATTTACTCTATCTAAAGCCTTCATGATTTTAAACACCTCTATCAAATCACCTCTTAGCCTTCTCTGCTCTAAAGAGAGCTTAATTTCCCTTGCGTGCTATTTTAGCACACTGACCACTGGGCTCCCATCAAATTCCTGTTTCTGCTTCTTTTAATTAACTCTTTTATAATGCGTGAGTTAACAATCTGTATTAAAATAACGCATCCGGAAGCTTGATAGTAACCCATTAACGGGTAAGGCAAAAATACCACACAGGGGAAATCGTGTGACTTGTTTTAAAAAGTTCTGAGTACCCCTTCCTTATACACACACGCACCTAAACCACTGTCTTCATTCATGGTCCTTTCAAAGTAATCAAAGTACATCTCTCCCCATTTTTATTTCCAGCTATTCTGAATTAATAAAAATTTCACTGGCAGGCACAGGCAATAATGAAGAGACCCGGGTCGGGAAATGCCTCGGAGCTGCTCCCAATCTGCTGCCATTACTTTGCGAGTGGAAACGGAGATTCCACTGCCCTTTCTGCCGAATTAACGCCCGTGGAGCCGGAGCAGCTCGAAGGAGTTTGCCATCCTCGGTCTTCCTTTAACAGCCTACACTGCCTAGTGTAAATGAGCCCATGCCCAACCCAGCATCTCATCACACTCCTTGACTGGAGCCTTGTAAATTGTGGAGAGGCTTTAAAGATCAGGGAAGGAGCCATGTGTCACAGAGTAGTCCATCTCTGCCCTGCTCCTGAAGTGGGCAATGTTCCCGCTAAGCTCGCGGCCACGCAGCTGTCTGGAGGTCCCGCATAGGCCACTCACCGGCTTTTACATGGAAGAACCCACACATACGCGAAAATTTGAATGGGCTGCGCAGCCAGTTAAAGAGATCGCGCACAAAAAAGAGAGCGAACATTGGACGTGGGGTGTCCAGATAGGCTTCTGGTCAATGGTAACCCCCATGATGTTGATGGTGGGGGAACTAGTGCAATGGTGGTGATATTGCAGGTCAGGGGGAGGAGGCTGGGCCTTTTCTTGTCGGAGATGGTCATTGCCTGGCACTTATGTGGTGTGAATGTTGCCTATTGACTGTAGTGCCTGTTGCATTTGATAAAGTAAAGAACCTGACATTCAGAGTGCTCTAGTGCACATAAAAACTACCCAACAGACACATTTCTTGATAAAAATATATAAATATCCTTCAATGAGGTATGTTATTAATTAATATAAATTATTGGCTCTACAGAGGATTAACCTTTACTTAATGATATCTCCACATTAAGACACAGTTGTGAAATCTTTCTGTTGCAAGGTGGCGTGTCTAGGTCTCTTTAAAAGTCATGAATAATGATATATTTAGTGAACAGAGAGACATCATTTATGGATTGCTTCTTTATTCATTTCAGGTGGTGCTCACCAAATTAGAAATTGTCTTGTTTTTAAGTGGCAGGCTTGGGTTAGGCAACACAGTTCAACTGTAGACATGAAACTGAGTCATATAAGTATGTATTCGATAAATGCTCATTATAGTAATGCACCATCCAGTTACACCTCGTGTGGCATCATCAGTTGTCACTCACAGCACAAAGGAGATGCAAATTTAAGCACAGGGGCCTGGAATTTCCTCTGCCTTTGCGCCCAGAGCCACTGGTAATCTGGGCGCAAACCAATTACGTGGCTTAGACGTTGGCGGAATTTGAGGCATAAGTGAGTTACGTGCGGAACTACAATACACCCAAGTCTCCTCAATCTTTTAAGTCCATCCATCAAACCATCTGTCCAAACAAAGCTCTGCCCACAAAACTGGCCACGCCCCTGACTCTTAAATGTGAGTGTCCGCCAATTGTTCAGGTGGGGGAGGGGAGCGCGGTGCCGGTGGGGAAGGGGTGGCGGTGGCGTTCTCTCAGCATTACCACCAGATTTTCAGACGCAGAGTCAATTTTCTGGTCTTTTAATTGTAATTCTTTGAGTGTTTTTCTTTAAATTTAACATCATTGAGACCTACTCTGTATTATCTGTTTCTTTTAATGCATTTTTATGCCATAAGTGTAAGTCGCATTAAAAATTGAAAAGCACCCCAATTCCAGCTTCTTAAACTTGCCGTGCCTGATGTGCATGAATGGTGGTTAAATGAGTTGAAACTTAAATTTTAAGACTCCAAGAAGCAATATACTGGTGTGGATTCGGCATTTCCTTGGGCCCTGACTCAGATTAAGGACATAAGAAATAGGAGCATGAGTAGGCCATACGGTCCCTCGAGCCTGCTCCGCCATTCAATAAGATCATGGCTGATCTTCGACCTCAACTCCACTTTCCCGCCCGATCCCCATATCCCTTGATTCCCCTAGAGTCCAAAAATCTATCGATCTCTGTCTTGAATATACTCAACGATTCAGCATCCACAGCCCTTTGGGGTAGAGAATTCCAAAAATTCACAACCCTCTGAGAGAAGAAATTCCTCCTCATCTCAGTCTTAAATGGCCGACCCCTTATCCTGAGACTGTGACCCCCTAGTTCTGGACTCTCCAACCAGGGGAAACAACCTGTCAGCATCTACCCTGTCAATCCCCCTCAGAATCGTATATGTTTTATAGTCCTTTCATAACCAACAGTAATGCAATAACTCGCTGATAGTCGAAATAAAATAGGTAGTAATAGGCGTAATGCCTCGATATCTTACCTGTAACTAGCAGTAATCTCATAGCCTGCTAAAATTCACCCTGTAACTACAGCCAGAATCCCCCTGCACTGCACAAGGACATCCGGGGGAGTTGGCAACAGGGGGAGGACCAACACAAATAGGGCGCTACCATTTTTGGGGGGAGATTCTGCCAGAGTTACGACAGGTGACCAGTGGAACTCTCAAGAAATTTCACACCCCACCTTTTCTAATTTTACCAATAAAGTAGACATGAGTAAAAAGTGATGGTCACTTATGTAGACTAGAAACAATAACAAACTGAGCACTTACCTTGAGGATTCCATTCAACACTCCCTCAATTCTAACATTACCCCTCTTACAAGTACTTTCTGTTTCCTATTTTTAACCGATTTCTTATCCAGTCCCGTTTTCTACTACAGATTCCTGTGGCCTTTAGTTTAATTAGAAATTCTTGTCAAAAAAAATTCTGAAAACCTAAGTAAACTGTCATTGGTGCTAAGACTATCTCATTTGTCTGTGACACTGGGGACACTTTTCAACATTCACCCATAGAATTCAAAAGCAGAGAACTTATGTTAAACATACCTAGAACCTTGGCTAGACCACACTTTATGCACCGTTCTGGTCTCCATATTACAAAAAGGATATAGAAGCACTGGAGAAAGTGCGAAAAAAGTTTTACAAGGATGATCCCAGAACTGAGGGGGTACAACTGTCAGGAAAGATTGAACAGACTGGGGCTCTTTTCTCTAGAAAAGAGAAGACTGAAAGGTGACCAGATCGCGGTCTTTAAAATGATGAAAGGGTTCGATAGGCTAGACTTACAGAAGATGGTTCCACTTGTGGAGGAGCCAAAAGATAGAGGCCATAAATATAAGATAGTCACTCATAAATCCAATAGGAATTCAGGAGAAAATTCTTTACTCAGAGAGCGGTCAGAATGTGGAACTCGCTACCACAGGGAGCAGTTGAGGCGAATACCATAGATGCATTTAAGGGAAAGCTAGTAAGAAAATGAGGGAGAAAGGAATAGAAGGATATGTTGATCGGGTGAGATAAAGTTAATAAAGTTGGAGGCAGGCTCGTGCAGAGCATAAACACCCGAATGGCCTGTTTCTGTACTGTAAATTCTATCTAACCAGGCAGGCAGACCGCCTACTTGATACCAGTAAGGTGAGGCACGCACCATTTTCAAGCTCGGGCCTCTTTTGCATTGGGTCGGTAAGCTGCCGAGCACTCAATGATCGCTGACAGGTAGCTTGCTGATCGGGGGGAGGGGTGGCCACAGGTAATCTGGTGACTCCATAGCAGAGCTGAGCCAGAAAAAAAACTGTAGGAAGGGGGAGGCGAGCGTGATAGCACTGTAGAGAGGTCCATTGAGGAGCCGACTGTGGGTTACAGTATTTTGGGGTTGGGGGGTGGAGCAGAAGGAGCATTCTTGCTCCACCTGGCCCCACAAAAATACACAGAATTTTTTAGTGGCTGTTTGGTGGACAGCCTCCAGTGGTCCCTGTAAAGGCCTCTGTGGTTAGGCCTCACAAAGCCTAGCATTAACGAGCGGAGTGTACGCGGCACATGGTCGGCCCACTGATAATTGCAAACGGGGTCCTGCAGCCAGCGTAGGACTTTGATTAGCGTCGTCAAATCGTTGGGTCGCCTGAAAATCGCATCGGGCAGGCTTCGGGCTACTAAGGGGTGGCCAGTTTTTAAATTTCAACTGCCGGCTGCCCCGCTTTCCAGCATAAACTAGGAGCGAGCAGCAGTTGAAAATCAGTCCCATTCTCACAGAAGTCGAGGAGATGGGTCAGGCAGGATCTTCCTTTTCTAAATCCGCGCTGACTGTTTTCACGTACAAGTCATTCATATACTCGCTCGCCTCTAGTCTGCCCTTCCCAATAGAGTCCATCATTTTACCTGTTATTGAGCTTAGGCTTTGGCCTTTAACTTCCAGGGTCAGCGTTGCTGCCCTTTTTATGTTTACGTACTATGGTTTGCTAGCTTCCAGCCCTTTGGAAGCAGTGCATTATGGTTCATCCATGGCAACAGCCAGTGTTCCATAAATTTCCTCCCCGATCTGCTTCTGCAGCCCAAGGTATAAACCATCGATCCCAGGGCACTGCTCAGATTTAAACTCTCTCAAATCAAACACACTGATTTCAACATCAGCTGCAGTACTCAATGTATTACAAAAATTGGATGGCAAGCTAGTATTATTCTCTCCAGATAATACTTCTGGAAAATATTAATTTAGTATTTCAATTATTTCACCTTTAACTTTACAGCCACTTTAATCTTTTACTGTTACGATACTGTCGGAATGTTTTATCATCATGCTTAACATCTTGAGTATACTCATCGCTCGGGTCCTCTTTACACTTCCAACATTTTAATCAGTTTTAGCAAATTCCTCCCAGAGTTCTCTCTTTCCCTCCGTAGGGTTGAAATAATTTGTTTTACTTATTAAAATTCCCATTTTAATTGACCAATTCATCTGTCTTGGAGAAGGTTTATTTAGTTTGCATTGGGCCACAATTTACTGTCAAAATAACAATGAGGCTAACAGCGCTCAACGTTATTTATGCGCAAATCGAACAGCATCTTCAGGCGAGCAGAGATGCGCAGTTAAACCCGGAAATCCAGATGTGGCTGTCTGAGACATGCCGCTCCGCCAGCATCGCACCGTCTGGCTCCCCATTGAACAGCGTGAAGTTCCTGAACTGAGGTACTAGATACGGACTAAACTCGCAAAAAAAGTTAGGCATGTCCATTTCAGTCTAAGTATCTTTTTTGAAAGATGTGACAAGTCTTAATTACTACCAAACAAGCTCTCTGGCACTGAAAATTAACTTTTGCAATTGTTGAGTCTCATTCCTTCAGATTTTAATTGTTGCTGGAGATTTAAAAAAAAATTTAATTCAGTTTTTTTTCACTTTTTCTTTCTATCCCTTTTTTTTCCGTTTATGGGATGTGGGCATCACTGGCAAGGCCAGAATTTAATGCCCATTCCTAATTGCCCTTGAGAAGGTGGTGGTGAGCTGACTTCTTGAACCGCCGCAGTCCGTGTGGTGAAGGTACTCCCACAGTGCTGTTAGGGAGGGAGTTCCAGGAATTTGACCCAGCGACGATGAAGGATCGGCGATATACTTCTAAGTCAGGGTGGTGTGTGACTTTAAGGAGAACTTGGAAGTGGTGGTGTTCCCATGCGCCTGCTGCCTGTGTCCTTCTAGGTGGAAGAGGTCGTGGGTTTGGGAGGTGCTGTCGAAGAAGCCTTAGCGAGTTGCTGCAGTGCATCTTGTAGATGGTACACACTGCAGCCACGGTACGCTGGTGGTGAAGGGAGTGAATGTTTAAGGTGGTGGATGGGGTGCCAATCAAGAGGCTGCTTTTCCCTGGATGGTGTCGAGCTTCTTGAGTGTTGTTGGAGCTGCACTCATCCAGGCAAGTGGAGAGTATTCCATCACACTCCTTACTTGTGCCTTGTAGATGTTAGAAAGGCTTTGGGGAGTCAGGAGGTGAGACACTCGCCGCAGAATACCTAGCCTCTGACCTGCTCTTGTTGCCACAGTATTTATGTGACTAGTCCAGTTAAGTTTCTGGTCAATGGTGACCCCCCAGGATGTTGATGGTGGGGGATTCGGCGATGGTAATAACGTTGAATGTCAAGGGGAGGTGGTTAGACACTCACTTGTTGGAGATAGTCATTGCCTGGCACTTCTGTGGCGCAAATTTTACCTGCCACTTATCAGCCCAAGCCTAAACATCATCCAGGTCTTGTTGCATGTGGGCATGGACTGCTTCATTACCTGAGGAGTTGTGAATGGCGCTGAACACTGCAGTCATCAGCGAACATCCCCATTTCTGATCTTATGTTGGAGGGAAGGTCAATGATGAAGCAGCTGAAGATGGTTGGGCCTAGGACACTGCCCTGAGGAACTCCTGCAGCGATGTCCTGGGGCTGTGATGATTGACTTTCAACCACCACAACCATCTTCCTTTGTGCTAGGTATGACTCCAGCCAGTGGAGCGTTTTCCCCCTGATTCCCATTGACTTCAGTTTTACTAGGGCTCCTTGATGCCACACTCGGTCAAATGCTGCCTTGATGTCAAGGGCAGTCACTCTCACCTCACCTCTGGAATTCAGCTCCTTTGTCCATGTTTGGACCAAGGCTGTAATGAAGTCGGGAGCCGAGTGGTCTTGGCGGAACCCAAACTGGGCATCAGTGAGCAGGTTATTGGTGAGTAAGTGCCGTTTGATAGCACTGTTGATGACACCTTCCATCACTTTGCTGATGATTGAGAGTGGACTGATGGGGCGGTAATTGGCCGGGTTGGATTGGTCCTGCTTTTTGTAGACAGGACATACCTGGGCAGTTTTCCACATTGTCGGATAGATGCCAATGTTGGAGCTGTACTGGAACAGCTTGGCTAGAGGCGCGGCTAGTTCTGGAGCACAAGTCTTTGCTGTATCCAGTGCGCTCAGCCGTTTCTTGATATCATGTGGAGTGAATCGAATTGGCTGAAGACTGGCTTCTGTGATGGTGGGGACCTCAGGAGTAGGCCGATATGGATCATGCACTCGGCACTTCTGGCTGAAGATGGTTGCAAACGCTTCAGCCTTGTCTTTTGCACTAATGTGCTGGGCTCCACCATCATTGAGGATGGGGATATTCATGGAGCCTCCTCCTCCTGTTAGTTGTTTAATGGTCCACCACCACTTACGACTGGATGTGGCAGGACTGCAGAGCTTTGATCTGATCCGTTGATTGTGGGATTGCTTAGCCCTGTCTGTAGCATGCTGCTTAGCATGCCTGTCGTTCTGTGTTGCAACTTCCCCAGGTTGGCACCTCATTTTTAGGTACACCAGGTGCTGCTCCTGGTATGCTCTTCTGCATTCCTCATTGAACCAGGCTTGGTCCCCTGGCTTGATGGTACTGGTAGGGTGAGGGATATGCCGGGCCATGAGGTTACAGATTGTGGCGGAATACAATTCTACTGCAGCTGATGGCCCACAGCGCCTCATGGATGCCCAGTTTTGAGCTGCGAGATCTGTTCTGAATCTATCCTATTTAGCACGGTGGCAGTGCCACTCAACACGATGGAGGGTGTCCTCAGGTTGAAGACGGGACTTCGTCTCCACAAGGACTGTGCGGTGGTCTCTGCTAC
This sequence comes from Squalus acanthias, assembly GCA_030390025.1. Classification (NCBI taxonomy): domain Eukaryota; kingdom Metazoa; phylum Chordata; class Chondrichthyes; order Squaliformes; family Squalidae; genus Squalus; species Squalus acanthias. Next base: position 79,679,892 of record CM059436.1, on the reverse strand, counting down.
CAATACTGTCATGGACAGATGTATCTGTGACAGGTAGATTGGTGAGGACAAGGTCAAGTAGGTTTTTCCCTCATGTTGGTTCTCTCACCACCTGCCGCAGACCCAGTCTGGCAGCTGTGTCCTTCAGGACTTGGCCAGCTCGGTCAGTAGTGGTGCTACCGAGCCACTCTTGGTGATGGACATTGAAATCCGCCACCCCGAGTACATTCTGTGCCCTTGCTACCCTCAGTGCTTCTTCCATGTGGTGTTCAACATGGTGGAGTATTGATTCATCAGCTGAGGGAGGGCAGGTAGGTGGCAATCAGCAGGAGGTTTCCTTGCCTATGCTTTGCTTGAAGCCATGAGACTTCATGGGGTCCGGAGTCAATGTTGAAGACTCCCAGGGCTACTCCCTCCCAATTGTATACCACTGTGCCACCACCCCTGGTGGGTCTGTCCTGCCGGTGGGACAGGATATACCCAGGGATGGTGATGGAGGAGTCTGAACATTGGCCAAAAGGTATGATTCTGTGAGTATGACTATGTCAGGCTGTTGCATGACTAGTCTGTGGGACAGCTCTCCCAATTTTGGCACAAGTCCCCAGATGTTGGTGAGGAGGACTTTGCAGGGTCGACTGGGTTGGGTGTGCCTTTGCCGTGTCCGTAGGCGGTGCCGAGGTAGATGCCGCATGGTCTGTCCGGTTTCATTCTTTTTATTGTTTTTCGTAGCGGTTTGTTACAACTGAGTGGCTTGCTAGGCCATTTCAGAGGGCAGTTAAGAGTCAACCACATTGTCTGGAGTCATAGGCCAGATCTCCTTCCCTAAAGGACATTAGTGAGCCAGATGGGTTTTTACGACAATCCGATAGTTTCATGGTCACCATTACTGATACTATTAATTAACCGAATTTAAATTCCCCAGCTGCTGTGGTGGGATTTGAACCCACATCTCTGAATCATTCGTCCAAGTCTCTGGATTACTAGCCCAGTGACATTACCACTACGCTACCGTTCCTGTTAATCCAATCTTTCTTTCCCTCTCTTTATTTCACTTTCTGTACCTGATTTGACATTGAATTCACTATTCTAACCAACACTTCCTGATTCAGACTCTGCGCAGCTCATTAACAATGCTTCAATCTGATTGGTTAAGGAGATACACAGTTGCTTTCCTTCTTCACTCAGGTCCCAGATCTACTGTAGAGGGCGCCACACTGTTTGGATCTCTAACTTACGGCAAGTTCCAGTGCAAAAACCCACGGAAATTAATCGGGCAAGGGCAAGTCTAAAAATTGGTGGGTGCCGTTCGTTCACAGGCTACAGTAAATTTGAGCCCAATATTTTACTTGAGTAAAATATTGTTCCAATATTTACCTCCTATTTCTCATCTACATGCTGCCTCTTGGCGACATCATCCAAAAACACAGCGTCAGTTTCCACATGTACGCTGACGACACCCAGCTCTACCTCATGACCACTTCTCTCGACCCCTCCACGGTCTCTAAATTGTCAGACTGCTTGTCCGACATACAGTTCTGGATGAGCAGAAATTTTCTCCAATTAAATATTGGGAAGACCGAAGCCATTGTTTTCAGTCCCCACCACAAACTCCGTTCCCTAGCCACTGACTCCATCCCTCTCCCTAACATCTGTCTGAGGCTGAACCACACTGTTCGCAACCTTGGTGTCCTATTTGAGCCTGAAATGAGCTTCCGAACACATATCCGCAGCATAACAAAGACCGCCTACTTCCACCTCCGTAACATCGCCCATTTCCACCCCTGCCTCAGCTCATCGGCTGCTGAAACCCTCATCCATGCCTTTGTTACCTCTAGAATTGACTATTCCAATGCACTCCTGGCTGGCCTCCCACATTCTAACCTACCTAAACTTGAGGTCATCCAAAACTCGGCTGCCCATATCCTAACTCGCACCAAGTCCCGTTCGCCCATCACCCCTGTGCTCGCTGACCTACATTGGCTCCCGGGTAAGCAACGCCTCGATTTCAAAATTCTCATCCTTGTTTTCAAATCCCTCCATGGCCTCGCCCCCCTCCCTATCTCTGTAATCTCCTTCAGCCCCACAACCACCCGAGATATCTGCACTCCTCTAATTCTGCCCTCTTGAGCATCCCTGATTATAATCGCTCAACCATTGGTGGCCGTGCCTTCTGTTGCCTAGGCCCTAAGCTCTGGAATTTCCTCCCTAAACCTCTCGCCTCTCTACCTCTCTTTCCTCCTTTAAGACGCTCCTTAAAACCTACCTCTTTGACCAAGCTTTTGGTCACCTGCCCTAATTTATCCTTATGTGGTTCGGTGTCAACATTTTTGTCTTAAAATACTCCTGTGCAGCACCTTGGGACGTTTTACTACATTAAAGGCGCTATATAAATACAAGTTGTTGTTGTTGAGTATATGGTCATCTTGCTTATTGTTTTAATAGTATTTTTTCCCCTCAATGGAGATAGTTTTCAGCAATATTTCCCAATTAATTTACTTTAGTTTGTCCCTCATTTCTTGAGAATTTATCTTTATAAAATCAAAAATATCTTTGGGCTGGTTCATACTGATGCTGATTTAAAAAAAAATCATTTTCAGGATTCGGGCATCGCTGGCAAGGCCGGCATTTATTGCCCATCCCTAGTTGCCCCGAGATGGTGGTGATACAACTGAGTGCTTTTGTGAGATCACTTCAGAGGGCAGTTTAAGAGTCAACCATGTTGATGTGGGACTGGAGTCACATATAGGCCCAGACCGGGTAAGGACAGCAGGTTTCCTCCCGAAAGGACATTAGTGAACCGGTTGGGTTTTCACGACAATATGACAGCTTCAAGGTCACTTTTATTAACACCAGTTTTTTTATTATTAATATATTTTACAAAATAATATTAACGTTAATCATACTGTGGCCACCAACCCTTAGAGGTTCCGCTCCTCCATTGTGGACGCGATCCTGATCACCAGTAAGAACCATATCTGGATGTGAGTTCGTCTTCTTGACACATTATCATGTATTTTCTGAGTACGCTTTGGCAATGTGGAACATGGTCGATCGCCAGCACATATCAAGCATCCTGGGCAATGTGACCACAATTTTCCAACATGCGTTGGCAGAGGGCCAGGTACCCCGCTGCCAGCGTGCACTCAGAAAATAACCCCCCTTTAGATCAAACAACAAGCTTGTACTGCATTCATTAGTTCTGATTGTGTTGCATCACTTCTATTGGAGAACGTCCATTTGATGCTGGATTGATTGAAGTCACCCACCGACTTCTACAACATTGGTGGAAGATTCTCTCTGTGCACCTAGTGTAACAAAAGTCAAAAACGTACTTATAAAAAAAAGTCACAGCCAGAGAAAATCTTCTCCCATTGTCCTTACATATAATCTTCGTACTTCATCATATATCATTCTGTTAGCCTCCTTCTCCTTTAACAGATTCTGTAGCGACCCTAACTTTTAATACTGTCCTCTGCCTGCCTTTGAATTCATTCTCATCTTCTGATATCCCCACCAACATCACAATCTCATACTTGTACGTACATGGAGTTAGGTTACAGATCAGCCATGATCCCATTGAATGGCGGAACAAACTCAAGGGGCTAAATGGCCTACTCCTGTTCCTAAACGCTCCTAGCATTCAGTTAAATACATTTAACGGTAGCCCTGCTTTTTTATTTAAGATTGTGTAGTCTCTTGTTTGTTCACTATGCCAGGATTTACTTAACCCTTTACGTTATTCTTATCCTCCTTTACATTTAAAATCAGCCCCAAAACAGGTATGTAGCATATGAAAGAGTAGATTGGTGGGTGAAATTTCTCCCTTTGATAAATTTTGTACTTGTGCCAACTTTAATAAAATTATCGACAAGAAGAATTTCAGCCCCATGGTTTGCAGCAGGAGCAGGCTGATGGGTCACATGCACCTTTCTCATTTCACGCTTTCTTATAATGTGACATCTCAGTCCACTATATTTTCAGCCTAAGACTATATTCATAATGTCACATCACATACCATGCACTACTGACAACTAACTTCCATTATTAAATACATAGCCTATTCATACACAGAACAACCACTTTGGATAACTATAAATGATAGGGGGCCAATAGACAAATTCTCATCCTCGAGTTTAAATCCCTTCATGGCCTCGTCCTTCCCCATCTTTGTGGCCTCCCCCAGTCCTACAACCACTCTTCCTCAGGACTCTCCTTTCCTCCAACTCTGGCCTCTTGTGCATCCTCCCTTCGCCCCACCATTGATGGCTGTGGCTTCAGCTGCCTAAGCCCCACACACTGAAATTCCCTCCCTAAACCTCTCTGCTTCACCATCTCTCCTTTAAAACCCTCTTTAAAACCCACCTCTTTGATGAAGGTTTTGGTCATTCTTCCTAATATCTCCTTCTTTGTTGCAGCATCTGTTTTTGTCTGTTTATGCCTGTGTGAAGCGCCTTGGGAATGTTCTTCTACATTAAAGGCGTTATATTAAAGGCAAGTTGCTGCTGTTGTTGTTATAAATTGTGAACCATCCTTTCATTTAATATATTAATCACAAATTAAACTTCATAAAATGTGGAAAATGTTTATTTACAGAAATTATAATGAGAAGCTCATTCTGTAAATCCATTAACTGTTGTAATACAGAGCCATACCGGTAAGGAAGATCACAGATTTTATATCTGGTCTAATTTCAGTTCGTCAGTCATAGCAATGGTGGCAGTTCTCTCACAGGCCTGAATATTCTTGAATAAAAACAGAAAATGCTGGAAACACTCAGCAGGTCAGGCAGCATCTGTGGCGAGAGAAACAGAGTTAACGTTTCAGGTCGATGACCTTTCATCAGAACTGGAAAAAAGTTAGAGATGCACACTTATCAGGAATGTTCCAGTTCTGACAAAGGGTCATCGACCTGAAACGGTAACTCTGTTTCTCTCTCCACAGATAGTGCCTGATCTGCTGAGTATTTCCAGCATTTTCTGTTTTTATTTCAGATTTCCAGCATCCGCAGTATTTTGCTTCTGAATATCCCTGGGCTAGAGACAGGGGGAGAAATATCAAACAGAGTTGCTATTCCTGATTGAAGTCCAGTAATTTTTCCTGGACTTGGGTGCTTGTTAGTCACAAACGGAAGTCGTAGCATCCCTGGGGGGTGGGGGGGCGGGGGGGGGCAGTAAGCACAGACTGATGAACCTGCAATTCCGATTTACCAAAGACAAGGGGGGTAAGTCTGACTTTTGACGATAGTGTAAAAGGGACGATATTGGTTACAAAACCTCTCCAAATTATGTTTCCATTGAAGTCAATGGAAATAAAAATCGGGAGAGGTGGTTGAATCGATATCGCCCATTTGATCCAAAGTCAAAATTACCCCCAAGGCATTTGGTATCTAACTTTAGCAGGTCGAACTTCAAAGAGATGTGAGGACAACCAAAGCAAACGGATTGGAGGATGATGTCCAACACTTGATCAGCAGAACCACTTTAAACAAATAATTCTGAGCACAGGATAAATACATAACCATAATCAGCAAACTCAGGCTAAACAAGCATGACCCTAAACGGATTAACAAACAAATCAAAAGTCAAATAAAGCCGAAAAATGACCTCTACAAGGGAGAAAGAGGAAGGGGTTCACTGGGATGAATCTAGAAACATGCAGAAACACTCTGGGCCGGATTCTGCGGTCAGCGACGAACGAACGGCATTGGACTTGCACCGGCTCATAGACTTTCTGTGGGCTTTTGTACTGGAAGTTGCTGTCAGTCAAAAACCCAAACAGCACGGCGCCTTCTACAGGGCATCTGGGATCTGTGTGAACAGGGAAAGCAACTGTGTGTCTCCTTAACCAATCAGATTGAAGAATCGTTAATGAGCAGCGTAGAGTCTGAGCCAGGAAGTGTCAGTTAGAATAGTTAATTCAATGTAAAATCAGGTACAGAAAGAGAAATAAAGAGATGTAAAGAAAGAAGGGATTAAGTAGGAGAGAGAAAAGAGACAGAAAGAAAAAGTAAAATAATTTTTACAAATATTTTTAAATCTCCAACAATAGTTAAGATCTGAAGGAATGAGACTCCACACTTGTTAAAGTTAATTTTCAGTGCCAGAGAGGTTGTTTGGCAGTAATTAAGACTTATCATGCCTTTAAAAGGGTACTTACACTGTAATGGACAAGCCCTAACTTTTTCTGGTGAGTTTAGTCCGTATCTATGAGGTAAGCACAGGAACCTCAAGCAATTCAATGTATTTTAATGGTGAGTCAGACGGCGAGATGCCGTTTTCGGGAAGCTTTGGAGGAACATCACATCTCGGACAGCAACTTCCAGATTTCAGCATTTAACTGCACATGTGCGGTCGCTGGAAGTTGCTGTCTGAAATACACTTTAATAACGGTGAGCGCTGTCAGCCTCACCATTATTTCTACTGCAAAATCCGGGCCAATAAAAGTGATTATAGGGCCAAAGGGAGACCTAAGAAAATGTATAGCTGCAGAGGCAAAGCTTAACAGTAAAAAATTCTTTCAGTCCTACAATAACACTGATTACCTTTTACTGTTGCTACTTCTCCTTCTGGATGTGCCATCCGTTGCATAGCAGTGGCAGAAACGCAAATGGGCATGCTAATTCTTTGTCCCAAGACAGTTGCAGACAAGTCCATGTTTGACACATCCCTAAGCACACGTGGGCATAGCCGCCATCTAATAAGACAAACAGGAGAGTTAGAAATGATCTACAGGCCTGCTCCATGATGTACTAACTTGCTATACCAGAGGATGGTAAGAGTCAGACTCAGTCTAGTGATTTCCCCATCTGAAAGTTGCCAATGAGTAGAGGCCAAGGTGTTTCTTCACAAGGAGTGAAAGAAAATTGGAATCTGTGTCTCTTTCGGGCAGCTACCAAGTCAAGTAATGGGGTTGGCAACCAGGAGCAGGAAGGATGCCCATTCTCTTCAAGGTGAATGTCAGTCAGTTGTAGTTGAATCCACTGGGTGCCTCAAAAACAGGTATTTTCTACTTGGAAAATCTGTTGTGAAAAATCAGATAGATTTGCCAAGACTGCATGCTGACCTGTACAAATTGAAGTATCTCCTCCCAGATGTAAGACATAAAACAATTCTTTTTAGCAATGCTTCTTTAGGCTGAAAGTATTTTCTCTTGTATCCCAATGAGAGATGTTCTGTATTAAAGAGAATATACTGGAGATATTACACTCTGGACGACTAACAGGGGAAATCCAGCACAAGAATTTTTCAGCCTGTGGTATAATTTACACTGCAATAAAGCATTAATAAAGCATTAGCTACATCGAGAGACAGGAAACGGCTACTGTATAAAAATTTCCTTTTGCAATCTGTGTTAAAACATCTGTCAGAACCAATTGATTTTAAAATTAATGTTGTAACCAAATTAAGGATGATCTTAAGACGGCTACACTGTCAGATTAAGACTGCTCTGCACTGAAAGAAAGTAAGGTCCATCCAACTGGAATGGTCACGTGTTGTGCATGTTCCCCAAGTCAGTGCGAGTAAAGCTAATCGTCCTGCTAACTATGCTGTGGGTACTATTGTACAAACACTAACACATTTGTTTGATATTCATCTCACTGCTATATTAGCAGAAGTATTAACCTATTTAAAATAACGCTCCTATCTGACAACCCCATTCAGTTGCTAAAGCTTAAGGCAACAGGAATAAAACAACTTCTGAAGCTGCACCTCACGCACCTCAGCATTCTGCGTCAATCCTAAAGTTGCTCACAGAAGGCCAATGGCAAAGCTTCCCCTGTCTGTATCAGCCTCTCCCCAGGTAGAGTTACCACCCAGCAAGTTGTCCTTTCTGTGCAGATGTTCAAATGCTACGTTAATCATCAGCTACTGAACTAGGGTTACTACAACATTGGGAAATCTGTGACTTGGTTATTGGTACCCAGACAATTCCATCAAATCATTCTGCAGTCCCAACAACCCCCTGGACCAAATTCATGAGACAAGTTGGGGTTGATTTTCATGTGATCCCTTTCTCCCCAAGGTCCGAGTGGAAGAGGTGAGGACAAGGAGGGATGGTTTCTTTCCAACGAATGGGAAGAAGATTCCAAAGGCCAACATCTAGCAGGCCTGGAGAGAGGTGGCTGAGCTCGTCACTTCAAGGATCATCACCCCAGGACCTGGATTCAATGCAGAAAAAGGTTCAAGTAACCAACCAGAGTAACAAGGGTGAATACAGGTCTTCATTTCGCCATCTCTCTGCATAACACCTGGCAACAGGCTTTTTCTTCCTAAACCCCAGCATTCTGAACACTTCCCTCCACTGCATCACATTCCTTCTCCAGAAGGGGATGCTGTACCATGCCTTCGTCTCAATCCAAAGACGCACTCACCTCTTGCTAGCTGCCTTCACAGCATCCCACTGGAATCCTATTTTTACATGGTAGCGACTGCAGCACAAGGATGGCTTCTAATGACTCCTTTCTTCACTTCACACTGCAGCCACGTTCTTTCCAATGAACACCTCCACACCCTGCTTCTAACTTCCTTCTTCTCGCACTCAGCATATACGCTGCATGAAGTTCCACATGTGTGCACATTGCTTGTCAATAGCCACTCAGTAACTCTCTCCCTCTATTCCTGCAGGAAAAAATGCCTCAGAACCGTAGGGAGAGGAGCAAGACCAGGCAAGGACCACCCAACATCCAGGCCTTAAACCACATGGTGCAGGCAGTCCCGGACATCATTCTTAGCTCAGCGAGAAGGCAAAGTTGCCGAGATGGTGAGCTTCGGGGCTTAATTGAGCAGGGTGTCTGCCTATTCCTTGTACAGTTCCATTTACCTAAAACAACTGCACATTCAACCAGCTTGACGACGTCATGTCGCAACGTGAAGCCTGACATCGGATACTGTCTAGTCGGTCAGTGCCATGCTAATTCTTGTCTCTATCTTCTTTCTCTAGGTCTTTTTCAGCACCTGGACCCTGTCGAGGAGGATTCAGAGGAAGACTATTCTCCAGAAGATGCACCGTCGCATCCTCCATTCCTCCCAAGCACCAGCACAGAAACTGGCGTCCGAGTGGGTTAGTGAATGATTTCGAGGGGTCTGCACTTGGTGAAACACCCAGCACAAGTGGGGACTAGTGGAAAAGATAGCCCAGGGAGACATCTTGCTGAAGGGAAAGCTCAGCTCCACGACTTCACAAAGAAAACTCCTTTCGGCACACCTGCAATTGTATGATGTATTGGAAAGGCTGCCAAAATATTGCTGCACAACGTCTGAAAGTTTGGAGGAGCCCGCTACTTGCTGATGTGGCACCCTGTTGCAGATCTTCCATGGAGCATGTGACAATGTCCATCGACACTGCACCCAGGCCCTCACACCAAGGGCTCGATTTTGCCATTGGTTGGGTGCGGGTCAGGTGGTCGGCGAGTCCCGATCCCGCCTCCGCTGTCGGGTGGGGAAAAAAATTGCGATTTTGCCCTAATTGGCCAATTGATTCCCAGCGTGTGCGAACCCCTGGCCCAATTAGTTTTTTGGGCCTGAAACTCTCCTCCGATGACGTCATTTCTCCAGCTGCATTTAAGGGCTCCAAGCAGCCTTGGTTCATTTTGTGCCTAAACGCTTGTGTTTGCTTCTGTTGAAAATAGTTTTTGGAGCTAGTGCAATGTCGACTTCAAGGCCCAAGGCCTCACCACGCTTTAATGATGACTCACTCCATGCTCTAGTGGAGGGAGCCAGAGCACAAATTGAGGTGCTCTTTCCATCCTCTGGGAGGAAAAAACCTCCCCAGCAGACCAAAGCTGTGTGGCTGCAAGTTGTCCAGGAGGTGAGTGCCAGATCGATGTGCAGCAGAACCTGGCTGCAGTGCCGAAAGAGGTTCAATGACCTTGTCCGAACAGGCAAAGTGAGTATAGCATCACCTTTACCCTCATTCTGCTCCCCATCTCCTCTCAGCACCATCACTCTGCATTGTCAATCTACTCCTACACATCCCACTTTACCCTTGCATCCCTTGCACCCTTAACCATCCCCCTCTCTATATGTGCACAATCAATTAACTATTCGACTATGCTGCCCTCACACTCCCTATCACTGTTATGCTATGACAACAACTAACAACACACAGGGAGGGCCCTTAGTATTGGGACCTCACTCCATCTTTGTGTCCTTCTAAGCATCTATGCTATGGATTCTCTACACTCACTCCATCATTCTCACTCAAACTCCACTTGTGTCCCTCATTGCAGGAAAAGAGAGCCCACAATAAGAGGGAAAGGGCAAAGACCGGAGGAGGGCCAGCCTCAATAGCCCATCTTACCAGTGCAGAGGAGGCGGCCCTGGAGATCGTTGGCACCGAGGGGGACAGACAGATCAGAGGAAGCTGGTGACAGAATAGATTTGCATCGCTCTCATTGACATTGCATGAGTGACTGATATGACTTCTGATGCTCAAACAGATTGACTTATGATCATCTGCACTATTCAATGTGCATGCTACGTTTATATCACATGTCTAACTCATGCCTTTACTCTTCCACAGGACCATCGACAGCCCCCCTCCCCACTGTCCAGGAGGAAGAGGCTGAGCCGGAAGACTCCTCAGAGGAACCTGCAACCTCTGAGGGCGCAGCGTCAGCAGAATTAAGTGCACCCAGCACCAGCGCAGACACTCACACATCGGTGGGACCTTCACGAGATAGAGTAGTGTTGTCACCTGGTGTATCACAGCTCACAAGTGAGCATCAGCAGATGGTGGAGACAGGGACAGTAGTGGAGAGTCCTCGTCGGAGGCCGCAGGGCGCTCCCAGCTCTGCTCAGCTGCATGTGGACCCTGTGCCTCTGGGGCCATCCAGAAAGAGAGCGGTGCTGGAACTCCAGGAACAAGTGCAGGAGGCTCTGACAGGTTTTGTCTCCAGGGTCACTGCGAGTGTGGAGCGGCTGGAGGAGTCCATCGCTAACATGAGCAGAGCCTTTGTGGAGGCATTGGCGAATGAACACATCACCGCAGAAAGGATGGCAACCTCCATGGAAAGGATGGCTACCTCCGTGGAAAGGATGGCTATGGTAGAGGAGAGGATGGCTACGGCCATGGAGGGGCTAAGTCGCCAGGGTGTGGAAAACCTGGTCAATTTTCAGAATCGACTGACATCTTTGGAGGAGCGATAGACAGCTATTGATCAGAGAAACCAGACCTTCATGGAAGTCCTCTGGAGTAGGACTGCCAGTGCAGAAACGGGTCCTCATGGCTCCCCTGATGTGCAGCAAGGTGCTGTCAAGCCACTTGCTAGCTCTGAAGTGGGGCTGACCCATGAGAGGGATGTTGGTGGCAGAGAACAAGGAAGTGGGGGCTCCTCTCCAAGCGCTCACACTCCCATGCCACTGCAGAGCCCTTGGTTAGAGCCCCACCAGAGTCCTCACTCAACTGAGATGGGCGTCTCAGCCCCTGCACAGCCGCAGGAGGAGCAGATTGTTGGCGAGCCCTCACAGGCTCGCAACCCCGGAGGACACCCGCCAAAGGTGTCGAAGCAGGAGCAGCATGAGAGTAAGCAAGGGGCCTCCACATCTGCTGAAGCCACAGGGGAAGCACCACATAGGAGCATGCGTAAGAGGAAGATAAAGCACAAGTAGTCACAAGGGTAGTCACTTGGGTGTTCTGTTGTGTTTAATTGTTAAATGCCATCCTTTAATCAATGTATTAAAATGAAGTGATGGCAAACTGCTGAAGTTCTGGACTCTGTCATTTGGGAAATGGAAGTTCCACATTGAGGGCTCAGGGTAAATTGTATTTGTCATGATGGTGGTCAGAGTGATAGGAAGCCACAGGTGCTTGTCCATTGTCTATGGTGTGGTAAGAAGGTGCCAGGCACATGTGTTTGAATGGGCAACTTAAGTAAATCTGGCCAAGATGAATGCATCCCTTGCATCCCGGGCAGCAATGTGCTCGCGTGCTGCTGCAGCTGGTTGATGCGCATCTGCATCCGCAAGGTCTTCGTTCTCCTCCTCCTCCTCATCTGAGGAGGCTATGCGCTAAGCCACTTGTTCCTCAGGCAGCTGCAAGCCACAATGCGGTGCCATGTTGTGAAGTGCACAGCAGACCACGATGATCCTGGAGACCCTGGCTGCTGAGTACTGCAGGGCTCCACCTGATCTGCCAAGGCATCTGAATCGCATCTTCAGCAAGCCGATGGTTTGCTCGATGATGGATCTGGTCAAAGTGTGGCTGGAGTTGTAGCGCTCCTCAGCTTCGTTGGATGGCCTCCTGAACAGTGTCATTAGCCACGTCTTCAGGGGATAGCCCTTGTCTCCAAGTAGCCATCCGCAAAGTTGGTCTGGCAGACTGAAGAGCGGAGGCACATTAGACTGCCGCAGGATGAAGGAGTCATGGCAACTGCCAGGGTACTTGGCGCAAACATGCAAAATGTCCTTCTTGTGGTTACACACCAGCATGTTGAGGGAGTGGAAGCCCTTGCAGTTGACAAAAATACCTGGATTGTGATGGGGTGCCTTAAGGGCCACATGTGTGCAATCTACGACGCCCTGCACCCTTGGTAAGCCTGCCATATTTGCAAAGCCAACCGCAGGCGCAGTTATACTTGCTTGATCCTTGGAGAAGTTGATGTAATTGTGCGCCTTTGCAAAGAGGGCATCGGTAACCTGCGTGATGCAAGTGTGTGCGGCCGACTGGGAGATGCCGCTGATGTCTGCTGATGATCCCTGGAAGGGCCCTGAAGCAAAAAAGTTGAGTGTGGTGGTGACTTTGACAGCCACTGGTAAGGGGTGTCCACCCGCTCCTCTGGGCTCCAGGTGTTGGTGCAGCATTGCGCAGATGTCACCCACTACATCTCGCGAAAGTCTGAGCCTCCTTTGGCTCTGCTGCTCAGTCATGTTGAGGAAGCTCATCCTCTGTCTGGAAACCCTGTTTTGGGGGTATCTCCTGCAGCAACGTGCTTCCCTGCGCTGGCGCCTTCTGCCCTGTGCACCATCAGGTGGGTGAGCAGCAGGTTGGCGCTCCTGTTGTTGCTGCTGCTGCTGTGCCTGGTTCTGCTGCTGCCGCGGCTGCTTGCTCTCCGAATCTGAGGACCAGGATGAAAGGAAATAAATGGTTCCCATGCTGCTGGTAGATATCTCCGTTGAGGAAGCGCTCAGTCAATGTGGGGAGAGGGTTTTCCCAAGAGGTCACAGCGGAGATGGATCTCAGCTTCACCACTTCCAAGATCAGTGGACCCGCAAAAAGTTTTCCAAAACCTGAAAAAAACAAGTTCTCCCACCTGCAACTGATCCTTGTTGAGAGCTCCGTTTTTATGGTGGAGCTGCAGCTGTTAGGAAGCCAACCACTGGTGAACCCGACAGGATTAGCTGGCGTGTTTCAGGAGAGACGTGCAGCACGCTGGAAATGTGGCAAAATTTGAAAGGCCTCTCAAAATGGGTTATAGAGGTACTTAAGTGGTAGTTAAGTGCCTTAAGGGCCTATCCTTAAGGCGCGACCGAAACTGACTCTGCAAGCCCGCCTCTGGCAAAGTTGCGCGGAGGCGGGTTGACGGCGGGATCGGAATCCACCGTCATTTGTTCCAATTTTCCCACCAGTCCCGCCTCCAAACCCGCCTCCTCAGGGCTGGTAAAATCTTCACAGAGCTGTCAAACGATGACAATTCATCCGTCAAAAAACGTTCTCTGCAACCGGCTTCCCCTTAATTGGCCTGCTAAGCCCGCTGGGCGGGCTTAACAAGATCAATCAAGGGAAACTAGCGTGGGTTGGCCACAAATCGATGGAGGCGGGATATCGACCCGACAAGCAGCAGTTCCGCCTCCAACGCGCCCCCATTGGCAAAATCACCCCCCCCCCCCCCTTCTGTCAGTCGGTCTTCTAAGAGGCCCAACTGCTGCTGCTTGTGGCAGGACAGTCGCTGCTGTGGCTGTTGCTCCTTTTCCTTCATGCAAGCAGATTAAAGTAGCAGGAATGGCACCCGTCATAAGCTGTGTACTCACTGAGGGTGTGGAAGCAGAATAAATGCGGGAGAAAAAAGCTATCTCTGAGGCAAACTCTCCTGTGGAAATCTAAACAACATAATAACAACCAGATACCCATGGTCTGAGTGCTTGCAGGTGAGTGCCCCTTTAAATACGGCTTCCAATGGCCCTTAGGAATAAGGTTTTATTTAACAGGTTCAGCGTTTGCTGGAACTTCCGTTCTAACACGTTAAAGTCATATGTCCTAATGAGACTATAGGAGCCCGATTTGGAAGTATTCATGATATACTCGCCTGCTTGCAGCGGGCATCTCGGACGCCTAAAAACACTGCGCTGTTAATATGGCGGCAAGTGGGAATTGAGCGGGAACAGGGCAGGAAGTCTCCTGATGCAATTTTAACTCAGGCCGGGGGAGTTAAAATCCCTCCTTATGCCACTCAGTCTCCCAGTGCCATCTAAACGATTTTACAAAATTGTACCAATGACAAGTTAAGACGTTGAATGGAACATCAGATAAAATCACACCAATGAAATAGCTTAACAACCAAAAATCAACCATTTGACCTTTGTCAATAAGTCTGATATATTTGTGCTGATGATGAGCAAAACGGCAAAAACCACATGTAAGTTTGCAGGGAGCTCAAGCCTTAAAATGTAATAAAAGAATAAATTCAAAGAGAGGCAATTGTAGGCTCAGAACAGAAGTGGCTACATTTGCCCCACAACAAATAAAAGCTACAAAAACAAAGAAGGAATTAGAGGGCTGCAGAAAGCAGCTTAATAACTTTAAAAACAGTGGCAAGTGTGCACTATAATAGAGGTCTGCAAAGCCATAGCAACGCTAATCTATCACAAACCTCTGGGGACACCCACCAACAGATATAAAAATTAGACATCTGTCTAGCAGGCTCGAAGGACCAAATGGCCAACTCCTGCTCTTATTTCTTATGTAATGCAGTTGAATTAGTTCACCACTTTCGAAAGTTGCCCATCTTCTGAAGGTGTTTGCAACACAAGCTGAACACCAACAGGTTGCTGAACACTCTGAAACTATCGGACTTTGATCGATCAACTCAACGAGCCAGTTGGTACAACAAAAAGGTCACAGACAAGTAGAACAATGAACTCAACTCTCCATTTGAACTCCTGAGTTAGAGGTTAATCTCAAACCCTCATTAAGAACATAAGAACATAAGGAATAGGAGCAGGAGTAGGCCATACAGCCCCTCGAGCCTGCTCCGACATTCCACGAGATCATGGCTGATCTTTGACCTCAACGCCACTTTCCTGCTCGATCCCCATATTTCTTGATTCCCTTAGAGTCCAAAATTCTATTGATCTCTGTCTTGAACATACTCAATGACTGAGCAGCCACAGCCCTCTGGGGTAGAGAATTCCAAAGATTCACAACCCTCTGAGTGAAGAAATTTCTCCTCATCTCAGTCCTAAATGGCCGACCCCTTATTTTGAAACTATGCCCCCAAGTTCTAGACTCTCCAGTCGGGGGAAACAGCCTCTCAGCATCTACCCTGCAAAGCCCTCTCAGAATCTTCTATGTTTCAATAAGATCACCTCTCATTCTTCTAAACTCCAGAGAATATAGACCCATTCTACTCAATTAGTAGAATAGTCCCCGGCACAAGGTAAGTGCTCCAGGAGTGGAATTCTGGTTGGAGGAAGGGGAGGAGGGGTCCCGGGGCAGTGGATGTGTAAGGTTTCCTTGTAGGGCCTAGAGGAGCACTTCTGTTCCTCCTTGCCCACAAGGAAATGTTTCTTTAAATTTAAAAAATTACCTTTGCTGGGACTCTTCTGGCTCCTGTTCTCGGCAGGTTTGGCCTGGCGGGGAAGCCATCACTGCTCCCTCACTCAGGCCTCAGGTTAAAATAGCAGATCAGGCCCCCGATGACATCATAGGAGCCCGATCTGCATATATAAAGAGCACCCCGGCGGCTTTGGGCGGGTGTCCTCGCCGCCTGTAATTTAATATTACAGTCGGCCAGATCAGGGCGGGAAAGGAGTCCCCCCCCCGCTCCATTATAACTGCACCCCTGCCTGGTTTCTGTCAGGCGGGGGGCGGGGGGGTGGGGTGGGCGAGGGGAAGTTCAAATCAACTCCTATATCTTTTGTGCTTTCTACATTCGAATCCTGTGGTCCAGCTATGTGCTTAACATTAGTGGTAATGTTACTAGACTAGTAATCCAGCAGGCCTGGACTAATGATCCGGAGACGTGAGTTCAAATCCCACCACGGCAGCTGGGGAATTTAAATTCAGTTAATTAAATAAATGTGGAGTTACAAAACTAGTATCAGTAATGGTGACCATGAAACTACTGTAAAAACCCATCTGGTTCACTAATGTCCTTTAGGGAAGGAAATCTGCCATCCTTACCCAGTCTGGCCCATATGTGATTCCAGACCCACAGCAATGTGGTTGACTCTTAACTACCCTCTGAAATGGTCGCTCACCACCACCTTCTCAAGGGCAATTAAGGATGGGCAATAAATGCTGGCCTTGCCAGCGACACCCACATCCCATGAACATAAAAATAAATGAGGTGGCTGTCTGTTGGGAGATAGCGGGTGTCTCTTGGGATTGAAGTAGGCCTGTGCCTCTTTATGCAGGCTCATTCGATATAACTGGTACGGCCATGCTGATTGCTAGGTTGGCTCACTATTCCTTCTTGCTTCCTAGAATATCTTTTGTCATTTAAGGGGAACTGGATAGGTTGGATGGAGCATCACTCTGAGATGCAGCCGCTGCATTAGTGCTTACTTCAGCCAAGTTGCTGCTGCTGGGCACTTCCTTAGAATGTCCAATTGTTCTGCAGCGGAGTACACCTGAGGACAATGAAGCCCGTGCAATGGCTCACCCCATCTCACTCCCCAGCATGATGAAGCCAGACAAGACAGAAGCACTTCCAAAAGCAACATCTAAAAATGGCGGTGCTCAGTTTTCTACCCAGCAACAATCAAGCAACCGTTAAGGAGCTGGAGCATTTAGGAACTATTTACACCCCTGCTGACAGTGACCCCTCCCACCCCATCCCTCACATTCCCGCCCCCACCACCACCCCCTCCAGGCCTAATTTGAGCTGAGATCTTTCTGTGACTACACAATGAGGTCAATGTTGGGCAACCTCATGATGCCAACTCAATGTTATGACTTTTTTTATATTTATCTGATTCTTGATCTCGTGAAGACCAGAAAATCTTTGAATCTGTAGTGCAAATGACCTCTTTGCTATTTACCAAATACCTAGAATTTTAGAAGCAATACCTTTGTATGCAGCCTGAATGATTTCTTAGGATTCTTGGCTGGCAGGAGGACACTTGAGAACCCCAAACTAGGCGGGAGTGCCAGAACAGCACGAGACCCACTTTTGGGGAGTATAGGCCAGTATCAGAATGTCAGCAGTAGCACATAGGAAAATAATGGTATGAAGGACCTGAGCTATGCGACCTTACTACTTATACGGGAGAAGGTAAATTGCAGTACAGGAAAATAGTGCCTGGTGAGAGAGAGAGAGAGAGAGAGGGAGGGGGAGAAGAGGTAGAGAGAGAAAGAAATTATAATGCATGCCTCAGGAAAATAAGAAAAAGTAGCTGAGGATGGAAAGAATATAGGAGAGACCGAATGCTCAATATGATAGAAAGGGGAAGTTGGATAGTAAAAGATTAAATAGGACCACGGTCAAACATAGAAAGAAGAAAGAAAGACTTGCATTTATGACCTCAGGACATCCCAAAGCACTTTACAACCAATGTTAAGTGTAGTAACTGTTGGAATATAGGGAACACAGCACCCAATTTGCGCACAAGCTCCCACAAACAGTAACATGATAATGACCAGATAATCTGTTATCGTGGTGTTGGTTAAGGGATATATATTGGCCAGGACACCAAGGACAACTCTCTTGCTCTTCAAAATAGTGCCGTGGGATCTTTTACGTCCACCTGAGAGGGCAGACGGGGCCTCGGTTTAACATCTCTTCTGAAAGATGGCACCTCCGATGGTGCAGCACTCCCTCAGTACTGCACTGGAGTGTCAGGCTAGAATTTGTGCTCAAGTCACTGGAGTGGGACTTGAACCCACAACCTTCTGACTCAGAGGTGAGAGTGCTACCACTGAGCCACGTCTGACACCGATAGGGTGAGAGCAGCAAGAGGGCGAACTGGAGTGGATCTGTTCTAAAGGAAGGTAGTAAAAAGCCATAAAGAGGAAGAAAGTGAGAGAAACAACATTCAAACAAACAAGAGAGAATTAAAGCTAAGCCAGCAGGACTGTCAGCAGTTAAGCCAACTGAAGAAAATTCTTTTGCGAAGTGTCTGCAGTGTGTACCATCTACAAGATGCACTGCAGCAACTCGCCAAGGCTTCTTCGGCAGCACCTCCCAAACCCGCGATCTCTACCACCTAGAAGGACAAGGGCAGCAGGCGCATGGGAACACCACCACCTCCAAGTTCCCCTCCAAGTCCCCCTCCAAGTCACACACCATCCTGACTTGGAAGTATATCGCCGTTCCTTCATTGTCGCTGGGTCAAAATCCTGGAACTCCCTCCCTAACAGCACTGTGGGAGTACCATCACCACACGGACTGCAGCGGTTCAAGAAGGCGGCTCACCACCACCTTCTCAAGGACAATTGGGGATGGGCAACAAATGCTGGCCTTGCCAGCGACGCCCACATCCCATGAACGAATTTAAAAAAAGTTGGGACTAGTATGAGCAAATAAACAGGTTTAACAAAATAAAAAAGCGGGAAATGAAAGGAATATTGAGCAGAGAAGAACAGCATTGGGTTCTGTGTATTGTTCGGTTGACATTTCAGAATTTTTATTTATTCTGGAAAAAACTTATTAACATAATTAAAATGTTAATTTATGGTCAGCCATTGTCAGATCCTTATAGTGAGCAATGTTCAAAGCATTCAGCCACCAAATAGAGAAAGTCCCTTTAAAACTTCCCCTAGAATTCAGGCTAAACTGTTGAACAGAACGGTTAACAATATATAAGTTGGTGACAATTGCAACCAAACACTTAATATCGTCATATGAAATTCCTCAACCACTATTTTAGCAGAGTATTAAGCTGTCTATAATAAACAGGTTGTGCCAGTGTTAAAATAGCAAACTGAGTAATGTCATGCATTGGCGTTAAGTGCTCGCCCACGAATATAAACAGTAATTTTAGATTTAACAGAGCAATATTTTTCCAGATACATTGACAAATACCCAAAGCGAATCAAGATTGTCTGTCTGAAATTAATTTCCAAGTATACCTGGAGAAAGCAGCCACATTGTCCATTAACGTCTGTTGTTCGTCTGCTCCTGAACAGTAATAATCATACACCGCTTTGGGAAGAATATCTTTCGCACGTTGTTCAAAGTCATTAATGCACACCAGTTTACTGGACATTGTTTCTACTTTGACTTGACAGGAGTCAAACGCAGTCCGTCAGTAACCGCACTGCACTGCACTCTGTTTTTCTACATGGTTAACATTTAACTCTCAGGTTGATTGCGGAAGTTTACTCCGACAGTAAGTGTGGATCATTATTTATCTGAGAGTTATACACAGCAACCGAGAAAACTAGCAAAAACTCATTGACAGCTTCAAAAAAGCTCACACTAACCCTTCCTAAAAAGCAGTCACTACAAAAATAGCACTGAATATAAGCCTATGGTGTGCTGAGGTAGATTTTATACTCAGCTGGGCAGGATGTGAAGGCACAGGGGAATCAGGTAATTGGATGAGCGGGCCTTAGGCCCGATTGGCACCTACGTCCTTTTGCCCATGATCTTCCTTCCACCTGCATTTTGTGCGCTAGACTGCTCATGCTCAATTCATGCCATAGCCTCGTTAAGGCAAAATAGATGGCAATTGGGCATGTATTTGAAGAGGACTAACTTGAGCTGGCACAGGGACAGCAGGCCGAATGGCCTCCTTCTGTGCTGTAAGATTCTATGATTCTATATTAAAATGAATACCTGACATAAATGCCTGGCTTTTGTGCCAGGATTAAGCTTTTTTTGCCATCAAAGTTAATTTTGAATGGGTGCCAGGGTCGCACCACGTACGAGGAATGAGGAATTGGTCTTGGTAGGTGGTTTTGGGTTGAGTTGCTCTCGGCACCTTCGCAGTGCTGTGTATTTCTTAGATTTTTTTCGATGTTAGTGACAACTTTTATTAATAACATACGTTTTTTGGGACAGTTTTTGCATTATTTATTCCACTCATTTCGATTTTTATTGTCACCATGCAAAAAAAAGTACATTATTGCCTGCTAAGTCACGAGAGAGTGAGGCATTTCCACTGTTTCCAGTGGCAGAAGGGGTCAGTAACCAGAGGACACCGATTTAAGGGAATTGGCAAAAGAACCAGAGGCGAGATGAGGAGACATTTTTTACGCAGCGAGTTGTTATAATTTGGAATGCACTGCCTCATAGGGTGGTGGAAGCAGATTTAATGTAACATTCAAAAGGGAATTGGATAACTACTTGGAAGGGGAAAAATGTGCATGGCTATGGGGAAAGGGCAGGTGAGTGGGACTCATTGGCAGCTCTTTCAAAGAGCTGACACATGCACAATGGGCCGAATGGCCTTCTTCTGCGCTGCTGTGATTCACACAATTTCAGCAGAATAGAAATAGAGGCACATGAAACTTGTTCTTCCAATACCAACTTTCACAGAAGCCAAGGCATTGAGGTGTAAGCTGTAGAGTTTTACAACAGGCACATATACATGCAACCTGTGTGTTTATTCATGTTGCATATTTGGCAACCATTTTTCATGAAGCAAACATAGTTATTTTATTTTTCTGGTGTTGTGTGACAAAATTAAGCAGCTTCAGTTAAGTGCAGTATATCGTGATAGGATTTACTTTATTATTGATGGAGTGTGCAAACATTCTATGCACCTATTCAGTGGGTGGTGTGGGGGGGGGGGGGCGGGTGGAGGAAGGATGCGGAGGGACCTCAAATGTTGTTGGTTCTCCAGGCCTCCTGAATTCTTAATCCAGCTCTGTTTTGAGGTGCAGTCACTGTTATGATATAGGCAAATGCAGCAGGCAATTTATGCACAGCAAGGTCCTAGAAATAGCAAAGAGATAACTGACCAGATAATTTTTTTTTTAATTGGTGTTGGTTGAGAGATAAATTTTGGCCTGGACACTGGGGGAACTTGCCTTGCTCTTCTTCGAATAGTGGCATGGGACCTTTCATGTCCACCTGAGTGTCTCATCCGAAAGCCCACGAGGCACTCCCTGCCTGCAAGTGCTGCTTCCAGCCGTGATCGTAGAATCATAGGAACAGGAGCAGGCCATTCAGTCCCTTGAGCCTGTTCCACCATTCAATGAGATCATGGCTGATCTGTATCTTAACTCCATCTACCCGCCTTGGTTCCGTAACCCTTAATACCCTTGGCTAACGAAAATCAACCCTTGTCCGTCAATGCAAGTCACCACCTTCAGGCAAGGCAGGGGAAAAGGAGATAAGATGGGGAGGGGGGGGAAATGATAACAACAAACAGCAAGTCAGCACCTGTCCTCTGCAAGTGTACAGAATGGATGGTAATACCTTATTTGTCAGCACCAACCTGCTCCAAAAGCTGACATGCTCCCCACGTTAGATTCCATGCAACAACACAGATACAACAACCGGTGAAATGGAACCTGTGGTAATTTCTTTTGTGGTTAGTTTTAACGGTTGTTTTTTTAACTAAACTTATAATAAAGACTTTTGCCAGGGTGACACAATCAGTGATTCCATGTCACTGCTTCCCCCCAATAATGTCACTGCACACACACACGGCAGAATATTTGACCAGGTTAAGAATAGCCCCTTAAAAATGACGAAACAATAAGGTGACTCACTTACCATAACATGTCCAATCCTCCCATGTGTACACGTGGAAAATTCCAGCGGCGAGAGATTTCGTTCTCAATCTGCGTTAGTGGATGGATGGAAATATAATTGAAAAGGTAGCATTGCTGAGGAGAAAATGCACACTGAAGCAAGTCCACAAACACCAGCCAGAATATCAAATTGACTCAAAGAGAAACAGGTTTCAACCTTGTATAAAATACGCAATCCCCAAATACCCTATTTGTTGAGATGCGTGCAACTGAGTGTCGCTCAGTTGTGCCTGCAACAGCTGTGATGAGCTAGAACAGGAAACAAGATTGAAAAATGTATTGGAGAAATTCAATTTCAGTGATTTCAGCTATCCTCAGATAATGGAAGATTGTGTTTTACTATGTGTATTCAAAATGGTACCAGGGTAATAATTACATAGAAAAGGCATTTCCTCATTTATTGGATTCACTGGAGTTTCCTGTAAAAGAAAGAGAAAAAGAAATAAATAAATGCAAATTTATATGGCACCTCACCACATCTCACAGAAATGGTCCAAAAAGCTTAACATACAATGAATTACTTGGTAGAGTAGTTACTATTAGGTGTTGCTTCCTACATTACTACTGTGACTATGGCCCCGATATTGACAGGGGCGGGTTTTACAAGGTGGGCGGAGTTTCGGACAGGAAACCCGGAAGTCTGGGTTTCCCAGCACGCTGTGGAGTTCAGACTTTACAGCCTGTGGTTTCTTTTGGACAGGTTCCCCGCCCGGAAATCAGCCTGATTGAGAGGCTTGGCTTCCAGTCGGGTGGAGAGCACTCCAGAGCAGTGGGGGGGGGGGGGGGGGGGGGGGGCGGGGGTGTCCGATCCCCAACCTCACAGGGGTCTTTGGATGGGGGAGGGAGGTCCGATCCCAGTGAAGCAGGTACGCTTGGAGGGCTGGGGTGGGGCGGGGAAAGCACTCCTGTGTACGACACACCCGTAGGGACATCGGAAATGCCGGTTTCAGGCATGCGTAGCGCATGCGCTGAAAACCGGCATTTCCGATCTTTCTTGACAGATCGGACGCCTGCCCTGGAGAAAGCCCTCTGCGGGTGGAGAGTTCCACTTTCTGCAGAACCTCCGCCCGCTGAAAACCTTTAAAAATCTTACACCTGGTAAAATCAAATCAACCAAATTTAGCCCCCTTAATGTTTTAATGTCTTTTTTCAGTGATCCCCATTTATACTTTTGACAGGTCTATCTGTCAAAAGTATGAAGGGGGTTTCCCTTCTCCCATTGGCTCACCTGGCCCACGTGATCCCAGGGACGCTTGAGAACCGCATGCGCCCCTGGGATACGTGGGCCCTGCACATTTCGTCGTGGAGATGCCCGGGAGCCCTCAGTAAGGGCATAGATTTTTTCACGATAGGAGGTATCCGCACGCAGGAAGCCGCCTCTCGGAAATTACGGGCCAATATTTAAATAGCCAACCCGCCTCCTCTTCTTCTTAGGCAGTCCCTCGGAACTGAAGATGACTTGCTTCCACACTAGAAATGAGTTCTCAGGTGACTGATGAGTCCAATGCGGGACCTACAGTCTCTGTCACAGGTGGGTCAGACGGTGGTTGAAGGGGCGGGTGGGTGGGGTGCTTGGGTTGACGTGCGCTCCTTCCGCTGTTTGCGCTTGGCTTCCGCTTGCTCCCGGCGAAGAGACTCGAGGTGTTCGGCGCCTTCCCGGATGTTTCTCCTCCACTTCGTGCGGACTTGGGCCAGGGATTCCCAGGTGTCGGTGGGGATGTTGCACTTTTTCAAGGAGGCTTTGAGGGTGTCCTTGAAGCGTTTCCTCTGCCCACCTGGGGCTCTCTTGCCGTGTCGGAGCTCCGAGTAGAGCGCTTGTTTTGGGAGTCTCGTATCGGGCATGCGGCCCGTCCATCGGAGCTGATCAAGATGTTGGCCTGAGCGAGAACACTGACGTTGGTGTGTCTATCCTGCCAATGGATTTACAGGATCTTGCGGAGGCAGTGTTGGTGGTACCTCTCCAGTGCTTTGAGGTGCCTGCTGTACATGGTCCATGTCTCTGAGGCATACAGCAGGGCGGGTATCACTGCTGCTCTGTAGACCATGAGCTTGGTGCTGGGTTTGAGGTCCTGGTCTTCAAACACTCTCTTCCTCAGGTGACCGAAGGCTGCACTGGCACACTGAAGGCGGTGTTGGACTTCATCATCGACGTCTGCCCTTGTTGACAGTAGAATCCCGAGGTATGGATAGTGGTCCACGTTGTCCAAGGTCTCGTTGTGGATTTTGATAATCGGGGGGCAGTACTGTGTGGCGGGGGCAGGTTGGTAGAGGACCTTTGTCTTACAGATGTTTAGTGTAAGGCCTATGCTCTCGTACGCTTTGGTGAAGGTGTTGACAATGGTTTGGAGTTCGGCCTCTGAGTGTGCGCAGACGCAAGCGTCGTCTGCATACTGTAATTCGACGACAGAGGATGGGACGACCTTGGATCTGGACTGGAGGCGACGGAGGTTGAACAGTTTCCCGTTTGTTCTGTAGATTAGCTCCACTCCAGCAGGGAGCTTACTGAGGGTGAGATGGAGTATTGCAGCCAGGAAGATCGAGGAGAGCGTTGGTGCGATGACACAGCCTTGCTTGACCCTGGTCCGTACGTGATTTGGGTCTGTGGTGGATCCATTGGTCAGGATCACGGCTTGCATGGCGTCATGAAGCAGGCGGAGGATGGTGACAAACTTTTGAGGGCAGCCGAATTTGAGGCGGACACTCCATAATCCCTCACGGTTGACGGTGTCGAAGGCCTTTGTGAGGTCAAAGAAGGCCATGAACAGCGGTTGGTGCTGTTCCCTGCATTTCTCTTGTAGTTGACGCGCGGTGAAGATTATGTTCATTGTGCCCCTTAGTGGGTGGAATCCGAATTGAGACTCTGGGAGGAGCTCTTCAGCCACTGGGAGAAGGCGATTGAGGAGGATTCTTGCGATGACTTTCCCTGTGGCAGACAGCAGCGAGTCTCCTCTGTAATTACCGCAATCGGACTTGTCACCTTTCTTGAAGATGGTCACGGTTATGGCATCTCTGAGATCCCCGGCATGCTCTCCTCCTTCCAAATAAGAGAAATTAGTTCATGTATTTGCGCCAATAGTGCTTCTCCGCCATGTTTTAGCGCCTCGGCGGGGATTCCATTTGCTCCTAAGCCCTCCAGCCTCGAACAATCCCTGTCCCGAGTCCCAACGGGCGACAAGCTGATCCTCCTTGGCGACTTCAATGAAAAGGACACAGACCTCTGGGGATGTGTGATCGGCAGAGAGGGGGTAGGGAAAGCCAACTCCAACAGTACTCTCCACCTGACGAAATGCTTAGAACATAGCCTTGTCATAACCAACACCTTGTTCCGTCAGAGACAAGTACAAGGCTTCATGGCAACACCCTCGCTCCAAGCACTGGCATCTGCTGGACTACGTCATCGTCCGAACGAGGGACCGCAAGGACGTCCGCATCACCCGCGCCGTGACAGGAGCTGACAACTGCTGGACAGACCACCGCGTAATCCGCTCTGTCATCTCCATCAACGTAGCCCCAAAACAGCGGCGGCAACACAAGCAATGCCGCAGGAAAAATCAAAGCTGGAGCACTCAAAGACCCTACTAAGAAAGCCCTATTCAGCCTGCGCCTCACAACCAACCTGACGACTCCCAGTGATGCAGAGACACAGAGTGTCCACAGCACCTGGTCTGCACTCAAGACCTCCATAATCAGCACCTGTGAAGAGACGCTCGGTCACTCGACCAGGAAACACCAAGACTGGTTTGACAAGAACGACCAGGAGACCCAGGAGCTAATAAGCCGCAAGCGCAAGGCATTCCTGATCTGGAAACAGCAACAGAACTCGAGAGCAAGAAAGCAGCTCTACAGACGCCTGAAGGCCGAGGTCCAACAAAAAACTCGCGACTTAAAGAACAGATGGTGGGCGGAGAAAGCGCAGGAGATCCAGCAGCTAGCCGACAACCACGACGTGCATGGATTCTTTCACAGTCAAGACCACCTACGGCCCAAGCACCCAAGGTCCTACCCCACTACGGGCCAAGAAAGGAGAGCTACTCATCAGACAGAGAGGCAGTCAGTGCCCGCTGGAACGAGCACTTCGAAGATCTCCTTAACCGAGACTCTGTCTTCGAAGCGAGTTTCCTCAACTCCATCCCACAGCATGCTACCCGCCACCACCTCAGCACAACCCCAGCCCGGCATGAGGTTGAAAAGGCCATCCGACAACTGAAGAACAACAAGGCCTCAGTAGCAGATGGACACCAGCCTCCTGGGAGCGAGTTGGCTGCCCGCCCCCTGTCCTGTCTCAGTTAAAGTCGGAAGTGGGTGGGTTGGATGGAGTCGGGTTTGAGATTTTTAAAAAATTTACATCTCACCCGATCCCAACCCACGCGTTTTTAAGGGTTAAAATTCAACCCTACATTTCAAAAGGACTTCATTGGCTGTAAAGTGCTTTGGGACGCCCTGCAGTCGTGAAAGGCGCTATATAAATGCAAGTCTTTCGTTCTTTAGGTAGGAAAACACAGCAGTCATTTTACACGTCACTTGCATTTATATAGTGTCTTTCACGACCACTGGATGTCCCAAAGTGCTTTTACCGCCAATGAAGTACTTTTGAAGTGTCGTCACTGTTGTAATGTAGGAAATGCGGCAGCCAATTTGCACACAGCAAGCTCCCACAAACATGTGATAATGACCAGATAATCTGTTTTTATGTTGATTGAGGGATAAATATTGGCCAGGACACCGGAGATATCGCCCTTGGTCTTCTTCGAAATAGTGCCATGGGATCTTTCATGTCCACGTGAGAGAGCAGATGGGGCCTCGGTTTAACATCTCATCCGAAAGACGGCACCTCCGACAGTGCAGCACTCCCTCAGTACTGCACTGGAGTGTCAGCCTAGATTTTTGTGCTCAAGTCCCTGGAGTGGGACTTGAACCCACCTTTTTTTGTAAGGTCACAAAAAGAGATAAATGAGCGGTTAAATTGGCTTTTAATGATGTTGGTTTAGAACGATGTTGGCCAGGACATGGGGACAACATCCTGGTCTTCTCCAATTAGTACCGTGGGATCATCAATGTCCACCTGAACCACAAAAACAGGCAGACCGAGCCTCAGTTTAACATCTCACCCCGAGGACGCAATCTCCTATAACGTAGTACTTCCAAATGTGCATTGGAGCATCAGCTTAGATTACATTCTCAAATCCGAAGTCCTGAAGCCACAACCTTTTGATTCAGAGACAAGCGTTTTACAAACTGAGCCCACCTTGGAAGCCAAGCATCAATATTTAAATAAATAAATAGTTGATCCTAGGCATTAATTTATAAGAAGATTCAGAGAAGCAGTCAGTAATTAACACACATTCCCAGTAATGATGGACTGTGTTGAGTTCGTGGATCGTAAGCAGGGTGCCTAGGAAGTTACGATAATTGGCTTCAGTAGTTCTGAGTTAGGAGTGCGGTGGGTAGGGGAAAGGAGAGCCAGCTAAAAGTGTGCAAGGTTGGACAAGAATGGACGCAACCACAATGCTCCAGATAGTCAAGTCGCCTGCCAACACTCACTGTCCAGGCTCATGTGAAGAATGCCCCCTTGGATGAGATACCAGAAGACGACTTTCACCCGTGGAATTAGATCCCAACAGTTAACTCTATTTGGAGTGGAGGGGAACATTTTTCCAGAAAAGGCAAAACAATGTGTTCAATGGAAAACACCTTTCAGCCAAGCAGGATCAGGGATGGAGAACTGCAGATCTACAGGTGAACTGGATACAGCATTTTCTAAGAGCTCAGAAAGTAAAGACTGCGCCGACGTACTTGAAGCAGTCCTGGGTAGACACCCATAGCCAATGGAAAAAGGCGAGATTATTCTTTGGAACTATTGTGTGCACCTAGTCTACCAGAGCGTTTTGATGTATTTGCTGTGCGTGTTGATTTGCATTTTCTACACACAATACATTGAATGTTTCTGTTCATTGCCAGTCGTGGATTATACTATTAAAATAAAATGGTGTGCTATGCAGTACTCAGCATTAAAATGGCTAGATCGTTCAAGGATAAACCAAACAACGTACAAAAGGCATGCGTTTATTGCATTTTCTGTTAACAGAAATCAATGGGTCTATAGAAATAACACTTGCATTGTAAAAACTGTTTTTTTCCCCCAAAAAAATAAACACAAATTGCCGTGCCATGGTGAACACATTCCTTCTGCCTTCTAACAAGAACAGCTAATTACTTAACGTAAAGCTGAAGTGAAAAGGTTGTGCAATTAAATGTTTTGGTCCATACCACCTCCATTTTACCCGACTTCACAGCCCTCAGAAGCATCTACAGCTTGGAGCTTCAAGTATATTCGTCAATTAACATTGCACAGCACAACAACAAAAAGCTTCTCAAAATAAAAGGCAAGTTTGATGGACAACTGCAATAGCCGAAAAAAAATTTAAAATATAGAAGGGCACCCATTGTGGTCACAGTGTAGAGACACATGCAAGTTTTCACAAGCCTCTACGTAACTTGTAAACAAGGCCAGCCAAACTATGGGCAAAGCAATAAATACAAAATATAGCAGGTACTTCTGCATTCATCTTACAAAAAGAGACACATCTCCAACACCATTCTCATAAAATACAAAAGGTAATTTTAAAATAGCTTTCCGCATCCTCATAATACAAATCCAGAAAGAAATATTCTTTACAAAAATAGTACAAATCTTTGCACTACAGGCCTAATTTTATAATGAGAAGAGGATACCGAACAGTTACGTACAAATGGCAAAACTTTGTTAAATCGATCAGAAATGCAGAATTGTCAATATATTGCTCGTAATATTAAAAAGTGAACAGTTTCAGAACAATAGTATTTACATTTTAATCCCAAGAACAATGACTCCCTGTTTAAGAGTTATAATTTCCCCCACCCCCCACCCATCCAATAGTCTTTTAAACTCATCAGAATTCCAGTGGAAAGCTTTATATTGCAGAGTACTACAATTTTTATTTCTTTAATCCTTTATTTTAAATAAAAGCTGCTAAACTCAGAAAACACGGTGTCCATTCTTGAGGAGAGTCGAATCCCTCAGGTACAGAAGGAAGCACGCTTTCAGCAGCTATTAATAAGCAAGCATCATGTTAATCCAAGTTAAAGCTGCGTTGTATCGCTGGCTGGATTACAGCTGGAGTTTACTCTTTTTAAACCCAGCCAGCCGAGGATTATTACTGTATATGTACATATAATGCACAGACTTCCAAAGAACGGCGCATTAAGGGGCATCAATAGCCTGTTCCCAAGGATATACTGGCCTCCCTCAGACAGAAATCTGTGCAGCAAGACATTACAGGGCAGCAATGTTACTGCCCGAGTGCTGTAGGTGCTTTCTTGCTATTTCAATGGGAGGCAATAACCCAGTTATGGAAAGAGTGGAGGGGGGGAACGTGGTACAAATACATTCAGCATTCATACAACATGGCTGACAGCAATTTCTACCCTTCCATCTGCTGCATACAAAAGCGGTGTATTTTTCAAATGATTGAAACCGAGGATGATTGCACAGAAAGTCACTAAGCTCTCCACTGCCACAGCTCATACACATACTGGAATGTCTTGCAAGTCACTCTGGTCATGGCAACAGTACCCCTTCAAGAATTTTCTTCAACCAAAAAGTTTCAACCACTCTATTGCCTTTATTATAAACCTTACTGTTTTAGTTTGATTTAGCATGTGTACTGAAACCGCATGTCCGAATGGAGTGTGCAATGAACTGCATTCACTTTGGATGCAGAGTTCTGTACCTGGAAGTTTAAACCTGCCAACTTCTACCTAAAGATATAATTCCTATTAAAACATGCACCTTAAGAGGGTGTACAGAAAGGCCAGGGCACTATCACGCTGGCAATATGGCCAAGGTCGTGGTATAATATTGGCAAGCGGTGTTATTTGTTTTAAAGATAACCTCTGCTCGCACGAGTGTATTCAGCGGCTAAAGCATGCTTACTGGAGCATTGCTGCCCTTTTAAAAGTACAAAACGTGGAATATTCATTAACCTATATAAAGCATTTTTAAAAAATGGTACAAGTATAACCTGCATATTGTATTCAATTAACATTCGATCAAGATTGTCATAGCCAATATATTCAGAACTAGAAAAAAAAGGGAAGCCAAACAAGCCAAATTTGTAAGTTCAAAAAGGTCGGACAGAAAGTCCACAGAAGCACAATTCTTTGGTCAAAGTTCTGGAAAGTGGTATTCGTTTCTAAAAAGGAGCATTTAGCAGTCTTCCTTTAGTATTCGTTTTCTGACCACTCTGTCTGCCTCGCTGTCCGATGGCTGCTGATCTAAATTGCCCTCATGTTGGTCGTTTTCAAAGTCATCCTCAATAGCAGACTCGTCTCCCGAAGCCTTGTCGCTCAAACCATTCTTTTCTTCCTCTGCTTCAGATTCATGTGCTCCCCAGTCTGGAATATCTTGCTCCTTCTTCTCAGGCTCGTCAGAGTCCTCCTCATCGTCCTCGTCTTCCCCATTTCCTTCCTCATTTCCTTCCTCATTTTCTTCCTCATTTACTTCTTCGATAATCTCTGTAGAATCATAGAATAGGTTACAGCACAGGAGACAATTCGGCCTGTCGAGCCCATGCCGGCTCTCTGCAAGAGCACCTCAGCTAGTCCCACTCTCCCACCCTTTCCCCGTAGTCCTGCAATTTTTTTTTTTTCCTTCAGGTACTTATACAATTCCCTTTTGAAAGCCACAATTGAATCTGCCTCCACCACCCTCTACAGGCAGTGCATTCCAGATCCTAACCACTCGCTGCGTAAAAAAGTTTTTCCTCATGTCGCCTTTGGTTCTTCTGTTAATACAGAAAGTGGGGTAAGGTGCCCTGAGACACTGCCAGTGAAACAAACAATAGTCTGGTAGCCATCGGCAACCCATCTTCCCTTCATCCACAGCCCTTTCAGACTTACTCCTCCGCAGGCCATTCACAACCCGATTGTGGGACACTGACCAAGGACAAATTCAGTGCTTGCTCTTTTTGTTGTTGCTCAGTTTGGAACAGTGAGTGAATGGGCTTTTTTAAAATATAACAATTTTGGTCTCCCTATGACAAAGGGCCCGGGCCCCTATTTGATAACTGACCGACTGAAAATCAGCAGCTCATTTGTGCGAGGAATCACGGATACAGACATGCATGTCATTATTCGACAGCACAGTGTGTCGCAACATTTGCAAGACGGCCCCTTGGTCAAAGGTTAGCAACACAATGTTGCATAAACAATTAGCTACAGGAAACACAGAGAACGGTTCTAAAGGATTTGAGCAAGTATCTGTTGTTCCAGGCAAAAATGTCTGGATGTAGGCAACAACAATTGTACACTCATTCCTTAAAACAACAACAAAAAAACTTTCAAAAAGGAGTAAGTTGATTCGTTAACTCTTATCCTCCTGTTATTGGGGCAGCAGGATGGATGCTAAAACTGGCCTCAGCACCTCGCTGGGGGTGCTGGAGAAATCAACCAAGGTTAGCCTCTTCTGATTGCGATGCAGCGAGCTGTGCTGGAAAAATGTCCTGGGCTCAGTTATGGTGTGCCTCCCAACCCCCACACCACCAACCCCCACCCACTTCCACCTGCCCCCAGTCAAATAACCCAGCAGTGGCAATGCAGATGGTCAAGGGTCAAACATGAATAATGGCCACTTAAGCAAGGCCATGGAAGACAACCAGCAGACAACCAAAGGAGTCAACACTTCCTTTTAAGGGTGGGGGGGGGGGCAGAGGGAGAAAGAGAAGAAGGAAAGACAAGAGAGAAAATTGGCAGAGAAAACTAGAGAAGGAAAATGTTTTTAGTGTAATTAAATCTTTCTACCTGTAAGGCTCTTTTACAACCCATATATAATTTTCATACGGCAATTAAAGCACGTGATCAGTGCTTCCAAAGAAGATACAAATCACAACAGAAACAATGGGCTGGATTTGAAGGAGAAAGGTGGGTTGGGGGCAGAGGGGGAGAGGCTGGGTTAAAAGGATCGGGGGGGAAATGGGTGAAGGGAAGCTCGTGGCCATCCCACCGGAGAATCGTGGCCGAACTCCAGATGATGGGTGGGGGTTGTTGGAGAAGGCCTCGTGGGAGGTGCGGTCTCCGATCGCAGGGGGTGGGTTAGGCAGGGACCCTGGATCCAGGCGGTATGTATAAAGCCACTTACCTCCTGGATCCAGCAGTCCCTGCCTTCCTTTAACTGCCGGGTTTCACGAATTGTGTGAAACCCGTCCACATGCAGTTAAAAACAAAATGGAGGTTAAAAAACAGGCTTCCAACCTCATAATATTTAAATTGACCAGAGGAGGCGGACCTGTGTAGGAACGGCAGCGGGACCGGAGAGAAGACGGAGCGGCCATAAAAGAGCGCGGCAGAGGAGGCCCGTCACCGGAGTGCTGCGAGTTGGGAAAGAGTCCGAGAGCGGGAGCAGTCAAACAACAACAGCGAAACTGCTAAAGTGATGTCACATCCAGGGAAGGAGCTGATTGGTAAGTAAGACCTGGTGAGTATTTCTACGGTCCAGTCGTTAAAGTCAAAGTAAGGTCTCTAGTTTAGAGTAAGTAGTGTTTAAAGGGAAGTAAGGTCCCTAGAGTATTTAATATTCTTTAATTTAAAGGAAGTAAAGGGAGTAAATTAAGGGTAGGACATGGCAGGGCAGCTTGGCAATGTGGAGTGCTCCTTCTGTGCTGTGTGGGAAGTCAGGGACACTTTAGGTGTCCAGGGCGAACACATGTGCAGGAAGTGGCTGCAGCTACTCGAAATCAGTGTTTCGGAGCTGCAGCTGCGGCTGGAGTCACTGTGGAGCATCCGCGAAGCTGAGATCTTCGTGGATAGCACGTTTAATGAGGTGGTCACACCGCAGGTAAAGAGTGCACAGGCAGACAGGGAATGGGTGACCGCCAGACAGAGTAAAAGAACTAGGAAGGTAGTGCAGGAGTCCCCTGGGTCCATCTCCCTCTCCAACAGATTTTCCGTTTTGGATACTGCTGGGGGAGATGGTTTCTCAGGAGAATGCAGCAAGAGCCAAGTCCGTGGCACTACGAGTGGCCCAGCTGCACAGGAGGGGAGGAAAAAGAGTGGGAGAGCAATAGTGATAGGGGATTCTATCGTAAGGGGAACAGATAGACGTTTGTGGCCGCAGACGTGACTCCAGGATGGTATGTTGCCTCCCTGGTGCCAGGGTCAAGGATGTCACTGAATGGCTGCAGGGCATTCTGAAGGGGGAGGGCGAACAGTCAGAGGCCGTGGTTCACATTGGTACCAACGACATGGGTAGAAAGAGGGATGAGGTCCTGCAACAAGAATTTAGGGAGCTAGGTAGCAGATTAAAAAGCAGGACCTCAAAGGTTGTAATCTCTGGATTACTCCTGGTGCCATGTGCTAGTGAGTATAGGAATAGGAGGATAGAGCAGATGAATGCGTGGCTAAAGAGTTGGTGCAGGAGGGAGGGCTTTAGTTTCCTGGATCACTGGGTCTGCTTCTGGGGAAGGTGGGACCTGTACAAGTCAGACGGGTTGCACCTGAATCGGAATGGGACCAACATCCTTGCGGGGAGGTTTGCTAGTACTGTTGGGGAAGGTTTAAACCAACTTGGCAGGGGGATGGGATACGGAGGGGAGCTGTAGTAGGGGGTGATGCACAGCCAAATATAGAGCAAAAAACAAGTCAGCCTGGAAGGCAGAGCAAATATGTAACGGCACAAGGGAGTATGGCAAGGCTGGATGGCATTTATTTTAATGCAAGGAGTCTTGCGAGTAAGGCAGATGAATTGAAGGTGTTGATGAACACATGGAAGTATGATATTGTTGCTATCACAGAGACATGGTTGAGGGAGGGGCAGGACTGGCAGCTCAATATTTCGGGGTATAGAATCTTCAGGCGAGACAGAGGTGGGTGTAAAAGAGGAGGGGGTGTCGCAATATTAATCAAGGAGTCAATTACTGCTGTAAGGAGGGATGATATCTTAGCAGGTTCCTCTAATGAGGCCATATGGGTAGAACTTAAAAACAAAAAGGGGGCAAGCACTTTGCTGGGAGTGTACTATAGGCCCCCAATCAGTCAGGGGGAGATAGAGGAACAGATATGTAGGCAAATCTCAGAGAAGTGTAGAAATAATAGGGAAATAATAGTAGGGGATTTCAACTTCCCCAATATTAACTGGGATAGTCAGAGTGTGAAAGGCTTAGAGGGTGCGGAATTCTTAAAGTGCATCCAGGAGAGCTTTTTGAGCCAGCATGTAGAAAGTCCTACAAGAGAGGGGGCGGTACTGGACCTAATTCTAGGGAATGTAGCCGGGCAAGTGGTAGAAGTGTCAGTAGGAGAGCATTTTGGTGACAGTGACCATAATTTGGTGAGATTTAAGGTAGTCATGGAAAAGGACAAAGATGGACCGAAAATAAAGGTTCTAAATTGGGGGAAGGCCGATTTTAATATGATAAGGCAGGATCTGGCCAAAGTGGACTGGGATCAGCTACTTGTAGGAAAATCCACATCAGAGCAGTGGGAGTCTTTCAGAAAGGAAAGAGAGAGAGTACAACGCCAACATGTTCCCGTAAAGGTCAAGGGTGGGACCAACAAGCCCAGGGAACCCTGTATGTCAAGGGATATACAAGAATGGCTTAGGAAAAAAAGGGAGGCTTTTGGCAGATACAAAGGACTAAAAACAGTGGAAGCCCTAGAGGAGTATAGAAAGTAAAGTGCATGGGGGGTACTTGAAGAAATTAGCAGAGCGAAGAGGGGGCATGAAAAAACATTGGCGGGCAAAATAAAGGAAAATCCCAAGGTGTTTTATAAGTATATTAAGGGCAAGAGGATAACCAGGGAAAGAGTAGGGCCCATTAGGGACCAAAGTGGCAATCTGTGTGTAGAGCCAGAAGATGTGGATGAGGTTTTAAATGAATATTTTGCATGTGTTCACCATGGAGAAGGACGATGTAGGCATAGAAATCAGACAAGGGGATTGTGATATACTTGAACAAATTAGTATTGAGAGGGAGGCGGTACTAGCGGTTTTAGCAAGCTTAAAAGTGGATAAATCCCCAGGCCCAGACGAGATGTATTCCAGGCTGCTGTGTGAGGCAAGGCAGGAGATTGCAGGGGCTCTGACACAAATTTTCAGAACCTCTCTGGCTACAGGGGAGTTGCCAGAGGACTGGAGGACAGCTAATGTAGTACCATTATTCAAGAAGGGTAGTAGAGATAAACCAGGGAATTACAGGCCAGTGAGCCTAACATCAGTGGTAGGGAAATTATTGGAAAAAATTCTGAGGGACAGAATTAGTCTCCACTTGGAGAGGCAAGGATTAATCAAGGATAGTCAGCATGGCTTTGTCAGGGGGAGATCATGTCTAACCAATTTGATTGAATTTTGAGAGCGGGTGACTAGGTGTGTGGATGAGGGTAGTGCAGTTGATGTAGTCTACATGGACTTCAGTAAGGCTTTTGACAAAGTCCCGCATGGGAGACTGGTCAAGAAGGTAAGAGCCCATGGGATCCAGGGCAATTTGGCACATTGGATCCAAAATTGGCTCAGTGGCAGGAGGCAGAGGGTGATGGTCGAAGGTTGTTTTTGTGACTGGAAGCCTGTGTCCAGTGGTGTACCGCAGGGATCGGTGCTGGGTCCTTTGCTGTTTGTAGTGTACATTAATGATTTAGATATGAATGTAGGAGGTATGATCAGTAAGTTTGCAGATGACATGAAAATTGGTGGAGTGGTAAATAGCGAGGAGGGAAGCCTCAGGCTACAGGACGATAGACGGGTTGGTCAGATGGGCAGAACAGTGGCAAATGGAATTTAACCCTGTAAAGTGTGAGGTGATGCATTTTGGGAGGACTAACAAGGCAAGGGAATACACAATGAATGGTAGGACCCTAGGAAGGACAGAGGATCAGAGGGACCTTGGTGTGCATGTACATAGATCCCTGAAGGCAGCAGGACAGGTAGATAAGGTGGTTAAAAAGGCATATGGGCTACTTGTATTCTATGCCTCGGCTAATGAAGGCAAGAGCAGGGAGGTTATGATGGAGCTGTACAAAACGCTAGTTAGGCCACAGCTGGAATACTGTGTGCAGTTCTGGTCGCCACACTATAGGAAGGATGTGATTACATTGGAGAGGGTGCAGAGGAGATTCACCAGGATGTTTCCTGGGCTGGAGCGCTTCAGCTATGAAGAGAGACTGGACAGGCTGGGGTTGTTTTCCTCAGAGCAGAGAAGGCTGAGGGGGGACCTGATTGAGGTGTACAAAATTATGAGGGGCATAGATAGGGTAGATAGAAAGGAACTTTTCCCCTTAGTAGAGGGGTCAATAACCAGGGGGCATAGTTTCCAGGTAAGGGGCAGGAGGTTTAGAGGGGATTTGAGGAAAAACT
This sequence comes from Squalus acanthias, assembly GCA_030390025.1. Taxonomy (NCBI): domain Eukaryota; kingdom Metazoa; phylum Chordata; class Chondrichthyes; order Squaliformes; family Squalidae; genus Squalus; species Squalus acanthias. Next base: position 79,643,675 of record CM059436.1, on the reverse strand, counting down.
TTTTCACCCAGAGGGTGGTTGGAATCTGGAACTCACTGCCTGAAAGGGTGGTAGAGGCAGGAACCCTCACAACATTCAAGAAGCATTTAGATGAGCACTTGAAACGCCATAGCATACAAGGCTACGGACCAAGTGCTGGAAAATGGGAAATAACAACAGAAAACGCTGGAAAAACTCAGCAGGCCAGGCAGCATCCGTGGAGAGAGAAAGAGAGTTAACGTTTCAGGTCGATGACCTTTCATCGACAGTTCTGACGAAAGGTCATCGACCTGAAACGTTAACTCTCTTTCTCTCTCCACGGATGCTGCCTGGCCTGCTGAGTTTTTCCAGCGTTTTCTGTTGTTATTTCAGATTTCCAGCAGCCGCAGTATTTTGCCATCGTGCTGGAAAATGGGATTAGAATAGATAGGGCTTGATGGCCGGCGCGGACACGATGGGCCGAAGGGCCTCTTTCTGTGCTGTATAACTCTATGTCCCGCCTCTTGGGAGCGGGCTGTCTGCCTGCCCCCGTCCTACTTACCGTCCCGCCTCTGTTAAAACCGGAAGTAAGCGGGTTGGAGGCCGGTTCAGGTCGGGAATCTGATTTTTAACAATTTAAATGCCCTCACGCTCCAAACCCACCTGGTTTTTTTTAAGGTTAAAATCCCCCTCCCCCCAATCTGTTGAATTAGATAAGTGCACTAAATAATAAAATTGTATCCTAATCGACACTTTTGCACGTCAAAATGGACCAACATACCGAAATGATGCGCCAATTTAGTACAGTTGCAAGTTTACTGTAGGATGCACAACATACGAGCAAATATCTAGTTAAATTGCGAGGTTCTTACCCGTTACTTCACATTTCTGTTGACGCTTGGGTGGACATATACAATCAGCAATTAAGACCAGAATCTGAAAAAAAGATATAATTTGATGCTGAGTGCATAGGAAACAGTTATTTAAAGAGCACATATTCCAGCGTGTTGAGAGTCCTGAGCACAGCACCAGGCGCCTATTGTGCAAGTTAAACTGACTGATAACTTGCATCTCAATGTGAATAAGGGTTTCAATGAATTTAAACTTTATTTTTAAAGAATCTGTATTCTCACTCCTCTTTAACCTGGAATAAATATATATCTCAAAAATGTAATTTAAAAAAATAAATATAACGCAAAAAAAAAACTACGCTCCAAAAAGATAGATAAAATAGCTTCACTTATTACTTTACAGAATTCAAAATTTTCAATATTATAAAAAACCTTCTGAATCTTTGGGTGATCTGTTGGTGCTACATAGTCAGAAGGGAAAAAGGATGTCTTGCTGCAGCTGTCCAGGGCCTTGGTGAGACCACACCTTGAGTATTGTGTGCAGTTTTGGTCACCTTATCTGAGGAAGGATGTTCTTGCCATGGAGGGAGTGCAGCGAAGATTCACCAGACTGATACCTGGGATGGCAGGAATGACGTATGAAGTGAAATTGGGACGATTGGGCTTGTATTCGCTAGAGTTTAGAAGAATGAGAGGGGATCTCATTGAAACTTATAAAATTCTAACAGGACTAGACAGACTAGATGCAGGAAGGATGTTCCCGATGGCGGGGGAGTCCAGAACCAGGGGTCACAGTCTAAGGATAAGGGGTAAGCCATTTAGGACTGAGATGAGGAGGAATTTCTTCACCCAGAGAGTGGTGAACCTGTGGAATTCTCTACCACAGAAGGCAGTTGAGTCCAATTCATTAAATATATTCAAGAAGGAGTTAGATATATTTCTTAAGGCGAAGGGGATCAAGGGATATGGGGAGAAAGCAAGGACAGGGTACTGAATTTGGATGATCAGCCATGATCTCATTGAATGGCGGAACAGGCTCGAGGGGCCGAATGGCCTACTCCTGCTCCTATCTTCTATGTTTCTCTGTAACACAGGCAATTTTACCAAGTACAAGTTTGTCGAAATGCAATAGAAGACGATGATGGAGGAATGATGAATAGATCTTCAGCTCATTCATCCCCAAACCCTCATTCTGTTCCCTGCCATTCTTCATTACCACAAAACACCTTGCCCCTGTTATTGAAGGCTCACACCCACAAGTTCACTGTTTTGTTTGTAACTATGCCTTCATCCTTGTACTGACACCTCCTGCAGGATTTTTAATAGCCCTTTTAATCTTTCTTCTTCAGTGACGTGTGAGGAGTTCGGTTCGGACCACAATCACCATCTGGCAACAGATGTGGGCATTAAAGATGCGGTGGGGGTCGGTGGAAAAATAACTTTTTGAAAAAAAATGGTAGGAACGGAGGTAAATAATTAACGAAAACCTATGACAAGGATGTCGTGTAAAACTATTGGCCAACACTTGTTAAACACATTACTTACTTAGTCTGTTTCTCTCTCCACAGATGCTGCCTGACCTGCTGAGTATTTCCAGCATTTTCTGTTTTTATTTCAGATTTCCAGCATCCGCAGTATTTTGCTTTTACATTACTTAGATTCAGGGCTTTGCATACAACAACAACAACTTGCATTTATATAGCACCTTTAATATAGTAAAATGTCCCAACGGTGTTTCACAGGAGCGATTATCAAACCCAATTTGACATCGAGCCACATAACGAGATATTAGTTCAGGTGACCAAAAGCTTGGTCAAAGAGATAGATTTTAAGGAGCGTCTTAAAAAGGAGGAAAGGTAGCGAGGCGGAGAGGTTTAAGGAGGGAATTCCAGAGCTTAGGGCTGGGGAGCTACATATGTAGTAAAGGCTGCAGTTATAATGTAGGTATTGGTCTCAGACTAGTAACCTTGCAGTGTGGATGCAGGCAGACCACAGAGATATTGCAAGCTGTGCACCAGTCTCAGTCGCAAGGTCAGCAGCAAAGGCTTTCATGTATAAAGCTTTGCTATCTGGATTGCTCATTTTTAATGATGGGGACTTCACGCCTACCTGGAGCAAAACTGCAGATCAGTGTGAACTCAAGCTAGAGCGAGTTGACCGCCTGGAGGTGTGCCCAAAACTGCTTTGCACCAACGCAAAAGTGGCACTATCACATACGTAAAAGCTGTATGATCCCCAGCTGCACGACTGAAAAGGAAGACTTGCATTTGTATAGCGCCTTTCATGACCTCAGGCGCTTTACAGCCAATGAGGTACTTTGAGTGCAGTCACTGTTGTAATGCAGGAAATGTGGGAGCTAATTTGCGCACAGCAAGCTCCCACAAACAGCAATGTGATAATGGTCAGATGAACTGTTTTTTTTATTAAAAAGACTGCACCAAATACCACTTTCAGGCTGGACTAATAGTTATACGAGAGATGATAATGCAGCATGGTGAGGTCTGCCTGGGATGGGTAAGAAATAATGAAGGAAGAAAGGGTTGCTAACGCAAAGCTATAATAAAATAGGAACAGAACATGCTGGAAATGCACAGCAAACTGATCAGTGTTTGAAAAAGAAACTTTCTTCAGAACCGCCCCCACCTGAAGCCTCGTCCAATTCTTTCAATGAAATGTCCTTCTACTAAAGAAAAGTTATAACCCACATTACTTCGAGTGTAGAATTGATCAGAGTAGCTAATCTCAATCCATTACTCCCAGCTCCTTACAGCAAACAACTGAAATCGATTCATGGCTTGGTTCAGACTTAGATCATGCAGTGTCTGCACTAACTTACCAGGCCGAGGATGAGACCTGCCACTAGAGTAGCCACCGCAAATATTATGTAGGAACCCCAAACTGGAATTCCCAGCGTCTCAGTCAAGTAGCCATGCATTTGCTGCAAATCAAAGAGAAATATTTGATGTTGTTATACTCATGACAACAACAACAACAACAACAACTACCACTTGCATTTATATACCGCCTTTAATGTAGTAAAACGTCCCAAGGAGCTTCACAGGAGCGTTATAAAACAAAATTTGACACTGAGCCACATCAGGAGACATTGGGACAGGTGACAAAAAGCTTGGTCAAAGAGTTAGATTTTAAGGGGCATCTTAAAGGAGGAGAGAGAGCTAGAGAGGCAGAGAGGTTTAGGGAGGGAATTCCAGAGCTTAGGGCCTAGGCAGCTGAAGGCACGGCCACCAATGGTGAAGCAATTAAAATCGGGGATGCTCGAGAGGCCAGAATTGGATGACACTTGCAACATTGTTCACCACAGTACGTAGCAAAGTAGGTGTAAAATGGCACTGCATCAAGATGGAAATACATATTCAATATTTACCGATGCAAAGAAAAAGTCACTAACTCAAAAGGGATATGTTAAGGTTCTTTTTGTTACTTCATCATGAGTCTATGACATGTCAATGGGGAGCCACTGGTATTAAAACACTAAATAAAAAACAGCCAAAGAATCAGAGATGCCACAGAATAGCAAATTTGATATATGAAATGCTCTGTTCAAATGACTGCTGCTAAATCAACTGTAGCACTTCTTAATGAACAGCAGATCTGAGGCCCAGACTCCACAGATCCATCGGCGCAGACTCGATGGGCTGAATGGCCGCTTTCTGTGCTGTACTATTCTATGATTCTAGATCCTCTGTTGAATGGCAGAATTAGTGCAAGTTACTGTTCCCCATCCCTTTATAACTGAACTGGCACTCATTCTTAACAACTATTTTAAAACTAATACAAAAAGTAGAAAATACACTAAATTTGGGAGGCAAGTAAAAAACAGCTCTGAATCTGAAATAGCACTGCAAGAAATGCACACTGCATTAAGGAAGAGCTGCCTGTAAATTATTTCATACATAAATTAAATTTAAACGGATTTGCTATTTTCACCATGCATTTCAATAACATGCTTGCCAAAATCTATGCCATCCATCGACAGATCTTTATGAAAACCAATTTATAATCCCAACTGTGGCGTTGACATTGAACAAGTGCGTTCTGGTCATCACTTATGCCTGTGCACTTGTGGGATCTAAATTACATTGCATAGTTTTTCATAACGAATGCTATTCGTACTAAAACGTTAAATCAGATAAAAGACTCATTCAAGAGATTAAGGAGCTCAAAGAGATGGATTTCATGGTGCAGCACATCCCTTTGTGGTTTAGTTCCAGCGTAGCTAAGCTCGCCATGTGTCTGTATTTGGACCAGACAGTCCAGTGTTTGAGAGGACAGTTCAGAAAGTGAAAGATAAACTGGACATTATTATATTAATTAAGATTTACATCATGCCTTTCTTTCATTAAAATGCAAAAAAAATATATATTTAAGTTGACGGTACAGTCTATATACAAGTTAATATCCAACCTTCCCCTCCGCTGGGGAAGAGGCTTAAGCATAGGGGTAACCTATACCAAGTACAAGACAAGTCCAATTTTTCCTCCATCAGTTTCACGCCTTGTTGAGGGGACATTAGTTATTACGGTTAATTGATTTTAACAAAGCATATATCGGAATCCAAATCATAATCCCCCACATCTATCCGACCCCTGTTCGATTTTCGACTTTCCTAAAGGTACCATGAGAACATAGGAGTAGGCCATTCAACTCCTCGAGCCTGTTCCACCATTGAATCAGATCACAGCTGATCTGTATCCTAACTCCAGTCATCTGCCTTGGCACCATATCCCCTAATACCCTTGGCTAACAAAAATCTATCGATCTTAGATTAAAGTTTTTGATTGAGCTATTTGTGGGAGAGTTTCACACTTCTACCATTCTTTGCAATGAATACCCATCCTAAGTGAAGCTGCAGGCAGAGCGAATGGCAATTGGGTATTTAAAATTAAAAAAACAGAAAATGCTGAAAATAAATAGCAGGTTGGAGGGGGTGTTGGGGGAAAGAGTGTGATTTAGGGTTGCATCCAATACTTCGTTCCAATTCAGTTTGCAAGGCTGCATCTGGAGTACTGTGTTCAGTTTCTGGCACCACAGGAAAGATATTACATAGGATTACATTCGGCCCAACCAGTCCATGCCGGCGTTTATGCTCCACTCGAGCCTCCTCCTGTCTTTCCTCATCTAACTATCAGCATAACCCTCTATTCCCTTCTCCCTCACATGCTTATCTAACTGCCCCTTAAATGCATCTATACTTTTCGCTTCAATCACTCCCTGTGGTAGCAAGTTCCACATTCTCACCACTCTTTGGATAAAGAAGTATCTTCTGAATTCCCTATTTGATTTCTTGGTGACTATCTTATATTGGTGGCCTCTAGTTTTGCTCTTCCCCACAAGTGGAAACATTCTCTCTGTATCTACTCTCTCAAAACCTTTCAGAATTTTGAAGACCTCTATTAGGTCACCCCTCAGCCTTCTCTTTTCAAGAGAAAAGAGACCCAGCCTGTTCATCCTTTCCTGATAGGTATACCCTCACATTTCTGGTATCATCCTTGTAAATCTTCTCTGCACCCTCTCCAGTGCCTTTATATCCTTTTTATAATATGGTGACCAGAATTGTACGTAGTATTCCAAGTGTGGTCTAACCAAGGTTAGATACAAGTTTAGCATAACTTCACTACTTTTCACTTCCATCCCTCTGGAAATAAACCAGAGTGCTTGGTTTGCTTTTTTATGGCCTTGTTAACCTGTGTGGCTACTGTTAGTGATTTGTGCATTTGTACTCAAGATCCCTTTGCTCTTCTACCCCATTTAGATTTGTATTTTCAAAGTAATATGTGACCTCCCTATTTTTTTTTAACCAAAATGTAATACCTCACATTTATCTGTTTTGAAATTCATTTGCCAATTATATGCCCATTCTTCAAGTTTATTTATATCTGCCCGTAATTTGTTGCCATCCTCCTCAGTATTGACTATCCCCCAACCACCCCCCACCCCATTTGGTGTTATCTGCAAATTTAGAAATTGTACTTTTGATTCCAGTCTACATTGTTAATATAAATTGTGAACAATAGTGGTCCCAGCACTGACTTGTGGACCACTTCCGACCTTCTGTCACTCTGAATAACTACCCTTTACCCCAACTCTCTGCTTTCTGTCTTGAAGCCAGCTAGCTATCCATTCTACTACTTGTCTCCTGACTCCGCATTCTCTGACCTTGTTCATTTGTCTATTATGTGGTACCTTATCGAAGGCCTTTTGAAAATCTAGATAAATTACATCTACTGCATTACCCTTGTCTACTCTCTCTGTTACCTCTTCAAAAAATTCAATGAGGTTGGTCAAGCAAGACTTTCCCTTTTGAAATCCATGCTGACTATTCATTACTATGCTTTTGGTTTCTAGATGTTCTTCTATTTTCACCTTTAGTAGGGATTCCATTATTTTTCCTACCACCGATGTTAAGCTGACTGGTCTATAATTCCCTGGACATGTTCTATATCCCTACTTAAATATAGCTATGACGTTAGCTATCCACCAGTCCTCTGGCACTACACCTTTTTCGAATAAATTATTAAAATATGTGCAGTAATACCTCTGCTATCTCTTCCCTAGATTCTTCTGAAACACACGGATGTAATCCATCCGGACCAGGGGTTTCATCCTCTTTGAGTTTGATTAATTTATTTAATCTATCTCCTCTTTTTATTTTAAATGCAGTTATCTCATTTCTAAACTCATCATCCGATGTCATGTCCACCTGTTCTGCAAATACTGAAGCAAAGTAATTATTTCATATTTCTGCCATCTCTCTATCACTGCCTGTGGTATTATCCTATCCATCTCTTAGTGGCCCTATTCCCATTCCGACCTTCCTTTTTTATTTATGTGCCTGTAAAATATTTTACTATTTTGTTTCATGTTCCTTGATAATTTAATTTCATAGTTCCTCTTTGCCTTCCTAATTGTTTTTTTGACTTCTCTGCTAATCTCTTGGTATTCTCCCTCATCATGCTCTCCCCTGCTGTCCATGAACTTAATGTATGCCTCTTTCCTTACTCTCAATTTTTCCCTGATGTCTTTATTCATCCATGGTGTCTCATTAGTGTTCAGCTTGGGTCTTTTTTTAAGCAGAATATATTTTTCATGGACTCGGTTGAACACTGTTTTAAATGTTTCCCATTGCTGTTCTACATCATTGTTTGCCAATATTGTTGCCCATTTTATTTTCCCAAGTTCTATTCTCAGCCCCTCAAAATCAGCTTTTCTCCAATCTATTACCCTGGTCTTCGTCATATTTCTGTCCTTCTCAATTATCTTAAAGCGTATTATATTATGGTCACTATTGCCGAGATGTTCCCCTGATGTTACTTCTCTTCTCTGCTCTGGTTCATTCCCCATTACTAGATCTAATAGCAAATACTCGCTTGTTGGGCTTTTTACATATTGGGTTATAAAGGAATCCTGTACACACTAAGAACTCCATTCCCTTATCCCCTTTACCTAACTCTTCTGTCCAATTAATATTGGGGTAGTTGAAATCCCCCATGGTTATTCTATTTTTTTTTACTAATTTCCCCAATTTCTTCCTCCACCTCCCTCCCTTCCACTATTAGGTGGTCTGTAGACTACCCCTATTCTTTTTTACTCATTTCCCCAATTTCTTCCTCCACCTCCCTCCCTTCCACTATTAGGTGGTCTGTAGACTACCCCTATTCGTGTGATTGATCCTTTATTATCTTTTATCCTGATCCACATGGATTCTATTTCTGTCTTGCTGATAGCTGCGCCACTTTTTTCTACTGTCATTATGTTATCCCTAATAAGTACAGCTACTCCACCTCCCCTTTTTCCCCCTCTCTATCTTTTCTAAATATGTTATACCCTGCAATGTTTAATTCCCAGTCCTGATTTTTCTATAGTCATGTCTCAGTAATCCCTTCTATGTCTGGTTCCTCGCAACATATTATTGCCTCCAGTTCCCCTGTTTTATTATAGACACTGTGTGCATTGCTGTAAAAACAGTTTAACTCATTTTTAATAGCAGTTCCTCTCACTTTATTTTTAACCATCCTTTTACAGTTCTGTTCAATAACTCTATTTATTCCCTGGCCATCAATGTTCTCCCTTACTTTATTCTTTCCTATGCTCTCCTTTCCTGTTTTGTTTATATTTAGGCTGGTTTCATTTCTTGTAGATCCCTCCTCCCCGTCTCACTAGTTTAAAGCCTTTGCCACTTCCCTATTTACCCTTTCCGCTAGGACACTGGTCCCATCCCGGTTCAGGTGGAGCCCGTCCCATCGGTACAGCTCCTACCTGTCCCAGTACTGGTGCCAGTGTCCCATGAAAAGGAGCCCCTCTTTCCCACACCAGCCCTTTAACCCCATGTTTTATTTCTCCTGATTGGACTGTTTCTATGCCAATTTGCACGTGGCTCAGGCAATAATCCAGAGATTATTACCCTCAAGGTCCTGCGTTTTAATTTAGCCCCCAACTCCTGATACTCTTTCAGCAGGACCTCCTCCCTGTTCCTACCCATGTTGTTTGTTCCGACATGGACCACGACAACTGGATTTACCCCCTCCCTTTCCAAATTATTGGCCTTGGAGGGGGTACAGTACAGATTCACCAGGGCTTGAACGGTTAAATTATGAGGACAGGTTGCGTACACTTGGTTTGTATTCCCTTGAGTTTAAAAGGTTGAGGGGTGATCTAATTAAAGATCTTTAAAATAATTAAAGGGATTTGATTGGGTAGACATAGGGAAGCTATTTCCTCTGGTGGGGGATTCCAGATAAGAGGGTGCAATCTTAAAATTAGAGCCAGGCCATTTAAGAGTGAAATCAGGAAGTACTTTTTCCAGACAAAGGGTAGTGAAAATCTGGAACTCACTCCCCCACGAGGCTGTGGATGCTGCGACAATTGAAATGTTCAAATCTGAGGTCGATAGATTTTAATTTGGCATGGGTATCAAGGGATGGGTATGGAGAATACAGTTATACAGGGCCTTGGTGAGACCACACCTGGAGTAGTGTGTGCAGTTTTGGTCTCCTTACCTAAGAAAGGATATACTTGCCAGAGAGGGAGTGCAGCGAAGGTTCACCAGACTGATTCCTGGGATGGCAGGACTGTTGTATGAGGAGAGATTAGGTCGACTAGGCCTGTATTCACCAGAGTTTAGAAGAATGAGAGGGGATCTCATTGAAACGTATAAAATTCTGACAGAGCTAGACAGACTGGATGCAGGGAGGATGTTTCCCCTGGCTGGGGGCTCTATAACAAGGAGTCACAGTCTCAGGACATGGGGTAGGACATTTAGGACTGAGATGAGGAGAAATTTCTTCACTCAGAGGGTGGTGAACCTGTGGAATTCTCTACCACAGAAGGCTGTGGAGGCCAAGTCACTGAATATATTTAAGAAGGAGATAGATAGATTTCTAGACACAGAAGGTATCAAGGGGTATGGGGAGAGAGCAGGAATATGGTATTGAAATAGAAGATCAGCCATGATCATATTGAATGGCAGAGCAGGCGCGAAGGGCCGAATGCCCTACTCCTGCTCCTATTTTTCTATATTTCTATGAGAAAGTCAGGCAAAATGGGGCTGAGGTGCAGATCAGCCATGATCTAACAGAATGGCGGAATCGGCTCGAGGGGCTGAATGGCCTCCTCCAGTTCCTATGTTGCTAAATGTTAGGAAAGCATTTTGTTTCTAATTCTGATTTTGGTTTTATACTTTGTTCACAACTCCGACACGGAAATAATTCTCGATGCTTCTTGGAGAATTCAATTAAAAATGACGTTACAAAATACAATTTGCCAGTGTTATTAGAGCTCGAGGACTGTCTGCTCCAGAAGATTTGCTATTTACTGCTGCCAATTTCATGCATCAATTCATTCCAATGGGATCAACTACAGTCGATTTAACAAATCATCAGCCGGCACAGAACATTAAGACTTAAAAAAGGGGGAAGAAATTCTGAAAAGCGCCACACAAAGTCAAAAGCTCTGTGCAGTGGAGCAGCAGAATGCAATTTGCACTGTTGTATTAGTTTCTATGACTACAAACCCATTGGTGTGAAAATTGCACACTAGATTTGACCGTATTCATGCTCGTTTAAGTGACATGCATTACATTTTGCCAACAGTTAAAAGCACCAATTCATTTTCGGTGCAACTTTTGTAGTTCTATTTAGGTATATTGTCATGGACCTCTGCACTCCTCCTCTCAAGTGTAAACATTATTCTGCAAGAGTATTCCATCGTCACGGTTGCGATATTCCCAAAAAACAAAGTCAGGAATGGACCAATTGACTAAAAATAAAATCACTCAGAGAATGGTCTTGTGTGGTTTTGTTGACACTTACTCTAATCCACACCGACAGCCGGAATAGACCCGCCATCCCGGACATGCTAAAGGAAGATCAGAAAAATAAAAGCAAATTAATTGACGGGAACAAATTGACTCCGCTCCACTATCAGCCGCACCATAAACAAAGCTGGTCAACACGACAGAAGCATCTTGTTGAAGACAGGACGATGGGTTCAAATCAGCCAGCACAGGCACGATGGGTCGAAAGGCCTCCTTTTGTGCTGTATGATTCTAATCCAAAAGAAAAAGGGGGGTGTGAAGACTTTCAAAACTCAAATCGCCTGTTCCTAGTCTTAAAACCTTACTACGCACCACCGGGTGTTGTGTCGGTTCTTGCCCTCTGCAACTTTTCTCTCCGCCACCTTCTCCGATTATTTATTTCGATTCATACATTTCCTCAGCCCGAATGCGCGCCTTACGATTCGATTTCCTCGGCTGTCTGACCTATTTGATACCTTGTCCCCATTCTCGGCTTCTTTCTCTCAACCGGTTCACCGATTTTCCCCACCTACGTCCCAGAAGCCGCAGTGACCGGCACGATTCCAACAACCTATTCACCGGCCGCTGTGGAACAAGTGAGCGCTCATCCAGAATTTAAAAATTCATGATGTCAGAAACAAACAATATGAAACACACGTTCCTGCACACTGCGCTCAGTACGCCTTTACTGAGGCAAGCCAGAGGCCAGTAGCTGACCTTTGGGTTCCAGCCAGGCAGGGCCCCCGGTATATCACTTGCCTGTTACCTGGCTGGTAATTTAACCCTTCTGTTTAGGAGTGAACTCTGAACCTGCCCAGCGGCAGGTTTTAAATGGTTGTGATGCAGCAAGGATCGAACATGTAAATTGAGGTCAGATAAGTTTACAAATGTGGGGACGGGTGAGGGGGGGGGAACCTCAGCAGAAGCCCAGTAGGGAGAGAGAAATTAAACACTTGCATTTATAATCGCTCTTTTCACAACCTCAAGAAGTCCCAAAGCACTTTACAGCCAATGAAGTACTTTTGAAGTGTAGTCACTGTTGTAATGTAGGAAAGGCGGCAGCCATTTGGTGCACAGCAAGCTCCCACAAACAGCACTGCGATAATGACCAGATACTCGTTTTTTATTATTATTTAAAGTGATATTGGTTCAGGGATAAATGTTGACCAGAAGACCAGGGATCAACTACCCACTGCTCTCCTTCAAAATAGTGCCACGGGCCCTCGGTTGAACGTCCCATTCTAAAGATGGCACTTCAGACAGTGCAGCACTCCACTGCCTAGATTTTTGGTGCTCAAGTCTCTGGATTGGGACTTGAAGCCACCACCTTCTGACTCAGAGGCGAGAGCGCTACCAACTGAGCCACGGTGAACAATACAGACTAGCAAGATCCTAGGTTTGACCCCCAGTCTGCAATGAGTTAGCTGATCTCAGTTGGTGATGCAGTGGGGTCTCTACAATAGGCCTCAGGTGTCCCTGGACTAGTGGGTGGGGAGGGGAGGGAGTCATAATGGCCAGTGCACACGTGGTTAGAAAACAGAAAGAAATAAAGTCATTACGCGAAGGAAGATGGAGACTTCCAGCCACTGATCGATTCCACAGCCTCCCACTTCTTATCCTTAATGAAACGTTGGAAATCTTCCAGCATCCTCGCTCCGTGATATTTCCGAAAAACACCTTCTTTGGCACTGTCAAGAGGGAGATGCAACGTTGCAGGACAATTATATGATCAGCATGTTCTAAATTTGTTGAAGCTCAGCAGATTAAAACGACAGTCAAGCAATTTACATCTATATATAAAACCACAAATAAAATGCGAGGAGGCTCAAAGTACAACAAATAGCTGTAGCATGAATAATGCTCAGTGGACTAATGAATAATGTGGAGAACATGAGAACCAGCAACATAAGAAATAGGAGCAGGAGTAGGACATACGGCCCCTCGAGCCTGCTCCACCATTCAATAAGATCATGGCTGATCTTCGACCTCAACTCCACCTATCCCCATATCCTTTGATTCCCTGAGAGTCCAAAATTCCATCGATCTCTGTCTTGAATATATTCAACAACTGAGCATCCACAGCCCCCTGGGGTAGAGAATTCCAAATATTCACAACCTTTTGAGTGAAGAAAAGCTGTTAACTTGTTAACATTGCGTTCACGGAGTTATCTTTCTTTTGGCCAAGGTTGGTGCTGAGCAATATCAATGCGAGTGATGGAACATTGTCCCACTCTGGGCACCTTGAATTGCATGAGACACATGCTCGTTCTGCAGGATCCCCAACTGTGGAACACACAGCCAACTGCAAAAATGAAAGGATTTCCAAGAGGCCCAATTTTTAAACTGGCCTTAGAGAGTCTCAGCAGCTGTACACGTGGCTTCTAGCACGAGACTCGTGCTTACGGAACCTGGCAGCACTAGCACGATGTAAAAAGCACCTTAAGGTGAGGTGTAATACATGCAAGATTTGGAGTAAAGCTCCCAATTAATGTATTTTAACCCTGCCCTCAATAAGCAGTCCCCTACTGCATCAGTGTGAATTTTTCACTTCCCATATTGGCTGCCTATATGGCCCCTCTGAAAGTTGGAAACATTTTCTCCATGTCTACCCTATCAAACCCTTTCAATATCTTAAAGGCCTCTAACACTATGACTAATTTTGTACCGTGGACCGCAATCACTTGGAGTTGGATAAACTGTCCCAGCTTAGACCCTAACGACCATAAGAACAAAGAGGCTTCAATCCCATTAACCCAGGCTGTATTTGAACACAGGGTCCCAGAGATACAAGGACAATGGATTAGATTTCCTTAAGCTTTGTTTTTTTGTAAATAATTTGAACATCCCGACAAGTGTTGTATATGTAGATTTTGTTTTAATAAATCCAATTTTAATTGGGATAAGGTATTGCTGCAATTGTACAGGGCTTTGGTGAGACCAAACCTGGAGTACTCTGTACAGTTTTGGTCTCCGTACCCAAGGAAGGATATACTTGCCTTAGAGGTGCAACAAAGGTTCACTAGATTGATTCCTGGAATGAGAGGGTTGTCCTATGAGGAGAGATTGAGCCGATACTCGCTGGAGTTTAGAAGAATGAGGTGATCTCATTGACACATACAAGATTTTGTGAGGGCTTGACAGGGTAGAGGCGGAGAGGCTATTTCCCCTGGCTGGAGTGTCTAGAACTAGGGGTCATAGTCTCAGGAGAAGGGGTCGGCCATTTAAGACTGAGATGAGGAGAAATGTCTTCACTCAGAGGGTTGTGAATCTTTGGAATTCTCTACCCCAGAGGGCTGTGGATGCTCAGTCATTGAGTATATTCAAGACAGAGATCGATAGACTATTGGATACTAAGGGAATCGAGGGATATGGAGATCAGGCGGGAAAGTGGAGTTGAGGTAGAAGATCAGCCATGATCTTATTGAATGGCGGAGCAGGCTCGAGGGGCCATATGGACTACTCCTGCTCCTAATTCTTATGTTCTTATGAAGAGACTATTGTGGAGACATGATGGCAATCATTGTACTTACTGGTAAATGGTTGGCAAAGTGGTAACAAAGAAACGGCCACTCAAACCTAAGAAAAGATTGAAGAAAAAATAAGTTTCATCACAGCATTCCAATCTCATGCCATATTATGTACAACAATTATTGATTTTTAGAGAAGGCAATGATAAGATTTGTTTATAATTATATATTATGCCCCACAGATCCTTTATGTCTAGTGAGATGCGTGCTTATATTTTCAAGCAAAAAAAAGTGTTCATGTCTTGCATTTATATAGCGCCTTTCATGATCTCAGGCCGTCCCAAAGCAAATAAACTACTTTTGAACTTTAGTCACTATTGTACCGGCAAGTTGCTTCCAGTAAATGCTTTGGGCTTTAATCATTTGATACCATTTCATTACCATGCCAATTTGGAGCTAGATATAGCCAAAGGCATGACGTGGTTATTGATTTACCAATTTAGAAAACTTGCAACTTGCCAATACTTACTGCAGGACGTGTCAGGGAAGAGGAGCAGAGCAACGCAATCAGCACTTAAAACAGTGGCTTGTGATACCGAATCCTCAAAACAAACTCTACTGCAGACGCCTTGCGATCTGGTCTCAGCCCTTGTCCAGGTGGTTGCTATGAAAGCTGCTGTACGCTCTGCCTCCAGTCACATGTCTACTTTATACAACGAGCGCAGGTAGAGGAAAAACGTACTGGCTTTGTAACTCAAGTCACAGGAATGCAATTACATCAACGGCACATGGCAGGATTCCAGTTAAATTGTGTGCAATTTGAATCAGTTCGAATGCAGGTCAAATCACAGGATTCAGGCACTTCCTTTTCTTTTGTTAATCACCAAGCATTTCCACTTTGGGTTACAAGTCTTCCATTGACAGGACAGTGGGGTACTTCCAGTAAAGCACAGATACTGGTTTCACATTTCTACCGTACTGGGATTAAATCCAAAGGAAACCTGCGTAAAATAAACAGGATAACAACCAGACTGATCAACTCTGGATCGTCCAACTAAGGCCACTTTGTATCCACGCCACTAGGTGGTGCAAGTCTACAGGGAAGTTCGAGTGCTGCGACTCAGCCATGTCTCAGTTATGGTTATATACTTACGGTAGAAGTAGCATGTTCCACCCTAAAGTTGAGGTGGGGGGGGGGGGGGATTATTTTTCCGCAATTGAAGTCAGCTCCCTCACAAATGGGCTACTTTGATCAAATAACTAAACACATCTGAAAAGTGCACTTCACGTCTCTTTTGTTCTGGGTACTAAAAACAGTGACGCAAACAACATGGGAAAGGTGCAATTAAAGGGGAAACAGATTTCCGTACAGCCGGATCCTCTGGTCAAAGCACTGTCATTAACAGAGCTTTTACAAAGTGGCTCCTCCTACGCTTTAACGTTTTATTTCTGAACAGCAGCTATTGTTCACAAACATCAACGGAACTCCCTGGCAATGCAAATCCAATTCAAGTACAAATTTGGAGAAGCATTTCTGCATAATCTTGCTTCAAACGGCTGGTTATTGGTTTTAGCATCTTCACAAAAAACATATGGATGACTTTTCCTACCACCAAATGAAGTCAGTGAACTGTAAACCACTTCATACTTAGCCCTTGAAAAAAAACCATTTTCTTTTTCTTAAAAGACGGTTTGGCTTCTAATTATTGTCTTTTGAGGACAAAAAATTAACATGAAACAAAATAATTAGATAAGCATTTTTCAAAAAAATTCATTCATTCTTGGGGATGTGGGCATTGCTGCCACGGCCAGCATTTTTTTCTCGTCCCGAATTGCTCTCGAGAAGGTGGTGTTCCAGGATTTTGACCCAGCGACGACGAGGGAACGGCGATATATTTCCAAGTCGGGATGATGTGTGACTTGGAGGTGATGGTGCTCCCACACACCTGCTGCCCTTGTCCTGCTAGGTGGCAGAAGTCGCGGGTTCGGGGAGGGGTGGCCGAAAGAAGCCTTGGCGAGTTGCTGCAGTGCATCCTGGGGATATCCCCCCCCCCCGGAGATGATGGATCAGCCCAACATTCGGTAGCTCTCAGCCCTCTGCTGAAATCTCCAGAATCTAGGACTGGTATCCACACAGCAATGCATTCGGTTTCTTGTTTGGCAGCAAGGAATGATTGAATCATGCCCATTTTCTCCTGCTGAAATGGGTACTCATTGAGACTGGCAGCTTTCGGCTGATCAAAAGAAGCAGCAGCTTTGTGATTTTAAAGGGAAACAATACTGGGAGAGGGTTGTGAAAAATTCAGTCTTAAATATTCCCTCCTCCACTGTTATTCAGCAGGTGATTCGCATCATCTCACGTGGGATTCTTCCTGGAGACCTGGCCAGTACTGAATATTCTGGCCCAAAATAATAGAAATGGCCCAGCAAATTGGCTGTTTATTATATTGGATTAAAAGCTCGTTTTGCTGCTTTAGTTCCACAGAGCAGACAGCGCATAATGATGCTACAAGTTGGCAGATCTACAGCATGGAGCAGGAGGACGGGAGATACAGGCACTGTCATTGCTGTTCGACCACGTGTTAAATCCCATCTCACGCTGCAGTGCGAGAACGCCCACGAGAATGTATCCAAACACCTACTGTATATACACCACTATACAGGCCAACCATGATGTGCAGTTGTTGATGAATCTATCCTTAAAAATCCTTGCCACTTCGCAAAACATATTCTGTTATGTAAAGAATGTGTCATTTGCAAAGCACACTCAATTTTCTGAGAAATGTATTTAAATACACCAACAACTTATATTTATATAGCATCTTCAACGTGATAAAACGTCCCTTCACAAGAGTGTTATCAAAAAATAAATGATACCGAGCCATATAAAGGAGATGTTAGGGCAGATGACCAAAAGCTTGATTGAAGAGGTAGGTTTTAAGGAGCATCTTAAAGGAGGAAAGAGAAGTGGCGAGGTGGAGAGATTTAGGGAGGGAATTCCAATGCTTAGGACTGAGGCAGCTGAAGGCACTGGCACCAATGGTGATGCATTTAAATTCTGGGATGTTCAAAAGGCCAGAATAAGCAGAGCGCAGAGGTCTAGGGGGTTTATAGGGCTGGAGGAGATTACAGGAATAAGGATGTAGAGACAGAATATCAATAAGGCCAAGAGGAAACAGAATTTGGGATCAGTATTTCTTGAGTCAATGCCAATTTATGGTGTCTAGTGCGTGTAAAGGACGGTATATTTACTCAGCGTTTTGTACCAAATTACATTTACAGAGAAGACCCTTGGGATTGACCCGTCTCAATTTATCTGTCTGAATCATTAGCACCTAGAATGTGGATCAGCTAAGAGCAGTGCAATCCATTGGAAAATAAACTGAACTCTCTTTTTATTCCTTCTATTTCCACTCTGATTTCCTCCCCTTTTCATTCCTGCCCTCTCAGGGAGTACGGTTCCAGATGTTGGATGGCGGGCAGCAGCCCCTCTGGTAACTCAGCCTAGACAACGACCATCGACAGCCTATTCATAGCAACCGAGCCCAATCTGGTCATAACCCTCTGCCGAAATCTCCAGAATCTCGGACTTGTATCCACGGAGCAAGGCATTACGCCCGTTTCTCGTTTGGCAGCAAGGAATGAAACATATCGTGCTGAAATGGGTACTCATTTTCAGTCGATGATGCCAAGCAGTTTGACTGGAAACTTTATGCCAATCAAAAGAAGAAGCAGCTTTGTGAGCCACATAATGAGTTTAAAGGGACATATTACTCGGGTGAGGTGAATAATTCAGTCTCAACTTCACACAGGTGCGCCAGGCAGCAGGAGTCGCTGGGAAAAAAAAAAAAAGAGCACGAGCCTTGACTAGTTTTCCCGTCCCTCGCCTGGAAAGACGGAGACCAGCTTGTGGTGACCACACAACTGCGCTGGATAAGATCACCTAACAAAGCACAGACCAGACCAGTGTGGCTCAGCGTCAGATCATGAACTGCAATCAAGTTTGGCCTTCGTTATCAACATTTGACTCAATGGACCGAATGGCCTCCTTCTGTGCTGTACTATTCCATGATTCTACAATTCAAATAAAACACAGTGCTAGGGCTGTGCATCAGCGTATATGTGGAAATGCTTGGGATGACCTTAACAGCTTTGAACTGAAGGGCTACGCCTCCTCGAGGAGATGACAGAAATTGGCACCATGTTTGTCTGGCTATGTCTGAAACATAGATGGCTAAAATCACCACAGGGCTTGGTGCGCAAGTGTTTACATTTACCACAAGCGAAATCTTTTAAGTAAAAGAAATTGGAATGCAGAGAAACCTATCACGGCATGTACACTGACAAAATAGGCGCTTTAAAATAAAAGGAAGAATGTCCAACTGTATGAAGTGTGTGGACAGACATGAGGGCCACATAGTGTACATTATTCACATGGCAGGTTAGCTGCTCTGTAATAAATACTGTGTCTATCTGAACAGGGTCTTGCGTCACTTTATAGTAAACCGCTGCACAGGTAATGAGCTCACAGAACTTAACACCGTTTCTATTCAATGTCAGCTTGGCTCAGATGCTGTGGGCTCACGCGCCACTCCAAATAATGCAGGCCGACACATCAGTGCAGCATCGATGGGAGTGCTGCACAGTCAGAGATGCCATCTTTTAGATGACACGTTAAATTGAGGCCCTGTCTGGCCCTTAAAAGATCCTGCGACACTATTTGAAGAACAGCAGGGTGACCTCCGACAGCCTGGCCAACCTTCCTCTCAAACAACGCCAACAAGAACAAATCAACTAGTCACTCATGTCATGTGCTGTTAGTGGGACCTTACCACTGGCGGGAACTTACTGTTCACAAATTGGCTGCAGTGTTTTACCAACGTAACACATGAGTACAATTCAAAAGCAATTCATTGGTTGTGAAGTTCTTTAGTGCATCCTAAGGGCGTGACAAAACGCTATATAAATCCAAGGGGGAGAAATTCAGTATCGCCCCATTTGGGGCGCAATTATCGTCCAGGCGCAAAGATTAGCGCCTGGCACTAATTATCGCCACCGACTGCAAACTTGACTTTTATCGCCCCTGGAGGTGATTGGAGCGCTAAATCAGGCACTTCACACCTGTCTTAAGGCGCAAAGGCCGAAGAGCGAGGCGCTACCACAGAGCGCTGGCGAAGCTCATGTGATGTCAGTCAGCAATGGAACACAGACACAATGGCGCGGGCCAGTTCTTAAAGGCGAGGGCTGATCTTGCTTTCCATCCACATCCTGCTCAATGCAGCCTTGAATCTCGGCCTGGAGAGACCTGCACATCAAATCTGCTGGGAAGAACAATGGAGAGTACCAGGGAAAGAGCTCAGAGTGCAGCCCCCAAAGTCTCTTCTAAATCGTTACAAGGAAGGGCAAATCAAAATGAACCTGCAAAGTGCTGCTCAGTACCCAAAACTCCTTCACACAGCGTTGAATCTCTCCAGAAGTCTCTCTCTCTCTCTGAATGCGTGGCTCTAAAATGTCACCAACAATAAAAGGCAGGAAGCAGTCACCTTTAAATAGCGCTCCCCCAGTCCCTTCCTGACTGCAAAACGCTCCCCTCAACCTGTCGCTGCTAGCGGCAGGCGGTAAGGCAGGGGGCGCCACTCAATATCCGCTCCGGGGCGATACCGGGGCGTTGCGCACTCGACTGACGTCACGATCTGCCGACGCAGGAGATCGTGGCGGTAGTGTTTAGCGCCGCCGCAAAATGTCTAGTTAATTTCGCGAGCGACGCAAACATCGCCGCGCCCGGGCGCTAGATGCTTTGCGCCCCATTAGCGCCCTCTTAAGGCGCTAACGGGAGGCGCAACCAACTGAATTTCCCCCCAAGTCCTTTGCTAGAACAGCTCCACTTTTCAAAAGGATTTGACTTTTGAGCTTAAAGCTAACATATAGGAGACAACATCTTCCCCCAGATTTAAGTTGTGTTTATTTCAGCCAATATTAAAATCAGGAACAACTTGTTCCCAACACTATGCTTTGTACTGATTTATTGTCGATAAAACATGGAGCCTGGTTTGTGACATAGTAACAGGCCAAGATATAATGTCCAGATAATCCAATTGGCATGCAATGCATTTACACTTCAAAAAATAATGAACATACAGTTCTCTGAAAGACGGCAACATTGTGGTACTGCCCATGTATCTCTGCATTCAAGTCACACACAACTATTTTTTTCAAGCATGTGGAAATAAGATCCAATTAATATATTTCAATAACATGCTCTAATTTTTACTACAACTAGCTTTCAAAAGGATAGGACTGCGGAAACCCATGTTCTAATTAACATAAACAAGTTGTGGTAACACAATACAGCTTCCTGTGACTCGAACTTTATTGCATCACTTCCTGTGATTAGTCCAGGATAAATACTGGACTGATCAGTTGGATCCTGGAGAGGCATAGAGTAAGACCTCTTTTGTATGTAGCACCTTTTTAGTTGATTAAAGCTTACTTTAAGTTCACCACGCGTAAGGCTCATTCTTACGACAATTTAATCAACTTTGGAAAACTTCGCACTCAAACTTTTTGGACGAACTCGGAACTAAGGATCCAGGGAATCACCCATCATGGAAAACATCCTTAAACCATCGCGTCTTGACTTGGACCCAAACACCCCAGCAGCCGGTAAGGTGTGGAAACACTGGTATCGCACGTTTGACAATTTCCTTGAATACTGCAAGGCTGATGATGACTCAAAGTTGCGGATACTCATCAACTGTGTCACCCCGAATGTATTTCAGTATGTGGAGGAATGGGACAGTTACGAGGAGGCAATTCGGACGCTTAAGAAACTATATACTAAGACACCGAATGAGGTCTATGCCAGACATCTACTAGCTGCAGCCCAACAAGGGCCGGAGGAATCCATTGATAAATTCCTCCAAGAGCTTCGCAGACATAGTATGGACTGTAACTTTCAGGCGGCCTCAGCTGAGCTGTACCGTGAAGAAATGATCCGTGATGCTTTCATCTGCGGGCTTGCCTCCCCATTTATACGCCAGTGTCTACTGGAAAGTAAGACACTTGAGCTTCAGAGAGCTTATGACATGGCTTGCTCTCTAGATCTGGCAAAAAGAAATGCAGACCTTTATACAGTGCCCATACCTCGGTCTACTGCCTTAACTACAGTCAGGCAATTTAAGAGGCCACAGGTGAACTCTATTAGGGAGGTCTTTATCCCTGACGATCAATCTGATGACTTCACTGATGAAGAGGATGATGACCCCACTGTGGCAGCCTCTTGGCAATCTAAGAAATGCTTCTTTTGTGGTGATGAGTTTCACCCTCGGAAATTCTGCCCTGCTCGCAATGCGTTTTGCAGTTATTGCAACAAAAAGGGCCATTTTGCAAAGGTTTGCCGATCAAGAGCCTCTACGAGGGCTTATCAAGCTAAGTCCTACCGAACTGCCCCGGTAAGGGCCTATCAAGATGTTCCGGCTAACATCTATCGTGCTTCCTCTCGGGTTTCCTCTCGAAGAAACACACCTAGAGTTTCAGCCACTCTTTGTGCAACGACACCAATTACAGCTGCTTGTCCTCAGAACCTATTCCATGCAGCTACAAAAGCATCAATTAATGGACATACTTTAGATGCCTTAATTGACTCAGGTAGCACTGATAGCTTCATTAGGGAACAGATTGTTGCAGAGTTAAAGCTACATGTTTTCCCATCGGACCAGGCAGTTGCAATGGCTCAGTCATCACTTAATACCAGAATTTCTGGCTTTTGTATGGTTGAAATAACACTTAATGGTCACAGGTATCCCTCCACCCGGCTTTCGGTGCTCAAGGACTTATGTAGTGATCTTATCTTAGGGCTGGATTTTCAAAAGCAGCATAAGAAGCTCACCATTGAGTTCGGCGGATCCAAACCTGAACTCACTATTTCTAATATACGACCTTGATTACCGTTCTGTGCATTGTCAGCAGCTTCACTGGATGAACCCTCACTGTTTACCAGTATCCCTCCTCGATGCAAAACGATTATAACAAAGTCACGACGTTTCAGTCAGGAAGACCAGTCTTTTATTGCGGCTGAGATTTCTCGGCTTTTAGCAGAGGATATCATCGAGCCTTGTTCGTCGCCATGGCGCGCCCAGGTCGTTATTGTTAAGAACCCTCTACAACCTCACAACAAACGGCTGTGCATTGACTATTCACAGACCATCAATCAATATACGGACTTGGACGCATACCCATTGCCGCGCATCGATGATATGGTTAATAAACTGGCTGAGTACACGGTGTTCTCAACATATGATCTGAAAAGTACCTATCATCAGGTACCCTTGAAGGTCTCAGACAAGCAGTATACGGCCTTTGAAGCCAATGGACGGCTGTATCAATTTTGTCGCCTCCCCTTTGGGGTCACTAATGGAGTGGCTGTCTTCCAGCGAGCAATGGATGACCTGGTCAAACAGGAAGACTTGAAGGATACGTTTCCTTATCTGGACAATATTACTGTCGCAGGTCGCAATCAGCGGGAACATGACGCCAATCTCCAACGATTTTGGGATGCACTCCAGCACCGTAATTTGACATTAAATGCGGCTAAATCCATTGAGTCACAACCAACCATCAACATCCTTGGCTATTGTGTGGGCAATGGCATCATTAAACCTGACCCTGAAAGGCTTCGCCCACTCCAAGAACTCCCGCCACCTAAGAATCCGGCCTCCTTGCGCCGGGCCCTCGGCCTGTTTGCATACTATGCTAAATGGATTCCTAACTTCTCGGACCGAATCCAACCTCTACTGAAGGCCAGCACATTCCCACTAGACACAGCGGCTGTTGCAGCCTTTAACCTCCTGAAAAAACAGTTGGAGAAAGCGGCTCTTCACTCCATCGATGAGAGTCTTCCTTTTGTGGTTGAGTGTGATGCCTCGGAGGTGGCGATCTCGGCCACTCTGAATCAGGAAGGTCGTCCGGTGGCATTTTTGTCCAGGACTTTTCAAGGGGCTGAGCTACATTATCCTCCAGTCGAGAAAGAAGCTACAGCCATCATAGAGGCAGTACGGAAGTGGAGTCATCTCCTAGCTCGCCAGCACTTTACCTTAATCACGGACCAGCGATCGGTCGCCTTCATGCTCGATAATCGAAAACGGACCAAAATTAAAAATAATAAAATCCAGCTTTGGCGGCTGGAATTGGCCTCTTTTGGTTACACCATCCACTATCGACCTGGCAAGGAGAATGTGGCTCCGGATACCCTCACACGAGCATTCTGCTCCGCCATGGCACCCTCTACGCTCGTAGACATCCATGATGGGTTATGTCATCCGGGCGTTACTCGCATGCTACACTTCGTGCGGTCCCGAAATCTCCCATTCTCTACCGGGGATGTAAAGAAGATGTGCTCGGACTGCAGAGTCTGTGCGGAATTGAAACCTCGGTTTTTCCGCCCCTCGGGTGGTATACTCATACATGCGACCCAGCCAATGCAACGGCTTAGCATCGATTTTAAGGGGCCGTTGCCCTCTTCAACTCGCAACACTTATCTATTGACCATGGTCGATGAGTATTCCCGTTTTCCGTTTGCCTTTCCCTGCCCCAATATGCTGACGACCACGGTTATCAGCTGCCTTGAGCAGGTATTTGCTTTCTGTGGCATGGCATCCTATGTTCATTCGGATCGGGGCCCTTCTTTTGTGTCAGGAGAACTCAAGGCCTATCTCTCGGAACGGGGTATTGCTGCCAGCAAAACGACGCCTTATCATCCGGTCGGGAATGGACAAGTCGAGCGTTTTAACGCTATCATCTGGAATGCGGTACGTCTGGCTTTGAGATCTCGGGGCCTACCCAACCAGCAATGGGAAGCAGTACTTCCAGACGCATTACACTCCACACGGTCCCTCCTTTCGACCGCCACAAATACGACGCCTCATGAACGGTTCTTCCGATTTCAGCGTCGCTCATCCTATGGGATATCTCTCCCGTCGTGGCTGACTACACCGGGACCAGTGCTACTCCGAAGATATGTCCGGGCGTCTAAGAATGACCCCCTGGTAGATGAAGTTGAGCTCACTGACGTCAACCCTACCTACGCCTATATTCGGTATCCTGATGGTCGGGAATCTACCGTGTCATTGCGGGATCTGGCTCCCTGCCCGCCGAAACATAGAGGGACACCAGGGGATGATATTGTACCAGGCACATCTCTGGGCTCGCCAGGTGCCTCTCATCACGATCTGGATCTGACGCCGGCTGGTACCTCACTCCAGCGTGCCGACCTGGGGCAGACTGACTATGAGCCCGTCGGGGCTCGCATGCGCAGCCACGATCCACCCCGTACCGTACGCTCAGAAACGGATCTGCCACAGCCCTGCCCAACACCCGTTCGGGCACCAGTACACAGTCAGGATCGTCCTGACCCCTCACAGAGCGGGCTGGATCACTCGGACTCTGGTCCACGGCCCGCGGCGGGTAAACGGGCTAGGGGCCCTCTACCGCTACGAGAACCCAAACGGGTGCGGCTCTCCCTCGTCCAGCGGCTACGAAATGGAGGGAGCATCCCGGCCTCCTAATCTTTTGGGGGGGGGGAGAATGTGGTAACACAATACAGCTTCCTGTGACTCGAACTTTATTGCATCACTTCCTGTGATTAGTCCAGGATAAATACTGGACTGATCAGTTGGATCCTGGAGAGGCATAGAGTAAGACCTCTTTTGTATGTAGCACCTTTTTAGTTGATTAAAGCTTACTTTAAGTTCACCACGCGTAAGGCTCATTCTTACGGCACAAGTTACTTCAATTTAGTATAAAAACAGAAAATGCTGGGAACACTCAGCAGGTCAGGCAGCATCTGTGGAGAGAGAAACAGAATTAACGTTTCAGGCCTGACCAGCTGAGTGTCCCCCGCCTGCCCCTGATTTCCAGCATCCGCAGTATTTTGCTTTTTTACTTCAATTTAGTACATATTTTAATACTTTCTCTTGTTCAGCACAAGTGTATCCTAAGGTTCTTAAGTCTGACTAAACTAACTTGCTTATCCAGGTTCTGAGAGTCACTTTTGAGCTGTTAATGGCAGTGCAGATTACAGCAAAGTTATTCCATTTGCCTTCTCCTTCTGCAAGATACCTGGTTATACAAATGATTAGCAAGCAACACAAATTTCATTAAAAAGCAGCTGTTTGGAAAGACCCCCCCCTTAATTATATATTGGAGTCACAAGGGAATGGAACTGAACTGAAAATATACACATTTCATACGAACAATAATTTCAAAAGGCATATGGGACATCAGTATTTGGTACCACATGCAGAGGAAGCCACGGTTCAAAGCCACAAGTGTTGCATAATGCTGTGGTTTAATATTTGATTTTAGTTTAGAGAAACTATTCACCAAGGTTATGGAAGTATATTCTACAAAAGCAGCGAAGGACACTCCACACAGCGTGTGGGTTTAAGACTGCACAAGTGGCCACAAAAGCTTACAGATACATTATACATCCGAATTTATCTCCTACCCCTTCCAGAAAAGCCTTTAGAATGTAACGCTAAGTGTTTCACAAACTAGTTCAGGGGCAAACAACCGCAGTTATAAAAGCTAACCGTCAGCATACCTGGCTCTCGAGTGACATCTATCTTTCCCACATGGATGCCAAGTTCTCCACGGGACTTTCCGAGGTGCTCCCAATCGGCCTGGATTTGCTTGCATGCTGGGCACCACGGGGCATGACTGCAGAGGAAAAAAAAAAGTGTGAATTTGGACTTTTATTCAACTCAGGAAAAGATAGAAGAAAGACTTGCATTTAAATAGCACCTTTCACAACCTCAGGACATCGCGAAGTGCTTTACAGCCAAATGAAGTACTTCTGAAGTGTAGTCACTGTTGTAATGTAGGAAACAGGGCAGCCAATTTGTGCACAGCAAGCTCCCACAAACAGTCATGCATTAAAGACCAGATAATCTGTTTTAGTGATGTTGATTGAGGGATAAATATTGTCCAGGACACCGGGGATAACTCCCCTGCTCTTCTTCAAAATAGATCTTTTACGTCCACCTGAGAGCGCAGACGGGGCCTCGGTTTAACATCTCATCCGAAAGACAGCACCTCTGACAGTGTAGCACTCCCTCAGTATTGCACTGGAGTGTCTGCCTAGATTTTTGTGCTCAAGTTTCTAGAGTGGACTTGAACCCACAACCTTCTGACTCAGAGGCGAGAGTGCTACCAACTGAGCCACGGCTGACACAGGAGAACAAGCACCATTTTTATGTAATCAGAGAATTTAACAAAACCTCACCATCATTGTTCTTTGCTCCTGCAACAAGTAAAAAAAGTGTCAAACTATCCAGTCTGTACCCGTTTCCGCCCCCCAAATTTCCTCACCACAATATGCAACATTTCCATGACTACAAACACACTACAGATTGTTCATGTTTTTCCAATGAATTTTGCACTCCTTCAATAGAGGCGAGTCGGTGGCTGGGGATTGGAATGCTTTTCCTACTTTTGTTACCCAGCGTCGGCATCAAGTGTTACAAAAACCCTCGACTCAACCCTAAATCAGTCCCTTCAGTCCAACCGCCCCACAAACCACTGCTCTGGTGTGACCATTTTTTCCCCTCTACTTCTCACACCAGCCATCCTTATGGCCTCTTGAGTGAGACTCAATGGAAAGCCACAATAAGAGTTTGATCACCGTGAGGCTGCGTTTGAATCCCGGCCCCGGATAGGAAAGGCAAGTATCCAACCCAGTTCAAGACCTAGCCTTTGACAATGTACAACACGTGTATTACAATTCGAAGATCAGGAAACAGCTGAAGTGATACTGAGCAATGGGATTTAAAATATCCAAGAACTGCATTTGCACTGAAAATGCTTCAGTGTGGCTTGTTCATATTTACAAACGCAGCACATAAGCGGACATTTTAAGAAGCAGAAATAGAGCAGTGGTTTAAAAAAAAGCCTTTAAGCTCATCCCTCTTCCGCAGTAATCACACTCCTGTCCATTGAAACGCACCAGCTCTGCTCTCTGTGCAATCTGCAAGAACAAAATCCCGTGGGTCGACACCCAGCGCAGCAGAAGACTTTTAGTAGCACAATAAATAAAACTCATTGAAAAGAAAAATCACTTCGCTGGAATTAGAGGATGTGCAAATGGCGATCGGAGTGTTTGGGGGGGGGGGGGGGGGGCAGAATGGAGGCGGGGGGGGCAACAATTAGGAGCTTGCATTCATAAAGAAATTATTAAAATGAAGTGTCTCGAGAATGGATTTTTCATACTTTGTAACTCCACCAGTTCCTACTGAGCATCCTCAGTTTACAAAATTAAAAATCTATTGAGACACCTCAAAATCTTATTTACCTCCAGTGCTTGGACACTTACGAACTGGTGAAATTAAGAGTACAGAAGGGCAGTGGTGCAACAGAACGGTCTAACGTGATGACTGATAATTTGTTAATTCTCATCCTTGTTTTCAAATCCCTCCGTGGCCTCGCCCTTCCCTATCTCTGTAATCGCCTCCAGCCCTATAACCCTCAGCGATACCTGCGCTCCTCCAATTCTGACCTCTTGAGCATCCCTGATTTTAATCGCTCTACCACTGGCGGTTGTGTCTTCAGCTGTCAAGGCTCTAAGCTCTGGAATTCCCTCCGTAAACCGTCTCTCTATCTTTCTCTCCTCCTTTAAGACGCTCCCTAAAACCTAACTCTTTGACCAAGCTTTTGGTCACCTGCCCGAACATCTCTACATGTGGCTCGGTGTCAAATTTTGTTTGATAACGCCCGTGAAGCGCCTTGAGATGTTTTACTGTGTTAAAGGCACTACATAAATACAAGTTGTTGTTGTTGTTGTTAATCTTTGCCACTGCACTTTGTAAGCCAATCATTTGGCCTGTAGGTGTGTCAAAAATCAGCAAGCTTTCTTTAAAGTAGCTGTCAATTTTTGACAACAAACTTGCCAGTTAAACCTCCCCATCTCCAAATCCATGCCGAGCACATCTCTGCTTCGGTGCGCTTCGCTAGCCTGCTCCGTATCTACTGCATCCCTCTCCTTCCCATCCACTCACACTTCTGCTCCACTTGGCTTGCTCTCACAGCGGCAGTGTGTCCACATTGTTTTTAGAATTCCAGAATGGGGGAGGCAGCTGGCAATCGTTCATGTTTTTGAACAAGGTACATCACAAACAATCTTTTCCTCACTAGCTGTAGTTTTATCACCGACCTCTCTTTGTGCAGCTTGTGTGGAGGGGGGCATGGGACAGGGAGCCCCCGATGGTATAGTACACTTACAGGAGCACGGGCTCAATCCACCACTCTTGGTCTCAGCGGCACGACTGTGAGGGGGGGGATGCACGCAGGAGCCAAGCACCTCCTCGCACGGCAGCAGAGGAAAAAACCAGGCAGGAGAATCATCTACAGGCTGCTGTCCTACACTGTCCAGAAGCCAAAGTGCAGCAATGACAAACTCCTTTGGAAGCACCTACACACCGCCTTGGCTGCAAGAGGTATATGACCCAATGAGGCTCAACAATCTTCAGGTGCCACCTAGTTTATAAACAAATAGCATTGCCTAATTTCCAATGGTAATCACCTAGTACCTCCCTATCTCTGTAACCTCCTCCAGCTCCACAACCCTCCGAGATCTCTGCGCTCCTCCAATTCTGGCCTCTTGCGCATCCCCCGCTTTCTTTGCTCCACCATTGGCAGCTGTGCCCACCTCTCTCTCCTCCTTTAAGACGCTCCTTAAAATCTACCTCTTTTGGTAACCGTGCCCGAATATCTCCTTATGTGGTTCAGTGTCAAATTCTGTTTGATGATCACTCCAGTGAAACGCCTTGGGACATTTTACTAAGTTAAAGGCCCTAGATGAATGCAAGTTGCTGTTTACAACCCCATCTCTTTCATCATTGTGATGAAGAGGCTACCACAACAAATCAGACGACTACTGCTAGACAGTCTCGAGTCGAATCATCATCATTCAATTGGAACCGCAGTATTACCTGAAGCATTCTGTCTCAAACGATATTGAATAAACCCAGCCGATACGTTATGGGCATGCTTAAAATTCACTGCAAACTTGTAAATTGTCGACAGGAATGCATTTAAAACGGACATTTAACAAAGCTTACTATAAACGCTTTCAAATCGCTTCTTACCAACAGACAGTTATTTTTCATGTTTAACTGTTAGCCTGGGCTACAATCTTCAAGGGAATGGAGATTAGAACGTTATATCATAATCAGAGAAAGCCGAATATTGCTCAGAAATGCAAGTAAGTTTTTCTCCTCTATCTCTAGAAACTGGTGTTTAAAAATTTCATACACAAATCAAGTTTTCAAAGGGCTAAATATAAAAAGGTTTTACAGCTTCTATACTGTCAAGCACCAATTTTAAGCAAATATTAGTTATGAGCAGGCGAGTCGCATTGTGCTGATAATGTTGCAACCACTTCATTATTTGTTTAAGTGAATTCCTGAAAGGTGTCTCATTGCTTTAAAACTGTTTGCCTAGTTAATATATATATATATATACACACACACATACACACACACACACAGGGATAAATTATCAATTGAAGGGCTGATATTCTGCCACAAGTGCAATTCAGCATGAATAATGAACTGGAAGCAACTTCAAAATGAACCATCTCCCAATTTTAGAAGGGCCCATTTTGGTGAAAGTGATATATCGTCATACTTCGTGCATTGGACTGAATTTCATTAAAGAGCTCTCAAATTCTGAGGTATCAAGTACAGCATTAAAAAGTCACAAACTATGGAAAAGGAACCAACATTCACAGTCTATGCTTCACATAAGCCACAACCAGATAAGAACATAAGAAATAGCAGCAGGAGTAGGCCATACGGTCCCTTGAGCCTGCTCCGCCATTCAAGAAGATCGTGGCTGATCTTCGACCGCAACTCCACTTTCCCGCCTGATCCCCATATCCCTCGATTCCCCTTGAGTCCAAAAATCTCAGTCTCAGCCTTGAATATACTCAACGACTGAGCATCTACAGCCCTCTGGGGTAGAGAATTCCAAAGATTCACAACCCACTGAGTGAAGAAATTTCTCCTCATCTCAGTCCTAAATGGCTGACCCCTTAACCAGAGACTATTCCCCTTAGTTCTAGACTGTCCAGCCAGAGGAAACAACCTCTCAGCATCTACCCTGTCAAGCCCTCTCAGAATCTTGTATGTTTCAATGAGATCACCTCTCATTCTTCTAAACTCCAGAGGATATAGGTCCAGATACAGGTCATTGGACTCCCAATTGGGACAACCACCAGAAGGTCTAACCGGGGCAGTAGTGAACTAACAATCTCGCATGGCTTTCAATAATTAAATCAACGCAGAAAAAAAATTGAAACCTCAATCAATAATTGCCACACTTTCATGTAAATATGATGTAAAAATCACATCAGCCGTGGCTCCGTGGTTGCACTCTCACCTCTGAGTCAGAAGGTTGTGGGTTCAAGTCCCACTCCAGAGACTTGAGCACAAAAATCTAGGCTGACAATCCAATGCAGGACTGAGGAAGTGCTGCACTGTCAGAGGTGCCGTCTTTCGGATGAGATGTCAAACAGACGTCTGCTCTCTCAGGTGGACGTAAAAGATCCCATATCACTATTCGAAGAAGAGCAGGGGAGTTATCCCCGGTGTCCTGGCCAATATTTATCCCTCAACCAACATCACTAAAACAGGCTATCTAATCATTATTACATTGCTGTTTGTGGGAGCTTGCTGTGCGCAAACTGGTTGCCGTGTTTCCTACATTACAACAGTGACTACACTTCAAAAAAGTACTTCATTGGCTGTAAAGCGCTTTGGGACATCCGGAGGTTGTGAAAGGCACTATATAAAGGGTAGAAGGATTAGAGGGGAGTTGAGGAGAACTTTTTTCACCCAGAGGGTGGTGGGGGTCTGAAACTCACTGCCTGAAAGGGTGGTGGAGGCAGAAGCCCTCATCACATTTAAAAAGTACTTGGATATGCACTTGAGGTGCTATAACCTACAGGGCTACGGACCAAGAGCTGGAAAATGGGATTAGGCTGGATAGCTTCTTTTCGGCCGGCACAGACACGGTGGACCGACTGGCCTCTTTCTGTGCTGTAAATTTCTATGACTCTATGATAAATGCAAGTCTTTCTTCTTTTATAAATGTAGTAAACCTGAACTTCTGACGGTTATAAATTTTAATGGAATATGTTAAACATCAACATGTTAAAACATGGCCTATCTAACCCATATCAATGTGGCACAACAACCCAGTCCCTAAGGCTGTGTCATTAAGTAGGCCTGCATCCCTCCTGTGCCATCTGGTCTGAAGCTGACTGGGGCCAGAGCAGAACAGTCGGACTTGGTCATAGTTAGGTACAATATTCATGCTCACATTTCTCCCAAAACACAATTATTTTGACGGAAGTTTCTTTTTTTGAAGTCCGCCTGTGTGATTAACATTCAGACCATGCTGGATGGAAGATACACCATGATACTATCTGAGACTCTCACCCCCTAAAAAGCTGTTAAGGCTGGGGGGGGGGTCAATTAAAAATTTCAAAACTGAGATAGACAGCTTTTTGTTGGGCAAGGGTATTAAGGGTTATGGAACCAAGGCGGGTAGATGGAATTAAGATACAGATCAGCCATGATCTAAATGAATGGCAGAACAGGCTCGAGGGGCTGAATGGCCTACTCCAGTTCCTATGTACAATGGGCTCAATATCGGTTTATAACAGTCCTGGAGCACTGCACAACATAAACTGGGCACAGGTTTAATATTGCAGGAATAATATTGCAATCCGCTTGTGAAAGCATCATCATTCATGCAGAGCATAAATGATACTACATAAACCACAACGACAACTGCTACCGGCTGAACTGACCAATAACCCATACATTGCAGCTGTACATAAATATCAAGTAGCATCTGTCAGGCAGCAATCTACTGAGTGGAGAGGACAGTTATAAAGCACTCAAATTCCATTCTCTGTCCAGGACACCATTTGAGGAGAGTTTATTGCCCGGTCATTAGCAACAGGCGTTTAATACTCACTTAACGACTCAATTTTCACCTTAATTCGGAGAGAGAAGGTATTGAGGGACATTGTGAGAAGGCAGTCATAAGGGGTCAATCGTTAAAAAAAAAAAATGGACTTGTTGGAATAAATGGTCTTTATTCCGTTCCTAAAGATTCTTCTCGTGCTATTTCTCCTCCATTTCATCCACACTCACTGGATACATCACATTCTTTCTCAACACTTTAAAATCATGCAAAGTATACGAGGCTCAGGGCTCGATTTTAATAGCCGAGGCGGCGGGTCGGCAGCGGAAATCGGAAAAAATGGTTTCGGGCTGCGAACCTGCCTCCATCCCGCCCCCACCCGATTTTCGTGAGTGTCGGGTCAGCCGCTCCCGAACTGACCCAACGGGAAATGGTGGGACAGATAGTTGAGGCAGTTAACAGCCTATTAACTGCCTTGCTAAACCTATTTTTATCGTGGTTTCCCATTTTTGTGCTTCTGGCTCCTGTTTCCCGTCTTGTCAGAAACAGGTCAGCTGCAAGGAGATGAGTTTCTCGAGGACATGACTTGTCGTCATTGGTGCAGCACTTTAAAAGCGCTCCTGTAACATGGCCGACATTCAAATGCAACAACTTTGTTGTTGGAGGTTTGGGATAAGATTTTGCAAATCTACTGACCTTGTGACTGTTCAAGCTGACACCCATCTGCAGTGTTACCCGATTGGAATAATTTCAGGCCACTTTGAGTGTGTGCTTGCAAGCTTCTTGCCTCAACTGAAATCTATAGCAACAGGATGGGAACCATTTACATCTTCTCATCCTGGTCGTCAGATTCGGAGGAAGAGCAGCCACGGCAGCACCACAACCAGCCACAACAGCAGCACCAGGGAGCGCCAACCTCCTCCTCACCCACCTGATGCTGCACTGGACACAGGGCATCAGCCCCTGACAAAATTGCTGGCCAGGAGGCCAGCAAAGGCATTATTATGCGGCAGGTTGACACCATCCCACACCAGCAACGTGAAGCATCCCTTTAATGTCCAAGCCATTCCATGCACACTCATCACTCCCCCCCACCCCAGCTATAGTGATGACTGAATAATCACTGGAACTCAGTAAGACACTTCTCAATGTGCGCGCAGATCTGTCCAATAAGGGGCACTTTTGGAAAAAGATATTACACTGTATGACAACACATTACCAGAAACTTCACATGGACATTGGCTAAACCTCTCAAGTGCCTACCCTTCTGTGTGCTGTTAGTTGGTATGCTTGCAGTAGGATGAGGGCGAGTGTGAGGGGTGGCTAGTGAGATGGGGAAGTGATAAAGTAGATAGAGAGGGTTGGGTGGAGGTACAAGGTAAGTTTGTGTCCTGGGGAGGTTTCTTCTGCTGTTGTAAGGGAAGAGAACCTCCCTGCGTGCTGTGACTCCCTCCATAAGCATAAGGAGGGAGTCATTGGAGAGCCTGGGTGCAAGTGTTCACCTTTGTGCAGTGATTGTCAGTGTTTGCAGCACCTCAATGCTGTCGAACACTGACAGATCAACTGTCAAAATAAAATTGTGCATGATCCCTTTAAGGAAACCGGCAGATGATGCATCATCAAATGACATCATCAGACCCGCTTCCGGTTAATTGGCCGGTAAACCCGCAGGGCGGGCTTAACGAGGCCAATCAAGGGAAAATCACGTCTGCAGAGCGCAGGCAGCTGGGGGCGGGACCGGAACCCAGAAACCAGCTGACCCGCCCCCATGCCACCTCCAGAATTAAATTTGTAGCCTTAATCTCAGGTTATGCTCGTTAAATGACCAGTTAAACATTATAACCAGCAAAAAACTAATCAAGTACCTCATCATCAAGCCAGTCAGAATAGACATAGGACTGCACTGTGCGCATTACATGTTGGTTTATGGAACTACACTGACACTTTGTCCAAAGTCAAACAGGAAGATAGATCTTCAGTGTAGCTCTGCAGTTAGAATGATAGAATAATACAGCACAGAAGGAGGCCATTCGGTCCATCGTGCCTGTGCCGGTTCTTTGGTAGAGCTATCCAATTAATCCCACTCTCCTGCTCTTTCCCCATATCCCTGTCATTTTTCCCCCCCTTCAAGTATTTATCCAATTCTCTTTTGAATGTTAATATTGAAGTTGCTTCCACCGTCCTTTCAGGCAGTGCCTTCCAGATCACAACAACTCGCTGTGTGAAAAAAAATTCCCTCATGTCCTCTCTGGTTTTTTTGCCAATCACCTTAAATCTGTGTCCTCTGGTTACCGACCCTTCTGCCACTGGAAACAGTTTCTCCTTACTCTATCAAAACCATTCATTATTTTGAACACATCTATCAAATCTCCTCTTAACCTTCTCTGTTCGAAGGAGAACAACCTCCGCTTCTCTAGTCTCTCCACGTATCTAAAGTCCAGCATCCCTGGAGAGACATACAATGGATTGAAAAAAATATAATCGACTTGGGTTTGTTTTGATTGAAAACTATAATCTACTTAAGTGTGCTTAGTGCTAAAACACATCAGACATAGTGCCTATACTGAACCAGCAAGGAATAACTTATCTGTAGTAAGGCAACAAGATATTTAACGATTTCAATAAAGGATGTCCAATTACATAAATAACCTGTACGTGTAGCCCCTTCCAGTGTTCATGAATCTGTCTCAAGCACGCCTGTCAGAACCAGCGGAAGTGAATGACACTGATCAGAAATTCATGCAGAACAACTTGTGTATTTTAGGCTGCAGTGACAGGAAACGGTTAAAATCAAACTGCAGATAATAGATCCAAATTGGCGGGCAATGTGGAGTCTTGCCAAGGTTGAGCGCGAGTCATATCCTCTCCATCACCAAGACCGCCTACTTCCACCTCTAACATCGCCCGTCTCCGCCCCTGCCTCAGCTCAACTGCTGCTGAAACCCTCATCCATGCCTTTGTCACCTCCAGACTCGACTATTCCAACGCTCTCCTGGCCGGCCTCCCATCTTCCTCCCTCCGCAAAATTCAGCTCAAAAAACTCTTGTTGCCTGTATCCTAACTCACACCAAGTCCCGTTCACCCATCACCCTTGAGCTGGCTGACCTACATTGGGTCCCGGTCCAGCAACACCTCAATTTTAAAATTCTCATCCTTGTGTCCAAATCCCTCCATGGCCTGGCCCCTCTCTATCTCTAACCTCCTCCAGCCCTACAACCCTGGAAGATCCCCAATTCTGGCCTTTTGCGCAGCCCTGATTTTCATCTCTCCACCATTGGTGGCCTTGCCTTCAGCTGCCTCGGCCCCAAGCTCTGGAATTCCCTCCCTAAACCTCTCCGCCTCTCTCTCCTCCTTTAAGTCGCTCCTTAAAACCCACCTCTTTGGCCACGCTTTTGGTCACCACTCCTGTGAAGTGCCGCAGGGCGTTTTTACTACATTAAAAGCGCAGTTTAAATACAAGTTGTTGTTGTAACATGTCCAATCCACTAGACTGGCCTGCTGTAGATTCCTGAAGTTAAGGTTCTGTTAGAAAAGCGAACACTAATATTGGGTCTATTTAAGAAATAGTAATTGCTGTTTAGTTGCATTTTGCTCCCTGCATTAGTTTCTGCTGCTGTGGATGATGACATTTTTCCATCTCTTTTTAAAAAAATAAAAATGACTCCCCTCCTCACCCCCCTTTCCACTACCCTTTGTGTGAAAAAGGGCCTCTTGATTTCACTCCTAAAATGGCCAATCTCTAATTTTTTGATTGTGCTCCTCGCTCTGGATCCCCCCCCACCAGAGCAAATAGTTTTTTCTGTATCTACACATTGAATCCTTTTGTCATTTTAAACATCTCGATTAGATCAGCCCTCAACCTTCTGAATTCAAGGGAATACAAGCCAAGTGTAAGCAACCAGTCCTCATAATTTAATCTGCGCGGTACCCCCTCCAAGGACAAGACATCGTTCCTGAGGGACAGTGCCCCAAAACTGAGCGCAATACTCCAGATGGGGTCTGGCCAAGGCTCTGCACAACTTAATAACTTCCTCCTCTTAGTATTCCAGCTCACCTGAAGAAAAAGGCCAACATTCCATTATCATTTTGGAAATTTTCTTTAAGCTGCCCCCTAGTTTTTAAGCGATTCGTGTACATGGACACCCAAATCTCTGCTCCTCCACAGTTCCCAGTTTCTCACCATTAAGAAAATACGTCTTTCTTTCTTGGATCCAGAATGGGTGACCTCACACTTCTACACATCGAGCTCCATTTGCCACAGTTTTGCTCACTCATTTAATCTGTCTATGTCCTTTTGCAACTTCCTGCTCCCATCTGCACCATTTACTGTGCATTATTTTCTCCATTAACCATTTTTAAGAGAAACTTGTATTAAATCCAATAGCTTCATCCCCTTGAATTATTTTCAGTTTCTCCTGTACCGCTGGTATTTAATCCTCTGCGGTGAAAACGGAGACAAGATATTCAGTTAACAAGTCTGCCACTTCCTTATTGTTGATTACAGTTTCACCAGCGTGTCTTTAATGGGCCCACATTCTCCTTTACCACTCTCTTTCTCAATACATTTATTAGAACTTTTACTGTTGGCTTCGATATCCCTTGTAAGTTTTTTTTTTCATCTCAGAACACTTTCTTTGTATCCCTTTATTGCTTCTTTACAGCTCTCCTGCTCCGTTGGGACTTCAACATTTCCTTGCAAGCACACACAAAACATCCAGACATTAGATCACTCAGCCAGCCCCGTGACCAGCCCACGTCCCTCCCATTCCAGTGTGGCATCCACGCAGTGTCTGGTGGCAGTGCTGGTTCAGAGTGCACCTTTCAGCAAGTGTCAACGGTGCAGGCTAATTTGTGCACATCAATCTTCTGCAATAGTAGTGTGCACAAAAGGGGAAAAAAGGATTGTCTCCGTGCTTTGAAGGCAACACTCCCGCGGGCGCTGCAGTTCAGTTTTGATTTGTGCCATGCCACACAAAGTTAAATTGTCTGCACTAGGTGGGCGTACTTACTTTGGCTCACCTCCTGGAACACTCAGATTTGCACCCAAGGACAGGAGGGTGTCCATTTTTTTTTTTTAATTCATTCACGGGATGTGGGCATCACTGGCAATGCCAGCATTTATTGCCCATCCCTAATTGCCCTTGAGAAGGTGGTGGTGAGCCGCCTTCTTGAACCACTGCAGTCCGTGTGGTGAAGGTACTCCCACAGTGCGGTTAGGTTCCAGGATTTTGACCCAGCGACGATGAAGGAACGGTGATATATTTCCAAGTCAGGATGGTGTGTGACTTGGAGGGGAACTTGCAGGTGATGGTGTTCCCGTGAGCCTGCTGCCCTTGTCCTTTTAGGTGGTAGAGGTTGCGGGTTTGGGAGGTGCTGTCGAAGAAGCCTTGGCGAGTTGCTGCAGTGCATCTTGTAGATGGTACACACTGCAGCCACGGTGCGCCGGTGGTGGAGGGAGTGAATGTTTAAGGTGGTGGATGGGGTGCCAATCAAAAAGTCATTCTCAAACCAGGGGAGTTTTCTCTAAATGCCTCCACAGTCCTTACCAGCAATGTGATTTCTCAATGCAGCAAGGAAAGTATACCTCCCATTTAATTGAAGGCAACAGCCCTTTAAGAGATCAGCCAATTATAGTTCCAGCCTTCTTCACCAGTGGTGCAGGCCCAGATTTTGCTGACATCACAAAACGGGGCCCAATCTATCTACTGGATAGGATTGTTGAGGAAGATGCCACGTTGCAACAACAACTTCCTTAATTCGGTTGCGTAAATCATTGACATCTTGTAAATTTGAAACCGGTAAAGGATTTATATATATATATATATTTTTTTTAAAGCCTCAAGTTTGCAGGTCATGCGATACAGAGCGTTCTGGAAACGCACAGCAGGTCAGTCACACTCTCCTCTCGCACCGACGGTGCTGCCGTGTTTTCTGTTTCTTTTTGTCTAGAGATAAGAGGGCAAAATTCTGGCACTCATCTATGCTTCATAAAGCGATTTTACCCAAATTTGCAACTTTTGCATCTGTCAGCGACATTAACTGGTCTGACCTTGCATTTCAGATACACACTTGCTTTAAGTTTTTCTTTCCCCAAGATACTAAAGTATCATTTTGCTTCCGAATCGTCTCCCTCCCCCAAAAAGTAGTTAGTGCAGTTCCAAAGGCACCAGTCACCTCGCCCAAAATGGCCACCATTCCATTTGTGAGCCTTGACAGCAAGTGCTGGCCAGCTATTTAACTACAGGGTGAATCACAGAGGAGTGCGGCCCTGCCCTCATCTGAAGCCCATACACAGGCACTGCCTGCAGAGGTTACTGGATAGCCATCAGCAGCAGCAATCTTGGTCAACTTATCCCTCCCGAATCCAGGGGCATTCAGACCAACTGCAGCACAGTACCAGCACCCGTTAACATAGAAACATAGAAGATAGGAGCAGGAGTAGGCCATTCGGCCCCTCAAACCTGCTCCGCCATTTAATGAGATCATGGCTGATCATCCAAACTCAGTACCCTGTCCCTGCTTTCTCCTCATATCCCTTGATCCCCTTAGCCTTAAGAAATATATCTAACTCCTTCTTGAATATATTTAATGAATTGGCCTCAACTGCCTTCTGTGGTAGAGAATTCCACAGGTTCACCACTCTCTGGGTGAAGAAATTCCTCCTCATCTCAGTCCTAAATGGCTTACCCAAAAGGGGTTCCAGTATGATTTGGACAGGTTGGGTGATTGTACTGCATCTGCCATGCTTCTGCCCAATGTGGATAAATGCAAGGTTATCCACTTTGGTTGCAAAAACAGAAAGGCAGATTATCTGAACGGCAATAGATTGGGAGAAGGGGGAAGTGCAACGAGACCTGGGTGTCCTTGTGCACCAGTCGCTGAAGGTAAGCATGCAGGTACAGCAGGCGGTTAAGAAGGCAAATGGCATGTTGGCCTTCATAGCGAGAGGATTCGAGTACAGGAACAAGGATGTCTTGCTGCAGCTGTCCAGGGCCTTGGTGAGACCACACCTTGAGTATTGTGTGCAGTTTTGGTCGCCTTATCTGAGGAAGGATGTTCTTGCCATGGAGGGTGTGCAGCGAAGATTCACCAAACTGATACCTGGGATGGCAGAATGACGTACGAGGAGAGATTGGGTCGATTGGGCTTATGCTCGCTGGAGTTTAGAAGAATGAGAGGCGATCTCATTGAAACTTATAAAATTCTAACAGGGCTAGACAGACTGGATGCAGGAAGGATGTTCCCGATGGCGGGTGAGTCCAGAACAAGAGGTCAGTCTAAAGATAAGGGGTAAGCCATTTAGGAGAGAGATGAGGAGGAATTTCTTCACCCAGAGAGTGGTCAACCTGTGGAATTCTCTACCACAGAAGGCAGTTGAGGCCAATTCATTAAATATATTCAAGAAGGAGTTAGATATATTTCTTAAGGCTAAAGGTATCAAGGGATATGGGGAGAAGGCAGGGACAGGGTACTGAGTTTAGATGATCAGCCATGATCTCATCGAATGGCGGAGCAGGCTCGAGGGGCCGAATGGCCTACTCCTGCTCCTATCTTCTATGTTTATGTTTCTATGTTTATCCTTAGACTGTGTCCCCTGGTTCTGGACTCCCCCGCCATCGGGAACATCCTTCCTGCATCCAGTCTGTCTAGTCCTGTTAGAATTTTAGAAGTTTCAATGAGATCCCCTCTCATTCTTCTAAACTCTAGCGAATACAAGCCCAATCGTCCCAATCTCTCTTCATGCGTCATTCCTGCCATCCCAGGTATCAGTCTGGTGAATCTTCGCTGCACTCCCTCCATGGCAAGAACATCCTTCCTCAGATAAGGCGACCAAATCTGCACACAATACTCAAGGTGTGGTCTCACCAAGGCCCTGTACAACTGCAGCAAGACATTCTTGCTCCTGTACTTGAATCCTCTCGCTATGAAGGCCAACATACCATTTGTCTTCTTAATCGCCTGCTGCACCTGCATACTTACCTTCAACAACTGGTGCACAAGGATCCCAGGTCTCGTTGCACTTCCCCTTTTCCCAATCTATTGCCGTTCAGATAATAATCTGCCTTCCTGTTTTTGCCACCAAAGTGGATAACCTCGCATTTATCCACATTATATTGCACCTGCCATGCATCTGCCCAATCACCCAACTTGTCCAAATCACACTGGAGTTTCTCTGCATCCTCCTCACAACACATGCCCACCCAGCTTTGCGTCGTCTGCAAACTTGGAGATATTAC
This sequence comes from Squalus acanthias, assembly GCA_030390025.1. Lineage (NCBI taxonomy): Eukaryota > Metazoa > Chordata > Chondrichthyes > Squaliformes > Squalidae > Squalus > Squalus acanthias. The sequence continues at coordinate 79,602,865 of CM059436.1, read as the reverse complement.
ATCTAGTTCCCTTGTCTAGATCATTAATATATATAGTGAATAACTGGGGTCCTAGCACCGATCCCTGCGGTACCCCACTAGTCACTGCCTGCCACTCGGAAAAAGACCTGTTTATTCCAACTCTTTGCTTCCTATCTGCCAACCAGTTCTCCATCCAAGTCAGTACCTTACCCCCAATCCCATGTGCTTTACCTTTGCACGCTAATCTCTTATACGGGACCTTATCGAAAGCCTTCTGAAAGTCCAAATACACCACATCCACTGGTTCTCCCTTATCTATTCTACCAGTTACATCCTCAAAACATTCCAGTAGATTAGTCAAGCACGATTTACCTTTTGTAAATCCATGTTGACTTTGTCCGATCCTGTCACTGTTTTCCAAGTGCTCTGCTATTACATCTTTTATAATGGACTCTAGCATTTTCCCCACTACCGATGTCAGGCTTACCAGTCTATAATTCCCTGTTTTCTCTCTCCCATCTTTTTTAAATAGTGGGGTTACATTAGCTACCCTCCAATCCATGGGAACTGTTCCAGAGTCTATAGAATTTTGGAAGATGACCAGCAATGCATCTACTATTTCTAGGGCCACTTCCTTAAGTACCCTAGGATGTAGATTATCAGGCCCTGGGGATTTATCAGCCTTCAATCCCGTCAATTTCCTGAACACCATTTCCCTACAAATACTGATTTCATTCAGTTCCTCCCTCTCATTAGACCCTATGTTCCCTGACATCTCTGGGAGTTTATTTGTGTCCTCCTTTGTGAAGACAGAACCAAAGTATGTTTTTAATTGGTCTGCCATTTCTTTGTTCCCCATTATAAATTCCCCTGATTCTGACTGCAACGGACCTACGCTTGACTTCACCAATCTTTTTCTCTTCACATATCTATAGAAGCTTTTACAGTCAGTTTTTATGTTCCCTGCAAGCTTACTCTCATTCTATTTTCCCCCTCTTAATTAATCCCTTTGTCCTCCTTTGCTGAATCCTAAACTGCTCCCAATCCTCAGGTTTGCTGCTTTTTCTGGCCAATTTATATGTCCTCTCCTTGGATCTTATGCTATCCCTAATTTCCCTTGTTAGCCACGGTTGAGTCACCTTTTTTGTTTTATTTTTATGCCAAACAGGGATGAACAAATTCTGTAGCTCATCCATGCGATCTTTAAATGTTTGCCATTGCCTATCCACCGTCAACCCTTTAAGTAACGTTCCCCAATCCCTCCTAGCCAATTCGCGCCTCATACCATCATAGTTTCCTATATTTAAATTCAGGACCCTAGTCTCTGAGTCAACTACTTCACTCTCCATCTTGATGAAGAATTCTATCATATTATGATCGCTCCTCCCCAAGGGGCCTCGCACAACAAGATTGCTAATTAATCCTTTCTCATTACATAATGTTAGCTAAATCAGCATAGACCAGGAACTGAACCATCGGCCTTTTCTAGTCTGCAAAATACTTACTTTCCTTTATAGGAGCAGGAGTAGGCCATTCAGCCCCTCAAGCCTGTTCTGCCATTCAATGGGATCATGGCTGATCTGTATCCTGGCTCCATATCCCTTAATACAGTACCCTTGGCTAGCAAAAAATTAATCGATCTCAGATTTAAAATGATTAATTGAGCTAATATCTACTGTTTTTTGTGGGAGAGAGTTCCACACTTCTACCACCCTTTGCGTGAAGCAGTGTTACCTAAGTTCGCTCCCGAGTGGCCTGGCTCTGATTTTAAGGTTACGCCCCCTTGTCTCAGCATCGCTCATTCACTCAGGTCTATTTACAAGTCCTGTTGCAAATGTCACAACAAAGTCAGTTTACTGAAACTAAACCAGGAGCCCCTGCACCCAGTAACACGTGAAATGCATGCGGAACATGCAAATCAGACAAACAAAAGTCAGTGGGTAAAGGCAGTTATATAACATTTATATTAAGCTTCCCCTAATAGTGAATGTACTGTGCAAATTGCTCCACTAATGGTCTAGTGGGTAAAACACAACTCAATGTAACACCAAGTCAGCTATTGGCAGTCGTCAATAATCCATTATTGATGCATCATGTGACTACCAAGATGGTAGAAGGCAAACTAGATGGATCATAGTCTTTATCTCTCAATCCCTATGTTCCTAGTAGTAAGGGCGTTACAATTTGCCTCAGCGATAGTGGGCCAAGGAGAGGAAAATAAAATCAATCAGAAGATAGAGTAGACAGGGAGAAACTTTTCCCACCGGTGTAGAGTCTAGGACAAGGGGACATAACCTTAAATTCAGAGCCAGGCCATTCAGGAGAGAAGTTAGGAAACGCTTCTTTACACAAAGGGTAGTAGAAGTGTGGAACACTCTCCCACACAAAGCAAATCTGAGATCGATAAGATTTTTGCTAGACAAGGGTATTAAGGGATATGGAGCCAAGGCGGGTGGATGGAATAAAGATACAGATCAGCTATGATCTCATTGAATGGCAGAACAGGCTCGAGGGGCTGAATGGCCTACCCCCTTCCCATGTTCCTAAAACCTGTGCTCCTTTCCGACACCGAATGACTTTTGCTGGAAAGTGGGCTTATGAACATTGGGCGAGGACATGATCAACGATGCTACCTCCTATGATCAAATAGCCTGCCACTACTTACTGTCCAGGCTCAAAACATGAAGAATGGTCATTTGAGCAAGGTTCGGAAAGGTACCAAACCCGTGGAATTGTAATATTAGTTAAAAATTGTGAGGGTAGGAAGAGGGAAAGGAAGAGAACTGAATCTAGTGGAGCCACTTTTTCTGATTCCCTTCAATTATATATGGATTTATTTTAAGAACATTTACCTGTGGATTTGGGCTTGGTAATCTTGAGGCGATAGCGATGCAGGCGTCAACCCTTCGACGACTTTTTCATCATGCAACAACTGAACAGAGTATCCCGGCTAATGCCGATGATGACATCCACAACTGAAAGACTCGAATTAGAACCAAATTGCCTTCACCAACACCAGGCTATTTATTACGAGGAACAGATAGAGAAGAAAAGCTTTCAAGGCAGTAGCATCATCAGATAAGTGGCAATAATAGCTTTGGTGTGGCGTTTATTAGTCAAACCCATCAAAGAAATTATTGCCCTGTAATTATTCTCAAGTTATGCAAGGTTAATTTTAATTTGTAAAATGGGGAAGGAAGGAAGGAACACCACACATAGTACACTCATATTTTGCTCTTTGGGGGGAAATTTAGGCTTCATAGAGACAAGATCCTCTGGTCTAGCATGTGTAATTGTTACTCTGCACAGGTGCCCATCCCTCAGAAAAAACATCTGGCTTCCTGGAGCTAGTTACAGTTGCTGAAGCCAAATTTGGTTTTTTTAATTCCTCCACCCAATCCCTTCCTAAAGGCAATTACTCGTTCTGGGGGTTCAGCTCTATTAGAGCTGGCTGCCCCACAAAGCATGATCCGGGTGGCCATTCTTGTGCGAACTACGCAATTGGGGTCCGCAGGCTCTTACACCACAAAGGGCAACACAACAACTTGTATTTATATAGCGCCTTTAACGCAGTAAAACGTCCCAAAGCGCTTCACAGGAGCGTTATCATACAAAATTTGACACCGAGCCACATAAGGAGATAATAGGGGAGACAAAGAGGTAGGTTTTAAGGAGCGTATTAAAAGGAGAAAAGTGAGAGTGAGAGAGAGAGAGAGAGAGAGAGAGAGAGAGAGAGAGAGAGAGAGAGAGAGAGAGAGAGAGAGAGAGAGAGAGAGGTGTTTAGGAAGAGAAGTCCAGAGCTTAGGGCCTAGGCAGCTAAAGGCACGGCCGCCAATGATGGAGCAATTAAAATCAGGGATGCGCAAGAGGCCAGAATTGGAGGAGCGCAGAGATCTCTGAGGGTTGTGGGGCTGGAGGAGGTTACAGAGATGCAGCTGAGTTTCAGCCACATTTTGTGCAGCATTAAAACATGGAAAAGTTATAAGCATCACAAAGTTTGAGCATTAGCACCTGACGAGGTGAAAAAGACCCTGGAACATCACTGAATTGGTTACTAGGTGATTTTCACGCCTAGACAAAAACACTTGTAAAAAGAGCTCAACACATTGATTGGCAAAATGGGTTTAACCCATAGGCTGTACAACGCTTAAATGAATAAATCCAGGCTTTTGCAATTCATGTAAACGTTTTATTCTTTTATCAGTTATTCATTTAAGTAGGCTTGACTGTACTCCCATTTGATGAGGTAACAGAGAAGGCTGATCAAGGTAGTGCAGTAGATGTTGCATATATGGACCTTTGGAGGCATTCAACAAAGTGCCACACAGGAGGATTATTAAGAAGATGGAAGCCCATGGAATTAAGGGGAAAGTGGCGGTATGGATACAAAATTGGTTCAGTGGCAGGAAGCAAAGGGTGGTGGTGGATGGATGTTTTTCAGACTGGGGGGTGGTTTGCAGTGGTGTTCCCCAAGGGTCAGTTTTGGGTCCATTACTCTTTTCAATTTTTATAAACGACCTAGACTCTGGTGTAGGGGGCAGCGTTATAAAGTTTGCAGATGATACAAAACTTGGCAATGTAGCAGATAGTGATGAGGATCGTTATAGGCTTCAGGATGACAGACAGGATGGTGAAATGGCAGATGGAGTTCAACGCAGAGAATTGTAAAGTGATGCACTATGGGAGGACTAATATGGAAAGACGGTAGACTATAAATGGCACGATTTGGAAAAGTGTAGATGAGTGTACTCTTTTAGTGTGGGTGGTTAACAAATTGTCTGTAACTTAATAAAACTTAACAAATTAAATTAAAATTTGGTTGGCCGGGGTGATGATGCACTCCAGTCCCCGCGGCGCCCACCGGTTGCGGAAGGCCTCAAGCGTGCTGGCAGACACCGCTGTGCTCCATCTCCAGTGTAGATGAGTGTATGCCCATGTACACAAATCCTTAAAGGTGGCAGGGCAAGTTGAAAAGGAGGTTAATAATACATATGGGTTACTTGGCTTTATATATAGAGGCATAGAATGTAAAAGCAAGGAGATCATGCTAGAACTTTATAAATCACTGGTTAGTCCTCAGCTGGAGTGTTGCGGACAATTCTGGGCACCACACTTCAGGAAAGATGTAAATGCCTTAGAGAGGGTACAGAGGAGGTTTACCAGGGATGAGGGACTTCCGTTATGAGGGGAGGTTGGAAAAGTTAGATGAACAGAGAAGGTTAAGAGGTGGCCTAATAGAGGTTTTCAAGATGATGAGGAGTGAATTGAGAAAACTATTCACACTGGTGAGTGGGTCAATAACCAGAGGTCATAGATTTAAAATGATTGGAAAAAGATCTAGAGGGGAGACAAGAAATTTTTTTCACTCAAGAGTTGTCGGAATCAGGAACGCACCACCTGAAAATGTGGTGGAAGCCGATTCCATAAGTAATTTTAAAAGAAAGTTGGGCAGGTACTTGAGGATGAGAACTTACAGGGTTACGGACAAAAAGCAGGGATTGGGACTGAGCACGACTGCTCTTTCAAAGAGCCGGCACAGGCACGATGGGCCGAAAGGCCTCCTTCTGTGCTGCAAGTTTCTACCATTATAGTGTTGTAAAGTTTAGACAGGTTTAAACTGGCTCCAACAATCAATCAATCACATAAATGATAAACAATGGTCCCAACACTAATCCCACTGACATACCACTAAAAACCAACTCAACTCAGTTATTATTTTTAAAACTAGCGTTTCTTCAATCAAATCTAGTGCACTTCCATATCTTGTGGATTTGAAACTTACAGGTAGTAGTCTTTTAGGTGAAACAGTGAGAGATATCCCAACATCCATTATCTTATCTTTATCCAGGCCAGTAACTTCATCAAAAGTATCTCATCAATTTGATAAAGGTGACCTCCCACTTCTAAAGCCATGTTGCTCAACTCCCATTAATCTAGTTCTGACAAAGGTCACCGACCTGAAACGTTAACACTGTCTCTCTCTCTCTCTCGCTACAAATGCTACCTGACCCCCTTGATTGCTATTCAGCATTTTCTCTTTTTATTTCAGATTTCCAGCATCCGGAGTATTTTGCTTGTGTGCCCCGTCAATCTATGCTCCTCAGCACTATTCTAACCACGTGAGATTTATAGATCTATAATTAGACTGCTCACCCCGAGCCCCCTTTTTTTATAAAGGTAGGGGTTGCATTTGCTATTTTTCGTTTCCCCTCGGATGTGCCCCATGTTAAATGAGAGCTGGAAAATATTGGCAAATGCTTCACTAACCTTTCCCAACATTTTTAACACCCTGGGAGAACGAACAAAGTCTGGATTAAGTGCCTTATCCATCTTCAGGATCTGTAATGTACTGAATAGTTGCTGTTTTATGATTACAACATTGCCCAGTCTTATCTTCCACCTCTGCCATTTCTTCTCTCATTTCATCAGAAAACACAGTTGCAAAATAGTGGTTAAGCATTTCAGCAACTTCCCTATTCTTAAATATAACCACTTCTCTACAGTTTAGTGGCTCAAACCTATCCTTTACCTTTAGTTTGCGTCCAACCTACCCGAAGAATGTTTTACTCCTTGACCTTGGGTTCACCAGTTCCATTTTCCTTGTTGTATTCTCTTTGCCGCCTGTGTCTGTTTTGTTTGATATTTTTCAAGCCTGTCTTCATAGGCCAGCTTCACTTTATCCGTTAAAACAAAAGCAAAATATTGCAGATGCTGGAGGATTCGAGTTCTGATGACAGGCCATCGACGTTTCTCTCTCCACAGCTGCTGCCCAACCGCTGAGTGCTTCCAGCATTTTCTGTTTGAATTTGACTTTATCCATTACCTGAACTTGTGAATACCTCAACACTTTCTTTGTCTTCCTTTAATGCCTTTCTTGTCCAGCTGTAGCTTTATTCTAACTCATTCCAACATAAAGTTTTTCAGTACTTGGAAAATTATTTCTTTAAAACTCCCTCATTTTTCTACCACTCTTTCCTTCGGAATTTCTTTTCACTTTGCTGTCTCATACCTTTAAAGTCAGTTCACCTAAAATCGAGCTCGAGTTCCCATTCTATTTTCCAACCTCATTTTCGGGATGATTATAGGTTTACTTCACCTTCGGTGTCCTGAATTGCTGGCACTAGGATTTTCTAGGTTTTGCTTTTTTCTCCTTGATATTTATAAGAATATCTTTTAATTGATTGTCACGATAAAATCCACTGGATAAGTTAGCAGCCATTTTACTTCAGTCTAAAAATGCCGTTTCTTAATCAGATATACCAATTGGACAGTAAGTCTAGAATGACTCAAAAAACTTTCAGTAAGTTTCTATGGAGTTTTGTTCAACCTGCTAGTCAACATGACAACTCCATATCTGGAGATTGATACTACTTGTTTTGGGCGACCACACCCAGCTCTACCTCACCACAACCTCTCTCAACCACTCTACGGCCTCCGTGTTGTCAATTGCTTGTCCAACGTCCAGTCCTTGAGACAAAATTTCCTCCAATTAAGCATTAGGAAGACTTCTGCATCCATCACTGATATTTCCACTGATGGGCGAGACTAGAACTAGGGGGCATAATCTTAGAATAAGGGGCTGCCGTTTCAAAACTGAGATGAGGAGAAACTTCTTCACTCAAGGGGTAGTAAATCTATGGAATTTGCTACCTCATGTGGAAGCTGCGACATTAAATAAATTTAAAACGGAGATAGACAGTTTCCTAGCTGATAAGGGAATTAAGGATTATGGGGAGCGGGCAGGGAACTGGACGTGAGTCTAGGTTCGGATCAGCCATGATCCTATTGAATGGCGGAGCAGGCCCGAGGGGTCGTATGGCCTACTCCTGCTCCTACTTCTTATGTTCTTATCACAAACTCTGGTCCCTAGCCACCGATTCCATCGCCCTCCCTGGTCACTGCCTCAGGCTGAACCAGACTGTTCACAACCTCGGCGTGCCACTTGATCCTGAGCCAAGCTGAGCTTCCGACCCCTTATCTTCTCCATCACAAAGACCTCCTACTTTCACCTCTGTAACATCGCCTCCTTCCACCCCTGACTCAGCCAATCTGCTGCTGAAACTCTCATCCAAGCTTTTGTTATCTCCAGACTCGACTATTCCTTTGCTCTCCTGGCCGGCCTCCCATATTCTACGCTCCATAACCGTGACTTCATCCAAAACCAGCTGTCTGTATCCTAACTCGCACCAGGTCCCGTTCACCCATCACCAATGTTCCCTGTAAGCTGTGCTTTGTTCTGCGCGGCCTATTTCTTTTACTGGAGAAGGTAAGGGGTCGGAAGCTCAGCTTGGCTCAGGATCAAATAGCACGCCGAGGTTGTGAACAGTCTGGTTCAGCCTGAGGCAGTGACTAGGGAGGGCGATGGAATCGGTGGCTACGGAACAGAGTTTGTGACAGATGCAGAAGTCTTCCTAATGCTTAATTGAATAAATTTCTGCGCATGTGCGGTACTTACAATGGAAAAGCCGGTCAGCGGCCTGCGCGGGACCTTTCACATTACAGCGTGGCTCAGAGGGACCATTGCCCATCATTCCAATGCTGGCTGACCTACATTGGCTCCCGGTCGAAAAATGCCTTGATTTTAAAATTCTTATCCTCGTGTTCCAATCCCTCCATGGTCTCACCCATCCCTATTTCTTTAACCTCCTCCAGCCCTACAACTCTCTGAGATCTCGGTGTTCCTAGAACTATGAACCCCTTGTGCTTCCCCCACTTACTTTGTCCCACCATTGGCAGCTATGCCTTCAGCCATCATGGAATTTTCTCTCTAAACCTCTCTCTTCTCCTTCAAACCTACCTCTCACCTGTCCTAATGTCTCCTTCTTTGTCTTAATGTCAATTTCTGTCTGATTAGGCTCCTGTGAAATGTGTTAAAGTTGTTGTTGGTGTTTCTATCTTTTTTTCCAAACTTTAAGTTTATTTTTCTTTCCAACTATTTCAACCTAATCTAATTTTTCTAACTTTTTTTTCAAAAAAATGTTGAAACGTTTATCTTATGTCTTTTCTTCCTTTTTTGGGATCCTCCCTTGCACTCTAACAGTGGGGACTGGTTCTGGGTTTTTTATTAATCAAAGTGTTTTTTTAAGCCAAAACTCTTTAAAGGCACTTTTCCAAAAACTGAATGTCCAGAATATTAAAGCTAACATTGCAACCAGCTCAATCTTTGGCACAGAAGTCACATCCACGCATGATGGGTAGCACTGCCCTGACGAATAACGCAGTCCACGGCGCTGAGAGTTAATTTTAACGAAAAGTGCTCAATAAAGGAATATCAATTCTGGGAAACTAAACATTTCCCTTTCTCCACTCAGGATCGGCACTAAAAACCATTCCCGGTCAGATACAGAGTGGGCCAGTGGACAGTAAAGCCCCCTCTACTCCGGCCAAACAATGGGGTGAAGTTTCATGTGTCCAATTCCATCAGGCAGTAACCAGGCATTTCTCTCTCCACGGATGCTGCCTGGCCTGCTGAGTTTTTCCAGCGTTTTCTGTTGTTATTATGGTGAACCACTTTCATGGTCGCGCCACGATTTGAATAATCCCAGCGAGCAGCAGCTTGCCGATGGGGGTGGGCAATCCGGCAGCTCCTCTGTGGAGTTGAGCCAAGAATGGAGGCTTAAAGCCAGGGTCGGGGTGGGGGGGGGAGCATGAAGGGTGTGGCAGCGAGTGGGAAGATTCTGTGTGGGGCCAAGAGGAGCATTAATGGTCCTTCTAGCCTCAGCTCACAAAAGATCATTTAAAAAATGTTGACGTGCTGTGAGCGGTCCCGTTGGCTCGGCTGCTCTACGCCAAGCACACTGGTACCTAGGATTACACCGGGGTCCTATGTACACAGCAATGACAGCTGGATCAGCAGCGAGAACGGGGCGGTAAGTAGTGGACTGCCATTTTCCCTGCACTACCACCCTGTTCCTGCCCAAAAATGAGGACAAAAATGCGGCCCAGTGTGCCTCAGCCTCCATCTCCAATGCAGGAGAACGTCCCTTTCGCAACAGAGCAATTTTATTACCCTGTTTTCTTGGCTTCTTCCAAGAATGTCAATTTAGTGCCAACTTAGACCAAATTGTGAACAATTTTATGCTGCGACTGGAGATCCACTACAAACGCTTCAAAATCATTCCACAAATCATCCTTATAAGTGGCACAGCGGCAAGCTTCATTCTAATATACTGGGCTGGGTGCAAATCCAGGCCGCAGACGCAAAAGGTAAGTGCACTATGAAGTATCCCAGTCTGCTCCAACACTATGCACTTTATACTTTGTAAATCTCCAATGGATCTGTTCAGGTGGATTTATTTTTACACTCCTGAACTTTGGCATCAGGGTTGGAGCCAAGTATGGGCTTAACTGTGCAGTGTGCCTATGATGTCATCTGACAACTATTTTCTTTTCAGTCCCTTTCCCTTTAAAAATTGTCCCATTCTTTTCTGCAACCAAAGTTCTTGTTTCCTTCACATTCTTGGTCTTGGCTCATTTATAGCTTGCTTTCAGGCAATACTGATGTGCATGTTTTCTGGTCCAAGTGTATCAGTTCAATCAGTGGCTTCTAACAGTACAGCGTGTACAGTAATGGAACATGCATCCAAGCATACCTCTCAACTGACCCACTCTAACCACGACGTCCCAACATTCAACAGCACCAGTGAGAAATGCAGTACTTCCGATTTAATTGCTGGGACAGGTACTATGCAAGCACAGTGGACGCAGAACCACTTCCCTGGTGGGTGAGGGCACTTGGAGTCTGCCCATCACAGCAAAAAGTATGGCTTTTAAACAGCAAATGGTTATGTGGCTTATGGAGGAGGCACAGCTATCCTCCTTGTTTATTTTGAAGCCATTTACTTGGATGCGTATTGTTATATGTCCAAATGGAAAAATATTCAAATGAACTTCTCTATTTCTACCATTTCCTAGGTACAAATTTTGTTACCTTTACACCTCATCATAATAATTAGCCAAGCACTTAGAATCCTTGACTGAAATAATCTCAATTTGTATTGGGGCCTAGTTATCGAACATGAGGCAATATGAAACTTAACCTATTTAAGAAATGCCAAGAGTTGAACTAATAAATTCTTAAATATGTGATTCACTGTCCTTCTATAGCTCCCCCACATGTAGTTTTACATCACATTGGGGCTGTTTTCGTTAGAACGGAGGAGATTAAGGAGTGATTTGATAGAGGGGTTTAAAATTAAGAAAGGCTGAGACACAGCCGTTAGAAACAGACTGTTTCCAGTGGTTGAGGGGTCTAGAATGGGAGGACATAAATACAAGATTAAATGCAAGAGTTTGAGAAGAGAACAGGTGAAACATATTTGGGTTGTTTTTTTTTTTACACACATGGTTGAGAGACTGGATTGCATTGTCAGAAATAGTGATTGAACCAGAAACTCCTGTCAACATTTAAGAATAGGTTAAGTAGGTGGCTGAAGGAGAGGATAAAAGTATTTGGGAGCATGGCAGGCACATGGCATATTGCTCAAAATCAGCTTAAGTGTGTAACGGTAACCAAATTTGCACCTAGGAATGGTAGAAACAGAAGTTCATTGGAGTATTTTTTCCGGTTGGACATATAATACATAATCCAAGTAAACAGCTTCAAAATAGACAAGGTTAGCTGTGCCTCCTGCACAGGCTACTTGGAATTAGGATGACTGCTCACTTGAAAGATAAAATGCCAACATGGATTGGTTGGCCGGACATCCTGTTTATGTGTTGTAGTTCTAACCAATCAGATCAGCGTACAGAATATCCTGTTAAGATTTTAAGCTAAATAAAAAAAAGGCTTATGCAATCCATTTTTGCAAAACTCGGCATAATTTCCCACTGGGCAATTTCTTTCCAGATCATTTCCTCAGGACTATATTAAAAAGACTGCCAAGCACTACCCCAGTCTACAGAAAGGACCTGGCATGAAGGAGATAAATCCTGTTAGTATATGGCTCAGCTTCGGCCTATTACAGATATGTGTTAGGTTGGGAGTTGCAATGCACTTCGCTAAAATCCCAATGGCAGCTCACGTTTTAAATAGCCCGTCCAAAATGTTTGCAAAGTGTAAATAAAGCACTAGAAGTGATGTTTTAAGATTTTACCCCACCCAACCTAATTTTATCATGTTGCTATCTTTTAATGCAAACTTCTTATCTGGGGAGCATGTGATTGGCTTGCCATAGATTTGAAATTTTAAGGCTTTGCTGCATTTTATATGCTCTCTGACAGACTCTGAACGCCACCATTGAGAGAGAGGCGCTTCAGCTGGGGGTTCTCCGAAAGTCTGATTCTACATTAGCAAAAGACGGTAATCAAATCTCTTAAGTACACATTTAAAACGGCACAAGAACCACATCACCGCAAGAACGGTGGAGATATAAAAGTTGGGGTGCACTAAGATGATTTGCAATAATCGGCATCCACTTAAAGCTGAGCAAATGCGCTCCCCCAACCAACCTATTTAACATGCAAATAATAATTCACCATGCAAATAATAATTCACCATGCAACCCCGCCAAGTTTCCGGAGGCGTGCAGAATGCGGGCCCGCATCCGCACTCTCACCAGAAAGCGCTCAATGCGTTGCCGCGCGATCTCTCTACCCGCGCGCTCCCCCCGGGCCCCGGGGAGTGTTCTACCCGCGCGCTCCCCCCGGGCCTCGGGGAGTGTTCTACCCGCGCGCTCCCCCCCGGGCCGCGTTCCATTCTGCTACTCACAACTGCAACATCCACTCGCCGCTCAGGATCAGCGTCCAGTTGGCGTCGCCCAGCGGCTCCACCGCGGGTTCGGCTGTCACGGCGGCCGCGTTGTCTGGCTTCAGCACCGGTTCTGGTTCCGACACTAGCACCGGCTCCAGCTCCGGTGCTGACGCTGGCTCTGACTCCGACTGCGGCTCCGGCTCGCAGCGGGCCGGCTGGGCCAGCAGCAGGCACAGGCTCAAAATCCAGCACGCCAATTTCGTGCAAACCGCCATCTTTTGTTGATAAGTGAAACAACAATTAGATTTTTTTTTTTAAAAGGCCCGTGAAAAGCCAGGCGTCTTATTTCAAACTCTGTTCCCGCTTCCTGCGGCACTGCCTCTATCTTTGCTGCCACACAAGCCCCAGTGGGTGAGGTCAGAGTGCCTCAGGTGACCCCGCCCTCAAACATTAATACTGCATAAAAGTATCCAGATCCACGTTTTATGCCTTTTCTAAATAAACCAATGGGTTTTAGAGGGGCACAACTAATAAGGAACTAAACCATAAAACAAAAGAAACTTGTAAAATTAAATAAAAGCCTTACATTTTTTTTTTTTAATTTGTCCCTGGGGTGTGGGCGTCGCTGGCAAGGCCAGCATTTATTGCCCATCCCTAATTGCCCTTGAGAACATAAGAAACAGGAGTAGGCCATTCGGCCCCTCAAGCCTGCTCTGCCATTCAATAAGATCATGGCTGATCTGATCTTGGCCTCAACTCCACTTTCCTGCCTGCTCCCCATAACCCTTGATACCCCTGGTTTTTCAAAAATCTGTCTATCTCTGCCTTGAATATATTCAATGACTCAGCCTCCCTCCACAGCTCTCTGGGGTAGAGAATTCCAAAGATTCACGACCCTCGGAGAAGAAATTCCTCCTCATCTCTGTTTTAAATGGGCGACCCCTTATTCTGAAACTATGCCCCCTAGTTCTAGATTCCCCCACGAGGGGAAACATCCTCCCTGCATCTACCCTGTCAAGCCCCCTCAGAATCTTATATGTTTCAATAAGATCATCTCTCATTCTTCTAAACTCCAATGAGTATAGGCTCAACCTTTCCTCATAAGACAACCCCTTCAACTCAGGAATCAACCTAGTGAATCTTCACTGAACTGCCTCCAATGCAAGTATATCCTTCCTTAAATAAGGAGACCAAAACTGTACGCAGTACTCCAGGTGTGGTCTCACCAACGAGAAGGTGGTGGTGAGCCGTCTTCTTCAACCGCTGCAATCCGTGTGGTGACGGTACTCCCACAGTGCTGTTAGGGCGGGAGTTCCAGGATTTTGACCCAGCGACGATGAAGGAACGGCGATATATTTCTAAGTCAGGATGGTGTGTGACTTGGAGGGGAACTTGGAGGTGGTGGTCCTCCCATGCGCCTGCTGCCCTTGTCCTTCTAGGTGGAAGAGGTCGCGGGTTTGGGAGGTGCTGCTGAAGAAGTCTTGGCGAGTTGCTGCAGTGCATCTTGTAGATGGTACACACTGCAGCCACGGTACGCCGGTGGTGGAGGGAGTGAATGTTTAAGGTGGTGGATAGGGTGCCAATCAAGTGGGCTGCTTTGTCCTGGATGGTGTCGAGCTTCTTGAGTGTTGTTGGAGCTGCACTCATCCAGGCAAGTGGAGAGTATTCCATCACACTCCTTACTTGTGCCTTGTAGATGGTGGAAAGGCTTTGGGGAGTCAGGAGGTGAGACACTTGCCACATAATACTAGCCTCTGACCTGCTCTTGTTGCCACAGTATTTATGTGGCTGGTCCAGTTAAGTTTGTGGTCAATGGTGACCCCCTGGATGTTGATGGTGGGGGATTTGGCAATAGTAATGCCGTTGAATGTCAAGGGGCGATGGTTAGACTCTCGCTTTTTGGAGATAGTCATTGCCTGGCACTTCTGTGGCGTGAATGTTACCTGCCACTTATCAGCCCAAGCCTGAACGTCGTCCAGATCTTGTTGCATGCGGGCATGAACTGCTTCGTTATCTGAGGAGTTGTGAATGGCACATTTATATAGCTCCTTTCACGACCACCGGACATCCCAAAGCGTTTTTACAGCCAATTAAGTACTTTTTGAAATGTAGTCACTGTTGTAATGTAGAAAACGCGGCAGCCAATTTGCGCACAGCAAGCTCCCACAAACAGCAATGTGATAATGACCAGATAATCTGTTTTAGTGATGTTGATTGAGGGATAAATATTGGCCAGGACACTGGGGATAACTCCCCTGCTGTTCTTCAAAATAGTGCCATGGGATCTTTTATGTCCACCTGAGAAGGTTTAACGTCTCATCCAAAAGATTGCACCTCTGACAGTGCAGCACTCCCTTAGCACTGCAGTGGAGTGTCAGCCTAGATTCTTGTGCTCAAGTCTCTGGAGTGGGACTTGAACCCACAACCTTCTGACTCAGCATAGAGGGTGGTACCAACTGAGCCACAGCTGACATATTCTTATACATGTCCTCTATGCACTCCAAACTCTCTGGTCACGGAGGCCTCAAGCGTACCGGCAGACACCGCGTGTGCTCCTTCTCCAGGGCCACCCGGGCGTGGACAAATCCACGTTTTTATGTTCTCGAGAAAACAAGCTGTGTTTTATTTCTCCATTGTTTCTGTAGTAGGATCAAACGCTCGATGCAGATATACAATGGTTCCTGAGAATGCAGTCTCATTAGCGACAACAAAAAGTAGCCAATGGCAATTTAACTTGCATCGAGAATCTTTGACCCTTTTCGAGCAGCTGAAGACTGACCTAATCAGTAGATGTGTCCAATAGTTCACTGATTCAACCGTGGAGTGCGCATATTATTACCTAATGTATGTACAACAGTTTTAAAAGGTCCGTTTTCACACCAGGGCCTGATTGCTGCTGTAATGGAGCAGATTTTTCTTGATGCTATGTCTATAGCCAGCATTGTAGAAAGGCCCTTGGGACGACTACAGCTGGGAGCATTTAAAACAGTTAACAAACATGTGACCACCACATGGCCCAGGATCATGCTGTTTGGAACTGAATGGATTAATGATAATTGACAAGAGCCACATCACAAAGAGACCCAAGAGGCAAATTATATACACAACGCAACACAACATCGTACATAACAATTTAATTATAAAAAGTTGCAAGGGGGAGGGAACATGAGCAATTCTTGGATTTAGACCAAGGGAACAAGAGGAGGCCATTCAGCTCCTCGAGCCTGTTCTGCCATTTAGTGAGATCATGGCTAATCTGTATCTTAACTCCATCCACCTGCCTTGGCTCCATATCCTTTTATACCCTTGGCTAGCAAAAATCTATTGATCTCAGATTAAAAATTATTAATTGAGCTAGTATCTACTGCTTTTTACGGGAGAGAGTTTCACATTTCTACCACCCTTTGCATGAAGCAGAGTTTCCGAACTTCTCTCCTGAATGGCCTGGCTCTGATTTTCAGGTTATGCTCCCTGTCCGAGACTCCCCCCACCAGCAGAACAAGTGATGACCTGATAGT
Source organism: Squalus acanthias (assembly GCA_030390025.1). Classification (NCBI taxonomy): domain Eukaryota; kingdom Metazoa; phylum Chordata; class Chondrichthyes; order Squaliformes; family Squalidae; genus Squalus; species Squalus acanthias. The sequence goes on along the minus strand of CM059436.1, from coordinate 79,586,695 downwards.
GAGACCATGAAAGGGTTTGATAAGGTAGACGTAGAGCTGTTTCCACTTGTGGGGAGACCAAAACTAGAGATCATAAATATAAGATAGTCATTCATAAATCCAATAGGGAATTCCGGAGAAACGTCTTTACCAGAGAGTGGTGAGAATGTGGAACTTGCTACCACAAGAGGTAGTTGAAGCGAATAGCATAGATCCATTTAAGGGGAAGCTTGATATTCACATGAGGGAGAAAGGAATAGATGAATAGGCTGATAGGCTCCTCTCGCCCCTCTTCATCTCACCCTATGTGGAGCATGGACCAGTTGGGTGAATGGCCTGTTTCTGTGCTGTAGACTCGATGTAAGAAGAAACTATGTAGGTATTTGCTATCATTTTTAGGAGAGAATATTTTTTGCTTCAGAAAACCTGTCAGTAGTGGGGAATGGAATGTTTTCCAAATTTTAAGGTTAGGACCCGGCCACACAAAAATACATGACAGGGACAGGTCCCCTTATTCCTCCTTCCCCCAGCCCCCTATATTCGGCTTATGCGATTACTATACTCTAACTGTGTCACCTACAGAGCTAACTGCAAAAATATGCAGTCCGTAGTAGGGCAACTAGCAAGACAAAGCAGTTTTAATCAAACATTGATTTCAATGGTAATTTTGCCAATCTGGGCAGATCTGTAGAGACCCTGGTTGTGTGCTCTCATTTCTATATATTAATATTTATATAACTAATCAATCACCTGTGGTGTTGCACATGGGGAGTCAAGACCAATTATAGTCTTCAGGTTAAGCAAGATTAAAGGGTGTGGATTTTTGAACCAGGTTTGCAGACGTAATTCAGTTTCCATTTTATAGTCATGAATTCCGTCGTTCTATTTCGATTATAAATTTCTATGCCCACATTTATAACGGAAACTACTTATGTAAACTTGTCACTCTGTAATTGCATATCGGAATTTATAATGGGAATAGTTGACAGGAAATGTGTGGAGACCCAAGAATTGTAATATAGTCAATCTCCTGTGGTGTTGCACATGGCAAGTCAAAGAACGTAGTCTGCCTTTTCCGTTAACCTATAAGGAGACACTGGGTCGTCAACCCAAAAAAAATCTAACAAAAATGCCACTTTTTTTTTTAAAGAGGTGCACAACTAATAAATCCCAAATCATAAAAAAGACAAAGGAAACTTAGCAAATGAAATAATTAATAATATTATTGCCCGTGTCCACTACACACTCCAGTCCCTGCGGTGCCCACTGGTCACAGAAGGCCTCAAGTGTACTGGCAGACACTGCGTGTTCCTTCTCCAGGACCACCCGGGCGCAGACAAGACCGCGGAAGAGAGGCAGGCAGCCAGCCAGACCACCCTCACGGGCTGCGACCAACCTGGAACTGTGGATGGCCACCTTGGTCAGGCCTGGGAGCAGACCCATGAGGAGGTCCTCTGACTTGTCCACACCCTCCTCCGCACCGGGCGGCTGACGATCAGGAGTGTGGGGCTGAAGTGGAGCCAGAAGTCGAGGAGCAGCCCCATGAAATAATGGAACAGGTGCTGCAACCTCTCGCACTCTATATAAAATGTGGAACACGGACTCATCCAGGCCGCAAAAGTTACAGGCAACCTGGGAGTCCGTGAAGTGCCCCACGCAACACTCTCCGCCCCAGATCCCCAGTGGTGCAGGGGAGGACTCCCATGTAGAGAACCCTCCATTGGGGCCCTCTGCCAGAAGAATGTAGTCTGTTACTTGTCTCTGCTGTCTTTGTATTGTTTTTCTCTCTGTCTCTCTTCCTCTGACCCCGTCTCTTTTTCTTCTGCTTCTCTCCCCCCTTAATTCTTTTTGCTTCTTTACGTCTGTCTTTCTTTCCTATCAGGTGAGATGTGCAGGCTGGTGTGGCGCGGAATGGCGCAAACATAATTAGCTGGCTTTAGAAATCAACTGGTATTTTTTAAAAATCGAAGTAACATTACAGGAAGAAAAATAGAAAGGAAGAAAGACTTGCATTTATATAGCACCTTTCATGACCTCAGGATGTCCCAAAGCGCTTTACAGCCAATGAAGTACTTCTAAAGTGTAGTCACTGTTGTAATGTAGGAAACGTGGCAGCTAATTTGCGCACAGCAAGATCCCACAAAACCAATGTGATAATGACCAAATAATCTATTTTTGTGATGTTGATTGAGGGATAAATATTGGCCAGGACACCTTGCTCCTCTTCAAAATAGTGCTATGGGGATCTTTTACGTCCACCTGAGAGAGCAGACAGGGCCTTTGTTTAACATCTCATCCGAAATACGGTACCTACCAATAGTGCAGCATTCACTCGGTGGTGCGCTGGAGCGTCAGCCTAGATTTCCGTGTTCAAGTCTCTGGAGGGAGACTTGAAACCACAACCTTCTGACTCAGAGACGCCAGTGCTACCCACTGAGCCACAGTTGACACTCTTTTGTGCACTTTTTCAAACCCCCTCTTTCTATTTCACTTCCTAAAAAGTTTGTAGAACATAAAACAAAGGCTACAATTCATGCGTAATCAGAAAGAGTCATTTTTTTCTCACTCATATGCACACACACATATTCTTTAGTACAACTGTCTGAGAAATTAGGTACTCTGCATATGTTCCGACTGCACAATCCAAATTCAGCTCCCCGCATCACAGATCTGGGCAAAAATAACCAGAGTTTTGGGAGAGGCTGAAGCCTTCAAGTAAAAACATTTATGAATCCATTAAAGGACACAAAAGGCAATTCAATGGATAAATGTAAGCATGTTACTGGCAAGTGCTTTCAAAAATGGTTAAACCTTTATTTTGGATATTAGAAATTAAAATTACTGAGGAAAAATGGCAATGACATTTTTTTTTCAGCAAGTATTTTGAGTGTTTTGGAAACCTAGTGGCCAGGTTGCACAATCAGAGTGATACATTTAGGTGGGTGTTTTCATTATAATGGGAATTTATAATAGAAAAACCAACACTGAAAGGTGTAACAAAATGTGATAAAGGAAATTCCAGCATGACAAGTTTACTTAGGCAGTTTCCATTACAAATCTGGACATGGGAATTTATAGTGGAAAAAGTTGGCCTGAAGTGTATATATATTAATCAATCCCCTGTGGCTTTGCGCACAGGGAGTCCAGACCAAATGTAGTCTTCAGGTGAAGCGGGATTAGAAGGTGGAGAATCAGTAAACCAGGGCATGGAGACTCAATTCAGTCCCCATTTAAACTCATACATCCCACTCCAGTTCCGAGTGAGCTTGGGCCCACAGCACGAAACTGTCCTAATCTGGCACTAAATGGGCATCTCATTCAGAGAGGCCACAAGATGGCAAGTGTGGAAAGTGGAAAAATTGTCACACTGTTGTAATAGGGATAGTCTTGATAAGGTTGGAATGAAGGCGCATTGTTGAGACAAAGTAGAAGGAGGTGCAACCTTTGCTATACCCGACCTGGGAGTACTTGATAATTACCTTGGTTAGCACAAAATTCATACAAAGAAAATTATTTTAAAAAGGTATATATGTCATTGCAGGGTCTTTTACAGATTCATTTATAGATCTGCAACCTTATTCCTTAAATTGTTCTATTAATTCCTTCACACCACATACGCGCGCACACACACTAGAAATGCGGAATGAATAATGCAGACACTGGAAGTCATTGATATAGTTGAAATGAAGCAGAGATGTGTGGACAAAGGGCTTTTTTCTGGCTTTCAAACAAATATTAGAGAAAATGGATTAAGATAGATATTATAAACTATGCTGTTCCAATATTTTTGAGTGGAACAGTTGTTTAAAAATAAGCCTATCTCACACTTACCAGAAAATTCTGATTTTGAGAAAGTACTGTCCCCCTCATCAAGAAGTCTGAAAATTCAAAACATTTGGGAATTGTGCACTCAGGGCAACTAAGCGGGGTTACAACAACTACGGCTTGCATTTTTATAGCACTTTTAACGTAGTAAAACATCCCAAGGCGCTTCACAGGAGTGTAATCAGACAAAAATTGACATCAAGCCAAAGAAGGAGACATTAGGACAGATGACCAAAGGTTTGGTCAAAGAGGTAGGTTTTAAGGAGGAGAGAGAGAGAGTCGGAGGGGTTTAGGAGGGAATTCCAGAGCTATGGCCTAGACAGCTGAGGGCACGGCCGCCAAAGGTGGGGCGCAGGAAATGGGGGATGCACAAGAGGCCAGAATTGGGAGAACGCAGAGTTCTTGGAGGGTGTCGGGCTGAAGGAGGTTACAGAGATAGGGAAGGGCGAGGCCATGGAGGGATTTGAAGACGAGGATGAGAATTTTAACATCAAGGTGCTGGTGGACTGGGAGCCAATGTAGGTCAGCGAGCACAGGGGTGATGGCTGAACAGGAATTGCTACAAGTTAGGATACGGGCAGCAGAATCTTGGATAAGCTCAAGATAACAGAGGGTGGAAGGTTGGAGGCCGGCCAGGAGAGCATTGGAATAGAACTTGGTTTAGGACTAGACAGACTGAATTTTGAATTGAATTCCAATTTTTTAAAATAGAAATCCATTTTTTGCACTTCTGTGTCTTATGACATGGAGGCATTAATTATTGGGGTTATTAGAGTTTCTAGTGAATTTTCATTATCAGCAAAACAAATATCAAATTTCAACCCAGTATAAATACCATCATCAGCCCCACCCCTACAAAGCTGTGATCTGGCTTTGTGACCAAGTCTTTTTTGGTACTTCGTATATTTTTGTGATATGATGTAATTTATTAGATCTATTTTGTCTGGTCATGGATACATTTACAGTATCCCTACATTAGAACAGTGACTATACTTCAAAAGTATTTCATTGGCTGTAAAGCACTTTGGGACGTTGTGAAAGGCATTATATAAATGGAAGTTCTTTCTGATTCCTCAACTATCACCACCAAAAACAGATTCTCTGGTCACTCATTTGCTGTTTGTGGGACCTCACTGTGTACAAATTGGCTGCCATGTCTGCTAATATAACAATAACAAAAATAAATCCATTGGATGTGAAGCACTTTGGAGTGTACTGAAGAGTGAGAAGGCACTATATAAATACAAGTTCTTTTGTTTTACTGCCGGCAATAAGTTAAGATACTGCATATCAGAATAAGCAGCATTCCTAGCTATGTACGAAGTCAATGAACTGACCACTGCATAACTGAAGTAGCTTAATGCCCAACCCACTGAAAATAGCCCCCTGAAGTCAGATTTAGGTTATCCGTGGAGAGAACTGCAGAACAGGACAGGCCATGAAATCTACTCCCAATACTAGATTTAGGCAAAATGAGAAATTTGAGTCAATATATATTATAATTTTTATTGCATTTACCAAGTTGATAAGTATTTTTTTAAGTATTTGAAGGGAGAGGAATAACTTATAAAAATTGGCATTTTTATCTTTCTCATGAATTTTCTCATACTGCCCATCTGTGGCCAGAATTTTCCCCTAAAAGAACAGGTGGATTTGGAGCGTGGGGGCAGTTAAATTGTTAAAAATGGGATTCCCGAACTAATCCCGCCTCCAACCCACCTACTTCCGGTTTTAATGGGGGCAGGCAACCAACCCGCTCCCAGGGAGGTGGCACGTCAATTTAAATATTATAATGAGGCTGGAAGCCTCTTTTTTAACCTCCATGTTGAATTTAACTGCCTGTGGACGGGTTTCACACAATTCGTTTAACCTGGCAGTTAAACCGAGGCAGGGACTGCTGCATCCAGGAGGTAAGTGTCTTTATACCTACCTCCTGGATCCAGGGTCCCTGCCTAACCCACACCACCCCACCCCACCGATGTTGCGGAGGCCAGCCACAATCCTCCGTTGGCCGGCCCCGATCCTCTCTTCATCCCCCCACCCCCACCCCCACGATCCCCGGCCGTCCGCCATCGCCAATCGCCGGCCAATGCCCCCGCCTATCCCCAGCCAATCCTCCGGCTAACCCCCCCCCCCACCCCGCCGATCTCCGATCCCAGCCGACCCCCCCCCCCCCTCCCCCGCCGATCCTCCGGCTGACGCCCCCCCCCCCCCCGACGATCTCCGATCCCAGCCGACCCCCCCCCCCGATCCCGGCTGACCCCCCAATCCCGGCCGATACCCCCTCCCCTCCCGAGCCCCGCAGGATGTGGCCAGTGGTGTCCCGCAGGGATCTGTGTTGTGGCCGCAGTATTTATTAACGACTTAGATGATGGGATAGAAAGCCACATATCCAAATTTGCCGATGACACAGAGATAGGCGGCACTGTAGATGACAGCATAAAATTACAAAGAGATATTGATAGATTAAGTGAATGGGCAAAACTGTGGCAAATGGATTTCAATATAGACAAATGTGAGGTCATCCACTTTGGATCTAAAAAGGATAGAACAGGTTACTTTCCAAATGGTGAAAAGCTAAAAAGAGTGGTGGTCCAGGTACATAGATCATTAAAATGTCATAAACAGGTACAGAAAATAATCAAAAAGGCTAATGGAATGCTGGCCTTTATATCTAGAGGACTAGAATACAAGGGGACAGAATTTATGCTACAGCTGTACAAAGCCCTGGTTAGACCACATCTGGAGTACTGTGAGCAGTTCTGGGCACCACACCTTAGGAAGGATATATTGGCCTTGGAGGGAGTGCAGCGTAGGTTTACCAGAATGATACCCGGACTCCAAGGGTTAAGTTACGAGGAGAGATTACACAAATTAGGGTTGTATACCCTGGAATTTAGAAGGTTAAGGGGTGATTTGATCGAAGTTTTCAAGATATTAAGGGGAACAGATAGGATAGATAGAGAGAAAGGCTTTTGATAAGGTTCCACATGGCAGACTGGTCACGAAGTTAAAAGCCCATGGGATCCAGGGCAAAGTGTCAAGTTGGATTCAAAACTGGCTCGGAGGCAGGAAGCAGAGGGTAATGGTTGATGGGTGTTTTTGTGACTGGAAGGCTGTTTCCAGTGGGGTTCTGCAGGGCTCAGTATTAGGTCCCTTGCTTTTTGTGGTATATATCAATGATCTAAACTTGAATTTAGGAGGTATGATTAAGAAGTTTGCAGATGATACTAAAATCGGCTGTGTGGTTGATATTGAAGAAGGAAGCTGTAGACTGCAGGAAGATATCAATAAATTGGTCAGGTGGGCAGAACAGTGGCAAATGGAATTCAATCCGAGAAGTGTGAGGTAATGCATTTGGGGAGGGCTAACAAGGAAAGGGAATACACATTAAATGGTAGGACACTGAGTCGTGTAGAGGAAAAAAGGGACCGAGGAGTGCATGTCCACAGATCCCTGAAGGTAGCAGGCCAGGTAGATAAGGTGGTTAAGAAGGCATACGGAATGCTTGCCTTTATTAGCCAAGGCAGAGAATACAAGAGCAGGGGGGTTATGCTTCAACTGTATAAAACACTACTTAGGCCTCAGCTAGAGTACTGCATGCAGTTCTGGTCACCACATTACAGGAAAGATGTGATTGCACTAGAGAGGGTACAGAGGAGATTTACAAGGATGTTGCCGGGAGTAGAGAATCTTAGCTATGAGGAAAGACTGGATAGGCTGGGTTTGTTTTCCTTGGAACAGAGGAGGCTGAGGGGAGACCTTATTGAGGTGTATAAAATTATGAGGGGCCTAGATAAAGTGGATAGAAAGGACATATTTCCCTTAGCAGAGGGGTCAAAAACCAGGGGGCACAGATTTAAAGTAATTGGGGGAAGGTTTAGAGGGGATTTGAGGGGAAATTTCTTCACCCAGAGGATTGTGGGAGTCTGGAACTCACTGCCTGAAAGGGTGGTAGAGGCAGAAACCCTAACCACATTTAAAAAGTACTTGGATGTGCACTTGGGATGCTGTAACCTGCAGGGCTACGGACCAAGAGCTGGGAAGTGGGATTAGGCTGGATAGCTCTTTGTTGGCCAGCACGGACACGATGGGCCGAAATGGCCTCCTTCTGTGCTGTAACTTTCTATGATTTCTGCTGGTTTGGGGATTCTAGGACTAGGGGGCGTAGTCTAAAAATTAGAGCCAGACCTTTTAGGAGTGAAATTAGGAAACACTTCTACACACAAAGGTTGGTAGAGGTTTGGAACTCTTCTGCAAACGGCAATTAATGCTAGATCAATTGTTAATTTTAAATCTGAGATTGATAGATTTTTATTAACCAAAGGTATTAATGGATATGGGGCAAAGGCGGGTATATGGAGTTAGGTTGCAGATCAGCCATGATCTCATTGAATGGCGGAACAGGCTCGAGGGGCTAAATGGCCTCCTCCTGTTCCTATGTTAATTAAAATGCCAGTTTTTAAACAAGGCTGAAAACTCCGTAAAACCTTTTCATTTTCGGGCATTTGCACTGGACTGGACAGCAGCGAATGGGTCGAAAAACAGCAGGCTTTTTACATCAGATATTTTCTTGAAATGTGATAAGGCCTTGGTCATTTTTGCATGGTTACTTGATTGATGCCTGGGGGCAGTACAAACCAGCTAGTCCAGAATGTTAGTAAGCGAAGGATTATGTGAATTGGTCTCAAGATCATGTAACAATCGTGTCTGAGGGACCAATTACAGTATTATCAGAATGTGTGCAGGAGTAAAGTACAAATGACAACTATACTATCAAAAAAACACTATTAAAAAAAGTTTTTGGAAAAAAATTAAGAAAGCAGACATAGAGTATAACCCCTGAACTGAATGTACTTGCTTGTTAAAAATGAAAGTAGTTCATGGCCTCTATCTGCATCTGTTGAATATTAGACTAGAGATGGAACCCCATGTTTAATTTGCATTTTATTCAAAAACGGAGTGTGCATCACCCAGTTTTTGTATGGAAGCTTGTTTACACTGCTATGATACAATAATACAAGAACAGAGTAGAACCTAAACTGAGCATCACATAAGCTGCAAATATAGTCCAACAATTACAAAAGCAAAATACTGCGGATGCTGGAAATCTGAAATAAGAACAGAAAATGCTGGAAACACTCAGCAGGTCAGGCAGCATCTGTGGAGAGAGAAACAGAGTTAACGTTTCAGGTCGATGACCCTTCGTCAGAACTGGAAAAAGTTAGAAATGGAACAGGTTTTAAGCAAGTGCAGAGGCAAGGAAAGGGGGAAGGGGAGGAAAGAACAAAAGGGAAGGTCTTTGATAGGGTGGAAGGCAGGAGAGATTAAAAGACAAAAGGTCTGATTTTACAAAGCAAAAGGCCTTCCACCCTACCACAGACTTTCCCTTTTGTTCTTTCCTTCCCTCTCCCTTTCCCTGCCCCTGCACTTGCTTAAAACCTGTTACATCTCTAACTTTTTCCAGTTCTGATGAAAGGTCATCGACCTGAAATGTTGACCACGATTTTCCCTACCTCGGCAGGTCCGTGCAGGGCGACGTCAGTGGCGGGTCCCGACCCCGCTGCTGGCTCCAGCCCACTCTGTAGAATGAATTTCCCCTGATTGGGCTTGTTAAGCCCGCCCAGTGCATTTCACAGTCCAACTGAAGCAAGCGGGTCTGATGACCTCATTTGATGACGCGCCATCAGCCAGTTTCCTTAAAGGGACCATGTGCAAATTTACTTTGACATTTGTGCTGTCACTGTTCGACAGCATTGAGGTGTTGCAAACACTGACAAGCACTGCACAGAGGTGCACAGCTGCACCCAGGCTCTCCCATGACTCTGTCCATATGCTTATGGAGGGAGTCACAGCACATAGGGAGGCCCTCTTCCCTTCCAATGGGTGGAAGAGACCTCCCTAGGAGACAAACGCAGCCTGGTTGCACATTGCACAGGAGGACACAAGCAGGGATGTTGTTAGGAGGACCAGGCTGCAGTGGCAGAAACCTTTCAATGATCTCAGTAGATCACGAAACGTTACTGCAAAGCCACACTCAACCTCATCCTGCTGTGCCACTCATCACATCCCCATCACTCTGCCTTCCCTACCCTACTCCTGCACATCCTTACTCACACCAACTTACATTGCACCTCCACCCATCCCTCTCTATCTACATTATCACATCCCCATCTCACTAGCCACCCCTCACACTCACCCTCATCCTAGTGCAATCATACCAACTAACAACACACAAGGGTAGGCACTTGGGTGTTTTAGCCAATGTTCATGTGAAGTTTCTGTTAATGTGCTGTCAAACATTGAAATCTTTATTTTCAACTTTGCGTTCTTGGACAGATTTGTGTGGCAGTGGCTTAGTGAGTTGCAGTGAATGGTGAGACATAATGGCTACCCTGCAATGGTGATGAGTGTGAAAGGAATGGCTTGGTCATTGTAGGGATGCTTTATGTTGTTGGTGTGGGGTGGTGCCAACCTGGCGCATCATGTAGCAGCCAGGGCGTGCAGCGTCAAGTGAAGTACATGTGGTCATGGTGAGGCCATCCCTGGCGTCCCAGGCAGCAATGCGGTCGGGTGCTGATGCCCTCTATTCTGTGCAGCATCAGTTGATTGCGGAGAAGGTTGGTGTTGTTGTTGGTGCTGCTGGTGTGCCTGGTGATGCTGGTGTTGCGGCTGATTGTGGTCAGATTCTGAGGACCAAGGTGAGAGAGTATAAACCGTACCCATGCTGATGGAATAGATGGCAGGTGAACTTGAGATGACAGATGCAATCTGTCAGTGGTGAGAGAGGTTGTTCCAATGAGGTGACACTGGATACAGAGTTTGCTCCAAACACTTGCAACCTGCATAAAGCTCAATCTGTCTTCCAAATGCAGTAAGCAACAGCTTCTGAGCTTGGAAAGTGAACAGCTGTAAGATGGGAGCTTTTAGAGCACATTTCAAGCTGTCAAGTAATGAGATGATTCCATGGCCATTCAACTCCCGCCCAGCTTAACAGACGTGATCCCTGAGCATTGTGGACCCCGTTGGAGAGCTGGTAAATTCTAAAGATGAGCTCAAAATTGTTGTTAATCCTCTGTTAACAAAGTCATAATGACCTGAGTTGCCTCCCCTGCCGCTGCGTGTCAGTTCTGCTCAGCGCTGACAGACCCGACATCTGGGAAAGGTGCATGGCAGCGGGTTGACAGCGGGGTCCTGACCCGCTGTCAAAAAAAAACACTTTTCCAACCGACCCGCCACCGATCGTGCCCGCTGACTCCCCCTGGAAAATTCCCCCCATCTCACAGATGCTGTCTGACCTGCTGAGTATTTCCAGCATTTTCTGTTTTTACAGGCCAACAATTCTTTGTTAACCTTTGGAATCTAACAGCATAAATTTATTACTTTTTAAGATGCTAAACTGCATGTTAGATTCTTGGCCAGATCAAATCCGTGCTGTGAATTCATGAGGTGGGAATTGTAACCCCCAATACCCAATTGATATTTATAAAAAGTAAAATTAAAAGTTTTAAATATTAAAAAAAAGAAAGTCAAAGAGCCAGGAGCATATTGGATCCAGTCCAGAGATGCGGAAAATTGTTCAGCAGGGGACCCTCCAACAGGAATAAAATTTGCATTAGTTGTCAAGTCAACTAATATATTGTGGTTGGACTGGTACATCACTGCTGATTGCTAAACTTCTCACTGAGCATGGTAATTTCCCCCTTGAAAACCATAGCCCAGATTTTGCTATAATAATAACAGTGAGGCTATCAGCAATCACTGTTATTACAGGATAAATTGGACAGCAACTTCTGGGGTCCGCACATGCGCAGTTAAATGCGGAAATCAGGAAGTTGCTGTCAGAGATACCCTGCTCTGCCAATGAAATCAATGTAATGGCGTGAAGTTGCTGTACTTGCCTACTAGTTCCGCACTAAAGATGGCTAATAAAGTTAGGGCTGGTGCATTCAGGAGTAAGTGAATTTTTAATAGCGTGATAAGTGACAATTACTGCTGAACAACCTCTCTGGCCCTGAAAAAATAATTTTACCAATCTGGAGTCTCATTCACTCAGAAAGAAAAGAAAGAAAGACTTGCATTTATATAGCACTTTTCACGACCACCAGATGTCTCAGAGCACTTTACAGCCAATGAAGTACTTTTTGAAGTGCAGTCACTGTTGTAATGTGGGAAACGTGGCAGCCAATTTGTGCACAGCAAGCTCCCACAAACAGCAATGTGAAAATGACCAGATAATCCGTTTTTGTTATGTTGGTTGAGGGATAAATATTGGCCAGGACACCGGGGATAACTCCCCGACTCTTCTTCGAAATAGTGCCATGGGATCTTTTACGTCCACCTGAGAGAGCAGATGGGGCCTCGGTTTAACGTCTCATCCGAAAGACGGCACCTCTTGACAGTGCAGCACTCCCTCAGCACTGCACTGGAGTGTCAGCCTAGCTTTATGTGTGCAAGTCCCTGGAGTGGGACTTGAACCCACAACCTTCTGACTCAGAGGCGAGTGTGCTACCAACTGAGCCACAGCTGACACAGAAGAAAATTATTTTAATAATTTTTGTTGTCTTTTTCTGCCTCTCTCTTATTTCACTCCCTTAATCCCATCTGTATTTCCCAATCTTTATTTCGCTTTTTGTATATCATTTAAATCTAATTTATATTTCCTGCTTCATACTTCCTGGTTTGGACTCATGGGTCCCCTGTAGAGGGCGCCACACTGGAACAGACACCCAATGACAGGAAATCACCGCTCTAAATCCTGTCAAATCTTTATGGACAGCTGTCAGCGAGGTGAACGGCGAGTGCCGTTCTTCGCTGCTGACTGCAAAATCCGTGCCATTATTTGTTTATTTTGTACTCGTACACACAGGCAATGTAAACACCTGACTTTAAAAACATGCAAAATTAGCAAGTTCACTCGATTCATTTTCCATCTGTCAATTGAAAACAATTTATGTGCACAGAGCAGAAGCTGGGTGGGGATTTGGGTCAAAACTGAGAGAACCAGATAGTTCTCAAGTTTAGCAGTAACCTGTAACTGGACCCTTCACTGCCATGAGAAATTCATGCAAAGTCCAGCCTAGAGCTGCTTTCATTTTGCATACACCAGGACATAGAAAGGCTGGCAGAATGGGCAGACAGGTGGCAGATGGAATTTAATACAGAGAAGTGTGAGGTGATGCATTTTGGCAGAAGGAACAGGGAGAGGCAATATACACTTAATGGCACAGTGTTAGAGTGTGCAGGGACAGAGGGACCTGGGAATTAATGTGCATAGGTCCCTGAAGGTGGCAGGACATATTGAGAGAGTGGTTAGCAAAGCATATGGGATCTTGGGCTTCATAAATAGAGGTATTGAGTACAAAAGTAGAGAAGTTATGCTGAACCTTTATAAAGCGCTGGTTAGGCCACAACTGGAGTATTGCGTCCAGTTCTGGTCACCACACTTTAGGAAGGATATGAAGGCCCTTGAGAGGGTGCAGAGGAGATTTACCAGAATGGTTCCAGGGATGGGGGATCTTAGCTACAAGGACAGATTGGAGAAGCTGGATTTGTTTTCATTAGAGCAAAGAAGGTTGAGGGGTGATTTTATAGAGGTGTACAAGATTATGACGGGTTTGGATAGGCTAGACAGGGAAAGGCTGTTCCCACTAGTTGATGGTACAAGGACTAGGGGACACAGATTTAAGGTTTTGGGAAAGAGGTACAGGGGGGAATGTGAGGAAAAACTTTTTTATGCAGCGAGTGGTGAGGAACTGGATATCGCTGCCAACGGAAGTGGTGGAAGCGGAGACACTCAATGGTTTTCAAGGGGAGGCTGGATAGGCACTTGAGGGAAATAAACTTGCAGGGCTACGGGGATAGAGCGGGGGAATGGGACTGACTGGATTGCTCTACAGAGAGCCGGCACGGACTCGATGGGCCGAATGGCCTCCTTCTGTACCGTATGACTCTATGATCTCCAGACAGTGGGTAGAACTGTGGACCAAAGCATTCACAGGATTGCTTTAAATATGTAAATTGATATTAGTTGCAAATAAACATTTGATAGTAAGTATTTTACAGAATTTGGAAATGCCTAAATGCGCACAAGAAGCTCTTGAAGTCATGATTATCTATAATTGAGAAAAACGATTGTAACAGACACTGATGCCTATGCATAATTGCAACTTTGGCGATTGTACACAAGTCCCAGATTGCAATTCCGCACATGAATTGGGATTAATGCACAATGTTGTTTCTCATATGTAACTACAGAGCAGAAAATCAGGCCTGAGATGTTCTTCTGAGCATTTACAAACAGCAAGTTGCTTACCAATACTAAAATGAGATGTTCCTTTAGAATTTGGAGTGCACAATCGACTTCGAGTACGGAGGGGAAAGGTTCCCACTTCTGATTGTGGTCCACTTACCCCTGCTGTAAAGTGCACGTGTGGTTTGTTGGATTAGCCTTGACTGCAAACCTCACGGTCCAGTAGACTGCACACTCACTGTCTAGCCTCACGCATGAAGCATACTTTCTAGGACGTGGTGCCAGAAGGCAGCAGGTGCCTGGGAAACTGTATCCTTGCTTGATTAACAATCTTGGAGAGGAGGCAAGAAGGGAAAAAAAGTATCTAGTCACTATGTTATTTTGCTCAAGTTTGAAGGGAGCTTTAAGGATGTCACTGCAATCGTTTTTGACTTGGTAGATTAGAACCAAAAGTTTAGATCAAATGTTTGTCCTCGTTTTTGATGAGACTTTATTTAAAAGAATCTTCTTTCAGATAAATGAAACCACTACGAATGATATTAGGGCTGATTTTAACTCTGCCCACCTAGCGGAAACCAGCAGGCAGGCAGTTAAAATGGTCAGTGACTTACCGCCTTTGAGTAGGTTGTCTTCCCGCAGGTTGCAATTTTAACCTTCTCTTTTGAGCAGGCGAGTGGGACACCCACTGGAAAGCCGTTGTGGTCCTTCTTTAAATGTGAACATCAGGCTCCAATGATGTCATCGGGCCCGACTGCAATTTTAACTGAGACCTGGCAGCAAGCGGATCCAGGACAAGAAGAGGCTCAGAAAAGGCAAGTCGTTTAAAAAAAATTGTTTCCTTGTGGGCAAGAAGGAGCAACCTTCTAAACTCCTACCAAGTTTATGCAACCGGTCCTCATCATTTAGACCTTTAAGCTATGCTTTCATTCTGATGAATCTGCACTGTACCTTCTCCAAGGCCAATATATCTTTCCTGAGGTACGATGCAACTGAACGAATTACTCGGGATGGGGTCTGACCAAGGCTCTGTACAGTTGAAGCATCACTTCCTCACTTTTTATTCAAACCTCGTTTAAATAAAGGCCAACATTCCATTAGCCAATTTGATTATTTTTTTGTACCTGTACACTATCGTTTAGTCATCTGTGGACATGGACACCTAAATCTCTTTGCTCCTCCACAGTTCCTAGTCTCTCATCATTTAGAAAATATTGTGATTTGTCTTTCTCGGATCTAAAGTGGAAGACTCACACTTCCCCACATTGAACTCCATCTGCCATAGTTTTGCACGCTCACTTAGTCTGTCTATATCCCTTTGTAACTTCCTGCTCCCATCCATACAACATACTGTGCCTCCGAACTTAGTGTCATCTGTAAAGTTGGATATGGAGCTCTCTATTCCTTCATCCAAGTCATTGCTTTATATGGTGAAAAGCCTAGGCCCAGTACAGATCCCTGGACAACACCACTTGTCACATCCTGCCAATCAGAGAACGTTCCCTTTAACCATGCTCTGCCTCCTACCTCCCAACCAATTACCAACCTAGGTCCGAAGCTCTGGAATACCCTCCCTAAACCGCTCCGCCTCTCTACCTCTCTTTTCTCCTTTAAGACATGCCTTAAAACCTATCTCTATGACCAAGATCTGTCCTAATATCTCCTTATGTGGCTCAGTGTCAAATTTTGTTCGATAACGCTCCCGTGATGCACCTTGGGACGGTTTACTACATTAAAGGTGCTATATAAATGCAAGTTGCTGTTGTTGTTATGTCACAAGGTCACCTCCAATTCCAGTGGAAAGTCCTCGTCTGCATTGCGGCTCATTCCAACCCTTCAGGCCCCCGCACTGCGAAAACCATGTTCCTGCTGTGACCAGGAACACGCATTAAGTGGTTTTGGTTCTTTCTATGCTTTTATTATCGTAATATAGCATAGAATGCACTTTTACTTTATTCATTCATGGAACGTGGGCATCGCTGGCAAGACCAGCATTTATCGCCCATCCCCAATTGCTCTTGAGAAGGCGGTGCTGAGCCGTCTTCTCGAACCGCTGCAGTCTATGTGGTGAAGGTACTCCCACAGTGCTGTTCGGTTGGGAGTTCCAGGATTTTGACCCAGCGACGATGAATGAACGGCGATATATTTCCAAGTTAGGACTTGGAGGGAAACTTGGAGGTGGTGGTGTTCCCATGTGCCTGCTGCCCTTGTCCTTCGAGGTGGCAGAGGTCGCGGGTTTGCACAATTTAAAAACTCAAATTGTAATTTGGCTTTTGTGTGGCATGCACAGGATTCCCTAAAGAGCTTCCTCAGCACCGAGCTGAGCAAACCTCTTACTCAAAGCACCAGCAGTGTTTATGCTATACTTGCCAATCTTTGAGAAACATCGAGGGAGAAAGGGTAATTAAGGAAGGCTTACCGCTCCAAATTTCTTGCAGTTGACTGGCTAATATGCAAATATATTGAGCGCCGTTCAAATGAATTCTGGTTGATTGACTGGAGTTTATTTACAGTGCTTCAAATTTATAAATTGTTATTCATTCCTGTGCCAAGATTGTTAGAAAGGGAGGAGATGTCAAACAAATCAAATCACAAACCACTTCTTGCAAACATTTTTGTTCACCAATGCTTTGCTTTTCAGCCCGACTGACCACGGATTTAAAATAAGATTTTTTACATAATAAAAAACGAAATAATACATATTTCACAATACGTGATTAAATGTAACTTAAATAGTTGCTGTTTGTATCTTTATTAATGTTTCCACTTGAAGGCCTCATCCTCTCCCAAAAGCCTGGGCTCGACCTTGATATTTTTGCCCAGAACTTTTAACTTGTTGACTGAAGAGAAATCATGCCATCAAATTGCGTCTTTGTGTATACTCCTGTCAATTCAAACTGGCTTAACTGGAATTACTGGATAAATCAAATTGCATTTTTTTAAAAAGCCTTCTGTGCCATTTTAATGCAATTGCCTGATTCATGTCATGTACAATTGAAATTTTGTTGAAAAAAAATTGACATTGAATTATCAGGAGTAGCCAGGAGAGAAACTAGTTCCTGTCAAGCCCGTTTTTCGATGCAAAATTCATGTTGGGGGGAACCAATTCCCTGGCACAATCTAGCATGCACCCCACCGAAAGTGTACCAGCGGCCAAAAAAAACAGGCGTTAGGGCCCTTGAATATGCTAATGAAAGAAAAAAAGAAAGACTTGCATTTATACAGCACCTTTCACGGCCACCGGACGTCTCAAAGCGCTTTACAGCCAATGAAGCACTTTTTGAAGTGCAGTCACTGTTGAAATGTGGCAGCCAATTTGCGCACAGAAAACTCCCACAAACAGCAATGTGATGTTGGTTGAGGGATAAATATTGGCCAGGACTCCGTGGATAACTCCCCTGCTCTTCTTCGAAATAGTGCCATGGGATCTTTTACGTCCACCTGAGAGAGTAGACAGGGCCTCTGTTTAACGTCTCATCCGAAAGACGGCACCTCGGACAGTACAGCACTCCCTCAGCACTGCACTGGAGTGTCAGCCTAGCTTTATGTGCTCAAGTCCCTGGAGTGGGACTTGAACCCACAACCTTCTGACTCAAAGGCGAGTGTGCTACCAACTGAGCCATTGGCTGACGCAGTGAGTGGCCTAATGTCTGTTTTAGTACCTCGCCGAGCGGCTGCAGAACATTCTGCGAGGGTGAACAGCGAGAGTCGTGGTCCATATCGGTACCAATGACATAGGTAGAAAGTTTAAAGTTTTTGGTTTTCCATACAGACTGCAGCCTCTGCCACATTAGACCCCCTGTGACCCCACCTCATTGTCTTTGTTGTATTTTGCTATCGTCTTTGATGTAATGTCTTCCTGGTTGGATTTGATTGCCGTGATTGTCTCTCTGCCGAGGTGTGATAAAGGGCAGTCAGAAAGATTAACTCTAGTCGTCTGGCATTGTTCTCTGCACAGGCATTGATCTCTGTCTATATATGCTGTGCACATTTGTATTTCTTCACTTCACCTGACGAAGGAGCAGTCGCTCCGAAAGCTTGTGATTTCAAATAAAACTGTTGGACTATAACCTGGTGTTGTGCGACTTCTCACATAGGTAGAAAGAGGGATGAGGTCCTGCAGGCAGATTTCAGGAAGATAGGAAAGAGATTAAAAAGCAGGACCTCAAAGGTAGTAATCTCTGGATTACTCCCGGTGCCAGGCGCGAGTGAGTATAGAAATAGGAGGATAGAGCAGATGAATGCATGGCTGGAGAGATGGTGCAGGAGGGAGGGCTTCAGATTCCTGGGACATTGGGGCTGGTTCTGGGGGAGGTGGGACCTGTACAGGCCGGATGGGTTGCACCTCAACAGAGCTGGTACCAATATCCTCGCGGGCAAGTTTGCTGGTGCTGTTGGGGAGGGTTTAAACGAAGGGGGATGGGCACCAGGATGTAGCATTAGAAAGGAGAAACAAAGGGCACAAAGATTGGGAGAGACAGATAGCACTAAAGTAAGAAATAGTAAGTTATTAGGTGGGGTCAGACTAAGAGAGAACACAGGAGGGTCTAAGATAGGTTTACAGTGCGTGTGTGTAAATGCATGAAGCATAGTAAACAAGGTTGGTGAGCTGCAGGTGCAAATAGCCACATGGGAATATGATGTCACGGCAATAATGACGACCTGGCTCAAAAAAGGGCAGGATTGGGTATTAAATATTTCTGGATATAAGGTGTTCAGGAAAGATAGGGAAGGAAAGATAGCAGATGGTGTGGTAGTATTGGTTAAGGAGAATGTTACAGTGCTGGAGAGAGAGGATGTCCTGGAGGGGTCAAGGACAGAATCTATATGGCTAGAGTTAAGAAATAATAGAGGTGCCATTACACTACTAGGTGTATTCCATAGGCCACCAACTAGTGGGAAAAATATGGAGGAGCAAATTTGCAGAGAAATTACAGAGAGAAACAAGAACTATAGAGCAGTGATAATGGGGGACTTCAACTATCCTAATATAGACTGGGATAGTAATAGTGTAAAAGGCAGAGAGGGGGAAGAATTTCTGAAGTGTGTTCAGGAGAACTTTCTTGATCAGTATGTTTCCAGCCCAACGAGGAAGGAGGCATTGCTGGATCTGGTTCTGGGGAATGAGGTAGGTCAAGTGGAGCAAGTGTCAGTAAGTGAACATTTAGGGAACAGTGATCATAGTATCATAAGGTTTAGATTAGCTATGGAAAAGGACAGGGAGCAATCTAGAGTAAAAATACTTAATTGGAAGAAGGCCAATTTCAGTGGGATGAGAACGGATCTGGCACGGGTAAATTAGAATCAAAGATTGGCAGGCAAAACTGTAATCGAACAATGGGCTGCCTTTAAAGAGGAAATAGTTTGGGTACATTCCCACTAGGGGGAAAGGTAGGGCAATTAAAGTCAGAGCTCCCTGAATGATGAAAGAGATAGAGAGTAAGATGAAGCAGAAAAAGAGCACGTATGACAGATGTCAGATTGAGAATACATCTGAGAATCAGGCTAAATATGGAAAGTTCAGAGGAGAAGTGAAAAAGAAAATAAGAGGGGCAAAGAGAGGGTATGCGAATAGATTGGCAGCTAACATAAAAACGTAATTCCAAAGTCTTCTATAGGCATATAAATAGTAAACGGGTAGTAAGAGGAGGGGTGGGGCCGATTAGGGACCAAAAAGGAGATCTACGCATGGTGGCAGAGGATATGGCTGAGGTGCTAAATGAGTACTTTGCATCTGTCTTCACCAAGGAAGAAGATGCTGCCATAGACATAGTGAAGAAGGAGGTAGAGGAGATACTGGATGGGATAAACATTGATAAAGAGGAGGTACTAGAAAGGCTGGCTGTACTTAAAGTAGATAAGTCACCAGGACCAGATGGGATACATCCTTGGATGCTGAGGGAAGTGAAGGAAGAAATCGCGGAGGTACTGGCCATAATCTTCCAATCCTCCTTAGAAACGGGGTGACGTAAGAAAACTACTAGGCACTTGGTCTAAGCGTTAAACAAAGCTTTAATCAACTGTTTTACAACAAGGAGGTCTAGTTGTGTCCTTCACTAGTTCCTGTTAAGAATGTCCTGTGCAAGCTGGGCCCGTGCATTTATACTCTTCCTGGACAGCGCCACCCGCAGGCCACTCAGTATTCTTTCATAAGTCTTTCTTTCATGAATGACAGATTCATGTCAAGGGGGTGGTGCCAGAGGACTGGAGAATTGCAAATGTTACACCCTTGTTCAAAAAAGGGTGTAAAGATAAACCCAGCAACTACAGGCCAGTCAGTTTAACCTCAGTAGTGGGGAAGCTTTTAGAAACAATAATCAGCAACAAAATTAACAGTCACTTGGACAAGTGTGGAATAATTAAGGAAAGCCAGCACAGATCTGTTAAAGGCAAATCGTGTTTAACCAACTTGATTGAGGTTTTGATGAAATAACAGAGAGAGTTGATGAGGGCAATGCAGTTGACGTGATGTACATTGATTTCCAAAAGGTGCTCGACAAAGTGACACATAATAGGCTTGCCAGCAAAGTTGAAGCCCATGGAATAAAAGGGACAGTGGCAGCATTGATACAAAATTGACTAAGTGACAGGAAACAGAAAGTAGTGGTGGACGGTTGTTTTTCGGACTGGAGGAAGGTATACAGTGGTGTTCCCCAGGGGTCGGTACTAGGACCACTGCTTTTCTTGATATATATTAATGACTTGGATGTGGGTGTACATGGTACAATTAAAAAATTTGCAGATGACACAACATTTGGAAGTATAGTGAACAGTGAGGAGGATAGTGATAGACTTCAAGAGGACATAGACAGGTTGGTGGAATGGGTGGGCACGTGGCAGATGAAATCTAAACGCAGAAAAGTGCGAAGTGATACATTTTGGTAGAAAGAATGAGGAGAGGAAATATAAACAAAAGGGTACAATCCTAAAGGGGGTGCATGAACAGAGAGACCTAGGGGTGTATGTGCACAAATCATTGAAGGTAACAGGGCAGAGAAAGCAGTTAAAAAAGCTCATGGGATCCTGGGCTTCATGAATAGAGGTATAGAGGACAAAAACGTGGAAATTATGATGAACCTGTATAAAACACTGGTTCAGCCTCAACTGGAGTATTGTGTCCAATTCTGGGCACCGGACTTTAGGAAGGATATGAAGGCCTTAGTGAAAAGATTTAAGAGAATGATTCCAGGGATGAGGGACTTCAGTTGCATGGATAGTCTGGAGATGCTGGGGTTGTTCTCCTTCAAGCAGAGAAGATTAAGAGGAGATTTGATAGAGGTGTTCAAAATCATGAGGTGTCTGGACAGAGTAGATAGAGAGAAACTGTTCTCATTGGCGGAAGGGTCGAGAACCAGAGGACACAGATTTAAGGTGATTGGCAGAAGAACCAAAGGCGACATGAGGAGAAGCTTTTTTACTCAGCGAGTGGTTAGGATCTGGAATGCACTGCCTGAAAGGGTGGTGGAGACAGACTCAATCACGGCTTTCGAAAGGGAGTTGGATAAGTACCTGAAGGAAAAAAATTTGCAGGGCTACGGGGAAAGGGCAGGGGAGTGGGAATAGCTGAAGTGCTCTTGCAGAGAGCCGGCACGGGCTCGACGGGCCGAATGGCCTTCTTCCGTGCTGTAACCATTCTATGATTCTACGCAGCTAAATTTGTCAGAAATTGGGCAGCGCATGCTTTTCCAGGTGTATGGCGGCCGAACACACGGTTCTAAAATGAACCGCTTTCTCTTTTATTTTTGCTTAGCTTAATGTGGTGTCAGGAGGACCAGGAATGCTCATCCTGGCTTCATGGCAGTACCGCGGGCCATTGGCCCCTCTCCTGTTCACCTTCCCCAGGACTTGCATGTGGGCCTAGCTCGGTGTCCGAGCCTGTTGATTTTGAGAAGGCCCCGACTGTGTTGTGATGCCTGATTGGCAACTGCCGCTCACCGGTATTATGCAGATGATGTCCAAGGCATCCAGCTTCATGCAAGTTCCTGGTACACCACCCACATTGCGCTGGTTTGCGGTGTGAGACCAATTTCACGGCCTGTCTTTCAGTTTGTGCTTTTGAACTTAGAAAGTGAGTCAAGCTGAGGGAGACAGACAGACACACTAATTGAACAACAGTCCTCTCCATTGATAACGCTTACAATTCCAAAACAAATCATTGTTTCCACTGGAATTGTCGATATAGCTGCAGTACTTAAGGAAACACTAACTGTTTTTCCATTTCTGGACATTGAAAAACATGTAAACCAAGAAATTGGAGACTTTTACTCAAATTAAATAAGATTTTCTGAGGTAAATTTCTTTTTTTTTAGAAAAACTAACAGCAAGAGTTTCTAGAGGGCTAGAAATTCATTATAGCCAAGGAGTGGGCAGTGTTTAGACTAAAAATGATTAAGCAGCGCCAGTTGAAAATGATCTAGACTGCACGCAAAATTCGTCCTCACTCCTCATTAAAATGATTGCAGTCATGATTCTCATCTAAAAATTCTAATAACTAATGACCCTTGTGCCTGCCATAGTTGAATAGCTGTCATTGTGTGCAAGGTGTGAGATGTGGGTGTGAGTGTTGCTAGGTAGAGTTTGTTGGTGGGTGGGTGCTGGGGGTGTGGTGTATGGAGCAGTGTGTGAAGCTTGTGGTACAGATGGTGGTATGTAGCCTTCACTCACCCCTGACCACCCATAATTTTCCAAAACTCCCTGGACTCAGCAAAGATCCCGGCAGACTGGAAAACTGCTAATGTAACACCCTTACTTAAAAAGGGCAGTAGACAGAAGGCTGGAAACTATAGACCGGTTAGCCTAACATCTGTGGTAGGTAAAATTCTGGAGTCCATTATTAAGGAGGCAGTAACAGGACATTTAGATAATCATAATTTAATAGGACAAAGTCAGCATGGTTTTATGAAGGGGAAGTCATGTTTGACAAATTTGCTGGAGTTCTTTGAGGAAGTAACACACAGGGTGGATAAAGGGGAACCAGTGGATGTGGTGTATTTAGACTTCCAAAAGGCATTTGACAAGGTGCCACACAAAAGATTATTGCTTAAGATAAAAAATCACGGGATTGGGGGTAATATTCTGGCATGGATAGAGGATTGGCTATCTAACAGAAGGCAGAGAGTTGGGATAAATGGTTCATTCTCAGACTGGCAATCAGTAACTATTGGTGTTCCGCAGGGGTCAGTGCTGGGTCCCCAACTCTTTACAATCTATATTAACGATTTGGAGGAGGGGACCGAGTGTAACATATCAAAGTTTGCAGATGATACTAAGATGGGAGGGAAAGTAGTGACTGAGGAGGACATAAAAAATCTGCAAGGGGACATAGACAGGCTAAGTAAGTGGGCAGAGATTTGGCAGATGGAATACAATACTGGAAAGTGTGAAGTTATGCACTTTGGCAGGAAAAATAGTAGAGCAAGTTATTATCTAAATGGCAAGAAACTGGAAAGTACTGAAGTACAAAGGGATCTGGGGGCCCTGGTGCACGAAACTCAAAAGGTTAGTATGCAGGTGCAGCAAGTGATTAATAAGGCCAATGGAATGTTGGCTTTCATTGCTAAGGGGATAGAATATAAAAATAGGGAGGTATTGCTTCAGTTGTACAAGGTATTGGTGAGACCGCACCTGGAATACTGCATACAGTTTTGGTGTCCATACTTAAGAAAAGACATACTTGCTCTCGAGTCAGTACAAAGAAGGTTCACTCGGTTAATCCCGGGGATGAGGGGATGGACATATGAGGAGAGGTTGGGTAGATTGGGACTCTACTCATTGGAGTTCAGAAGAATGAGAGGCGATCTTATTGAAACATATAAGATTGTGAAGGGGTTGGATCGGGTGGATGCGGGGAGGACGTTCCCGATGATGGATGAAACTAGAACTAGGGGGCATAGTCTTAGAATAAGGAGCTGCTCTTTCAAAACTGAGATGAGAAGGAACTATTTCACTCAGAGGGTGGTAGGTCCATGGAATATGCTGCCCCAAAAAGCTGTAGAAGCTACATCATTACATAAATTTAAAACAGAAATAGACAGTTTCCTAGAAGTAAAGGGAATTAAGGGTTACGGGGAGCGGGCAGGAATTTGGACATGAGTCTAGGTTCGGATCGGTCATGGCCCTGTGGGTAGCGTAGCGGTCCCAGGGGCCGTGTAGCCTGATCCTGCTCCTATTTCGTGTGTCCAATTCTATTAGGTTCAGGAGATGGTTCTGTGATAGTAGATTGGCGGTTAGGATCAGATCAGCCATGATCTTATTGAATGGCGGAGCAGGCTCGAGGGGCCAATTGGCCGACTCCTGCTCCTATTTCTTATGTTCTTATGTAATTCAAGTGATATGTTTATAGATAAATTTATGAATGATGTTTGGAGTATTTTGCAGTCTCCCTCATTTCACCTTTGCACCCAGGAGGATGCTGTGATATGGCGTGAGATAGGGATGGTAGGATGGGGATGTGGTGAGCAACGGGGATCTACGGTTTCATTCATTTGAATCGCAGTCTGATGAGCCAGTCACGGACAGCCCGTCCGGAAGGCCGATTGTCTCGCTGCCTCTTCCCTCCCTCCTGTTCCTCCTCCTGAGGTGGTCCCGCAATCCCTGCTGTCAAGGGCTGTGCCCTCACGATGACCAAGTTGTGGAGCATGCAGCAGACCACCATGAAATGGGACAACCACTCTGGTGAGGTACTGGAGGGCTCCTCCCGAGCAGTCAAGGCAGCGGAACTGTTGCTTCAATAAGCCGATGGTCTGCTCGATGATGTTCCTGGTGGCAGCATGGCTCTCATTATATGAGTGCTGAGCACGAGTGTTGGGGTTGCGAAGGGGAGTCAGGAGCCAGGTGGAGAGTGGATAGCCCTTGTCTCCGAGCAGCCACCCTCGAGCTTGATGTGGTGGCTGGAAGAGTGCTGGCACACTACTGGTGTAGGATGAAGACATCGTGGCTGCTGCCAGGATAGCGGGCATTGACAGTGAGGATTCACTGTGCGTGGTCGCACACCAACTGTGTGAGTGATTTTTAGCAAGTGTTGTACTTTGAAGCCTTTCAAAAATAATGAGGGAGTTTTGTACTTGCCAGAACACTCCCTGATACCAAAGAACCTTGAAATGACTAAGGAAAACTCTTCCAGTAGCAGGAAGTAGCGCACAGCCACTCAAACTGCAAAACCCTGACAGGTGCGAGTGATTGGTGAGGATCCCTTTAAAACGTCACTGGAGTCGGCTTTCAGCTGCTGCACGCCACCTGAAGCTGTCGTTGCTTTCTCCAGCTGGTAAGTACCTTGGCTAAAACAAAGTTGGGAGATCGGGCATCCAGTGAGCGTTGCACACTCACTGACGTCACGATCGCCATCATACGAGCTCCCTGGTGATCGAGGTTACCGGCAGTGCTACCGGCACCACCGATATGACGTGCGGTGCTGGAACTAGCATCAGCTGTCGTTACAGCTGTCAACAGCATGTTAGCGCTAACGCCACACTAATTTCTCCCCCTCTGTTTTCAATCATAGCCCCCTCACAGTGGAATTGAAAAACCAAGAAACATTTCAGATAATTGAATTGTTTTTGTATTACAAACCCAACAACAATGTAAACAATTTTGTTATCATTAGGGTCTTGTCCAAAAACAATATTTTAGGACTATTATCGGAGAAATGTTTACAATTGAAAGCAAGACTGGCTTTTCATAGATAATGTTGTTTGTAAAACCCACCCTGATACATCCAAGAGATACAGAAATTGTTGACAAAATTTTACTGGTTGAACAAAAGAACATAATTAAGAGCAGGATTAGGCCATATGGCCCCTTGAACCTGCTCCGCCATTCAATAAGATCATGGCTGATCTTTGACGTCAGCTCCACTTTCCCGCCCGATCCCCATATCCCTTGATTCCCCTAGAGTCCAAAAAGCTATCTGTCTCAGCCTTGAATATACTCAATGATTCAGCATCCACAGCCCTTTTGGGGTAGAGAATTCCAAAGATTCCCAACCATCTGACTGAAGAAAATCCTCCTCATCTCAGTCTAAGGCCGACCCCTTATCCTGAGACTATGCTCCCTAGTTCTAGACTCTCCAGCCAGGGGAAACAACCTCTCAGCATTTACTCTGTCAATCCCTCTCAGAATCTTATATATTTCAATGAGATCACCTCTCATTCTTCTAAACTCCAGAGAGTATTTGCCCAGTCTACTCAATCTCTCCTCATAGGACAACCCTCTCATCCCAGGGATCAATCGAGTAAACCTTCCTTACACCGCCTCCAAGGCAGCTATGTCCTTCCTCAGATAAGGAGACCAAAACTGTGCACAATACTCCAGGCATGGACTCACCAAAGCCCTGTATAATTGTAGTAAGACTTCCTTACTCTTGCACTAAAGGCCAACATGCCATTTGCCTTCCTAATTGCTTGCTGCACCTGCATGCTAACTTTCTGTGTTTCCTGTGCGAGAACACCTAAATCTCTCTCGCCATCTATTCTTCCAACCAAAGTGAATAACCTCACATTTCCCCACATTATACTCCATCTGCCACCTTATTGCCCACTCACTTAACCTGTTTATATCCCTTTGCAGGCTCTTTCTGTCCTCCTCACAACTAACTTTTCCACCTAGCTTTGTCTCGTCAGCAAACTTGGATACATTGCACTCGGTCCCTTCATCTAGGTCATTAATATAGATTGTAAGTCGCTGAGGCCCAAGCACTGATCCTTGCCGCACCCTACTCGTTACAATCTGCCAACTGGAAAATGACCTGTTTATCCCTACTCCCTGTTTGCTGTCCATTAACCAATCCTCTATCCATGCTAACATATTACCCCCAACCCCGTGAGCCCTTATCTTGCTTAGCAACCATTTATGTGGCACCTTATCGAATGCCTTTTGGAAATCCAAATAGACTACATCCACTGGTTCCCTTTATCTAATCTGCTAGTTACATCCTCAAAAAACTTTAATAAATTTGTTAAACATGATTTTCCTTTCATAAAACCATGTTGACTCTGCCTAATCATATTATGATTTTCTAAGTGCCCTGTTACCACATCCTTAACAATGGATTCCAGCCCAGCAGAGAGAGGGGAGGAGAGGAGTCTGAAGGGATCGTGGGCCGGGAGCAGCAAGGGGTGGGGGGCAGGGGAGTCTGAAGGGATCGTGGACCGGGAGCAGTAAGGGGTGGGGGGGGAGGGGAGTCTGAAGGGATCGTGGGCCGGGAGCAGCAAGGGGTGGGGGGGAGGGGAGTCTGAAGGGATCGTGGGCCAGGAGCAGCAAGGGGTGGGGGGGGAGGGGAGTCTGAAGGGATCGTGGGCCGGGAGCAGCAAGGGGTGGGGGGGAGGGGAGTCTGAAGGGATCGTGGGCCGGGAGCAGTAAGGGGTGGGGGGGAGGGGAGTCTGAAGGGATCGTGGGCCGGGAGCAGCACAGGCGAGGTGGGGAGGGGAGTCTGAAGGGATCGTGGGCCGGGAGCAGTAAGGGGTGGGGGGGAGGGGAGTCTGAAGGGATCGTGGGCCGGGAGCAGCAAGGGGTGGGGGGGGAGGGGAGTCTGAAGGGATTGTGGGCCAGGAGCAGTAAGGGGTGGGGGGGGGAGGGGAGTCTGAAGGGATTGTGGGCCGGGAGCAGCCAGGGGTTGGGGGGAGGGGAGTCTGAAGGGATCGTGGGCTGGGAGCAGCACAGGTGAGGTGGGGAGGGTGCCAGAGGAGCAGGGGCAGGGTGTCAGCGACAATCGATGGCCGGAGGAGCATGGGGGAGGAGCCAGAGGAGCATGGGGAGAAGTGGGAGACCTGAGGGGAGGGGGGGGTGGAGGAGAAGCCTTGTGGGGGGGGATCGGAGGCCGTGTGGGGGAACGGAGGCCTCCTAGCGGGGTGTGGGAGGGTGGTTTCCGATCGCAGGGGGTGGGTTAGGTAGGGGCACTGGATCCAGGAGGTAAGTGCAAAGGCGCTTACCTCCTGGATCCAGCAGTCCTCACCTTGCATTAGACGGCGGGTTTCACGAGGCCTGCAAAACCCGACCAGCTAAAGTTAAATTCAAAATGGAGGTTAAAGCAGAGGCTTCCAGTCTCATTATAATATTTAAATAGACTACCCGCCTCCTGGCAGCGGATTGGCTGCCCGCATCCCGTACCACCTCCTTTAAAACTGGAAATGGGCTGATTGGAGGCGGGTTCAGGTCGGGATTCAGATGTTTAACACTTTAACTTCCCACACGCCCCCAACCCACCCGTTTTTTTTAAGTTAAAATTCTCCCCATTGTGTCTATAATATAAAAATGCCGAAAATGTTGATATATAATACTGTACTCAGATAAAATAAAAATTAAATTGCAAATATACTTACAGTAAGACATGCTTATTGTAGGTTCTGAATTCAGAAATTTTAAGTTCCATACCTTGTCAAATTTTTAGGCAACCACTCCTACTCTCTCATTGCTGCTAAAAGTAGTGATGTAAATTCTGACTTGACCATTTATACGTCTTTCCATTTGTGAATATTAACTTGTTATTTCAGTAACTTAAAATGTTTTTGTTCTTTCACTGGATCACTTTCAAAAATGGGCACTGTCTGTAAGCCCGATATTTATACATATACCATCACCTTAGTAACTTAATAAGTGGCAGGTGGAAAAAGACTTGCACCTGGAAGCCGTAGGGTACCTGTAACCATTTTGTTCTTGAACATTTGATTGTGATTACTAGAAATTTAATAATTAGTCATCCTAGTAAATACTGTCTATTAAATAGTTAAAATTTTAGGCTGCATTGATATTAAAATATGGTATTGTTGAGGCTGCCGCGAAACACGAATTAAGACTGAATCCATGTGTGGAAAAACAGAGGCTTTTTAATACAACTGCATGGTCCAAAATGGCTGAACAGACTGCTCCCAGAATTCTCTGGAAAATCCTGAGGCCCCGCCCACTCCTTTTCTCCTGCCTTAAAGGCAAGGTGCCTTAAAGGCAAGGTGCTCGATATATTGTCCACGGACCGAAAAGTGGATCATGCCCGTTTAGGTGGCGATCCGCCACACAGCTCCCCCCAGAATCCGCTTAGGAGGTGTGGACGAGACGGTGCGGCGGTCTGATGGGCCGGCCGGAGTGGCTCTTGTAGGATGCCGGTGGACGTGGAACGGCCGGGCGTGGAGCCGCCGGGTGAACCGGCTTGAGGGCAGGTCGGCCGCGTGGTGGTGGACGAGCTACAGGGACCTGCTCACCGGACTCCAAGTGTGCTGGCTTGAGTCGGTCAACCGACACTTTTTCGGTCCTGTCGCCCACTTGCAGGGTGAAAAATTTGTCGCCAGCCTGTAGCACCTTGTAGGGCCCGTCGTACGGGGGTTGAAGGGGTCCGCGGTGGGCGTCGTGCCGGACGAAAACGAACCGTGCCTGGTGCAGGCTTAGTGGGACGTGTGAGGTGGATTCGCCGTGTCGGGCAATGGGCACCGGGGCGAACTGCAGCGCCGGTGAGGCGAAGTCGTGGCGTTGCTGGTCGGCTGACCAGGGTGTTGTGGCAGTGGGCAGGAACTCGCCGGGTACGCGCAGCGGCTGACCGTACACGAGCTCTGCTGCTGATGCGTGGAGGTCTTCTTTAACCGCGGTGCGCAGGCCGAGGAGGACCCACGGAAGTCGGTCGGTCCAGGCGCCGTCCTGGAGGCTGGCTCGAAGAGATGCTTTCAAGGATCTGTGGAACCGCTCACACAGTCCGTTGGCTTGGGGGTGGTACGCTGTGGTGCGGTGAATGGTCACCCCGAGATTGCGTGCGACGGCGGTCCAGGGTTCAGAGGTAAATTGCGAACCTCTGTCCGACGTCATGTCGGAGGGGACGCCGAACCGTGCGACCCAGGTGCTGACGAAGGCTCTGGCGATGTTGGCGGTGGTGGTAGAGGTCAGTGGAATTGCCTCGGACCAGCGCGTGGTGCGGTCAACGATCATCAGCAAGTGCATGTGGCCTTGCGACGGCGGCAGGGGCCCGACGATGTCCACGTGGATGTGGTCGAATCTCCGCGAGGGGACGGTAAACTCCTCGAGGGGTGCTTTCGTGTGTTGCTGTACCTTGGCCCGTTGGCAGGCTAGGCAGGAGTTGGCCCAAGTACGCACATCCTTGCGAAGGCCGCGCCAGACAAAGCGGTTGGCTACCAATTTGATGGATGCGCGGGCGCCGGGGTGGGAGAGGTTGTGGAGAATGTCGAATACCCGGTTGGCGCCAGGACGCTGGGACACTGGGACACTGGGACGACGGGTCGAGGTTGACAGAGGGATATGTCGCACTTGACCGTGACTGCGGTCGGGCCACAGGCGACGTCGGCCAGGCGTAGCCCTGGTAGGTTGGTAGGTGCGGAGAGCAGATCAGGGTCGGTGATCTGGTCTGCTGCGAGTTGAGCGTAGTCGACTGCCAGGTGTGCGGCGTGGATAGCGGGGCGGGAGAGGCAGTCGGCTACCACATTGTCTCGGCCGGAGACGTGTTGGATGTCCGTGGTGAACTCGGACACTGCCGCGAGCTGGCGCTGCTGCCTGGCGGACCAGGGGTCGGTTGTCTTTGCCATTGCGAATGTCAGGGGCTTGTGGTCGACAAACGCAGTGAAGGGGTGGCCCTCAAGCAAAATCCGAAAATGGCGGACTGCCAGGAACAGCGCAAGGAGCTCGCGGTCGAAGGTGCTGTACTTGACCTCCGGGGGGCGTAGTTGGCGGTTGAAGAAGGCAAGTGGTTGCCAGGCACCGTCGACCCACTGCTCATACACGGCGCCGACCGCGTGGTCGGAGGCGTCCGTGGTGAGCGCTACCCTGGCATTGGGCCGTGGGTGCGCGAGCAGGGTGGCGTTGGCGAGCGCGGTCTTGGTGGAGTCGAAGGTGGCGGACGCGTCTGCCGTCCATTCGACCGCCATCTTGCCGCTCCTGCCCCGGAGGGCTTCATACAGGGGCCTCATGAGGGACGCCGCTTTGGGGATGAAGCGGTTATAGAAATTCACCATCCCGAGGAACTCCTGGAGGCCTTTGATGGTGGTGGGGCGGGGAAATTGTTGGATGGCCTGCACCTTGGTGGGCAGGGGAATGGCCCCAGCATGGGTGATGTGGTGGCCGAGGAAGTCGATCTTGTCCAGGCCGAACTGGCGTTTGGCTGGGCTGAGGATGAGCCCGTGGTCGCTGAGGCGCCCGAACAGGATGCGAAGGTGTTCGAGGTGTTCCTGCTTGGAGGAACTGGCTACCAGGATGTCGTCCAGGTAGACGAACAGGAACTTCAGGTCCCGAAGGACCGAGTCCATGAGCCGTTGGAATGCCTGGGCCGTGTTTTTGAGGCCGAAGGGCATCCGCAGGAACTCGAACAGGCCGAAGGGGGTGATTACGGCCGTCTTGGGGACGTCCGCGGGGTGGACGGGGACTTGGTGGTAGCCGCGCACCAGGTCGACCTTGGAAAAGACTGAGCGGCCGGCCAGTCTAGCCGAGAAGTCCTGAATGTGCGGCACGGGGTACCGATCAGGGGTGGTGGCGTCGTTGAGGCGGCGGTAATCCCCGCAGGGGCGCCAACCTCCGCCTGGTTTGGGGGCGATGTGGAGTGGGGAGGCCCAGGGACTGTTGGAGCGGCGGATGATGCCGAGCTGTTCCATGGTGGCAAACTCGGTCCGCGCGATCTCCAGTTTGGCCGGGTCCAGCCTGCGGGCGTGGGCGTACACTGGGGGGCCTGTGGTGGGGATGAAGTGTTCCACCCCGTGTTTGGCGGCCTCCGCGGAGAAGGTTGGATTGGTAAGGGCCGGGAATTCGGCCAGGAGTGCCGAGTAGTCATCCGTGGCCCGGGCGTGGCACTGTGACGCCATGTCGGCGGGTTGACGGGGGGCCATGGCACCCAGGATGGGGGACATGATGTTCCTGTCCACGAGGCGGTGACGAGGGATGTCTACCAGTAGGCCGTGGGCACACAGGAAATCTGCGCCGATGAGAGGGGAGAGCACCTTGGCAGTGATGAACTCCCATCGGTAGCGGCAACCAGCGAGGTCGAGGGTGACTGTCCAGGTGCCGTACGTCCGGATTTCCGAGCCGTTAGCAGCAGCCAGCGCCGGTCCTCGTTCGCCCTTTTGGATGTCGAGGGAGGAGGCCGGGATGATGCTGTGCTGAGCTCCAGTGTCGCACAGGAACCGGCGGCCGGTTTTGTCATCCGTGCCGTACAGCAGGGAGCCCGCGTGGCCCACGGCCATCGCGGGGGCTGGTACGGGGGCGGACTTGAAAGAACAGGGAGGTGTGCACCGTTGTGCCCTGGCGCCGAACCGTGCGTGGTAGTAACAGTGGCCCGGGTTAGTGGGGCGCGAAGGCCCCGTGGGCCTAGTGGCTGGTCCTTGTGGCCGCGTGGTGTCCGGTGAGGGGCGCGCCCAGGCATTGGCTGCCAGGTCTGGAGTGACATCGCGGCTGGAGTGAGCGGACAGCAGGTTGTCGGCCTCATCGGCCAGGGCTTCCAGGTTTGTGAGGCCGGACGCCACGATCGCTGGGCGGATGCTGAGAGGGAGCTGGCGGATGAACAGCGTGCGGAAGAGGGATCCGGGTGGGCTCTCGTCGGTGAGGGAGAGCATGTGGGAGAGGAGGTCTGACGGTGAGGCATCACCGAGGCCTGGAAGGTCGAGGAGGTGGCAGTTTCGCTGATATGCCGAGGCCGTAAATTTTTTAAGGAGCGCTGCCTTGAGATGTGCATACTTGCCTTCCTCTGGTGGGTTCTGCAGCGCTGTCCAAACCTTCGAAACTGTGGCGCTACCGAGTGATGTGACGAGGTAATCGTACTGCGTCCCATCTGTGGTGATGTTTCGCAGCCGGAACCGGGATTCAGCTTGGAGAAACCAGGCTTCGGGCTGGTTTTCCCAAAACTCTGGCAGTTTCACGGAAACTGCGTTCGTGTCCGCCATTGCAGTGCTCGGAATACATTCTGAGCGTCGGGGTCACCAATGTTGAGGCTGCCGCGAAACACGAATTAAGACTGAATCCATGTGTGGAAAAACAGAGGCTTTTTAATACAACTGCATGGTCCAAAATGGCTGAACAGACTGCTCCCAGAATTCTCTGGAAAAACCCTGAGGCCCCGCCCATTCCTTTTCTCCTGCCTTAAAGGCAAGGTGCCTTAAAGGCAAGGTGCTCGATATATTGTCCACGGACGGAAAAGTGGATAATGCCCGTTTAGGTGGCGATCCGCCACAGTATCCTTAATTGAGTGAAATGAGTTAGTCTGTAATTGGGCACTGGTACAGTACTTTAGGGCTGGAAGAAGAACTGACTGCACATAAGTGTTGACTTACAAAATAGATTATCAAGTAATACGGAGGTGACATAATGGTCCGTATTTTCCGATTGGAGGCTTTCTGCGTGCAGAGGCCTCCGATCTGGAAATATCTACGGACTTACCTGAGGGCACCCGAGGTCCGGACACTTCCGCTCCTGGGCCTCTCCAACTGGAAATGCGCAGGGCCCACGTATCCCAGAGGCGCATGCGGTTCACAGGCGTCCCTGGGATCACGTGGGCCATGGGGAGCCAATAGGAGAAGGGAATCGCCCTTCATACACTTGACAGGTAGACCTGTCAAATATATGAATGGAGATCACCCCAAAAACACTGTAAAACATTAAATAATTTTTTTTTTGAAAATCACTTTTTAAAAATGAGTTCAAATTACAATAACTTAAATATTTTAAACAAAAATTTTATTTTTTGAAAAAAAAATTAAAGTTTTTTACGGGGCTAAAAATAAACTTACCTTTTTTAAAAGTATTTTTAAATGATAAATGAGTGAAAAAAAAATATTTTTTTACTTTTTTTCTCTAATGCTGGTTTTACCAGTCGTAAGATTTCTAAGGGTTTTCTGCAGGCGGACGGTGTCCAGAAAGCGGAACTATCCACCCGCAGAGGCCCTTCTCCAGGGCAGGTGTCCGATCTGTCAAGAGCATTCTTGTCAGATCGGAAATGCCGGTTTTCAGCGCATGCGCTGTGCATGCCTGAAACCGGCATTTCCGATGTCCCTACGGGTGGGTACACAGCGCGTAATCACACGTAGGGATCGGAATATACGGCCCAATGTATATACATTCACATGGACAGTGTGATCAAAAAGATTGTGAGAACAGTGCACATTTGAATAGAGACATTGATTTTAACCCTTTGAATTGGAACAATACAGTACAGTGAAAGTTACTTCGCCATTTCGCACATTACGGGCTGGATTTTACAAACCGAGGCGGGTCCGAGGCGGGCGACGTCCTTGGCGAGTTCTGACTCCGCAGCTGTGTCGATCCGGGCCTCCGACATGATTTTACGATGACTGGGCTTATTAAGTCCACCCTGTGAGGTTCCCGGCCAATTAAAAGGAAGCGGCTCTGATGACGTGTCACTGGCCGGTTTCCTTAAAGGGGCCATGTCCACATTCATTTTGACATTTGTGCTGTCAGTGTTCTGCAGCATTGAGGTGCTGCAAACACTGACAATCACTGCACAAAGGTGCACGCTTGCACCCAGGCTCTCCCATGATTCCCTGCATATGCTTAAGGAGGGAGTCACAGCACGCAGGGAGGTTCTCTTCCCTTCCAATGGGCAGAAGAGACCTCCACAGGAGACCAACGCAACCTGGTTGCACATTGCACAGGAGGGCACAAGCAGGGATGTCATCAGGAGGACCTGGCTGCAGTGGCACAAACCTTTCAATGATCTGAGCAGATCACAAAACGTTACTGCAAAGCCACACTCAGCCTCATCCTGCTGTGCCACTCATCACATCCCCATCACTCTGCCTTCCCTACCCTACTCCTGCACATCCTTACTCACACCAACTTACCTTGCGCCTCCACCCATCCCTCTCTATCTACATTATCACTTCCCCATCTCACTAGCCACCCCTCACACTCATCCTCATCCTAGTGCAATCATACCAACTAACAACACACAAGAGTAGGCAGTTGGGTGTTATCGCCAATGTTCATGTAAAGTTTCTGTTACATTGAAATCTTTATTTTCAACACTTTGCCTACTTGGACAGATCTGTGTGCACCTTTGGAAGTGGCTTAGTGAGTTGCAGTGAATGGTGAGACATAACGGTAACCCCCTCGTGGTGATGAGTGTGAAAGGAATGGCTTGGGCATTGTAGGGATGCTTTATGGTGTTGGTGTGGGGTGGTGCCAACCTGGCACATCATGTGGCAGCCAGGGTGTACAGCATCAAGTGAAGTAAATCTGGCCATGGTGAGGCCATCCCTGGCATCTTGGGCAGCAATGTGGTCGGGTGCTGATGCCCTCTGACCTGTGCAGCATCAGGGGATTGCGGAGAAGGTTGGTACTGTTGTTGGTGCTGCTGGTGTGCCCGGTGATGTTGGTGTTGGGACTGATCATGGTGGGATTCTGAGGACCAAGGTGAGATTTTTTTCAAGGGCACCGATGCTGATGGAGTAGATGGCAGCTGAAGTTGAGATGACAGAGGTGATCTGTCAATGGTGAGAGAGGTTGTTCCAAGGAGGTGAAACTGGATAGAGAGTTGGCTCCAAACACTTCAAACCTCCATAAAGCTGAAAAGTGTATTCCAAATCCTGAAGACTCCAGCTTCTAAGATTGGAAATTAAACAGCTGTGAAATGGTAGCTTTTATACCACCTTTGCAGCTGTCACCTATTCAGAGCAATGGAGAGTCATTGAGAACCCGACACACTTACCTGACGTGATCCCCGAGTGCCAGGAACCTCGTAAAAAACATGGAAAAATCATTAGGACCTGGTAAAATGCTGCTTAAATATCTTTAAGCAGCTTCTTAAGTATCTCAATTGCCTGACCTGACCTGCTGCTTAGTGCCGGGTCAGCAAACCGCAGGCAGAGCCGGCACTTGGGAAATTAACAAGGAGGCGGGTTCAGAGCAGACTTCCACCCCACTGTCAATCACTGCCATTTTGACAGCAGACCCACCTCCAAACTCGCACTCGTAAGGACTGAGAAAGAAGTGTAAATTAGAGTGGATGAATTCAATGTCAAATCAGGTACAGAAAGAGAAAAATGAGTGAATGGAAAAGTTAAAAAAAAAGTTTTAAATTTTACATTTACATTTTTTGAATCTCCAACAACAATTAAAACCTGAAGGAATGAGTCGCCACACTTGTAATAGTTAATTTTCAGTACCGAAGAAGTTATTTGGCAGTAATTTACACTTGTCACGTCGTTAAAAGGGTACTTAGACTGAAAAGGCCAAAACTTAACTTTCTGTGGATTTTACTTCCTGGTTTTGATGTCTGTGAGAATTCTTCAATGTGATTGGTTGTTCAGCCTGCTTGATGACATCAATGTTGCTGGACACTGGAGATTCGCTTGATTTGGCACCAGATTCAAACTAAGGTCGGGAGAGCTGAAATTCACACCACAGAGAACGCTAGATCTTTGTGGGCAGCTTTCTTCGAGGTCAGCGGCGAGTGCCATCACTTCACGACTGACCGCAAATTCCGAGCCAATGTTTAATTGGGTTTTCACCAAACTTGATAAGGGACAACTTTTCAACAGATTCTGGATATCTTAGAAACTAAGCATTCTGGAAACCATGTTTACATTATATACATGTTTAGAAACATAATGGGTAGAATTTTTTTTTTTAAAAGAACTTGCATTTATATAGAACCTTTCACATCCTCAGAACGTCCCAATGAATTAACTTTTTGAAGTTCAGGCACTGTTATGTAGCCAAAAGTGACAGCCAATTTCAGCATAGCAAGGCCCCACAAACATCAATGGGATAAATGATCAGATCATTTGTTTTTATGTTGGCTGAGATATAAAGTAAGAAAGGATATACTTGCCATAGAGGGAGTGCAGCGAAGGTTCACCGGACTGATTCCTGGGATGGCAGGTCTGTCGTATGAGGAGAGATTGAGTCGACAAGGCCTGTATTCACTAGAGTTTAGAAGAATGAGAAGGGATCTCATTGAAACGTATAAAATTCTGACAGGGCTAGACAGACTGGATGCAGGGAGGATGTTTCCCCTGGCTGGGGGCTCTATAACAAGGAGTCACAGTCTCAGGACACGGGGTAGGACATTTAGGACTGAGATGAGGAGAAATTTCTTCACTCAGAGGGTGGTGAACCTGTGGAATTCTCTACCATAGAAGGCTGTGGAGGCCAAGTCACTGAATATATTTAAGAAGGAGATAGATAGATTTCCAGACACAAAAGGCATCAAGGGTTGTGGGGAGAGAGAGGGAATATGGTATTGAGATAGAGGATCAGCCATGATCATATTGAATGGCGGAGCAGGCTCAAATGGCCTACTCCTGCTCCTATTTTTCTATGTTTCTATCTTCTCGATGACTGATGTCAGGCTAACTGGCCTGTAGTTTTCTGTTTTCTCTCTCCCTCCTTTCTTGAATAGCAGGGTTACATTTGTTTCCTTCCAATCCGCTGGGACCTTTCCTGAATCTAAGGAATTTTGGAAGATCACAATCAATGCATCCACTATCTCTGCAGCCACCTCTTTTGAAACCCTAGTATGTAAGCCATCAGATCCAGGGGATTTGTCTGCTTTTAGTCCCATTCATTTCTCAAGTACTTTTTCCTCTACTGATATTCATTACTTTAAGTTCCTCACTCTCATAAGCCCCTCAGTTCCTCACTATTTTTGGTATTTATTTTGTGTCTTCTACTGTGACGACAGATACAAAATATTTGTTTAAAGTCTCCGCCAGTTCCTTATTCCCCATTATAATTTCTTCTGTCTCAGCCTCTAAGGGACCAATTCTTACTTTTGCTACTCTAAATACATATTAATTAAACCCTGTGTTTATGTATTGTTCCATAGAGGTAGAGACACAGATGCCAAAATACCATATAAATAACATTGGAATTTTGCTTAAGCAGTCACCATAAATCAATGGCCTTGTTAATGCATTTGCATTGCATGGCATAACAGCCTTCTTGTTATAAAACAGTGCATCCTCTAACTCATTATGAGCAACACAATGCGTTATCCACTGGCAAGCTTTGCATCTAACGTGCATCCAACACATACAAATGTCAAACATTTTTACAGATATAAAACAAATCTTTCATAAAAAATAAAAGAGAAAGGAAGGCAGTGATTGACCTGGAGCCTGAAATTTACAAACAGTTGCACATTGGGGTCTGATTCACCTCAGTAGTGTATAATGTACGGTAGCTACAAGACGGCGGACGGACGGACGTCTCAAAGCGCTTTACAGACAATGAAATACTAAACTAAAAATTACAACTGAGTGTGCTCCAGACCTCAGAGTACCAATGAGGACTGCCTTGGGAGATCCGTTAGTATATATAGTCTAGCGTTTAGTGTTCATATGTTCTGCTGCACTTCAGGTGTCATACCGGCATATATGCAAATTTATGTGACATACATGTAGCTCATTGGTTCAAATTTCATACTCACAAAATTGCAGCAAATGATGATGCCAGTGTTCCACTATGGGATGCGATCACGTGATTTTCCTGCTTTGGGCTATTTGTGTGCACCAGAAAATCAGGGAGAAAACTGGAGTATAACCCGTTGGCCTGCAACTACACTCCTTGTGGTCAGCAACAGAATCTACTGGCTGTTACTCTTCAGAAGGAATTGAGCCCTGAAGATCAACATGGGGGGCTGAATTTTAGTACGTATTGGGACTATTTGATCTTTGGCCTGTCCCACGGAGGTTCTGGAGCAGCGCTTGTGCCAGGTTTCTTCAGGCATCCCTGTGTTGGGGTATTCAACAGGTATTGTAAGCATCAGCGCAGGCCCCAAGGATTTTTTTTTGTATCGGACATTTTGTATGATTGTTACTGCTGATTGACCAGCAGCCTGTTTGGAGAAGATGGGAGGGGCCCAGGTGTTTGTGATGGACAGGAAATTCCAGCCAGGCCTACAAACTGATTACGGGAGAATGTCTGAGCAGACAGAGTTCTCTGGGAAACAATGGGAAACCACTTAATCCAGGATTGGGTGAGAAGTACGGCCCATCATCTGCCATTAACACCAGCACCTAGATAGCCCCGAAAGGCGGGAACCGGACAAAGGAGGGCCATTGGAAACTAATGGGAAACCACTTAACCCGGGATCGGATAAGAAGTGCAGCCCATCATCTGCCATTAACACTAGCACCTAGATGGGATAGCCCCGAAAGGCGGGAAACCAGACAAAGAAGGTTAGAACTAAGTAGGAGAGGTGATTCGAACCACCAAGGCAAACCACCTACAGTATGCACTTTGCAAGGTGAGGCAGGAAGCTGGAAACACCCTTTCCCACCTCATTAAAATGGTAATACTAGGCCTGCGCTTCTTCCAGGTGCAGGGTCACTGACGTCACATGGGAAAGCCCCAAGAATCCCAGGGCACCGCTGTGCGAGCGGAGATCTGACATAACACATCTCCAACCCTTTTTCCTCTTTGCTGTGTCTGGGAAACACCAACTTCACAGACACAGCAAGGAGGAAAATCCACCTGGACAATGTCAAAAGCAAGAATCGTGCGTATGTAAACCTCATAGAAAAGCTACTATGGGCATAGTAAAAAGAACTAATGAACAATAAGCAGTCAGTAGAAGCTCCCAGTAAATAAAAAAAAGGGGAATTAATCACATCATGCAGATAGTTTTTGAAAATCCATTTGGTCACCAACTTGGACTCTCACTATGGTGAGAAACCTGTTGGCCCATAATTTGTGGTCAGCGGAGAAGCAAAGGCGCTCACCGCTGGCCCCAAAGAAAGCTGCCCACAGAGATCCTGCGATCTATGTGGCGAGACGTTTGCCTTTTCCGGCGGTCAATTGTTTTCAGCGCTCTGCAATGGGAATCCCTAGTGCGATGCTGCTGTGACGTCAACAAGCTGCAAGAATTCTCCAGACAGGAAACCAGGAAATGAGAAGCTCAACCGAGGATTCCCCTCTACCGTGGTCGACACGGCCCTCGACCGTGTCCGTTCTATCTCCCGCACATCTGCCCTCACCCCTGCCCCTCCCTCCCGGAACCACGATAGGGTTCCCCTTGTCCTCACCTTTCACCCCACCAGCCTCCACATTCAACGGATCATCCTCCGCCATTTCCGCCACCTCCAGCGTGATCCCACCACCAAACACATCTTCCCCTCACCTCCCCTTTCAGCATTCCGCAGGGACCGCTCCCTCCGCGACACCCTAGTCCACTCCTCTACCACCCCCAGCACCCCTTCCCCTTCGCCCGGCACCTTCCCGTGCACGCGCAGGAGATGCAACACATGCCCTTATACCTCCCCTCTTCCCACTGTCCAGGGCCCCAAACACCCCTTCCAGGTGAAACAGCGATTTACTTGCACTTCCTGCAATTTAGTATACTGTATTCGCTGCTCACGATGTGGACTCCTCTACATTGGGGAGACCAAACGCAGATTGGGTGACCGCTTTGCGGAACACCTCCGTTCAGTCCGTAAGGGGGACCCCGAGCTCCCGGTGGCCTGTCACTTTAATTCACCGCTTCACTCCCACTCTGACCTCACCGTCCTCGGCCTAATACACTGTTCCACGGCAGCTCAGCGTAAGCTCGAGGAACAGCACCTCATCTTTCGTTTAGGCACGCTACAGCCCTCTGGACTCAATATCGAGTTCAACAATTTTAGATCATAACCTCAGCTCCAA
The DNA here is from genome assembly GCA_030390025.1 of Squalus acanthias. Classification (NCBI taxonomy): domain Eukaryota; kingdom Metazoa; phylum Chordata; class Chondrichthyes; order Squaliformes; family Squalidae; genus Squalus; species Squalus acanthias. The sequence continues at coordinate 79,546,071 of CM059436.1, read as the reverse complement.
TCACATTTATATTTTATTTTATCCACCCTTTTATTTGTCCCCCCCACCCTTTTTTTTCCTCCTAGAAGCTGGCAGCTGTCCTTCATTCTGCCAGTAGATTTCACACTTCATTCAGCCTTAATCTGTCACATTAACACCACCTCTAGCCTTGCATATCTCTTAATGTCTCTTAATGTCTCTTCATCTCCTCTTTTGTTCCTTTATCCCCTCCCCCTTTTCCCAGCTTTACCCTGGCCTTAAATCTATTTGATTTCCAGCTCTTCCCAGTTCTGATGAAAGGTCATCGACCTGAAACGTCAACTCTCTTTCTCTCTCCACGGATGCTGCCTGGCCTGCTGAGTTTTTCCAGCGTTTTCTGTTGTTATTTCGGATTTCCAGCATCTGCAGTATTTTGCTATCGAATGAGAAGCTGCTTTTATCCAGACTTTTTAAAAATGTTACAGAGAGCAAAATAAAGATTGGAACTCTCACATGGGGATAAGGTAGAAGCTGAAATATCAGCAAAAAACTTTTTTTTAAATTAAGTTTTTTTTTAAAATTGTGATTTTTATCATAATGGAGAAATTTGACACTCCACAAATATAAAAATGAGTATTTCAGCGCCAGAACGTTTTTACCAGTCAATACGCTGTGAAAACACCAGTTACACCTATTCCAACAAGGCTTAACATTTAATGGGGTATTTAACAGCGATAGTACCGCGGAAAAGATCACGTTTTCTTTAGTTTCGCAGATTTCACTGATTACACTGATTGCCAGCTATGGGGAGGGGGAGGGGCACAGCGCAGCCAGTGCTGGAGCAGTGAATGACTGACCGCATTTAGATGCGCATGCACTGAATCCCGAAGTTGCGGTCAGTTTCAGAGCGGGAATGAAGGCGAACGTTGTTAGTTCGCCGTCATTACCCACTGCAAATTCCAGGCCAATATTGGAAATGAGGTTTGTAGTATAATAGACATTAAAAAATTTCGAGAAAATTATTAAACTAGCCTATACAGCAGCTTTTTTGAGTTTAAAATGTCTCTAATATAGTTTCCCGTCTCAGGCCTGTGTCACTCGGAGAGCGCTGAGGTTGGAGTTCACCAGGCTTTCAAAGTTCTCACTGTCATCTCAACAGACTCAGCAAGCTGGGAGAGCACAACTCCCGTTGGAACTGGCCATTCACAGAGTGGGTCAGGAATTGCTGTTTGTAAGCCCCACCTCGGCTCTCTCCCCATCCAGAACAGTGGGAAGAACAACTGATTTATTTATCTGCCTTCAGTGGATAAGCACAACTCACTTATTTATTTATTTCCAGGAACTAATTAATAAAAAATCCAGGAACTAATTAATAAAAAATCACTTACAAACCTCTGTCCAAATTCTTTCAGCTGAAACATGCTCCCTCCTCCACTACCACAGCAGAACCTCCAACTCACCAATGCCATGGGAGGTTTGTTAGAAATGAAATCTGTATAAGATCACCAACAATCAGTTATGTTCAGCACCTTCCTTCATTGCACCAACTGCAACTGTTACAGGTAATGGCCCAAAAATTAGTGTCTCTACGCGAGAGTACGCACTGTGTACTCTCGCGTATTCTGTCTCCAATTGCCGGTTTTCTGCATGCACTGCACATGCGCTGAAAACCGGCACTTGGTGATTTCAAAAGGGGGCGGTTCCTAGGTGAACCGCGTGCGTGCTACAGGCTGCGCGCACGCAGTGCACTTAGTGCTTTGAACGCGCAGGTAAGCATGGAAGATTTTGCACATAAAGAAAGGAGGCGTAAGACCCTCTTTTAACAAGGTAAGTAGTTAATTAAGTATTATTTTGAATTTTTTTCAACAGGTATATCTTTTTTAGAGACTTTAAAGAAAGGTAAGTTTATTTTTATAACTTTTTAAAAGATTTTAAATTTTTTCAAAAATTTAATTTTTTGTTTAAAGTGGTTAATTTATTTAACTATACTTATTTTATTAATGTGATGGTTTTTAAAAAAATTTAATTGAGGTTTAGCTGTTCTTTTGAGGGGGTATAGATTCATAGCTTTCACAGCACTTGCTGTGAAAACTATGAATGGAAGATGGTGTGCTGCCATTGGCTCTAACTGAATCACGTGATCCCACAGCTCGCACGAATTAACTGCGCCTGTGGGATACGGAAGCACTGCACAGCTGCTGTCTAGAAAATCAAGTTTGTGCGAGCTCGGAATGAAAAGGCAGGCGCGCAGTGAGATATCGCGGGGAAGCCTTACCCTCGCACGAAGGCTCCGTCATTAATTTCTGGGCCATTGTGCAGGAAGTTTAATTACACAGGTAATTTGCGGGAAGTTTAATTACCAAGCACCACTTGTGTGAACAGGTATATCTAATTGCTGGATACAACAGAGCTATATATATGTAAAGTAAGTCTTACTCTAGCTCCTGTCTGTCATACTTCATCGCCAAAGAATCGCACTTTCTTAAAGATGTGAAACAATTTTATAAACGGTATAAAAATAGGGAAAGAAAACCAGCCATTTCCTCATGGCTTTGTGATATTGAGAAACAGACATCTCCTTGAGACCAGGTGCTGGGGATTTACAAGCAGATGCCAAACTACGGACATGTTTAGCCTCTAATTGTGGATAATTATATCAGTTTACCATGGGGAGCATCTAACCAGTGGCATTAAAGGCACAGAGCAGCTTAAACATAGCTCCACCTTAGTAGCTTTTTTAAAATGTATTTGTTCCTGGGATGCGGGTGTTGCTGGCAAGGCTGGCATTTGTTGCCCATCCCTAATTGCCCTTGAGAAGGTGGTGGTGAGCCATCAGTTTGAACCGCTGCAGTCTGTGTGGTGAAGGTATTCCCACAGTGCTGACTTTGTTGCAGCGGTTTGGTACAACTGAGTGGCTTGCTACCCCATCAGAGGGCAGTTAAGAGTCAACCACATTGCTGTGGGTCTGGGGTCACATATAGGCCAGACCGGGTAAGGACAGCAGGTTTCCTTCCCTAAAGGACATTAGTGAACCAGTTGGTCACCATTACTGATACTAGCTTTGTAATTCCAGACTTATTTAATTAACTGAATTTAAATCCTCCAGCTGCCGTGGTGGGATTTGAACTCACATCTCCGGATTATTAGTCCAGGCCTCTGGCCAGTACCATAACCACTATGCTACCGTACCCCTATGCTACCGTACCGCAGCTAAACATCACAACTGTACACCAAATTAGCTGTGAGCAACCACAGGAGATCAGCGCATCCCTCATAAATGTTTGCTACCTCCCTCCTTCCCCCATCTCTAAATCTCTCTTTAAAAGAAGTAAATATATTAACTGTAGTGCTTATACCACACATTGAACGTAGCCATTCCAGTATTCATTTTATGTTCTATTTGACTCAGATTACATAACAGTTGCTCTTTTAATTCTATGAAGAAAATCTAATTTTGTTTAATCCTCTACTTGTAGAATTTTTTGAGATTGTGGTTTGAGATTTACAGCAACATCTGCTAAGGTGGTGTACTTTCAACATTATGAACTTGGTTAATGCTAGTAATGTAATGCGGAGACAGCTATCCAAACATCTGGAGCTATAGAATTTTGAAGAAGCAGGTGATATGATTCTCTTGGTATAGGTATGGAGTATTTTCTAACTGTCACTGGATCTGTTACTCATTAATGGAGATTAGACAAAACACTTCAGATGAATTTGGCAATAAGAGTCAGTTGATCTCTGCTTATTGGACCAACTCCAGGCCAGATTATACGTGGAGATTATATTAAGTGGGTTGGTGACTTCTAAGTAGTGAGGTAGCCTGGTAACAGTTGATAACTCCATCAGTAGTGGAATGAAGAACAATATCAGCTCTGCTGCCAAATTGTTTGACTTTCTGAATAAATTATCGTGGGAGAATCATAGGCATAGCTCTCGAAAGACAGTCCCCTCTACATGATTGGAAGACAGATCAGTTTGCCAGTACAAGTTTCTTGGAATAACAGGTTACATGAGCGATGAGGTTGAAAATTGTTTTCCTCAATGTTTAGTGTGCTGTGCCACAAGTAAATGAGGGTGCTGTTTAGAAGCCTGCACTACAGTTGAATACTAAGAAGGGCTTACTCACTCAACCAAAGAACTAGTTAGTGAATGCGTAGCCTATATCCATTCCAATAAATCACTGTTGCTGATTGTTGGCTTTGTATACATATATACCGTGGCTGCAGTGTGTCATACCTATAGGATGCACTGCAGCAACGCGCCAAGGCTTCTTCATCAGCACCTCTCAAACCTGCAACCCCCACCACCTAGAAGGATGAGGGCAGCAGATGCATGGAGAGAGCATCACCTCCAGGTTCCCCTCCAAGTCACACACCATCCTGACTTGGAAATATATCACCATTCCTTCATTGTCACTGGGTCAAAATTCTGGAACTCCCTCCCTAACAGAACTGTGGGAGTACCTTCACCACATGGACTGCAGCAGTTCAAGAAGATGGCTCATCACCACTTTCTCTAGGGCAACTAGGGATGAGCAATAAATGTTGGCTTTGCCAGCGACGCCCACATCCCAAGAATTAATTAAAAAAAAAAATTGACTGACCTATGTGCTTCATACGGTTAAGGTTAAGTTTAAAAAATATTGCCATACTCATGTTCTCATGTTATCACTTAGATTTGTATTAAATCTCTAAATGTAAGTGGTTTGTCTGATGACTCAGTAGCTAAAGGCAGTATGTAACTAATCTACACAGACCAGTAAGTCCCAGATTGAACTCTTGGTCTGTGCTCAGTTAGCTACTCTTTGCTGAAGTGGCAGTAAGGGTGCTACAAATGGCTTGAGTCCCCCTGGGTTAAGAAGGGGAAAATCAACCACAAATCCTGCTTCTGATTGCTATCGGGAGACCCACCCACTGGAAAGTGTGCGCGTGTTGCTGTTGGGTGAAAGGATCAGATGGGCTGCAATGCCCTCCATTGACAATTGACCTTCAGTGCTCACCGGTTAGACTCACACATGAAGAATGGCCACTTGGGTGAGGTGCAGGGAGACGCCGGGCAAGAGTCAGATGGGAAGAAAGAAGAAAAAATATTGGCAAAAAAATTGTAATAGATGCTTTCACCCCACAAAGTGGCTGTTACTACCATTTTTGACAAACTACTCAAAGAGGTGGTTGTCTATCACAGAATCACAGAATCCCCACAGTGCAGATGGAGGCCATTTCGGCCCATCGAGCCTGCACCGACACATATCCCACCCTATCCCCGTAACCATCCCCCTAACACTAAGGGTCAATTTATCATAGCCAAATCAACCTAACCCACACATCTTTGGACTGTGGGAGAAAACCGGAGCACCCGGAGGAAACCCACGCAGACACGGGGAGAATGTGCAAACTCCACACAGACAGTCACCCGAGACCGGATTCGAACCCGGGTCCCTGGCGCTGTGAGGCAACAGTGCTAACCACTATGCCACCGTGCTGCTCTAGTTGGTTTCTTAATATAAATGTATTTTCAACATCCATGTTATCATTTTTTGATTAACGTAATCTATGTAAAGGAGCTATACGCTCTATATTTAGCCTGGGATCAGTTATGCTAAAAAAATGGCATCAAGCAATTTGGATAACAATACCCAATTGAGCTGGGAATCATGCATGATGTGGTAATCTATTATTAGCTAAACAATATAACTATAAATTCAATTATTCACGCTCTCTTCCCCTTAGCCTAGCTTTCCTGTTCTGGTTCACCTTTCACCTCATGTATAGGGTCATTTTAACTTTTATCACTGGGCGAAAATGGGTGATAGCGAATCTGCAGCCCATTTTCCAGCAATGTAGTAAAGAAAGAAAGACTTGCATTTATATCGCGCCTTTCACGACCACCGGACGTCTCAACGCGCTTTACAGCCAATTAAGTACTTTTGGAGTGTAGTAATGTGGGAAACACGGCAGCCAATTTGCACACAGCAAGCTCCCACAGACAGCAATGTGATAATGACCAGATAATCTGTTTTTGTTATGTTGGTTGAGGGATAAATATTGGCCAGGACACCAGGGATAACTCCCCTACTCTTCTTCGAAATAGTGCCATGGAATCTTTTACATCAACCTGAGAGAGCAGACGGGGCCTCGGTTTAACGTCTCATCCGAAAGACGGCACCTCTGACAGTGCAGCACTCCCTCAGCATTGCACTGGAGTGTCAGCCTAGACTTTACGTGCTCAAGTTCCTGGAGTGGGACTTGAACCCACAACCTTCTGACCTTGAGATGAGTGTGCTACCCACTGAGCCATTGGCTGACACTAGTAGACATTAGACATCGAGCAGGGTGTAAAATGGGCTGTCGATTCGCTATCTCCCGTTTGCGACCAGGGATAAATTTAAAATGACCCCCTCTGTGCAATGTTTTTGAAAGGTGCAGCTTTCAGAATCGCATGGGTCCGTTTGTCAGGTGATTAATGAGCCGAGTTATTTTCAGTGATAATAACTAATTCAATGACAAAGTGTAAACTGATATTGTGAGGCTCATGGTGAAAAACAGGCCCATTTCAAAAGGTCTCCTCTTTCTCACTATAAATTAAACCATTGTTCTGTTTGATTGCGTGAACAGAATGTCTTGTAAGGAAAAGTATACATTCAAAAGATCTGTATGCCCCTGTAAATAGATAAATCTGCATGTTTATTTGCAGATTCTTACCTCCCAGGCTACATCTAAAAACGCTGGCAATTACAGGGATGAAGGAGAGTGCTTAAATGTTATTATTTTGCTTTAACTCTTAATTATTTTAGACCCAAAAGAGTTAGAAACAGCCATCTGTTACAGAGTTTACCAGACCAGTCAGAGGCTTTTAAACTAGGGAAGCAGAAGGAGGGCCAAATTTTAGAGTATATGGGAGAGGGCTAAAAATGAAGGGGAGAAGCAGTGTTAAATTTCAAGACGTACAGGGTTGAGAGATGTACCTTTAGACAAATAGGAGACCAATTGAGATGGATCGTGAAAGAAAGGGGAAAAAAGAAAGAAGCTGAGAGTACTGAGGAGTATAACAGGGTAAGGGTTCCATTGTTTATAGACAAATATTTAAAGCATTAGAATTAAAGGGGCTAATTTTCACTGGGGAAAATCATCGGTAAGGGCCTAAAAATGGGGTCGATAGCCTTACCGCCTTGTTAGCCCCAACTATCGGCCCGTTGCCATTTTGAAAAAGGCCTTCCTCCTGAAGGCCAAAGCGCCTGCCTGAAACAATCGATAGGCCTCTTTTAATATGAAAATTGGGGTCGTATGGCATACATAGGACTTTTACTGCCATTACAGGAGAGAACTGGTTGGGGGCGTGTGTTGTGTGCTCTCTGATCAATTCCACAGGCGATAGAGCCGATGAGGCCCAGCAAAGGTAGGCTTGAAATTATTTTTGTGGGGCTTAGAGCAACAGGAACAGAGTGCTCCTCCAGGCCACATAAAAATAATTGAGCACGCACATTGTTAGCAGTTTAGAGAGATTTTCAGTTGCAACAGAGGTGGAGACATCTCCCTCCAGAATGTCCGTTTATTTGTGAACAAGGCCCCTGCCATCCATGAGCTTATTGTGGATGATTGCATCAAACATCATGGCCTTGACAGAAACCTGGCTGACGGGTGATGACAACTTCCCCCTTAACAAAGCCTCCCCTCCTGGCTATACCTTCCACCACTTGCCCCGCCCAAACTGCTATGGTGGTGGTGTGGCTCTTATTAATAAATCACACCTTAGTCTGTCCCCCTACTCCTCTGACATCATCTCCTCCTTTGACCATCTTACCTTGTTCCACCCCTCTCGCCTCTCATTTAAAGTCCTCATTCTCTACCGCCCACCCAAGTACCATAAAAATATTCTCACCGAGATATCTTCACTGCTTTCCTCCCTCAGCCTCTGCACCGTCGACTTCTCATCCTCAGTGATTTCAACCTCCATCTCAACTCATCAAGCTCTCTCTCCTCTGAATTCACTGCCCTCCTATCCACCCTTAATCTCTCCTTCCATATAAAGTCCCCTACCTATATTCACAGCCACCCCCTCGAAATTGCCATCTCACGTGGCCTCTCGACTCCCATCGTGTCAATCACAGATAAGGCCATCTCTGAACATTTCCTTTTATCCCTCTCCACCCACAACCTCCTTCCCCCTACCAACCCCACTTCCTCCTGTGTCCACCCCTGGAAAAAACTCTCCACCAAGTCATTACATCTGCATTTTCAAATTCCCAACGATCCAACATTCATCACAACATTTCGGCAGCTACCGATCTGCTCAACCACACCCTCACCTCCAACTTTGATGCCCTTGTCCCCATTAAAACCATTACTCTCTCTCACTCTGGTCGTTCCTCCAGTACGGCCCTCATCTTTGCTCCCTTAAGTTCAAGGGACGCAGACTTGAATGGCGATAGCGGACAGCTGGTTTAGCCATTCACCGCCCGATCTGGCAGGACCACATAAAGCACTTTCGGGTCCTGCTCTCGTCTGCCATAACTGCTCACTATTCCAGGATCATCCTGGAATGCAAAGATAACCCCCGGCTCCTCTTCTCCACAGCAAACTGTCTTCTTAATCCCTTCTCCCCTGTCCCCTCCACCCTCACCTCCAACAACAAGTGCGAGGAGCTCATGGACTTCTTTGTCACTAAGATTGAGGCCATCCGTTCAGCTGCATCTGCCGCTTCCCTCCAATCAGGTTTCTGCCCCTGCCACAGTACTGAAATGGCCCTTATCAAAGTCACAAATTACATCGTATCTGACTGTGACCATGGTAAGCTATCCGTCCTCATCCTTCTCGACCTGTCTGCAGCCTTTGACACGGGTTGACCACACCATCCTCCTCCAATGCCTTGCCACCATCATCCAGCTGGGTGGGACTGCACTCACCTGGTTCCATTCTTATCTATCCAGTTGAAGCCAGAGAATCACCTGCAATGGCTTCTCTTCCCGCTCCCGCACTGTTACTTCTGGAGTCCCCCAAGAATCTATCCTTGGTCCCCTCCTATTTCTCACCTACATGCTGCCCCTCGGCAACATCATCCGAAAACACAACATCAGGTTCCACATGTACGCTGATGACACCCTGCTCTATCTCTCTTGAACCCACCACTGTCTCTGATATGTCACACTGCTTGTCCGACATCCAGCACTGGATGAACAGAAATTTCCTCCAACAAAATATTGGGAAGACCGAAGCTATTGTCTTCGGTCCCCGCCATCGACTCCATCCCTCTCCCTGGAACTGTCTGAGGCTGAATCAGACCGTTTGCAACCTTGGTGTCGTATTTGATACCAAGGTGAGCTTCTGACCACATATCAGATCCATCACCAAGTCCACCTCCGTAACATCACCCGACTCCGCCCCGCCTCAGTTCATCTGCTGCTGAAACCCTTATCCATGCCTTTGTTACCTCTAGTCCTGGCTGGCTTCCCATTTTCCACGCTACATAAACTCGAGCTCATCCAAAACTCTGCTGCCCGTATCCTAACTTGCACCAAGTCCTGTTCGCCCATCACCCCTGACCTTGTAAGAACATAATTAGGAGCAGGATTAGGCCATACGGCCTTTCGAGCCTGCTCCGCCATTCAACAAGATCATGGCTGATCTTCGACCTCAACTCCACTTTCCCGCCCGATCCCCCTATCCCTTGATTCCCCTAGAGTGCAAAAATCTATCTATCTCAGCCTTGAATATACTGAACGACTCAGCATCCACAGCCCTTTGGGGTAGAGAATTCCAAAGATTCACAACCCTCTGAGTAAAGAAATTCCTCCTCACCTCAGTTTTAAATGGCTGACCCCTTATCCTGAGACTATGCCCCCCAGTTATCAACTCTCCAGCCAGGGGAAACAACCTCTCAGCTTCTACCCTGTCAATCCCCCTCAGAATCTTAATTGTTTCAATGAGATCACCTCTCATTCTTCTAAACTCCAGCGAGTATAGGCCCAATCTACTCAATCTCTCCTCACAGGACAAACCTCTCATCTCAGGGATCAAACTTCCTTACACTTGTACCCCAACCCTCTTGCAATAAAGGCCAACATGCCATCCTCGCTGGCCTATATTTGCTCCCAATCCGGAAATGCCATGATTTTAAAATTCTCATCCTTGTTTTCAAATCCCTCCATGGCCTCGCCCCTCCCTATCTCTGTAACCTCTCCAACCCTACAACCCTCAGAGATATCTGCGCTCCTTCAATTTTGGCCTCTTCTTTCGCATCTCCAATTTTAATCGCTGCACCACTGGCAGCCGTGCCTTCAGCTGCCTAGGCTCTAAGCTCTGGAATTCCCTCCCTAAACCTCTCCACCTCTCTACCTCTCTTTCCTCCTTTACAATGCTGCTTAAAACCTACCTCATTGACCAACTCTCCTAATAGCTCCTTATGTGGCTCGGTGTCAAATTTTGTTTGACAATGCCCATGTGAAGTGCCTTGGGACGTTTTACTATGTTAAAGACACTATACAAATACAAGTTGTTGCTGTGGTTTGTTATTGTAGGATGGAGGCCCAGTCACACCATCTTTTGCCATGTATGAATGAATTCAGTTCCTTCCAACGTCTTACATGTGAACGCCCACTGGAAGCATCTGAAAGAAGGTAGGAACAAGAGCAGGCCATTCAGCCCTTCGAGCCTGTTCCGCCATTCAATGAGATCATGGCTGATCTGTGGCCAAACTCCATATACCCGCCTTTGGCCCATATCTCTTAATACCTTTGGCTAACAGAAAGCTATCAATCTCCGATTTAAAATTAACAATTGATCTAGCATCAATTGCCAATTGTGGAAGAGAGTTCCAAACTTCTACCACCCTTTGTGTGCAGAAGTGTTTCCTGATTTCACTCCTGAAAGATCTGCCTCTAATTTTTAGACTATTCCCCCTAGTACTAGAATCCCCAACCAGCGGAAATAGTTTCTCTCTATCTCCCCTATCTGTTCCCCTTAATATCTTGAAAACTTCGATCAGATCACCCCTTAACCTTCTAAATTCTAGGGAATACAACCCTAATTTGTGTAATCTCTTTTCGTAACTTAACCCTTGAAGCCCGGGTATCATTCTGGTAAACCTACGTTGCACTCCCTCCAAGGCCAATATATCATTCCTAAGGTGTGGTGCCCAGAACTGCTCACAGTACTCCAGGTGTGGTCTAACCAGGGCTTTGTATAGCTACAGCATAACTTCTACCCCCTTGTACTCTAGTCCTCTAGACATAAAGGCCAGCATTCCATTAGCCTTTTTGATTATTTTCTGTACCTTTTCATGTCATTTTAATGATCTATGTACCTGGACCCCCAAATATCTTTGGACCCCCACTGTTTTTAGCCTTTCACCATTTAGAAAGTACCCTGTTCTATCCTTTTTAGGTCCAAATTGGATGACCTCACATTTGCCTATATTGAAATCCATTTGCCACAGTTTTGCCCATTCACTTAATCTGTCGATATCCCTTTGTAATTTTATGCTTCCATCTACACTGCCTACAATGCCTCCTAGCTTTGTGTCATCAGCAAATTTGGATATTGCCATCATCTAAGTCATTAATAAATACTGTGAATAGTTGAGGTAACAATCCCTCCTCCTCATTTTCCCAGATCATTAAGAATAAAAATTACAATGGCTGGTTCCTCTGGTTTGGCAACACTCTCACTGCTCCCAGCTCGAACTGCAAACTTGCTTTAAACCTTTTGTGATCACTTTAAGTTAAATGCAAGTCATATGCGAATCCTTCCAGGGTAAAATGGTTGAAAATTCCAAAACATAACGCCTTCCTTGTGGCCTTTCTGATTGATATTGCCAATTTATTCCTTATTTGCCTTGAATTGTGGACAATTCTATGGGCAATTCTTTACTTAAATAATTGAAAGCACAATACCCAACACACAGACCTAGCAAAAACCTGCTTGAGATTGCCAATTTTGTACTAATTACGAGAGAGCTTTTTGTGGTGGCCTTGCACCCACTGGGAACTGGGTTGAAAAGGCTCAAGCTAATCTCATGTCAGACATTTACAGTCAACAGAGAAAGAAGATGTAGGAAAAGCCTGGGGAATACGAGGAGCAGACATCAAGACAAAGGATGGAGCATCAGTGGAGGCCCACATAACAGTGAAGCTAATAGGGGGTTCAGAAGGGGTGCCTTGCCACAGTAAAAGATGAACCAAAATACTTTATTTATGTTAGAATTATTCTCCTGTATATGATAACTAGTTGCTCCACTTCTCTCCAGTTAAGTAAGAGATAGATAACACGGTCAAGTGGTAGACCTCAGCACACTGGAGCTGTGCTATGTTGCTAAATAATAAATGCTGTCTGCTAAATGTTTTGTGTATAATCCTTCATTATTCAAAGATAATTTAATTCTAACGCCACATTAAAAGCTGGCGCTGGTTTTAGAATATGGGTGGGGAAAGTCTGCTTGGGAACCACTAACGGTTATACAGAGATTGATAGATTTTTGGATACTAAGGGAATCAAGGGATATGGGATATTGCAGGAAGGTGGAGTTGAGGTAGAAGATCAGCCATGATCTTACTGAATGGTGGAGCAGGCTCGAGGGGCCGAATGGCCTACTCCTGCTCCTATTTCTTATGTTTTTCCAACTGAGCCATTGGGAAAGCCATTTAAAATGTGCTGGCATCAAACTGTACAGTGGCTTTACATCAATGAGAGTTCAGATCCTCCATCTCCTTCTCAAGATCTACCAGTTAACTTTGAAGAGCATCCAGTCACTGGTGTGCTCTGCAATTTCATAATCAACAATGTTTGCGATATTATCAAGGTTTTCAAATGTTGCATCAGCTTGGAAAAAACCATCATATTTCCCAAAAGGATATATATTTATATTACAAAACACTACTCACAGATCAGGTTTGTGTTCATTGCTAGCTTTAGGCCTTTTTGCAATCTCATAAATTCATTTTATTTCTGGAATAAAATAAATATACACCTAATTTATCTCACCATTGTAAGTAGTGTATTTTTTTGCCTCTGTATGTCATTTTGCAATGATTTAGAAAGTGGATGGGAAAGAGATTTAGGGATTAGCAATTCCCTCAACCAATGGTGTAGTTTCTGCTATTGAGCTCACTCTTTCTCTGGAGAAGTATACATGAGCTTTATCCAATTTAAAATTAACTACGGAACATATTGAACGCCAGTGCAGCTCAATCAAAGTTGCTGGCTTATCCAAGGACAGTAAATGTCAGAAGAAATCTCATTTCGTATTCTCTGAAGTTGTTCTAAATTCTAATCCTGCTCAATAATAGCGCTGTCTGATTCCTAAAATTCGTTGGTCAAACATAATAGGGGACCTCCTCCTTGCTGGTTGTTAAACTGAAGTGACGTGAGTTGGTTTATATCTTGCTTTACTTGGAAAGGCGCAGTTGAAAGATTTTCTCAGCTTTCATGGTGGGTGGTGGAGACAGGTATGCTTTGAAACAAATCAGATCAAAGCAGACAGGATCCTTAGGAAGCACGCTGTGTGTCAATTACTCCTGGCGGGTCAAGGGGTCCAAACTTGTTAGATTCATGATCTGCCAGCAGAGGTGTTACGAGGTGAAATTTCCTTCCGCCGACTGTCCAGGTCATTGACCCTGTCTCAAATCCAGTCCCAGAGGCAGAGGGGTTTAGGCATCAGGGGCCGAGGCACAGCGCCAATGCGGTGCAAGCGGGAGGGGAACGCACAAGAGGACAGAGTCAGAGGATTGGAGAGTGTGCGGGGGTCGGAGGGCTGGAGGAGGTTGCAAAGATGAGAAGGGCTATGAAGGGATTTAAAGACACGGATAAGAATTGAAACTTCAGGTGTTGGTCAGTAAGGACAAGGGTGATGGGTGAGCAGGACTTGGTGCAGGATAGGATACGGGCAGCAAAGATCTAAGTTTGGCAACTCTTGAGCTTTGATTCATGTGAGCAGTGCCATTTTCATTTATTTAATTTAGTTTTAAATCAAAGCAAGCTTGTAGTGACAGCTTATAATGAAGGTTGTGCCATTATTATAAGAAGTAGTTATTTCCTACATGGTCTATGCAGTGCGCAAACTCACAGGTGGTGACCCCTTCCCTTCTGCTATTAACACAAACACCTGCCAGAGACTGAGGTATTTCCTTTACCCACTTGTCAAGCCAATGAAGCACTATGAATTATTTCATGCTACAAAGCTATGAGATCGTACTTTCTTTTGTTTTGGTTTCAACTCATAATACTTATACGCAGTAAAACATTTGAATTAAAAATAAAAGGGTACTAAGGTAAAAAGAACATTTTTTACTGACATTGGCACTTTGAGCTAATCTAAGGTGGAGTTTCCTACAGGTCCTCACCAATAGCGCAAGCCATGACCAGGCAAAGGGGTTCCGCAGATTGGGTGAGTAGGCCAGAGGCCTGTTTCTCGCCTGATTGCTATTGCCTGCTATTTGCCAGCCAGACAATTATTATTCTCCTGAGGCCTCTCACACAAAATGTACAATAGCCTTATTAAGACGCTGCAATTATTTTAATTTATTTAGATGACGTAAATGCACAGTATCAGTTTTTATTGAGATTGCACTGTGGAAAAGAGTGTGTGCAGAAAGGCAATGGTTGTGCACAGTGCTTTAAATGGTACCTCCCACAGTGCAGCACTTTCCACCTTACGTTTGTGCCATAACTTACTGCGAAGTTGAGGAGCACCTTTGCTTTGCTGCTAATAACAGGAAACTTCTTCCTCAAGGGCCAGGTACGAGTGACCTGGGTGACTGCCTTAATGCAGTCAGCCACCTTCCTCTGTGCAGTCTGCACCTGTACATTTACTCAAGGGTGGCCTTCAGTCCCAAATAGGACTCCCTTCCTTTGATGCACGCCCTGCAGCAAGACCTTGAACCCTTCAACATCAAAAGCAGCAGTCTGCCCAATTGTGAAGAATTCATCAATGACATTTTTTGTTCACCATTACAACTTGCTCTTTTAAAGACGAGCTGCAATCCTTTGAGAGCTGTTGTCTCGCCAGATTTTCCATTCCCTGGCCAAGTGTGCTACCGGCAACCTCTCTGGACAAGCTCCCCTCAAGCCAGGAGCCTGTTCAAATCTCATTGCCATCAAGCCCCAGGACTTCCTCCCTGTTGCCACCAAACTCCAAAACATTCTCTCCAGTGCTACCAAACACTAGGACACCCTCTCTCCCCCGCCCCCCTGCCACCACTCCCAGTATTCCCAAAGATCATGGGTTAATTTTTAGCTTACTACCGGAGCGTAAAACCGTCATTGTGATTGTATAAATTGTGTGATTTTTCTTTCTATTGATTTGAACAGAAGGGAACGTTGGGCAGCTTCTACAATGGACACCCAACCTGCAATACCTGTTTTATACTCCGCCGATAAGTTGAAAATCACCCCCAATTCCTTTCTCGCTGCACTGCTAAATCACCCATTTCCGTCAATGCAGCCAAACTTTGAGACCCCCTCCCATTTGCTGACCAAATCTAGGACCCCCACTTTAGTGCTGCCAAACCCCAGTACCCCTTCTTCAATGTGCCAGCCCTCAGAATCCCTCCAGCTAGTGCCTATAAACACCAGGATCTGCCCCGAGGCTGTGGCCGAGTGCTCTTAAACTTCAGTACTCGCCAGTACTCCTACACCTCTCTACAGAGTACTGACAACCCCATAGTCCGATATTCCCCAGCCCCACCTGCCAAGTGATCCTAGACACAACCCCCTACTGCGTCCAAGGCCTAGCCATATTAAGACCCAGACTCGAGGTCTCCCAGATTATATTCTCCATGAGTCCTCCCAGACTGTGACTCCACCATCCCAACTCGCTTGAGTCTCTGCTCTTCTGCACCCACTGTTTCCCATGCACCAATCCCAGACCCATCACCCCCATCTATCCATTCCATTCCAATTTGAGCCCTCAGTCACCCACTTTCTCTTTTACCCCCTACCAAACAGTATCTGTCTGCCTGATCCTGCTACCTACCTCCAGCATGGTGCATGTTATCTCCCATTTTGCTGTGATTGTGGTTGCTTTAAAAAAAAAGTAAGAGATAAAAAATGGAGCACAGCTGAAGCAATGTGTGTAAAAGCCATCAAGGTGAATTGGGAGAGATATAGGAGAAAGAGGAGACACAGCGAAAGGGAGGCGTACACTAGCAGTATGTGAAGAGTAAGAAAAAAATTCAGAGGCACATATATACACGCTGCAGTGAGAAAAATGTCAAAATCATACAGAAAGAGAGGGAGAGTGTGAAAGAGAGGGAAGAAGAAATAGAAATAGTAGAAGACAAACAGAAGGACACAGAATAATTCAGAAGAAGTAAGAGAATGGCAATTTTGATTTGATTTTTCTGCAGGAGCCAGGTACAGGAGGTACCTACATTGCATAATAATACTTTGTGCATTACATGGTATTACTCCCATGTTATAAACGAGTATATCCACTAACAGACAATGAGCAACTCCAGGGCAGATCCACTAGTCTCTGTAGTAGAATGTGGATAGGACTTTTCCTGAAGCTAAGGTTGAGAACTGGCTTGTAATGAATGAATCCTAGCAAAAGGATTTCTACCACTTATACAGCTCAGTTGGTTTCATTCTTCACGGAGATTGTCACGTTAAGGGACAGTTTGTACCATTTGTTGTTTTTTATTAATCTCCCACGGTGTTGCACACAGGTGATCAACAACAAATGCTGTCTTCATGGCAACCAGGGTTACAGGGTGGGCAGATGGGACCAAGGCAGAGGAAGGGGGAGGGAGCAGAAAGGAGGAGGTGAGAAAAGGAGGAGGGAAAGGGGGACGTGAGGATGGATGGGGAAAGGGGAGGAGAGGAAAATATTGAGTATATTCAAGACAGAGATTGATAGATTTTTGGATTGTAAGGGAATCAAGGGATATAGGGATAGTTCGGGAAAGTGGAGTTGTGGTGGAAGATCAGCCATGATTTTATTGAATGACGGAGCAGGCTCAAAGGGCCGAATGGCCTACTCCTGCTCCTATTTCTTATGTTCTTATGAAAGAGGGGAGGGGGAAGGGGAAAGCCAAGAGATGGGAAAAGAGTTAGAAGAGCAGGAAGAAGGAAGAGGATGGGATTGGAAAAAAAAACCTCAGTTGGGAGGGCTCCCTGATTTTTCAATGAATGGAGTCTCTGAGGGTAATATTAACTTTTGCCGATGGTGTAAAAAGGACGCTAGCAGATCGGCCACTTGTTATACATCCGCCTGAGTTTCCTTTACCATAGAAAGGAAATCAGATATTGCTCCTTTTACACCATCATTGGAAGTTAAAATTAGCCCCTCTGATCTTTCAATGAATGAGGAGGCCCGAATTCTTCTTGCATTGAAGACATTCGGAAATTTAAAGATTACACAGGTCCCAATTGTTTAATTTTTAATAGTCCCCTATGTAAATAAAATAGGCCCTGATTTTTCAAAGTGAAGTGGTATCAATATTTCAAGTTTGAAGAGGAATACATTTCTTTTTAAAAATTAAAGTGATGCCTTTGATGTATTGGCAAAGTTACTTCATTAATGAACATGGAACTGATTTGTTAATGTTTGACCCTGAGATAAGTTGTGCTATAAGACAATTATGGTGTTGCCAACATGAGCAACATGAACATCAAAAACTCCTATCACAGTGACACCCACAGGCATAAAGAGTACTGCAGGTAAATGTGGACACTTATAATAGGATTATCCATAGATTCAGGTTGACATAGAAATTTTCAATGCATTTTGAGATGGCCTGTTGTAACCCACCTACCATCTTTAATATATAATAGAGATGTTTCACCTTGTGGTTTAACTATTCTAACTCCGCATCTGTTGATTGGAGGATACTGAACTCTGGATGCACACACCTTCCCATTCCCACCCATCTTCCTCACTAGTCGATAGTATGGTAGTTGTAAAGTATCATAATTTCTATGCAATCAGTATCCAAAAAGAATTCATGACAAAATGCTTTGAATGAATGGTATCAGTACAAAAATATTGGGATCCCAAAACTTTAAATAGCTAATGAAAAAAAAATTGGGCCGGATTTTGCGGGACCGATGACGACGTACGGACGCCGTCGTAAGCCATCAGAATGGCCCGGCAAGTTCCAGGTTTCCGCATGCGCTGTGCATGCGCGAAAACCCGGAACTTGTGACCTGTCCAGTTTCTCCTTGACAGATTGTCCGCATGCTCCCCAAAAACACGTTCACTGGCGCAGAGTTGGGTTATTTACCCAACTGCTGCCCAGCGAGTACGCCATAGGGCCTGCTTTTTTTTTTACCAGTATAAGGGTTAAAATAAATGTTAAATTAAAATTTAAAAATGATGAAAACATACAAAAACAGTTAAAATTAGTTCATGTAAATTTTGGGCTGAATTAAAATGGTTTTATTATTTTTCAAAAAATGTAATTTTTATTTTAAATGCTTCATTAAAGGGACTTTTGATTAATTTTGAACATGGGACTATTTATTTTTATTAGAATTGTGTTAATTATTTATTTATTTGGGGATTTCTCATTAGCTTATGGGGCTTCCGAACCACCTGCGTCCCTGGGACTTTACGCAGGCGTACGCCTGGAGGCCCAGGACCCGAAGACCCCGAAGCTCCGGAGACACCAGGTACTTTTGTATTTTTTGGGGGGTCAGAGGCGTGCTCCGGAGGTAAGCCTCCGACCGCAAATTTCGGCTCATAGATTAATTTAAAGGTTGTTGAAAGGATTACCTCTCTACCATTAAAAATTGTATCTGTAAGAATGGATGATTATAGAGAATATACACTTGTAAAGTGTCTGCAGGAACAGTGACTTGCTCATAGTAACCACCAGATATTATTGGTCACATGGTCAGCACAACCAATCACATCCTGAGAATTGTGCAAAAAGCAAACAACGCAGCTATTTTTCTTTCCGTTTTCCTGCCTGCCTGTGCTCCATTTCTTCACTGGCCCTCCTCTACTGCTCTGCCTGGCTTGCCTGGGTTCAACTCCCTCCTTAGCCTGCCGTGCCTCGGGCACTCTCCCAGCATTCACTCCCCAGGCCTCACGCTTTCCGCAAATTGCCAGAGCCCCGGTTTGCTGCTCACTGTCTGTCGTGCCGCATATTTACCCTCCAGCTCATTCCTTGGGCCTCTGCTCCCAATTACTCGTAACCTTTTCAAATTTTATGTCAGGATTCAACTCGACTTTTCTCACCGAGAAAAGTTTCTAGCGATGTTGTAACAAAGACAGATGTTCAAGGTCACTGTTGATAGTGATTTGTTTTTTGATGACACCCTTTTGATAACACATTTTATTTCCAAATCGTGAGTTATTGTTCTGTGTCTCCCCCCCCGCCCCCCCAATAAAGCATGTTGCTGGTGAAGCCTGGGCTAACTGACACCATCACCGAAAGTTAATATTAGCCCCACTGATTTTTTCAATGAACGAGAGGCCTGAATTCTTATGCTAAATCTGTGTTTATCTTCTTCTGTTTTAGAATATTAAATCTATTGACATAATAAGATATCAATAAAAACAGATGATCTGGTCATTTATTTCATTGCTGTTTGTGGGACCTTGCTGTGTGCAAATTGGCTGCCGTGATTCCTACATTGCAACAGCGACTACACTTCAAAAATGTACTTAATTGGCTGTAAAGTGCTTTGTGACATCCTGAGGTCATAAAAGACACGATATAAATGCAAGTCTTTCTTCCTTTTTATTGTTGCCTTTTCTAGCAGTTTTCAGGTAGATACACTTTCCAGAACTGCCAGGAGCAGCGTACTCTGGAGCAGCCTTTATTGGCACTGGGGGAGAACATGATTCATAAGAATATAAGAATATAAGAAATAGGAGCAGGAGTAGGCCATTCGGCCCTTCGAGCCTGCTCCACCATTCAATAAGATCATGGCTGATCTTCTACCTCATCTCCATTTTCCTACACTATCCCCATACCCCTTGATTCCCTTAATATTCAAAAATCTATCGATCTCTATCTGGAATATACTAAACGATTGAGCCTCCATAGCCCTCTGGGGTAGAGAATTCCAAAGATTCACAACCCGCTGAGTGAAGAAATTTCTCCTCATCTCAGTCCTAAATGGCCGACCTCTTATTCTGAGACTGTGACCCCTGGTTCTAGATTCCCCAGCCAGGAAACGTCCTCCCTGCATCTACCCTGTCAAGCCCTGTAAGAATTTTGTATGTTTCAATGAGATCACCTCTCATTCTTCTAAACTCTAGAGAATATAGGGCTAGTCTACTCAATCTGTCCTCATTGGACAATTCCCCCCATCCCAGGAACCAGTCTGGTGAGCCTTTGTTGCACTCCCTCTATGGCAAATATATCCTTCCTTAGGTAAGGAGACCAAAACTGTACACAATACTCCAGGTGTGGTCTCACCAGGACCCTATATAATTGCAGTAAGACATCTTTACTCTTTTACACAAATCCTCTCATAATAAAGGCCAACATACCATTTGCTTTCCTAATTGCTTGCTGTACCTGCATATTAACTTTCAGTGATTCGTGTACAAGGACACCCAGGTCCCTCTGAACACCAACATTTCCCAATCTCTCACCATTTAAAAAATACTCTGTTTTTCTATTTTTCCTACCAAAGTGGATAACTTCACATTTCAGCAGATGCATCAGATCTGCAGAAATGTAGATGTAAGTTATGGGGAATGTTTCCTTTTTTTTACTTTTTAAATATGCACTTGGTGGGGACAGATCGAGTTGATATCACGTGCATGAAAGTATAATTGGAATCCATTCCATCTGACATTTTACATTTGTGGCTGCAAAAATGCCTGTGGTATGTTTTGGTATTTTTTGTCACAGAGGCAATTCAGCTGATATAGTTTGTGTCACGTGTGATCAGTTATCTGCGTGCTTTCCAATTATGACAATGCCCCTATTAATGCAATCACTTCCCAATGGCTCAAGTCAGGTAATGTTACTTTATTGACAAAGGAGCAAGTGTCTCGTGACATTAGAAATTCCATTTGTAAAATTCAGATTTTTATTCCTACTCCTCCAAAGAAACTTCTGACCCGCTATTCCTTTCATATTATATAAATCAGTTGGATGAATTTTAAAATTATAATATATATACCGGGGATTAGAGGGTTAGGTTATGAGGACAGGTTGCATAGACTAGGCTTGTATTTCCTTGAATATAGAAGATTAAGGGGTGATCTAATTGAAGTGTTTAAGATGATTAAAGGATAGGGTAGAACTGAGAAAAATTATTTCCTCTGGTGGGAGAGTCCAGAACAAGGAGGCATAACCTTAAAATTAGAGCTAGGCCGTTCAGGGATGATGTCAGGAAGCATTTCTTCACACAAAGGGTAGTGGAAATATGGGGCTGGATTTTCATTGGGCCGTTGAGGCGGGATTGGAGGCGTGTGGGGGGTTAAAATTGCAAAAACTGGCTGGCGGGCCCAACCCCGCCTGCATCCCGCCTCCACGCAATTTTCATTAAATCGTGTCTACTGGTCCCGTCTCCGTCCCACCTCCAAGAGGCGGGATAGGCCGTTAAGGCCCTTAACAAGCACTAAATTACCTCAATAATGCCATTTTGATAGGCCTTTGTGATTTTAACCTCTTTTCCCACGTGAAGCACGCCTGTTCTGAAACACGACGGTGAAACCTAGTGGTAGCACAATTGGATTGCTGACTATCAGCTGCAGCTCAACCATTAAATAGGAGATTTAATCAGCCATCATTTGCAGGTGGCAGGACTTTGCTGTCTCAGGTCTGGGGGAACTTTTAGAAGGCATAACCACAGCTGTGGAAGTTTGGAGCCTGACATCCATCTCCAGTGTGACCTCCTGGGAAACCCCTCTCGCCACCTTGACTGAGCGCTTCCTCAACTGAGGCATATACTAGAAGCATGGGAGCCATTTATTTCCTTCCCTTCTGGACATCAGATGAGGTCGAAGACCAGCCGCGGCACCAGCATAACCATGAACAACAGCAGCACCAACAGCAGCAGCAACAACAGCAGCAGCAACAACAGGAGCGCCAAGCTGCTGCTCACCCACCTGAAGCTGCACAGGCCAGAAGGGGTCAGCACATGGAAGGCCGTCGGCGCAGGAGATACCCCCCAAACAGGGTCTACAGACACAGGGTCAGCTACCTCAACATGTCTGAGCAGCAGTGCCAAAGGCGGCTCCAACTTTCGCGAGAGGTAGTGGGTGACATCTGCGCAATGCTGCAACAAGACCTGGAGCCCAGAGGACCAGGTGGACAACCCTTACCAGTGGCCGTCAAAGTCACCACCGCACTCAACTTTTTTGCCTCAGGCTCATTCCAGGGATCAGCAGCAGACATCAGCGGTATCTCCCAGGCGGCCACACACACTTGCATCACGCAGGTAACTGATGCCCTCTTTGCCATTGCGCACACTCACATCCATTTCACCAAGGATCAAGCAAGTGTCACGGCGTGTGCGGTTGGATTAGCTAATCTGGCAGGCTTTCCAAGGGTGCAGGGCATCATTGACTGCACACATGTGGCCCTTAAGGCACCCCATCGCAATCCAGGTATTTTTGTCAACCGCAAGGGCTTCCACTCCCTCAACGTTCAGCTGGTGTGTGACCACAAGAAGGACATTTTGCATGTTTGTGCCAAGTACCCTGGCAGTTGCCATGACTCCTTCATACTGCGCCAGTCTAGTGTGCCTCCGCTATTCAGTCCGCCAGACCTACTTAACGGATGGAGCCCATCCAACGAAGCTAAGGAGAGCTACAACTCCAGCCACATGTCCACCAGAGCCATAATCGAGCAAACCATCGGTTTGCTGAAGATGCGATTCAGATGCCTTGATAGATCAGGTGGAGCCCTGCAGTACTCAGCAGCCAGGGTCTCCAGAATCGTCGTGGTTTGCTGTGCACTTCACAACATGGCACAGCGTCGTGGCTTGCAGATTCCTGAGGACCAAGTGGCTCCTCACATATCCTCCTCAGATGAGGAGGAGGAGGAGGAGGAGAGCAAAAACGAACATCTTGCAGAGGCCCATCAACCAGCGACAGCAGTACGCGAGAACATTGCTGCCCGGGATGCAAGGAACGCACTCATCTTGGCCAGATTTGCTTAGCCAAGTCAATCAAGCACTTTTGCCTCGCAGCTTCTTACCTGAGCATCGACAATGGCCAAGAACCAGCGGATTCCTAGCAATTTGAACACCATACTGACAATTGCAAGTAATCCTAAGCCCTCAATGTGGAAGTCCCATTCGTGAAATGACACACGCCACAACTACAGCAGTAGCCATCAGATTTTTTATTTACAGTAATCATCTGATGGCTTTTTAACATAAAACATCAAAATTCACCCAAGTGACTACCCTTGTGACTATTTGTGCACTATCTTTCTCTTACGCATGCTCCTACATGGTGCTTCCCCTGTGGCTTCAGCAGATGTGGAGGCCCCTTGCTCACTTTCTTGCTGCTCCTGTCTCGACACCTTTGGCGGGCGTCCTCTGGGGTTGCGAACCTGTGAGGACTCGCCAACAGTCTGCTGCTCCTGCGGCTGTGCAGGGGATGAGACGCCCATCTCAGTTGGGTGAGGACTCTGGTGGGGCTCTGACCGAGGGCTTTGCAGTGGCATGGTTGTTTGAGTGCTTGGAGAGGAGCCTCCACTTCCTTGTTGTCTGCCACCAACATCCCTCTCATGGGTCAGCCCCACTTCAGAGCTAGCAAGTGGCTTGACAGCACCTTGCTGCACTTCAGGGGGGCCATGAGGACCTGTTTCTGCACTTGAAGTCCTACTCCAGAGGACTTTCATGAAGGTCTGGTACCTATGCTCAGTAGCTGACCATCGCTCCTCAAGAGATGCCAGTCTATTCTGAACAATGACCATGTTTTCTACACTCTGGCAACTTAGCTCCTCCATGGCCGTAGCCATCCTCTCCTCTACTGTAGCCATACTTTCCACGGAGGTTGCCATCCTTTCCGTGGTGATGTGTTCATGCGCCAATGACTCCACAAAGGCTCTGCTCATGTTCGCAATGGACTCCTCCATTCGCTCCACACTCGCAGCGACCCTGGAGACAAAACCTGCCAGAGACTCCTGCATCTGTTCCTGCAGTTCCAGCACCGCTGATCTTATGGATGAACCCAGAGGCAGAGGGTCGACATGCAGCTGAGCCGAGCTGGGAGAGTCTTGCACCCTCCGACTAGGACTCTCCACTGCTGTCCCTGTCTCCACTATCTGCTGATGCTCACTTGTGAGCTGTGATACACCAGGTGACAACATTACTCTATCTCGCGATGTTCCCTCCGATGTGTGAGTGTCTGCGCTGGTGCTGGGTGCGCTGATTCCTGCTGACGCTGCATCCTCAGAGGTTGCAGCTTCCTCTGAGGAGTCTTGAGGCTCATGCTCTTCCTCCTGGATAGTGGGGACGGGTGCTTGCGATGGTCCTGTGGGGGAGTAAAGGAAAGAGTCAGAGATGTGAGGACAAGGTTACATGCACAAGGCATATTGCAGATGATCATAAGTCCATCTGTTAGAGCTTCAGAATCATTATCAGCGACTCATGCAATGTCATTGAGAGAGATGGAAAACTATTCTGTCACCAGCTTGCTGTGATGCGCCTGTCTGTCCGTCCCCCACTTGGGAATCTTCCTCCACTCCCACCATCTCCAGGACCGCTTCTTCCCAGGTGGTGAGCTGGGCTACTGAGGGTGGCCCTCCTCCTGTCCTCGCTCTTTCCCTCTTATTGTGAGCTCTCTTTTCCTGCAATGGGGGAGACAAGTGGAGTTTGAGTGAGAATGAAGGAGTGAGTGTAGAGAATCCATAGCATAGATGCTTAGAAGGAGACAAAGATGGAGTGAGGTGGCAAGACCAAGGGCCCTCCCCGTGTGTTGTAAGTTGTAATTGCATCACAGTGATAGGGAGTGTGAGGGCTGCATAGTCGAATAGTTAGGTGAATGTGACCATAGAGAGAGAGGGAATGGGTAAGGGTGCATGGATGTCAGTGTCAAGTGGGATGTGGAGGAAGAGATTGCTAAAGCTGAGTGCTGGTGAGGAGAGGCAATGGGGATCAGATTGAGGGTGATGGGAAATTCATACTCACTTTTCCAGTGCGCAGAAGGTCATGAAGCCTCTTCCTGCACTGAAGCCAGGTTCTGCGGGTTATTGACAAAGAGTTGACCTCCTCTGCCACCTGGATCCACACAGCCTTGGTTTGCTGGGGAGGCTTCTTCCTCCCTGAAGAAGGGAAGAGCACCTCTCTGTTTGCTCTTGCTCCCTCTACTAAAGCCTGCAGGGCAACGTCATCAAAGCGGGGTGCAGACCTAGGATTCTGGCTGGCCATTCTTCCTGCAGGTGCCTCTAACATGCAAGGGCAAAAGCTTGGCAGTCTGCAGAAGAAGCAAGGCTTGTTGCAGACCTTAAATGCAGCAGCAACGATGACGTCATCGGAGGCGACTTTCAGACTGGAAAAACTCACTGGCTATGGGTTCCCACATGTTGGAACTCAATTGGCCAATTAGGTTAAAATGGCATCATTCTCCCACATCGATTTAGAAACGGGTGGCTAACACGAAATGCGGATTACACGACCCCTAGCCCGCCCCAGTATCAAAATCCAACCCTTGAACTCTCTCCCAAAAAAGCTGTTGAGGCTGGGGGTCAATTGGAATTTTCAAAACTGAGATTAATAGATTTTTGTTAGTCAAGGGTATTAAGGGTTACAGAACCAAGGCGGGTCGATGGAATTAAGACCCGGATCCACTGTGATCTAAATGAATGGCAAGACAGGCTCGAGGGACTGAAAGGCCTACACCCGTTCCTGTGTTCCTTCTTATATTTTTCTTTTTTTTTTCTTGGAAGGTAATAGACAAAGCTACATTATCCTAATTTTACTCCAATGTGTCTCCCCCAGGCAGCAGACCCCTTCCATGTCTGAAAGGCCAGGGTGCGCAACCTGCTTCCATGCCACTGGGAGTAGGTTGCCCCTGCTGCCGTTTCAGACATACAAGAATCATCATCAGATATCTCCTCCTCAATGGAGAAGCATTAGTGCCTGAGACTGAGATCAGGAACACAACAGAGCGGCAAAGCAAATCGATGTCCGCGAACTGTCATCGCTCGTGTGAATTGGTTCACCAATATGTTGTGCCACCCTCATGAATTTTCAAATGTTTCCATATTAAAAAGGAATAGACACCTACAGTAAGTTTCTCACACGTTATACTGTGTGAATAGAACACTTGTGAAAGTAAGTTTATGTAATCTGGGCAGTAAGCCAGATGGTTGAATATGTATTCTGGTCATCAACGTATTCAGAAGAAAATGATAGTTAAAGTTATTCAGTTAGAAAATGGCTTCGGATTTTTTGGTTTTCTATTCACTTAGCAGATATATTTGCTTATTAGTCAGTCACTTATGTGCACTCATCTAAACCTAAATAAGTAATCAGCCCTGGAAATACTTGGCCATGGGATAAAGCTATGAGCCTATAATCAATAAATGGAAAGAGCAGACAGGAGAAATTATTTCATGCACCATTCCTTCATTTTCACTAAAATGATGGATCATTGCTATTTTGCACAGCTCATTGCACTCTATGATTGCGGCAGAGACCTATGAGTGATGGTGAAAGGTCAGACCGCACTTGAATCTCCTCCTCAGTACCCGCGTCGAATGCAATAAAGTAGCAGGGAAATTGGTAAAATGTGAGCATTTTTTTTCACTTTGTATCTCGTTCTATATAGTGAAGTGAAACACTTAAAAAATGCAATTTAATTATCACAGATCCATCATTTTTATAATTTTTCTTTGTGCCTTTGAGCATTCGGCTAGTACTGCGCAGATGTAAATGATGCTTCACATTGATTTTTAAGTCAACTTTGAAAATAGCCTTTAAAGTGAATTATCCCAGATATGAGGTTCAAATTGCAATTTTTGAGCATATGGTAATGTCAAGTAAATATCACAAACTATGAATGCTTTAGCACAATGAAGACCCAGTCCACCGAGTTTCCATTGCAGTATGCAGAATAACTTCGAGCTGATGTTCATGGAATGTTCTAGAGGGTATTGGTTCTTTCATAGCCTTTCCACATTGCTCATTGTTGATGACTCTCTTACTGGTGTTTTGCAAGGCAAGTTTACAACTTCCAACAGCTAATCAATCTAATATTTCCTCCACCTCTTCTGTTGATTTCTGCCCTTCCCTTGTATTGCTAAGATACTTACTTGAAAATCTGTTGTCCATTCTGATTACATGTCCAAAACACTTCATCTGTAATTCTTAAATATTTTGGGACCTAAATCTGTAATCTGTAACCTCCTCCAGCCCTACAACCCTCTGAGATATCTGCGCTCCTCCAATTTTGGCCTCTTCCGCATCCCCGATTTTAATTGCTCCACCATTGGCAGCCGTGCCTTCAGCTGCCTAGGTCCTAAGCTCTGGAATTACCTTCATAAACCTCTCCGCTTCTCGACCTCTTCCAGAGTATTAATTCTCCAATGGCCCTGCGTTTTTTCTCTGTTTTTTGTGTCTCCCAGGAGATTATACGGCTGGGGGGCGGGGGGAGGGGGGAGTAGGGTGGAAGTGTTTAGTCATGATGCTCCGGCCATCATGGTTTGGGACAGGCTTGATGACCAACTGGTCTTTTCCTGTGCGTCAATTTGGCATATTCATATTTAAGTGCTATCAGAGGGAGGAGCCAGGGCCGGGGACATCTCGTGCTGGGAGTTCCTGCTTCACTGCCTCAGTCAGGACCTCCTGTACTTCTGGAAGCCGATACGCCAGTACGTTGAGACTTACAGATGGGCAAAAGTGGGTCCAACCATGGAATTAAAATGGCTGTTCCAAAAAAAAAGATCAGCTCCTTTAAGGGGTCTGAGGAGGATATGGCCAAGGTTGCGGGGGGCAGCAGGGGGGTGGTAGAGGTGCAGGAGGAAGACCTGGGCAACCACTTTGCCTCCATTGGTGGACAGTTGCTAGAGGTATAGAAACGGTCTGAATTTAATTTTTATTGAAATCAATGGAAGTGAAAATGCCTCCAGTTTCTATAACGGGTGTCTGATCTGTAACACCAGTCTTATGCTCGAGTGGCAAGTTGAATGTGTCCCAATCTGTCTTTGCAAGAACCGTGTTTCGCTCACAGTGGTACAGTATATTGGTAATAGTTTTCTATTTACCAGTTTCTTACTTGTCATTAATTGCAGTAGAAGATTCTAAGAGCGTCAGAACATAAGAAAGTAAGGAACAATAAAAGACCGTGTCCTACCTAACAGCATTGTGGCAACAGCTGCAGCAGTTAAAGAAGAAGGCCCACCACCAACTTGTCATGGCAACTAGAGAGATGGGCAATAAATGAAACATAGAAACATAGAAACTTGGAGCAGGAGTAGGCCATTCGGCCCGTCGAGCCTGCTCCACCATTCAATACTGGCTGATCATCCAAATCCAGTACCCTGTCCCTGCTTTCTCACACAGAATCCCCATCGAGCCTGCACCGACACATATCCCACCCTATCCCCGTAACCCCACGTATTTAATTCCCCCTAACATATCCCATCCTATCCCCGTAACCCCACATGCTGGCCTTGCCAGTGATGTCCACATCCAAGAATTAATTTTTAAAAAGCCTATCAAGCTCATTTTCCTCACAGGTCATGCGCAGTTGGACCCTTCAACTCCTAATCAATCACCTGAGGGAGAAGACCAACTGTAGATAAAATCTTCAAGAAGCTAAAGTTTTGTTAAACTTCTCCTCATTCACAGTGGTAATCAGACAAAATTTCAGAATATTAAGTGTTCTCCTGGGATCACCTGGAGTCCTATAGGCGTGCCCCAGTGTTCCCAGGTAATACTTACTCTGATGAAAGGTCACCGACCTGAAACGTTAACTCTGTTTCTCTCTCCACAGATGCTGCCTAACTGGCTGAGTGTTTCCAGTATTTTCTGTTTTTATTTAATACTAACTCTTGCTCATTATTCCACAGCAGCTCTGTGTCTCATTCCTATTACTCCTTACCTCTCTCAGTCTTTGTTTCCTGCTACAACATGCAGGCTTTTAAAACCCAAGCTTTACATTACCTCATCACGGCTTCTTCATTTACCTCATCTTCTGTCCCGCTCTTCTTAATCTTGATGCTGCCTTCACTCAGGCTTCTAAAAAAAAACACTCATAAATTGGAGCATTGACTCCATGTGTGACTCCTCCACGATCCCAACAGTGTGTGGATATGTTGTAGCACAGATTATTTGATCATTGTTACTTTATCCTTACAAGCTTTCATCTTGTTCTTGAATAGATATTTATCTTTTTAAAGGGAATAATTGACACAGAATTGATTGCTTTGGTGGAATTTTCTGCAATGTGGCATGCTTCACACTGTTGTTGCTGTTAACGTGTTGGCAGATTGTGGGCTCATGTGACTGTGGAGCTCCTAATCAGACCGTGGAGCACATCACCAAGCCCTGCCCTCAGCTGAAATTCACAGCATATCCACGCTGTTACACTGGAAGCTTTGGCCTGGATATCTGACTTAGATATTGATATTTTCATTTGTTTTTTGCTACTACCATACGAAAGAAGAAGATGATTGTGGGAAAAAATTGAAATTCTGTAATAAATGGCTATGCAGTTTGTGATCAAAAAAAATAATCCAGCATGTATTCTCAGGAATATATATTCATTTATCATCACTAGACAATCAAATCATCCATTCAATAGTTGTGTCGAAAGAAAATGGTTTGGAAGTTTTGATTTAATTCCATAGACATATTCACTCATCAGGTAGTCACTGAAGTGGAGTCAACTGTTATATATTATGTGCAAAACCGATCCCTCAAGGAGCCTGACTTTTGTTTCTCATGTTATTCCTCTTTGCTACGTTTGGTGTATCTTCCTGAATGCCACAGTTAGGGGGGGGGGGCACGATTTTAACCCTACTCGCTCAGCAGAAACCTGGCGGGTGGGCAGTTAAAATCGTCCTGGCTCTTACCTGCCCGAAAGTCGCCATGATCACAACATCTGCAATTTTAACCTGCTCTCCTGAGCAGGCAGCAGCGACACCCGCCCGGAGCCAACCGGGTCCTTCTTTACATATGCATGTTGCGGCCCGATGACATCATTGAGACCCGACTGTAATTTGAACTTAGACCAGAGCGGGGAATCCACCTAGAGTTAAAATCGGGGTCAAGTCTGTCTCTTTATGACTACTTGTCAGTGACCAGTGAACCTAAGCCTAACACCTTATACATTTGTATCAAACCCCACCTTCCAAGAATATGTGTTCCCTTTCATTATGAAAAGTTTTATTTCGCATTTTATCCTATTAAAAAAAAGAGGGAAAAAAAGGTTGCAAAGCTACAACCAAACATAAGCAAAAAAAAGAGACAGCAGTATTGTATGCCAGAGAATAAGATATATTTACACATGGAATAGTGTAATAACTATCAGTATAATACAGAGTAATAAAGTAAGAGCATCGAGGTGTTCATTTTGTAAGATAGGGACCGGGTGGATGTCTGGTAGATTCCAAGCCGCATTGCTTGAGGTTGAACAAGGCAGTTGCAAGCATTCCAAGTTATCTCCTAATCTCTCCTAAACTCTGCCATACCTAAAACAAAAACAGCAAAATACTGCAGTTGCTGTAAGTAAAAACAGAAAACGCAGGAAACACTCAGCAGGTCAGGCAGCATCTGTGAAGAGAGAGAAGCAGAGTTAACATTTCAGGTCGATGACCTTTCATCAGAACTATACCTATGCAGCCCAAATTCCTTCTGCACCCATTCTTCGATCACAGCCAATTTGTTTTTCAGAAAAAATATATTTAATATACATTTTCAGTCCCACTTGAATCCCTTCAAGTCTTACGTGATTAAACAAGCTGATCTTCTAGTAGTCTTCATAAAACACGTTGCGGTTGATTTTCCACAGGAACTCTCCCAAATGTTCGCTGCAACTTTGACAGATGATCCATGGAAACCCTTGAAGAATGGCGTAGGACCGTTTACGTCGTTCCTCCAGGATTTCCACAGATCTGCTGAAATTATGGGAGATGATCAGGAGAATGCCCAAGGAAATTCAACATTCAACCCGTTGTTTCCATTTGTGGAAACTGTTATCACTATGAACAGTTTCCATATCATGGGGAAGTGCCTAATTGCCCAAATCATGCAGCAAATCATGTACTAGTACTACTACTCATACTAATACTACTACAACAAAACAGCTTGCATTTATGTAGTGCCTTTAACGAAGAAAAATGTCCCAAAATGCTTCACCAGGTGCTATCAAAAAATGGACACCAACACAAAGAAGGAGATATTTGGAGGGATGTCATTCTATAGGTATGTAAAAAAGAAGAAATTAACAAAAATAAACATGGGTCCCTTACAGGCAGAGACAGGAGAAATTATAGTGGGGAATAAGGAAATGGCAGAGACATTAAACAAATACTCTGTCATTACGGAAGAAGACACAAAACACCTTCCGGAAATAGTGGGGAACCAAGGGTCTAGTGAGAATGAGGAACTTAAAGAAATTAGTATTAGTAAAGAACTAGTACTGGAGAAATTAATGGGACTAATAGCTGACAAAGCCCCTGGACCTGATGGCCTATATCCTAGGGTTTTAAAAGAGGTGGCTACAGAGATAGTGGATGCATTGGTTGTGATCTTCCAGAATTCCCTAGATTCTAGAATGGTCCCCGTGGATTGGAAGGTAGCAAATGGAACCCCGCTATTCAAGAAAGGAAGGAGAGAGAAAACAGGAAACTATAGACCAGTTAGCCTGACATCAGTAGCAGGGAAAATGCTGGAATCCATTATTAAGGACATGGTGACAGGACACTTAGAAAATCATAATATGATTGGGCAGAGTCAACACGGATTTATGAAAGGGAAATCGTGTTTGACAAATCTAATAGAGTTTTTTGAGGTTGTAACTAGCAGGGTAGATAAGGGAACCAGTGAATGTAGTGTATTTGGATTTTCAGAAAGCATTCAATAAGATGCCACACAAGAGGTTATTACACAAAATTAGGGCTCATGGGATTGGAGATAATATATTAGCATGGATTGAGGATTGGTTAACGGACAGAAAACAGAGAGTAGGAATAAACGGGTCATTTTCAGGTTGGTAGGCTGCAACTAGTGGCATACTGCAAGGATTAGTGCTTGGGCCTCAGCTATTTACAATCTATATCAAGAGTATCCAAGTTTTCTAACGATACAAAGCTAGGTGGGAAAGTAAGTTGTGAGGAGGATGCAAAGAGCCTGCAAAGGGATGTAGACAGGTTAAACGAATGGGCAAGAACATGGCAGATGGAATATAATGCGGAGAACTGTGAAGTTATCCTCTTTGGTAGGAAAAATAGAAAAGCAGAATATTTTTTAAATGGTGAGAGATTGGGAAATGTTGGTATTCAGAGGGACCTGGGTGTCCTTGTACATGAATCATTAAACGTTAACATGCAGATACAGCAAGCAATTAGGAAAGCAAATGGTATGTTAGCTTTTATTACAAAAGGATTGGAGTATAAGAGTAAAGATGTCTTACTGCAATTATATAGGTCATGATGTGGAGATGCCGGCGTTGGACTGGGGTGGACAAAAATGAGAAGTCGCACAACACCAGGTTATAGTCCAACAGATTTATTTAATTTTACAAGCTTTCGGAGCTGTCGCTCCTTCGTCAGGTAAGTTAGCAATGAGAGAATCTCCCAGAATTCACTATTTAAACCCAGACAAAATCTATTCACATTATTCGCTACAACAAAGGGGAACACTTCAGCAGCCAGGGGCATTCAGCCTCGGATCTGTGGGTAAGCGTTCTCCAAGGCGGCCTTCGAGATACACGACAGCGCAAAATCATAGAGCAGAAACTGATAGCCAAGTTCCGCACTCATGAGGATGGCCTCAATCGCGATATCGGGTTCATGTCACGATACAGAACGTGACTTGACATCATGGCCGGTCTTCCCAGGTGTTTTTTTTGGGGGTTTTTTTGGTTTTTTTTTTTAAAAAGGCTAACACAAGAACACAAATTGACAGGATATGCAGCCAGCAGGTGGTTTGACACGTTGGACCCCCTGGGACACATCTTATTGTCTTGGCTGTGCTCTTTGTTGTAGCGAATAATGTGAATAGATTTTGTCTGGGTTTAAATTGTGAATTCTGGGAGATTCTCTCATTGCTAACTTACCTGACGAAGGAGCGACAGCTCCGAAAGCTTGTAAAATTAAATAAATCTGTTGGACTATAACCTGGTGTTGTGCGACTTCTCATTTTTGCAATTATATAGGGCTTTGGTGAGACCACACCTGGAGTACTGTGTACAGATTTGGTCTCCTTACCTAAGGAAGGATATACTTGTCTTAGAGGGAGTGCAACAAAGGTTCACCAGACTGATTCCTGGGATGGGAGGATTGTCCTATGAGGAGAGATTGCGGAAACCAGGCCTATATTCCCAAGAGTTTAGAAGAATGAGAGGTGATCTCATTGAAACATATAAAATTCTTAAGGGGCTTGACAGGATAGATGCTGGGAGGATGTTACCCCTGGCTGGGGAGTCTAGAACTAGGGGTCACAGTCTCAGAATAAGGGGTCGGCCATTTAGGACTGAGATGAAGAGAAATTTCTTCACTCAAAGGGTTGTGGATCTTTGAAATTCTCTACCCCAGAGGGCTGTGGATGCTCAGTTGTTGAGTATATTCAAGACAGAGATCGATAAATTTTTGGATATTAAGGGAATCAAGGGATATACGGATAGTATGGGAAGGTGGAGTTGAGGTCAAAGATCAAACATTATCTTACTGAATGGCGGAAAGACCTACGCCTGCTCCTATTTCTTATGTTCATTGGCATGCATGTGAAAGCTGACCCCATATCTGTGAACAATGTCACCAAGGAGCAGTAAGCAAATGAAAAAGAGGAGGTCACCCAGGATAGGCACTTCAGGGGATTCTGGAGGTGAAGGCATAGGGCGGGAAGTGAAGCCACTGCTGAAGATGTTCTGAATATGATCAGCTAGGTATACTGGAACCAAGTGAGGGCAGTCTCACTGAGCTGGACAATGGAGGAGAGGCGTTGGAGGAGGATGTTGCCATCAACCGTGTCAAAGGCTGCAAAGTTCGAGGAGGAGGAGGAGTGATAGTGCACCATGGTCACAGTCACAGAGAATATACAGCAAAACTACCCCCACAGCAAAGGCCCACTTAGTTTTCATCACCTCCAAACACTTTCCCGGACTTTAACTTATCATTTGCATCAACAATTTCAGCCAATTTAAGACTAAGGTTAGAGAGACAACTGTGGCTGAAATGGGTCACTTCATCTCACACCAATTTGAGCAAATTGACGATCTAAAGGTATTCAACACTAACACCAGTTTGATTTACTTTTTCCAGATTAAGTAATAACCTTTAGTACCAATAATTGTAGATCTCACATTGGCCCATCTCCATCCCTGCCTCAGCTCATCTGCTGCTGAAACCCTCATCCATGCCTTTGTTACCTCTAGACTTGACTATTCCAACACACTACTGGCTGGCCTCCCACGTTCTACCCTACGTAAACTTGAGGTCATCCAAAACTCGGCTGCCTGTGTCCTAACTCGCATCAAGTCCCATTCATCCATCACCTCTGTGCTCGCTGACCTATATTAGCTCCTGGTTAAGCAACGCCTCGATTTTAAAATTCTCATCCTTGTTTTCAAGTCCCTCCATGGCCTCACCCCTCCCTGTCTCTGTAATCTCCTCCAGCCCCACAACCCCCCGAGATATCTGCGTTCCTCCAATTCTGCCCTCTTGAGCATCCCTGATTATAATCGCTCAACCATTGGTGGTCATGCCTTCTGTTGCCTAGGCCCTAAGCTCTGGAATTCCCTCCCTAAACCTCTGTACCTCTCTTTCCTCCTTTAAGACGCTCCTTAAAACCTACTTCTTTGACCAAGCTTTTGGTCATCTGCCCTAATTTCTCCTTATGTGGCTCGGTGTCAAATTATGTGTCTTATAATACTCCTGTGAAGCGCTTTGGGATGTTTTACTACATTAAAGGCGCTATATAATACAAGTTGTTGTTGATCAGATGTTATAAACATTCCATTTGAAAGGTTTTTTCATGCCATCACACCTGTTTGATTTTCCCACTTGTAATTGGTGCTTATTCTTGATCCCCTGTTCAGTTTGTCTGTCTGATGTTTTTCCCTTGTGGGATGGTCCTACTTTTCTTTTGCTAATGGATGCTCTGTTGTTCCTTTGGTCATCCTTCATTGTTCAGTGAACTATGACAGTGATTCTCAAACTGGGGTCCGTAGAAACTTTCCAGGGGGTCCACGACCAGAGATAATTACAAGCCTGCTCCTCTTTATAAAATGACGCACGACTCGTCGATCGACAGTTCCGACGGGCCACAGCGAAAAACCGCACAGACTTCCTCAGAAGACGAACACGGGACACAACCAACAGAGTACCCTACGTCGTCCAGTACTTCCCCGGAGCGGAGAAACTACGCCATGTTCTTCGCAGCCTTCAACATGTCATCGATGACGACGAACACCTTGCTAAGGCCATCCCCACGCCTCCACTACTCGCCTTCAAGCAGCCGCCTAACCTCAAAAGTACCATCGTTCGCAGCAAATTACCCAGCTGTCAGGAGAACAGCGACCACGACACCACACAACCCTGCCACGGCAACCTCTGCAAGACATGCCAGATCATGAACACAGATACCGTCATCACACGTGAGGACACTACCCACCAGGTACATGGTACATACTCATGTGACTCGGCCAACGTTGTCTACCTGATACGTTGCAGTAAAGGATGCCCCAGAGCATGGTACATTGGCGAGACCATGCAGACACTGAGACAACGTATGAACGGACACCGCGCAACAATCGCCAAGCAGGATGGTTGCCTCCCAGTCGGGGAACACTTCAGCAGTCAAGGGCATTCAGCCTCGGATCTGCGGGTTAGCGTTCTCCAAGGCGGCCTTCGTGATACACGACAACGCAAAATCATCGAGCAGAAACTGATAGCCAAGTTCCGCACTCATGAGGACGGCCTCAATAGGGATATCGGGTTCATGTCACGCTATAGAACGTGACTTGACATCGTTGCCGGTCTTTCCAGTTTTTAAAAACAAAAAAAAAACAAACAAACAAACAAACACAAGAAACAAACACAAAAAATGGAGAGGATATGCAGCCAGCAGGTGTTCTGACGCGTTGGACCGCCTGGGACACATCTCATTGTCTTGGCTGTGCTCTTAGTGTGTCTTTGATGTAGGGAAAGATTTAATCTATGCATTTTCTCTGTTTTTATATTCTGTGAATTCTGATAGATTCTCTCACAGTAACTTTGCCTGACGAAGGGGCGACAGCTCCGAAAGCTTGTAATTTTAAATAAATCTGTTGGACTATAACCTGGTGTTGTGCGACTTCTCATTTTTGTCCACCCCAGTCCAACGCCGGCATCTCCGCATCATGACTTTATAAAACCGACACTGATTCAGTTCTTGCGAGTTATTCTCAACGGCTGGGCCCGCCTCCTCACAGAGACCCACAGCTCTCACTCACTTTGCAAACGAGCGCTCCCTGCTGGTCGAGCCGATTCCTCTCCCTGGCCCGCGACCCCGTGCCATCCTCCCGACATGTGATCAAAGTGCCTGCGGGGCCCTTCAACCACTTGCCCGAACGCGTTCACGCAAACATGTACAATCCCACAGTGCAGCTGCTGCAGAACATGCCAGTGGGATAGTATGGCGATGAGTCATGCTTCCAGCCGCATCCCAGCATATGCATGAGTGCTCGTGCCCTCACTCACTCACTTTGGCCAGCCTGCTCACGGCTTTTGTAATTGTCCAGCACTAAGTGGCTAATAGTAGCCATCTGTGGCATCCCCAGAATTGGTGTGAGAAGCAAGCACACCCATCTCACTGATATCTGTAAAGAAATACCTGTTTTCTTAAAAGCATTATTAAAACACTCTTTACATGCAGCACTTTCATATTCTGAGTATTAGATAGTATTATAATTTAGATGGGTGGGAGTGGTCCGTGATTACTAATCCATTTGAAAAGGGGTCCTTCAACCAAAAAAGTTTGAGAATCACTGCACTATGGTATCAAAAGAGAGATCTGTGGGTTCTTGCTTCCCCTCTTTGATCTAACTATTTTCTCTCTGTTATGTTGTGTTGTTATATTCATTATAGAAATTAAATCATCCATGTAATTAATATTTTCCAGTAATTGACAGTGACTCCCGAGATTTTGTTGGATTTATTCAGCGCTGCGTGCCATGCTTGTTGATAAAAATGAGAAGTCGCACAACACCAGGTTATAGTCCAACAGTTTTATTTAAAATTACGAGCTTTCGGAGCGCCGCTCCTTCTTCAGGTACAGTGAGGGAACACAAACCGATTACACCGTATATATACACAGAGAACAATGTGTCTGCAGAGATACAATCTGTTAGGGAGGCATTACATCAAAGACACATCAGAGTACAGCTAAGACAATGAGGTGGGTCACAGGGGGTCCAACGTGTCAAATGCTGCCGTCTGCAGTTAAGCTTTTAACTTTTTTTTTTTAAAACTGGAAAAACAGACAACGATGTCGAGTCATGTTCTGTAGCGTGACATGAACCCGAGATCCCTGTTGAGTCCGTCCTCATGGGTGCGGAACTTGGCTATCAGTTTCTGCTCGATGATTTTGCATTGTCGTGTGTCTCGCTTCGAGACACACGACAACGCAAAATCATCGAGCAGAAACTGATAGCCAAGTTCTGCACCCATGAGGACGGACTCAACAGGGATCTCAGGTTCATGTCATGCTACAGAACGTGACTCGACATCGTTGTCTGTTTTTCCAGTTTTTAAAAAAAAAGTTAAAAGCTTAACTGCAGACGGCAGCATTTGACACGTTGGAGCCCCTGTGACCCACCTCATTGTCTTAGCTGTACTCTGATGTGTCTTTGATGTAATGCCTCCCTAACAGATTGTATCTCTGCAGACACATTGTTCTCTGTGTTTATATACGGTGTAATCGATTTGTATTCCCTCACTGTACCTGAAGAAGGAGCGGAGCTCCGAAAGTTCGTAATTTTAAATAAAACTGTTGGACTATAACCTGGTGTTGTGCGACTTCTCATTTTTGTCCACCCCAGTCCAACACCGGCATCTCCGCATCATGCTTGTTGATGGCATAGGTTGTTTACTTTGGCAATGTGCTGAAACTTATTACAACAGAATTATATCATAAAAATGAAGTTACTTAGAACTTTTACCTTTCATAAATATTGACAACTCTGGGAGAGTCCCACGCGAGGAAAGGGATAGAGAACGGAGTTTTCCCGAAATAAGCATTCCTTTAGCTTGTAACATTTTGTAATTTATTTCATATATTCTTGTAATCAATTTTATGTCCCTTTGGCCTGCCTTTGTTACATTTTGTAATGCTTCATGTACACCTCAACTAATTTTGTATCTTTCCTCCTAGAAATATAGTATGAGATAATTTTATTCTTTACATCTTTCTATCTGTTCAGTTGAAGTGCCTTGGAAGTGTGACACTGCTAAATGTTCGCTCATGGTTACGTTGAGAAGCAAATGGCCACTGCAAGCTGTAAGCATGTTTAACATGAGTGGCCATGCCTAATGGCAAATTAGTATCACTTCAAGCCACTCAAAGTATATGTTGCATTCTGTTTAATGCTTTACCGCATGGTTTAATGATCCATGAGGAAACTGCTGGTTGATGTTATCCTCAACTAAATTAATCCAAATCCTTCATCGCCTTTGCCACATAATCTCCTTGGTCGATATATAGTTTTCTGTGCTGCAGACCATACCTGAAGAGAGACTTTTCTATTGAAGCTACTCGTGAATCTCAGGAGGATGCTTTTGTTACTGTTGTTTATTACAGATGTTCTCTTTCTATTACTTTCTGTAAATTAGGACACATAAGATCATAAGATGCTTTGAAAAATATTCCATCACCAGTATATCTTTATTTTCCAGTCATAGAGTTATTCATGAATACAGTGGAGAATGTAATTTTATTTCTTTGGATGTGTAACAGTACATCAAGATCAGATACAGAGTAGAGTGTCAGCTGTGGCTCAGTGGGCAGCACTCTTGCCTCTGAGTCAGAAGGTTGTGGATTCAAGTCCCACTCCAGAGACTTGAGCACAAAAATCTAGGCTGACACTGCAGGGGGTGCTATCTTTTGGATGAGACGATAAACCGAGGCCCTGTTTGCTCTCTCAGGTGGACGTTAAAGATCCTATGGTGTTATTTTGAAGAAGAGCAGTGCAGTTCTCCCCGATGTCCTGGCCAATATTTATCCCTCAAGCAACATCACTAAAACAGATTATCTGGTCATTATCACATTGCTGTGGGAACTAACTGTTTGCAAATTGGCTGCCGCGTTTTCTACATTACAACAGTGACTACACTTCAAAAGTACTTCATTGGCTGTAAAGAGCTTTGGGACATCGTGAAAGGTTCTATATAAATGCAAGTCTTTCTTTCTGTGAAATGAGCTTCAAAAAGGCCATTAATATTCAACTTCCGGCTTTTCTTTCATTCACTCTTGGTTTATCAGTTAAAAATTCTTAACGCTATGACCTTCTCTGGGGAGCATGACTACATAATTTCTTTCCTTTTTTTGGAGAGCTTTTACATACCTGTATAGATGCCTGTTTTTACACACAGGCTACATGGATAGACTGGAGATGCTGGGGTTGTTCTCCTTACAGCAGAGAAGATTGAGAGGAGATTTGATAGAGGTGTTCAAAATCATGAGGGGTCTGGACAGAGTAGATAGAGAGAAACTGTTCCCATTGGCGGACGGGTTCAGAGCCAGTGGACACAGATTTAAGGTGATTGGCAGAAGATCCAAAGGCAACATGAGGAAAACCTTTTTTGCTCAGCGAGTGGTTATGATCTGGAATGCACTGCCTGAAAGGGTGGTGGAGGCAGATTCAATCATGGCTTTCAAAAGGGAATTAGCTAAATTTTAATCGTTTATGGGATGTGGGCGTCGCTGGCAAAGCCAGCATTTATTGCCCATCCCTAATTGCCCTTGAGAAGGTGGTGGTGAGCCGGCTTCTTGAACCACTGCAGTCCGTGTGGTGAAGGTACTCCCACAGTGCTGTTAGGGAGGGAGTTCCAGGATTTTGACCCAGCGACGATGAAGGATCGGCGATATACTTCTAAGTCAGGATGGTGTGTGACTTGGAGGGAAACCTGGAGGTGGTGGTGTTCCCATGCGCCTGCTGCCCTTGTCCTTCTAGGTGGAAGAGTTCGCGGGTTTGGGAGGTGCTGCCGAAGAAGCCTTGGCGAGTTGCTGCAGTACATCTTGTAGATGGTACACACTGCAGCCACGGTACGCTGGTGGTGGAGACAGTGAATGTTTAAGGTGGTGGATGGGGTGCCAATCAAGTGGGCTGCTTTGTCCTGGATGGTGTCGAGCTTCTTGAGTGTTGTTGGAGCTGCACTCATCCAGGCAAGTGGAGAGTATTCCTTACTTGTGCCTTGTAGATGGTGGAAAGGCTTTGGGGAGTCAGGAGGTGAGACACTCACCGCAGAATACCTAGCCTCTGACCTGCTCTTGTTGCCACAGTATTTATGTGGCTGGTCCAGTTAAGTTTCTGGTCAATGGTGACCCCCAGGATGTTGATGGTGAGGGATTTGGCGATGGTAATGTCGTTGAATGTCAAGGGGTGTTGGTTAGACTCTCATTTGTTGGAGATAGTTATTGCCTGGCACTTCTGTGGCGCGAAAGTTACCTGCCACTTATCAGCCCAAGCTTGAACGTTGTCCAGGTCTTGTTGTATAGAAACATAGAAACATAGAAGATAGGAGCAGGAGTAGGCCATTTGGCCCCTCGAGCCTGCTCCGCCATTTAATGAGATCGTGGCTGATCATCCAAATTCAGTACCCTATCCCTGCTTTCTCCCCATATCCCTTGATGCCTTTAGCCTTAAGAAATATATTTCACTCCTTCTTGAATATATTTAATGAATTGGCCTCAACTGCCTTGTGTTGTAGAGAATTCCACAGGTTCACCACTCTCTGGGTGAAGAAATTCCTCCTCATCTCAGTCCTAAATGGCTTACCCCTTATCCTTAGACTTTGACCCCTGGTTCTGGACTCCCCCACCATCGGGACCATCCTTCCTGCATCTAGTCTGTCTAGTCCTGTTAGAATTTTATAAGTTTCAATGAGATCCCCTCTCATTCTTCTAAACTCTAGCGAATATAAGCCTAATCGACCCAATCTCTCCTCATACGTCATTCCTGCCATCCCAGGTGTCAGTCTGGTGAATCTTCGCTGCACTCCCTCCATGGCAAGAACATCCTTCCTCAGATAAGGCGAACAAATCTGCACACAATACTCAAGGTGTGGTCCCACCAAGGCCCTGTACAACTGCACCAAGACATCCTTGCTCCTGTACTCGAATCCTCTCGCTATGAAGGCCAACATACCATTTGCTTTCTTAACCGCCTGCTGCACCTGCATGCTTACCTTCAGCGACTGGTGCACAAGGACACCCAGGTCTCGTTGCACTTCCCCTTCTCCCAATCTATTGCCGTTCAGATAATAAGCTGTCTTCCTGTTTTTGCCACCAAAGTGGATAACCTCACATTTATCTACATTTATCTACATTTATCTACATCTGCAATGCATCTGCCCAATCACCCAACCTGTCCAAATCATACTGGAGTTTCTCTGCATCCTCCTCACAGCACACATGCCCACCCAGCTTTGTGTCGTCTGCAAACTTGGAGATATTACATCTAGTTCCCTCGTCTAGATCATAAATATATATTGTGAATAGCTGGGGTCCTAGCACCGATCCCTGCGGTACCCCACTAGTCACTGCCTGCCACTCGGAAAAAGACCCGTTTATTCCAACTCTTTGCTTCCTGTCTGCCAACCAGTTCTCTATCCAAGTCAGTACCTTACCCCCAATCCCATGTGCTTTAACTTTGCACGCTAATCTCTTATGCGGGACCTTATCGAAAGCCTTCTGAAAGTCCAAATACACCACATCCGCTGGTTCTCCCTTATCTATTCTACCAGTTACATCCTCAAAAAATTCCAGTAGATTAGTCAAGCATGATTTACCTTTTGTAAATCTATGTTGACTTTGTCTGATCCTGTCACTGTTTTCCAAGTGCTCTGCTATTACATCTTTTATAATGGACTCTAGCATTTTCCCCACTACCGATGTCAGGCTTACCGGTCTATAATTCCCCGTTTTCTCTCTACCACCTTTTTTAAATAGTGGGGTTACATTAGCTACCCTCCAATCCATGGGAACTGTGCCAGAGTCTATAGAATTTTGGAAGATGACCAGCAATGCCTCTACTATTTCTAGGGCCACTTCCTTAAGTACCCTAGGATGTAGATTATCAGGCCCTGGGGATTTATCGGCCTTCAATCCCGTCAATTTCCCTAACACCATTTCCCTACAAATATTGATTTCATTCAGTTCCTCCCTCTCATTAGACCCTATGTTCCCCGACATCTCTGGGAGGTTATTTGTGTCCTCCTTTGTGAAGACAGAACCAAAGTATGTATTTAATTGGTCAGCCATTTCTTTGTTCCCCATTATAAATTCCCCTGATTCTGACTGCAAGGGACCTACGCTTGACTTCACCAATCTTTTTCTCTTCACATATCTATAGAAGCTTTTACAGTCAGTTTTTATGTTCTCTGCAAGCTTACTCTCATATTCTATTTTCCCCCTCTTAATTAATCCTTTTGTACTCCTTTGCTGAATCCTAAACTGCTCCCAATCCTCAGGTTTGCTGCTTTTTCTGGCCAATTTATATGTCCTCTCCTTGGATCTTATGCTATCCCTAATTTCCCTTGTTAGCCACGGTTGCGCCACCTTTTTTGTTTTATTTTTATGCCAGACAGGGATGAACAAATTCTGTAGTTCATCTTTGCGATCTTTAAATGTTTGCCATTGCCTATGCACCGTCAACCCTTTAAGTAACGTTCCCCAATCCATCCTAGCCAACTCGCGCCTCATAACATCGTAGTTTCCTTTATTTAAATTCAGGACCCTAGTCTCTGAGCCAACTACTTCACTTACCATCTTAATGAAGAATTCTATCATATTATGATCGCTCCTCCACAAGGGAGGATAATAAGATTGCTAATTAATCCTTTCTCATTACATAATACCCAGTCTAAGATGGCCTGATCTCTAGTTGGTTCCTCGACATATTGGTCCAGGATACCATCCCGTATACACGCTAGTAATTCCTCCTCCACAGTATTGTTACTAATTTGGTTAGCCCAATCTATAT
Source organism: Squalus acanthias (assembly GCA_030390025.1). NCBI lineage: Eukaryota > Metazoa > Chordata > Chondrichthyes > Squaliformes > Squalidae > Squalus > Squalus acanthias. The sequence goes on along the minus strand of CM059436.1, from coordinate 79,502,850 downwards.
GTAGATTAAAGTCACCCATGATAACTGCTGTACCCTTATTGCATGCGTCTCTAATTTCCCGTTTAATGCCATCCCCAACCTCAGCATTACTGTTTGGGGGTCTGTATACAACTCCCACCAACGTTTTCTGCCCCTTGGTATTTCTCAGCTCTACCCATACAGATTCCACATCATCAGAGCTAATATCCTTCCTTACTATTGTGTTAATCTCCTCATTAACCAGCAATGCTACCCCACCTCCTTTTCCTTTTTGCCTGTCCTTCATGAATATTGAATACCCCTGGATGTTGAATTCCCAGCCTTGGTCACCCTGGCGCCAAGTCTCCGTAATCCCAATTATATCATATCCGTTTACATCTATTTGCGCAGCTAATTCATCCACCTTATTACGAATGCGGGCATGAACTGCTTCATTATCTGAGGAGTTGTGAATGGCATTGAACACTGTGCAGTCATCAGCGAACATCCCCATTTCTGACCTTATGTTGGGGGGAAGTTCATTGATGAAGCAGCTGAAGATGGTTGGGCCTAGGACACTGCCCTGAAGAACACCTGCAGTGATGTCCTGGAGCTGTGATGATTGACCTTCAACCACCACAACCATCTTCCTTTGTGCTAGGTATAATGCGTATGACTCCAGCCAGTGGAGCATTTTCCCCCTGATTCCCATTGACTTCAGTTTTACTAGGGCTCCTTGATGCCACACTCGGTCAAATGCTGCCTTGATGTCAAGGGCAATCACTCTCACCTCACCTCTGGAATTCAGCTCCTTTGTCCATGTTTGGACCAAGGCTGTAATGAGGCCGGGAGCCGAGTGGTCTTGGCGGAACCTAAACTGGGCATCAGTGAGCAGGTTATTGGTGAGTAAGTGCTGCTTGATAGCACTGTCAATGACACCTTCCATCACTTTGCTGATGATTGAGAGTAGACTGATGGGGCGGTAATTGGCCGGATTGGATTTGTCCTGCTTTTTGTGGACAGGACATACCAGGGCAGTTTTCCACATTGTCGGATAGATGCCAGTGTTGTAGCTGTACTAGAACAGCTTGGCTAGAGGCACGGCTAGTTCTGGAGCACAAGTCTTCAGCACGATAGCCGGGATGTTGTCGGGGCCCATAGCCTTTGCTGTATCCAGTGCGCTCACCATTTCTTGATTTCACATGGAGTGAGTCAAATTGGCTGAAGACTGGCTTCTGTGATGGTGGGGACCTCAGGAGTAGGCCGATATGGATCATCAATTCGGCACTTCTGGCTGAAGATGGTTGCAAACGCTTCAGCCTTGTCTTTTGAACTCACGTGCTGGGCTCACCATCATTGAGGATGGGGATATTCATGGAGCCTCTTCCTCCCGTTAGTTGTTTAATGGTCCACCACCATTCACGACTGGATGTGGTAGAACTGCAGAGCTTTGATCTGATCCGTTGATTGTGGGATCGCTTAGCCCTGTCTATAGCATGCTGATTCTGCTTTTTAGCATGCATGTAGTCCTGTGTTGCAGCTTCCCCAGGTCGACACCTCATTTTTAGGTACACCTGGTGCTGCTCCTGGCATGCTTTCTACACTCCTTATTGAACCAGGGTTGGTCCCCTGGCTTGATGGTAATGGTAGAGTGAGAGATATGCCGGGCCATGAGGTTGCAGATTGTGGTGTAATACAATTCTGCTGCTGCTGATGGTCCACAGTGCCTCATGGATGCCCAGTTTTGAGCTGCTAGATCTGTTCTGAATCTATCCCATTTAGCATGGTGGTAGTGCCACACAACACAATGGAGGGTGTCCTCAGTGTGAAGACAGGACTTAGTCTCTAAAATGACTGTGCAGTGGTCACTGCTACCAATACTGTCATGGACAGATACATCTGCGACAGGTAGATTGGTGATGAAGAGGTCAAGTAGGTTTTTCCCCTCGTGTTGGTTCTCTCACCACCTGTCGCAGGCCCAGACTGGCAGTTCTGTCCTTCAGGACTCGGCCAACTCGGTCAGTAGTGGTGCTACCGAGCTACTCTTGGTGATGGACATTGAAGTCCCCCACCCAGAGTACATTCTGTGCCCTTGCTACTCTCAGTGCTTCTTCCAATTGGTGTTCAACATGGAGGAGTACTGATTCATCAGTTGAGGGAGGGCAGTAGGTGGTAATCAGCAGGAGGTTTCCTTGCCCATGCTTGACCTGAAGCCATGAGACTTCATGGGGTCCGGAGTCAATGTTGAGGACTCCCAGGACCACTCCTTCCCGACTGTATACCACTGTGCTGCCACCCCTGGTGGGTCTGTCCTGCCGGTGGGACAGGACATACCCAGGGATGGTCATGGAGGAATTTGGGACATTGGCTGAAAGGTATGATTTTGTGAATATGACTATGTCAGGCTGATGCTTGACTAGTCTGTGGGACAGCTCTCCCAATTTTGGCACAAGTCCCCAGATGTTGGTGAGGAGGTCTTTGCAGGGTCGACTGGGCTGGGTGTGCCGCTGCCGAGGTCAATGCCGAGTGGTCTGTCCGGTTTCATTCTTATTATTGTGTTTCGTAGCGGTTTGTTACAACTGAGTGGCTTGCTGGGCCATTTCTGAGGGCAGTTAAGAGTCAACCACATTGCTGTGGATCTGGAGTCACATATAGGCCAGACAAGGTAAGGACAGCAGATTTCCTTCCCTAAAGGACATTAGTGAACCAGATGGGTTTTTACGACAATCCGATAGTTTCATGGTCACCTTTACTGATAGTAGTATTTATTCCAGATGTATTTAATTAATTGAATTTAAATTCCCCAGCTGCCGTGGCGGGCTTTGAACTCACGTCTCTGGATCATTAGTCCAGGCCTCTGGATTATTAGCCCAATGACATTACCACTACGCTACCTGAAGGAAAAAAAATTGCAGGGCTACGGAGAAAGGGCAGGGGATTGGGACTAGCTGCAGCGCTCTTGCAGAGAGCCGGCACGGGCTCAACGGGTTGAATGGCCTCCTTCTGTGCTGTAACCATTCTATGATTCTATGCTTATGCACACACACGCACACCCATGGCCACAGTAGTGGTAGAACAAAAGAAATGAAAAATTATGCTGCAATTAAATTTTAAACACTATCAGATAAAAAAATATCTTTAAATGCTCAGTATTATAAACGTGGGGACAAACCTGATCACCTGTGACAAAGCAGGATTTATACCCTGCCCGCTATTACACCCCATGGACAGTAAAATCAGGTGGGGTTTAAAACCAGCATTGCTCCCGATCCCATCAGTTTCCCGCCAGGCACGTTAGGTTGCAATTGCCCCCAACGTGTCAATAACAGCCACCTTAAATTGTGACCAGTTAACGTTTGGTTCTGTCGAGTCTGTGCGTCAAAACAAATGGTCAATTCCACATGAATTCCAGCTTTGATAATAGAATGCAGTTTGGCAGTGACAGATGTCAAACAGCCATGGTCGGTAACAGTTGGAACACAGCTAGCCAATCACACCGTACAGAATTATTTCCGTCTTATTTTGACCACCATTTGAATGCCAGGTCAATCGGTTTCTATTTGGATGTCACAAGAACGGGTCCAAGAACCATAGAGAATAGCCAGTGCCATGCTCCAAACATCGGTGGCTATTGTCAGTCCCAAACGACAGCGTAGCGCACCTCGAGGCACTGGCCAGCTTTGGGAAGCTGCTCCGACTTCAGTATTCATATCACCTGGAATGAGCAGCATGTTCGTGGGATGTACTCAAATCAGATAAACATGGATTTTTTTTTTAAATCACAGAATTTGTGCGTTTTTTCTATGTTGACATGAAGTTACTGCTGAAACAGTTCATCAAAATCTGTTGAAACAGTCAAAAACCTACTCGAGTAAACCGTGGCCGATTTGTGACAAGTATAGCGTGCCCATGCAATGTGGAAATATTTTTTGAAGCCGGGACTTGATGAACAGTGCATTACTTATGATCTGATTTGCATCTATACGTTTTATTTTCTTCTCATTAGATTTTATTTTCTGCTAACAAAGGTGGAATATGTTAGTTCTGTGAAATGGAACATTTAGCTATTTCAGGCACCCAGTGTCAGCATTAAGCACTCTCATGTCAGCTGTAGCAGAGCCAGCTATACTCTGCTCTCATAACGTGCCTCAACCCTAACATTGGAATAACTTTCCCCACTGCACCAGTTTGACATTTCCATTTCCACTTCCCAGCCAGCTCTGAGGCCTTTCTGAGTGAGGTTGCCAACTCAGAGCCTAATTAGGGATAGTTTGACAGTGGGAGAGTGAGCCCACATCCAGGGGTCACTAGGGTTGAGGCTGCTCAACTCATTTCATGCAAGACCTATGCAGCCAGCAGAATGATAAGAGCTTCTTCCGATCAGTGAGCTGGATTTGCTGTCCAGTAATAAGATTTTTTACTTCTTCTTATAAGGCTTTGTTCAGTTTAGTGTATTTTGTAAGAGTGTGTGTGTGTGTGTGTGATGCAGGATGGGTGGCTCTGTGGTGTCTCTACAAGCACGGGCTGCTCATACTGCTTATAAAAATGACCTTGTCTCCCCACCTGGTCTTAATGATAGCCGATGCACTTCCCGCAGCAGAGCAGGGATCCCAGAATTTTGGGGCCTAGATTTTCAGTTAATCCCCCCAATATTATCTGTTAACTGGCTTAGTGAAAATAGTTTAGTCTCTCTGCTTATCGTAACCCTTATGAAGAATCTCACCCCAATTGGAAAGTGTAAGCGCCCAACTATCTTATTTTTTGTTCCATTAACAAAAATGACTTGGAAAGAGAGTTCCAAGAGGATGTCTGGAAAAAAAATAGACGTTTAATCCTTTTGTCCAAAAAATAATTATTGCAGAATATGTGTATCAGTCCAGTCTGTCTGTAAAGTACAAGGAAGGTTTTGGCATTTTAGTTGAATTATTAAGCTAATGAGCCATTCTGTGTTGCATTTGATTCACATGATACCTGACCTGAGAGCGCTTTATGCTATCTGGGTGTAACAAAAGAAAGTTGACAACTCCTCACAATTTTATCCTTATCTTGTCAAGCACACACAACAAAGAAACTTCATGAAGCTATACACACACACACACACACACACACACACACAAAGATTGAAGTTATCTTGGTTTAATGTGTAGACGAGTTTTCAATAATTCAAAATCTCCATGTTTGGAACATCTCGGACCGATCGTTGCTTAGCTGCTGGGAGGTTTATTGGTGACTGCTCGCTGGTTGTGTAACACTTCATTATTATGCAGTCTTTGTCTTTTACAGAATTAATCAGAACTGGCAAAATCCTCTTGAGATTTTTTTATTCGCCCAAATAGAGGAGTTAAAGGGGTAGAGTTTCCTGGCTGTACTGCATCAGCGCACAGATAGAAAATTGGATGTGCGCCCTCATGTGCTATGAGCCTGTCCTTCTGATTTTCCTCCAAGCGTTACGACCAGGTGATCCGATACGCCCAGCTGCAAGAAAGGAAAATCTTAAGTGTTTGAAAACTCAAAAAGGTGGGAAATTGGACCTTGCTGTACCTTTTTTGGAGGGCACAGAACGGGGCTAAAAAGCACCAATTTTATGGTACTGTGTCCCGCCCACCCAAGCGTGCCTGAAATACTTCCAACGTCATATTGGGTCGGGCAGTATTCAAGCATGGGCTGGGAATGCTCCACCTGAGTTTTTGGGATCTCCAGCAGCCTAACCAGTGGCCCTTAAAGGGACCACTGGAGGCCGCCACCAAAAATGTAAGTGTTTTAAACTTACCTTCATGTGGAGTCAGGAGGAGCAGAACTGAGATTGCAGTGGGTGAATGAGAGGTTAAGATAATCTAAAGGCTACGCAAAATAGCTTTAAAGCATAACAAGGAAGAAACAGTGTGGATGGTTGGGAGTTATATGAAAATCATTTGAGAATAACTAAAATTTAACTTAGGGAAGATATTAACAAGATAGAAAGACTGATTAGAAAGACTGACATCAAAAGGTATCTAAAGAAAAAATGTGACCACACAAGTAGTAAATGGATTAGTAAAGATCTTTTAAGTGATAAATTGGGTAGAAATATATTAAAGGATTTGGAAATTGCAGATCTATTAAAATACATCTTTACATTAATCTTTACTGAAGAAGATTGTGGAAAATTTCAGATGCATAAGCAGAGGTCATAAAGCATGTGCTATGAAGAAACTCATAGAATCAATGAGATGGCATGCTGACTGGGATGTTAAAATACTTTAGACAGTTATGCTGTAGTTATGCATTTATTTATTAGCCAAGGAGGAATGCTGAATTGTGCTCTAATATACTAAGCACAAAGAGGGTTTGTTATTGCAGGATAAATGTCCTAAGGGTTGCCTTAAATGTGTCCTTAAAAGGGAGTTAGTAGTCAGGCTGAATATTAGGAAAGGAAAGGGCAAACACTACTGATACCACGAAGGCTTATACAAACAAAACATTCCATACCAGGGACCACAGGCCCGGAGATGGCTTGTTATGTCCTGCCTTATCTAGACCTGTGTGACCCCTTTGTGAGCAAAGACCTGAGAAGCAAATAATACTAGCCATGAGCTTGGGGAAACCCTCCAATTCCATCTTCCCCACTCCATCTAGTGCCTCAAATGCCCAGAATTTCAATGACCTTTTCATCAAAAGTAGTCAAGAATAACCTCTCCTCTCTTGTATGCATGAGATTCCTCTTGTATATGAGCCATCTCCTGCAAGAAAATATAAGAGAGACATATGTTGGAATGAGGAATATAAGAGAAGATGTGTGCCACCCAAGTGCCCAGATCACCAGCCACCTTCTGGGAATTTGTGAATATTCAGCATTCAGATTCCCTATGTTAGCAACATACATGGCGCTTGTTATGAACATATGAAAACGGACAAAAAGAAAACAGCTTGTCCATCAAGTCTGTCCTGTCATGGCATGGCATAAGTCTTGTAGACCATCACCTCCATTCCATTCCATTCCACCTGCAACCCCTACCCCTACACAAACACACACAGTCTTCTGGGAGAGGCTCAAAAACAGAGAAAAAACCTACGGCCAAGTTAAGAGAAAACTCAGAGACATTCCTCTCTGATTCCTGAAGACAATCAAGCAAGCTCCAAGAGACCACAGTGATTGGGTGACACAATCCTCAGTGACCCACCTAGCTTTCTGAGGTAAAGATTTTTGCCATTTGCAATAAATTTTCCAGCTTCCTTTAGAATACTTGCAGTGAATCCGCACTCACTGCATATGGTAATAACTTATTCCAGAAGTTGATGGCTCTCTGAGAAAAAAAGTACCTCTTAGCATCTACCCTAATTTTATGTTTTCATAACTTATCCTTATGTCTCCTGGTTCTCCCTAACCTATCTAGCTCAAAATGACCTATCTACTTGGACTGAGTCTAATCTTTTCAATATTTTAAAGACCACTATAATATCTCCTTGAAGTCTATGCTTTTCCAAAGTAAAAAATGTCCCAACTGTCTATAAGCCCGTCCTGGTAACTAAGGGCCCTTAAACAAGATATCAATGTAGTTATCCTCCTCTCAATCTTTTCCAGGAGATCTATATCTGCCACTACATGAGGGAATCAAAACTGGTCACAGTTATTGTCACATTTAATGGGCTACGTGGACAACACATTGATATGGCAACATGCCTGTGTATTTAGAAGATGAGCAGTTGGCAAAGTCCAGTACATTCTTGTTGTAGGGCAACATTGTAAGTCAAGCCATGTGTCAGCATAGTTACCTTGACAACCTTTCAAAGAAAGACTTACATTTATATAGCACCTTTCAGGACCTCAGATGTCCCAAAGCACTTTACAGCCAAACTTTGAAATGTAATCACTGTTGTGATGTAGGAAACACGGCAGCCAATTTGCACACAGCAAGCTCCCATAAACAGCAATGTGATAATGACCAGATAATCTATTTTAGCGATGTTGATTAAGAGATAAATATTGGCCAGGACACTGGGGAAAACTCCACTGCTCTTCTTCGAAATATTGCCATGGGATCTTTTATGTCCACCTGAGAGAGCAGATGGGGCCTCGGTTTAACATTTCATCGGCATGGCACCTCCAACAGTCCAGCACTCCCTCAGTACTGCACTGGAGTGTCGTCCTAGATTTTTGTGCGCAAGTCATTGGAGTGGGACTATGATCCCACAACCTTCTGACTCAAAGGCAAGAGTGCTACCAACTGAGCCATAAAGAGCCGGCACAGGCATGATGGGCTGAATGGCCTCCTTCTGTGCTGTAAGATCCTATGATTCTATGATTTAAATATTTGCCCAAGGAGTACAAAGGCTTTTTTTAATGGTCATTGTGTCTTTTCAATGATAGGCACATTATCTGTGTGAATGGTTCTCATCGGCATAGAGGTTGATTGTAAGATATTGTTTTACAACTGTGCACTCTGGCAGGGTGTCTCGCTGGTAGCTAGCATTGATAAAATCAGTCCTCTAAAATCATTCCATCAGTGACATTCACCACCAACAGTGGACCTGCCATGTGTTGTACTCTGCTTTGTTTCTGAGTTTTCTCTATTGTTGAGATAGCTGGTTACATGTTGCTTTGAATCTGGACACAATGCACATGCTCAGACTGCAGAGTATGCATTCAGCTAACGGAGTCATAGCACCAGGCAAAAATATCAAGTCCAAGCCCGGCTTTGGTGAGAGACTGAGGCCTTCAGGTTAAAAAAAAAACTTCCATTAAAAAACAGTTCATGGGAAATGTAACCATGTTATAGTGACATATGTAATTTAAAAATATCTTGCTTAATCCTTTATTTTGGTTAAGTGAAATTTCAGTTATGGAGCTAAAATGGTGGATGAAGTTTATTTCAGAAAGCATTTGTGAAGAAACAATAATACAGCACCACCGAATGGACAGGTCCTGTAATAAATTATGGCAAGTGATAATTGACACGGTAAAACTGAATGCAAAATGTGGACTTAGAAATTTACAATCGAAAAAGTTGACACAAAAGCATGACCAAAAGTTGTAACAACAGGAAGTAAGATTTCTTATGTGAGATTTTTGATACAATATAGATTATCTTAGATTAGAACTCAATTTTACTTTTGTCCCATTTTAATATTCTGTTTTTACAACGTTTTGACATCTTTTCTATTCCTTGTGGACTATGTGAATTACACTTACAAAGTGTAATATTACCCTCTGAGCTATAACATCCTGTCTTCATCAAGCACTGAACTAGCACCTAATGACATAACTGTGGACTTCAGTTGCATGTGCCTGTATCTGTAAATTTATTTTGCCAAATATGATGATAAACAAACTAAATTATTAGAAAAAAGACACAAAGGGATTGGTTCGATATTTCCGATGAAATTATTTAAGAACACTATATGCAGTTGCGTGTGTTCATTTTTACAGTGAAATTTGTCTTGGAGACTCCCTGTATTTAGAGGTGATGGGGCCAATAGTTCTGGGGCTCATATGGGAACTGAAACATGTAGATAGTGGACTGGTAGTGTGTTGTGTCCGAAGTCACCATTTAGTGCCCCGATTTCCCATCAGGGTTAATTATAATTTCCATGAGCAGATGCTGAGGCCTCCAATCAGGTGCAGTCATGAGGACATAGGAAATTGCAGCACTGCTGTGCGATCTTAAAGGCTTGTGGCTGGTTACAAAAGGCTTGTACATCCTGGGCCTTTGGGAGAGCCTGTGATGACGACAAAGTTTCCTGAGGCAAGATTAATCTTGGAAGCCTGGATCTTATTGCAAGAGGTCAGATAGTTGTGTATGTCCAGTTTGTTCTGTCAGCACAACAATTTTACGATTTTAAGTGCCAAGGAAAAAGATTTAGTTGCTGGATGAATCAGATTCTCTGCAAAGCATCACTATGTTAAACAGGAGGGCTGGTGGCATAAGGGCAGCCTGCTCGGGTGATGAGACATCGCCATGTTAAACAGGAGGGCTGGTTGCATAAGGGCAAACTGCCTTATCCTACTCTCACAGTTTAATTTAAAGTAGTATTTTGCATTAACTTTTTCCATACCATTTACTATCTTTTTTCCCTCTATAAGACCACTTCTCAGATGCCTTCTTTCCAGGTTAAAGAGCCCAAGTTGCTCCAGTCTTTCCTAATAACTCAAACCCCATGCCACTAGGATTCAACCTTATGGCTCTTCTCTGCATTGCCTCCAGCACTTGAATGGCTTTGTCGTATCATGCCAACCAGAACTGGGCGAGTACTCGAGATGTGGTCTGACCAGAGCACTATACAGTTTGTTAACTAACCCTCTGACTTGTCTTTTACTACTTGGCCGATGTAGTTGAACATTCTATTAACTTTGTTGAATTGGCATTGAATATACTAAGATGCCTGGGTTTCGTTCAACTTCAACACCATTATAGATATTTCAACAGCATTCATGAAATATATATGTTGCATATTTTCCCTTCCTATGTGCAACACTTTGTACTTGTTTACATCTGCATTAATTTCATCTGCTATTGTCCAGCCCACTCACATATTTTGTTTAGCTGCATTCTGTCATTTCCAAGCCGCCTCCTTCAATTCAACTGCCCCGCCATCTGCAAATTTGACCAATTAGCATTGAGTTTCTGAATCTAAGTATTGATGTAAATTAGAAATGGCAGTGGTGCCAACACTGACCCCTGGGGCACCCCACTCTGTACTCTTCCCCTCCCCGCCCCCCACCAATCTGACATCTTTCCTCTAACCAGTACCTGTTAACTATCCTTTAGCCAATTTCTTTTATCCATGCACAAGTTTTGTCCTGAATCCCCAGAGCTTTGAGCTTAGTTAGTAATCTCTTGTGTAAAATTTTATCAAGTGCCTTTTGGAAATCAAAGAACGCAGTGTTGCAGGGTTTAACACAATTGACTTGGGTTGTCACTTCAAAGAATTCAAGAAAGTTGTCACACAGGATCTTCCATGTGTAAAGCCAGGTTGACTGCTGTTAACTAGGTTGTTGTACAGGTAACCCTCGAGTTTACTTCTGATAATCAATTCCGTTATTTTATATGTCATTGCTCTCCTTGGAACAGAGAATGTTAAGACGTGACCTAATAGAGGTTTTGATAAGGAAAAACTATTCCCTCTGGCGAGTGGGTCAATAACCAGAAGTCATAGATTTAAAATAATTGGCAAACAATCTAGAGGGGCGATAAGGAGACATTTTTTCACTCGGAGAGTTGTCGGGATCTGGAACGCTCTACCTGAAGAGGTGGTGGAAGCTGATTCCATAAATAATTTTATAAGGGAGTTGGGCAGGTCCTTGAGGATGAGGAACTTACAGGGTTACGGACAAAAGGCAGGGATGTGGGACTAAGCACGACTGCTCTTTCAAAGAGCCAGCACAGGCACGATGGGCCAAATGGCCTCCTTCTGTGCTGTAAGTGTCTATGATTCTATGATTGATGTAGGTCTAATAGGTCTGTAGTTGCTTGTATTTGTTTGCCGCCCTTTTTGAATATGGGTACCACATTAGCAGTTTCCAATCTATTGTCTGCATTTGCTCTTGTGATTATCCCTCTTTATGCCTTCATAGGAACTGCACATCAAGCAGATGCTGTACCCTCCACATCACTTCCAGGAAGCAGCACACTTGGCACTCTGGCACATTTCCAAGACTTGGCATGCCGTCACTCAATTACTTCCACCTTGGGGGATATAGATGGGGAATATGAGCGGAGCACTGAGGCAGAGTCACCGAGCACAGGAGAGCAGAAGCAAAGAGATGTGGGAGGAGGAAGAAGAGGAGACCCTTCATTGAAGGAAGAGAGTGCCTCCTCCAGCAGATACACAGACAGTGGACCCAGATCTCCATGGCCCTGCTTTCAAAAGGAAAATGCAGCCAGAGCACGTTAGACTTTGGAGTAATTGGGTGATGTGCCTAGCAGATTTGGCAACATGGCGACAAGTATGGAGGAGTCCCCATCCTGCATGTGCGGGGCCTGATGCACAGAATTGAACACATGCAGACATCCTTGCAGTGGTTGGCAGCTCCCTAGCCATCTGCTGCGCACCCCATTCACAGCTGAGGTCTTGTTGCTGGTCTTAGGTTCTCTTCTGAATGCTCAAAGTGCAATAACACAGACCTTCTGCTGCACTGAAATCTCCTCAATGGGAAAGACTCCATTTTTTTCATTGGAACAGAGAAAGTTAAGGGGGATCTAATAGATAATTTCTTCTTAAAACTTGGTCCTGAATGTTCTGCGGCTCTACAATATGCACACCATTCAGCCTGCCTTGGTACTAATCTCAGGTATCACCCACATCACAGTACAACAGTGTATCACAAAACACAAAAAGCTTTCTACCATTCAAGATCATCACATAGTAAGTCAGGATATTCTGTTAATTTTTTAATCATCTTCTAAATCACTGGACTTGTCCAATACTTAAGACACACAACAGGATCGATGCTTTAAAGAAAAGTAAGTCAGGCCAGTGTAACTTCTGGGTGCCACTGCTTATATTTACTTTCATCTTTATGATAAATCACTGAGTCCCATTATGCCCGCCACATTTATTTAGAGGGATAAATGCAGAGTTATGTGTGTACGTCTCTCTCTCTGTGTATGTGTATAAAATCCCAACAAGTTAAAGATGTTTTGGGAGCAGCCGTACTCCTGCATTGAGTCTGGGATGCGATTGGTTGTGACAATGGCTGTTAGCTAGGAGTCGCTGTGCACTGTATACATGTGTGCAGAGTGTGTGTGTGAGAGCGAGAGAGAGAGAGGGAGAGAGCTGTGCTGAACGGAGAGTCAGTCACTCAGTGGCTTTTAATAATGTTGGTCTCTTTTGCCTGTGGCGTCTCAGGGGTTTCGGTGCAGCTTTCAACGCTCATCCTCCCTCAGTGACTGGGTTCCTCTCAGGACTATTGAAGAGACAGCGTGAGACTCACCCGGCCATCCCAGCAACACTGGGCTGTTTCTTTTTATTGTGGTGTGTGTGCCACTAATTCAGTTTGGTGGGGTGGGAGGGGAAAAGACTGATATCTGAATCAACATTATTATTGTTTTGAGTGTTTTGTTTTATTTTATTTATTATCTTGAGGAACTTTAAATGTATCTCAATGGCTGGGGCACAGCCTGGGGTCCACGCTCTTCAGCTCAAACCTGTCTGCGTGCCTGAGAACTTAAAGAAGGGCAGCAAATTTATGAAATGGGATGATGTGAGTATTGACTCTGAGATAAGCTTCCAACAGCTTCCCATAAGATGAAATTGACGCTTTATTGCAATGTGGCTGTTTTTCTTATTTCAGCTCGGCGTCCAATCTGGATGTAAATATTACAGAGTAGCCCCCTTTTTAAAAAAAAATCTATGTATTTTTTTTCCTCTTTCCATGCATTGGGTGCCGCTGCAGCGGCGGCTGCCGATTGAGAGGCAGCGAGCTGGGCTCGGCGGCTCGGCTCGGCCCGGCCAAAGGGTGCGAGCAGAGAGCGCTCTCTCCGCAATCTGTCACCGGCCGTTGAGAGGACGGAGGAGGAGGAGGAGAGCCGTGTTAAAAATAGATCAGTGGTCCCATGTCAGCAACAGTCTGAACGCATTGGCCTCAACCCCTCGGAGTGCTCAATGTCTCCATTTCTCTCTCTCCGCCCTTCATCCCAAATCTCTCGCTTCCTCTACTTTAATGTGTTGTATTGCACTTGTGTGGAGGTGGAATCTCTGTTTTTCGTGCAGCACCGATTCGCCTCGATGCAACTCGTGTAACATTTCGGAAGCTTTGTTTATTGTCCTTTTCAGCAAACGTGCGGTGATCAGGTCTCCAGCTGGAAACATGTTACCAGCTGTCTGTGTATATTTGAGCCTGTGTGTCCATGGTCTGTGTGTGTCCATGGTCTGTGTGTGTCTGTCTGTGTGTGTCCATGGTCTGTGTGTGTCTGTGTGTGTGTCCATGGTCTGTGTGTGTCTGTGTGTGTGTCCATGGTCTGTGTGTGTCTGTGTCTATCGGTCTGGGTGTGTGTGTGTCCATGGTCTGTGTGTGTATCTGGGTGTGTGTATCTGGGTGTGTGCGTCTGTCGGTGTGTGTGTGTGCGTTTGTCGGTCTGTGTGTGCGTCTGTCGGACTGTGTGTCTGTGCGTGTGTGTCTGTCGGTCTGTGTGTGTCTTTCGGTCTGTGTGTGCGTCTGTCGGACTCTGTGTGTGCGTCTGTCGGTCTGTGTGTGTGCGTCTGTCGGTCTGTGTGTGCGTCTGTCGGTCTGTGTGTGCGTCTGTCGGTCTGTGTGTGTGTCTGTCGGTCTGTGTGTGTGCGTCTGTCGGTCTGTGTGTGTGCGTCTGTCGGTCTGTGAGTGTGTGTCTGTCGGTCTGTGTGTGCGTCTGTCGGACTGTGTGTGTGTCAGTCGGACTGTGTGTGTGTTTCTATCAGTCTGTGTGTGTGTGTCTATTGGTCTGTGTGTGTGTGTCGGTCTGTGTGTGTGTGTGTGTGTCTGCTGGTCTGTGTTTATGTCTGTCGGTCTGTGTGTGTGTGTGTCTGTCGGTCTGTGTGTGTGTGTGTGTGTCTGTCGGTCTGTGTGTGTGTGTCTGTCGGTCTGTGTGTGTTTGTCTCACGGTCTGTGTGTGTGTGTCTATCGGTCTGTGTGTGTGTGTGTGTCTCACGGTCTGTGTGTGTGTGTCTCACGGTCTGTGTGTGTGTGTCTGTCGGTCTGTGTGTGTGTGTGTGTCTGTCGGTCTGTGTGTGTGTGTCTGTCGGTCTGTGTGTGTTTGTCTCACAGTCTGTGTGTGTGTGTCTATCGGTCTGTGTGTGTGTGTGTGTCTCACGGTCTGTGTGTGTGTGTCTCACGGTCTGTGTGTGTGCGTCTATCGGTCTGTGTGTGTGCGTCTATCGGTCTGTGTGTGTGCGTCTGCCGGTCTGTGTGTGTATGTCTGTCGGACTCTGAGTGTGTCTGTTGGTCTGTGTGTGTGTGTCTGTCGGAATGTGTGCGTGTCTGTCGGTCTGTGTATGCGTGTCTGTCGGTCTGTGTGTGCGTCTGTCGGACTGTGTGTGTGTCTGTCGGACTGTGTGTCGGTCTGTGTGTGTATGTCTGTCGCTCTGTGTGTGCGTCTGTCGGTCTGTGTGTGTGCGTCTGTCGGTCTGTGTGTGCGTCTGTCGGTCTGTGTGTGTGCGTCTGTCGGTCTGTGTGTGTGCGTCTGTCGGTCTGTGTGTGCATCTGTCGGTCTGTGTGTGCGTCTGTCGGTCTGTGTGTGTGTGTCGGTCTGTGTGTGTGCGTCTGTCGGTCTGTGTGTCTGTCGGACTGTGAGTGTGTCTGTTTTTCTGTGTGTGTGCGTCTGTCGGTCTGTGTGTGTGCGTCTGTCGATCAGTGTGTGCGTCTGTCGGTCTGTGTGTGTGTCTGTCAGACTGTGTGCATGTGTCTGTCGGTCTGTGTGTGCGTCTGTCGGTCTGTGTGTGTCTGTCAGACTGTGTGTGAGTGTCTGTCGGTCTGTGTGTGCGTCTGTCGGTCTGTGTGTGTGTGTGTCTGGCGGTCTGCGTGTGTGTGTCTGTCGGACTGTGAGTGTGTCTGTTGGTCTGTGTGTGCGTCTGTCGGTCTGTGTGTGAGTGTCTGTCGGTCTGTGTGTGCGTCTGTCGGTCTGTGTGTGTGTGTGTCTGGCGGTCTGCGTGTGTGTGTCTGTCGGTCTGTGTGTGAGTGTCTGTCGGTCTGTGTGTGCGTCTGTCGGTCTGTGTGTGTGTGTGTCTGTCGGTCTGTGTGTGTGTGTCTGTTGGTCTGTGAGTGTGTCTGTCAGTCTGTGAGTGTGTCTGTCAGTCTGTGTGTGTGTGTCTGTCGGACTGTGAGTGTGTCTGTCGGACTGTGAGTGTGTGTCTGTCGGTCTGTGTGTGCGTCTGTCGGTCTGTGTGTGTGTGTCTGTCGGACTGTGAGTGTGTCTGTCGGACTGTGAGTGTGTCTGTCGGTCTGTGTGTGTGTGTCTGTCGGTCTGTGAGTGTGTCTGTCGGTCTGTGAGTGTGTCTGTCGGTCTGTGTGTGTGTGTCTGTCGGACTGTGAGTGTGTCTGTTGGACTGTGAGTGTGTGTCTGTCGGTCTGTGTGTGCGTCTGTCGGACTGTGAGTGTGTCTGTCGGACTGTGTGTGTGTGTCTGTCAGTCTGTGTGCGTGTGTCTGTCGGTCTGTGTGTGCGTGTGTCTGTCGGTCTGTGTGTGCGTGTGTCTGTCGGTCTGTGTGTGTGTGTCTGTCGGTCAGTGTGTTTGTGTCTGCCGGTCTGTGTGTGTGTCTGTCGGTCTGTGTGTGCGTGTGTCTGTCGGTCTGTGTGTGTGTGTCTGTCGGTCAGTGTGTTTGTGTCTGCCGGTCTGTGTGTGTCTGTCGGTCTGTGTGTGTGTGTCTGTCGGTCAGTGTGTGTGTGTCTGTCGGTCTGTGTTTGTGTCTGTCGGTCTGTGTGTGTCTGTCGGTCTGTGTGTGTGTGTGTCTGTCGGTCAGTGTGTGTGTGTCTGTCGGTCTGTGTGTGTCTGTCGGTCTGTGTGTGTGTGTCTATCGGACTGTGTGTGTGTGTCTTATCGGTCTTTGTGTATTTGAGCCTGTGTGTGTCTTATGGTCTGTGTATGTTTATCGGTCAGTGTGTTACACTGAACTGATGAGATGAATTACTATTTTAAAGGCATTATGTAAAAGCAAGTTGTTGTGTTTTTCTTTTAGTTGCACAACTCTGAGCCGCATTCACATTGTTAATGCCTCTTTGTTACTAGAGTATCCTGAATAAAATTATTTTTGGTGTCAGTGACTCTAAGCTACTTAAAAGTCTTCAACATGAGTTCGGTAAATGATACCGACCGTAGCGATTCGGCTCAACGATTTAATGTGCAACTGCCTGTTCCACACAGGTCTCTGAGCGGCTGCAAGATCAGCAGCGGTGCTTTGCCTTGAATCGGAGCGATGCAAATTGTGTGATGTGTTTCAGAGATTCTGAAATCTGATGTGCAATAATGCTTTCACCAATGCATTTACACCGCGTATTCTGTTGTTGTTGTTGTGTGGGCATCTGAACCAACAAATCCGGTCCGGATATTGGAGAGGAAAGACTGTGGGCTGACCGTACAAGCCTAATAATTTTATTAATATCTAAAGAGGATGCAATTAAAACGGCCACAGCAGCATTAAGAGGATTTTGTTTATGCATCATCAGCACAAAGTATTCATTCTCATTTAAAGAGTCACTGGTCACTTTTTTTCTCTCCTTCAAACATAAATGTGAAGTTATCCACTTCGGTAGGAAAAACAGAAAGGTAGAATATGATTTAAATGGTGATAGATTGGGAAATGTTGATGTACAAAGGGACCTGGGTGTCCTTGTACACCAGTCACTGAAAGCAAACATGCAGATGCAGCAAGCAGTTAGGAAGGCAAATGGTATGTTGGCCTTCATTGCAAGAGGATTTGAGTACAGGAGCAAGGAAGTCTTACAACAGTTATACAGGGCCTTGGTGAGACCACACCTGGAGTACTG
This sequence comes from Squalus acanthias, assembly GCA_030390025.1. Taxonomy (NCBI): domain Eukaryota; kingdom Metazoa; phylum Chordata; class Chondrichthyes; order Squaliformes; family Squalidae; genus Squalus; species Squalus acanthias. The sequence goes on along the minus strand of CM059436.1, from coordinate 79,485,459 downwards.
TGTGAAGTTTTGGTCTCCTTACCTAAGAAAGGATATACTTGCCATAGAGGGAGTGCAGCGAAGGTTCACCAGACTGATTCCTGGGATGGCAGGACTGTCGTATGAGGAGAGATTAGGTCGACTAGGCCTGTATTCACCAGAGTTTATAAGAATGAGAGGGGATCTCATTGAAATGTATAAAATTCTGACAGGGCTAGACAGACTGGATGCAGGGAGGATGTTTCCCCTGGCTGGGGGGTCTAGAATGAGGGGTCACAGTCTCAGGATACGGGGTAGGACATTTAGGACAGAGATGAGGAGACATTTCTTCACTCAGAGGGTGGTGAACCTGTGGAATTCTCTACCACAGAAGGCTGTGGAGGCCAAGTCACTGAATATATTTAAGAAGGAGATAGATAGATTTCTAGACACAAAAGGCATCAAGAGGTATGGGGAGAGAGCAGGAATATGGTATTGAGGTGGAGGATCATCCATGATCATATTGAATGGCGGAGCAGACTCGAAGGGCCGAATGGCCTACTCCTGCTCCTATTTTTCTATGTTTCTATGTTTCTATCACGCTTTTATGCTGCTCCTTGTGAGCATTCATGGTTACAAATGTTACTAAGAAGTGTAGTGATAGCCGTGGCTCAGTGGGTAGCACGCTCGCCTCTGAGTCAGAAGATTGTGGGTTAAGATCCCACACCAGAGACTTGAGCACAAAAACCTAGGCTGACACGCCAGTGCAGTACTGAGGAAATGCTGCACTGTCGGAGGTGCCGTCTTTCGGATGAGACGTTAAACCGAGGCCACGTCTGGTCTCTCGGGTGGACGTAAATTTTGAAGAAGAGCAGGGGAGTTATCCCCAGTGTCCTGGCCAATATTTATCCCTCAATCAGCATCACAGAAACAGATTATCACTTTGGGAGCTTGCTGTGCACAAATTGGCTGCTGTGTTTCCTACATTACAAAAGTACTTCATTGGCTGTAAAGCGCTTTGGGATGTCCTGTGGTCGTGAAAGGTGCTACATAAATGCAAATGTAAGTTTGTCTGACCTGGAGAGACTGAGGCCATCAACAGGTTCAGGTTTGTAATACTCTCCGAACAAGCCCCAACAAACTTAAAGCCACCCAAGGCACAAATGTAGTCACTCGGGCATAAATTCTTACTGCTAAAATAAAACCAAAGCTAGGAATCAATAATCGTCATTCATTGAAAATCGACTGTAATTAACACTTGCTATTTACCAAAATGATATGAAAGACTTTTAAGTAGCTTACTGACACCTAAATTAATGGTATTCAGAATGCTATAGTAACACAGAGGCATTAACAATGTGAATGCTGCTCAGTGTTGTGCATCTAAAAGAAAAACACAACAACTTGCTTTTATATCGTGCCTTTACTATAGTATAATGTCCCAAGGCACTTTCACAGGAGCATTATAAGTACAAGAAGCGTACGTGTGAATGTTCATGTGACGTGCCCTTAGAAATTTCCACCCAGAGGTTATTAGCATTATTCATTAACACCTTTAAAGATTAAGCGGTCAGAGCAAGTGCTATGAGAACTTTATATGGACTGTTTTTCCTGTTGCCAGGACTCCACAACTGTAACTCCCGTTACCTTGAAAGTGGATCCACAGGGATTGTTCCTTTACTGGACAGATCAAAACAAGGTGAGAATATTAAACCCACTTTATTGCCAAGAACTTGTTGCAGGTAAGCAACACCTCATTAGCTTTTGGACTTGTGGCAAGTAATATTATCAAATGATTTCCATTATGGAATCAGACTGCAGACTTCTTGGTCTAAAACGTGTATAGATTTAGAAGTCTCAACAATTAGAGTTTTTTGCCGTTACAGGTTATCTACTCAGTATTTGCTAAACGTATATTTTTCCACAACAAATAGCAAGATTCATGACACTTTCATTTTCATCACACTTGAAAGTCTGTTTAAATATTGTGCGGAAGCAACTTCGATTGTCTAGAGAAATATTCTGAAAGTCCTGAGGCCTGTAAAATTTGAAGGACTAAAATAGAAGTGACCTGGCTCGTGAAGAATGTGGAGGCAAAATAAAAACAGCTGAAATGACAAGAGTTCTGAACTGGTCAGTTTTCAACCGTTTTGATTTCTTTGAGCCATGTTGTAGTTGGCCGAGAGAAATCGTACTTCTTGTTTTAAATTCAGAAGAGAAAATGCTGGAAATGTGCAGCATACCGTCCTTTCGTTCGTTCGTTCTCTGAAAGAGGATAGGTTAATGTTTCCAGAAAGACGGGTTAACTGAGATCTGACGAAGGGTTACACTCGAAACGACAGGCTATTTTTGCTCATTCAGTTGCTGACAAACTGCACTTTCTCTCTTTATTTCTAATTTCCAACATTTGGTGTTTTATTCCTAACAATTGCCTTTTCCAGGCCTTTTTTTGTGGGAAAAAAATCTTTTAGCAGTGGTGTAAAGAACAAGCATAAATCTTGATTACAGCAACTTTTGAAAAAAGATATGTAACCGTAAAGTAATTATTTCCAAACGCAAAGATTTAAACTATTTTGAGAGCTCTGCGAAATGCAAATGATGTTTTGCTGTTTCTATTTTTATATTCCCAAATTCCCGCTGTTGCAGACAAAGATATTTTGTCTCTTGGGAGACTCGGGCCGAGACATAGGGATGTCCTCAGGCTGCAAATGAAAGCATTCAATTAGCTGAAGGACTACAAAAACTTTGAAAAGTATTTTGGCTGGTATGTGACATGTTTGTCGAACAATACTCTCTTATCAAAGAATTGATTGTTAAATGAACAATTTCAGCTTTCAACCGTCTTACAGCCGAGTGCCACCTGCACCACCATTACTGCATTGCTTCTGCGGAACACCTCCATTCAGAGCTTCCGGTCACCTGTCACTTTAATTCGCCGCTCCATCCCACTCTGATCTCTCCGTCCTCGGCCTCTTACACTGTTCTAACGAAGCTCAACATAAGCTCGAGGAACAGCACCTCATCTTTCGATTAGGCATTTTACAGCCTTCTGGACTCAACATAGAGTTCAACAATTTCAGACTATAACCTCAGCCCCTCTGTGTTCTTTCTTCTCTCACATGGCAGCTGTTGATCATTCTGCCATTGCCATTTACACCTCATCTGGAGTCATCTTTTGTTTTTTAACTTGTCCCATTACCATCTCCTTTTGCCTTGCACCATCATCCCTTTTGTCTCTTAATCCCTCCTGCCTTCCAGCCTATCACAGACCTTCCCTTTGTTCTTTCCTCCCCTCCTCCCTGTCCCTGCCCCACACTTGCTTAAAAATCTGTTACTTCTCCAACTTTTTCCAGTTCTGATGAGGGGTCATCGACCTGAAACGTTAACTCTGTTTCTCTCTCCACGACGCTGCCTGGCCTGCTGAGTGTTCCCAGCATTTTTCTGTTGTTGCTGCATTGCTTCTGTTTACTTCCGCTGATAAAGAGAGGGATTTCTTTTAACTCTGAGGAACCAACATAAATAAATGGTTAAGATAAAAAGAAAAAATGCAAAGTAGGTTGGTCAGCAAATAAAGGGTTACAGCCCAAAATGTTGATGGCCTTTCTCTTACTGAGGACTGCTGATGTGTGTGTTTTCTGTTTTTATTTCAGTAAATTATTATTTGAAAGCAAAAAATCGATTATTTAGTTGTCACATATTTCTATGAGATCGACCAGCAGGCTTGCAAGTGATGAGTCTCTACATTAGTTTAATGTGTGGTCGCAATGCAGCGATGTGCAATATACATTGCTTTCACTAATGTCATCTGTATCAGCAGTTAGCCCATGGTCAATTGGTGACATTTTTAATAGAGTAAAGTACCTTATCTTTCTTCAGTATCTCAGTAGAATTCTTGTGGCGTGAGATATAACAACACAATAGTCCTGATTTGGATGCAGGAACATTGGCCGAGAAATTAACTGACAGCCACTTCAGCAGTTGATCATGGACTGATCAGTTACTTACTGTGGGGTGCAGCTGAGACTTTACTTTTGGTAAACTGGGTTTTTGACATGTGTGGACACCCATCAGTATGCTTAAGAGACTTCAAACCAACCTGAAGTAAAAGTACACCCGAGTTTCTGTTTGCCTTATATAGAACATGCTGTCTCTCCTGTAGACACGCCTCACTTACCCAAGTCCAATGAGTTTCGATACAGTTTGCAAGTGCCAAGGGTGAGCAGGGATAATGCTGGAATTTAACCAGCAAAAACATTGCAGCTGCCCAGCGTAGAGCACTGGTAAGCTTCCCTCTGCTTGTCTAACTAGTCCCACCCTACCCACTTCCCAAAGCCTTTCCACCATCCACAAGGCACAAGTAAGGAGTGTGATGGAATACTCTCCACTTGCCTGGATGAGTGCAGCTCCAACAACACTCAAGAAGCTCGACACCATCCAGGACAAAGCAGCCCGCTTGATTGGCACCTCATCCACCACCTTAAACATACACTCCCTCCACCACCGGCGTACCGTGGCTGCAGTGTGTGCTATCTACAAGATGCACTGCAGCAACTCGCCAAGGCTTCTTCGGCAGCACCTCCCAAACCCGCGACCTCTTCCACCTAGAAGGACAAGGGCAGCAGGCGCATGGGAACACCACCACCTCCAAGTTCCCCTCCAAGTCACACACCATCCTGACTTGGAAGTATATCGCCGTTCCTTCATCATCGCTGGGTCAAAATCCTGGAACTCCCTCCCTAACAGCACTGTGGAAGTACCTTCACCACACGGACTGCAGTGGTTCAAGAAGGTGGCTCAGCATCACCTTCTCGAGGGAAATTAGGGATGGGCAATAAATGCTGGCCTTGCCAGCGACGTCCACACCCCATAAACTAATTAAAAAAAAGTTCAGGAGCGTCCAAGGTTTTTTGTCATCGTGGGCTGCTTAGATGTGTGGCATAGAGCCTCGTGGGAGAAATATATATTTAAATCAATATTCCCATTAATTTGTAGGCACCATGAAACTTGAGATACAAACAGATCTAATGACCTGGTTTAAGATTTGTCCATTGCAAACACTAAGGACAGCCCTTTGCAAGTACCAGGTCCGCAACATTCAAATAGGACAAATCAGCAAAAAAACAAAAATAAAACAGAGTTAAGTTGGCTGGGCTGGGCTGTATTACAAAGTATTACAAAATATTTACAGCACAGAAACAGGGCATTCGGCCCAACAGATCTATGCCAGTGTTTATGCTCGACACGATCCTCCTCCCACCCCTCTTCATCTAACCCACATCAGCATATCCTTCTATTCTTTTCTCCCTCATGTGCTTATCTAGCTTCCTCTTAAATGCATCTATGTTATTCGCTTCAACCACTCCCTGTGGTAGCAAGTTCCATATTCTAATCACTCTTTGGGTAAAGAAGTTTCTCCTGAATTCCCGAATGGATTTATTAGTGACTGTCATATATTTATGGCCCCTAGTTCTGGTCTCACCCGCAAGTGGAAACATCTTCTCTACGTCTACCCTATCAAACCCTTTCATAATCTTGAAGACCTCTATCAGGTCACCCCTCAGTCTTCTCTTTTCTAGAGTCCTGTTCAGTCTTTCCTGATAGGTATAACCTCTCAATTCTGGTATCATACTTTTTTGCACCTTCTCCAGTGCTTCTATATCCTTTTCATAATAATCGAGCCTAGAACTGTTCACAGTACTCCAAGTGTGGTCTAACCAATGTTCGACACAAGTTTAAAATAACTTCTCTGTAGTTTGGACACTCCTATGTTGGGGCATTGGCTTGCGTAGTTATCTAGACCCAAGTGGGAAAATTCGTAGCCCCCAGTGACCGATCTGGCGCTCCAGCTTCCATTGATGAACATGCTAGCTGGTCAGTTATCAATATTACTGCAGACTTGCCTGCCTCAGATAACCAAATCAGCCACAGGAAGTTGTCTTGGTTCCAATGTTCCATCACCAGCCATGACATCTTGGAGTCATCTGGCGTGTAAAGGGACTTTGCTTGCCCACCTGCACCTCGCCCCTCTCCCCCCACCCCCACCTCATAATCAAGATAATCACTACTTAATTGCTTGAAGAGAATACGGAATTGTACTGCAGAAATCAGAAAAGCTAAGTGGTTTATAGATAAATATAAAATAATTGACTAGAATGTGGAGCACAGAATGACACATGACTTGCATTCAGATACTCTGTACCGTACTTCTCTGATCAGGTTACATATGTTACCGAGGTGTTCTGTCAGGGCACCATTCCTACATTACAAGCGACTACACTTCAAAAAGTACATCATTGGCTGTAAAGCGCTTTGGAATGTCCTGAAGTCATAAAAGGTGCTATATAAATGCAAATTCTTTCTTTCTTTCATTGTGGCTGTAATTGAGGCAGATATATGAAAATATTAAAAGAGAGTTAATCAACAGCCAAATTTTCAAAAGTTACAATTTGAGAAACTTATGACATTGGAACCAATCAAAATAATTGTTTTTTGTCTGTCTACCTATTAATTTATTAATTTTGTCTGTCTATATATTAAATTCAATATGTGGGGCGTGCATTTCATTGAGAACTCATTATAACTACCTGCAGTACATGTTACTCCTGTAGGTGGTGCGGTGCTAGTTTTATTTCAGTGTTAAAGGCACACAATAGTTGATATTTTACACCTCCCTGTGATTACACACCAAGTTCCTACAAGTCATTCAAAATACTTTGTTCGATCAACTTTTGATGCCCAGAGTAAGGATTTAAACCAAATCATTTGAAAAATTACATACTTCATAATAGCATAACAGCACCTGTGCGGGTCCGAGTGAGAGAGAGAAAGAGAAAAAGACAGACAGGAGGGCTGAAAATCTTGGACCCTGCTCCACTGCCATAACAATGGCAGAGCAGGACTTCTGCTATGCTGGGCACTTGCACACCTGACTCTTGGAATTCCTGGTGTGAAGTGCTTAGAATCAAATGCACAGGTGCTCATGTCACTATTGGTGCAGCTGGTCATCCTCGAGGGGGGGAACATAAGAACATAGGAACAGGAGGAGGCCACTCAGCCCCTCGAGCCTGTTCCGTCATTCAATGAGATCATGACTGATCTGTATCCTAACTCCATCCACCCGCCTTGGCTCCATATCCTTTTATACCCTTAACTAGCAAAAATCTATCGACCTCAGATTTAAAATTATTATTTGAGCTAGCATCTACTGCTTTCTGTGGGAGAGAGTTCCACACTTCTACTACCCTTTGCATGAAGTGTTTCCTAACTTGTCTCCTGACTGACCTGGCTCTGGTTTTAAGTTTATGTCCCCTTGTCCGAGACTCCCTCACCAGTGGAAAATGTTTCTCTCTATCTACCCTATCAATTCCTTTCAAAATCCTAAAAAGCCTCAATTAAATCACCCCTTAACCTTCTATATTCCAGGGAATACATGCCTAGTTTATGTAAAATCTCCTCATAATCTTAGGGAAGTGAATTGAAGTGCTTGCCAGCCTCAGCCCCAGTGCTGGCAGGTCCGACCAAAGAACCTCTGGAGAGAGAAGTACCTGCAGACATTCAGTACATACGAACATACATACAATGACCAACAGGAAAAGACACTCTGGTTCATCCAGCCTGTCCCAGACAATTGCGATACCTTGTGCATCACAATATATACACTCACCACCCCACCCGAAACCATGTGATCTCCTGGGAGAGGCGAAAAACTAGATAAAACCCTGGGCCAATTTGGAGAAAAAAAAATCTGGGAAATTCCACTCCGACCCATCTAGGCCATCGAAACTAGTCCAGGAAATTAGTCTGGCCCTGAAATACCTGAAGCACCTACCTTTTGTACGAGGTGATGTCCGCCCCAACCAGAAACAGGTCTAACTCTGGCTTGAAGGAATTCAGCGAATCGACGTCCACCGCACGAGCCAGCAGCCTGTTCCAGAGATCCACTAATCTCTGGGAAAAGAGCCACATCCTGACATCTAATTTAGATCTGGCCTTATACAACTTAAAATTGTGACCCCTGGCCCTGCTAACCTATTTAATTGGAACAAACTCAACTGGAACACATTGGGAGCAACAACAACAACTTGGATTGATATAGCACCTTTAAGGGTGTAAAATATTCCAAGGTGCTTCACAGCAGCGATTATCAAAAAGAAAAATCTGACACTGAGGCACATAAGGAAAACTTAGGACAGGTGACCAAAAGCTTGGTCAAAGAGGTAGGTTTTAAGGAGCGTCTTAAAAGGAGGAGAGAGGTAGGGCTGGCAGGAATTCTGGCAGGTCATGTCATTTGGTCAGTCCTGCCTCCTTTCTTTGATGTTCCATTCAAAGCGAGCAGGCACTAGATCCATTTGGCCCTGCGCGCCTAGGAAACACTGGCCATATAAAGTGGAGACTAATGTAAAAGGGTCCTGCCCCAAAATCCACCACCCTGGCCGCATGAGTTGCATCCAAATCCACCTTAAGTAGTGCAGTTTTTAAGGCCAGAATGTTTTTCCTCATTCTAATTTGATAGCTATTTTTTTAAATAATTTTAATAGCAAACAGTGCATCTTTGAGGGAAATGGATGGGCTGGGGGTGGGGTGGCTGGTGGGATAGGTAAGTGGGTGGGGGAAGGAAACAGATTGCCCTTGTGAGAACTGAATGGGAGTAAAGGGGGTTAAGGGGGTGGTGAGTAGAAGTGGAATGAAGGGAAGGAGCGGATACAGGCATGTAGTTCAAGGGATAGGAGTTATGAGTTGTGATGGGAGTGAATGGGGTAGCGATGGGAGTCGGGTTGGTAGGAAGGGGAGGGGATAGTGGGAAGAGGAATGGGTAGGGGACTTGATTGGAGTGAAAGGATAGGGAAAGCATTAATGATGGGAAGGGAACTGCTTTTCCCCGCAGCCCTCACTGGAAAATACTGCCTGCAGCCATTGGAGCCTGCACTCTCTGCCAAGCCATGCCACACGACATACCATCTCTCACCCAAAAGGAAGGAAGAAATAATGAAAATGAGAGCAAGAGAGAAGCAGAAGAAGACAGGACAGGGAGGAAAGCAACAAGAGCTAGGGAGAGAGAAGCAGAAGAGAAATAGAAACAGAAGTGGAAAAACAGAGAGAAACAGCAATATGAAGATGAGAGAGAGAGATCGTCTTCTCCAATGTACTGTGTATTGTGCCATAGGAGATTCCCTGGTATATAATTTGTCTTCATGGGTAGCTTCTGTACTCATCACAGAAGCCAAAAATATTCAAAGAAGCCACCCTTATGAAATAATTAGCTGAGCCACCAGGGAATGAATTATCATAATATCATCAGTTTATTAGCATATTACATTGTGGCCTGGCATGCGTACAGCTTGTTAAAGAAGGAGTGTCACCATCTGCAGCTCTTTTAAGAGAAGAAAAATAATCAAAATTACAAAATGTTACCATCTGTACCTCTTAACATTAAGATATCCGATTTACTATTAATCGTGGTCTTTTTCGCTATTCCCCCCTATTTTTGCTCATTTTCAAATATTTTTATTGAAATACAAAGAGCAGGGACATCATTGGGAAAATGTTTTGGAGTAATTGGTGAGCCTGATAGCACATAGGCTGAATTTAAATATGTGATGTGGAGATGCCGGTGTTGGACTGGGGTGGACAAATGTGAGAAGTCGCACAACACCAGGTTATAGTCCAACAGTTTTATTTGAAATCACAAGCTTTCGGAGCGCTGCTCCTTCGTCAGGTGACCTGACGAGGAGCAGCAGCTCCGAAAGCTTGTGATTTCAAATAAAACTGTTGGACTATAACCTGGTGTTGTGCGACTTCTCGAATTTAAATACAGCAGTTAATCCAGAGTGCTCTTGTCACTTGAGCTGCATCTGTTAAAGGAGGGTTCCCTTGCGTGGTCAAGCTCAGTCACTCCTACAAAACTGTTCCTCTGGTGCTGTCCTCAGCTGTATTGAAATTAAAATCCCCAAAATGTAGTTACAAATATCCTCCCCTGCATCTACAAATAGAAAGTTAAAGCTACTCCCAGTTCTTTGATTTCTTAAAGTACCATTGTTGACTAACATTTCAGGAAAGACATGAGAAGGCATCTTCGGTGAAACAAGTAAGTAGTCCAAATAGTAAAGGGGTGAGATTTTGGCACCGTTTGTTAGGGGGCTTGTTAGGTAAGAACTAACAGTCAGAGTGAGAATGTTTTACACCTTCAGGTTCAAGGTGCAAAAACGTGTTCAAGCTGTAGTGTCTGTTTTCCTGGGCCTTTTACATATTACTGTTGAAATTCATTGCAGCATACAAATAAATTGCCTTTATTTTTTTTTAATTCATTCATGGGATGTGGACATCACTGGCAAGGCCAGCATTTATTGTTCATCCCTAATTGCCCTTGAGAAGGTGGTGGTGAGCTGCCTTCTTGAACCGCTGCAGTCCGTGTGGTGAAGGTCCTCCCACAGTGCTGTTAGGGAGGGAGTTCCAGGATTTTGACCCAGCGACATATTTCCAAGTCGGGATGGTGTGTGACTTGGAGGGGAACTTGGAGGTCGTGGTGTTCCCATGCACCTGCTGCCCTCGTCCTTCTAGGTGGTAGAGGTCGCGGGTTTGGGAGGTGTTGCCGAAGAAACCTTGGCGAGTTGCTGCAGTGCATCTTGTAGATGGAACACACTGCAGCCATGGTACGTCGGTGGTGGAGGGAGTGAATGGGGTGCCAATCAAGCGGGCATTTCATCCTGATGAAAGTTTCCTTGTAAACTATATTTACAACAACAACTTGTATTTGTATAGCGCCTTTAGCATAGTAAAATGTCCCAAGGTGCTTCACAGGAGCGTTACCTGACAACATTTTTTCATTGAAATAATCCAGCTAATCAGTAGTAGCTTCAAATCAGATGCGGTAAAAGTGGCACACTGGGTTTTCCATAGCCTGTTTTTAATAGCAAGTTTACTTGCTGGCTGCATGCGACTCACGTAAAGAGCAGGCGTCACTATCACAGGTCTTAACGTCTTATGAAAGCAGCTTATTTGCAGTTCACATTACCTGTTAACTTTAGTATCTGTTCGTGGCAACGAAACTCTGTTTGTAGTTATGTATTGATTGTGAATAAATGCGCATTGAAGCCTATACATCAACTTAGTGGTTTGCACATTATTCTTTCTTTTATTGTCAGATACTGGAACTGCAATTGGTATGGATGAAAATGTTTAGCCACTGAAGAGCAGAGCGAATTAGTGGCACTCAGCACCAGAAGTGACATGTACATGTTTCAATACCTGGTTGCTGTTGTTCACACAACATAAGCACTTGCACTAAGGCCTCACTGAACAGGCCATTTGAAGGGTTACAAGACAGGTATCCTAGTATGTACGCTCAAAATGAAACACCCCAGCATCTACCTGCTTAAAATCTCAGTCATCGGAGGTCTGAGTTTACAGACACATTCATTTGACCCACAAATAAGACACAGGGAAGTGGTTTTTTTTTTGTTGGTATTCCACTAATGTAATCCTCAGTCAGGTACCTGATTTAAAGTATGAAAGTACCTCTGATGGCAAGCTGTCAGTGGAGGCATCTCCATAGAACAAACAAGGCAGTAGACATGCCTCCAAATGCAGAACACCAGCATTTGGGGTGGTTTCACTTCCTGTCTCCAGGAATAAGACAAAAAAACATTAGAAAGAAAGAAAGAACTTGCATTTATGTAGCGCTTTTCACAACCTCAGGACATCCCAAAGCGCTTTACAGCCAGTGAGGTACTTTTGAAGTGTAGTCACTGTTGTAATGTAGGAAACACGGCAGCCAATTTACGCACAGCAAGCTCCCACAAACAGCAATGTGATAATGACCAAATAATCTGTTTTAGAGATGTTGCTGGAGGGATAAATATTGGCCAGGCCACCAGGGATAACTCCCCTTCTCTTCTTCGAATACTGCCATGGGATTTTTTCTGTCCAACTGAGAGAGCAGACAGGGCCTCAGTTTAGCATCTCATCTGAAAGACGGCACCTCCGACAGTACAGCACTCCCTCAGTACTGCACTGGAGTGTCAGTACAGACTTTGTGCTCAAGTCTCTGGAGCGGGTCTTGAACCCACAACCCGCTGACTCAGAGGCGAGAACCACAGCTAACACCTAATGTAAATGGGTGCTGGAGCTGCTATTTTGCTCTGGCCCTGGGAAGATCTGCAGCCACAAGCACAAAGTTGTAAACCACGATTTTTAAACAACTTGTGCACTTCAAAGTTACATACTTACAGTTGTTTCATTGTTGCCACCACGCCCCACCATTTGGGGAACTGTGCAGCCTCCCCACATTGTGGAGCAACTTCCACTGTGTTACTCACTGGAGTAATTGGAGATCCAATTTGATATGCTGAAAGTTGTATTCCAAAGAAAGGAAAATTGAGGATAAATGTCTAATAAGACTGTCCCAGAAACTGTTGGGAAATGCATGCATTAGAGTTATATTTTTTCAGAATACAAGTTTAATTAATTAGACTAGCCAGGTGCCAGTCTTTACTCAATGTGTGGCACACTCGCCTCTGAGTTAGAAGGTTGTGGGTTCAAACCCCACTCCAGAGACTTGAGCGCATAATCTAGGCTGCCACTTCAGTGCAGTACTGAGGGAGTGCTGCACTGTCGGTGGTGACGTCTTTCAGCTGAGACATCAAACCGAGGCCCATACTGATGTCTGCCCTCTCAGGTGGATGTAGAAGAACCCATGGCACTATTCGAAGAACAGCAAAAGAGTTCGCCCCGGTGTCCTGGCCAATATGTAGCCCTCAAGCAACAGCATTAAAAGAAAACATATTATCTGGTCATTATCACATTGCTGTTTGTGGGACCTTGCTGTGCGCAAATTGACTGCCGCGTTTCCTACATTACAACGGTGACTGCACTTCAAAAGTACTCCATTGGCTGTAAAACACTTTGGGACGTTCTGAGGTCATTAAACACGCTGTGTTATTGCATTTCTTTCATAGAAGCTAATGCAATCAGGTTGATTATGTGGCTTGTAAGTACTGAGTGTTTCAAGTTTTGTTGAAGATATATCTGTGCATTAGTTCAGTCTGGTGTTGCATTTGATCACTGTGGTCAAAAGTTTATATTTGTAAAAAAATATTGATGTCTGTCCAAGTTGCAGGCTTCCAAAAGGGCCATGCACTTAAAGCTTAGCATTAGGCCATATTAACATAACAAAGAATGCACTTGAAAACAAATGGCAGCATTTGGCTATTGGAACCTCACGTAGCTGATTGTAATGTCAATTTCATACATTGCATAAAATATGCAAAGGAAACAATTAGGAAGAAGTTCAAACTGGCAGGATTTCTGGAGGAGTTTGGGATCCTGCCTGACATGCCCCCAAAAGTGACATTGGGATAGAAAGGGAGAGTTGGGTGGAAGAGTTGCCTGTCCTACCCCCCGCATCAGAATTTCTCTTGGGAGTGACTAAGGGCAAAAACCCGATGGAAACAGGTTCCAAACAATTTCCTGTCCCCTTGCTCCTGGATGTAGGATGTTCAGAGGTCTCAATTATGTATAGTTAGACATTGGCCCAAAAATTCGTGAGGAAGCCTTCGTGCGAGGGTAAGGCTTCCCCGCGATCTCTCACTGCGCGTTGGCTTTTTCAGTTCCAGCTCGCACGAACTTGATGTTCTGGACAGCTGCTGTGCTGGGCTTGCGTATCCCACCGGCGTAGTTAATTCGTGCGAGCTGTGGGATCACGTGACTCAGTTAGAGCCAATGGCAGCACACCATCTTCCATTCATAACTTTCACATAAGTGCTGTGAAAGCTATAAATCTATACCCCCCCCAAAAGAACAGCTAAACCTCAATTAAATTAAAAAAAAAACCTATCACATTAATAAAATAAGTATAGTTAAATAAATTAACCATTTTAAATAAAAAATTAAATTTTTGAAAAAATTTAAAATCTTTTAAAAAGTTATAAAAATAAACTTACCTGTCTTTAAAGTCTCTAAAAAAGATATACCTGTTAAAAAAAATTCAAAATAGTACTTAATTCACTACTTGTTAAAAGTGGGTCTTACTCCTTTTTTTATGTGTAAAATCTTCCATACTTACCTGCGCGTTGAAACCACTAAGTGCACTGCATGCGCGCAGCCTGTAGCGCGCACGCAGTTCACCTAGGAACCGCCCCCTTTTCCATTCACCAAGTGCCGGTTTTCAGCGCATGCGCAGTGCATGCAGAAAACCGGCAATTGGAGACAGAATACGCGAGAGTACACAGTGCGTACTCTCGCGTATCAACACAAATTTTTGGGCCATTATCTCTATGATCAGTAGGAATTGCATTTCCAACAGATTAGACCAGTGCCAACCCAGAGTGAATCTCATCTCTACTGGTCATGTTAACTCTTATCTCTCTCACTCAGTAATAACATAGGTCTTTCTAAATGTGAAAAATCTCTACACCTTCTGCAACTCTACACTTTCATTCTCTATTTTTTCATTCTCCTCTGACTCATTCTGTTTTAAACTTGCTCTCTCTTTCCTTACCTGTTTGTTTCACTGTCTGTTATTATTTCTCTTTTATTTCACATTGCCATGCCATCTCTGTTCGCCTTCCTTCTTTTTCTGTTTTACAGCCCTGTCATCCAGCTTTATAATTCATCTCTCTGCTCTATGATAAAGACCACTTCAACCCAAAGTCAACTCATCAATTTAGGTGCATGAACATTACTGTCTGATGATTTTACATGTTACAGATTCCACAGTTACTATAGTACCCCTTTATAAATATTTAAACTTTACTCTTTATTTTAACTGTAGGACAAATATCAAAGAACCACCAAGATCAATGCTAACATTGATTTTTCAAACACCAGCTAAGTTTTAGTTTTTTTAACTAATGGTGCAAAATGTCTAAAATAATAGAAGCAGTGATAAAAAGACAGATGGGCAGGGGCAGGAAGTCGCAAGTTCTTTGAATCCTCACTGGCATGAAGCAATTATTCACGGGCTGTCTGTATAGGAGAACAGAGCTGTGCAGCACACATATGTGGGTTGGAAATATAGCTATGGTGAAATAACAGAATATTGACTGAATGAAATCAGGTCCCAGCCTTGATTCCAGAATTAACTAGTCACACACTTCAGGGACAATCACATTCAATATTTGATGGCATATTGTTTCTTTTTTGTACTGTTTGGCATTTTACTGCAATGATTGACATGTCTACGCCACACACAATTGGTTGTTCATATTATCAATCACAACCACGGCCTATTAGACAGGGAGAGATTTTGGGCAGAATAGCACAAATCTAAAAAATAAAAATCGTATTGAAGCCACTTCAGTGGTGGAAATTTTGTATACTTTGAAATCTTCTAACACACACATGGGCACACACACACATGGACACACATATGGGTGTGCACCCACACACACACGTGGGCACGCACGCACATGGGCACTCGCGCGCGCGCACACACATACATGGGCACACACACATATGGGCACACATGGACACATACACATATACATGGGCACATACATACATGGGAACACACATGGGCACACACACACATAGGGACATACACACATGGACACATTTGGGCACACACACACATACATGGACACGTACACACATGGGCACACACGTGCACAGGGGCACGCACATACACACATACACAGAGTTAAGGAGTTCAATTAGATTATTTGTCAGCAAGTAAAGAAGAGCTCCAAAGGAGTGCAGCAAGAAATCAGTTGATGAGTAGGACACACTTCAGAGGTCGGGTAGTACGGAGAGTATGAATACTGACCTTTCACTTCTGGAACCTCAGTTTGAACTTTTCTCAGACAGAAGGGAAGGTGGCCCTCTCTTACTGTCTCTGTGACATCTGGTCCTAAGCAAAATGAGTTTAGGCAGTCTCATTAATCAAGTTGCCATCAGACAGGCATCCACAGCAAAATCTGTCCATCACTTTGTCACAAATTGCTACTAATTCAGCAAACTTGCTCTGAGAGGCTTCAAACAAAGAGAGAAGCCAAGCGTGGAGAGTGTCATCAATTAAAAAAAGGCAGATAGGTCTATTAGGAATTATCTGATTTGGAATTCAAGACTTGGTCACAGTGAGCTTTTTGTTGCACCTGATGCCAACCTGGGAGTACTTGATACCATAATTAGAAGCAGAGAGGAAACATTACTGCATTCGCAATGTGCATGCTGCTGCTCCCCATAATTATATTGGTAATATAAAACACATGGGGAGAAGATTTCTACTTTTTGCTATTTATATTGTTCTGAATGCATTATTTGTGTGCGAGTGTATAAAAAGTGTATTTACTATTTCACCTTCAATGGCCTGCTGCATGGGTAGCTGCTCTTTAACTTTAGGTGGAGGGAGCGCTTATATAGCAGGCTTATTCCACTCACCGCTCCTCAAAGCTCAACTCCAGTCAGCAGCTCATGAACGATATCCCCTAAGACCAGTCCATCCTCCAGGTTGAAGTAGCCTTTCTGGTCAATAATGGGGCAGGAATTGGTCCTTGTCACGCCCCTTATTTGGGCAGAAAACCGATGCAAGAAGAACCAATTTCGTGGCATAATGTCCCATGATGGATCTGCGCCTGTGTCACGGTTGCCGCCATATTGGTTAAGGCGGCTTTGCAGGCATCCTGGGTGGCCACCTAAAACAGGCATTAGGATCTGTTTTAGGCCACCTTGCAGAAACTGGTTTGGATTGAGCGGATTTTTCAACAGCAGCTGTGGCCTAAGCGGCGACCACCTCCAACAGGTAAGTTTACATTAAAAATAAATAATTAGAAAGTGTTCCTGGCCAGGGTGCCCACCGCCGATATGGCGTTGTTATGGGCCCAAAAACTGATGTGGGTAAGAAAGTCAAAAATTGAAGATACAAGCTTTATTTGTAGCACAAAGGAAAAATAAGGAACCCACGAGGCTACATTTAAGTATTGGATGTTGTAATGTCATTACATTACAGCCATTGGGAAGCCTTGCTTTGCAGCAAATGTCTGGTAAGATCTCGACTCAAGTCTTGGCTTTTCCTTTTGGAGCCAACTCAGTGGGAGATTTTTAGATTTTGACTAATAATTTGAAATGGATGTAGGACATTAGTACTAATGCATTAGTCTACAAGTAAAAAAACCCCACAGAAGTGGGGTAAGAGAAGGATAGGGGATACAATTTAGGGGCAGAGCAAAAATGAATAAAAGAAAATTAGAACTAAAAATAAATAACACGGACAAATAATTCAAAAGAAAATGTTGAGGGAAGAAAAGAGGAGGACTAAAAGAGAAAGTAAGTATAAGAGATAGTTCTTTCAATGGAATATGCTCCTCTCCCATCTGGTTTAAAAAAGAATTGCTAACAACAACAATAACTTGTATTTATATAGCGCCTTAACGGAGTAAAATGTCCCAAGGCGCTTCACAGGAGTGTTATAAAATGAAATTTGACACCGAGCCACATAAGGAGATATTAGGGCAGGTGACCAAAAGCTTGGTCAAACAGGTAGGTTTTAAGGAGCATCTTAAAGGAGGAAAGAAAGGTAGAGAGGCGGAGAGGTTTAGGGAGGGAGTTCCAGCGCTTAGGGCCTTGGCAGCTGAAGGCATGGCCACCAATGGTGGAGCGATTAAAATCAGGGATGCTCAAGAGGCCAGAATTGGAGGAGCGCAGATGTCTCGGAGGGTTGTAGGGCTGGAGGAGATTACAGAGATAGGGAGGGGTGAGGCCATGGAGCGATTTGAAAACAAGGATGAGAATTTTAAAACCAAGGCGTTGCTTAACCAGGAGCAATGTAGGTCAGCGAGCACAGGGGTGATGGGTGAACGGGACTTGGTGTGAGTTAGGACACGAGCAGCAGAGTTTTGGGTGACTTCAAGTATACGGAGGGTAGAATGTGGGAGGCCGGCCAGGAGTGCGTCAGAATAGTCAAGTCTAGAGGCAACAAAGGCATGATGAGGATTTCAGTGGAAGATGAGCTGAGGCAAGGGCGGAGACGGGCAATTACAGGTGATATTTGAAAATTACTATAATTTTCTTAGCTTCAAGTAGAATTGCTATTTTCCGGTTCCAAATTTGCAAGAAAATTGCTAAGCTGTATTCAGCTAAAGGTCCATTAGCAAGTAACTTTAATGATCCATTACAGAGTGCCATCCTTTCTGATGGGAAATATGAATCAGCAGGCAGCTGAATCTAGAATCTTGGTCCCAGCTCAACACACCTAGTACCCCAGGATATTATTTGAAAGGTCAAATCTAATCAATATCTCCATTTGTGACATAATTGGAACCCCTTGATAAAATTATATGCTCGAATCTATTCACATTTATCTATTATTAAAAAATATAAAAAGAATGAAATAGTATTACAGCACAGAAACAGGCCATTCGGCCCAACAGGTCCATGCTGCTGGCTTCTAAGGATTAATTTCTTTTGCACCTCCTAACTTCAGTGTTCATCAGTTCTTCAAATCTGATCACAAACAGGTCCTTCCAAAGCCCGAATACTTGTCACAAGAAAACTTTCTGTTTTGCTTTTAACAAATACAGGAAACTCTCTTTTAACCGGCACCCAAATAACCGGAAATCTCTCTTAACCGGCAAAATTCTTGAGTAGGTAACCTGGGTTTTCCTTCATCTCTCCTTTAAAAATAACTTTAAAAAAAACCCCGAGGCATTTGCCTTGTATCGGAGCGTGTAGATTGGGAGGGGAATGTGCAGCCCGGGTAGGCAGCGGACACGACAGATGGTCAGCTGGCGGTCCCCGGGGAGACGGAGCTCCGAATGCAGGCGCATGTCAGTGTGTACGGGGCTCTCGTACGTTGGGAGATATAACTCTCCGTTATCCGGACTTTTTGATTAACCGGCACCACGCCGGTCCCGTCGGTGCCGGTTAATAAAGAGTTTCCTGTACATGGATTGTCCTGTAGAAATTGTTGACATTCATTATGTAAAATGTTGCTGGTTTTTACGACCTTTGTATACTCTATGGCCATTCTTCTCTAAAATATCAGTGGTATTGGTATGACTGTATGGGACGCAATGGTGAGTAATTGATGGCAAAATATTTTAATAACAGTTAATCAATTTTTGCAGTGATGAGTCAGGTCCTTGGTGTCTGTTATTGAATAAATATTTGAAGTTACCTATTGTTGGTTGTGCACCTTTTCTAGTAATATAAGAGACAGATATTGCTATTCCTTCTTAACAGCCATTAGCTCTTCATTGTTCATTATTACTGTTGAAATGTAATGTCTCCAGCAGGAATTGCACGGGTCAATATATATACAGCAAGTTGAGAAATCTATTCTAAGCACTTGGTTAATCTAGCAACAGTGTGGTAGCTTCTTTTGTCTATATCTGTGATTACTAAATTTAATAAACCATTCATTTGTACTGCAGACATCAATAATACCAGTTCTTAGGATGTGAGAAACTCTGAAAATGAGCTTTGATAATCTTGTATTGAAATATGATATTCTACCATGAGAAGTGCACTTTAATATTCCAGTTTCCCACCTCCCAGCATTGTGGTATCAGGATGACTACTTTCACTATACAGTATTGGCTATGTCTAACTATATAATGTATACAGTCTCCTATTTAGTGTATGGGTTGCTTTATGGGATGTATACATTACATTATAGCCTAGAAATAGCACTTAATGCATTGGTATAAAATGACTTTCTCCACTATTTGGAGAAAATCAAAATCGCAAAGTAATTTCATACAAATGAGTTAGACATTCCTACAGTAATGTGGCACTGCGTAATTTCTAGGCTTTTATGTCCTATTGAGGACATCCACAGTACAATGTCCATTCCTTCCTTTCAAATGTTGGCTTCACAATGGGGAAGATTCTTCATTCACATTTGAGGGAGTTTTGTCACAGGCCGAATCAGTGGATTAGTGGGGTTTCCATATTTGTGTGGATCTAATCTAATCGGTAGGATACACTTCTGTAAATTTACTGACTTTATCAGTAATACAGTGTTTTCAAAACTAAGTTTTTAGACCTGCCTGTGGGAAAAAAATTAGAAAATTTTGGACTTCTTGAAGATAGTCACAAAATCCCTGCCACTAATCCTGATACAGTATAGCAATTTGATACACCAATCTTCACATCCCCTCCCCCCACCCGCCCTGACCCTCCAAGTGGATAACAAAATAGGACTTAAGGATGACGACCTCTTCCTGATTGAGCTCCTCCCATCTCTCTGGATCAAGGTTCAGATCTTATCCGGAGTGTGTTCCAATCTCCTGCAATTAAAGCTGGTGCATTCACTCGCATAATTGGTCTCATAGTCCAACGTTCAGGTTCATCCCTCAGCTTTTGGGCTCAGTTCTGTGCTCATCCCTGATTGCAGTCCCTTTATGTAATTTGTAGTTTAGAAAAAGAAAGATCTTGCGTTTATATAGCTCCTGTCAAGTTCTCAAGCTGTCCCAAAGTGCTTCACAGCCATTGAAGTACTTTTGAATTTTAGTCACTGTTGTAATGCAAGCAAATGCAGCAGCCAATTTGCACACAGCAAGATCCCACAAACAGCAATGAGATAAATGACCAGGTAATCTACTTTTGGTGGTGATGGTTGAGGGATAAATGTTGGCCAGGACTTCTTCAAATAATGCCATGGGATCTTTTAGGTTCACCTGAGAGGGCAGACAGGGCCTTGGTTTAACATCTCATCTCAGAACTCCCTCAGTACTGCATTGAAGTGTCAGCCCTGAATATGTACTTGAGTCTCTGGAGTGGAGTGGGGCTTGATCTCATAACCTTCTGGGGTAGGAACCTGTGGGTCTCGGGCCTCATTAACACTTTATGCACGAGCTGCAGGTGACTGTCGCGCCCCCACAGGCAGCTCATGCATTTGAACAGGACGAATGGTAAATCCCAGGTGGGGGCAGGGGTTGGACCGGGTGATCACGACAGCTGTGGAGTCAGGGAAGCACGCCTGCTCCTCTTGGATCCGCAGGAAGCTGTTCGTAAAAATTGGCATTAAAAAAACATGGTTATGTTTGGCAGCCCTTGAAAAATCCTGCGCAGGGCAGGCCCAACGCCTGCCCCGCTTATCACTGCCTACAACAGGCATTGGGCCCCTCCTTTGCCTATTTAAAGGTCCTAACACCTGTTTTAGGCAGCCACCAGAGACGCCTGAAAAATGGCTCGACCCAATTTCGGTCGGACGTTTTTCAGGGGTCCTTGGGATGCAGAACGTTGGTTCCCGAAATTGGGCCAATTTCTACTCAACTGACTCGAAGGAAAGAGTACAACTAGATTAAGGAACATCCTATTGTTGCTCTATTTTCAAGTATTCACTGATGATTTTGCTATGATGAAAGCTAGGTGTGCTGTGTTAAAATACATGTGGGTGCACTCATCTGAAAGGGAAGCCGATTGTGAGAGAGTCTTGGATATGAAGGAACAATTCATAACACTTTCTAGCACCTGATACCATATAAAATGAACAAACGAGCAACCAAAATTAAAAGTGCAATGGCAAGTCCAGTAAAGACTTCCATACGTTAGACATATTGAAACTTCCGGGGGTCCAAAGAAATAGGATGGGAGCTCCAGATATAATCCTCAGTTGACTATTTTTGCATTCTTACTATAGACTAGAAAAGATCATTTTTAACGTGGAAAATTTCTTTAGAATCTATATAAGTTTTGGTACAAGTATGTAACTAACAATATATGCTCACACTTTTCTTCACAACTTATAATTCTTTTCTGCTGCAATATCTGCTCTATGAAGGTATATTAAATGTTGCTAAAAATACCACTGGGAAGCTTCTGGTAAATATAATGTGCTGAAGCACCTTTTATTCTCCTGGCGATTCTGCATAGTTAGAGCAAGTCAACCCTAATTAATGTGCACAGTGGTAATGAAAGGATAATATGGCATCAGTGTGTATATATATCTACATAAATTAATAACATTTTAAAGGTAGCTTCAATCTTTTAACCCCACAATAAAACTCGAGCAATTAATATTTTACACATGACTTCATTAATCTTGACTAGCTTTAAAATTCATTGGACTGATTGTTAAGTAAAGACCCTGCAATGATTATTGATTGATATGAATGTCTTTGTTGAACAAACTTATGGAATGTTGGATTTTGAGTTCAAAATGTGTTTTGTACAGTCTGGACTGGAAAGATTAATTTATAGCAGTGATCTCCTTATTCCATTTTTTATGGTTCTTGAAGTTTAAGAATAGAAACTTAATTTTCTTAAGTGGGTTATCCTCATAAGGAATAGCTTTTAGGCAGGTTCCTGTCATCCTATAGCAGAAAACATCAACATATTGAAAGCCTTGAATACCTTCAACATAGAAGGACAATGATTAGTTAAACCCAGATCTCTGTGTATTTTCTAATGGATATTAAAATGCAGCTTAATGCATAGATTGTTATTGTTCCATAAAGTATGGTGAGTGTGAAATGCTTACTCCATTATGTGTCCCACGGCTTTCATATTTAATAGACTTGTAAAATTTATAGTCCTTTATGGAATAATCTTTATTTGAAGAGCTACTCTGCAGAGCCCAGGAGATGGAAATTTTATCCAGAAAATAAAGTGCATTGCAGTCAGCTGATGTCAGGTTGTTATCTGCTGGTTATCAACATATAAGTAAACTTGAGAAGGACTATAATGGCAGTAGTTAAAATTTATAGGCACAGGGAAGCGAGACTATCCAGTGATAGTCAAGCAAGACATGAGAAATATTTAGAGACAGATAAGAGCTCTCTCTTCAGCTTGTCAACGTTTTCCATCGCCAAGCTCCCTTTATTTTTCTCCTTTTTGCCTCCCATCATCAGACGTCTTCAGACGGTAATCTCCCAGAGAGGGATCAGATGACATCATAAAGTACCTGAGTGCAGGCAGCTATATAAACCTCTTAACATGAATGTAATTCAATTCAAACACTTCTGATAATATCGTAAACTCAAGTTTAAAACTTCAACAGACTGTATAGTGATAAGAACTCTATCTTTCCTATTTTTCATTTTGAGCTCATCAAGGTGAAAGGTGTTGGTGTTAAGGACTGGCACAATTTTCCAACTGTTAGTATCAAAAACGTCCAAGTCAGGCATTGTACAGCCAACTGGAAAAAGAAAAGAAAGACTTGCATTTCTATAGCGCCTTTCACGACCTCAGGATGTCCCAAAGTGCTTTACAGATAATTAAGTACTTTTGAAGTGTAGTCACTGTTGTAATGTAGGAAACGCGGCAGCCAATAACGCACAGCAAACTCCCACAAACAGCAATGTGATAATGACCGGATAATCTGTTTTTAGTGATGTTGATTGCGGGATAAATATTGGCCAGGCCACTGGGGATAACTCCCCTGCTCTTCTTCGAAATAGTAACATGGGATCTTTTACATCCACCTGAGAGAGTAGATGGGGCCTCAGTTTAACGTTTCATCTGAAAGACAGCATCTCCGACAGTGCAGCACTCCCTCAGCACTGCACTGGAGTGTCAGCCTAGATTTTTATGCTCAAGTCACTGGAGTGGGACTTGAACCCACAACCTTCTGACTCAGAGGCAAGAGTGCTGCCACTGAGCCATGGCTGACATTTACAGAGTAAAGCTCTTCTATTCTGTTTTACTCCAACCTTCTGGAAGAAGTCCCTACCTCTAAAAGTGGAACTTTTTCATTACCAACACCAATCATCCATGTAGTCTTTCTGATTGATGATTTTTACCAAAGATAACCTTGTTTCTTTTCTTCGCTGCAACCATCTCCTTAAACCACTCTGCCGTGTCTCCCTACCCTCACTTTCAACAAGTGCAGAAGCTCATGGACCTCTTTGTTACTAAGGTTGAGATCATCCATTCAGTGGCTTCTGCTGCTTTCCCCCTTCCCCTTGCCCACCAGTTCAAACCTCCCCCTAGGCTCCCCCCTGCCCTAGCTTTGATTCGCCATCTTTCTTTAGATTCTCTACTGTTTCCCCTCATACCCTCTCCGGGTTCATCTTGTCCATGTTCCCCACTTCCTGCTCCCTTGACCCCCATTCCCACTAAACTACTGACAGTCCAACTTCCTTTCCTGGCCCACGTGCTAGTTGGGATTGTAAATACTTCCCTCTCCTTGGGTACTGCCTCCCTCCCTTTCAAAACCACCAGCATCATTCCCTCTTCAAAAAAAAAACACCTTTGACTCCTCTGACCATGCAAACTACTGCTCCATCTCCAACCTCCCATTCCTCTCCAAGGTTCTTGAATGTGTTGTCTCCTCTTAAATTCATGGCCATCTTTCCTGCAGTCCATGCCCATCTCTCCTCCGTAGTCCAGCTCAGTGGGACTTCCCTCGCTTGCTTCCACTCTTGTCTATCCAATCACTGATAAAGTATCTTTAGCAATGGTTTCTCTTCCCACCCCTCATTTTTTATCTCTGGAATCCTCTGAGGATCTATCTTTGGCCTCTTGCTCATCTATGTACTGCCTTGGTGATAACAGCTGAAGACATGGGGTGGATTTCCACGAGTAAGCTAACTATATCCAGCTCTACCTCTCTACCCCTCCACTGCTTCTGTATTGTGTTGTGTTGTGTTGGATAAGCTGCAGTTTCCACCAGTTTAAACATTGGGAAGATCAAAGCCATCGTCTTCGATTCCCAGCACAAACTCCATACCCTTGCGAGCCCTTCCATCCCCCTCCTGGCCACTGTTCCTAATTGAACCAGACTGTTCACAACCTCTGTGTCATGTTAAACCCTGAGCTGAGCTTCGAGCACACCCCACCCCCCCCTGTGCTTGCCATCACAAAATTCTGCCTACTTCCAGCTCCGTAACATTGTCTGCCTCAGCCCGTCTGCTGCTACAACTCTCATTGCACCTTTGTTACCTTCAGACACAATTATTCCAATACTCTCCTGGCCAGTCTCCCATCCTCCACACTCTGTAAAGTTTAGCTCATTCAAAGTGCTGCCTGCATCCTATTCCACACCAAATCCTACTCACCCATCACCCCTGTTCTTGTTGACCTATGTTAGCTCCCAGTCCCCCAATGCTTCCAATTTAAATTTCTCATCCTCGTCTTTAAATCCTTTCATAGTCTTGCCGCTATGTATCTCTGTAACTTCCTGCACCCCTAAACCCCCCCAGGCCTCTCCATTCCTCCGCCTCCCTTCATCGCACTGTTGGTGGCTGTGTCTTCAGCTGACTTGGCCCCACGCTCTCAATTTTTCCCCTAAACCTCTCTGCCTCTCCACCTCCCTCTCCTCCTTTAAGACCCATCTCTTTGACCAAGCTTTTGGTCACCCATCCTAATATCTCCTTTGGCTCAGCATCCATTTTATGTCTGTTCGCACCTCCGCGAAGTGCCTTGGGTGGTTTTTCTAGGTGAAAGCCAATTTATAAATGCAACTAGTTTTGTTAAATTGTGGACAGTTTTGTGTTATGGGCCGGCACGCACTAAGGACTGAGTTGCGATTGTCAGAGCTCTTTTCACACAGTGCTGTTTCATCCATAGGAAAGCGGAAACGTTCATATCATCAACCTGTATTGAATTTGAATCCAGGCCTCAGAGCTGAGAGGACTGTGTGCTACCTCACTGCATCACGCAATTCACCAAAGATCTGATCAGCTGCATATGTTTCCTGCTCATGATAGGGAGGTTTTTGAGTGGCCTAGGCTAGTGGTGCAGGAGTGGAACAGGCCCTGGAGGACTGGAGAATCTGCCTCAAACCATTATGCCAAATCTGTGCCAATTTTAGTGCCTAGCATGACTTCCCAGCAGGCCTTTTCGACCAGCATAAAGTGGTCTTGCCTAAAAGGAGCCTTCGCTCCATTTAAATATTTAATGGATTAAATTAAGCCTTGCTCAATTTTCCATCTGCTTAGGTTGGAATTGGGCTTGGCGTTCAATTTAGCCACCTGAAGTGAGGCTTAGGAACACTCCATGAGCAATGGATTAAAGGATTTGAGGTTTTTAGCCTTTGTTAATCCTCGTATTTTGCAATAAATATTTTAGTACTGGATATTATTAGCTTTTGGCAGTTTTATGAGATATTTGTCATCCATGTTTTAAAAACAGTTTTGGAGAAAAATATTTGGTATTTCTCCCAGGAGTTCATGTTCTCTTAATGTGTGTACGGAACCTAGAATAGACGGATAATGTCTGTTAATTCACTGGAAAGCCAACTTTCATTGAAGCATTTGAAAGACTTCAACAGAATAGGAATAAAAAAGGACATGGAAAAATGACCCCAAATAGTACAAAATGTTACTGGAACTCAGAGAAAGCAAGGCCTCCCCGTGAAAAATCCATGGGCTAGAAGCTCACCATGAACTAATAAGTAGGACTGATCTGGAAAATCCTGGGAGTTTGGCCGGATGAGAATTTGGCTCATCGCACCCCTGCTGAATGTGTGCTACTATTTTTGGCTGTAGTGTCTCTTATATTGGTGCCGATTTGATCTGAGTATTATAAGTGCCTTTGAAGTCAGTAGTACTTTAATCTCTATTTTGTGACTAAAATATTTGACTTGTTCTATATCAGCACAGCCTGACGGGTAGAAAGTGGCTTCTGATTCAATAAATTATTTATTATTTTCCACATATTAAATATAGAAAATTAGATGCCAGGGAGTGATTTGCAGAGCGGATAATGATAATGACAAATTCACATGTTATTGGTAACAAATCTTCAGTGATTGCGCACATCATCTGAAGACTGAGATAAAGTAACTGCCTTTTACTTACTCTGCCATACTAGTGATTATGCATCATATACATAACCTGTGTGCTACTTAATGGGTTTAATTTTGACTTTGTGCGATATCGGATCAGTTGCCCATTGTACATTTCTCCCCATTTTCATTTCCATTGATTTCTGATTGGGAGAAGCTTTTCAAGTACTGTCCAGAAGTTAGTTTTGATGTAAAATAAGTTTATGGGCATAAGAGATGGTCATAGCGTTCAAGCTGAAGACTACCTGAATAGTGTTGGAAATGTGTGGTGTACATACGACTTAGGAGCAGGAGTAGGCCACTCGGCCCTTCGAGCCTGCTCCGCCATTCAATAAGATCATGGCTGATCTGATTACTCCACATTCCCGCCTACCCCCGGTAACTTTTCACCCCCTTGCTTACCAAGAATCTATCTACCTCTGCCTTAAAAATATTCAAAGACTCTGCTTCCACCGCCCTCTGAGGAAGAGAGTTCCAAAGACTCACGACCCTCTGTGAAAAAAATTCTCCTCATCTGTCTTAAATGGGCGACCCCTTATTTTTAAACAGTGACCCCCTAGTTCTAGATTCTCCCACAAGAGGAAACATCCTCTCCACATCCACCCTGTCCAGACCCTCAGGATCTTATATGTTTCAATCAAGTCACCTCTTACTCGTCTAAACTCCAGCGGATACAAGCCTAGCCTGTCCAACCTTTCCTCATAAGACAACCTGCCCATTCCAGGTATTAGTCTAGTAAACCTTCTCTGAACTGCTTCCAGCACATTTACATCCTTCCTTAAATAAGGAGACCAATACTGTACACAGTATTCCAGATGTGGTCTTACCAATGCCCTGTATAACTGAAGCATAACCTCCCTACTTTTGTATTCAATTCCCCTCGCAATAAACGATAACATTCTATTAGCTTTCCTAATTACTTGCTGTACCTGCATAGTAACCTTTTGCGATTCATGCACTAGGACACCCAGATCCCTCTGCATCTCAGAGCACTGCAATCTCTCACCATTTAGATAATATGCTTCTTTTTTATTCTTCCTGCCAAAATGGACAACTTCACATTTTCCCACATTATACTCCATTTGCCAGATCTTTGCCCACTCACTTAACCTATCTATATCCCTTTGTAGCCTCCTTATGTCCTCTTCACAATTTACTTTCCTACCTATCTTTGTGTCATCAGCAAATTTAGCAACCATACCTTCGGTCCCTTCATCCAAGTCATTTATATAAATTGTAAAAAGTTGAGGCCCCAGCACTGATCCCTGTGGCACACCACTCGTTACATCTTGCCAATCAGAAAATTACCCATTTATGCCTACTCTCTGTTTCCTGTTAGCTAGCCAATCTTCTATCCATGCCAATATGCTACCCCCTACACCATGAGCTTTTATTTTCCGCAATAACCTTTGATGTGGCACCTTATCAAATGCCTTCTGGAAATCTAAGTACAGTACATCCACTGGTTCCCCTTTATCCACAGCACATGTTACTTCCTCAAAGAACGCCAATAAATTGGTTAAACATGATTTCCCTTTCACAAAACCATGTTGACTCTGCCTGATTACTTTGAACTTTTCTAAGTGCCCTGCTATAATGTCTTTAATAATAGCTTCTAACATCTTCCCTAGGACAGATGTTAAGCTAACTGGCCTGTAGTTTCCTGCTTTCTGTCTCCCTCCCTTTTTGAATAAAGGAGTTACATTCGCTATTTTCCAATCTAATGGAACCTTCCCCGAATCTAGGGAATTTTGGAAAATTAAAACCAACGCTTCAACTATCTCACTAGCCACTTCTTTTAAGATCCTAGGATGAAGTCCATCAGGACCCGGGGACTTGTCAGCCCGCAGCTCCAACAATTTGCTCAGTACCACTTCCCTGGTGATTATAATTTTCTTGAGTTCCTCCCTCCCTTCCATTTCCTGATTTACAGCTATTTCTGGGATGTTACTTGTATCCTCTATAGTGAAGACCGATGCAAAATACCTGTTCAATTCAACTGCCATCTCCTTATTTTCCATTATTAATTCCCCAGACTCACTTTTTATAGGACCAACGCTCACTTTGTTAACTCTTTTCTTTTTTAAATATCTATAGAAACTCTTACTATCTGGTTTTATATTTCTAGCTAGCTTTCTCTCGTACTCTAATTTTTCTCTCCTTATTAATCTTTCAGTCATTCTTTGCTGTTTTTTATATTCTTTCCAATCTTCTGACCTGCCACCCATCTTTGCGCAATTATATGCTTTTTCTTTAAGTTTAATACTATCTTTAACTTTTTTAGTTAACCACGGATGGTGGGTCCTCCCCTTGGAATTTTTCTTTCTTGTTGGAATATTCTGTGTATTTTGAAATATCCCCTTAAATGTCTGCCACTGCAACTCTATTGACCTATCCCTTAACCTAATTTGCCAGTTCACTATAGCTAGCTCTGCTTTCATGCCCTCATAATTGCCCTTATTTAAGTTTAAAATACTAGTCTTGGACCCACTCTTCTCTCTCTCAAACTAAATGTAAAATTCAATCATATTATGATCGCTACTACCTAGGGGCGCCTTCACTATGAGGTCATTAATTAATCCTATCTCGTTGCACAATACCAGGTCTAGTATAGCCTGCTCTCTGGTTGGCTCCAGAATGTGCTGTTGTAAGAAACTATCCCGAAAACATTCCATGAACTCCTCATCTAGGCTACCTTTGCCCATCTGATTTTTCCAGTCTATATGCGATTAAAATCCCCCATGATTATTGCCATACCCTTCTGACAAGCTCCCATTATTTCTTCCTTTATACTCCATCCTACCATGTGGTTACTGTTAGGGGGCCTGTACACCACTCCCACAAGTGACTTCTTGCTTTTATTATTTCTCATTTCTACCCAAACAGCTTCTACATCCTGGTTTCCTGAACTTAGGTCATCCCTCTCTATTGGGCTAATACCATAATTAATTAACAGAGCCACCCCTCCACCTTTTCCCACCTTCCTGTCCTTCCTAAATGTCATGTACCCTTCAATATTCAGGTCCCAATTTATGTCATCCTGCAGCCATGTTTCTGTAATGGCTATCAGATCATATTTATTTATTTCTATTTGCGCTATCAGTTCATCTGTTTTGTTTCGAATGCTACGTGTATTCAGATGCAGAGCCTTTAGTTTTGTCCTCTTATTATTTTTGTAACCTCTAGCTTTATCTGTTGATTTACTCTTATATTTGTACTCTCTATCCCTTCCTGTCACGGTCTGTTTATCATTTCCCGTATTAATACCTTTCTCTATTGCCTTGTCTCTAATCTTTGAATTACCACATCTCCCCAAATTTGATCCCATGCCCCCAATATTTAGTTTAAAGCCCTCTCTACCACCCTAGTTATACGACTCGCCAGAACACTGGTCCCAGCACGGTTCAGGTGAAGACCGTCCCAATGATACAGATCCCACTTTCCCCAGTACTAGTGCCAGTGCCCCAGGAATCGAAACCCACTTCTCCCACACCAGTCTTTGAGCCACGCATTCATCTCTCTAATTTTATTTACCCTATGCCAATTTGCTCGTGGCTCAGGTAATAATGCAGACATTATTACCCTTGAGGTTCTGCTTTTTAATTTAGCCCCTAGCTGCTCATACTCTCTCAGCAGAACCTCCTTCCTAGTTCTACCTATGTCGTTGGTACCTACATGGACCATGACCACTGGCTCCTCCCCCTCCCACTGCAAGTTCCTCTCCAGCCCAGAGCAGATGTCTCAAACCCTGGCACCAGGCAGGCAACACAGCCGTCTGGACTCTCGCTCTTGGCCGCAGAGAACTGTATCTATCCCCCTGACTATGCTGTCCCCAATTACCACTACATTCCTGTTAACTCCCCCCGCTTGAATGGCTTCCTGTACCTCGGTGCCATGGTCAGTTTGCTCATCCACCCTGCAGCCACCACTTTCATCCATACAGGCCGCAAGAACCTCAAACCTGTTGGACAATTGCAAAGGCTTAGGCTCCTCCACCTCCTGGGTCCCCATACCTGCCTCACTCGCAGTCACATCCTCCTGTCCCTGACCACTGACCAAATCAGAAGACCCTATCCTAAGGGGTGTGACTGCCTCCTGGAATAAAGTGTCAGGTAACTTTCCCCCTCCCTGATGCGTCGCAGTGTTCACAGCTCAGCCTCCAGCTCATCAACTCTGAGCTGAAGCTCCTCAAGCCGCAGACACTTACCGCAGACCTGTTCGGCCTGGATCACACTGGTGTCCAGGAGTTCCCACATACTGCAGTCGCAACACATCACCTGCCCTGCCATCTTTATTGAGTCTTAATTAATTTATTTTTATTAACCCTACTACACCTAATAAGATTTATTACTGCTAGTAAATTAGTACTAATGAAACCTTACAATTACTAATAAATTTCCTTGGCTTTAAAAGATAACAGAAGTGAGCAAAATACTCACCAACCAATCGCTTACCCTTTTCCCTGTGATGTCACCTGTTATTTTTCTCCAAATGCGATTGGGGGGTGTCACAGAGCCGAACTCCCGTTGGTTCTTTGTCCCCTCTTGTGCAGCTTTTTAACTCCTGCTCTCCTGGAAGCTGACAAAGATAGAAAAAGAAAGGAACACCTCCCTCCCCGAACTCCTTCGCTCACCAAACTCGCAGCTTTACACTCTGTTCCAAGCTGCACTCTAGTCTCCCTTATTTATACTGCTGAGATTTAAATAAGTGAGCTCTCTGGCAGTTA
The DNA here is from genome assembly GCA_030390025.1 of Squalus acanthias. Taxonomy (NCBI): domain Eukaryota; kingdom Metazoa; phylum Chordata; class Chondrichthyes; order Squaliformes; family Squalidae; genus Squalus; species Squalus acanthias. The sequence continues at coordinate 79,454,110 of CM059436.1, read as the reverse complement.
CAGAACCAGATTAGACCAGTTAATTAATTAACTACTCTCACCTGCTCTCAAGCACAGAGCTTGCTTAGCCCTGCCCAAGCCTGGAAGAAACTTAAAACTTGAAACAGTAAATTTAAATTTAAGTTAAATGCTAATTGCAAGCACACAAGACTAGATTTATAAAAAAAGAGATTAACCTTTAAGATTCACTCCCTCACTCACCAAACTCACAGCTTTACACTCTGTTCCAAGCTGCACTCCATGACAAACTGCACTCCAGTAGATTCCTGTAAAACATCACAATGTATCATACGTTGATAATCAAGGAGCAGTATCCATAGCTCACACAAGTTGCAAAATAAGTTATTAAAAAATTGAAACCTTTTAATGTAGAATTTCTACACATTAATTGATTTGGAGTCATTGCCTTGCTGATGGTAAAACGCAGTAACAAGTCTGTACTTAGCTGAGGAATGATAAAACAGCATCAGCATTAATATGAGTAAGAGCTGAATGAATAATCTGTAATTTATAGTGTGGCAAAATCCAGAAAGATAAGCTCATCTTTAAAGATTAAAATTTATTGTCTTAAATAATAGAAGCACTTTGCTTGCTATGATTATTGAAAGTGAAGCTTTCTGGCTGCCGGTGGTTATTTATTATATCCTAATGCTGCAAAGAACTATATTTTTAGTTAGAAATTGTAGAGAATGGATCTGCTCTGTGTTTAGACATTGAAGACTATTCCAAAAAGTACTTTCAGAATGTTTTATGGTTTGCGGGTAGTCTAGATAAAACATTTTCATTATTAGAACACTATTGAATGCAATTACATAGAATTATATAGAACTTACAGCACAGAAACAGGCCATTCGGCCCAACTGGCCCATGCCAGTATTTATGCTCCACACGAGCCTCCTCCCACCCCTCTTCATCTCACCCTATCAGCATAACCTTCTATTCCTTTCTCCCATGAGTGTTTATTTAGTTTCCCCTTAAGATTCACCTGCGATTTTTTTTGTGAGTAGAAGAAAAATATTGACATACTTGATATGATGATGTCAAAGGAGTGATTCAGCAATCCAGTACCCTAAGTGGGGAGTGAAACTCATAGGGAGACACATCTCAGCACATTGCAAGAAGCACGGCTTGTGATTTTCCAGGCATTCATTTTAATGAATGGAAGATCATGGCGTGCGTGCCATGATTTCTGGAGATGTGCTCCCTGCGAACGCTGCTCCCTACTCCAGGTGCCAGATCACGGAATCGCCCCTAAAAACCCATTGCTCCATCTTCTACTGTTAACTCATTCTTTCCCAGATACTCGACACTGTGAAACTCTTTACCTCCCACAGTCTTCCCTTCATCTGACAACTTAACCAGCTTTTAAAATTCTCAGCCTTGTTTTCAAATCCCTCCAGGGCCTCGCCCCTCCCCATCTCTAACCTCCTCCAGCCCCACAACCCTCTGAGACCTCTGCACTCCTCCAATTCTGGCCTCTTGCGCATCCCCAATTTTAATCGCTCCACCATTGGTGGCCCTGCCTTCAGCTGCCAGGGCCCTAAGCTCTGAAATTCCCTCCCTAAGCCTCGCCACCTCTCTATCTCTCCCTCCTCCTTTAAGACGCTCCTTAGAACCTACCTCTTTGACCAAGTTTTTGGTCACCTGACCTAATACCCCCTTGTGGATCAGTGTTTGATAACGCACCTGTGAAACGCGTTGGGACATTTTACTACATTAAAGGCGCTATATAAACGCAAGTTATTATTGTTTTAAAACTGAATTTTGAGCTACAGGGGAGTCAAGAGTTATGGGGAACGGGTGGGAAAGTGGAGTTGAGGCCAAGATCAGATCAGCCATCATCTTATTGAATAGTGGAGCAGGCTCGAGGGGCCAAATGGCCTACTCCTGCTCCTATTTCTTATGTTCTTATGAAGTTTGGCATCATCTTACCATTGCTTAATTTATATGATCTCTCTTTTAAGCCTTGGTGGTGTCCTGCAATCTTTATCAAGAGGGTATTAGAGAGGAAAGATCTTTATTATACGGATGTTTAAATCTGATACCTGTTGAAGCTGCTGTACAGGGGCATGCTTGATGTCTTGAGAGTGGATTTGTTAAGCTCAACAAAAAATTACCATTATTCTTCATTCTGCATCATCCATACGCCATAGGAACATAGACTAACTTCAAAAGGTTCTGGGGAAAACAAGTATTAAGCACACAGATGAAACTATCATTATGATTCAGCAGATAGATGGTGCCACTCTTGACTTCCAGTTCCTGCATCGTTCAGAAGCCCCAGATCCTGCGCCAATGCAGCAGTACGTTTTTTTCCGCAGCTGAAGATTCTTTGCCTCTTGTGTAGGATCTCTCACTACCTTATGTTTGGGACACATTCTCCAGCATCTTTTCAGGAGTAGGTTAGATTAGACATTAGAGTATCAAACCCAACTGGCTCACTAATGTCCTTCAGGGAAGGAAATCAGCCATCCTTACCTGATCTGACCTATATGTGACTTCAGTTTGCAGAAACTTGGCTTGTATTCCCTTGAGTTTAGAAGGTTGAAGGATGTTCTAATTGAGGCATTTAGAATGATTAAGGGAGTTGATAGGGTGCCGGAACCCAGAACAAGAGAGTATACTTTTAAAATTAGAGCTGGGTCACTTAGGAGTCAAATCAGGAAGCACTTCTTCACACAAAGGGTAGTGGAAATCTGGAACCCACTTCTCCAAAAGGCTGTTGCTGCTGGGTCAATTGACATTTTCAATACTGAGCTAGATAGATTTTTGTTAGGTACGGATATAAGGGATATGGAACAAAGGTGGGTAAATGGAATAAAAACAGAAAATGCTGGAAATACTCAGCAGGTCAGGCAGCATCTGTGGAGAGAGAAACAGAGTTAACCTTTCCACGTTAACTCTGTTTCTCTCTCTACAGATGCAGCCTGACCTGCTGAGTATTTCCAGCATTTTCTGTTTTTATTTCAGATTTCAAGCATCCGCAGTAATTTGCTTTTGTATTGGTGGGTAAATGGAGTTGAGTTACAGTTCAGCCATTGAATGGTGGAACAGGCTCGAGGGGCTGAATGGCATATACTCCTGTTCCTGTGCTAAGATCTTGTTGATGGGCTTTTAGACAAAGATGTAGCAGAGTTCCAATGTGGAAAATTAAAATGTTCAGGTAGAAATGAGCTCACTCACTGAGCTTCAGTTAATGGAGCAGCTAAACTCTTTAGCAGAGTATCTGTTCAACAGAGACTTTACCAAGTTGTTTTATAAACTAGTTCTGTGTTGCCAGTGGTGGGACAAGGCTGTCCAGGATTGCAGGCTCCACTGGAAAGCAAGTACCCTCTCCCACCAAGTACCATTGAGATTTTCAACAATTCTACTTTACTGCGCTTACTGACACTTGAATCAGCTAAGCAGTACTGGGCTCGGGGCACGTTACACAGATGAGGATTAAACCAGTAAAACGCACCCATGCATTGCTCAGCTGTACATTTCATTCTCGTAGGAAATTGAAAATCTCTGTGCTTAGATATTTAAATAAATCACAAAGTACAAAGAAGGCCAAACCAGCAACAAATTGGTTTCAATATCATTTTCAAACTACACAAGAATACAATGTAGACAATTTGAAAACGTGAATTAAAGTTTATTCTTTGTTTCAAACGTCAAAGATTGCATACGCATCTACAAGGAAATACTTGGGTTCTAATGCCATAGGTCTACAGTTTAAAATCCCGAAATGGGCACGTTATTGAACATCAAATTCACTGTTCTGCTTCATTTGTTAGTTTCCAGATTTTCCACTCTCCGAAGGCGGATTCGTGTCTTTGGCCATTACTTGATTAGTTGTTGAGGGACACATGATTGCTGACAAGTCCTGATTGGTTAGGTTGCTGCCAGTAAGGCTAACAAAATCCTATCGATAAACTCAATGAGTGGAAGCCTGAAGTAATTCGTGTTCTGTTTGTTTCTATTTAGCAAAATAAATGATAAAGATTAACACCCAATTATCTAAAAGCAGAAAGCATCCTCCACAGTTACTAAACATGACTATCCAGATGTAACAACAGCGCACGTCCACAACATCTGCAGCACCACTGGCAAATGGGTCCCAACAGGTCATGTATGGCAACTATGCAGGAGCCTCTCCCTTGTAAATCTCCACTACCTTTTTATGCTCCTATGGAATGAAGAAAAAAAGATATATTACGCAAATATGCATCCTCTACGTACCACAATCCCACTCAATTGACAGTGCAGGGGTATCATTCTTTCTGGAAGGGTACTGTTAAGTGGTTAGTTAGTTTCAGTTTAGCTTCAGGTCAAAATGAACTGGTGTGGTTACACAGATCCTGGGGTTTTATATGACACGGTAGGAAACCACATGGGCTACTGCATATCTGCAATAGCCATGGTGACCTCTTTTATGTGTGTGCTCACCACACAGCTTCCCCAGAAGCCACCAATCTCAGCTGTACCTCTATCCTGGGATTCTGAGTTGCATAACATTTGAAGGATAAAAAAAGACCCGCCTATGTAGTTAATCTCGTGTTTCTCATATGTGTGCGTACTGCGTAATGAATCGCTCATTCATAAAAGCAACACGCGCAAATAAAATATGTAGTAAGTGAAAATTAATGAATACTAATAGATCAGGGAACTGTAATGAACACAATCTTGATGAGAACAAAATGGAGTGACTGCAAACAGAATTAGCTACTGTTGATGTAACTACATTTTTTGCATTTGATTTTCTGTTCAAAGGTATATAAATAATGTTTTTACCAAACTGTTTCAGGGTCATATTCATGTGTTTTCTTGATAGCTCGATGAAACAGCCAATTTCTCCTCTTCAGAAAGCTTATGTACTGGCACATTTCTGTCATTTTATCTCGATAGTAAAAACAAGTTTCAAAGCAGAGGCTTTCTGTTTATCAGGTAGAAGCCATTAAGCGTTTTAATGAAGATAATTAACAAGACTTTTGTGGCACCAAGGATGCTATCTGGGGCACCTGAAATTCACGGGAAACCAGAGGTGTCAATGTAGGAGGGATTTATCATCAGACATCTCATACAATCATTTAGGTGCTGCTGAACATGAGAGGTCTTTTCTACAAATTAATGGCCACCCTTCACTTTGCTGAAATATATGTAAAAGATATTGCGCTCCCAGGCAGAATTCATTTCTCATTGTATGCCATCTGAATTGATTTAAATATGTCCTCCTAATATTGAGCCCCTTCTAACAAGGTGAGCCATGCTGAGCTTATGGGTTTAAGACTGGAATAGGGGCCAGTTTTGCAGAGCATCGATTTGGTACCAGGCCACTCGTGCTTCAACGGGCTGAGTGATATCATGTCCACTCTTGTTTCAGTCGGTGTTTTTCTCTAAACCTGATAGCATTTCATAGCAGGCTGTCTTACTGGATTAAAAACAGAAAATGCTGGGAACACTCAGCAGGCCAGGTAGCATCTGTGGAGAGAGAAACAGAGTTAACGTTTCAGGTCGGTGACCTTTCGTCAGAACTGGAAAAAGATAGAGATGTAACTGGTTTTAAGCAAGTACAGAGGCAGGGAAAGGTGGGAGGGGAGGAAAGAACAAAGGGGAAGGTCTGTGATAGGGTGGAAGGCAGGAGAGATTAAATGACAAAAGGGATGATGGTGCAAGGCAAAAAGGTGTCATGGGCCAAGTAAAGACACAAAAAGATGGGTCTAGAGGAGCTGTAAATGGCAACAGCAGAACCATTACCAGCACCTCTGTCCAGAAATTGGGAGCCGAGGTTATGATCTGAAATTGTTGAACTCAATGTTGAGTCCGGAAGGCTATAAAGTGTCTTATTGGATGGTCGTCCTTAACAACCACCCTGCAACCTGAAGCGCAATCATCCAGCACTCAAACTTAAACACTTGGAGAAAAAAAAAGCCCATATTTGTATTCAGAGATTTTGGCTGTTTTTAAAAGTGATCATTTTGAAAGCTTTTTAAAAATGATTTACAGATCAGCCGTGGCGATTTGGGTGCCTATAGCAGTAACACATGTGTAGGTTAGCATACATCAAAGATTGTTACCACACCAGTGTTTGTTTCTGCACAAGGCGAGGACGAGTGTCAAACAATCAACTGGGTGGTCAAACCTTTGACCTCACACAAACCTTATGATTTAAAAATAAAGAGTCCCATTGTTTTTTTATTAAATGGGACTAAGAATCAACTTTGGACTGTCCATTGTGATACCATGATGAATTTAAGAATGTATTTTTTTCACCATTATATTTGCTGAGAATACAATGGGCCAGAAATTCGGCTCCCTGGCTTCCCGCGGGTGCAAGGATCGCGCGCGCACCTACCTACCGCGCCTGCCGTTGACCTCTGGGCCCACGGGGACTTCGGCTCCTGGGCCTCCCCCAACTGCCGGCGTGCAGTGCTTGCGTATCCCAGGGACGTAGTTAGTGCGATGCGTCCCCTGGGATCACGTGGGCCATGGAGAGCCAATGGCAGCAGACCATCTTTCATTCATAGATTTGACAGGAAGACCTGCCAAATCTATGAATACAGATCGGCCCCAAAACATCCCTAAAACTACAAATAATTTTTTTAAAAACATCACATTTTTTAAATAACTATAAATTACATTAATTAACTATTTTAAACAAAAATTTAAATTTTTGAAAAAATTAATTAAATTTTTTAACAGGGCTAAAACTAAACTTAGCTTTCTTTAAAGTAATTAAAAAAGATAAATCTGTGAAAAAAATGTTTAAATTTTAATAAAATCAACACTTACCTTGTTAAAAGAAGGCCTTGCGCATCCTTTTTAAAAGTGTATCTTCTCCGTGCTTACCCTCACGGAGGAACCTGTAAAAAAATCCGAAGTGCGAGGCGAACGCGCTGGCCCTCCGGTGTGCGCGTTCGACCTCTGAACCCCTTTCCTCAGGGGAACGGAAGTGCCGGTTTCCCGCTCATGCGCAGTGCATGCAAAAAAACGGCACTTTCATTCCGTCCACGGGTGAGTACACAGTGCGTACTCACCCGACAACAGCCGAATTTCTGCCCCATTGTTTAAAGAATGTTTAGATTCATGGAAGAGGTTGACTTCCACTGCATGATTTAGATGGTTATTGTCATCCTCAGAAAATCATAGGATAGCCATTTCACCAGGTTTGTAGATAGTTTTTAAAAAAAGTAACTATTTCCCTGAAAAATACATAGCTCAGTACATCTCACTGCACCTCGTGAAGCACTTTGAGATCTTTGTAAGGGAGGTATTAAGTCGCTATATAAATGCGAGGCCGAGAAATCCAATCAGCCTGGGAAACAGCTGGTGTCACCGTGGGCCGAAGTTAACGGCCGCCCGCAATAAGAGGGCAGGCAGCACTGGTATTTTGGTGCTCCCTGCTGAATTAAATTAGCGCAGCGCAAATCCTACCGTGTAACGCGCTGCTTTGGGAGGTAGTCTCGGCAGGAGGCCCAGTGCAGCGTGGCCATAGCGTCCCTGGAGTGAGGCTGCATTCTCTTAAAGCTAGCCTGTCATTTAGAAAGCAGTGCCGATCCCTTAAAGGTGAACTGCCTTCTAAAATGAAAAAAATAATCATTTTAAAAATAGGCAGACTTCAGCTCTTAAAGTTGAACTGCCTTCCACATGTAAAAAAAAAGGTATGGGCTTCGGCACTAACAGAAATGGTTCAACAGGCCAGGGAAAGGGCACCCAGGGTCTCGCACGCAACACTCCAGCTTTGTGCAGGGGGTCAACACTCCAAGGGAGGTCTTCTACCCACAGGGGGCCAGGAGGCCCTCCAGAAAGAATGAGCTGGGACCAGATCACCGAGGCCATCATTGCCAGCGGTGGTGCCCCCACCACCTGGCTCCAGTGCTCAAAGAAGTTTCATGACCTCAGACCAGTGGTCAAGTCAGTGAATACATCTTCAAAATCCATCTCCTACCAACTGCACCACCAGCCTCACACACTGCTCATTGCATGACCACCCCCACCCCCCACACTCCATCACTCACCAACAATCTGTACCAAACACGAGGCATACCTCCCATTTCTAGCTTCACCTCACCCCCTTGGAGGAGATGGTGCTGGCCATTCTTGGCTGGGTCATGGCTGAGCCCTTGGCCAGCAGCGGGGCAGAAAGGATACAAGATGCTCGTATTCTCCGACGTTATTCTCCTTCTCACATTCCACTTCCCCTTCATCCCACAATATCTTTTGATTTACAAGGTGCACATGGTGTAAGAATGCAGCTCTTGATTTCCCACCCTCCCCTCACCACAACTCTACCCTTGTGCCTTCCTCATTTCAGACCCCCAAGAAATCCAGCCTGCCCAGCCAGTGGTTGACCAAGAAGAGGGAGAGAGGAGTGAAGAAGAGGAAGAAACAGCATCACTCAATTTGACACTCAGCCACCAGCTCCTCGAGGTCATCCTGCAAGGCCATCAGCAGTGTCCCCCACTGAGATTCAGCAGTCTTCCACCAGACATGCTGTAGCCACTGGGGTAGCACTGCGTGACATCACTAGGATAGGCAAAGGCACACTAGACAGTCACTAAGGGAATGCACAAGGGTGATTAGTTGAATTCTTGTTGTCATATTGGATGCATATATGGATAAAGTTGGATTGGAAAGTTTGCTTTGTGGTGGCTTTTATTTCAGGATTGTGGCCAAGAGGATGCTATGGTGGTCAGTAATAGAGGGAAGGTAAGGTGTAAGACAAATGTTGAAAGGGGAATTGGGTTATGGTCACTGGTACCACAGGCGGATGATTCGATCCCGGATATCCCGGCCAGAAAGGGGCTGTCTGGGTTGCATTCTTCCTTCTGCTTCCTCTTCTTCTGCGTCTTCCTCTTCCCTCTGCGAGCGGAGGCTGGAAATCTGAAATGAAAGCAGAAAGTGCTGGAAGTACTCAGCAGGTCAGGCAGCATCTCAACCAGCATTTTCTGTCTTCTCAGAGGCCTTTCTTTACCTTCAAAAGCCTTGCAAGCATCCAGCAGCACTCCCTGCACACTTTAAAAACTTTTACCATCTATTGCACTAAGCCATTACTTCAATAAAATATTTTAAAAAGCCCAAAGATGTGTGTGTCCTTTTAAGAAATGCTGACAGCATCTCTGCAGGGCTGCTTTACACTTGCTTCTCTGTGTGCGGTTAGGACCCAGCATAATGGTGAGCAAAAACGTCCAAATTAGCAGTTATGGCGTCGTCAGGCGTTGCACGCTGATTGACATCACGATCTGCTAATTTACATTTTAGAGGCCAGCATTGTCAACGGCAGTGCTATGCCCCTCATCAAAATGGCGCCGTCGTGTCCCGCGCTGGAAGCGAGGCGGCCGCCATTTTTTCAAGAAAAACGGCGTTAACAGTTGGTGCTAAGGTAGGGAATTTCCCAGCCCAAGTCTTTCACCATTATACATGCTCTTTCCTTTCGTTACTTCTCGCTGTGTTGAAACCAAGACTTATTGCACTCCAACCTACTTTCAACCCATTCTTTACCAGGACCTCAAAATTGGGCAACTCCCTGCCCCCCCCCTTAGTACTTGATGGGCTTTTAAAATGCAAGGTGCAGATTTTCACCTGGTCAATAATTCACCTTTTATAGAACCTGCCTGATTTTCATTCTATTGATTTAAATCGGGTGGTTCAGTCCTGGACGAGCAATCCACTTCCCCCCAGATTACTGTCCGGAGGGTGAAAACAAAAATCTACTCCCAAGCCTTGAAGCTCCTACTTAATTTACTTTTCCTCTATTTCCTGATTTTATTAAAAGGTAGTTATGAGTATAAAATGCCCTTTCAACCTTGGTGGGTTTCCTGCCCTGTGGACTTTAAACTGTTCTGGCAATCTCCGGAGCGAGACCCCTGAACTTGCCATAAAATTCCACAAAGGAACTACAGTCCCTTTAAAAAGGAAATCTAATCAGCCCCTTATTAAAAATCAAGCAGTCGAAAGCAAACTTAACATCCTTTTTAATCTATTTACAACAGTCATAGTTAGCTCATCAAGCGAGCTGGTTTAGAGGAGTTACTGTTCCTGAAGGAGATTGGGAGCTAAATTAACACGGTTATAATGGGAAAAAAAATCATTGACGCAGCCTCGGTACATGACTATCTTCTGCTAATAATTCAAATTGACCACGCTACAGGACGCAAGCGCCTCCTGCAAGACAGCTTCCTCCAATTATGTAATCAGTCATTGTTTATAGAAATAGGTAGTGAAAAACTGTTAATCATTGTCTATTTAACATATGGATTTCAAAAATGATACTGATGGTGGACATCCTCTTTAAGCTGTGCTTGGAGCTGGATTTATTGGAACTGGCCAGCATACATCATGATGCCTGCATTGGGTGCGTCTGGATCAGTTGTCTATAACGTTCATAATTAAAGAGAACTGTGTGGTTGATTTTAACTCCCCCTCTTACCACCCCCCGCCTCCTCCTCCCTCCCCACCCACCTTCCCCCTCTCCCTCTCCCCCGCCCGGCAGAAAACAAGCAAGGGAGGGGGAGGCAGTTAAAATGGAGCGTGGGACTCATCCACTCTTTTCCCACCCCGATCTGGCCGACTGCAATTTTAAATTGTCTGACAGGAGGAAGACTCCTTTCACCCTGACCCACCTTTTGGCTCACCCAGAGAAACAGAACCTTCTTCAATCGCTGCAACAATATTTCCATCAGCCCCTTCGGGAACTGGAGGCTCTGCTGCTGCCACTTCTACTGCCTGGTCACGGTTCTCTGTTTACGGCTCCGAATCTCACTTCCCACCCGGAAATGCCGCCTTGCCTCTTTAAGCTGCTGCAGGCCTTTAAGTCGCATGTTTCTTCGGTTTCCCCCCCTTGTTTGAGCAACCGATGGCAGTCGTTAGCTATGCCTGGTGCTCGCCCGTTCTGTGCAAATGTGCTGGACCAGGAAATATAAATGGCCACTCGTGTGTAAATATCCCACCACCTGACTTGTACTGAAAATCAGCCTGTGATCCTACTCGTAGAGACTATAAAGATGGAAGGTGTGCGAGGTGGGAAGTTCATACTGTTTCTAGTGGGTATTCTTCAGAGGTTGGGATTAAGGTACGTTATCTCTGGCAAAATAGAAGGAGCTTCATTTTCCATATGACACATGCTGTTCATCACTTTGGAGCACTTGATGCTAACAATGGATGTCAAAACTAGAAAAGTGTTCCATTTATCACAACCAATATCTTTCACCCCAATGAAGACAAATCTTCATCATAATTGTGAAATCAAGCAGTTACAAAGAATTATAAAGATGAATATTCTTTTGAATTGGTTTGGAGTCCAGCAGTATAAGCGAACTGAACTAATCTATACATGACCTGATTGCTGAAGCATTCTGGATTTGTGATTATCTACTGATAATAAATCAGGCCCTTCACATGCTTTGGGCTTAATGACTTCAGCAAGGAATTGACCCCTAATTGAACGGTATTAATTGAGAAACTTGCTCTTTGAGTGTCTGTTTTCCTGTGAACAGCAAGCAGGTAGGTGTATAACAATACTGGAAGGTTCATCTATCATCATTGCTGATGATTTATAGATAACGGGCATTACCAGCAGTACATGCTAATATTGAACATCTCCAGGTTGCGGTAGGAACCCTGTAATCAATAGACAAACGTGACCTGTTTGAGGTAGTTTCAATTTGTCTCCGCTTGTAGACCTTTTGCTTCTGAGTTAGAAGGTTGGGGATTCAGGCTCCAGTCTGGGATTTGAGCACAAAATCCAGGCTGGTCTTCCAGTGTAGTTTTGACAGAGGTGCTACCATCAGATGAGATAGTAAACTGTCTGTCAGTTCTAGTGCTCCAGGTGGAAATTAACGATCCCATGGCATTATTTAAAGAAGAGCAGTGAGGCTCTTTGCCAACATTTCTCTCTCAACCAACACCATCAAAAATGAATTAACTGGTTATCTCATCGCTGCATGTGGGATCTTGCTGTGTGCAAAACAGATGTTCACCACGGTGCACTTTAATTCATTGTATATGAAACGTTTTGGGATGTTTCAGAGAAATACGGTAAGGCACTATTTAAATACAAGTCATCTTTGTTTTATTGAATGGCCATTAATCCATATGACTTGGACCTGTTAAGCACTGGAGAGCTACTGATGACATCAGGGGATGATGAAACAACAAGGGCAGTGAACAATGTGATCCAATTCGCAACAGCACTTCCTGTATCATAGATTTTAGTCATTACACTACTAGGCCTTGAGGCTGGATAAAAAGCCAGAAGAAGGGTCTTTGTGATAGTTTCTCAGATACTCCTGAGGCCAAATTATACAAGGTGGGTTCCACCTCCAAATAGGCAGTGGGACCCAAGAGGCTGTGAAATGAAAGGTAAGAGAAGGTACTTACTATTGCCTTTCTAAAATGTTATATTGTTTAAATGTAGTATATTGGTTAGAAAGTTAAATTAAATTGTTAAAAAAAGACAGGAGAAAAGGGGAAAAAACCCAGAAAGACAGAATGTGCAGAAGTGATGGGTGTAAGAAATAGCTGTTAGATCCGTAAATGGGGTTTTAATTCTTAAGGAACAGAGAAATAAACCGAAGAAATGCAGCCGGGAACGGATGGCAGGAATATCAGCAAGGTCAGGACACGGAAGTGATGAGGGAGTCATAAAATACAAGACAACATGGAGCCAGAGAGTCATAAAATGCTCTTAAAGAAACATAACAAGACCTTTAGAACAGAGATAAGGAGGGAAATGACCTCATGAGGCAGGGAGGGGGCTGTCAGAGATACCCTCTCCCTTGTAATTGAACAATGGGATGGGTAAAAATGATTGACACCAGGCAATCACCAGCCCATCGAAATAAAGTATAAAATAGGGGACCGAGAAGGAAATAGTCAGACAGCTAGGGGTGAAGGCATCCTCGAGGTGGAAATCAATGCTCGCCTATGCCTAACACCTTGATCAAGTTTAACCTCTGAGGTGGATCCATGCTGGTTCATAACCTCACACCTACAACAGCTCGAGGGACGAACTAACAGAAGTGACTACTGCTGCAGGCTACAGAGATCCGCTGACCCGAAACCTCCACGCTGTCTCATCGGGCATCTAACCGTCTGTCCGGTCGTGGCATTCTGCTTCAGGGTCGTAGATCGCTCTCTACTGTCACAGGTTGTATGTCCATTAAACTTATCTTAATCACATGTAATATCTGATTATGCTTTGAACTGTAGCTCTTTAATAAAATACCTTGAAACTCCTAAGATCCTTTGGGTATCTGTGTGTGGCCTGTGATCCAAATCTTACATGGGTTCTGACAGCCCTCGAACACCTCACTCAAGTGGTCATTGTCATGGTTGAGCCTAAACAGCAAGTGTTCTTAAGGTTAGTATTAAAATAGGCTAGCTCCAAGAAAGCCCATTTCTAATGATGCGTTTTAGGGAGGTATTTGCTTGCTGAGATCAATCTTTGTACACACACACACACATAGTTCAATATTGCCACTAATCTCTGTGCTTCACCATTATATCCTAATTATGGAGCCTGGAACTGGGGCAGAAAGAATTGAACAATGTTACTAATAAACAAAATGCCCAGTATCTTGAGCAGGAATCTCAAAAAGCATTATGTTTGAATCATGGTCATGGTGCATTTCCAATTTGAATTCCAAAGGTTGAAGAGATAATGTAGTTGTAAGACACGGCACATCTGACAGCCATTTAGAAAACAAATGAGTATCAGCCTTGAAAAGAAAATGCTGCACCTCATTGGAGACTAAGGTAATTAAGACATTCAATTGCAAACTGAGCTGAAGTATGCGCCATGTTCCCTCATAAAAAATACTTGCTTGCTTCAAGCCAATAAATTAAACAGTGATTTAAATGGCCGGCTGGAAATCATAATCAATACTCTATTTAAATAAATTAATTGGGCTTTTTGTGTGGTTAATACATAACTATATGAGGAGTTGTGTAGCCTAGATTAACCCTTAGCTTGGCGGCTCTGATGGCTTCTGCATTCCCTGAATTGGCCAGTTATTTTTTTTTTTAAGAGTTCAGCTCATACAACACAATGCTGAAAAATTGTCATAATATTTGTTGCTCATATCATGAGAAGCCTCAATTCTATAATAATCTGCACACATTTCCTGTCAACTTTTTCCATTTTAACTTTCTATGTCCACATTTAGAATGAAACTGGCTGTGCAGACACCTTATGCCGTAATTACACGGTCCTGCCAGTGGAGGTGCTACATTGCCACCACAGGCAGGGTGTGCAATTACGGTCAGAGAAGTTTACATAGGCAGTCCCATTATAAATATGGACATAGGAATTTGAAAACCTCTCGCCTCTGTGTCAGAAGGTTGCGGATTCAAGTCCCACTGCAGAGACTTGGGCACAAAAATCTAAGCTGACACTCCAGTGCAGTACTGAGGGAGTGCTGCACTGTCGGAGGTGCCGTCTTTCAGATGAGACTTTAAACCGAGGCCCCATCTGCTCTCTCAGATGGACGTAAAAGATTATCATGGCACTATTTTGAAGAAGAGCAGGGGAGTTATCCCTGGTGTACTGGCCAATATTTATCCCTCCATCAACATCACTTAAAAAAAAACCAGATTATCTGGCCATGGTCACATTGCTGTTTTTGGGAGCTTGCTGTGTGCAAATTGGCTGCCGCGTTTCCTATATTGCAGCAGTGACTACACTTCAAAAAGTACTTCATTGGCTGTAAAGCGCATTGGGACGTCCAGTGGTCATGAAAGGCACTATATAAATGCAAGTCTTTGTTTTTTTTTTAAACGGGCAGAATGTCTCACTATAAAACGGGGACTGAATCATATCTGTATGCCCTGGTCAGTTATCTCCTACCATCTAAGCCGCTTTACCTGAAGACTACATTTGGTCTTAATGTCCGGTGTACAATACCACAGGAGATCAACATACTAAAATAAAAATACTTTAAAGTTTTAAATAAGAAATTTAAATTATAAATATATCTCTAGCCCTTCCCCATTTTCTCTTCTCCCCCATACTTTAATCTTAACAACTAATAGTCCATTGCTTAAATTTGTTACATTTGTTTTTTTTTAATGTTTAAGGGCGATACTTAATTTGACCGTGTCTCCGCTGTCTAGGTCTTCTGGGTTAATATTGATTTTGTATTGCCTCTGATTCAGCCAGCTGTGTCCCAGGACATTTTGTCATTGACCGAGCCAAATCAGTGCTGCTTCTTTAAGTTAATGAGCAACGTTCCCTTTAAGCCACATGGCCACGCAGCTGTCTCAGGAGCCGTTAAAGGGGCCGCGCGGCCCCCCCAAAAATTAGAGGGAATATTGGAGATGTGGCAGTCTGAACCCCTCAACGAGCTATCTTGCTTAGTGGACTGAGCGCTGCCAAAATGATTAACTTTAGTGGTAGTATTGGCAGAGTTAAAGAGCTTAAAGGTTTTAAGATTGGACTAGCTTTCGAATACAACATTTTAAAAATAAAAATGATATCGTCCATGAATATGATGAATTGAAAAATATTCTAGATGTTACTTGGGGGAAAAAAAGCAGGGGTGATAATGTGATCTTTGCTGTGCCATTGCCACGACTTCCCTGTATTATGGGGTGCTAAGACCCAAGGCTTGCACAGCACCTGATGCACACTGCACTCAATAAGACAACCTGGAGGAGGTACTTGGAGCTTATGTTGGGCTTATTAAAGCCTCAGTTCTGAGGGGAGAACCCCCATAATGAGTGGGACACCTCAATAACACTCCATAGGCTCAGCACCCATATAAAAAGGAAACCACTTCCCTTCAGTTGAGTTAAACATGCGTTGTTTTTGCTGTGTCTGTTGGCAAGGTGCTGTTTCCCTGCTATATTGCTGCTGTTGGATTGTGGAAGGTCAGGAAAACATCATGGAGTCTTTCTGACAGCTCCTTAAAGGTGCACTGCCTCTGTTATCTGCGCCTTTTTGTCCAGCAAATGATGTTCGTGCACTGATTTGTGAGGAGCTATGGGTATCCAGATGGGCACACCTGCCAAGAAGGATGATCAGAGGAGGCTTGTCTATACTCTATATCCATGTGTACAGGGCGAAGCTCCAGTATCTGCACATATCCAAAGGCACCACCATGCAAAGGCTAATATCCCCAAAGGAAACCAGAACAGAACTACACATAGGCAGACTTGGGGACCACTTCCAGGACTGGGCTGTGATAGTTACAGCTGCACTGAACTTTTATGTGGCAGGGTTTCTTCTAAGCAACCATGGGAGATCTGTCACATTTCACAACTTCACTGGACACTTGCATTGTGCAGGTCACTGATGCACTGTTTTCCAGAGCCAGTGATTTCACCAGTTGCCTTTCAGAAAGCAGCAGGAGCAACCCCCCCACTCCTACCATGTGGCAAAATTCCCGAGTGTGTCGGGCATAATTGATTACTCACGACAATAAGCACTGCTGGGCTGAGTGTGACTCCATTCATGAACCAAAAGGACTACCACTCCATGAACGTGTAGCTGGTCTGTGACCAGAATTATGCGCGTGAATGCTCGTTACCCTGACCGCTCCCATGATTCCTTCATCCTACAGCAGCCAACTATACCAGCATTATTTGAAGGGCCAAGAAGATCACAGGGATGGCTGAAGATTTTTTTACTGCAGCCACAGCTGATGACACCACCGTCTAACCCAATCACAAGACCTGACGAGAGGTACCGTACAGGGCACAAACACCAGGGTCTCGGGCACCCACACCATCAGCAATGTCCAGCGCTTCAAATGCCTGTCAGATTATGAGGATTGCTGCAGTACAGCCAAGATAAGGTTCCAAAAGATTATTGTAGTCTGCTGTGTCCTGCACAACTTTACGCTACAAAAGGACTTGCCCATGCAGCAGAAGAAAGTCGAAACCAGATGAAGGTGATGATGAGCCGACCATGAGACAAAAGACTCGCCAGTGCAACAAACCGCTCACTCAGCAAGAACCAACTGGCGGGGCCTACTAGACTCAATCTTGAAGTGCTTGATGCCTTCAATTTGAAACAGCCATCTCCACATGTGCCCAATGCCATTGCCAAATAAACATTCTCCTCTATTGTGGCTGCCATACATAAAGGACAGATGAATACCACATAATTTCTCCAACTGCCTTAATCTGCCTCAAACCAAAAGAACTACCATAGTATGTTCTAATGTTAAGTCAGCCCAACTGTTATTACCACTTGCAGCGTAAGGCGCAGGAGTGTTGAGTGTGTTTTGCCCTGGTGTGTCCGCTCAGTGAACGTGTAGGATGTGCGTCTGTACTGCCTAACAATGTGCTTCTTGTAAGTATTGCCTCAGTGGGAGGAGGAAGTGAGGTGGCTGGCTGCTGAATGTTGGTGTCTGCCTCTAGGGATGGAGGTGGCCCACTACCTTCATGTGCTGGGTCAGTAGATGGCCCTGTACCTACAGGCACAATGGGCATTGATTTGGCGGTTGCCTGGACCAGTATATCTAGGGAAACATCGGTAGTCATTTGAAAGTGGCTGAGTTACACTTGACTATACCTTGACTATGCCTAGCACTATGCCTCTCCTCATGATGTGGCATCACCCAGAGAGACATCTCCTTCCTCCATGCAAGCTCCTGACATTCCCCTCCTGCCAGTCACTCTCTCGGCAGGGCTAGAGATCTGTGTGACAACAGAGAGCTGGACAGCAATGACCTATTGAAGCCATATATTATAGCTGTCTTCTGTTGATTCCCCACTATAGTGAATCCAGCTGAGGAAGACTGCTATAGTTTGGAGCTCCGGGCCTGTGTTGGGAGCCTTACCTGAGCTTCGGACTTCAGCCAACAGGTGCTCCACTGCAGAGGGCCCTGGACTGGCTGCATTCTCCATGGTCGTCTGCAGCTCGGTCGGTCAGTCATGCAGCACTGCACTTATCAGGCTTGTGGGTGACTCCAAACTGTAAAGGTTGTTTAGCAAACCCTCACATGATTCCATTAAGTGCTGATGGTGAGCCATCAAAATGCATTCATAGGCAGGCCCTGAGAAGTCCAAATTCCCGGGCTCAGCAGATGAAATAACTGTTAAGCTTCCCAGCTGGTTGTATCTCCATCAACTCCACCTGCACTCACACCTCCTCATTTGTACATAATTTTTCACCTAGTGATCCTCACTAGAACTCTTTTTGACACCCCCTGTGGATATATCTGTAATGCTGCTCCGCACTGCTTGAATTGATGATGTAGGGTGCTGGGAGATGCATGGTTGAGGCTGTACATTGGCTTTGACACGTTCTCTTAAGCACCTAGAGCAGAACAATATCATTCAGAGTGCTGACAGCAAAATAACCCTTGAAACATTAGTTTTACATGGCATGACATTGAAGTGTTTCAGGCTGCACTGCCTGCTCTGTGAGGAAGTGAAGAAGGAGACAAAGAATTGAAAGTATATTCATACTATCTGAGCCTGGGGGGGGGTACCTCTGTCCTCTCTCCTCTCTTCCCACTCCCTGTATTACATCCACATCCTCAGCTTCTCAATTGACCTCCGAGTCAATGGTTGCGGTGTTGATGCTGGCTTTTATTATGTGCAGCCTACAATCAAATATAAAACAGGCATATGTTGGAAGGAGAAAAGGAGGACATATTTGAGAGATGATGTGTACTTCCAAGGGCTCAAACTACCAGCCACCTTTGTGGAGTGTGTGAACATGCAATATTCAGGGTCCATTTTCTGACACATGTTGCCTGTCACATTTAATGAGTCACTAAGTCAACGCATTGATATGGCAACATTACACTGCCCATGAATAACTTGAGCATGCCTGCATTTAGAAGGATGAACTGTTGGGAACGCTCAGTCTTCTGCTAGGTGCAATAAATTTAGAATGCAGTTAAATATTGCCAACTTTTCATAACTCAGCAAATTTCATCCTCACCTGCACCTAGTTCAGGCCACAGTCCAGACTGCACTCGCTTGCTCTGTCGCCTCTATCCATCCTGTTCTTTTAAAATGAGCCACACTACTCTGCAAGACCTCCAAGGCTCTTGTGAGTGAATGGGACAATTTTTCCATATCGTCTGCCTCTAGTTGTTCCCCCCGCAATCTCAGATGCAGGCCAAATTTAAGGATGATTGGTAGACCGTTAAGAGACAATCCGCCCCCTGCCCCCATGGTGCTCTCAGCACATTCTTGAATATTTATTATAATATAAGCTTGCATTATAATGCAAGGACAATCTGCCAGAATCATATTATCTACTCCATTGTGCCGGTCTTGAAAGCTGAGAAGACTTTCTGAAAGGTGGAGCAGATTCCCACAGAGGACCATGTGATGCGGGTTTCACTATGACAGGAAACACTGGCGGGTGATGTAGAATTAAACCTTGATATTCTGCAGGACTTTATCTCCAGTCAAGCCCTGTCAGGCAGACTGTGTGGTGATCTGTGGTGATGAAGCTAATTGAGCAACCAATGCAAAATAAGTTGTTAAATAATTAGCTGCATCTGCTCTGTGTCATACCTGCAATGCCCTGAGCCAAGCTAGCTTGTTCACTGTTAATGAAGAGTAAAGAGATTTGAACTTGCATCTCGTTGACCCATATAGAAAAAAATACAGACTCTTGTGACATCTAGCAGGTACTGAATTTCACGTTTGGAAAGGGATGCCTCACCTTGGGAATGTTCTGTATTTGCCGAGCTGTCAATAACACTGCGTCCATAGTGTATAACCTATCTGTGTTGAGTGTATCTGGCTGAATAGAGATGATGAGAATTTGATCTGGAGCTGTGCAGAAAGGTAGTAGCTGAAACACGAAACACACCCTACAGATGTATTTTGACTGTTTTGACAAGTATTTTATTTCAAGGATTGGTGAGCAACAAGACTACTTTGCAGGGATATGGGGAAAGAGCAGGGGAACATAGGAACAGGAGAAGGCCATTCAACCCCTCGAGCCTGTTCTGCCATTCAATGAGATCATAGCTGATCTGTATCCTAACTGGATTAGGACTATTAAGAGTGGGACTAACTCTTAATAGTGCTGTACGATTCTATGATATTTAGCTCGTGATAGTTTTGTAATGACAGTGACTGGCACTTTCTTCCACTGATTTTTGAATGGTAAGAAAATGCCATCTCCTATCTTTTATAAAGCGAGCAAAGAAATTTTGCTTGGCATTTTAACAGAAGCATTTTCAAAGCAGAAGAGCTTCTTTCATCGTAGCCTCTGCTACAGTGCAGAGTAGCACTGAATCCTTCTGAAAATTTTGAGCATCATTTGCATCACGTTTACATGCAGTGCCATTGTACGTGCTACTAGCAAACGTGACGTGCAAGTTGATAGAGCTCGAAATCATCAGCTCCCTAATAGGAATCTGCAAAATCAACGAACAGAGAAAAGTCCTTGGAATAGATTGGCTTGTTATTAAAGTGGTCGGTATTTATCTGAAATAATTGGCATACAGACAGCAATGAAAGAATTAGATCGAAATTACAGTACAGAAACAGGCTGTTAGACTGTGTTGGTGTTTGTCCTCCACTCGAGCAGTAGCCCTGATTCCACGCGTCTATCTTGTTCTCCTATCCCTTTTATCCCCCTTTCCTCCCCTTTCCTTTAAACCACCTATCCAATCTACTCTTAAATATTGACACGGCCATGGTTTCAATTGCTAAGTCCAGTGCTGCATCCACAGTCTCACAACCCTGTTGGGTTAATAGTGGGCAAAGGTTTATTGCATTTGTGAGGGGTTAATGTTGGGTAGTATAAGGTAAGACTGCGTTGCATTTGCTTCTGCACTGAGACTGACAAATCCAGAGGAAATGTTCATACAAGGTGCGACAAGAACTCCTCGTCCAGTTAACATTGCGAATAATTAATGGCTCGGATTTTCCGGGGCTTATGACCGTGTACGCTGCCCCGCATGTTCCGGGTTTCTGCATGCGATGCGCATGCATGAAAACCCAGAACTTGCGATCTGTCAAGTTTCAGATTGACAGATCGTCCGAATCCCCGGGAAATGGACATTCGCTGGCGGAGAGTTGGGCTATTTGCCCAACTACTGCCCAGCAAATGCCCACGAAACTCTTACGCCTGGTAAAAGCAGGCGTTACGCTGGTAAAAGAAGGCCTTACGCCTGCATTTACCAGTGTAAGAGTTTAAATAAGTATTTTTTTAAATTTATTTAAACATAAAAAAACTTTAAAATTAGTTTAGGTTATTTTTAGCCCCTTTTTAAATGTTTAAATTTATTTTTCTAAAAATTAAATTTTTGTTTTAAATGTTTAATTAAATTGTATTTTAATTAATTTTGAACATGTAATGATTTATTTTTATTTAACTGGTGTGTAATTGTGTTTTTTAGGGGATTCCTATTCAGGCTTATGGGGATTCCGTACGTAAATGGAATCCCCATAAGCATAATGGGGATCCCCCTTTGTGATTGGTTGGGCCGGCCCACGTGATCCCATAGGACGCTTGCGAAGCGTGTGCGCCCCCTGGGATACGTGGGCCTTTACACAGCTGTACGCCTGCAGGTCCAGGAGCGCAAGTGTTCGAACCTCCGGGGCCATCAGGTAGGTTCACCCGCGGGAAGTCTCCGACCGCAAATTCAGGCCCAATGTTTAACTTGTATCCTCTCCTTTTTTGGGAAATGCCGAGCGGGCCCAAAACTCCTGAGGTTTTTTTTAACACCCAGCAAATACTTGCGCCACCAGCCTCAGCGGATGGTAAGCGCGGAGCAGGCGCTGGGAACTGCACGATCTGGCACGGATCCATATGGCTGGGTCTGCACCTCCTTTAAAGATGAGTGTGATTTTTTCCAACAGACCTTTTTAGACCAGCCTAAAGTGGTCTAGTTGAAAAGGAGCCAGAGCTTCATTTTCAGCACCACAACACATTGAAATGAAACCTAGCGTAATTTTTCCATCTGCTTAGGGTATGGACTGGGCCCAGTCCTCCCTTCACCCATCTGGCGTGGGCCTGAGGGAAGTTACACAGGCACTGGAACTCTTAAAAGGTCCAAGCTTTATAACCTTTCTTCTATTTTCCAGTTTTGAACTATAATTTTAGCACTGACTTTGGTCATTTTGGATGACATTTTGTGTTTGGAGTATTTTTCTTTCTCCTAGCAGTTCATAATGTTTATACAGAATCTAAAATAGCCAAATATTGCCTAATTCACCAGAAAGCCAATTCCATTCCAAAATTTAAAAAATGAACAGCAAGAGCTCATAAAGAGACAAGATGAAAAAGGAGATCTTACATTATAATTTTTCACAAGAGGGAGCAACAAGGCATCTAAGGGTTTTGAAAGAGTTGGCAATATAGATAGTGGATGCATTGATTGTCATTTTCCAAAATTCCATAGATTCTGGAATGGTTCCTGCGGATTGGAAGGTAGCAAATATAACCCCACCATTTAAGAAAGGAGGGAGAGAGAAAACGGAGAACTACAGACCAGTTAGCCTGACATCAGTAGTCGGGAAAATGCTCGAATCTATTATGAGGGACATGGTAACGGGGCACTTCGAAAATAATAATAGGATTGGGCAGAGTCAACACGGATTTATGAATATTAGTTTTTTGAGGTTGTAACTAGCAGAATAGACAAGGGGGAACCAGTGGACGTGGTGTATTTGGATTTTCAGAAAGCATTCGATAAGGTGCCACACAAGATGTTATTGAACAAAATTAGGGCTCATGGGATTGGAGGTAATATACTAGCATGGATTGAGGATTGGTTAACGGACAGAAAACAGAGAGTAGGAATAAACGGGTCATTTTCGGGTCGGCAGGCTATAACTGGTGGAGTACCGCAAGGATCAGTGCTTGGGCCTCAGCTATTCACAATCTATATCAATGATTTGGATGAAGGGACCAAATGTAATATATCCAAGTTTGCTGATGATACAAAGCTAGGTGGGAATGTAAGTTGTGAGGAGGCTGCAAAGAGGCTTCAAGGGGATATGGACAGGCTAAGTGAGTGGGCAAGAACATGGCAAATGGAATATAATGTGGAGAAATGTGAAGTTATCCACTTTGGTAGGAAAAATAGTAAAGCAGAGTAAAGAAAAGCAGAGTATTTTTGAAATGGTGAGAGATTGAAATGTTGGTGTTCAGAGGGACCTGGGTGTCCTTGTACACGAATCACTGAAAGTTAACATACAGGTACAGCAAGCAACTGGTATATTGGCCTTTATTACAAGCGCATTTGAGTATAAGAGTAAAGACGTCTTACTATAATTATATAGGGCCCTGGTGAGACCACAGCTGGAGTATTGTGTACAGTTTTGGTCTCCTTACCTAAGGAAGGATATACTTGCCATAGAGGGAGTGCAACAAAGGTTCACCAGACTGAATCCTGGGATGGGGGGATTGTCCTATGAGGAGAGATTGAGTAGACTAGGCCTATATTCTCTGGAGTTTAGAAGAATGAGAGGTGATCTGATTGAAACATACAAAATTCTTACAGGGCTTGACAGGGTAGATGCAGGGAGGATGTTTCCCCTGGCTGGGGAGTCTAGAACCAGGGGTCACAGTCTCAGAATAAGGGGTTGGCCATTTGGGACTGAGATGAGGAGAAATTTCTTCACTCAGAGGGTGGTGAATCTTTGGAATTCTCTACCCCAGAGGGCTGTGGAGGCTCAGTCATTGAGTATATTCAAGACAGAGATCGATAATTTTTTGGATATTAAGGGAATCAAGGGATAGGGCAGGAAAGTGGAGTTGCAGTAGATCAGCCATGATCTTATTGAATGGCGGAGCAGGCTTGAGGGGCCGAATGGCCTACTCCTGCTCCTATTTCTTATGTTCTTATGTTCTAAGTGAAGAGTTCTGTGGTGGTTGACAGGTCAAGTAAAAATGAATTTTGGTGGTGAGGGCTGATTTGAAGGACCAGAAATAGCACTTCACAGCTGAAGTGGTACAGGGTGAAAGAAGGTAGGCAGAGGAGATCAATGCCACCAGAGCCAGCCTGCCCACACGCAGCATTGCACCATATCTGCAGACCCTTGCATACCTACCTGGCAATAACTGGGGAACTGGCTTCAGGTCAGCAGTGAAACCAATTGTAGATCTGTGCTGCCTGCTGTAAAAACCTCTGCATCGTAAGGGTAAAGATCACCATCTTCCTCCGTTTAGGCTAACACTGGGTTCACCTGCAGTGTCCGCCAATGTGTTGCCCACATGTGTAGCACACAGATGACTGGTGTGTAGGTCTGCATGGCCAGTCCTTTTGTCTCCTTTCCTGCTGAATAGCAACAGCGACATGACCCAGCCGTACAATTTCACTGCACTGAAACTTTAGCCAAAATTTCGAGTCAGCCACATAACCATTGTGCACATCTGTAAATCACCAGAGAACAGAAGGAGGCTATTCGATAAACTGCTAGAGCAATTCAAATCTAATCCCACTGCTCTGCTCCCTCCCATACAGGATCTACTTGCATCATGTAGGTAGGCAGTGTTAGAATGCTTGTAAGTGTGAAGCCCTTTGAAGCTACAAGTGTGTCAAGGGTCAGTTGTAGGTTACAGCTTGAATGTGTGCCCTGCTGGAGTACGGGCATACATGATAAACAATGATAGACTATTGTAATATTCCAGAATTGTGTTTGGAATTCAAGCCACACTTGGAAGTCACCTCTTCCGAGTTTCCACCCTTTGTGTTGCATATGTAGGCTATCTTTCCATAGCCTTTCTGGTAACATTTGCAGTTGAAATAGCTCCTTCAAGGACTTTATGACGGTTCTTGGTTTTTGTGGTTGAGAATTAGCACAATGAGTTTACCAATATTGTAGTGAGATCGGAGGTAGAAAGACAAGTGCCATTCCAGAGTCATGGCAAATTGTCTATCACTCATAGTGTGGCATAGCCATTATAAAATAGGTGTAAATGCAATAGATGCTTTGACTTTCACTTTTAATATCTTTAGGATAGTTTATTTCCCTTTGTGATTTAAGCAAAATTGATTTGTCCTTTTGTACAACTTTGCTGTCAACTCAATCGTAACATATTTCAGTTCATCTTTTAACATTGATCATATTTTTTTTCACCCAGAATTTATTTCTCCTTCATCCCATCCAGCTGATTAGATATCCAACATGCCATCTTTTGATAAATTATCACCACTGTAGCCTTTTCCCTCCTTGCTTCTTGGTATGTCTTCCCCCTTTTTGTCACACTTAGCTTTCTTTGTCAGGCCTTTTTGTTTCTTGATTTATTTTTCAATCTTTCTCTCTGTTGCCAGTTTTATGATCACCTTACTGGAATAACTTCCAATCAATAACTTGCAAGGTTCACTTCAGAATTCAGGTCTAACCTAATATTGCCCCATTTGGGCTTTGGTGCAACATCCAGTCAATTTGCTGGTCTATTTTCAATATTATTTTTACTATTATCCTCCTATTTGAACTGCTCAGGCTCGGAAAAAAATAAATCTAAGAAAAGTTCTGAGATGTTCACTGTGATTTCCTGCTGTGCACTTCCAAACAGGTGGGGCTTCCTCCAGAGTCCTGCTGACCTCTGGTTGAAACAAGCAAGCTAACCATGCCAACTTACTTAAGGATACATCCCACAGGAAAACAATCCCTTTTCAAAAACTACATTTTTATTTCTACATGAACTGAATATATCAGCGTATAAATAAACTTTAACATCATAAACACAAAATAATTCACACCAGAATAACTAATGTACTATATCGTCATCTCCATGATATTTCCAATGAGTACAACAGGGGTTTCTTCTCTGTTTTAGGAGTTGGGCTTTGAGTTTCAGTGTTTCCCTGACCTTCATTTGCTCAGCGAGACTTTGTTGTACGATAGCAAAATACTGCGGATGCTGGAAATCCGAAATAACAACAGAAAACGCTGGAAAAACTCAGCAGGCCAGGCAGCATCCGTGGAGAGAGAAACAGAGTTAACGTTTCAGGTCCAAGACCTTTCATCAGAACTGGAAAAAAGCAGGAAATGAAATAGATTTAAAGCAAGTATAAAGCTGGGAAAAGGGGGAGGGGATGAAAGAACAAAAGGAGAGATTAAGAGACATTGAGAGACATTAAGAGATAATCAAGGCAAGAGGAGACTTTGTTGTACTTTCTCTTTGCACCTTCTCATTTCCTCTAACTGTGAATTGCACATTTCTGGCCTGCTTTTATTTATTTTGGTGAATTTTTTCCGTTCTTTAGTCACCGATGTGCTTCTTTGCATTTTGAAGATTTTTCTTCTGAGGACATTGCCCTCCTCCCCAGAGGTTTTTATGCATTGTTCAAACGTTTATTTTCCTCTAGGTTTTCGATAGGTGTATAGTTTGTAAGGCCGGAATTTCCCGGGGGGTCAGCAGGCGGGATTGGTGGCGGGTCGGGTGGGAAATTTGATATTTTTGACAGCGGGTCGGGAACCTGCTGTCAACTCGCTCCCGTGCGCCTTTCCCGATGTCGGGTCTGTCAGCGCTGAGCAGATCGGACAGGCAGCGGCGGATGACCCAATTCAGGTAATTAGTGGCTTGTTTAGAGCCACTTAAAAATGATTTTCAGCTTACCTTTTGCATTTGACAGCTCACCCACGGGGTCCACGCTGGTTATGGACCACATCTGTCAAGCTGAGGTGGGAGTTCAGTGGCCATTGAATCAGCTGATGAGCTGACAGCTTCAAATGTAAAGTAAAAGCTCCCAGCTGACAGAGATCACTTTCCTCAGCCACAAGCTGTTCCTCACTGCATTTCCACAACAGATTCAGCATGCTGCAAGTCTTTCCACAAGTCTCCATCCAGTCTGACCTCATTACCTCTCTCACCATTGACAGATTGCTTCTGTCATCTCTACTTCACCTGCCATCTATTCCATCAGCATGGGTGCCCTTTACACTCCCTCACCTTGGTCCTCAGAATCCCACCATGATCAGCCCCAACACCAGCAGCACCAACAACAACACCAACCTTCTTCGCAATCAACGGATGCTGCACAGGACACAGGGCATCAGCACCCGAGCACACTGCTGCCCGGGAGGCCAGGGAGGGCCTCACCATGGCCAGATTTACTTCACTTGACGCTGTACACCCTGGCTGCCACATGCTGCGCCAGGTTGGCACCACCCCACACTAACACCATAAAGCATCCCTACAATGACCAAGCCATTCCTTTCACACTCATCGCCATTGAAGGGGGTACCGTTATGTCTCACCATTCACTGCAACTCACTAAGCCACTTCCAAAGGTGCGCACAAATCTGTCCAAGAATGTAAAGTGTTGAAAATAAAGGTTTCAATGTTTGACACTACATTAACAGAAACTTTACAGGAACATTGCATAAAATACCCAAGTGCCTACCCTTGTGTGTTGTTAGTTGGTATGATTGCACTCGGATGAGGGTGGGTGTGAGGGGTGACTAGTGAGATGGGGAAGTGATAATGTAGATAGAGAGGGATGGGTGGAGGTGCAAGGTACGTTGGTGTGAGTAAGGATGTGCAGGAGTAGGGTAGGGAAGGCAGAGTGATGGGGATGTGATGAGAGGCACTGCAGGATGAGGTTGAGTGTGGCTTTGTACTAACAGTTCATGATCTTCTGAGATCATTGAAATGTTTGCGGCACTGCACCCAGGTCCTCCTGACCACATACTTGCTTGTGCCCTCTTGTGCAGTGTGCAACCAGTCTGTGTTGATCTCCTGGGGAGGTGTCTTCTGCCTATGGGAAGGGAAGAGAACCTCCTTGCGTGCTGTGACTCCTTCCATAAGCGTATGGAGGAGTCATGGGAGAGCCTGGGTGCAACCCTGTGCCTCTGTGCAGTGCTTGTCAGTGTTTGCAGCACCTCAATGCCATAGAACACAGACAGCACAAATGTCAAAATAAATTTGGACATGGTCCCTTTAAGGAAACCGGCTGATGACGCGTCATCAAATGGCGTCATCAGACCCACTTCCTCTAATTAGCCGGGTAACGTGCTGGGTGGGCTTAACAAGCCCCATCAAGGGAAATTCATTTCACAGAGCAGGATGGAGGCAGCAGCGGGGTCGGGACCCGCCACCAACATCGCCCGCCCTGGACCCACCGAGGTCAGTAAAATCGCGGCCATAGTGTTTGAGCAACGCAAATTTTAGGATTCCGCAATTGGGTATAACTATTAGTGTACAGGAGATTTTTATCTAATCTATAGTAATGGATCTCGTAACACACTGCTCATGGTGAGTCAGAGGATGAGCTATTTTATGACTGGCGCATTGCTCCATGCAACACACAATCACGGGCGTGCGTCACTTTGCCCTCCTACTTCCACCTCCATAACTTTGCCCGCCTCTGCCCCTGTCTGAGCTTATTCCCTCCCTAAACCCCGCTGCCTCTCCACCTCCCTTTCCTCCTTAACACCCACCTCTTTAACCAAGCTTTTGGTCATCCTTAGCTTGGCGTTCTTATTTGTCTGATAATGCCTCTGTGAAGTACCTTTGGACATTTTCTACCAAGAAAGATGCTATATAAATGCAATTTGTTATTGATAATGATTTTCGGCTGTCTTCTTTTCAACAGGTGTGAGGGATCTGGCAGCATCCCCAGAGATTGTTGTTTTTTGACATTTCAT
Organism: Squalus acanthias; assembly: GCA_030390025.1. Taxonomy (NCBI): domain Eukaryota; kingdom Metazoa; phylum Chordata; class Chondrichthyes; order Squaliformes; family Squalidae; genus Squalus; species Squalus acanthias. The sequence continues at coordinate 79,425,604 of CM059436.1, read as the reverse complement.
TTGGTGCACTTTTGAGAGTGTATAGTATTTTCTTGCTAGCCAGTCAGAGAGCTATTTCCTTCCAATTCTGTAGGTGCAGGCTTATGAGTACGGCTAGTCCAAACCTTTGCATTAAAATATTAAATATTCTACATAAAATAAAATGTTTTTGAACATGCTTTTTCTCACGATGAAATGCACTTTAATTGTCCAGTCATTCAGTAATTCCATCAGTGGTTTGAACTATATATTTCTTTTCTCCCGAATCACTCACTCTATTGATTGCATTTGCTTTCAGCCCCTGGTGATGCCAGGTTTCAACGATGTAGCTTAAGGCTTCAAATCCTGGCACCTGAAAACGGAATGTAATTTCTTTCTTTAGTTCGGTAGTCTAGATTTAAATTCAAAATTAACTGTTTTCCCCACCACACACACACACACACACACACGCGCAGTGGGCATTTTTATTCAACCATTTTACAAGTGCATTTTCATGAAAGGGGAAAGAGAGTGCAGTAGGGGAGTGCTTCAAGTTCAAAATATTCCTTCGGATTATGTGGAGAAAATAATAGCCTGAGCGGTTTAGTACCAGCATGAATTCTCATACCAGCATCTTAACTCTCCTCTGGTAGGCAGCTGCAGTGATAGCTACACTGGGAAACCATACGATAGTCTAGAAGCTCAAGTCCCAATACAGGCTTGTTCGTATTGTGCGCATACTGAAAATCACAATTTAATATAAGAACATAAGAAACAGGAGCAGGAGTAGGCCATACAGCCCCTCGAGCCTGCTCCGCCATTCAATAAGATCATGGCTGATCTTCAACCTCAACTCCACCTTCCCGCACTATCCCCATATCCCTTGATTCCCTTAATATTCAAAAATCTATCGATCTCTGTCTTGAATATACTCAACGACTGAGCCTCCACAGCCCTCTGGGGTAGAAAATTCCAAAGATTCACCACCCTCTGAGTGAAGAAATTTCTCCTCATCTGAGTCCTAAATGGCCGACCCCTTATTCTGAGACTGTGACCCCTGGTTCTAGACTCCCCAGCCTGGGGAAACATCCTCCCTGCATCTACCCTGTCAAGCCCTGTAAGAATTTTGTATGTTTCAATTTTGTTCACCTCTCCCTAAACTTTGTTGCTCATTGTACACTTTGCAATTCCGCCCCCAAAGTACGTACGTACACTTTTGACCTTTTTTTTTCTGTTCCCCACTGAAAACAAAATTACATTACATCTCAAATACTCCGTTACCAAAAATGAGACAGCCTTTGTGCAACTTTATTCCCTCCAACAGGCACTACGGTTTTTATCTGTTGGTTGCCTGTTGTCTTTGACTGTGTCCTCTCCCTGGGACTGCCAGCTCCTCTTGGCCTTTCCCTGCTCTGTAATGGAACTGCTCCAGCCTCGGCAGAATTCCAAAGTTCAACTTTACCAGGACTTTCACGTGGAGCATCACAGGATTTAAAAAGTGCCTGGAGGATTGAAAGTAGCACGCAAATGTACGAACGCCTCAGCAACCCCCACCTCTCAAACACCCTGGCAGCCATTTCCATCCTTTGCGACCCTTTTTACCACCATTATCTACTTTATGGATGGCCCGTTAGATGAAACAGTGGTTTGATTGTGACACACCGGCACTTTGGAGCTAAGGATCTTTGGGGGTGGGGGGGAAGGCTGTGTCTGTTCAGGTAGATTGCCGAGTTAGCGACTCAAGGTTATTTAACCTTTTATGTAAATCTATCCAGGGATGAGCGTGTTCACTGCGTGAGAGCAACTATATTAGAGAGAGGGAACGAACGGACAAAGAATCGGCCGAGGCTCAGAAACTAATTAGACTCTCGGGAATGCAGAGAAACGTAAAATTGAGTGATCTACATACCGAGAAGCGAAGCGAGCGACCATCAATCCGGTTTGAGGCAGAGTGGGTGCCAGTGAGAGAAATTGCATGGGACAATGAGAGCGGTGTTATTACACTTATAAATCAGCCCAGTTGAGTAATTTACCTGGAGGGGGAGGGAGAAAAACGCCAACAAAACCTAGGCAATCTGGCAACAGGTAGAGAAATGTGAAAAGAGACTGCTCATTAGAAATAGAGGTAGAGAAACAGGGGGAATATTACACACAAGGAAAGGTTAACAAAATAAACACATTATTTTCAGTTTATACACTGTGCATGAGGAAAGGATGCATTGAAAGTAAGGGAGAAGGGTGGATCTAACCACGTTTGGGGTGATGGTAGAGACACTGCAATTGGCCTTCACACCCCTGCAGCGAAAATAGCAACTGGAGCCTCCTCTCCTGAGCACGATCTGGTGATTGAAGCTGGAAACGGAATGTGTAAATCCGGCGAGGACAGGGTCATGCTTGGCTGTGATGCTCTTTGTGATGGAATATTCCGTAAGCATTCTCACTGACGGGAAGAACAGGGAAAATAGTTACTCGGGCAAGGTTCCAGAGGGCTGCTGGTGTCCATGGACGCAGACTGCAGCATGAGTCAGCGCCTTCGGGACAGGCTGGTGGTGGGTGCGGGCGGGGGGCGGGGGGGAGAACAGATTTCACGTTTTAAGTTAGGACACAAAACCGTATTTCACAGCAAAATGCATCCTGTCAGTGACCCAATGTGGACCGAATTGTTGTGGTTGCCATTTGCAGCGACGTCGTAAATCCATTCAAACAGAACATGCTCTTTTCGGATTTCACAGCACCTAGTAGCCAGAGTAATCCTTCCTCCATCAGGGCAGAGGGCCAAGATGTTCCCAGTCATGTGTGGTTATCTTCGCAGACTTCAAGAGTGCCACGATTTTCAGTTATTCAAGGTTATGCTGACGGGGCGTATTGTTGCAGTGCAATGTTTAAAGGTGGCTGAAGCAGCAAGTGGGAAATAGATTTTGCAAAATCAGTCAACAGTAGTAACCATTGATGAAATTCTCATCGATAGATTACTTGCAAGCTACATTAAGTCACAAAATGATGATGGGAAGCAGTCATGTGATTTAAAGTGTTGTGATCATGTGCCCGTCTATTTGACTGAAGACAATTCCCGGCCTCTCTGGGTTTAGAGAACAAAAACGCACAAAGCAGGTAATGTTGATGTATGAGTATGCAGGCAATCTTCTGGTAATGTCATTTGTCGAGATTTGGTGAAGTTTGTCTATATGTAAATGGAATTGACTTGTGAATAAATCAAATCAGCGGAGAAGTTCCAGTCTAATTGACAATGTTGTCAGGGTTGACCTCTTCATAGAAATAGCATTCTATTACTGTGCAGTGCACTACCTGGATTTACAAAGAGATTGTGCAAGTATTCATCTATAATAAAGTAAGGTCTGTATTATTCGTCACCAGAATTAGCCAGTTAAATGTTACGGGTGAGCTGCCTGCAGTTTCACCTGCAATGGTGTGTGTGTGTGTTTGTGTTTAATATACTCCGTATTTTTCTCTCTCAATATCAGCCCCACATACTTGCACCATTTTCTGTGAGAAGTCTATTGTGAGTATGCAGGTCCTTCAGTGAATTACTTGAATTTCTGGAACTTCGCAATTTCTTAGTTGTAAAATGGTGCACAGCAATAAAATTTCCCATGCGCTGGAACCAATATCTGTTAATGCTGATGCATGGATCTACCTCAGTACATCTGGATATGCATTTTATGTTCAAAATCACGGTGTAATATTTTAGAGGTCAGTTGTTTGCAAAACATGTTTTCCTAAATGATGCTGCTTAAGCATCTTTCTCATGAACAAAATGTGTACTTTTTGAATTGACCTAAAGTGAATCAAACTAGTTGACTCTCAAACTTTTCATATTTATGGCGCACTTCTCTGAAATGGTTCCAAATTTCTTCTTCCCAGGCTGCAGTAGATTGGTAGATTGCCATGGGAAAGTTGGTAGTTTGCCATGCATAATTCACCATCCTATTTAAATCTAACACCGTGACTGTGGTATGTTCATTGATGACAAGTGATCTCCTTGAAGCGTTCTCATAAGCTACCCTGAGAATGCTGACGGGTTGCCAAACAAATGTGTAGGTACTGTCTTCCAGGAATATGGGCACAGTCTGAACAAAGGAAGGTTAAAAGAAAGAACTTGCATTTATATAGCACGTTTCAAGACCTCCCATAGTGCTTTACAGCCAATGAAATACTTTTGAAGTGTAGTCACTGTTGTAAGGCGGGAAACTTGACAATTTGTGTGCAGCAAGGTCCCACAGATAAGATAATGACCAGTTAATGTTTTTTAGTGATGTTAATTGAGGGAAAGGTATTAGCCTAGACACTAGGAGAACCCCCTGTTCTTCGGTATAGTGCCATGGGATCTTTTACGCCCACCTGAGAGCACAGACAGGGCCGCGGTTTAATGTCCCATCCGAAAGACGGCACTTCCGACAGTGCAGCGCTCCCTCAGTACTGCGCTGTCAGCCTAGATTATGTGTCCGGGTCTCTGGAGTGAGACTCTGAACCCACAGCCTGCCGACTCCGAACTCGGAGTGCTGCTACTGAGCCAAAGCTGACACTTTCAAAGGTATTTTATGATATTCTGATGAGGGGCTCCACTTGATCTACATATACAGCTTAGGAAGGGCCAGGTCAAAGGCATTTAAGGCTCACTGTACACACAAAGTACAGCAAATAAAATGTGACAGATAAGCTGTCAAGTAATATTCTCTGGGGCTGGCTGTAGAGACTGAAGGTGGCGTTGCCACAACTCTCAGTTGATATCTGCTCTTGGTTTTACTAATCTAATTGGTCTGTCTTGATTGTGTGATATTATTAGTCATGTGGTTAGCAGTAACCAATCATTTTGGAAAGAGGGCCTCTTCGGTGCTGCCTTTAGCCATTTATACAGATGCAAATTACGTCAATAGCAAGATATTGCAGCATATTTTCCATCTAGTTTCAAATTCCGTGTTTTGCAAGAAAATTGTACTTTTTTGCCTCCTCTCCTTACACTGAGCACCTTTTCTCTGATTACCACTTATTAAAAAATCATTTCAGTGCAATGCAATTATTTTAAAGCATGGCTGAAGCTCTGCCAAAACTGATAGCAGCTGCAGTTTCTAATTGCAGTCCATCTTAAACACATTGACATTCCTGTACCATTGTTGGCCTCCATCCAGACAACCATTATATATTAACCAGTTATCACGGTACATGTTATTTATTTTTAGCAATGCCTTTCTCCGTGGTGGTACCCAAGAATCAATGCTTATTCCATCTGCATCCTTTACTCTGCTTATCATTTGGCTACAAAAATCATTGTACACAATCTCTGCATATTTGTAGTCGTTGTTCCAATTAACCTCCACTGGTTCGGTGACTGACTTCCTCAGACATCTAGCTTGCTAATCTGTGTGAATATAACTGCTGTGATTAAACCCCGGGCGATGTTTGTTGCATTTGTTTTCCTGTTTCAGAAGATCTGTTCAGGTCAGCAGCTTTCTTTGGCACAAATGGGTTGTTGTCTTTCGAAATACTTTCCAGTGAGAGTGATAACCTTGAAGTACTACAGGTCATTGAGTATGTGCTAGGAGATATCTCAATGTGTCTTCCCTGCAGTCCATGTTTCCAACTGATTTCGGAACACGGGTGTTGCTGTTGGCTGCGCACAATGTCCATTTTAATTGTTGTAAATTTTAATGTAGAAGGGCATAGTTTTTTATGGTGGCTTCTTGTGCTGATCTAGGTGTGGGATATTGGCAGAGAAGTGGATCACCTTCCCCTAACCCTAATACAGTGTCTACATCCAGATCACAGATTGTATGATTAGATGCAGCATAAAGCTCCATCTGCTATGCCATAAAAATGTGTCTGTCCCACCCTCGGATGAGCTGCGTTCAATGCACCATACTAGCTGACTCTGCCCTCTGAGAAATTTACAATTTAGCACTAGTTCTATACTGCCAGTCCATGCCCACTAGCAACTGGCTGGAGTCTACTCATTTTGCATAAGACTCTTGCAGTCAACAGACAAAGGAGACTTTGGGCTGGATTTTATCAATGGAGGCGAGCAGGAGGCGGGACTCCCACTTTTGGGGTTGTAGTCCTGCCTCCATCGAGTTGTGGCCAACCCACTCGATTTTCCCTTGATTGACCTTGTTGAGCCAGCCCAGCGGGCTCAGCAGGCCAATTAAGGGCCACCCAGCAACAGGTGACGTCACAGATTGACATTTCATCTGTCAAGAGCTTTTGACAGATGAAATATCAGCGTTTGACAGCTCTTTGAAGCTGTCAAACACTGACAATCTGTCCTCCATGTTAATTCCTTCCTCTCAGGCTGATTTAGAGATCTCTGCAGAACAAAAAGCAGAGGCTGCAGCTTTTGACAGCTCAACGACCATTCTGTTTTCTGTGCCGGTGAGATTTCTGACTCCCGAGACCTGAAGGGCTGACACCTGCAGGAGGAAGTTAAGGTAAGTAAAACTTTTTTCCACACTTTACACTTACCTTACACATTTGCCTCTGCACACATGCACCCATCACTCACCTGCCCACCGGACATATCGACCCCTCCAACCCCTGCAGACCCACGGTCCGCCTCGCTAAATCGGCGTGGTTCAGACCTGTCGGGAAGCCCACACTTCAGGGCTAAAAATAGGGATTAGGCAAAAAACTGCCTGTTAACTACCTGTTAACGGGCAGTTTATTGGCACTAATCCCCTTCCCGCCTCGGGGAGGCGGGTCCCAGCACAGGTCGGGTACCCGCCTCCTGTGAAACTGGCATGGAGGCGGGATGGGTTCGGGACCCCCAAATCTGCTATTTTCCCACCCCACACGCCTCCAAACCCGCCTCCACAGGTCAATGAAAATTCTGCCCTTTGATTGCTTCAGGGTGGGCTGGATTTTAATCTCGGTTGTCGAAGGGAAAAGTCAGTGTGTAGCTTACAGCACCACCCAGTTCTTGAGGTTAACTCATTTTATAATTGCAAAATACTGCAGATGCTGGAAATCTGAAACAGAAAATGCTGGAAACACTCAGGTCAGGCAGCATCGTGGAGCGAGAAACAGAGTCAACGTTTCAGGTCGATGACCCTTCGTCAGAACTGGACGAAGAAACTCCAGAGAATATAGGCCCAGTTCTGATGAAGGGTCGTCGACCAGAATCATTAACTCTGTTTCTCTCTCCACGATGCTGCCTGACCTGCTGAGTGTTTCCAGCATTTTCTGTTGTTGTTTCATTTTATAATTGATTTTGAGTCACATCCATTGGGAAATTGGTGGGGCATAGTTTTGGTGATCACAAAACGATGTGTTATGCAGGGCAAATTTGCACTGCACGTTCCCCAGATGGCTGTCAGCAGTACACGGAGTTGAGGTCAAATGTTTTATTATTTTTGATTTTTATTTGAACAATAGTTAAATTTTTTTAAAGTAAAGTATGTCCTAAAAACATAAGAAGCAGGAGTAGGCCATATGGCCCCTCGAGCCTGCTCTGCCATTCAATAAGATCATGGCTGATCTTCAACCTCAACTCTACCTTCCCACCCGATCCCCATATCCCTTGATTCCCTTTAGAGTCCATAAATCTATTGCTCACAGTCTTGAATATACTCAATGACTGAGCATCCACAGCCCTCTGGGGTAGGGAATTCCAAAGATTCACAACCCTTTGAGTGAAGAAATTTCTCCTCATCTCAGTCCTAAATGGCTGACCCCTTATCCTGAGATTATGCCCCTTAGTTCTAGACTCTCCAGCCAGGGGAAACAGCCTCTCAGCATCTACCTGGTCACACCCTCTCAGAATCTTATATGTTTCAGTGAGATCACCTCTCATTCTTCTAAACTCCAGAGAATATAGGCCCATTCTATTCAATCTCTCCTTATAAGACAACCCTCTCATCCCAGGAATTGATCTAGTTCTATGGCTAGTACTTAGTTGCTGCAGATTTAAGATTTCTCCACCTCACTTTCAAATCCTTCCATGACTTTTTCCTTCCTTACCTGTATGATCACCTCTATCGTTTTCTCACTGCTTGCCTCCTTTTACTCTCACAACATTGCTCTACTTCTCTTTCCCCGCTCCAGCATTGGTAGCCACTCCTTCAGCTATCATGTCCTCTGTCCTCAAACTCCGTCGTTCAGCGTCTCTGCCTTGCCACCTTCCTTCAAAACTTCCACAATACACTCCCCTTCATCTGCACATTTCCCCTCCCCATTCCCTGAGCTCAACTTCCACTTACTACCCACGGTCCTATAAAATGGTCTTCAGATGCAAAGAGTGCTATGGAAGTGTAACTTGTTGTCAAGTGTATATATCAGTCATGATGGCAAATATTTCATATGGGAGGGGGGTTTGTACAAAATTGATTTTTGCCAGGAACTTCCACTTGGAACTGGATTTATCAGCAATCCAAAATTTGGGTCCATAGAAGCCTGGCCCCTCCTGCTTCACTCCCATCTTGTTTCTGTCTGGGGTCCATTGCCTGCATCTCAAGTTGCCAGCATAGCAAGGGTGTTGGGCATGAGTTTTAAGCAGGTCCACAGCCCTGCTCAGCCGCCGAACCAGCAGGTCAGCTGACTTTGAGCAATTGATCTTGTTTCTCTACTTTGTATTTTTTAAAAGCCGTAGGGTTCGGGTTGCCTACTCTGGTTGAACGTATTCCTGAAGGTTTCATTGCATGACCTCCTGCCTCCAACTGCCCCGCCCAGTCAAACATGCTTTTTTCCCCCCCCAGCTGCAATATTTTTATAACTAATAAATTAAAGTGCTCAAAGAAAATGAATTTTTTTTTTTAATGCGCCAATGATATTTCTCCTGGGTTGCTCATTGCAGTGTCCAAGAGATTAATCTTTAATTTCTCACGACTCCAGGACGATTGCCAACCCTACATAGGCTCAGCATCACAACTAATCAGTCGTGTCAGCCGTGGCTCTGTTACTAGCACTTCTCGCCTCTGAGTCAGAAGGTTGTGGGTTCATAATACCCACTCCAAGAGACTTGAGCACAAAAAATCTAGGCTGACACTGCAGTGCAATACGGAGGGAGTGCAGGTGGTTGTAAAAGATCCCATGGCACTATTTCGAAGAAGAGCAGGGGAGTTATCCCTGGTGTCCTTGCCAATATTTATTCCTCAATCAAAATCACATTATCTGGTCATTATCACATTGCTGTTTGTGGGATCTTGCGGTGCACAAATTGGCTGCCACGTTTCCGACATTACAACGGTGACTACAATTCAGAAGTATTTCATTGGCTGTAAAGCGCTTTGGGATGTCCAGTGGTCGTGACAGGCGCTATATAAATGCAAGTCTTTCCTTCCCTTTTTACTTTTTCTTTTTCTTTCCAGCATTAGCTTTAAAGCTCCTGCCCTGCGGCAGCTCCTCACTGTGTCTTTGACTCCAACGTCAGCAATACTCCCCTGGGTCCTAAACACAAAGACCAGGCATCAGACCCTCGGCACGCACAGCCTAACCTGCCTGTAAGCAATGCCACAGGACGCCTACTTGTAGAAATAATAACTAATAGAACCTGAACTTGTATTGCAAACATTGGAGCTTCTGGAAGTGCTGTTAAGCTTGACGTTTCTGAGCCAGGGACCTCGGAGGCAGTGGGGGAAAAAAAGTTAAATCAAGGATTGCTTGATCTACTTAGTGGGTACAGTAGTGTAGTGGTTATGTTGATGGACTAGTAATCCAGAGGCAGGGAATGTGAGTTTAAATGCCACCATGTCAGTTTCAGATTTTAATTTCAGTTTTTAAAATCAAATCTGGAAATTATTTAAAAGTTGGGATCATTAAAAGTGACCATGAAGCTGTCGGATTGTCGTAAAAACCCAACTGGTTCACTAATGTCCTTTCAGGGAAGGAAACCTGCTGTCCTTCCCTGATCTGGCCTAATGTGACTCCAGTCCAACACCAACGTAGTTTACTCTTAACCGCCCTCTGAGGTGGCCTAGCAAGCCACTCAATTGTATCAAACTGGGCAACCAGAGATGGGCAATAAATGCCAGCCTTGCCACCGATTCCCGCAACTTGAGAATTTTTTTTTTTTTGAAATCCTAGTGTCTGAGGAGACTCTCTCCATCACTAAAGGTTTGATTCCCATTGTCTCTCCTCCTTTCCTGAAGACACTGACTCCTGCTGGGGTATGGTTCCATAGCAGCTTGCCAGCTCCAGTACTTTGCCCAAATGGCCATTCTTCATGAGAAAGTGAGCGTCAGCAGGCTAGTCAACCATAAGTGGGGTAAGGGGATTACGGCTCTGTTCAATCCTGTTGAGAATTACGATGAGCACTCGCCTGCATTTTACAGCTTATTTTTGTGATCTTTGGCCATACCAGCATACATCAAAAATGTAATTTATTTTACGCACTTCACTGAATCAGTTTTTATTTTAGTTTCCTCTGAAATCCTCAAAGGTTTGATCCTGAAAGTTAAAATGCTCTGGTGTGTGTTGCCTCTTTCTGTCAGTCAGCTACGGAATTCATTTCGAAAGTGTAACCCATAAATAAGTTTTGGAGGAAAAAAAAAATCCAATTTCCATAAATTTGCCAGAGGCAATGGAAAAATTATGCTTTTTTCCAAAAAAAATACCCTCCTCCCAAGTTCCTTTTCATCACTTCTACTAAATCTCTCTATGTTATGCACTGCGCCGTGTTTGGTAACGTGCTCCCAGACTTGTCTCTATAACCAGCCACTGGGAGGCGCTTGAGTCCAGCAAAGATAACGTCCCTCTGATTGCTCCACCCTCTCTGCAGGGTAACACGTTACAATTGCTTGGTAGCTTTCCTCAACAGTCCAGTCAACATTGGAAACTAGCCTGGGCGGTTGACTTGTGGGCACAATCCTATGCCCGGCTACTGCCTTGCCATCTGATACCAGTATATTTTAAATTAATCGTACTGTACCTCTACAGACACCCCTTGATTTCCTTTGCGCAAAAGATGGCACTTCCTCTAATGACTATCGTAACATTAACGTTTGTTCTAGCGTAATAGACAACACTGGCAAGACCATAGTTATTGCCCATCTCTGACAAGGTTGTGGGGGGCTTTGTTGTTTTTTAACGACTGCGTGGCTTGCTAGACCACTTCAGTGGGCATTCGGATTCAACCAGGTAGTTACCGACTGGAGTTGTGAAAGCCAAAATGGGTAGATGGTTCCCTTCCCTGTTGGGGTTTTATGATCATCCGGCAGCTATCATGGCCATTTCTTCCATTGCCAGGCCATAAATGAACAGATTAATGAATCTAATTTTTACAACTCGCCACAATGGGATCAGAATTCACAACTTCTAGGCCAGTACCCAACATAGCAGCATATGATCACCTCCAGCCCTACAACCCTCCGAGATCTCTGCGCTCCTCCAATTCTGGCCTCTTGCGCAGCCCCGATTTTCATTGCTCCACTATTGACGGCCGAGCCTTCAGCTGCCTAGGCCCTAAGCGCTGGAATTCCCTCCATAAACCTCTCCATCTCTCTACCTCTCCCTCCTCCTCCTTTTAAGACGCTCCTTAAAACCTACCACTTTGACCAAGCTATTGGCCATCTGCCCTAATATCTCCTTATGTGGTTCGGTGTCAAATTTTGTTTGATAATCGCTCCTGTGAAGCGCCTTGGGACTTTTGCGTTAAAGGCGCTATATAAATGCAAGTTCTTCTTGTCTCATGAAATATGCACTGCACCCACCCAATTCCAAATTTCTCCTCTGCAGATATTATCTATGATGATGGAAATCGAGTCAGGCTGAGTGAGAAAAGTTAGCCTCCCAAAACTTAGATATTCATACTGTGCAGCGCAGTTTTGGGGGATATTGTTATCTGGAACACAGCCTCACCATAGAACCTGGGTATGGACCCCAAATCTTGCCAACCCTCTCCACTGTCTAAATTATCCGACATATACTCTGGTAAGAGACCAGAGGAGTACAGAAACACCCCATAGTTGTGTTAACATTATCCAAATGGGAAGAGGGCATAATTTTTATTGAAGACCCCACCAGCTCTGTTAGCTCTCTTCCAATCTGGCATACCTAAAGCTCCTGGGCATACTCAATAGAAGTGGATTCTGAGCTTGTCACAAAAAGGAGAATCACAAGAGTAGGATCTTGCCTGTTTAGTGACTATCCAATTACCGGTATTGTGTCCAATTCTGGGCACCGCACTTTAGGAAGGATGTGAAGGCCTTAGAGAGAGTACAGAAAAGATTTACGAGAATGGTTCCAGGGATGGGAAACTTCAGTTACGTGGATAGACTGGAGAAGCTGGGGTTGTTCTCCTTGGAGCAGAGAAGGTGGAGAGGAGATTTGATAGAGGTGTTCAAAATCATGAGGGGTCTGGACAGATTAGAGAGAGATAAACTGTTCCCATTGGCGGAAGTTCGAGAACCAGAGGACACAGATTTAAGGTGATTGGCAAAAGAACCAAGCGCGACATGAGGAAAAACTCTTTTACGCAGCGAGTGGTTAGGATCTGGAATTCACTGCCTGAAAGGGTGGTGGAGGCAGACTCAGTCGTGGCTTTCAAAAGAGAATTCGATAAGTACTTGAAGGAAAAAAAGTTGCAGGGCTACGGGGAAAGGGCGGGGGAGTGGGACGAGCTGAAGTGCTCTTGCAGAGAGCCGGCACGGGCTTGATGGGCCGAATGGCCTCCTTCTGTGCTGTAACCATTCTATGATTCCTCACTCAGTAGGACCCATTCAGATTACAGAGGTGATTTTACTGCGGAAGCAGGATTGGTACATGGGCGGAGGGTGGGGGGCCGAGGCGAGTGGCAAGCTGAGGCCCAGGGAGATTATAGCTCCCAGGCCTCATTTTCATAACTTAAATTGGACTCCCGTCCCAAACCCGGCAAGAATCACTGGCTGATCGGGCGGCAGTAGACCACGGCCAGGGACTCGACTGGTCCCCGGCACCCAGGTAAGCGGATCGGGGGCGATTGAATATTAGGACAGGGAAGGCCCACGGTTTCCTGCATGGGGCCCAGAGGAGCACTCTTGCTCCTCCTGGTCCACAAGTAAATCTTCTTTGTAAACTTACCTAGCCCTTGTCTGGTCCTCAATCAGGCTCCCGGCAGCTTTGGCCTCAGTGAAAAGCCACCACTACTCCCCTGCTGTGGCCTCAAGTTAATATTGCAGTCGGCCCCAATGATATCATCAGATCCCAAGATGGCCGGAGCGGAGAAACTACGCCATGTTCTTCGCAGCCTTCAACATGTCATCGATGACGACAAACACCTCGCTAAGGCCATCCCCACGCCTCCACTACTTGCCTTCAAACAGCCGCCTAACCTCAGAAGTACCATCGTTCGCAGCAAATTACCCAGCTTTCAGGATAACAGCGACCACGACACCACACAACCCTGCCACGGCAAACTCTGCAAGACATGCCAGATCATCAACACAGATACCATCATCACACGTGAGGACACTACCCACCAGGTACATGGTACATACTCATGTGACTCGGCCAACGTTGTCTACCTCATACGTTGCAGGAAAGAATGCACCGCGGCATGGTACATCGGCGAGACCATGCAGACACTGAGACAACGTATGAACGAGCACCGCGCAACAATCGCCAGGCAGGATTGTTACCTCCCAGTCGGGGAACACTTCAGCAGTCAAGGACATTCAGCCTCGGATCTGCGGGTAAACGTTCTCCAAGGCGGCCTTAGGAAAACACGACAACGCAAAATCATCGAGCAGAAACTGATAGCCAAGTTCTGCACTCATGAAGACGGTCTCAATCGGGATCTTGGGTTTATGTCACGATACATGACGTGATCCGGACTCGAGTCGTCGTTGGCTTGTTCACAGATGTGATTCCCAGTAAAAAAGTAAATTTTTTTAAAGTTAATCGTTTTACATACAGACGGCAGCTTTTGACACGTTAGACCCCATGCGACTCCACCTCATTGTCTCAGTTGTATCTTGCTATGTCTTTGATGTGGTACCTTCCTGGCTGACCTGATTAACTTTATCACACCTCGGCAGATAAACAGTCAGGATGATTGAATTTAGTTGTCTGCAATTGTAAGTTACACATGCATTGTTCTCTATCTATATATGCTTTGACGATTCTGTATCTCCTCACTTCACCCGACGAAGGAGTTGTAACTCCGAAAGTTTGTGATTTAAAATAAAACTGTTGGACTATAACCTGGTGTTGTGCGACCTCTCAATTTTGTCCACCCCAGTCCAACACCGGCATCTCCGCATCATTTCCTTCAAGAGCCAGCCATGGTTTTGTAAACTGCAGTAAGAGCCAGTCTCTATGGAGCTGCACGACCACAATCCCAGTAATGCACATAAACCTAGCTTTGACCTTTCCACTACACTTACCTCTATACCTGTCCCTGCTGAGTTGACAGGAATATAATGCAGTAAGATAATGCTTTATATAGAGGACAGGCAACGATACACCAGCACCATCAGGGGGACTTTACTCCTGTAACATTTTCTCCATAATTAACGGCCTACTAACAAAAATTGCAGGAATGCAGCAGCTTTGCAAAGTTTGCCTTGGAGAATATGATTTTGTTAGTGGATAATTTAGTCACGGAAAAGATGGCATTCCCAGTTTAATGTTAAGAATTTCACACGTTTAATCAGCCTCTGGTTATACACCACAGTGCACTGGATGCTGTTTTATAGTGCTCTTTCATTCATTGCTATTGTCAGAATCTCTTAATAGAAAATAAGGATTAATTTTATTTTATTTAAATGACCTTGTGTAAGTTTAATTTATGCAAATTTGACTTCTGAGAAAACGTATATTAATTTTGTTTATGAATTGCCCTACAAATATTAAGATTTTATTGTTAATTGTGAATAGTAAATTAACTTCTGTATGTTGATTTTAATTCAATTAGTATCTCAGTCCAGTATCTTATACTGGAATATTATGCAAATATGATTTATGTAATGCCATTTGTACTGGGCTCGAGAATAAATGAGACTCGGTCAGTTTGAAGACTTGTAAACAACAATGACTTGCATTTATATAGCACCTGTAATGCAGGAAAACGTCCCAAGGTGCTTCACAAGAGCGTAATCAGCCAAAAATTGACATCGAGACATATTAGGACAGGTATGGCAAGGAAACGGTAGCATAGTGGTAACGTCACTGGGCTAGTAATCCATGGGGAATTTAAATTCAGTTAATTAAATAAATCTTGAATAATTACTAGTATCAGTAATGGTATCCATGAAACTATTGGATTGTCGTAAAAACCCATCTGGTTCACTAATGTCCTTTAAGGGAAGGAAATCTGCCGTCCTTACCTGGTCTGGCCTTTTTGTGACTCCAGACCCACAGCAATGTGGTTGACTCTTAACTGCCCTCTGAAATGGCCTAGCAAACCACTCAGTTGCAACAAACCGCTACAAAAAACAATAAAAAGAATGAAACCGGATGGACCACCCGGCATCGACCTCGGCACCGGCTACGGCACCACATGGACTGCAGCGGTTCAAGAAGCGGCTCACCACCCTCTTCTCAAGTGCAATTAGGGATGGGCAATAAATGCTGGCCTTGCCAGCGACGCCCACATACCATAAAAACGAATAAAAAGTGACCAAAAGCTTGGTGAAAGCGATATGTTATAAGGAGCGCCTTAAATGAGAGAAAGGCAGAGAGGTTTAGGGAGAAAATTGCAGAGTTTAGGGACTAGTGGCCAAAGGCAGGGCCACCAATGTTGGGGTGAAGGAAGTGGAGGATGCACGAGTCCAGAGTTTGAGGAACGCAGAGCTCTTGGAGGGTTGTAGGGCTGGAGGAGGTTAGAGAGATAGGGAGAGGCGAGGCCATGGAGGGATTTGAACATGAGAATGAGAATTTTTAAATCCAGGTGTCAGCGAGCACAGGGACGCTTGGTGAACACAACTTGGTGTGGTTTAGGAAATGGGCAGCAGAGTTTTGTAAAGTCAATTCTTTTTTCCATTCTCTGTAATTTGTGTTGTGACCCAAATGTTGTCACTTGCGACTGATGATGTATTTTCTGTTCTTATAAATGGCAATAATCTTCTGAGGGAAAAATGATAACCAACAACTGTGATTTATGGTTTAATTCACAAGGGGTTAGGATGGAATTCTTGCTTTCAACTAGTTTTAGGGTTTCAATAAAATGAGAAATGAATTATAACTAAGTTTAATAAGGTTTAGAACATCTTAACCTGCAGCTTCTCCTGCCAGCTTACAAATTCTGTCTTGTGGCCTGTCTGACTTGTCCAGTCTGGATCCAACTGATGCTTCAATTGAAACATTATTACTGATTGGTGTTGGGGAATAGCTCGAAATTACAGACTCAAACTGATGTATCATTATATGAACTAAAGATGAATAGACCCTAGTGTAGTGCTTTAGCCTATTCTTTATAGGGTTGCCAACCCTCCCAGACTGTCCGGGAGTCTCTCAGAATGGGGCATGAATGTCACAAGCACTGCTGCTACCAGCCTAGGAGAACTTCGCCCTTTAAGTTTCTCGCTGCCCTCTTCCCTGGTCCTCAGCTTTCACCCTCTTTCCCCCCCATACCCCGCCCTCTTTCCCCCCCCATACCCCGCCCTCTTTCCCTCCCGCATACCCCACCCTCTTTCCTCTCCGCACCCCCCACCCTCTTTCCTCCCCGCACCCCCCACTCTCTTTCCCCCCCGCACCCCCCACCCCCTTTCCCCCCCGCACCCCCCACCCTCTTTCCTCCCCGCATCCCCCACCCTCTTTCCTCCGCCCTCGGCTTTCGCCCTCTTCCTGCTGCTCACGGGTGGCCTCCTGTTTCTCTGATCTTCTCACAACAGCTGCTGGTGCAAAACCATGAGCAAAAATACTCCACTACAGGAGACGCAGCCTTTATAAGGTAAATACAGTAACATTTGCAGACTCCACGTGATCAAACCTCCAGGAATACCTCCCACACTTAGGCCGCGATTTTGCCGATCGAGTCGGGTCCGGTGCGGCTGGGGTCGGGGTGCGACCCCGCTGCTGGCTCCAGCCCGCTCTGTAGAGTGATCTTACGCTGATTGGGCTTGTTAAGCCCACCCACCGTGTTTCCTGGCCAATTGACGGAAGCGGGTCTGATGATGTCACTTGATGATGCGTCATCAGCCGGTTTCCTTAAAGGGACCATGTCCAAATTTATTTTGACAGTTGTGCTGTCAGTGTTCTACAGCATTGAGGTGCTGCAAACACTGACAAGCACTGCACGGAGGTGCACGGCTGCACCCAGGTTCTCCCATGACTCCCTCCATATGCTTATGGAGGGAGTCACAGCATGCAGGGAGGTCCTCTCCCTTCCCATGGGCGGAAGAGACCTCCCCAGGAGACCAACGCAGCCTGGTTGAACATTGCACAGGAGGACACAAGCAGGGATGTGGTCAGGAGGACCTGGCTGCAGTGGTGCAAACCTTTCAATGATCTTAGTAGATCACGAGACATTACTGCAAAGCCACACTCAACCTCATCCTGCTGTGCCACTCATCACATCCCCATCACTCTGCCTTCCCTACCCTACTCCTGCACATCCTTGCTCAGACCAACTTACCTTGCACCTCCACCCATCCCTCTCTATCTACATTATCACATCCCCATCTCACTAGGCACCCCTCACACTCAACCTCATCCTAGTGCAATCAAAACCAACTAACAACACACAAGGGTAGGCACTTGGGTGTTTTAGCCACTGTTCATGTAAAGTTTTTGTTAATGTGCTGTCAAACATTGAATTCTTTATTTTCAGCACTTTGCATTCTTGGACAGATTTGTGTGCACCTTTTGGAAGTGACTTAGTGAGTTGCAGTGAATGGTGAGACATAATGGTACCCCCCACAATGGTGAGGAGTGTGAAAGGAATCACTTGGGCATTGTAGGGATGCTTTATGGTGTTGGTGTGGGGTGGTGCCAATCTGGCGCATCATGTGGCAGCCAGGGTGTACAGCATCAAGTGAAGTAAATGTGGCCATGGTGAGGCCATCCCTGGCCTCCCGGCCAGCAATGTGGTCGGGTGCTGATGCCCTGTGTCCTGTGCAGCATCAGTTGATTGCGGAGAAGGTTGGTGTTGTTGGTGATGCTGCTGGTGTGCTCGGTGATGCTGGTGTCGGGACTGATTGTGGTGGGATTCTGAGGACCAAGGTGAGACAGTTTCAAGGGTGCTGATGTAATAGATGGCAGGTGAAGTTGAGATGACAGAAGCAAATCTGTCAATGGTGAGAGAGGTTGTTCCGATGAGGTGGCAACCGTGGCACTGGATAGAGAGTTGGCTCCAAACACTTGCAAACTGCATAAAGCTCAGTCTGTCTTCCAAATGCAGTAAGCAACAGTTTCTGAGCTTGGAAAGCGAACAGCTGGGAGATGGGAGCTTTTATACCACTTTTGCAACTGTCAAGTTATCAGATAATTTAATGCTGAATCCACTCACGACCTGCTGAGCTTACATGATCCCCGAGCAGCATATAGCTCATGGGGGAACTCGTAAAATTGGAAGGTAAGCTTTAAAGAGTATTTAATTGCCTCTTCACAATCACTTAATGATCTAAATTGCCTCCCCCACCGCTTGGTGTCGGGTCTATTCAGCGCTGACAGACCCGACATCTGGGAGACTAATGTGGAGGTGGGTTGACAGCGGGTTCCCTACACACTGTCAAAAAATTTTTCCCACCCGACCCGCCACCAAACGCGCCCACTGACCCCCCAAAAAATTGCCCCCTAAGCTTCTGTTTCCCACACATTTGTACATCAACCCCAGTTAAGCTCGACTGAGATCTCCTTCCCCGTTCTCAGCACTAGCTGCTATATTGTGCCACTCCCACAATACAGTGTCTAGATTCAGCCTCTGAGCTCCCATGTTCAGATGTTATCATCGTTTTGATCTTGCAGTGGATCCTTTGATCTGTTGCAAATCTTGCTTTTACGAAATGTGCTCCAGGCACAGCCACTCATAAGCAGCGTCTACTGGCTAGTTGTGACTTTGCAGTTTGAAAATTCTATGCATATTTTCGAAGGTGACCTAAAAATTGGCTCTATAAACTAGTGGCCATCCAGCAGAGAGCAGATGGCCAAAGCCATGGTCGGAGAGGCAGCTGTGTGTGTGGGGGGGGGGGGTAAATGTGCTGATCGTCCCTCTGTTCATCAACTTCCTGCTCCCTTGCATATCGTCTCCTAAGCTCCAAGAATATGGTGTCAATTGTACCATTGATCATTGTGTCTTCCCTTATCCCTGGGCTAGCTAAAGACAAGAGCAAGCAAACTTTATAGGAGGGTGGTCATGGCTAAGTTGTTGGATCTCAGTACATTTGGGGGGGGTGGGGGGCACGGCGGGGGGATTATTTTGGCCAAAGGGTGAAAACAGGCACTAAATAGGTGCTGTGCTAATAAGACACTGTTTGAAAGTCTCGATTTAGCACACAATTTTGGTCCTAATTGCTGATTACCATAATTTGAACTTGCCTGGAGGGGCTTAAACCAGACACCTGCAGGTTTAGCACTCAAGTGCTGATTAGTCGCAATTTTCCTGGAGCGGTATATGTGGGCTCCTGAAGGTGTGGAGTGGGCTGGTTGGCACACAGCGGCACATTGCAGGATGGCTCAGGGACCGAGTGAGAGGGCGCACAGGTTCTGGGATGCGTCACTGGAAGTCCTGGTGGAAGAGGTCCAGAGGAGGAGGGATGTCCTGTACTCGCAAAGGTGGGGGGGGAAGGAGTCCACCTCGCCCTCCTGTCCCTCTCTCCTGCAGCAGCTGGTGCTGCTCTGTCCTCCTCCCATTCCTCGTCCAGACCAAGAGGACCCCTAGCAAGATGCCCATGACCAAGCACTCCTTTCTCCTGGTGACTCTTATAAGGTAGAGTAGCACCGCACTTACCCTTTCTAGGTGAAGTCCTCAGAGAATTTGTGGGATAAATGTTGCTCAAGTGTTGGGGAAGTCTTGACAAAGTGTCCCAGAAAATGTCCCAATGTGTTTCAGAGGTCTTCTTCACAGCTCCAGTAGCGGGTGAGCATGCAATGGTGAGTATCCCTTTAAGTAGTGCTTGAAATCCTCAGCAATGACCTGTTTACTCCAAAACAGCTGGTCGCTGTTAGGAGAGGGCATTGGGACAAGCACTAGCCACCAAAATGCTGTGCAGCCTCCTTAATGAGCACTAGCAGGCATTTTAAGTGGCAATCAGCCCCTTAATGAGCCGTCGGGCAGCCGTGCCTAGCACAGGCTTCAACTCCTTTACCAAGATGGTGTCTTGTGCTAAACACGGGCTAATCCGGCGCTTCAGCTCAAGACCTCAGAGGCTCTTTAGCGCCTGGACGCGCTGCTGAAAATGACCTCCAGGGGGTTTAACGTCAAGTTCTTGCATCAATAATCATCAGTATTGCCACTGAGAATATTTCAGACGTCACTGGGCAAATTTCCCTGATAATGAGCCTGGGCACATTGATTCGCCTCGGCACAAGGCATAGAAGGATATCAGGTGGTGCAGATAGTACACTGGTAATGCCCATGAAAATGAAGGGGTGGAGAATTGGATGTGTAACCCCCCCAGCCCTCCCCCACTCCATTTCCACTATGCACTGCACCCATTATATCCAATACACCTGGGCACAATAACAGGAATGTCTCCCCAAACTTCTTTCATCACAATATTTGGAGCCCAGTTGGATGCACTGCTACAGCAAAATCTGGCCCAATCTATAGTTAGTTACTGATACTCGGGTATACACTGCAGGTGTTCTTGCAGCACATGCATAGGTCTGCAATTGGCTCCGTACTGTAGAATCACTTCTTCTTGGACTTTGCCAGGCGGGTGTGGTAGGGTCTGGAGATATGGTTGGTGGTATGATGGGCATGGGTAGTTCTGCTCTGGTGTCTGCTGATCTTCCTGGCATGCCTTCTTTCATTTTGTACTATCCTATTTTAATCGCTCCACCATTGGTGGCTATGCCTTCAACTGCCTAGGCCCTAAGCTCTGGAATTCCCTGCCTAAACCTCTCCGCCTCTGTACCTCTCTCTCCTCCTTTAAGATGCTCCTTAAAACCTACCTCTTCAACCAAGCTTTTGGTCACTGCCCTAATATCTCCTTATGTGGCTCGGTGTCAAATTTTGTTTGATAATCACTCCTGTGAAATGCCTCGGGATGTTTTACTATGCTAAAGGCGCTATATAAATGCAAGCTGTTGTGGTACTGCAGCAACCATGTAATACTGTATTTGATGTGCTTCAAAACCAGGCCCCATCTTAATTTTAACTTGACTTGCCAACAGCAACAGGACTTCTCACTTCGATGACTTGTCACTACCTGAACTTCTGTCTTTTGAAAAAATAAGTTGCATTTTACGGCCCTGGCGGGAGTATTGTTGCCAATTCTGGGCACCATACTTTAGGAAAGCCTTAGAGAGAGTGCAGAGGAGATTTACTAGAATGGTACCAGGGATGAGGGACTTCAGTTACATGGAGAGACTAGAGAAGCTGGGGTTGTTCTCCTTAGAGCAGAGAAGGTTAAGAGGAGATTTAATAGAGCTGTTCAAAATCATAAAGGGTTTTGATGGAGTCATTAAGGAGAAACTGTTTCCAGTGGCAGAAGGGTCAGTAACCAGAGGACACAGATTTATGGTGATTGGCAACCAGAGGCGCGATGAGGAGACATTTTTTTACACAGCGAGCTGTTGTGATCTGGAATGCACTGCCTGAACGGGCGGTGGAAGCAGATTCAATATTAACTTTAAAAAGGGAATTGGATAAATACTTGAAGAGGAAACATTTGCAGGGCTATGGGGAAAGAGCAGGGGGGCGGGACTAATTAGATAGCTCTTTCAAAGAGCTGGCACAGACATGATGGGCCGAATAGCCTCCCTCTGTGCTGTATCATTCCATGATTCTAAGAGCTTTTTCATGTTCTTTTTTTATTCAGTTCTTCTGTATTGCTGTAGTCTAATGATTCGCTTTCCAGTGAATTAGCAGACCATATTTGTCTGTCTTAGGTTCCACATAAGTATGAGCTACGGTTTGGAGGAAATGGTGAATTTTTTGGTGAATGACTAACAAAAGCCAGTAATAAAAGTGTATTAGAAAACAAAAAAGCTAAACAACCTAAGTCCCTCTTAAGAATTCCATCATCCATGGAGCTTCTCTTAAACCCACTCCAAGGGGTAGATTTTGACTTTGTGCATTAATGGAAATAAAATTCAGGAGAGCTGTAAGACGAGCTGCCGATTCACTATCGCCCGTTTTACACTATCGCACAGTCAAAATCACCCTGAGACGTGTAAAAGGAATGCAGAGTGCAATCCTGTCCTAGGCAGACAGAAAATTGCATTTGGCTTTATTTAAAGGCATTATAATATTTAAATCGAGCTTATGGCTCTTTGCTGAGATTACTTCAGGCCAGTCTAAAATACCTGCTGGAAAACAGAGCTTGGCATTAAAGTGGTACAGATCAGGCTGTACGAATCCTTACTAGATTTTCCAGTCACCCCGCACTGCTCTGCTCTGTTCTTGTGCCCTACAGACCAAAAATGTGTTTCACTACAGGGCTCCCATCTGTTTGTTACTGTTTATAGCAAGTGTTCCATTCAGCACATGATGACATTTGCTCACGACACATTGTGCAGGAAGTGATCAGTTTTCAACTAATTGGGGGAGTGGATAGAGCTGAATTATTGGCAGATATTTCCCACTCTAGTTTAGCTTTGGTGTGAACCCGAAACTGCTTTGCACCAACAGTAAACTTGGAGTGTGACGTCCCATACTGACTCTAAATGAAGTGAAATAAGACTTCCTAGAGGGTGGAGTCTTCCTGCAGTGTTAGGTTAAGCCCTGACACCAAAGCCTATTTACACTGTAACTACAGCCACAGTACAAAGTGAAACTGCTTTCTACTGACAGTATAGTTGTGCCTTAGTAGCGTATATTTGTTTTACAAAAAATCTGTCTTGTACCAAGGCAGGGCCTGCTTCCCTTTCATCTTTTCTCTCCCAACAGAAATACACAACGTAAGGCTCAAAATTACTGTCAGCAATGTTATCCCACAACTGCTTAATGTTTTGGATCAAAGTCCTCCCTCTGGTATTTTAATGGAGACATTAACCATGGGTTAATGGTGGAGAGAGGAATTTGATAAGAGCATGTTGGTGCGATAGTAATTTTCCGGATGTAGCTGTTTTGCTTTTGGCAGACAAAAATAAAAAGCCTGTCCCGCCCTGGAGATGACTGGAATATCTCCACCAAGCCCTGAAGCAACTTTTCCAGCATCATCAGTTGGGTGGCGGCAAGGGACATTCTTCTGTGACATTCAGGAAGTGACTGGACCTGTTCTGCTGTCAATCGTGGCAGAACTGGTTGTGTGGAGGTGGGAGTTGGTAATACTGACCCTCAGTGCCCTGCACCGTTTTTGACGTGCTGAATACAACAATGCGTTCCAGGGCGACTTGGCTCTGAGCGGAAAGCTGAGCTTGGCTCTTGCAGATAGTTTATGCCACAGGATTTAAGCACTTGGAAACAGGCTTGAATTTGTCATCCTCCCTTCTCTTCATTGGAGTAGTAGCAATCTAAAAAAAAAAGGAAGACTTAGATTTATATAGCGCTTTTCCCAACCTCAGGACGCCCCAAAGCACTTTACAGCCAATAAAGCACTTTTGAAGTGTAGTTACTGTTATAATGTAGGAAACACGGCAGCCAATTTGCACACAGCAAGCTCCCACAAACAGCAATGTGATAATGACCAGATAATAGAAATTCGGTGCATCTGTGCCTCTCGTTGGCACCCTCGGCGGGCGCTAACGAGGCACTAACGACTTTTCACCGTGCGCAGTGCCCCGTTTTCGCCCCGCTTGCAAAATTGACCCGCGCCCCCTGAATCTGCGCCGGGCGATGATGGCGACCGATTCAGGGGGCGGGAACGGAGCGGCAGGAGGCTCGCGGGGCGTTAAGTAAAGGGGAGGTGGTGGGCAAGGAAAAAAAAATCTGCCGACTTGTCGCGACCCATTGCGTCTTTGAATGCAGGGTCCGTGCTGTGATCTGGCATCCCGCACTCCTCTTGAGTGCCAGGCTGCTGGCATGGCACCCCACTCCTAGGTGGCCCAGGTAGGGCCCTGCAGAGTTGTGGGCTTGGGCCCTCCCCTTTAATGAAGGAAGAGCCCTTCCATGCGGCAGTGCTACGTGGCCCAGTGCATTGCGCTCTAAGAAGGAAGTGGAGCACTTGATTTAGCGCTCCACTTCCCTCTTGGAGCGCTAAAACTCAATTTCGCGGTCACCGGCGCTAATTAGCACCCCAGAATGGTCGATACCAAATTTTTCCCCCAATCTGTTTTAGTGATGTTGATTGAGGGATAAATATTGGCCAGGACACTGGGGATAACTCTCCTGCTCATGGGATCTTTTACATCCACCTGAGAGAGCAGATGGATGTTTAACCTCTCTTCCTAAAGATGGCACCTCTGTCTGACAGTGCAGCACTCCCTCAGTACTACACTAGAGTGTCAGCCTAGATTTTTGTGCTCAAGTCTCTGGAGCAGGACTTGGACCCACAACCTTCTGACTCAGAGACGAGAGTGCTGCTCACTGCGCCACAGGTGAAGAGGTGCACTGTACAACATGGATGAAAATGCTTTAAGTGGGAGTCTGAAGGATTGACTCTCTTCCCCCCGCCCCCCCCCCCCCCCACCCCAGAACATTTTGAGTTTTGATGCTCCACTGGGTACTTCTCCAGCCTAACTTTTTTTCAAATATACACTCACATTTTCTGAGGTGTGTATGATCTCATGCTGTGTAAAAACAAACATGCTCCCCTGGAGACCCAGGATTTTATCTGGCAAGTAACTGAGCCATACAGACCAGGGAAGCTAACCAGCCCACCAGCCTCTGACAGCCAACAATCAGCCAGCTAATGCCAGCAGCCATCCACCATCAGAAACCAGCAGCAATCCAGCAGGCAGCAACGAGAAGCTATCTAGCCAGCAACCTCCAGCAGCAAGTCATTGGAAGCCATCCATTCACCAGCTACCAGATTAGAGCTGGAAGCCTTGGTGTGGGGGGATGGTGTGGTGCCATGAGAGCGAAAGGTTGGCAGCTGGAGTCTAGAGAGAGAGTTTGGGACCCTGACCTGTGGAAGAAATGGAAAGATGTAGTTAAGAGAGGCTGCCAGGATAGAACAAATCAACCATCTTTTCCTTTCTTTCCCCCTCCCCCCACTCCGCACCTTCTCTCGCCAATCCCTGCTGGCTCTCTGTTGCTGTTTGCCCACCCTTAGTGGTACAGTGTTCAATCTCACTCACCACCTACTGCTAGTGTGTTCCTTCCACCCGCTTTCAGTCCATGCTCTGGGGCTCTGTCCCTTCACCTACGCCCTGCCCTGTGCTGGCACCATTTTCCCCCACCTCCCCAAGTGCCAATCCCAGTGTTTCCCTTCCACTGCAGAGGTGTATCTAGAGCGACAGTGACTGGTGGAGTTCAGTGGGAGTGTATCTAGAGCGACAGTGACTGGTGGACTGGTGGAGTTCAGTAGGAGTGTATCTAGAGCGACAGTGACTGGTGGAGGTCAGTAGGAGTGTATCTAGAGTGACAGTGACTGGTGGAGGTCAGTGGGAGTGTATCTAGAGCGACAGTGACTGGTGGAGTTCAGTAGGAGTGTATCTAGAGCGACACTACCAGGTGGAGGTCAGTGGGAGTGTATCTAGAGCGACAGTGACTGGTGGAGTTCAGTAGGAGTGTGTCTAGAGCGACAGTGACTGGTGGAGGTCAGTGGGAGTGTATCTAGAGCGACAGTGACTGGTGGAGTTCAGTAGGAGTGTATCTAGAGCGACAGTACCAGGTGGAGGTCAGTGGGAGTGTATCTAGAGCGACAGTGACTGGTGGAGGTCAGTAGGAGTGTATCTAGAGCGACAGTGACTGGTGGAGGTCAGTAGGAGTGTATCTAGAGCGACAGTGACTGGTGGAGGTCAGTAGGAGTGTATCTAGAGCGACAGTGACTGGTGGAGGTCAGTGGGAGTGTATCTAGAGCGACAATGACTGGTGGAGGTCAGTGGGAGTGTATCTAGAGCGACAGTGACTGGTGGAGGTCAGTAGGAGTGTATCTAGAGCGACAGTACCAGGTGGAGTGCAGCACTTCTGGGTCCCCTGGTGCCACCACCTTAAACATTCACTCCCTCCACCACCAGTGCACCGTGGCTGCAGTGTGTACCATCTACAAGATGCACCGCAGCAGGCTCACGGGAACACCACAACTCCAGGTTCCCCTCCAAGTCACACACCATCCTGACTTGGAAATATATCGCCGATCCTTCATCGTCGCTGGGTCAACATCCTGGAACTCCGTCCCTAACAGCACTGTGGGAGTACCATCACCACACGGACTGCAGCAGCTCAAGAAGGCGGCTCACCACCACCTTCTCAAGGGCAACTAGGGATGGGCAATAAATGCTGAGCTTGCCAGCGACGCCCACATCCTGTGAATGAATAAATATATTTTTTAATTGCACTATGTACACACTATATAGAGTGCTACAGCTCTAGTAATAATTTGTTGATCAGCTACATTTCCAAACACGTTTCAGGTGCAGGGGAGATTGAGAGACATGTGGACAAATTAAACATTGGGCTAGATAATGGCGGGTGAATTTTAATGTGGATAAATTAAAGTGAATGCCTATTGGAACAGGAAACATTAAATGTGGACAGTCAGCTGGTAAATGTAGAAAAATAAAAGATTTGGATGTGATTACTGATTTATTATAGAAATACATAGAAGTTACAACACGGAAATAGGATGTTCAGTCCATGTTGGTGATTATCTTCCACGGAAGCAATTAGTCCTAATCGCATTTACCCGCCCTGTTTCACTTCAAGTCCTTATTCCTTCATCCACCTATCCAATCTAATCTTGACAGTTTCTTCCTCAACCACGAACCCTGGAAGTGTATTCCTCAGGCTCACAACCTGCTGTGTAAAGAGGTTTCTCGTGCTGTCTGCAAGTATTGGGTTTGCGAAGCTGTTAATCAGCAAGGCTAATCATGTAGTGCGATATATTTTCAGGGCATTTGATCACTGTAAAAAAAAGTCCTGTGTATTACATTGGAGAGGCCATATCTGGACTGCTGAGTGCAATGTTGGATGTCCTACCTTCTTCACAATTACATTGATGGATTCAGAGGGTGCAGAAAAGCATGACAAATCAAGGAAAGAGGCTTGCAAAATTGAGCATGTTGGAGAAAAGATGGAAACAGCACACGACCAGGTTTTTCAGTGCTGAATGGCACGTATAATGCGAATGTTAACAGATTATTAACTTAAACTGTGATCACGGAGTAAGGTGACATGAGTACAAAAATTCAAACCTCAAGTAAGAATAGAGATTGGAAATAACGATTTTCTGACACATTTGTGGAAATCTGATAGAATAGGTTTCTGTGAGATGGTACCAAATGCTTTTAAATTATATAATCGATTTAAGAAGAATGTAGACCAACATCTGGCATGGAATGAGAGTGATGGTTAGACGGTTAAAAAGATTCAGCCTGGCTGAGACTCTGGAACATGATGGTCTGGATTAAATAGTTTAGATTTTTAATAGATTGTCCTGGCTTTTCATTTCTTCTGTGTGCTATCTTTAGTGCACTGATCTAAGAGATTATTATATTCCTGTCTGTGCTATGTTAACAGAGTTATTAACTCATTAAATGAAAATTCGTTAACCAGCTTGTCAAAAACAGTGCACAGAAGAAACAAACCCCCGGAGGTCTCACTACATTTCCTTCAGTCGCCAGGGAAACCTTTCACAAAAGATTTATCTTCCTTGGAATTTTACCGGTGGGTTTTCAGGACTTTGGAAAATTAAGGAAATTGGGGAGAGTCTTAAACATAGAAGAATGTCCCAAGGAACTTCAGGGACATGAGGGGAAAAAATGAATGCGCGCCAAAGAAGGGAAGATTAGGAGGGGTGATCAAACACTTGGTCACATAGATGGCTTCTAAAGATGGTCTTAAAGGAGGAGAGTGTGGTGGAGGGGTTCAGGGAGTGGATTACAGTGTAGGGCCTAGGTGGCTGAAGGAACGGCTGCCAACGGTGGGGCAAAAGGAGAGGAAGGGGATACACAAGAGGCAGGAGTCAAAAACACAGTTTGGGAGGAGGTGAGTTTGCAGGGCTGGAGGAGGTTATAGAGATAGGGAAGGATGAGGTCATGGTTCGAGCACAATAATAATTTTAAATTAGAGGCGCTGGGGCCTGGAAGTCAATATAGGTCAGCACAGATGGAGGTGATGGGTGACTGGATCGGATACAAGCAGCAGAGTTTTGGATGAGCTGAAGAGGGTGGAGGTGGAGAGGCCGACCTGGAGAACATTGGAGTAATGGAATAAAAACAGAAAATGCTGAAAACCCTCAGCAGGCCAGAGAGCATCTGTGGAGAGAGAAGCATAGAAGATAGGAGCAGGAGTAGGCCATTCGGCCCCTCGAGCCTGCTCCACCATTTAATGAGATCATGGCTGATCATCCAAATTCAGTACCCTGTCCCTGCTTTCTCCCCATATCCCTTGATCCCTTTAGCCTTAAGAAATATATCTATCTCCTTCTTGAATATATTTAATGAATTGGCCTCAACTGCCTTCTGTGGGAGAGAATTCCACAGGTTCACCACTCTCTGGGTGAAGAAATTCCTCCTCATCTCAGTCCTAAATGGCTTACCCCTTATCCTTAGACTGTGACCCCTGGTTCTGGACTCCCCCGCCATTGGGAACATCCTTCCTGCATCTAGTCTGTCTAGTCCTGTTAGAATTTTATAAGTTTCAATGAGATCCCCTCTCATTCTTCTAAACTCTAGCGAATATAAGCCTAATCGACCCAATCTCTCTTCATACGTCATTCCTGCCATCCCAGGTATCAGTCTGGTAAATCTTCGCTGCACTCCCTCCATGGCAAGAACATCCTTCCTCAGATAAGGCGACCAAAACTGCACACAGTACTCAAGGTGTGGTCTCACCAAGGCCTTGTACAACTGCAGCAAGACATCCTTGCTCCTGTACTTGAATCCTCTCGCTATGAAGGCCAACATACCATTTGCCTTCTTAACCGCCTGCTGCACCTGCATGCTTACCTTCAGCAACTGGTGCACAAGGACTCCCAGATCTCGTTGCACTTCCCCTTTTCCCAATCTATTGCCGTTCAGATAATAATCTGTCTTCCTGTTTTTGCCACCAAAGTGGATAACCTTGCATTTATCCACATTATACTGCATCTGCCATGCATCTGCCCAATCACCCAACCTGTCCAAATCATACTGGAGTTTCTCTGCATCCTCCTCACAGCACACATGCCCACCCAGCTTTGTGTCGTCTGCAAACTTAGAGATATTACATCTCGTTCCCTCGTCTAGATCATTTATATATATATTGGCCTGAAAATTAAACCTAATACGCGAGAGTACGCACTGTGTACTCTCACGTATTAGATCCCGAATTGCCGGTTTCCTGCATGCACTGCGCATGCGCGGGAAACCGGCACTTCGTGAATTGCAAAGGGGGCGGTTCCTAAGTGAACCGCGTGCGCGCTACAGGTTGTGCGCACGCAGTGCACTTAGTTTTTTTTTCAGGTTTGAACGCGCAGGTAAGTGGTGAAGATTTTACACATAAAGAAAGCAGGCGTAGGACCCCCTTTTAACAAGGTAAGTAGTTAATTAAGTGTTATTTTAAATTTTTTTCAACAGGTTTATCTTTTTTAGAGACTTTAAAGAAAGGTAAGTTTATTTTTATAACTTTTAAAAAGATTTAAAAACTTTTCAAAAATGTAATTTTTTGTTTAAAGTGGTTAATTTATTTAACTATACTTATTTTATTAATGTGATGGCTTTTAAAAAAAATTTAATTGAGGTTTAGCTGTTCTTTTGGGGGTTTGTAGTATTCATAGCTTTGACAGCCCTTGCTGCCAAAACTATGAATGAAAGATGGTGTGCTGTCATTGGCTCTAACTGAATCACGTGATCCCAGAGCTCGCACGAACTAATTGCGCCTCTGGGATACGCAAGCACTGCACGGTTGCAACAGGGAGAGGCTCTGAAACGAAAGTTCGTGTGGGCCCCAAACAAAAAGGTAGGCGCGGAGTGCGATATCGCGGGGAATCCTTACCCCCGCGGGAACCATCGATGTTTAATTTCTGGGCCATTGTGAATAGCTGGGGTCCTAGCACCGATCCCTGCGGTACCCCACTAGTCACTGCCTGCCACTCGGAAAAAGATCCGTTTATTCCAACTCTTTGCTTCCTGTCTGCCAACCAGTTCTCTATCCAAATCAGTACCTTACCCCCAATCCCATGTGCTTTAACTTTGCATGTTAATCTCTTATGCGGGGCCTTATTGAAAGCCTTCTGAAAGTCGAAATACACCACATCCACTGGTTCTCCCTTATCTATTCTACCAGTTACATCCTCAAAAAATTCCAGTAGATTAGTCACGCATGATTTACCTAAACAGAGTTAATAATGTTTCAGGTCGATGACCTTTCATCAGAATTGGAGGAGTGCAAGGCATGAATGAAGATCTTGACTGCAGATGGGCTGTGGTAGGGACGGAGGCAGGTGATGTTGTGGAAGTGGAAATAGGCAGTCGTTCTGATGGAGAGAATATAGGGTTGGAAGCTCAGCTTGGGGTTGAACAGGGTGCCGAGTTTGTGAACATTCTAGTTTGGCCTAAGACTGTGGCCAGGGATGGGGATAGAATTGACGGTTGGAGTACGGGCTTAGTGGGGGCCAAAGACGAAAGTTTAGATCTTCATAGTATTTGATGGGAGGGAGTTAAGATTTGCAGTGTTGGATATAAAATCTGATGGC
Source organism: Squalus acanthias (assembly GCA_030390025.1). Taxonomy (NCBI): domain Eukaryota; kingdom Metazoa; phylum Chordata; class Chondrichthyes; order Squaliformes; family Squalidae; genus Squalus; species Squalus acanthias. The sequence continues at coordinate 79,394,900 of CM059436.1, read as the reverse complement.
ATGGAGGCACTGGAAGGTTTGAGACAGCTGGTGGAGAGGTAGAGATGGTTACCATCGGCATTCTTGTGGAAGCTGACCCCACGTCTGCAGATGATACCAAAGGGCAGCATGCAGATGAGAAAGAGGATTGTGGGGGGGTGGGGGTGGTGGTGGTGCAAGAATAGATCCTTGGATATGGTGGGGGTTAGAATCCAGTGGTACGAGGGTGGGAAGATAAGCTGTTGTTAGAGATGCTCTGGCTATGACTGGATACCTAAGATTGGAACCAAGCGAGGGCAGTCCCACTTTGCAGGACAGTTGAGGAGAGGTCTTCGATTGCTGCTCACCAAACTATTGGATTCAGTCATATAGCAAGCTTGTTGCCAGAGAGAAAGAAACCTTTGCTGTTTAGATTAGCTATTTCCTACAGTTTTTCTCGCACAGCATTAGCTTTCCTTCACAACTCAAAGATATCACTTCAACATGAGGTGTCATTTTCTGTTATGTAGCTGGATTCGGTAACTCACTTGAGATCCTATTTATTAAATAGAACAGTTCATTTGTATACTATCATGTAAATGTATAAAAGGCCAAAATTATCTTTCTATGAATCTTTCCAGGAATAGTCTTTGTGCAGTGTTAATACATATTTGTGGCCAATGGAATCTCTTTATAAATGTTCAGCTGAATAGCATATAATCAATGCTGTTTAACATTTACTGTCAGTATTTGTAACTCATCAATTGTTTTGGGTTCCAGCAAATTCGTTACAAATTTAGGATAGATTTTGTTCTTTTCATGAATAATGGGTTATTTGTCCTTCTAATAGAAAAATGGCAGAGTGTGCCCAATTTGTTTTCCAAATTTGAGTTCAATCGAAATCGGTTAGCATCAGTCGAAGGCAGCCAGCTGTTTAGGAACCATCTGCAGATAAAGCTGCTTCCACACTTTTTTCAATCACCTTAATTGGCATGTAACCATCCTAACTGGTGAATATTTTACTAATCCACCTGCGTAGTGCAGATAGCTTAGCTGAGATGCCTCAATAATAAATTTTGTGTGTCCTGTTTTATAGACCGAGGCATAAAACTCCTGATAGACTGTGCGATCGAAATGTGTAATGAACTTTTCAGGCAGAGGAGCTGAGCGGACCAGAATCCACAATGTGGTGGTCGATTTAGTGAGCATTGTTACCCTGACTCCCGCTGCCAGCTCGAAGCATTGAACTTGCAGCCGACCAGTCAGTCACAAGTTTATTCGTTTGAGTGTGGGAATGGCCTGTGTGAGTCCAGTCAGGACTGCCAGCTTAAGTCACTTAAAAAAAAACCTGGCTTTCGCATATCCCCATATTCCACCTCTGCTTCGGTCAGCACCCTTCCCGTGTAAAAATAACTCGCTGATACGACTGTGAGTAATAAACTTTCATCAATCAATATTTAAATTTGTCGCACCCTGACCCTGAACTAAACCGCACAAGTTTGTCTTGATTTCCCTGTAGCAGAAATTAATTATTAATTTTTTTTTGGAGGGGGCCAACTTTTCTGCACATGTTTAAACATGGGAGCAAGAATCTAATTACCGTTACCGCTTTCAACCAAGCTGTACAATTCTCACTTTGGATCCGTTCTCCATTAACAATGCTTTTCATTAACTATTAACTTAGTCGAAACGGAAATACTCACTAGATGCCGTACAACATGAATTCCAGACTTGGAGTTAGACTGAGAAACATCAGTGTCGGTGTAAAAGAAAGAAAGACTTGCATTTCTATAGCGCCTTTCATGACCTTCGGACGTCCCAAAGCGCTTTACAGCCAATGAAGTACTTTAGAAGTGTAGTCACTGTTGTAATGTAGGAATCGTAGCAGCCAATTTGCGCTCAGCAGGCTCCCACACACAGCAATATGATAATGACCAGATAATCTGTTTTTGTGATGTTGATTGAGGGATAAATAGTGGCCAGGACACTGGGGATAACCCCCCTGCTCGTCTTCGAAATAGTGCCATGGGATCTTTTACGTCCACCTGAGAGATCAGACAGGGCCTCCGAAAGAAGCAGTTAGGGTGCATTGCTGCCAATTGGGAACAAGGATCAGTTTATCTTCGTTGTACTGAAGGGCAGCAGATGTAGAGTGCACCTTCAGTTGGAAGAGAGGCACTGGTGAAGGAAGATGTGACCGGACATGTTAAAGGCTATAGCGAGGAGAAGGAAGATGAGGAGTGATAATACACCTTGGTCACAGTCACGAGAAGGTTGTTAATGAATTTGGTTAGTTTTGGTGCTGTGGACGGAATGGAAACCTGACTGGAGGGATTCGAACAGGGATTTATAAGAACATAAGAACATAAGAAATAGGAGCAGGAGTAGGCCAATCGACCCTTCGAGCCTGCTCCGCCATTCAATAAGATCATGGCTGATCTGATCCTCACCTCAAATCTAAAGAACACAAGAAGTAGGAGCAGGACCCGGCCACTCAGCCCCTGGGCCCGCTACGCCACCCACAGGGCCTCGACCGATCCGAACTCAGCCTCATGTCCAATTTCCTGCCCGCTCCCCGTAACCCCTAATTCCTTTACTTCTAGGAAACTGTCTATTTCTGTTTTAAATTTATTTAATGATGTAGCTTCCACAGCTTCCTGGGGCAGCAAATTCCACAGACCTACTACCCTCTGAGTGAAGAAGTTTCTCCTCATCTCAGTTTTGAAAGAGCAGCCCCTTATTCTAAGATTATGCTCCCTAGTTCTAGTTTCACCCATCCTTGGGAACATCCTTACCGCATCCACCCGATCAAGCCCCTTCACAATCTTATATGTTTCAATAAGATCGCCTCTCATTCTTCTGAACTCCAATGAGTAGAGTCCCAATCTACTCAACCTCTCCGCGTATGTCCACCCCCTCATCCCGGGGATTAACCGAGTGAACCTTCTTTGTACTGCCTCGAGAGCAAGTATGTCTTTTCTTAAGTATGGACACCAAAACTGTATGCAGTATTCCAGATGCGGTCTCACCAATACCTTATATAACTGCAGCAATACCTCCCTGTTTTTATAATCTATCCCCCTAGCAATAAAAGCCAACATTCCGTTGGCCTTCTTGATCACCTGCTGCACCTGCATACTAACTTTTTGATTTTCTTGCACTAGGACCCCCAGATCCCTTTGTACTGCAGTACTTTCCAGTTTCTCGCCATTAAGATAATAACTTGCTCTCTGATTTTTCCTGCCAAAGTGCATAACCTCACATTTTCCAATATTGTATTGCATCTGCCAAATCTCTGCCCACTCACCCAGCTTGTCTATATCCCCTTGTAGGTTTTTTATGTCCTCCTCACTTTCTACTTTCCCTCCCATCTTTGTATCATCTGCAAACTTTGATATGTTACACTCGGTCCCCTCCTCCAAATCGTTAATATAGATTGTAAAGAGTTGGGGACCCAGCACCGACCCCTGCGGAACACCACTGGCTACTGGTTGCCAGTCCGAGAATGAACCATTTATCCCAACTCTCTGCTTCCTGTTAGATAACCAATCCTCCACCCATGCCAGAATATTACCCCCAATCCAGTGATTTTTTATCTTGAGCAATAATCTTTTATGTGGCACCTTGTCGAATGCCTTCTGGAAGTCTAAATACACTACGTCCATTGGTTCCCCTTTATCCACCCTGTACGTTATGTCCTCAAAGAACTCAAGCAAATTTGTCAGACATGATTTCCCCTTCATAAAGCCATGCTGACTTTGTCCTATCAAATTATGTTTATCTAAATGTTCCGTTACTGTCTCCTTAATAATAGACTCCAAAATTTTACCCACCACAGATGTTAGACTAACTGGTCTATAATTTCCAGCTTTCTGCCTACTGCCCTTTTTAAATAAGGGTGTTACATTAGCAGTTTTCCAATCTGCCGGGACCTTTGCTGATTCCAGGGAATTTTGGAAAATTATTACCAAAGCATCCACAATCCCTATTGCCACTTCCCTCAAGACCCTAGGATGTAAGCCATCAGGTCCAGGGGATTTATCCGCCTTGAGTCCCATTATTTTACTGAGTACCAATTCCTTAGTGATTTTAATCGTATTTAGCTCCTCCCCCCCTAGAGCCCCCTGTTTGTCCAGTGTTGGGATATTCTTAGTGTCCTCTACCGTAAAGACTGAAACAAAATATTTGTTCAGCATTTTTGCCATCTCCATGTTTCCCACCATTAATTTCCCGGTCTCATCCTCTAAGGGACCTACGTTTGCCTTAGCCACCCTTTTTCTTTTTATATAACTATAGAAACTCTTGCTATCTGTTTTTATATTTTTTGCTAATTTATTTTCATAATCTATCTTCCCTTTCTTAATCAATCCTTTAGTTACTTTTTGCTGTCTTTTGAAGACTTCCCAATCTTCTATCCTCCCACTAAGTTTGGCTACCTTATATGTCCTTGTTTTTAGTTGGATACTATCCTTAATTTCTTTACTTAGCCACGGATGGCTGTCATTTCTTTTACACCCTTTTTTCCTCAGTGGAATATATATTTTTTGAAAGTTGTAAAATAACTCCTTAAATGAACACCACCGCTCATGTACCGTCTTACCCTTTAATCTATTTTCCCAGTCCACTTTAATCAATTCCGCTCTCATACCATCATAGTCTCCTTTATTCAAGCTCAGTACGCTTGTCTGAGAACCAACCTTCTCACCCTCTAATTGGATATGGAATTCAACCATGTTATGGTCACTCATTCCAAGGGATCCTTAACTAGGACATTATTAATTAATCCTGACTCATTACACAGGACCAGGTCCAAGGTTGCTTGCCCCCTTGTAGGATCAGTTACATACTGCTCAAGAAATCCATCCCTAATACACTCAATAAACTCTTCCTCAAGGCTGCCCTGCCCAATTTGATTTGTCCAGTTAATATGATAGTTAAAATCCCCCATAATTATAGTTGTTCCCTTATTACATGCCCCAACTTTTTCCTGATTAATACTTCTTCCAGCAGAGTTGCAACTATTAGGAGGCCTATATACTACTCCCACTAGTGTTCTTTTCCCTTTATTATTCCTTATCTCCAAACTGTTTCATTATCCTGATCCTTTGACCCAATATCATTTCTCTGTAATACAGTGATTCCTTCCTTTATTAACATAGCTACCCCACCTCCTCTTCCTTCCTGTCTGTCCTTCCTGATTGTTAAATACCCTGGCATATTTAATTCCCAGTCATTGTCAACCTGCAGCCATGTTTCTGTAATGGCCACAAGATCATACCCATACGTAGTTATTTGTACCGTCAATTCGTCTATTTTGTTACAAATGCTGCGTGCATTCAGATAAAGAACTTTTAAATATGTTTTGTGACAATTTATTCCTGCTTTTACCCCCTTTACTACTTTACCTTTATCTTTATATATTCTGTCCCTTCCTGACACGCTCTGGTTTTTATTTACCCCACTGCTACTTTGCTCTATTGCCTTCTCCGCTGACATTTTTATTTTTTGCTCTCTTGAAACCTCCCCCCCACTAATTAGTTTAAAGCCCTCTCTACAGCCCTAGTTATTCGATTCGCCAGGACTCTAGTCCCAGCACTGGCCAAGTGAAGTCCGTCCCAACGGAACAGCTCTCTCCTGTCCCAGTACTGGTGCCAGTGTCCCAGGTAGCAAAACCCATTTCTCCCACACCAGTCTTTGAGCCACGCATTTAACCCTCTGATTTTATTTACCCTAGCCAAATTTGCTCGTAGCTCAGGTAGTAATCCAGAGATTTATAGGAGGGTGATCTGTGTCAGTTGGAAACCTCTATCAGGAGCATCCTCTATGGCAGGGGTTCTCAACCAGGGTTTCCGCGAAAAGATTTCAAGGGGTCTGTCAATGTGTAGGCACATGTAAATTTTTTTTGCCATAACGAAATATGATGGCACCCATTCTCAATTCGGCACAGCTCCACAGTGCGTCTGCGGTATAGTGAGGTCACTGGAAAGTGGAAAATTATTGGAAGCTATCAGTAACAGCGGATGTTTAATTAAAAGCACCTAGTGCCAGGGATGGAGTCCTGAGCAATGAACTGTCCTGCACCCTTTGATTCCTGCAGATGTATCGGGGAGCGGTTGTTGTGCGATGTAGCATTTGAGGACAGGCTGCTGAGAACTGCGGAGAAACTTGGCGACAGGGTTTTATTAAAGAGGAGACTGGAGCCTGATGGTGGCTTCATGCACCGCTGCCGCGATCCTGCTCCAGGAACAGTCACACAGCCAAGGGAAATCCTTCCCGAGGCTGGTTAACTTCCAACTGTTGCCACGCTCCAGGAGCGCAAGATCGTGGAGAAGGAATGGATCCCGTTGTTCTTCTAAATAGCGGAAAGACCAGTTGCATCCCGAAGGTACCGGCTGGAGGGGGATTTACGGCATTTGTCGAGGGGTGTTTGTGGGGCGTTGAGGGTCAAATGAGGGCCATTGTATTGCCCTCCAGAAAGAAGCAATCATTGGCTCGATCACGTTTCTATTCGCGCTGAATTGGAGGCTGTATTTAACTGGGCCGAATGGCCTCCTTCTGTGCTGTAGTATTCTATGATTATTCCATGTGTGAAAAAGGCAAGTTGTTATAAAGCAGCGGGCGGAGGTGTAGGACGCAGCTGGAGACAGACTGAGGTGCGTGGGGATAGTTCTAGCAACTCGCCTGGAGACAGTAAGGGCTGGATTTTACTCACCGAAACAAGTTGGGGGCGGGACTGCTGTCTTCCGGGTTCTAGTCCCACCCCCAGCGACATCCGACGCACAGACGCTATTTTCCCCTGATTGGCCTTGTTAAGCCCGCCCTGCAGGCTTGCTGGCCAATTAAGGGAAAGCTGGTGTCAGATGACGTCAGTTGATGACGTTTCATCTGCCGGTTTTCTTAAAAGTGAGAAGTCGCACAACACCAGGTTATAGTCCAACAGTTTTATTTGAAATCACAAGCTTTCGGAGCTGCTGCCCCTTCGTCAGGTGAAGTTAAGGTTTTCTTAAAGGCACAGGAACTATAAATTTTTAACAGATGATTTGACCGTGTTTGACAGCATTGAGGTGCTGTCAGACACTGATAATCACAGTACAAAGGTGAGCCCTTGTACCCAGGCTCTCCAATGACTCTCTCCTTAGGATAAAACAGATGGCAGCTGCAGGTGAGGGTACAGAAGCGATCTGTCACTTCTCCCATTGAGGTGAGGCCACACAAACACTTCAAAGCTTGTCACCTACAGAAAAATCTAAACACATTAAAAATGACTTTCCAACATTTCCTTACCTCTGATACTCACCAGTGTCCCATTGCATCCTTCACACCACTCCTGCAGCTGTCATCTATACACAAACATTACAACAGACCTACAGCACGCCTCACTTACCCTGGTGGGGTTCCCCGACATCGGGAAGCCCTCAGCAGAAGTCGCAAAATGGGAAAAAGCCTCTTACCTGCCTGTTAACTACCTGTTAACAAACAGTTAAGTGGCTATAATCCTCTTCCCGCTGCTAGGAGTCGGGTCCCTGCGCAAATCGGGGACCCGACTCCCAGGAAGATTGGTTGGAGCCGGGTTGGAAGCAGGTTCGGGACCCGCTCCCATTCTTTTTGACTTTCCCAGCAGTCCCGCCTCCTCAGGGCTGGTAAAATCCACCCCTAAGGCTGCAAATTGTAAGTAAATCCCAGTACCCCTCTGGGGGTGTGGGTGATGGTGATGGTTTACTGGACGAGTTGCACCCCCTCCCCTGCCCCCCTCCCCACTCCACCACCGATCCAGCCTCTGCTCTGTGCTCTGGCTGTGCTGGGGTCGCTATTTAGTCATCTGCAGGTGGCCGCTCCAATAACCCGTGAGGCAGGAGGTCGGGCCCGGCAACTCCTCATGCAGCACCTCCCTGGAACTGGGAATTAACCTGATGCAGGTTCACAATATGCCTTATCAAAGCATCCTCTTTATAGGGAGCTAAAAAGCAAATTACTGCAACAGTGCACATACTGGAAAACAGCAGGTCAGTCAACATCTGCAGGAAGAGCAGGCAACATTTCTTCAAAAGGGGTTAGGGTATCTGATCCTTCGTTCAGCCACCTGGGGTATCTGATCCTTCGTTCAGCCACCTGGGGTATCTGATCCTTCGTTCAGCCACCTGGGGTATCTGATCCTTCGTTCAGCCACCTGGGGTATCTGATCCTTCGTTCAGCCACCTGGGGTATCTGATCCTTCGTTCAGCCACCTGGGGTATCTGATCCTTCGTTCAGCCACCTGGGGTATCTGATCCTTCGTTCAGCCACCTGGGGTATCTGATCCTTCGTTCAGCCACCTGGGGTATCTGATCCTTCGTTCAGCCACCTGGGGTATCTGATCCTTCGTTCAGCCACCTGGGGTATCTGATCCTTCGTTCAGCCACCTGGGGTATCTGATCCTTCGTTCAGCCACCTGGGGTATCTGATCCTTCGTTCAGCCACCTGGGGTATCTGATCCTTCGTTCAGCCACCTGGGGTATCTGATCCTTCGTTCAGCCACCTGGGGTATCTGATCCTTCGTTCAGCCACCTGGGGTATCTGATCCTTCGTTCAGCCACCTGGGGTATCTGATCCTTCGTTCAGCCACCTGGGGTATCTGATGCTTTGCTAATCCATGTGGGGTATCTGATGATATGTTTGCCCATTTGAGGTTGGGGTATCATGCTTTACTCACCATTCGGGTGAGGGCTGGGCTAGTTTGAATATATATTTTGATTCTTGGGATGTGGGCAAGGATGGCATTTCTGCCCATCCCCAGTTGGTGCGTGTTAATTTCTGCGCTTTCAGTGTGTAATAAACACGTTCTCAGGTTACACAATACGTTCTCTCTTTACGCAAGGTGTAATGTAAGAAAGTCAAACAACAATAAATAGATGTTTAATTGTGTAATTAATTTTTATACAGAAAAATACTGGTGTTGTGTTGCAGGGAATTCTGGGGAGCCTCAGAAGCAAAAAGGTTGAGAATCCCTGCTCTACTGCACCAGTGGGATGCTTTCCACTTTCCACACCAGCCATCGCTATGAGCTCTGTGAATAACACAGGCAATTATTACCAAATTATGATATTTTTGTGTTGAGGGCTGTATAAAGGTGAGAGGGCAGTGTCGTGAACGACTATACACCCAACAGCACAAGTTCTGTTTTTTGAATTAACTTGTAGCAGTGTTTTTCTCCAGAACTGATTCCGCAAAGAAATGTAATTGTGTTTTGATGGAATTCATGCAGTTTGACAAGTTCAGCTAATAGCCGTCCTGGTAGTCTGTATAAATGCTTGAGACGTGATACATCAACTCTGCAGGGTGATTTTAGGTTCCTGATGTTACTGGGAATCTTTCTGAAGACTATTGCAGAACCTCCGGGTCAGATGTGTTCTTTCTGCATTCTCATATGACCGAAAGGCAAGTGATCTAAAGTAAATGTCCTGAGTTGTCTTAGGTGCTAACAGAACTGTTCTGGAGATGATGGAGAGGCCAGCTGAAAATGTTACTTGCTAACCATTAGCTTCATTAACAATAATATGTTCGGGATTTGTCACCATTCTGTACCAGCATCTTATAAAACATTTCAGAGAACAGGACCTGATTCTATTCAGTCTTTTGTAAAAGCTAATTGGAATGAAACTGATAATTAAGAATATATTTTCGGCATCATGACCTGATTAATGGACTGAATTTTTCTTTTGCACACTTTTTCACTTCCTCAGTATTATATTGCCACACTTGTCAAATTACAAAAGGAAATGTAACTGAGAACATGGTTCCAGGTTCAAGCTGGCCTGCCCATTTGTCTGATTTTTATTTGGACCCAGCAAATATTATAGACACTGAATGCTCCACTCCTTTTGTTAGAGGGAGAAGTGTGTCACTGGATAATGCAATATCAATCCTGACCGTGGTTCCCGCCTAATACACTCAAGAGGTTCCTTTGTCTGATTTACAACACATTTGGATATATACCTCTTGGACACTCCACATTCCAAGAGGGAATTTCACTTTCTCTGCTCTGCTGTTCATTGTCTCTGACTGCAGATTTTTTTTAAAGGTTTCCTTTTTCCTTTTTAAAAGGTAGTTTTAGGGTTAAATACTTGTTTCTTTCTCTTCCCAGTTTGTAAGTAAAACCAACATTTCTTTTATCCTTTCCTTTCTCACTTGGCATCGAGCTCCAGTGACAGCGGGGAAGCGTTATTGAACCAATGTTAGCTTCACAATTGTTTTGGCCGATGTAAAGCGTGAAAATGTCTACTAATGGACTACACTTCATCTGCCATTAGATCTTTGCGGTTGAGAGGTCTGGTTACCAGTGCCCAGTCTGCAGCTTTTAGACCTTTTGAGGGCATCAGACTTTCATTCAGATTATTCATGCTGGCACATTATCCCTACAGGATTTGGTGCCACTCAGTAATATTGGCAGGAGCCACTTGCATTGTGCCTTCTGTTTCTCTTTACCCCTCAGTAGACCTGTCACTTCATGTTTCTCTGGGCCTAGATTCATAGTTATAAGATGTTGCTCGAGCCAATGTTCCATGCTACCCCCTTTCCATCCAGTGAGAGAAGGCATCTCAATGGGACCATTCCAATATCTATAGATGGGAAAAGGTTCCATTTGAAATCAAGAGCTCACGATGCAGGCAACTTTGGACGCAGACCCTTATCCCATCAGTCTGTTGGGCAGTATGGTCAAGAGTTCCTCAGACTGGACCTTGAGCAGGATATTGTTTGGGATTGTGCCTCTTGACAAAACGTTAGTTCAAAACACTGCTGCAGTGGTTTGGGACATCCTGAGGTTGTGAAAGGCGCTATATAAATGCAAGTCCTTTCCTTTTAAAGGGTGGACAGAAATCCTTCACTGTGTTCAGTTTACTGGATACATCATGGGCCGCAATGTGATCCCAATAAATATGGAAGGCAATCGAATAAACACTCTATCAGACAATATCTTAAGTTATAAACTGCATAACAAATTTATCAACGATAAATAGGTAAGAAAACTTTACCAAAGATAAACAGTAGTTTAATGGTAATTGCAGACTTTCCTATTCCTTCTACGAATGTAGAGACGCAAGTTACCTCTCCTGTGCTAACAGGCAATGTAAAGCTAGACAGGAAACATGGTCCAAGAGAATGTATTCTACCACTTTCCAAAGTGAAGGAAATCATGTGGTGGCACTTAATCTTTCCAATACAGTGACGAGGGATTATGTTCAACCCTGGACTCTACAGTGACTCAGATATTGGGCAGATAAGGGGACACTCTGGTTCCTAGAGAGCAAGGGCTGACTTATGGGAGTGGCTTTTGGCCCTGAATCCAAGGAAAATATCTGTGTTCAAGTCCCAAAAATGTGATGGCGGTGACTGCAAAAGGTTGGGATTAGAATGTCACTTACAGATCAACAAATTATTCAGCTTTTTAAAATTTAACGTGAACTGTGCAGTAACAAACAGCAGTATTTGAAAATGTCTAAGATTCAAAGGAGTAGAATTAACCTTTGTTGGGGCCCAAAGCTAAAGGACGAGGATTGTGCATAATAATAGTAGTGTTGAAACTAGCGGCTGAGAAGGAACATCTTAAACTTGGGCTGTACAAATGTGAAATAGAGGAACATGGGAAAAACACCTAAGAGGCTCTGTGTAGACATGAGATGGAGGAACAGGGCAGACGCAACAGGATCAGGCAGAGGAATTTAAGAAGCATCATCACTGCGCTCCTCAACTGGTGGAGAAAGCAATACTGATGGTGAATTTGGCAATTGAAGGTACTGTTTGATCTGGCCCGTAACTTGGCATAGTGTAAATCCAGACCAGGGATGAAATCTAAGACCTTCTGGTCTGGATGACTCCGCTGCCCACTCGATAATCTTGCTGAGTAACTGAGGGACACAGCAAATTATCTTCTGACATTTCAGGCATAAACATCAAAATACTTACCAGCATGCAAACCCTCGGGTTAGCTCTACCTCTCTGACAGGCTGCTCTGGTGAGGTCCAAAGCTGAGAAGCCATGCTAAAGGCTCACACACTTGCATTGCTAAAACATCTTTTTTTTCAAATTCTGTTCAGATTGCGAAGTTCATCAATGAAATAAGGGAGTATTTTGACCAAAAAGCCCTCGATTTCAGCTTTCCTTCCCTCTGAATGAAAACACATTTATTAGGCTTCTGGCTGATTTTTTGAGTGGAGACACAGTATATAAAACGATGCCAAATTTTGAATTTAACTGTAGCTGGTTCACAGACTCTCCAATTGAGCGTTACATTTAGTTTTTGGTTGCTAGAGTTTGAAGCTTTAAGCTACAGCTTTGAAACCTGACAACACCAAGGACTTATCAAAGAAAACGCAGTCAGTAGAGTGAGTGATGTGGAAAAAATAGTTGAGTTGTATGGGCGGAACTAAAGTATCGCTGGCAGTTATACTGTGTTTCATTGTGAGAAAAGCATATCCAGAAAATTTAATTTAAATAATAGGTCTTTTTTTTTTCGATATGTAAAAGTGCGAGTTACTGTGAAAATAGAAGGCAGCAGCTCAGATTGACTAGTGAGAAAATTAATTGCCTTGCTCTTAAAAATGCTACTAGAAATGCGCAAAATGGAAGGTAAATCTCTCGCCTTCAGCACTTGCCTCCTGCTTCAGAAATGTCGACATCTTTCAGTGCTGGACCGGTTGCTTTTGAAATAGTATTAAATAGGCATTCATTTGCTGACTAGTTTAATTTCTATTTCTTTCTCCTATTTCCCCTTCCCCCCACTGACCATCCCATTTCTGGCCAACATGCTACATTCATGAGCCTCCCATGCTTATGCCTGCGAGGACGCTCAAAAAATTATTCCGTTTGTTAATCTGACTAAAAGCACGCCTGACGAGGAATATAGGAACAGGAGGAGGCCATTCAGCCCCTCAAGCCTGTTCCGCCATTCAATTAGGTCATGGCTGATCTGTATCTTAACTCCATCTCGGTTCAATGGGGGAAAAATTCAGTTGGTTGCGCCTCCCGTTAGCACCTTAAGAGGGCGCTAATGGGGCGCAAAGCAACTAGCGCCCAGGCGCGGCGAAGTTTGCGCTGCTCGCGAAATTAACTAGACATTTTGTGGCGGCGCTAAACACTATCGCCACGATCTCCTGCGCCGGCAGATCATGACGTCACTCGAGTGCGCAACGCCCCGGTATCGCCCCGGAGCGGATATTGAGTGGCGCCCCCTGCCTTACCGCCTGGCGCTAGCAACGACAGGTTGAGGGGAGCGTTCTGCAGTCATGAAGGGAAAGGGGGAGCGCTATTTAAAGGTGACCGCTTCCTGCCTTTTATTGTTGGTGCCATTTTTGAACTACGCATTCTGAGAGAGAGAGGGAGAGACTTCTGGAGAGATTCAATGTTGTGTGAAGGAGTTTTGGGTACTGAGCAGCACTTTGCAGGTTCATTTTGATTTGCCATTCCTTGTATCGATTTAGCAGAGACTGTGGGGGCTGCACTCTGAGCTCTTTGCCTGGTACTCTCCATTGTTCTTTCCAGCACATTTGATGTGCAGGTCTCTCCAGGCCGAGATTCAAGGCTGCAATGAGCAGGATGTGGATGGAAAGCAAGATTAACCATCCCCTTTAAGAACTGGCCCGTGCCATTGTGTGTGTGTTCCATTGCTGACTGACATTACATGAGCTTCGCCAGCGCTCTGAGGTAGCGCCTCGCTCCTCGGCCTTTGCGCCTTAAGACAGGTGTGAAGCGCCTGATATAGCGCTGCAATCACCTCCAGGGGCGATAAAAGTCAAGTTTGCAGTCGGTGGCGATAATTAGTGCCAGGCGCTAATCATTGCGCCCCAAATGGGGCGATACTGAATTTCTCCCCCAATATCCCTTAATGCCCTTGCCTAACAAAAACTACCCATCAATTATTCACTTTTCAATGTGCCTCCGTTGCTGTGAATATGCGCAACTTTCTCGTTAATGACCTTTCACGAGACCTTAACGTGCAAAAAAATCAACTGCTTACAAATATTTCGCCAGTGTTCATTAAACCATTTTTGGAGGGGTAAGAATGCTCGGAGTGGGGTTACACAAGGACAAATAGTCCATTCAACCACTTTAATTGACAACAGCCCCGATTTTAACTCGGGCCGCGATTGGGCCGAGTGGGGCGCGTCTCGGGAGAGAAACCCACGTGGCAAGTTGAGCCTGAGGCCCAGGCCTCACAACAGGACGCAAATGTGAAAGGTTGTTCAATACAAAGTGAAACCGCAGTGTGGACTAATTTTAAACATGTTGCCTTCGAAAGAAGCTGCATAGAATAATCTTTCTCCAAACATAGTTGAGGGCTTCCTGTTTGGCAAAATAAGGTTGCTACCCCTCCTTTCCCCTCAATAGTGAACTACCCTGGGGTTGTAAAAGAGAATGAATAGAAGCAAATGATTACTTTGTAAATATATGGTGGCTTTCATTCTTCAACTGATGTTCTCTTCCACATAAATGTTTCATTGTCTTTCCCACCACTAGACCATGATCAGGATCAATGGATTTGCTTTTGTAAGGTTTTGCTGTTTAAGGCAAACCTCGCGCAAAAATAAAGACCGAGATGTTGAAACAAATTTTCGAAATAGCTGCAATTCCACAAAGACATTGGTGGCTCATATTTGTTTTCCCTTCTGAGTTATTTTCAGCTATTGAAGCAAAGAAGCTGAAAAGAGCTATTCATAGTTTTAGGCTAAGTGATAGTAGGTAAAGAAATAGAGGCAACTTTAAAACACTTCCAACATTTCCTTATGGCAGATTGTGACTGCTATAATAGAAAGGAAGGAAGAAATTTATACACTGCCTTATCACATCTCTCCGAAACATCTTAAAAAGGCTTGACATACAATGAATAACTGAAGTACAGAGACTGTTATGTCGGCAAATGTGGCAGCCATTTTACACACAACAACTTTCCCCATACAACAGATGAAAGACCAATTAATCTGTTTTTAGTAGTGTTCGTTGAGGGAGGAATGTTGGTCAAGACACTGGAAAAGCTCTCTGCTCTTCAAATAGTACCATGGGATCTATTAACATCCACTGGAACCATTGGACTATATGGGCTTCCAGAAGGCATTTGATAAGGTGCAGTGACTCTTGCTGGAATGTGGGGTGGGAGTAATTGCTCTTGGGATATGGGTAACGCTGGCAAGGACACATTTATTGCCCATCTCTAGTTGCCCTGAGAAAGTGGTGGTGGGTGGTGGGCCTTCTCCTTGAACTACTGCAGTCCTTGTGGTGATGACTTGTACCTGAAGAATGACCATTTGGACAAGTTACAGGAGGTGGCCAAAGTCCATTCAACTGTGCGCCAACGTGGAGTAGTGAGGGGGAAATAAGCCCATCAGAATAGATATGCTGCAATATAACCAAATGTTTTAATAGTAGGGAGGAGGAAATGATCTTTTAGTGGTTATCATTGTCTCTGACTAACAAAGAAATAGCTGATGAATGCTTCTCTAATACAATAGTCATTTAGTAAGGATTTTCTTTTTTGAGCATGACAGAGGTTACTGCAATTTGCGAATGTTGATGCTCCAGCTTAGCTGATCACTGACTTAGTTACACTGCAGCAGTGATGGTATTCTGCAATTCCAAATTCAGTTGCTGAACTGTTACTAGTCATTATGCTACCCATAGCAACCAGAATGAGATATTTTTAGTTTTATATGAATATAAATTTTTGCCACTCTGGTGTCTGTGGTGACATCTTCAGGCAGGATTTTGTACTCGATAGATTAGAAAGCACTGAGATAACTAAAGTATGGATTGTTAAGCACTAAATCAGCGGTTTTGGTGACTGCTGATTGGTTACAGTATTTTATACTTCTGGTACCTCAGCCAGGTTTGAGTTCATAATCGAGGCTGGTTGTCCATTGCAGTACTGATTGAGTGCAGCACTGTCCAAGGTCCTTTTGAAAGAGCCATTAAACCAAAGTCCCATATGCATTTTTTGGGAGGTTTTAGTGGATGTTGAAGACTCCACGGCACTACTTAAACAAGAGCTGCAAGTTCTCTCAGTGTCCCCTTTAACAAGCCACCTCGGTCCAGCCTGTGGTCTTGATGGTTTGTCTTATATCTCTGGTATTGACTGTTTTGTTGGCATAAGCCTTCACGGTTTAATTAGTGTTATCCCTTTCCTTTCCAAACATTCAGTCTGACTACTGACTCCCTTTTAAGGACATATTTAAGGCAATTTTTAGGGGATTTCTCTAACACAGACAAGATATATATAAAAATTGTCTCCTGGATGAACCTTCCCTCACCTCTAGGATTTAGTCTCTCACTCTTCATCACAATTGTTCTCATCGTTCTGTATTGTGTTCATGTTCCTATGGCCAGTGCTCCTTTGAACTTTCCTCTCTTGTTTCGCTAAAGCTGCAAATGTGTCCCCTTGCATGCTCTTCTGTTTGCTGCATTTCCAATATGTTGAAATTGAGACTCTTCACCTCATCTCCTCTAACTTGTTCTTTCCTGCTCCCCTGACATTCCTTAGTCTTTCCTTCCTCCCTTTTAATCTACAGGCGTTTCAAAACCCAAGCCACTATTTCTTGATTTATCTCCTCATTCCTACTTGTTCCAACCTTGCCACTGTGCATTTCAGCCTTTATTTAAGTTTCTCAGAAGAAAATATGAAGCATCCTTGCAGTATTTGGATTTGCGTAGAGCTATTCTGTATGTTGGGAAATTTTTAAACTTCCGACAATCACTTTGAGATTAGTGCTTCTAGAGCCCCCCCCCCCCCCCAAAAAGAAATCCCCAGCACAGACGTAAATGGGCTGACATTATGTTCTATGAAAATCCGGCTCAGATTCTGTGGCGTACGTAGAAACAATATAGTAAGCACTTGGACGCACAGTGCATTACAAAGCAAATTAAACATCAAATTTTTGAGAAGCACTTTTTTTAAATTGAAGGTATGTGGCAAACTGTTGAATATGGAAATGATCCCGCTCTTGAGGAGAACTGAATAACTCCCGTGTGGCTGTGGTGCTTGTGGATGATGGAGGTCCCACTCATCAATACGTTTCAACTGGTGCTCAAACCTGCCCTACTTGCTGGTGTCAGGGACACAGGAATTGCCATAGTTGCAGCTGAACATTTTGCATGAATCCAAGTATCAGGAGCAAAGCTTTACAAACCACTTGTCCTGCTTTCGAAACTCTCTGGCAGATGTTGTGGCCTGGAACTTTGTCCTTTGCATTCATAAACCTTAAATGCTTCTTGCTGAAGCACAGTTGCTGGAATATTCATTGGGCTACAGGAAATCTTTCACTTGCCTGTTGATGCCCCAGTACAACTTCTGAAGGCAGTTGAACTGGTACTTCGGTAAGGTATTTTCCCTACCAAAAGTGACACTCTGGTAGGTTTTGAAGAGGTGCTCGCACTTCGGCAGACCAGGGGCTTGGGCAACAAAATGGGTGACTGAAACAACAACTTGCATTTATACAGCGCCTTTAATGGAGTAAAACGTCCCAAGGCGCTTCACAGGAGTGATTATCAAACAAAGTTTGACACCGAGCCACATAAGGAGATATTAGGACAGGTGACCAAAAGCTTGGTCAAAGAGGTAGGCTCTAAAAAGCATTTTAAAAGAGGAGAATGGGGTGGGGAGGCGGAGCGGTTTAGGGAGGGAGTTCCAGAGCTTAGGGTCTCGGCAGCTGAAGGCACGGCCACCGATGATGCAGCGCAGAAAATCGAGGATAGGCAAGAGGCCAGAATTGGAGGAGAGCAGAGATCCCGGAGGATTGTAGTGCTGGACGAGGTTACAGAGATAGGGAGGGGCGAGGCCATGGAGGGATTTGGCAAATCAGGATGAGAATTTTAAAATCGAGGCATTGGCGGACCGGAAGCTGGCGTAGGTCAGCGAGCACAGGGGTGCTGGGTGAACGGCACTCAGTGCCAGCTAGGATACGGGCAGAAAGATCCAACTTTTGGGATTGAACTGATCCTGGTTCTGTATTGGTGTTCAGCAGATCCCAAGCTCTATCCTGAAGCTGTCCCCTGCAAGAAAACATTTGCTGTTTTAGCTGCTAGTCAAACACAGGATATGGTAACGACACTCTGCACTATGCTAATGTTGAGTGCGGGTTGCCTTACAAATGTTTCCCAGTGTCTTTCTGCCCTTCCACCAACCACCAGTCAAAGTCCTCATTACAGTTGTCTTCACTGCCCGAGATTGTTCTACCACCTAATACTGCGAGAAAAACAGATGCCTGTTACTGAGTCTTCTGCTTTCGTCCACTTGTAATATCGTAAACAGATGAGCAGTTTATTTTATTACTATGTCGATTGTATTTTAGTTTGTAATATTATAATGAATGCAGAGGGTGCTTCAACATCTCCTGTGGTCTTATGTAATGTAACTTTCGCCACACGCAGAAGATCATGAAACTGTTGTTCATGGTGATTAAAGATGAAAGTGTGGGTACTTAGAGCCCCAGTGACCATAACAACAACAACTTATATAGGACCTGTAACGTAATGAAACGTCCCAAGGCGCTTCAAGGAGCATTATCAAAAAAAAATTATATTTTAATAACTTTCGATGGAGCTAATTTCATTTTAAAGCTTTGTAACATTTGGGAATTTCAATATTCCAAGTAAACACATAAATGTGATGTGTACAGACAGGCTATGTAGGACCATGTTACAGAGCCACCTCCTTCCATCAGTCCCCTTATGACTGCCAGCCTCGTAATATTTATGTTTACAGTGCCATTGACTCCCACAGGTAGAGATTTAAACTGGCACTGCGACAAGTTATTAAAATCTATTATTTCCAGAGCACTATCTGAGAGAGCTCTGGGGATTGAAGGGTGTGGGAAATGGGTCCCAGTCCACTTAGCTGAATAAATTATGCAAATAAAAGACCTTTTGGAACAACACAAATGTATACAGAAGTCAGTGGCACAGTGCCAGTGTGAAGTAAAATACATTTTTATCACAATTGTAGGCGCTGATGGGACAAGTTGATTCCACTGTCCAATTTGTAAAATGTGGAGGCTGAAAGTCCTTTTGTAGGGCTCCCTCACACTCGGCAGCATTGTGTTTTGCTTTTGATTTCTGACAATTGATCGATAAACATAAATATGTATCTGCACTGGGCTGATAACTGAGGAACTGAGGCTGTAATTAAAATAGCAAACTAAATTGAAAAGTAACTTGACAGTTAGGTTTATCAATATTCAGCAACAGTGGCGACCTATGTTTATATAGCGCCTTTTAATGTAGTAAAATTGGCACTTCACAGGGTTGCAGAGAAAATAAACAGGCATTGAGCCAAAGAAGGAGGTATTGGGAGGGGTGACCAGAAGGCACCGATTTCCTCCTTTAACTATTCATTCCCCAACTCGAGTTCACAGTGGCACTCTCCTCAGTGATTTTCTTACTGGTTCAGTGGTCGCACTCTCATCTCTGAATCAGAAGGTCGTAGGTTGAAGTCCCACTCCAGAGATCTGTGCACATAATCTCGGCTAGCACTTCAGTACCATACTGAGAGAATGCTGCACTGTCGGAGGTGCCGTCTTTCAGAATGAGACGTTAAACCGAGGCCCCACTTGCCCTCTCGGGTACTGTAAAGGATCCCACGGCACTATTCAAAGAAGACCAGGGGAGTTCTCCTGGTGTCCT
Organism: Squalus acanthias; assembly: GCA_030390025.1. Lineage (NCBI taxonomy): Eukaryota > Metazoa > Chordata > Chondrichthyes > Squaliformes > Squalidae > Squalus > Squalus acanthias. The sequence goes on along the minus strand of CM059436.1, from coordinate 79,375,301 downwards.
GCCCAGCATTTGTCCCTCAACCAACAACTAAAACAGATGATTTGCCCCATTTAATTCACTGCTGTTTGTGAGACTTTGCTTTACAGTAATTTTACCGCTCTCGTTTCCTACATTGCTTTGGGCCGTCCCGAGGTCATGATAAAGCACAATATAGATGCAAGTCTTTCTTTTCTTTCTTACTGACAGAGCCTGCTGCACCTCCTGATTTCATAATGTCAGGAAGAACATTTTCCACACAATGGGTCGTGGAAATCTGGAACTCTCTTCCCCCAAAAACCTGTTGATGCTGGGGGGTCAATTGAAAATATCAAAACTGAGTTTGATAGATTTTTGTTAGGCAAGGGTTACGGAACCAAGGCAGATAGTTAGGCTGGAATTTTAATTTGGAGGCTGGTAGGGAGCGGGGGTGGGGGTGGTGGGGTTGTGGGGGTGGGTGCTGGAAAGCGGTCCGGAAACCCGGGAGAACTGGTTTCCCGCAGGCCCTGCCAAAATTTAACAGCAGGGCCTGATTACCATTTCAAAGTACTGATTCCCACCCGCAGCCAGCCAGATGGAGAGGCTGGGCTGTCAGGCGGGTAGGCCTACGGCACCAGGCCACAGAGAGGAGGGAGGGAGGGCTTTGGGGTGGGGTGGGGGGGTCGGTGGTCGGAGGCCCCAGGAGGATCGGGGCCTGAGGAGGATCGAGGACAGAGGAGGATCGAGGACAGAGGGGGGAGGCTGGAGGTGGTTCGGGGCCAGAGACCTCGTGGGGTGTTGGGGGGCGGGTCGGAAGCCTCGGGGGTGAAATCGGGGGGGGGGGCGATTGGAAGGGTCGGGGGCAGATCGGAGGCCTCGGGGTGGGGGGGGGAATATAGGGAGGGTCCAGGGGGTGGGGGGAGATGTTGTCTGATAGTGGGGGGTTGGCAAGGCAGGAATGCTGGATCCAACAGGTAAATGGGAAGTCACTTACCTCCTGGATCCAGCAGTACTCACCTCTCTTTAGCTGACGGAGCCGCATTATAATATTTAAATGGTCGACCTGCCTCCTGCGAGCGGGTTGGCTGGCTGGCCGTCCCCCCGTTAAAATCGGAAATGGGCAAGTTGAGGTTGGGATTCAGTTTATTAACTCTTTAACCTCCCACCCGACCCCAACCCACCCATTTTTTGGGGTTAAAATTGCCCCCATAGAGTTAAGATACAGATCAGCCATGATCTAATTGAATGGTAGAACAGACTCAAGGGGCTGAATGGCCTGCTCCTGTTCCAATGTTCCTATGATGCTGCTGTACACTCATGAGTGGACTCTGCATTGCAAGCAGGAATTCCTGATCTCCGGAAAGACCAGGAATTCCTACTTCATCCCGCATGATGGAGTCTGCTCTGAGTAAAAGAGTAGCGTCGGGTACAAGCCACAGCCAGGAACGGAGTATCAGCAATTGGAGCGGGAGTGATGTTCTCACCCGATCTCATGTTAGCAGCAAGTCAGCAGCTGTAGTATACACTCTTGTTTCAACTGCCGAACTGCTGCTCTAGGGGGTAGGAAAAGTGTACATATAATGAGCTGTGTCGTCTTGTTGTCTGGCCTACAACGGCCAGCAAGATCTTTAACCATTGAGAAGAGCTGATGGGATAGGGCACTAGAGTTTAAATTACCTCCGAAACGTGCCTTTCTTGACCGATTGAGCACAGGAACACCTCAGTCAGATGCTCGCTTTCATACTGCAGATTTCAGCACCAGTGAAAATTTGCCTCTTTTGATGCTGAAAGTGAATTATATTTAAAAGTCAGTACCCAGGAGGACGCAGCACCCATTCAAAATTGATAGGGAAAAGCGGCCTGAAATCAGCCCTGTTATTTTTGAGTTCTGATGAAAGGTCATTGACCTGAAACGTGAGCTCTCTCTTTCACTCTCCGCAGGTGCTGCCTGACCTGCCGAGTGCTTTCCAACCTTTTCTGTTTTTAACTCTTATTTTTATGAGTGCTTAAAAACAATTCAACTACTGATGAACACAAAATTGTGATATAAAGATATCGGCCCCAATATACATAGCCAAAGAGCTTGGCAATTACTAATTTGCCAGGTGCTGTGGAGAGGCTGTGGGGCCTCAGTCCCCTTTATATTATCCTGAGGTTTCCGGGGCTTCCCCAAGTGGGAGGAGAAGGGCCAGTGAAGGGATATTTACTAGTCCTAGCCCCTTCAGGGCTACCCCGGATCAGGCATATTTTTCAGACGTTCACTTTCAACTAAAGTTTGAGGTAGCCGCATCCTAAAGACGCTTAATTGGGTCTAAAGGTCCAGGCTATCTCTCCCTAAAGGAAAGGAGCAACCCGAAAATGTTACCGTCCTCCAGATAGCGCTTTTAATAAGTTTAGCTAGACTGTAACGTCCCGGATATTATGAGGGTCCGGAGAACTCCTTCAGAATTCTGTAACTCTTCACCAAAGAGTGTACAGAGATTGAGTTCACGAGTTATTGATACAGAAGACTTATGTGAGACAATTCTAAAAATATATAGAGATAGGGAGGGGTGAGGCCATGGAGGAAAATTGAGGCCCAGCACCAGCGTCTTGAGCTATCCCTGGAACTGGTGTGAAGGAATAAGCCATATAACCTATTCAGAAAAATAAAAGAACCAACATGCAATTTACAGTTGGCGAATCAGTCAATCGCAATGTTAACAGTTCTAAAAAGAGAAAAAATACTATCTTATTATTAACAGAGAAACTTACTTTTAAATCTTAACTTCGCTACAGTATTACAGTTCTTAAAGTTTTCTATACAGGATATCCATCAATATCAAATACTTCTGATCCCCGAGGTACAAAGAGTTGGAGACCACAGAGCCGCCTCTGTAGCCGAGAATCGCTTTGCCCGATTAAAGCGAGTCTGATATCCCATTTGAGAGTTCAATATTTATACCCTTTTTCAGTGGTATTTCCTTTAAAGTTTCAGCTGACCCAAGTTAATTATCCCTATTCATCTTTCTGCCGACCTCTGCAATTCTTACTGCTACATCAGCTTGTAATATTCCAGAATCTTGTCTCATCTCCAGGTGTTCTAGGGTCACCATATGGAACGGTGTGAAGGGCAGGTGTTCCTTATTTTATGTCATCTTTACGAGGGCAGATGTTCCTTATCTTATATGCCATCTTTACGAAGTTTAAATTAGAACACCTTATCCAGGGTGAACCATTGTTTTTGTTCTCAAAGGTCAGCCTGTCGGAGCCATGCACCTTCTGTTTCAATAAGGTTATTTATTCAGGGTCAACAACTATCTTATCTCAATAGCCAGAATTCTTTCATAGCTATTTCATAGTTAGGTTTCTAAATTTCCAAACCCAGTTTGTCATGTTTTAAGATAGTGTATTTTTCTGAATAGGTTATATGGCTTATTCCTTCACACCAGTTCCAGGGATAGCTCAAGACGCTGGTGTTGGGCCTCAATTTTCCTCCATGGCCTCGCCCCTCCCTATCTCTGTAACCTCCTCCAGCCCCACAACCCTCCGAAATCTCTGTGCTCCTTCAATTCTGGCCTCTTGAGCACCCCAATTGGTGGCCGTGCCTCCAACTGCCTATGGAATTCCCTCCCGAAACGTCTCCGCCTCTCTCTCCTCCTTTAAGACCCTCCTTAAAACCTACCAGTTTGACCAAGCTCTCGGTCACCAGTCCTAATATCTCCTTATGTGGCTCAGTGTCAAATTTTGTTCGATAATCGCTCCTGTGAAGCGCCTTGGGACGTTTTACTATGTTAAAGGTGCTATATAAATACAAGTTGTTGTTGCTGGACCTTGCACATGAACCACACCGCCCCCCCCCCCCCACCAAAGTCAGATGATCTGAGAGGGCCCAGTAGCAAGATGAAAAGAACCAAGTAGGTAAATAGCCGATCTTTGACCGAGGCACACATGCTGGAGGCCTCCCAGCAGCAGACAGAAAGCCCCAAGGCTGGTCGTCCGGTTTCAGCTACGCTCTTGAATCCACCCCAAGATTGCCAGGGGGCCCAGTCTGCACTGGCAGTGCAACTGGGCCGTGCTAATGGCCTGGCCCACCCATTTCAGGCATATGGAACAGTTCCCATGGATTGGAGGGTAGCTAATGTTACCCCACTGTTCAAAAAAGGTGGTAAAGAAAAAACAGGGAATTATAGACCGGTAAGCCTGACATCGGTTGTGGGGAAAATGCTAGAGTCCATTATAAAAGATGTAATAGCAGAGCACTTGGAAAACAGTGACAGGATCGGACAAAGTCAACATGGATTTACAAAAGGTAAATCGTGCTTGACTAATCTACTGGAATTTTTTGAGGATGTAACTGGTAGAATAGATAAGGGAGAACCAGTGGATGTGGTGTATTTGGACTTTCAGAAGGCTTTCGATAAGGTCCCGCATAAGAGATTAGCGTGCAAAGGTAAAGCACATGGGATTGGGGGCAAGGTACTGACTTGGATAGAGAACTGGTTGGCAGACAGGAAGCAAAGAGTTGGAATAAACGGGTCTTTTTCCGAGTGGCAGGCAGTGACTAGTGGGGTTCCGCAGGGATCGGTCCTTGGACCCCAGCTATTCACTATATATATTAATGATCTAGACGAGGGAACTAGATGTAATATCTCCAAGTTTGCAGATGACACAAAGCTGGGTGGGCGTGTGTGCTGCGAGGAGGATGCCGAGAAACTCCAGTATGATTTGGACAGGTTGGGTGATTGGGCAGAAGCATGGCAGATGCAGTATAATGTGGATAAATGCGAGGTTATCCACTTTGGTGGCAAAAACAGAAAGGCAGATTATTATCTGAACGGCAATAGATTGGGAGAAGGGGAAGTGCAACGAGACCTGGGTGTCCTTGTGCACCAGTCACTGAAGGTAAGCATGCTGGTACAGCAGGCGGTTAAGAAGGCAAATGGTATGTTGGCCTTCGTAGTGAGAGAGTTTGAGTACAGGAACAAGGATGTCTTGCTGCAGCTGTACAGGGCCTTGGTGAGACCACAAGTGTGTATTGTGTGCAGTTTTGGTCACCTTATCTGAGGAAGGATGTTCTTGCCATGGAGGGTGTGCAGCGAAGATTCACCAGACTGATACCTGGGATGGCAGGAATGACGTACGAGGAGAGATTGGGTCGATTGGGCTTATACTCGCTGGAGTTTAGAAGAATGAGAGGGGATCTCATTGAAACTTAGAAAATTCTAACAGGGCTAGACAGACTGGATGCAGGAAGGATGTTCCCGATGGTGGGTGAGTGCAGAACAAGAGGTCACAGTCTAAAGATAAGGGGTAAGCCATTTAGGACAGAGATGAGGAGGAATTTCTTCACCCAGAGAGTGGTGAACCTGTGGAATTCTCTACCACAGAAGGCAGTTGAGGCCAAGTCAGTAAATATATTCAAGAAGGAGTTTGATATATTTCTTAAGGCTAAAGGTATCAAGGGATATGGGGAGAAGGCAGGGACAGGGTACTGAGTTTGGATGATCAGCCATGATCTGATTGAATGGCTGAATGGCCTACTCCTGCTCCTATCTTCTATGTTTCTATATAGAAGCCAGAACAGGCGACCGAGCTTCCAATGCTCTCTGCCTGTCCTGTGCCTGGGTTTGGTGGGAGAGGGGAATATCAGGGCTATACAGTTTTGTCCCCCTCGCCCTTCCCACCCACCCCCCCCCCTTCCATGGCTCAACTGATTAAAATAGTGACTAACAAAGCCATACAGACCAGAAATGTTCACTATCTGATCCTCCATCCCTGCTGATTTTGATTGGGTCAGTGGGTATAATGCTACAATTGGCCTATTAGGAAGTTCAAAATTAGTCCAGCCCTTTCTGGTTCAGATTGCTCCTCAGTGATGTGCATTTTTTCCTCCTGAGTGTTGGGTGAGGCCAGATCAGGCTCTGCTGTGAGGCTCCCTGTTGTTGATCAACCCAGGCCCCAATTTTAACTCCAGGTCGATTCCCTGCTCAGGCCTGAGTTAAAATTACAATCGGGTCTCAATGATGTCATCGGGCCACAACATGCATATGTGAAGAAAGACCCTGTTGGCTCCGGGCGCGTGTCCTTGCTGCCTGCTCAGGAGAGCAAGTTAAAATTGCAGATGTTGTGATCATGGCCGGTTTTGGACAGGTAAGAATCAGGGTGATTACAACTGCCCACCAGCCAGGTTCCTGGTGAGCGCGTAGGAGAATTTAAATACATAAGTGCATCCACAGAGGAATCCCTATAAATTAAAATGTCTATAAAAATGAATTGATTTAAAACAAAAACTACTTGTTTACAGCTAGGGGTTAGTGCCTTACAATCGTCAGGCCTGTCGGCACCAATAAAATGTTAGGAGTGAGATTTACGATCACAAAGAGGAAGGCAGATTGCAAACCCACTTAAACAAATGCAGTTGTGTTTACTCTGAGTGAGAGGTATGAAAGCAAGCAAACATTTTAACTCACAGTGAGTGCCTGTCACTCTTAATTAGTGAGACTTGACCAGTCTGCTTGTCATAATAGCTGCCCATTAGGCCCCTTCTCTTTTAAGATCCTTCCTTGACCGAATCGATCATGCTTTACTCCTCCCCACCCCGCCTATTGGCTGTCAACTTAAAACAGCAGCAAAATTAGGGCATGATGTCACCAAACTGACTTCTGCAACTGATGCAAGACCACCTCGAAGTGTATAGCATTCAGTGAGATGCAAGACCACCTCGAGGAGTATAACATCTAGTGAGATGCAAGACCACCTCGAGGAGTATAACAATCAGTGAGATGCAAGACCACCTCGAGGAGTATAACAATCAGTGAGATGCAAGACCACCTCGAGGAGTATAGCAATCAGTGAGATGCAAGACCACCTCAAGGAGTATAACAATCCGGGAGAACCAAGACCACTTCAAGGAGTATAACAATCAGTGAGAAGCAAATTTTATAAGTTCCCAAGCAGACTTCCTCAGCTTTATTTTTAATGTCTTAGTGTTAGCAAAGATCCACTGTCGTGAATGCTCATTGCAAACATAAAAAATGTAACTACCCATCTGGATGCTGGTGAGTGGAGCACTGTATCCCTGACCAGAGCACAATGTAAGTAACTTTTGATGCCAGTATCTACAGTCTAATAGCACCGTTACTGATTGAGTCCCATTCGGTCGGTCATACTTTCAGAACTAACGCACTAAACGGTTAAATGTGGCACATTTACCACAGTGGTTGAGGCAAGAGAAGTGGTCACAATGTGATCGCACTGTGATCTCAACATGATTTACGAATCCACCTCTTGTGTAAATTCATATTACTTCAGTCTCCCTCGTTTGCATAATTTATTCAAAGGCTGGGACTGCGATCATTTCCCTACTACTCCTTCTACTCCTTCAATCACTAGAACCACTACACAGGCGGCATCTGACATTATGTTTTAATTATTTAACAAAGTTTAAAAATTCGAGCTTTGTGACTCATTGGGATTGAAAACATTGTAGGGAAGAAATGAATTAATTTTAACAGCATGGCCTAACAAACAGGGTCACGTTTCCCAATTCAGCTCCACAATTGACAAGTGACTGAAAGCTGCTGGATGCTGAGCTGAGGTCAGAATGGACACCACCAGGTATGGCAAAGGATGGGACATGGCTACGTCTTCACATTTTTATAATAATTCAAAATTCTCTGCATTTCGTAGCCTCGATTTTAAAATTCTCATCCTAGTTTTCAAATCTCTCCATGGCCAGTTCCAGGGATAGCTGAAGACGCTGGTGCTGAGCCTCGATTTTCAAATCACTCCATGGGCTCACCCCTCCCTATCTCTCTAACCTCCTCCAGCCCCACAACCCTTCGAGATATCTGCGCTCCTCTAATTCTGGCCTCTTGAGCATCCCCGATTTTAATCGTTCCACCATTGGTGGCCGTGCCTTCAGCTGCCAAGGCCCTAAGCTCTGGAATTCCCTCCCTAAACCTCTCCGCCTCTCTCTCCACCTTTAAGACGCTCCTTAAAACCTACCTCTTTGACCAAGCACCTGCCCTAATGTCTCCTTATGTGGCTCGGTGTCAAATTTTGTTTGATAATCGCTCCTGTGCAGCACCTTGGGACCTTTTGCTACGTTAAAGGCGCTATATAAATGCAAGTTGTTGTTATTAAACCAAAAGAGTCATTCTTTCCAATTTTTATATTATTTCTCACTCGGAGAGCATTTTAAAAGGCAGACTTCCTGAGTAAATCTGCCAAGTCCATTCATTTGAAGTGAGACTCAGTTATCTTTCGTTCATGCCTGTTAAGTGTAACATATTTTGTTACAACTCAGTTGGAAAAATAGTCAGCCCCAAGAGGTCAGGTATGTCCTCGTTGCTATGTGTAGCGATATTTCAAGTAAAATCATAAGTGCATTCTTTCAAGACCTGTTTCTGATTTTACTGGAAATGCAGGCTGATGAATTCTGTCTGCTGGATATCCCGCTAACGCTGCAAAATGGGGTGACAGGCAGACAGAACATTTTATTTATAATTCGACCTCCCGCTGACTACCTGATGCCTGGCCGGCAACGAGCAGGCCTCAAAATGGACGGTTAGCGCTCCCCCATCAAAACAACAGGTGGGAGCCTTGTGTACATATTTAAATCAGGGTCTAGGTCCCTAACGCAATTTTCAGCTACCACTGGGCAGAGCATGCACGCTGTGCCCAGAGGTACCAGGCATAGAGTGGCCTAACCAGCAGTCCTTAAATGGCTGGTTGTAGGCTGCCCTGAAAAGGGAGCAGAAACCTCGGCGCGGTGATTTTTTGTGGGACCAGGAGGGGCCCACCCACTGCTGGCTGCTCAATGGCGCCCAACTACCGCCCCCCCTCCCCACCCCCGCCCAGGATCACCTCCCTCCCCTTTTAAGGTTTAATTTCTGTGGAGGAGCCACCGGATTTCCCACCCCTCCCTCTCCCCCGCAACCCTCCACCCCTCCTCCCCCCCAACCTCAATCAGCAGGTTGCCTGTCAGCACCCGTTGAGTGCTTGTAGCTCACCGAACCAATTCACACCAGGCTCAACCCTGAAATTGGTGCGGGCCGCTCGCCATGCCATCGGGCAGGTAATGCCATCTCTTCGCCCACCGCCCTCCTGATGTGCGGCAAAATTGAAAACCGTCCCCACTCCACTGAGCAGAGGATGGCACCAGCAATATACCAGAGGAGGTTTGACTCATTTTCCAGAACTGGAAGCTGTACCTTACACAGAATACCTAATATTTTGAGTTTAGATGTTGAATACAGTATTTAACTTACAGATGAATCTGGAGAACTTGTCTTTCTTTTTGCTTGATCATATTTCATTTTCAATGCCTACATCAGAGAATCAGAGAATCGTAGAGCACAGAAGGAGGCCGTCGTGCCTGGGCCGACGCTTTGAAAGAGCTACCCAATTAGTCCTACTTCCCTGCTCTTTCCCCATAGCCATGCAAATGTTTCCTTTTCAAGTATTTATACAATTCACTCTTGAAAGTTACTATTGAATCTGCTTCCATGACCCTTTCAGACAGTGCATTCCAGATCATAACAACTCCTGTTTTCATTTTATCTATCTGAGATATATATCATTGCTCTCCGGTATATATTTGAATTAAGTTCATCTTTGATCCATTTTTCACTTAAACCATCATTACTCTGTTGTCCCATAACTTCTTTGTTCCATGGGCTTTTTAGTGGACTGTTGTAATTCTATTGAAATCAGCAAAGGCCATCTGGACCCTTAAAGTTAATTGAAAGTAGTTTGAAGATTTGCTGCAACCATTAGGTCGAGTCATAAATTCTGTTCAGTGTATCATCAGTCTGTGAAAATTCCTGTAACTACATCAGCACTGATGTAAGTTAGTGATGTTTATGATCACGCCTCCGACATCAATCTGATTGTAAGTAGATCAGAGAATCTGTTGCTGACGGTGAATGTTTGTGAGAGTCAGAAGACAAATGTAGTAAGGTTAGAGTTTGGAATTTGGAGTTTTGGAAAGCAGAAGGTTTTGGCTTGAGGCCTAGTAATCTGCACTGAACAATCAATCCCTCATAAATGGCGAGATTGACTCGATCGATGATTGATTGATTGTGTTTAGTGGTGCGGTCCTGGTCTGAACCGTACAGATCGGGAAGGTCCCAGGTTGATCCCTGCTTCATGCTGAGTTGACTGTGTGAATGCTACATTTTACCTTTTTGCCCCCAGACTAGGAAAAGGAAATTTTAAAAATTACTTGGTATTCTTGCACCTTATTGTTATCTGATGACTACCTGCCCATTAAAGTGTGTGGACATCAGGAGGACATGATTGGGCTTGACTGTGCTGCCCATCCGAGTCAAATGGCATGCTGATGCTCATGGTACAGGCACACGTATAAAGAATAATCACTTGGACAAAGTACTAGAGAGCACTCAGTGCCTATGGAGCCATACTCCAGTGGCGTATGAGAAGAGAGGAAGGAAATGTTGAGCTTTTCCTGTAATAGAACTTTGCTGAGAAGTGCTGTACAAGCACATCCCTTGAGGCTCTTCAGCATCATTATCATTCTTCCTGTGCACATAAGGCTCGTGTGGAGCATAAACACCAGCAGGGACCTGTTGAGCAGAATAGCTTGTTTCTATGCTGTAAGCACTCTGGTTACTACCTTATTACAAAGTATTACAATCAACAGCATCGAATTCTGTCTTGGGCTTTTGCCTGCACCTCCTATAGTTGCAAGTGCACTTGAGCCCCGTTCGTTGTTATGGTGTTGCATGCCTCTTGGTCAACTTCTGGCTCTTTTTCCTTGTGGCTTCTGTTTCCATGTTTGCTTTGGGATCCTTGTGTCCGTTATTCTCAGAATGTGACCAGTATAGGCCCCTCTTGTCTTCCGGACTGTTATAGTCAATGTCGGCATCTGTGCTCTCTGAAGTGCACTTTACTTTGCCACTTAAAAGATCTGTCGCAGGCATCTACATCGGAAGCTGCTGTGCTGCTTTTGGATGGCTTTGTTGGACTGCCATTTTTCTGATCCATATAAGAGCACAGCCAGCAAGCACGTTGCTCTTAAAAGTGCTCAACTTTGTTCTTTCTCCAATTGCATTTGATTTCCAGATCGAGTAAAGCGTTTGAAAAGCTCCACCAGCTTTTCCAATGCGTGCTTGGACATCTGACGTGCAGTCTCACTTGGCATGCACCACACTGCCTAAGCAGTTCAAAGAATGCACAGTTTGCAGTTGTTCACCTTCCCACTGAATTTCTGGAACACTCCCTTTAATACCGTGTGCTTTAATTTGATCAACAAACCTAGATGGCATCTTATCAAATACCTTTTGACGATCCATATACACAACATCCACTGCATTTCCTTTTTCAATACTTTCCCATTATTTCCTCAAATAACTTTGTTAATTTTGTCCGATACAGCTTACCTTTTACAAATCTATGTTGGCTGTCCTTAATTAACCCATGTAGGTGACTGTTCATTTTGTCCCAGATTGTGGCCCCTAGAAACCCACCCGTTACCAGTGTTAGACTGACCAGTCTATTGCTACCTAGTTTATTGTATTTAGCGCAGGTATTATATTGGCAACCCTCCAGTCCTCTGATGCAGCATCCATACGCAAGGATATTGGAAAGACTGTGGTTAGAGCCTTACTATTTCCTCTCTGTCTTCCTGGATCAGATTGTATGTCATCAGAGCCCAGTGCCTTTTCCACTGTGAGTTCTGCCAATTTTTCCAGTACTGCTTCCTTATTATTTATCCTATCCAATTGCTGCACTTCCTCCTCTTGTACCCTTTTATTCCCACTACCACACTTTTCTGTGAAAACGAAGGCAAAGCACTCATTTAGTTCTTCTACCATTCTTTCATTCTCCATAAAAAGATTTACTTTTATCATTTCTAATTGTCCCGACCCTTTCTTTAACTTATTTTGCTTTTTCCGTGTTGATAAAAATCTTATTACTATTTCCTTCCAGCCTTTCTTCATACCCCCTCTGAACCTCTCGCCTTTATTTTATTTTTTTGCTTCTGTTTATTTTTCTTCAACAATTCCCTCGCCCACCCCCATTTCCAACAGTGTGGGAAGATTTTGGAGAAGAGGGAAGGATGAAATGAACCACTGCAGAAGCCTAGAAGTCGTCAGGCAGCGGGCAAAGCACAGAGAGCAGCACAGAGCAGGCCCTGAAAACTTTGCATTCCTTCCTGTATGCCTTGGTGCCGCGGCCATGCTGGAAATGGGCTTCAGCGAGTGCATATTTCCTCTTGTTTTATATCCAGGTCTTCCAACATGGACAGTCAACTGAGCAGGTGACAGTTGTAAAGATATATGAGTTGACACAGGGTGTGGAATGTCAGAGGTCCAGTTGATGGAACGGGGTGAAGAAAGGAATTGGTGCCAATTTTGTGCATAATGTAATTACTTTTATTTATAGGGCATTACAGTGGGGTAGGTGTATCTTTCAGATTTTTTGTTGGCTTGTGATTGGGATGAATGCTGAATTTGGCAGCAAGGTCTTCCACAATTGGCAATTTTCTTTTTCTCACAATGGAGACTGAAGGAGAAAACCAGGATTAAACACTTGGCTGATAATGTTACGAAGATGCATGAAAAATATGTATTCTACAAAATTTTCAATGTATGCCCAGATTGGTGTGTGTTCTGATTTGCCGTTCATTCATTGTTGTTTCCATGACAATAGATTATTCCATAATGACAACACAAACTACTGTATGAGCTTCACACAGGCAGTTCTCGGTTACGGCAGCATTTAAATTATTTTAATTTGCGTTGGAGCAAAGAACAACAAACATCTTATTTCCACTTCAGAGGATGTTGAGTAATTGACAAATTCACATTCAAGGCGAAGGTGATGGTTAGGAATTGTGCCCAGATCCAATGAAAGCCACAGATGGAATTTATGACAAGTCTATTAATATACAGTTAAAATACAGAACATGGGCAACTATATATTTTTCTTTTGTAATATTATTTCCGATTATATAACCTAAGAGCTCAACAGTCTCTGTGCAAATTGCCTAATGTTTTAAGGTTGATCAGTGGTCTACAGTGCTTTGTAATCTCTGCTCGCAATAAAAATCCTTGCGATGGCAATGTACAAACATCCTCAATTAGTGCATTTATATCAGCGTCACAATTTAATAAGTAAGTGCAATTAAAGGCAAAGCACATTGGGGGTGACATTGCTTTGTGCTATTTCTGGCCAGTGCATTACTGTGTTGGTATAAATTTCCTCCATGTGCTTTTTTTAATGCTCTTGTTGATCTGTTTATATTACAGACATTAACAAATGCACTTAAAATACCTGACAGAAGAATTTCATACAAATGTAATACTGTAATGCACTCATTACAAACATTGTGGCGAGCGACTTAAACCCCATATTGTGGGGTAATAAAGTAGAACATTAAATGAACACCATTTGGCAGCTTTTGGAACACTGGAAAAAAATGGCCATTCACCCAGCAAGTTTGAACGGCACCGATTTCTCATTCCCCTCCTCTCCAATTTTCTTCCCTTCTCTGAAGACAGTGACTGACCCTGAGTACGGGCCATTGGGTGCTGGCTAAAGTGGCCATATTTCATGTGTGAACATGGACGGGGAATGTCAGCAGATCACTTGACCATATGGGGTACAATAGCCGAGCTCAATTTTGTCCTTGTGGGCCTGCACTTTCTCGTGTATCGTAGATGTGGAAACCATGCCTGGCTTTTTGCCCCCTCATTATAACCCAAGCCAATTATACAGCCTCGACTGCCACATGACTGAGACGAGCGAACCTAGCCTAGACTGGGGACCAAACCTGGGACGTTCCCATCCTGTATGGCAGGACCGCACTGGGCTTTCAACCACTGAGCCATTGATGGACCGACAAGCATTTTTCTTTTTAGTTTTGTTTCCTCGGGGTTAGACCATTTCACAAAAACAATTGAAGTCTTGGAAGATCATCTTGGCAGTGCCATTGCTGAAAAAACCCTCCCTTCTGTGTTTTTGCTCCCAAGCATCTGGTTGCATTTCCTAAACGTATTGTAAGTTAGGAAGATATTAGGACTATTTAAAAAGGGCAAACATTTTCACTTGGCTGCTTAGTCAGGGATGACTAATTGCAAAGAATGAAGATGCTTTGTCCAAAGTATGGCTGTCACAGCAGGTCTGAGACTCAAAGGGGAATAGTTGCCATTGTGCAGTAGAGCACAGGTATCATTGTTCTTTGCAATCCAAAATGCATAATGAAGAAAAATCTGTTACTTTTTAATTCTGAGCACATTGATGTTTGTAAGTCCGTGTGTAATTGACATTTTTTGTGGAAAAATAGGCTACAGTTTGAAGATAAAATCAAGTACGAAGCAAAACAATAGCTGTTATATCCCATCTAATAGATATTTTATGTCCAGGATTCGGACAGTAGCATTTGCTCAGCAAGTTGCTTGTACACCTGTGGTGCGTATTTATATGTGGTGTGCTTGGCAAGAGGCAGTCTGTCAGATCTTTGTTTTAATTGTTGCTTCTTGTGCCTACGCTGTGTTAGTGCCAGACTCCGTACAGTACGTGCTTTGACATCCATGACTGTGCAGCCACTCAAAATTTCAGCCCATCTCTGGCTTTTCACTCGAGTCCTGCGCTTCTCTCCAGGCGATATTTGTAAAATTGACTTTCTACTTCTAGCAATTGAGATCTCAATCGCCACATTCAACTGTTTGGGTTGTAGTTTTTGGAATAGTAGAAAATAAATATGAAAGAAAAGCCACGTGGACTAAATACACAGACGTGAGAGACCTTTAGATTTTCTTTGATAAGCTAAGCTTTCTTTTTAAGGCCAGCTTTTTGCACTATTTCAGGATGGGGAAGACTTTCTCGGTGCATTGAGCGTCATGAAGTAATGAACCTGTTTATAAAGACCGAGTTTAAATTTGTGTGTTACATAACATGCAGAGGATGTCTTCCAATCATATGTGTTTCATATTTTCTGCCCTTTTCCCCCTTGTTGTCACCTTATCCTACCTTGCTTTACACAAACTATAGCAGTTTGTAAGCGATGCTGTTGGATGCTTTATCATGCTTGTGTAAGGGGTTTCGAACGGTGCTGGTGCGAGGTTAGGCCTTCGTTGCCTAATGCTATTGCTTGCTCTGGTCTCCGGCCAGCCTTTTTGCAATAAGCACCTGTGAGTGGTTCGACCCACTCGCCCTTACGGTTCTGACACCTGGACTTAGATGCAAGGAGCAGTAATGCAGAGAAAAACTCAAATAGACCCGGTTGAATAGCACGAGATGAAAATCTTTATTGCATGGCATCTAAAATCATGAAATACATGCCATAGGCGCAAATCAAAGAGAGTACAAGTATACACACATTCATAAAGCTTGGTCTATGGAAATGGAGAACACACGGCACATCGTAAAAAGGGGAACACATTATACCTTAACCTTATTAAAAACCACCCTCCCTTAATAATACCTAAACTACGTCTGGATTTGTAGGATCGGAAATCATGCTCACCACTCGTTTTACTTCGGAGATTTTAAAGTGAGGCACTCAGCTCGTTTCGCTGCAGCGCCTGACTGTCACGTGTTTGGAAGGGTTTCTGCACCCCACTTGTTTACTTTTGCTGCTGCGACAAGCAGGCCAGACTCTCTGTGGTCATGAAGCAGTCGATGGACCCAAACCGTCTTAGAATTCAAAGAAGGGTCTTCCTGTGCTGCGGCACATGTAGAAGTCGGTAGAACTCAAAGGAAAGTTCTTTTAGTTATGTTTTCGGGCGCGGTCGGGGTTTACTGACCGTGGCGGCACGTGGAATTTCTTCTCGTCTTCTTCTCTTCTCGTCTTCTCGGGCCTCCGGGTCCAGACACCGTTTACCGACACTCGGGATGGTGTACCCTGTTACTTGCCCTGGTCGGGGCGGCTCGTTCCGATTGAGCTCCACCCAACACTCGAATAACCGATCAGTACGGCTAAAAGTCAAGAGTCAACAAAGTCCAGAGAGAAAATCAGGAGCCCACAAGTCAAGCGAGTTCGGCAAGAGGCAAGCGAATAAGAGGAATAAGAGAATCAAGAGTTCGAGCGAGTCAAGAGAGCGATGGACATTTTTCCTCTATAGTTATAGTGATGTGTCCGCTTTATCTCCCGCTCAAATCTTAATGTTTTTCCTTTGTGTAATGTTGGCGCTCAAAACTCCCAGCATGGGGCGATTATCTTCTTAACGGGTTTCGGTAGCACCTGAAACTGGCCAACTATCCGATAATGTTTTCCCCATTGTAGAGCCAGCCAGGATGTGTATGAATCGTCTCCTCGACTGGTTTTGGGGCCCCCCAAATACTTGCTTAATCACCCGCCAATGTCTCTCTCATTGTTGAGCCGGGGGGGTATTTGTGTATTGATGTGTCTGGATGGGCCTTCGATTGCCCAGTTCAATGATCCTTACTGTGCATAGGAAAACGATTCCAGCACTTATATCATTGCTATTGTTCACAATGCAAACGGGTTGCATCCTGTCTTTATCAATGTTTACCGAGTATGATCCAATCTCATATTGAATGTATATTCGACGCCATCTTGTCTGCCCACTGTGTTTCTGGAAGCTTCTGCCACGATGTGCGGCGGCCATTTTACAGGCTTCTGTGTCCTTTATTATAAGGACAGCATTTCGTTTAATAAAACTGATCAATTGAATCTGCTTCTCTCATGTTATTTTGAATCGCGATAATTGCGAACTCTACACTTGTGAATGGAGGAAGATGTGACCATGTGGTCAACATTGTGGTACACCATTGGGTCATTTACCAAAACTACAGTGGGACTATTTGCACTGCAGCACCTATAAGGTTACCAAGAATGGAAAAACCTTTGGTCCTGGCTGCTCTCAAACTCTTCTTTGACTTTGAGATATCCAATCGAGGTTCAGGTGCTTGCCTGTCTCTGGACTGGGTCAGACCACTGAAAAATCTGGAGGGAATCAGAGTTCAGCTGCAGGCCCGGACATGTCTGCTTTTCACACGGAGGCGATGAGGAGAATTTTTTTTTACGCGGCTAGTTGTTACGAATGCACTGCCTGAAAGGACGGTGGAAGCAGATTCAATAATAACTTTCAAAGGATATATACTTGAAATGGAAATATTTGCACGGCGATGATGGAAAGAGCAGGGGAGCGGGACTAATTGGCTAGTTCTTTCAAAGAGCCGGCACAGGCATGATGGGCTGAAAGGCCTCCTTCTGCGCTGCAAGATTCTATGAAAATTAAGTCCTGAAACTCCACCTCAAAACTAGCCTTAGTCAGCTGGATAAAGTGTGAAATGATTTGTGATTTTTGTTGTTGTTCTGGTGACAAAATCACGTTGCACAAAATTGCCCATTGCAAAATTCCAGCGCCAATCATTATCTTGGAAAATATGACCCTAAGAGACCTTTATTGATTGGACATTGTGTTTCCAGGTACTTTACTGCCCATTTCCCACAACCCCACGCCTCACACCATGTTTCTCACTCCGCTCTCTGGAACCTTCCGGTTTTGCATCTGGAATTCTTCCCTGGTTCCCTGGTCCTGTGACGTGGAAGTTCTGCAAACACTCAAATCTGTCTTTGAGCTGTAAAGAGCACAATGTTCATCTGAGTCAACGACCTGTGGCGCAGGCCTCATTTTAACGGCCTGTGGCGCAGGCCTCATTTTAACGGCCTCACCTGCAGGCAAGGACCCCTCCCACAAACAAAAACAGAATGGAAGAGCTCGTTCTTATATTTTTGAATTTGTGTTTGTGTCTACTTGTGTTGCTCGTTGAAGAACTTGTGCAGGCAAAGCTCTGTAAATTGAAAGTGGAAGTGTGCTTGACTTCTTTGACTGTAACAGTCCCTCTTTCCTGATGGGCTAAATTTCCTTGAGATGGCATTCCTGCAGTACAGATGCCAGCAGGCATACCATCTGGCAGATTTGTTTACTTACAAAGCTCTTACTGCAAACCAATCTGTTCTTTAGTAGGTGGATGGATTACAATACATCGCCAGTGTTTAGTCATAATCAGCAACTCGTCGCTTCGAGATCAATTAATGCTTCTTCAGCTAAGACAATTAAAAGTTGGCTATTAAGGGTAGATGGATATTTGAATTGAAAGCTAGAACGGCCAGTACATTTAGAACCGATCAAGTTGTTTGGAACATTGTCTATATGCCGCCTCTGTAGAAATGTCATTGTAAGGAATGCGATCAATAATATAAGGCATAAGGTTAGTTAGATAAGCTGAAGTTTTGGATGAGCAGAATTGGTGGGCAGGGAAAATCTTCACTGCATCTACTTTTATCTCCTGAGGGAGAGAACTAGTTGGGTGGAGTCCCTGATCAAGCAGACTGGACATGGTCTGTGGATGGAATGGGTTTGATGAACCAAATGGCCTTTTCTCATTCAATGCTTTCTTGGTTCCTATGATCCTGTGGCATTATAATCATTCATACACTTACAGAACTGTATACTTTTAACTTCACTAAAACAGATTAACTTCACTAAAACAGATTATCTGGTCATTATCACATTGCTGTTTGTGGGACCTTGCTGTGCACAAATTGGCTGCCGCGTTTCCTACATTACAACAGTGACTACACTTCAAAAGTTCTTCATTGGCTGTAAAGCGCTTTGGAATGTCCTGAGGTCAAGAGAGACGCTGTATAAATGCACATTTTTTTTTCTTTCCTTCTATTTAATAATCTAGCACTGGGCATCAAAACAAACCAGGCAGCCAAACCTGTCCGAGTTTCACCAGCGTGGCAAGTCTTTATTTTAAATGTCAAAAAGGAGAGCATCATAAAAGTGAAGTTATTAATAGAAATTTGCACAATTGGCTCCCTCTGATGGTCAGTAACTCTGACTGATTTCCGTTCACCCGCCCGAGCACCATTTACACCACCTTCCTAGCTAGATGTATTGAGGCTGCTTGTAGTGCTGCGAATGCTGCCCTGGCTTTGATCAACGAGCTCAGCACAGAATGGATTGAACATTGTACAATCTGTATGGGTAGGTCCCACACCAGGCTGTGCATTTACTCACTGGACCATCGGGGGAGCCAGTCATCCCAATTTCTATTAATAATTTCCCTTTTCTGATTTTTTTGACAGTGCGGATACACAAAATGATTTGTATGGTTAATAATTTCAGTCCAAGCTTGGGTTAATGGAAACCTATGGTGGGTCGGATAGTTTCAGTTATAATTTTCCTTTGTTTCTCTCTACTTCCAAAGTAGAATCTTCCCTTAGCTAGTTCAAGGGTATGAGGATAACTCTGCATTGTGATGTGTAACTGATCCAAGACCCACTGATAGAAATATTTCTTTCATAGCCAAACTTTTGTCCCTCTCTGTGCAAGGCTGTTCAAGCTTTGCACTCTCATACTGTGCTGAGAAAAGTTCTGTAACCTTGGGAAACATGCTTGCCTATTGCTGGGGAATGGAAAGGACATTACATTACCAGTTATAGTGGGGTTGGGGAACAAATAGCTCGTTGCTATTTTAATTGCTTTGATCCAGCTGTCCGAGTAGATATTTAAGCTATGCAATTCTTTTTTGGGACCTGCTGTATTTGCACCTTGTGTTCCAAAAAAAAATTCAGAATACAGTTTTCAAGGAAGGTTGTATTTCAGTTAAGAATCCTGACGGGTTTAGATAGAGTAAATAAAGAGAAACTGTTTTCAATGGTTGAAGACTCGCTAATGAGAGGGCACAGATTTAAGGTGATTGGCAAAAAGTCCAGAGGCAACATGAGGAAAACCTTTTTTACGAAACGAGTGGTTAGGATTTGGAATGCACTGCACGATAGGGCGGTGGATACAGATTCAATAGTAGCCTTCAAAAGAGAATTGGATAAATACTTGGAGAAAAAATTGCAGGGATATGGGGAAAGAGCAGGGGAGTGGGACTAACTGAATTGTTCCTCGAAAGAGCCGGCGCAGACTCAATGGGCTGGATTTTCATTGACCCGTGGAGGTGGGTTTGGAGGCGTGTGGGGGGTTAAAATTGCGAAAACCGGCGGGCGGGCACAAGTCCGCCTCCATCCCGCCTCCACGCAATTTTCATTAAATCGTGTCTGCTGGTCCCGCCTCCGTCCCGCCTCTAAGAGGTGGGATAGGCTGTTAAGGCCTTTAACAAGCACTAAATTGCCTCTAAAATGCCATTTTGAAAGGCCTTTGTGATTTTAACCCTTTTTCTATGTGAAGCACGCCTGTTCTGAACCATGAATGTGAAACCTGGCGGGAGAACGGCCGGATGGATGGATGGATGGCTGGCTATGGGAATGCAAATATGAATGGCTATGTGGAGGAGACATATCTAGGAGTGGTGGTGTAAAAATATCTGGGAGCAGACTTAGGGCTGCTGCTGCTCATTTTGCATCCAGGTCCTCTCATAGCAAAGGCCAGGCAGTCTCTGAAGACCTTCAATGCAGCAGCAATGATGACATCATCAGAGGCGACTTTCAGACTGAAAACACTAATTGGTTCATGGGTTCCCACATGCTGGAACTCAATTGCCCAATTAGGTGAAAATTGCATCAATCTCCCACATCCAATTGCAGTCGGGTGGATAACACGACCCCAACCCGCCCCAGTATCAAAATCCAGCCCAATGGGTCGAATGGCCTCCTTCTGTGCTGTACTATCCTGTGATTCTAAGTTTGTTATGACTTTTTTAGCACTAAAGATTTAAGGACTGATGTTTCTTTCTCACCCTCTGCTAGGTGCCAAGACAGGCACAATGTAATCAAGGTGCATTGTGGCAGTGAAAGGAACAGGGTGCATTCATTGCCCAGCCCAGGCCAGCCTGCTGGCAGGACCCTTCACTGGGAACGGAGGCAGAAACAGGGCCACACCGGCAGGCCTACGGCCTACAGCTGTGTCCTTGACTGTCGGCCTGAAAACTGTCCACAAATCTCCCAAATTATTAACGGTTGGGGAAACTCTATACTTTTTCCTATTGACAACGACAAAGTACCACAACTTTTGCTAAAAAGAAAAAAGAATGTAACCGTTTTACCAAAAAATTTGATGCTTCTGTCAATAGCTGCGCTTGTATACACTATTAAATCCTAATTATTAAGATAAATGAACTGAAGTATTCATACTTTGATATAAAATAATGGATGCCCCCAGTGAATTATGATATATCTGTAATTTCTATGATTTTGGGCCAGTCATGTTACGGACATAAACATTTGAGGGATCAGAGAATTTTCAGCTTCATCCAGGCGAACATGCATTCGATTCATATAATAAGGGTGTGCTTATTTGCC
Organism: Squalus acanthias; assembly: GCA_030390025.1. Taxonomy (NCBI): domain Eukaryota; kingdom Metazoa; phylum Chordata; class Chondrichthyes; order Squaliformes; family Squalidae; genus Squalus; species Squalus acanthias. Next base: position 79,354,108 of record CM059436.1, on the reverse strand, counting down.
AGAAGGAGTTACAAGTGTGTTTACTCGAGCAGGTTTGCCTCTTATGTTGGTCCCCAGTTTTCCAGGTAAACTTGTCTGGTATTTAGCATCCAGCAAGTTCAGTCATCTTCAACAGCCAAAGGTTCCCTTTTCGCACACCATACCTTCCTAGTTGGGATATCATCATCTCCACTGAGAACATGTGGCTAGAACTTTGACCCAACAGCTCTGGGATGCAAAGGAAGGGACTTTGGAAGAATAATGGTGTCCTGCACAAGTTAAGTAATCGATTTGCCTACCATACCTAACTAAACTCAAAAGGTAACAACACAAACCTCCCAACAGGAATGTATTTCATTTTGAATGGTTAGCTGTGATGACTGCATGTTGCGCTGCAAGAGAAAGGATGAGTTTACTCTGGAAGATCAGTCTCTCATTTTGACTAATTTGTATGGAGGCCACCCTGGTATCCTGAATCCCTTTGCTAAACTCAATTTCCGTGGCCCAATATAGATGATGGAATTGAATAAGCCATACAAGATTGTGAAGCACGTCAGTCATAACAGCTGAAAATGCCACTGACTGCTGCTAATCTATGAATATGGCCTTTGTGACCTTGGCAGCAAGACCATATTGATGTCGTAGGACATTAATGGATGAGATATTTTTAATTGTAGTGGATGCACAAACAAAGATGTAGGTGAGGTTTTAAATGAATATTTTGCATCTGTGTTCACTGTGGAGAAGGACGATGTAGGCATAGAAATCAAGCAGGGGGATTGTGATATACTTGAACAAATTAGTATTGAGAGGGAGGAGGTACTAGCGGTTTTAGCGAGCTTAAAAATGGATAAATCCCCAGGCCCAGACAAGATGTATCCCAGGCTGCTGTGTGAGGCAAGGGAGGAGATTGCAGGGGCTCTGACACAAATTTTCAGAACCTCTCTGGCCACAGGGGAGGTGCCAGAGGACTGGAGGACAGCTAATGTAGTACCATTATTCAAGAAGGGTAGTAGGGATAAACCAGGGAATTACAGGCCAGTGAGCCTAACATCAGTGGTAGGGAAATTATTGGAAAAAATTCTGAGGGACAGAATTAGTCTCCACTTGGAGAGGCAAGGATTAATCAAGGATAGTCAGCATGGCTTTGTCATGAAGCATTTAGATGAGCACTTGAAACGCCATAGCATATAAGGCTACGGACCAAGTGCTGGAAAATGGGATTAGAATAGACAGGGCTTGATGGCTGGCGCGGACACGATGGGCCGAAGGGCCTCTTTCTGTGCTGTATAACTCTATGACTCTAAAATGGCTGGATGATGTTCAGTATATCTCGTACGAACCTACAAAAATGTTGGCAGGAAAAGACTAGCTGGTCCGACAAGCCTGCCCCACATTCATGATGGCTGGAGCATCATGACTAGACACTTCCTACCCCCTCCCTGGGAGAGACAAAAAAAAACAGAGAAAAACCCAGGGCCAATAAGAGATCAAATACTTTGGAAAATTCCTCTCCAATCCCCCTCAGGCAATCGAAACCAGTCCAGGAGATCACATGGACCAAGTGTTATCTGTAAAAGCACTTATCTTCTATATGATGCGATCTTTGCCCCAGTCAAGAACCGGTCCAGCTCCCTCTTGACATGCAGACAGTCAGCACCCACCGCAGCAGCCGGCAACATATTCCAGAGGCTCACTACTCTCTGGGAAAAGAAGGATATTAAGGGAATCAAGGAATATGGGGATAGTGCAGGAAAGTGGAGTTGAGGTAGAAGATCAGCCATGATCTTATTGAATGGTGGAGCAGGCTCGAGGGGCCGAATGTCCTACTCCTATTTCTTATGTTCTTATGTAAGAATCGCCCAACATCCAGTCTATTCCTACTTTTGCGTAGTTTAAATGCATGTCCCCTGGTCCTCCCCAATCTGTCAAACTGGAATAATCTCTCAATAGGTACGCTATACAGCCCTTTCATTATTTATAGGCCTCTATCCATCGCCATTGCTGTAAAATAAAGTTACTAAGGTTCTTGAAGCTAGAGATCATTCTCGTAGCTCTCCTGTGAACCTTTTCCAAGGCCACTATATCACCCACTATATGAGGAGACCAAAATACGATCATCACTTGTCACACCAGAAAGGTTGTGAGATTGATGATTATAAGTCATGATTTATACAAAAGTTAGTCTCGTGGGAATGGACCCCAGTTTACAGCATATAAATTTTAAAAGCTCTTGAAGATTAAATAATATGAAATGCATCTTTACATTCCTGTGTCATTCCAGTTCAAACGGTGAAGCAAAATGAGTTGCTCAAACTTTCAGACAAGTAATGAAATCGATGAGGAAAAGCTGGGTCATTTTAATCTCTAAATCAGCACATATTCCAGCCGTATGTGATGGAAGTCGTGACTTTTTGCTGGTTTAGCTGCAGCCAAGTAAGATCAATTTGGGCAGTGTGAACCCAGTTCCTACTGGGCAGTAGTTCACAGCACACAAGTTACCGATAATTCAAAACTGATTAGCACTATTCAATGGTAATTTCACCTGGGGAGGGCACAAGTGTTGGCTGGTGTGTGAAACTGAAGAATTCACAGAGGAGAGGGCTATTATAAGACTGGTGTTGAGGCACGTTGGTGGAGCAGAGTAGTGGGATCTGGTGTACACTTGTAACTGGCTTGGGACTGCTTGACCTTGACAGTGGGTGTAACGGTATTCCATTCTCCAGCACCGGTATCCCTCACCTAAGTGAACATAAAAATTAAAACTTAAAGGAAATATTTGAGGTAGCAAAATGATTTTGTCAGAGCCGGAAACAATCTTGTCAGCGTCTTAAATAAAAGGACAGGGAACTTGAGATATTTCTGTCAGTTGACAAGACATATTACTGGCAACGGCATTGCTTTAAAAGTCTATTGTACATTGTGTGCTATTTGCTGCATCTGAATGATTGTTGCCATGGTATTAATTAGTATACTGTGTAGTCGCTCTTAGCATTTTTTAATCTGCCCCATATAATGGCAGCTTATTCACATGGAAACAGGATTACGGCTGTAATCCAAATCACAGTAACCAGGTTCGGTGCCCGAAGAGACTTCATGTTCCTGTAGCTGGTGTATGGAATAATGGTTCTTCATTACAATCTTTGGGCCAGCTATTGTTTAACAAGATATTGAGCAGAAAAAGGTACACTCCTGATCATAGGGGAGGCAAGGTCTGCTTACAGGGGTGACGTTGAACCTGGGAGAATATCTAGCACAAAAATGATAAAACTTTGACGCTCACTATGGGAAGCACTGTGGGGGTGTGCGGGGGGGGGTGGGTGGTGAATAGTGGCATAGTGTGTTGGAGTTCCAATTTGCATTGCCATGGACTGCCGAGACCTGGGTTAATGCATGAAATTACCCTAAGCCATTGAGTTCCTGATCTTGGGTACATCTCGTGTCCTTCCTCACAGAGTTGTTCCTCGGGTGCTCTGAAGCTTTTCCTCTCGGGCATAAATCGTGTGTATTGGAGCATGACCCATTTAGGGAAAAGGGAGAAAATTCCCTTTTCCCCTCAATTTCAAAGAGTCAAACATTCTGGATCTAAGGGTATAATCTTTAATTTTGTAGATACCTAAAATCGCAGATTGCGCACATGAATTTGGTGAAATGAATCATTTGATGTACAGGTTGAGCGTCCCAAATCCGGAGTTCCGGAATCCGGACTCCGGGACGATTGGTGGCAGGGGTCCGGAATCCGTAAAATGTTCCGGAATCCGGACATCCTGAGGGAGGATTACCAAAAACTGGAAATAGCGCAATCTGGGCCCAGGCATTTCCGGACTCAGCACGTGTTTCTGATGTCCGAAGTCCGGAAATATCGCAACCTGGGCTCGGGCGTTTCCGGACTTCGGACATCAGAAACACGTTCCAAAGTCCGGAAAAACCCGAAAACCGGCTCGGCCTCGGTCCCGAGGTTGCCGGATTCAGGACGCTCAACCTGTATTCAGTTTCATTACTATATCTTTATTCCCCCTCCAGTTGAACTGAGCAGGAATAGACACCTGAGTACTTTTTTTTTTAATAGCAACATCAGAACAGGAGTAGGCCATTGAGCCCCTTGAGCCTGTTCCATCATTCAATGAGATCATAGCTGATCTGCGACCTAACTCCATATACCTGTCTTTGGCCCATATCCCTTAATACCTTTGGTTAACAAAAATCTATCAATCTCAGATTTAAAATCAACGATTGATCTAGCATCAATTGCCATTTGCAGAAGAGAGTTCCAAACTTCTACCACCCTTTGTGTGTAGAAGTGTTTCCTAATTTCCCTCCTGAAAGGTCTGGCTCTAATTTTTAGACTATTCCCCCTAGTCCTAAACTCCCCAACCAGTGGAAATAGTTTCTCTCTATCTACCCTATCTGTTCCCCTTGATATCTTGAAAACTTTGATCAGATCACCCCTTAACCTTCTAAATTCTAGGGAATAAAACCCTAATTTATGTAATCTCATAATTTAACCCTTGAAGTCCGGGTATCATTCTGGTAAACCTACGCTGCACTCCCTCCAAGGCCAATATATCCTTCCTAAGGTGTGGTGCCCAGAACTGCTCACAGTGCTCCAGGTGTGGTCTAACCGGGGCTTTTATAGCTGCAGCATAACTTCTACCCCCTTGTACTCTAGTGCACAGGATTTATGATCCTGTGCACAGAATTTATGATCCTGTGCACAGAATTTGTGATCCTGTGCACAGAGGACACTCTACATTTATACCAAAGGCATGACTTGAACAGTCAGAGATTCATTATGATGATCTGTGTAGTGTTACTTGAGGCAGTATTTAAAGCTTAGGGCTTTGTGACTTTATCTTTATAAGCTGGTGTGTAACAAAAGGTAAATTAGGGATAAAAGCCCCGTTGGTGCCTCAATTGGGTCTCCAAAATGTGAAGGTTAAACATAAATCTCAAATGCCTCTAAAGTCATTGGAAATGTGGATAAATTGTACATAGATAAACTTTACTGAGTTTAAAAGTACAATAGTGATGTGGTAACGGTTGCGATAGGACAAAATAGAACAGAATCCAATTATCAAGGTTTGCCTAAGAGCTTATGATTTTTTGAATCAACCATTTGTCCATCAAACAAGAGCACCACAGGGCCAAGTTTTCAAGTCAGTATAATGTTAGTGTTAATTCCACTGCAAATACAATGCAAGGTGACTCAATGTAAAAAGGTTTGTGCCAGGGCAAAAGTTTTCTAGTTCACCTTGTGGCTACACGTTCATGTAAAATACATTTAGATAATAGTTGAGGAAGAAAGAATCAACTTGCCTTTATAGACTGCCTTTCACATCGTTGGGATATCCCAAAGCACTTTACAGCCAACACATTATTTTGAAGTGCAGTCACTGTTATGTTGGCAAATGTGACAGCCAATTTCCACACAGCAAGGTCCCACAAACTGGAACGAAATAAATGACCAGTTAATCTATTTTGACGATTGAGGGCTAAGTGCTGGCCAGGAGTCCGAGAGAACTGTCCTGTGCTCTGTTTCAAACCGGCAGCTTGAGCCTCAATTTAACATCTCATCCAAAAAACTGGCAGCTTTCACAATTCAGTGCAATACAAAGGGAGTGCTGCAGTGTTAACCGTAGGAGCGAGGCTTGAACACACAACCTTCCGACTGCGAGGCAAGGGTGTTTTAGAATCATAGAATAGTACAGCACAAAAGGCGGCCATTCGGCCCCTCGAGTCTGCGCCGGCTCTTTCGAAGAACAAACCAATTAGTCCCACGCCCTGGCTTAGTCCCCACATCCCTGAAATTTTTGTCTTTCAGGTATTTATCCAATTTCCTTTTGAAAGATACTATTGAATCTGTTTCCACCACCTTATCAGGCAGTGCATTCCAAATTCCAACCACTCGTTGCGTAAAAAAGTCTCATTATAATATTTAAGTGGGCGCTCTGCCTCCTGGGAGCGAATTGGCTGCCAGCCCCCCGTGCCGCCTCCGTTAAAACCGGAAGTAGGCAGGTTGGAAGCGGGTTCAGGTCGGGATTCAGATTTTTAACACTTTAACTGCCCACACGCCCCCAGCCCACCCATTTTTTTTAGGTTAAAATTCTCCCCTTTGCCTTTATTTATAAAGGCTAGGATCCCGTATGCTTTATTTTAACTGCTTTGTTAACCTGTCCTGCCATCTTCAAAGACTTGTGCAAAAACACCCCCAGGTCTCCCCTCTTGCACCCCCTTTAAAATTGTACCATTGAGCTTGTATTGTCTCTCCTCATTCTTCCTACCAAAATGTATCACCTCACACTGTTGTGCGTTGAATTTCTTCTGCTCTTTGTCTGTCCATTCCACCAGCCTGTCTATGTGCTCTTGAAGCCTATTACTATCTTCCTCACTGTTTACTATACTTCCAAGTTTCATGCAAATTATGCCCTGTTCCCCCAAGTCCAAACCATTAATGTATATCAAAAACAGCAGTGGCCCTAGTACTGAACCCTGGGGAACACCACTCTACGCCTCCCTCCAGTCCGAAAAACAGCCATTCACCACAGCTCTGTTTTCTATCCCTTAACCAATTTTGCATCCATGCTGCTACTGCCCCTTTTATCCCATTTGTTTCAAGCCTAATATGTGGTACTTTATCAAACGCCTTTTGAAAGTCCATATATACAACTTCAACTGCACTGCCCTCATCCACCCTCTGTTATCTCCTCAACACCCTCAATCAAGTTAGTCAAACACAATTTGCCCTTAACAAATCAGTGCTGGCTTTCCTTCATTAGTCCATGCTTGTCCAAGTGGCTGTTAATTTTCTTCCAGATAATTGTTTCTAAAAGCTTCCCCACCAGCGACGTTAAACTGACTGGCTTGTAATTGCCAGGTTTATCCTTCTCCCCTTTATTGAACAAGGGTGTAACATTTGCAATCCTCCAGTCCTCTGGTACCACCCATGTATCTAAGGAGGTTTGGAAGATTGTGACAGAACCTCTGCAATTTCTACCCTTACTTCCCTCAGCAACCTAGGATGCATCCCATCCGGACTGGGTAACTTAGCTACTTTAAGTTCTGTCAGACTTTTTAGTACCTTCTCTATCTATTTTTATCTCATCCAGTATCCCAACAACCATCTGGTTTTATCTTTGAGCCATGCTGAAATTTTGTTTGTTTTGCAGAACACCTGTTCTAGAGTGTCACTGGTCATGCACACCAGGACAGTGCCAGCTTTCTAACTTGGCCTGTGGAGTTTTCTGATGACTGCTGAGATTGGCATTGGGGCGGGAGAAGGTTGGAGGTTTATAATTGATTTCATTATCCAAGGGCTTGGAAGGGCGAATTATAGGAAAAACGTACCCTTATGCTGCACAATATAGCCCTGTGTTTCTCCAATCATTATTAGTATCAACAGGAAACATGGCTGGCAACAGTACAAGTCACTGCTTCAGAACAGACAGGACCTCAGGTACCACGTTGTTCAGGATCAGCTACTGTCGACGCAGCCATAAATCTCTCCCTTTGATAAAAAGCTATTGGTTTGCCTGCAGTCCCATAACTTTAAATCTCTTTTGGTAACTTTCAAGGGAAAAAAAACAGTCTTTGATAACTATTTCCACCTCCGTCCCCATCATTAATTTGTTCAACTGCTTCTTGGCATTTTACATGATCTTCAGAAACCGTACTTGACATCTTTATTACTGTAGTTAACCTCATGCAAATCTCCTGTGCAAATGCTTTGCCGAGGCTGCTGCTCACTGACTTGTCCGTGGTAATTAACTGATTGTTCTCCTTTGCATGGGAAAATGTTGTATTTGCTTTTGTCCGAGCTTGCTGCAGCTTTTGCCCCCTGTTCTCCAGCACTCATTAGGGATATTATCCGTTCCATTAGCCTTCTGCTGCTTAATTGGACATATTGGCTGCCTGCGCGAAGCTCGAGTCAAATAAGCTTCGGGAACCTCTACTCAATTGCAGGTGACGGCAAGTCCACAGTACAGAGCTGCCGAAAATTCTGCACACATCGCTAATCTCATGGAGAGAGGACATAAGGGCAGCTGGTGTGGGGAATAGAAAAATTCACACTGGTGCAGTAGGGGGTGCTCTTTCCAGGTTGGAGTTAAGAGTTTGGGATTAAGAATCGAGAGCCTGATACTGTTGCTGGGTGATCAACGCTCTCTCTTTGCCAGTACCCACATCCTTCACCTTTTCAAAGAATATTTTTTTTAAACTAAAGTTCTCTGCACATGTCATCATTTTGTAAAAGCATCTGTAACTTGTGAACCGTCGGAACTGGTCAAAGCTGTAATAAAGTTTTGACATTATTTGCTACAGCATTTGCTTCAACGTGAAGCATTATAATTTAGGAGATTGAATACAGCAGAAGTATTTAAAATTAGAAAATCATTTCTAAGTCTGGAGAAGATTGTACACAATGTAAAAATTAGCTTCCAATAAATAACCAGGTACAGGAAACTTTTGTTTATCCGGCACCCAAATATCCGGAATTCTCGCTTAACCGGCAAAAATCATCCTCCGAAAACTCCTCTCAAATAACCGGCAATGTTGCCGAGTCGCAGTCGAGTCTCCGCGAACGCCGAGTGCTCCGAAAAATCCTCTCAAATAACCGGCAATGTTGCCGATCCCGAGTCCGAGTCTGAGTCCGCGAACGCCGATTTAGTCAGTAGGGGTACTTTTCAAAAGTGCCACTACTCGGCCTCCTGGCGCTGTCGCAAGTCCGAAACATTGCAGTAGCATGAGTAGATTCTCCCGTGCTGCTTGGAGTCTCTTTGTTAAAAATAGCCTCGGTAGATATAACTCTCTGTTATCCGGTACTTTCGATAAACCGGCACCACGCCGGTCCCGTCGATGCCGGATAAACGAAAGTTTCCTGTAATTGGGGGGGAGCTTGTTCGTGTCTGCCCCTTCTTTTAATAAAAGGGGCAGCAACTTCACGTACAAGTTTTTGGCTTGGCACAGCACTTTTTGGGGTATTTACAAACACAAGACACAATGACTTAAAAGCACCTGCACTCCACTTGTATGTGACACCATCATGATGAAAATGCCACGTGACTCTTCCGGGTCATCTCCTTCCCCAAATAAAACTAAGATTGTTCAAACAATTTTCAGAACACAGTGTCCTTTTATACAATAAAGGACAACCGCTACCAAATTCAGGTTGACTCACACTTGGCCAAATTGGAGCACTTGCGTTTAGTTCAGTATTTGTTGAGGGAAATCTTTTTGTTTTACTCTTTCCCCCCCCCCCCCAACTCTCTCTCTCTCTCACCCTACCCAACTCCCATCAGCTGGAGTTTTTCTGTGCCACCTACGGATCCCAAATAAGCGTATGACTGGAGACCAGCTCCTAAAGCCCCTGCCAATAGGACCCCATAATTAATTGATCAGATGTGTGTGAGTATATCCTCTGATTTCCCCTCTCTCTGCCTGGCTTTCTGCTCAGTGCCTGATGACACTGGAATTGGGAACTGGATTGATGGGTACTAACCCATCCACTACCAAGCTGTGACAGTGTGCTGGTTCTTGAATGTGTTGATGGAGAGTGATGTCCGTGAGGCAGGTTCCTACATTTACATTGCTAAAACCATCTCCGTTATCCCAGTGACGGAATTGTACATCTGCATCTGACCTGACCAAAGTTCCTTACCCTGGTCCAGTGACTGTTGCTGGAAATACACCTGAGGTAATACATAGAAACATAGAAGATAGGAGCAGGAGTAGGCCATTCGACCCCTCGAGCCTACTCCGCCATTCAATCAGATCATGGCTGATCATCCAAACTCAGTACCCTGTCCCTGCCTTCTCCCCATATCCCTTGATCCCCTTAGCCTTAAGAAATATATCTAACTCCTTCTTGAATATATTTACTGACTTGGCCTCAACTGCCTTCTGTGGTAGAGAATTCCACAGGTTCACCACTCTCTGGGTGAAGAATTTTTTCCTCATCTCTGTCCTAAATGGCTTACCCCTTATCTTTAGACTGTGACCTCTTGTTCTGGACTCCCCCGCCATCGGGGACATCCTTCCTGCATCCAGTCTGTCTAGCCCTGTTAGAATTTTATAAGTTTCAATGAGATCCCCTCTCATTCTTCTAAACTCCAGCGAGTATAAGCCCAATCGACCCAATCTCTCCTCGTACGTCATTCCTGCCATCCCAGGTATCAGTCTGGTGAATCTTCGCTGCAAGAACATCCTTCCTCAGATAAGGCGACCAAAACTGCACACAATACTCAAGGTGTGGTCTCACCAAGGCCCTGTACAGCTGCAGCAAGACATCCTTGTTCCTGTACTCAAACCCTCTCGCTACAAAGGCCAACATAGCATTTGCTTTCTTAACCGCCTGCTGTACCTGCATGCTTACCTTCAGCGACTGGTGCACAAGGACACCCAGGTCTCGTTGCACTTCCCCTTCTCCCAATCTATTGCCGTTCAGATAATAATCTGCCTTTCTGTTTTTGCCACCAAAGTGGATAACCTCGCATTTATCCACATTATACTGCATCTGCCATGCTTCTGCCCAATCACCCAACCTGTCCAAATCATACTGGAGTTTCTCGGCATCCTCCTCACAGCACACACGCCCACCCAGCTTTGTGTCATCTGCAAACTTGGAGATATTACATCTCATTCCCTCGTCTAGATCATTAATATATATAGTGAATAGCTGGGGTCCTAGGACCGATCCCTGCGGAACCCCACTAGTCACTGCCTGCCACTCGGAGAAAGACCCGTTTATTCCAACTCTTTGCTTCCTGTCTGCCAACCAGTTCTCTATCCAAGTCAGTACCTTGCCCCCAATCCCATGTGCCTTAACTTTACACGCTAATCTCTTATGCGGGACCTTATCGAAAGCCTTCTGAAAGTCCAAATACACCACATCCACTGGTTCTCCCTTATCTATTCTATCAGTTACATCCTCAAAAAATTCCAGTAGATTAGTCAAGCACGATTTACCTTTTGTAAATCCATGTTGACTTTGTCCAATCCTGTCACTGTTTTCCAAGTGCTCTGCTATTACATCTTTTATAATGGACTCTAGCATTTTCCCCACAACTGATGTCAGGCTTACCGGTCTTACCCGTTTTTTCTCTACCACCTTTTTTGAACAGTGGGGTAACATTAGCCAGGTCAGGACATATGAGGCTAAACTGTGCTGACTCCAGTTGTCCCATGACACTCACTGTCCTGTCTTTCAGGAATTACCAAGAAGTGGAGCAATGCTGGTGAAGGAGAAAATTAAGGGGAAAAGTTTTAAAAATGTCAGAGAATGAACCTTGCTTTTAAGCAGTGAACACTGCAGCCAAACCTCCCAATGCTCTTTTGAGCACAAGATTAGTAATGAGCTGCATTCACCTCTAGTGAACTTATAGTGTTAGAACAGCTCTGTGCTATGACTAAAATGTGGCTGGTGAGGTGCTTGTGGATTCAGAGGTGATTTTATCTGGGAGCAGGTTTTGGGCGGGTAAGTGGTTCAACCCTCCCCCGCACCCCCCCCGCCCAAACTCCACCGCGTCGACATGAATTTGAGGCCTGGGCAATTTTAACTCCTGGATCTCATTTACATCCTGCCAGCCAACTGCCAGCGTGAAATGGGTGGCAAGAGGCAGCGATGGCCGGTTAAAATCGCATGGCCCATGACGGGGAGAGGGTTTCAGCAGGCTCTCGAGGGTGGGAAGGCGGGGGAGGTGAGCCCAGGGCAGCAGAGGCCAAGACTTTCCTTGCGGGGCTCAGAGGAACACTCCTGGCCCCACAAAGAAAGTTTAACACTTGGCTCTTGTGGTTTCCTCAGCCTTCAGAGCAGCTTTCACTGAGTAGGGTGACTAGTGTGGGCACCTCACACCGATTGCAGTGTAAAAAGTCATTGGGGTCCTATTGACGTAATTTGCATACATTGCAGTTTAAAAAGTAGCAGGAATGGAGCGAGTAATTCTTTTTAACTACCCCGCCACCCCCCACCTCCCCCCCCCCCCCCCCAACCCAACCTGGTTTCCACCGGGCAAAGGGAGATAAAAGTCCCCCCCATGACTTTGCTGAGATAACCACATGGAGTGTTGCTCCAGTTTGGTTTATTCAACTATGGTTTGAGCCCTTCTGTGTCCGCGAAGAAAATAAGGAACTAGCATCAAGTTATGAATATAAAGTAGCTGAAGTTGATGCATTAAGTCACCATGAACAACCCCGAATGAAATATCAGATCTGTTCTATATATCACCCATCCTTGCAGGTTTCTATGTACTCTAGATATAGGGGTGTGATTTACACACCACTATGCCTTGCAAGGTTTGTATCCATGATTCTGAGATAGACATAATTGTTCTGATACTTGGTAGCTGCTTTTAATGTAGTTCTTAGAATAGGTATTGTCTCTCTGATCTGTTGCTGTGAAAACCCTATCAAATGAAAATGTCACTGCGTTTAGCTCTGTGTCAATCATTGACTCACTTGCATGTTGCATGTGCTGCCTTTCTAAGTCTGCACTGGCAGGAGATCTGTGTATAATGAGCATGATTGCCATTTAATTCCTATAAAAAGAGAATTTCTGAGGGTGTCATTCTGTGTGGCAGAGTTGGTCATGCATTAATATTTCAGATTACCATCGCCTCTGCAGATTCAATTTGATAGCAGATCAAATGCAAATTATCTGTGATCTGTTAAACCACTTCGACCTGCAGAGTGACAGCTTGGATTTTTTTTTAAATTATCCTTTTTTAGAACAAATCTGTAAATAAAATTCCCAATAGAATTTCTTTTGTGTATCTACAGGGGGAATTTTTCTGTGTGCAGATTATATCTGATGTGGACTTCCTGCATTCAGTAAATAGTTGCTACACCGCACCACAGCTGTTAGATTGCTAAACCCATTTGTTTTATAGAATGATTAGGCTGTATAGTTTAAAAAAAAATCATTTTCGGAATATGGGTGTCGCTGGCAAAGCCAGCATTATTGGCCATCCTGAGTTTCCTTTGAGAAGGTGGTGGTGAGCCGCCACCTTGAACCGCTGCAGTCCGTGTGGTGGAATTACTCCCACAGTGCTGTTAGGGAGGGAATTCCAGGATTGTGACCCAGCGACAGTGAAGGAACAGCCGATATATGTCCATGTCTGGATGGTGTGTGACTTGGAGGGGAACTTGGAGGTGGTGGTGCTCACATGCGCCTGCTGCCCTTGTCCTTCTAGATGGTAGAGGTCACAGGTTTGGGAGGTGCTGCCGAAGTTGTGGTAAAATCATCCCGTCACCATGGGGATCTGGGTTTAAATCCAGTCCAGACTGATGAGATGAAAGTCACCTTTCTGCTGGTTGGCTGTGTCCTGTTTGAGAAGAGTTTGGGGCAATCGCAATCCATTTCCTAGTGGGTGCAGATACATGGCACAAATTGCCAGTGTGAGCACCGAGCTGGCAGTCTCACTCAGAGAAGCTATAAAGGTGACTCATGTGGGAAGTGGAAATATAACACTGGTGTCAACTTTGGCTAGGCCTCGCCCCAGGGTTGTGAGGTCCACTTGAGATGCATAGACAAGCACAACGCTCACTGCTAGTGGTAAGAAGATGCATCCCTCCACTATGGTGAAACCCTACTCCTCCCACTACAGACATGTAGATTAGGCAAATGTGGAGACATACACCTCTAGTCCCCAGCACCGCAAGATCCTGCAAATCCATTGGCAGGATAGGCGCACCAACGTCAGTGTTCTTGCTCAGGCCAACATCCCCAGCATCGAAGCTTTGACCACGCTTGATCAACTCCGATGGACGGGTCACATTTTCCACATGCCCGATACAAGACTCCCAAAACAAGCGCTCTACTCAGAGCTCCGACATGGCAAGAGAGCCCCAGGTGGGCAGAGGAAACGCTTCAAGGACACCCTCAAAGCCTCCTTGAAAAAGTGTAACATCCCCACTGACACCTAGGAATCCCTGGCCCAAGACCGCACAAAGTGGAGGAGAAGCATCCGGGAAGGTGCCGAACACCTCGAGTCTCTTCGCCGGGAGCAAGCGGAAGTCAAGCGCAGGCAACGCAAGGAGCGCACGTCAACCCAAGCACCCCACCCACCCGCCCCTTCAACCACCGTCTGCCCCACCTGTGACAGAGACTGTAGGTCCCGCATTGGACTCATCAGTCACCTGCGAACTCATTTTTAATGTGGAAGCAAGTCATCCTCGGTTCCCAGGGACTGCCTAAGAAGAAGTCCCCAGCTGTGCAGAAACAGCGACTCACCCCAAAAACCAGCCCTGAAGGGGTGGAAAACCTCTGTCCAACTGTGCTTGTCCCACCCATTAAATCTGCATTAGACCTTAAGCATATTAAATTACATAAACATGCATAGCAATTCTGTCAGCCTACTCTTCTATGCTACCACTATACAAGTGTGAAAATCAGTTGTTACAAGCTGCGAGTTTGCTGTGGAAATTTTCTCAAGTACTGCAGTGCTGGTCACTGCCAGGAACAGTCCGAGTGTCTTTCATTCAGGAGTGTGCACGTACTGCCAATATCTAAATTATACAATAGTGTAACTTGTGAGTTTACACAATAGAACACCCCCACCCCCACACCCCATGAATGGAACTGCATATTGTATATTTTACACGCACCCGAGTTCACTTCTCCAATCTTTTGGAAGACCGACTGAAACACTTGGTGAGATGCGGTGTGGCTATGAATCATTAAGCTGCTTTACATCACAGGCAGCAAGTGAACATAAAGAGTGACAGTCTATGCAAACTCTTCGTAGTTAACTCAATCTCAATCCTCTCCAGTGGGAAAAATAATAAAGCATGCGTTATCCCTTTCATGGGCTGACTTGCTTTTGTTGCATCACCTTTCTTTCTAGGCAGCATCTAACTGTAAAGACTGACCTCCTGCATTGCTGCTTCGAACTGTGGACACCTATACCTACATACAGTCTCTTACTTAAACCCTGATTGACAAAAGTGTCTGTCCTTTTCTCTGTGTACTCAGCCTGGGGGAGGTCTATGGTGCTGACTGCCAATAAAACTGACTACCTCTCTTCCTCCACCCGTCCCCGCTCTGCCGATGGGTTGCCGGCTGCAGCCTCCTGCCGCTACTTACCGCTGCCGCCCGTTGGCCATGCGGTCGATCTGACCGGCTGTCGGGCGGGAGTCGGCACAAAACCTTGCCTGCTTCTCCGCGCGTTCCCGGGCTTCCCCGCACCCTTCCCATCTCCTCGTTAATATCGGGGCCTCTGAGTTCAGTTTTACAGTTCATTTCTTTTGAACGAAAATTGGTGGTGCCTGTATGGCGAGAAAGCAACAAGTCCCTCTACCCATTGTGACGGCTCAGTGCCCATTCGCTTACTGCCCATTGTGATGAGTCAGTGCCCATTCGCTTACTACCCATTGTGATGAGTCAGTGCCCATTCGCTTACTGCCCATTGTGATGAGTCAGTGCCCATTCGCTTACTACCCATTGTGACGGGTCAGTGCCCATTCGCTTACTGCCCATTGTGACGGGTCAGTGCCCATTCGCTTACTGCCCATTGTGACAGGTCAGTGCCCATTCGCTTACTGCCCATTGTGACGGGTCAGTGCCCATTCGCTTATTACCCATTGTGACAGGTCAGTGCCCATTCGCTTACTGCCCATTGTGATGAGTCAATGCCCATTCGCTTACTACCCATTGCGATAGCTCAGTGCCCATTTGCTTACTACCCTTTGTGATGAGTCAGTGCCCATTCGCTTACTACCCATTGTGATGAGTCAATGCCCATTCGCCTACTACCCATTGTGATGAGTCAGTGCCCATTTGCTTACTACCCATTGTGACGGGTCAGTGCCCATTCGCTTACTACCCATTGTGATGAGTCAGTGCCCATTCGCTTACTACCCATTGTGACGGGTCAGTGTCCATTCGCTTACTACCCATTGTGATGGGTCAGTGTCCATTTGCTTACTACCCATTGTGACGGGTCAGTGCCCATTCGCTTACTACCCATTGTGACAGGTCAGTGCCCATTCGCTTACTACCCATTGTGACAGGTCAGTGCCCATTCGCTTACTACCCATTGTGACGGGTCAGTGCCCATTTGCTTACTACCCATTGTGACGGGTCAGTGCCCATTTGCTTACTACCCATTGTGACGGGTCAGTGCCCATTTGCTTACTACCCATTGTGACGGGTCAGCGCCCATTTGCTTACTACCCATTGTGATGAGTCAGTGCCCATTCGCTTACTACCCATTGTAAGCGAATGGGCACTGACCCGTCACAATGGGTAGTAAGCGAATGGGCACTGACTCATCACAATGGATTCGCTTACTACCCATTGTGATGAGTCAGTGCCCATTCGCTTACTATCCATTGTGATGAGTCAGTGCCCATTCGCTTACTACCCTTTGTGACGGGTCAGTGCCCATTTGATTACTAATGATTGTGACGGGTCAGTGCCCATTCGCTTACTACCAAAGCTGCTTAAGCACAGCACATATAGCTACCAGTCCAAATCTCAGATGTTCAGATTTGCGTTTTTTCTGGCCATATGCAAAACCTTATAACAGCATAAAGCAGTTTCACCTTCACTATGGAGCATGGGTAATATATGCTGCCATTCAGATCTGGATATCTGATTACATTTTGGAGAGACACTTTGCAATGGCTGGATCCAAACTTCAAGCCCTTTGAAGCTACTTCAAATGCCAATAATGAATAGAAATGATTTATTCTACTGCACATGTAGAAAATGTATATTTAAAGTTTATGTAGTATTAATTCAGAGTAGCAAATCATTTTCTTAGAATTTTGTACCTCTTATGTAGAGCAGTATTTCATCTCTCGCCCCTCTTCTTGAATGGCAGCATCGTGAAATGCTACTGATCTGGTCATGTATTCTTCATCTATTCGTAACTAAATGCCTCATCATGGTCTTCCAAAGTTATTTTATGTTTGTCTATCATCATTTTGCCTTTTACAATGGTTAATAAGATGCTGATAACATTATCAAGGAATTTTCACATCACGTCAGCCTGTTAGTACATAATAGCTTCCTTGCTTGATGGCGTGTATATGACAGCTAATAATTGACTGATTTAATTGTGTCAAGCTCTGATGGGTGATTTATGCTCATTTTTTCAGTGGTAATTGCATACTTCATAAATATTCTTTTTCTGTCTTGCCAGTCTACCACTGAATTCCGTTGCATTGGGATCCAGGCTGGGTTCCATTCCAGATATATATCTGGCTGATGTTTGGGCTACATAGTAGATCTTATTGCTTTGTAGTCTGAAGTATAACTTGCAGGGTGGACATAGCTATGTGCCGTTACTTGTTTTCAAATCCCTCCATAGCCTCGCCCCTCTGTAACATCCTCCTGCCCTACAACCCTCCAAGATCTCTGCACTCCTCCAATTCTGGCCTCTAGTGCAACCCCGATTTGCATCACTCCACCATTGACAGCCGTACCTAGGCTCTGGAATTCCCTCCCTAAACCTCTCCGCCTCTCTTTCCTACTTTTAAGACACTCCTTAAAACCTACCTCTTTGACCAAGCTTTTGGTCACCTGTCCTAATATCTCCTTTTGTTTGATAACGCTCCTGTGAAGTGCCTTGGGACATTTTACTACGTTAAAGGTGCTATATAAATGGAAGTTGTTTTTGATACTGGCATCTTGACAGAATGGGAAAAGTGCCCAAAAAAACCTTTCTGTTTATGATCGAATATGCATAGTAAAATATATTTTTTCCCTTAACTCTCTATCAATTTTATACTGACTTAAACAGTAACATTCATTGATGGCATACTGTGTTTGTTTAATGAATGATAAATATTATTTATACAAAATATTTCTTCCCAGGATTGAATACATGCCGTCAGCTGTGCTTTTGATACACCAGCTATTACCACAGTATGGGTCGCATGATACATTACATACATCATTCTTCCTTTGCAATCTTAAAGCCATACAGCCAGTTCCCCCTACTTGCTTTAGGAAAAAATGCTTGCGGTCTTTAATTCCCTCCCCAAACTTCTTTGCCTCGCCACACCTCTCACCTACTTTAAGGCACTGCTTAAAACCTACCTCTTTGACCAATCATTTGGTCACCTGCCCTAATATCTCCTTATGGGGCTCGGTGTCAATTTTTGTCTGCTTACGCTCCTGTGAAATGCCTTGGGATGTTTTACTGCATTAAAGGCGCGATATAAACGTAATTTGTTGTGGTTGACATCAAAGATAATTGTTCAGGGATCTTCATGGATACCTGGCTGCAGGTATTCCACATCAATATGGAACACATGAGCCCCCACCTCTTTCCTCTGAAGGTACTGCCTCTTGTTGCTATATAGATCTATGGACACTGGCAACACCCTGACTCCATGCCCCAATGACCTTTCTTTGCCTGTGCTATTCAAAATGTGGAGGACACCCCAGCCAAGCTTGATCCCATCTTCTCTCAGCATCCACGCAAGTGCACTTTTCAGGGAGTGGCAGGGTGGGCTATTGATGGAGACCAATCCTCCAGGATTGTCTGGGAGGGTCTCACGGAATGGGAACACAAATCTCCCGGGAAGTCTGGGAGAACGTTGCCCTTTAAATTCCTCGTGTTAATGATGCCTGGGAGTTAATACAGCCTGGGTCTGTTCTACACACACCACCACCCACTCACCCAAAACCAGGCCAGAGTTAAAATCGGGAGCCTTCATCAGTAAACTTTAGATGCACCTTCAAATATCAACAACTGAATAATAATAAATCTTTATGGCTTCAAAAGAAAACTGTTCCAAGCACCACTGAGAAGAAGTAAATGACCTCAAGGTGGGAGCTTAATTTTACCCAGAAGTATTCAATTGACATTAGCCACAGCATGTTGCACTTCAAAGTCAAGCTTCAGCTACTGTTGCTAGATGGTTTTAAGAAGAATGGAAGAAAATATCAATAATATTTAATTGAAACAGTGTTTTGTTTTGCAGAAATGAATTTGACTGGATGAAAAATTAGATACCTGCGGGGCGAGAGAGAGTTCTGTAATACTTTTCTCACTTCGCGCATTAGATTGGATCTTGCTGTTTTGCTAATAGTTTTGTATCGTGCAGTCTCTGTAACACTGGCCCCTATTGTCCCCGTTCTAACATAGTTGCCAGTGCAATGGTGGTTTCCTGCCCTCCCCATCTGGCAGGCTACCTCCGAGTGCCGGTTTGGCGCATGCATCTTGCACGCATTGCGCCCGTTGGCACCTAAAATTTGAATGAGGCTCCCACCTGGAACAGTGGGATTCCTTGGAAGCCCGTGCAGAGGCCCCTGGGAAAATGGCGGCCGGCGTGAACGGGACAGTAAACGCAGCACTCGGGTTTTCGGCCTGCTGTCGCCCCGTTTCCTCTCGGGCAGAGCAACTTAAAATTCCCCGGTACTTTTGGAGTGAATTAGTGAGCCACAGATGAGGCATGTTTCTCCAGAGCTTGTGGTAAAAAAAAATGTTGAATCTGCTACACTATGTGGGGTTCCAATTAAGATGCAAGGTTTAACGAGGTTTGGTCCAGATTGACAGCAGCTATCCTGTGACAGTTACAAAACTCATAGTTATGCTGGCTATGAATATCGAGGGGGAGTAAAAATGAATGGACAAGGTTTCTGGCCTTGTTTATTGATTGGATGATATTTGAAGTGATGGTTGACATTTTCTGCCGAGCATGTGACTTTGATTGTGATTGACAGTGCCTCGGGCATACCGTGCTGTAATGCAGCAGTACTGCGTAGACTACCAGCATTTTGTCCATGCAGTTCCCAAGAGGTATCTGTGTGTGTGTGTGGTTGGATAATTGAATGCTGCTATTATTTACTGATTTGCTCATGAGGGAGAAACATTGATGGCATTCTGTGTGTTTAAAAAAAAACCTGAGGTGACACATACTGTAGAAATTGAACCACTTGCTAAAACTGAGTGAAGGACCTGTGGGCGGGGAGCCTCCTTGTTTACAGTTTTGTCACGTGTAATTAAGAATGGGAAGGCCCAAATAAACCACGTTTGAAGAGGTTCTCCTGTACTCCACTTCATTCTATCAACATCCATCTCGTACAAAGCTGTGTCCTCCACAGCACACTGCTGTTAGACATTCTGTGGCCCAGTGCTCATTGAACCCTCCATCCAAGCGATGGGCCGCACCCAACCTCTGCAGTATGTAGAGTTTGAACTAGATTTGAGACCTGAAGGAGCGAGGTTTCTTTTTTAAGAGAATCTAAATTTTTTTGTTGTTTTTAATTTTGTGACTTTGCAGCATTTTGAGTGGACTATGTAGATATATCTAGAATAATGTACATTTGTACACACTTCCTGTCTACAAAATTATAGTTCTTGTTGACACATTTTTCTATTTGCTCTTATACATTCATAAGTCCACATTAATAATGGAAGCTGCTTCTGCAAACTTGTCATTGTGTAGTTACACCCTCCCACCAATGGTGGCACCGTAACACCTGACTTGTGTTTCTGTCAGCTCCTCAGCTTATGCTCCAGTTCTCTGCACCCAAATTACCATTAGTTTAGCTATTTAATTATTAAGTAATGAGGTGTATAAGAGATAATTTTCAAATTCACTGCCTAGTGTTTTCAATGCGCCGGCTGCAATGTTCCTTCTAATTTCTTTTCGTGCGCGGTCCCTTTAACTGTCTGCGCAGTCCATTCAAATTTTTTGCACGTGCGCAGTTTCTTCCATGTAGAAGCCGGTGAGCGGCCGCGCAACTTAGCGGGAACGTTGGCCGGCTGATGGGGGAATCCCGATTCCAAGCACCAACCGGCCCACAACTTCCCCCATCCCCAGAAGTGTGGCGCGCCCATTCTTTTTTATGAGCACCTGCTGGCAAGAGAGAAAATGAGAGCTGTGGGAAGATCTGAAGTTGTTAAAGTCAATGTTAAAGCCAGAGGGCTGTAAAGTGCAGAATAGAAAGAGGAGGTGCTGTTCTGTGTGCGTGCGTTGAACTTCATTGGAACAGTGTAGAAGGCCAAGGGTACAGAGGTCAGGGTTTGGGTAGTCCCCACCCATATCCTAGTGGCAGATAAGTCCACAGCACAAAACTGCTTATAATTTGGAGTTAAATGAGCACTTAACTGTTTCAGTCACACTAGTGCAGCAGGGGGATAATCTGCTGAGGATGAGGTAATGACGGGTTGTTGATGCAGTGCAGAGGTAGACTTCTCTATTTGGTGATACTGCATGTGACTTAGGAGTGTTCGGCGCTGGCATCAGATGCCTAAAGTGGACGAGTGTTTCATTTCCCCACCGCCGGCTTGCCTCACCTTGACCTCGCAAATTCAAGAAAAGAATCCATAAATTAGTGAGCGATCTTAATGTAATTTTGAATGTTAATGTAGAGGACAGCTGATGAGGCAAGCAATCCCTGGTTGTTTTCTTTGGCAGATAGTCAGGATGATTTAATTTAGTGGTCTGCAATTGTAAGGTACACATGCTTTGTTCTCTATCTATATATGCTTTGGCGATTCTGTATCTAATTTACTTCACCTGAGGAAGGAGCAATCGATAGCTCCGAAAGCTTGTGATTTCAAATAAAACTGTTGGACTATAACCTGGTGTTGTGCGACCTCTCAATTTTGTCCACCCCAGTCCAACACCGGCATCTCCGCATCATGTTTTCTTTGGAACAGAGGAGGCTGAGGGGAGATTTAATGGAGGTGTATAAAATTATGAGGGCCCTAGATAGAGTGAATAGGAAGGACCTATTTCCCCCAGCAGAGAGGTCAATAACCAGGGGGGCATAGATTTACAGTAATTGGTCGGAGGTTTAGAGGGGATTTGAGGAGAACTTTTTTCACCCAGAGGGTGGTGGGGGTCTGGAACTCACTGCCTGAAAGGGTGGTAGAGGCAGAAATGCTCATCGCATTTAAAAAGTACTTGGATATGCACTTGAAGTGCCGTAACCTACAAGGCTATGGACCAAGAGCTGGAAAGTGAGATTAGGCTGGATAGCTCTTTTTCGGCTGGCACAGGCACGATGGGCCAAATGGAGTCCTTCTGTGCTGTAAATGTCTATGATTGTATGAATTCTGTGGCGGTTAATATTGTCGTTAGGAAACTGACCATTAAATGGCCACAGAGCTATCTTAAACCTCTCTGCAATTAAATTATTATGATCATTGCTGATAAAGAAATGCATTTGATGTTGCATTTTCTGTACGTTCTCTCCCAATGAAAATCATTGGTTTCTTGTCATCTAACAAACACAGCAGACACTACTCACTTAACAAAAGCCTTTGCTTTATTGCTTATACCTCTTATACTCGTTGCATTACACATACCCGAAGTAACAGGAAAATTTCAACTACACACTAGTGTATTTTGCCGGGGGAAGTAGTATAAAAGGTAGAAGTGGAGTTGAGATCAAAGATCAGCCATGATCTTATTGAATGGTGGAGCAGGCTTGAGGGGCCGTACGGCCTGCTGCTGCTCCTATTTCTTATGTTCTTATGTTTTGAGTGCATTATAGCTTCCCCACATTAACACTAACCCTAGAAAGTCAGTGTTGCGAGTATTTAAAGACAACGGGTCTTCTGGTATGCAATGGGGATATTATTGTTACTTCAAACTTGTATGAAAGCTTTGTTTAAAAAACATGCACAAATAAAATGAAAGCGAACAGCCCTATCTACACACAGTATGGACAAAACTACACAATAATTATTGTCCTAACTTGATCTTTCTCCCCATCACTGTGGGGATTCAGACGAAGCATACATTTAACTGGGGGTAGAAGATATCAGGAAACTTAAAAAAAAGATGCTGAGATTTGTAACTAATTTTGTGCTTTGACTACAGGCATTGTTCCAGTGCAGTGTTTAAAGCATGTCCAGCTCTGCGATGCGTATCAACTACTTACTCATAATACACTCTGTAATTTCAGCACCTGACAGAAAAACCATTTTATTCCAGTAAAGCACGCTCGACTCCACTGCCTCTGACTTTGTGCCTTGTAATAGTCTCGTGCCCTTGTAGCAGAAGGTTGGGCCTCTTGCCACTTGACCTTTAATATGGCTAACAACATCAAATGAAGTACACACGAGCAAGCTGGCAGGTCAGCTAATTCAAAGTCCACACGCTGGTGTTTTTTTTTTATTCGTTCATGGGATGTGGGCGTCGCTGGCAAGGCCAGCATTTATTGCCCATCCCTAGTTGCCCTTGAGAAGGTGGTGGTGAGCTGCCTTCTTGAACCGCTGCAGTCCTTGTGGTGAAGGTACTCCCACAGTGCTGTTAGGGAGGGAGTTCCAGGATTTTAACCCATCGATGATGAAGAAACGGCGATATACTTCCAAATCAGGATGGTGTGTGACTTGGAGGGGAACTTGGAGGTGGTGGTGTTCCCATGCGCCTGCTGCCCTTGTCGTTCTAGGTGGTAAAGGTCGTGGGTTTGGGAGGTGCTGCCGAAGAAGCCTTGGCGAGTTGCTGCAGTGCATCTTGTAGATGGTACACACTGCAGACACGGTACGCCGGTGGTGGAGGGAGTGAATGTTTAAGGTGGTGGATGAGTGCCAATCAAGCAGGCTGCTTTGTCCTGGATGGTGTCGAGCTTCTTGAGTGTTGTTGGAGCTGCATTTATCCAGGCAAGTGGAGAGAATTCCATCACACTCCTTACTTGTGCCTTGTAGATGGTGGAAAGTCTTTGGGGAGTCAGGAGGTGAGACACTTGCTGCAGAATACCCAGCCTCTGACCTGCTCTTGTGCCACAGTACTTATGTGGCTGGTCCAGTTAAGTTTCTGGTCAATGGTGACCTCCAGGATGTTGATGGTGGGGGATTCGGCGTGGTAATGCCGTTGAATGTCAAGGGGAGGTGGTTAGACTCTCGCTTGTTGGAGATAGTCATTGCCTGGCACTTGTGTGGCGCGAATGTTACCTGCCACATATCAGCCCAAGCCTGAATGTCGTCCAGGTCTTGTTGCATGCGGGCATCGACTGCTTCATTATTTGAGGAGTTGCGAATGGCACTGAACACTGTGCAGTCATCAGCGAACATCCCCATTTCTGACCTTATGTTGGAGGGAAGGTGATTGATGAAGCAGCTGAAGATGGTTGGGCCTAGGACACTGCCCTGAGGAACTCCTGCAGCGATGGCCTGCGGCTGAGATGTTTGACCTCCAACCACCACAACCATCTTCCTTTGTGCTAGGTATGACTCCAGAGAGTTTTCCCCCTGATTCCCATTGACTTCCGTTTTACTAGGGCTCCTTGATGCCACACTTGGGTCAAATGCTGCCTTGATGTCAAGGGCAGTCACTCTCACCTCACCTCTGGAATTCAGCTCCTTTGTCCATGTTTGGACCAAGGCTGTAATGAGGTCAGGAGCTGAGTGGTCCTTGCAGAACCCAAACTGGGCATCAGTGAGCAGGTTATTGGTGAGTAAGTGCCGCGTGATAGTCTCGCTCAGGCCAACATCCCCAGCATCGAAGCTTTGACCTCGCTCGATCAGCTCCGATGGACGGGTCACATCGTCCGCATGCCCAATGCGAGACTCCCAAAACAAGCGCTCTACTCAGAGCTCCGACACGGCAAGAGAGCCCCAGGTGGGCAGAGGAAACGCTTCAAGGACACCCTCAAAGCCTCCTTGAAAAAGAGCAACATCCCCACCGACACTTGGGAATCCCTGGCCCAAGACCGCACAAAGTGGAGGAGAAGCATCCGGGAAGGCGCCGAACACCTCGAGTCTCTTCGCCGGGAGCAAGCGGAAGCCAAGCGCAAGGAGCGCACGTCAACCCAAGCACCCCAATCACCTGCCCCTTCAACCACCGTCTGCCCCACCTGTGACAGAGACGGTAGGTCCCGCATTGGACTCATCAGTCACCTGAGAACTCATTTTTAATGTGGATGCAAGGCATCCTCGGTTCCGAGGGACTGCCTAGGAGAAGAGAAGATAGCACTGTCGACAACACGATCCATCACTTTGTTGATGATTGAGAGTAGACTGATGGGGCGGTAATTGGCCAGATTGCATTTGTCCTGCTTTTTGTCGACAGGACATACCTGGGCAGTTTTCCACATTGTCGGATAGATGCCAGTGTTGTAGCTGTACTGGCACAACTTTGCTAGAGGCGTGGCTAGTTCTGGAACACAAGTCTTCAGTACGACAGCCAGGATGTTGTCGGGGTCCATAGCCTTTGCTGTATCCAGTGCGCTCAGCCGTTTCCTGATATCACGTGGAGTGAATCGAATTGGCTGAAGACTGGCTTCTGTGATGGTGGGGATCTCAGGAGGAGGCCGATATGGGTCATCCACTCAGCACTTCTGGCTGTAGATGGTTGCTAATGCTTCAGCCTTGTCTTTTGCACTCACGTGCTGGGCTCCACCATCATTGAGGATGGGGATATTCATGGAGCCTCCTCCTCCCGTTAGTTGTTTAATGGTCCACCACCATTCACGACTGGTTGTGGCAGGACTGCAGAGCTTTGATCTGATCCATTGATTGTGGGATAGTTTAGCCCTGCCTATAGCATGCTGCTTCCGCTTTTTAGCATGCATGTAGTCCTGTGTTGCAGCTTCCCCAGGTTTGCACCTCATTTTTAGGTACGCCTGGTGCTGCTCCTGGTATAGAAACATAGAAACATAGAATCTAGGAGCAGGAGTAGGCCATTCGGCCCGTCGAGCCTGCTCCGCCATTCAATACGATCATGGCTGATCATCCAAATCCAGTACCCTGTCCCTGCTTTAATCCCCACAGTACACATATCCCACCCTACCCCCGTAACCCCACGTATTTAATTCCCCCTAACATATCCCATCCTATCCACATAACCCCACATATTTAATCCCCCCTAACACTAAGGGTCAATTTATCATGGCCAAATCAACCTAACCCACACATTTTTGGACTGTGGGAGGAAACCGGAGCACCCGGAGGAAACCCACGCAGACACGGGGAGAATGTGCAAACTCCACACAGACAGTCACCCGAGGTCAGATTCGAACCCGGGTCTCTGGCGCTGTGAGGCACCAGTGCTAACCACTATGCCACCGTGTTACCCTCTTCTACACTCCTAATTGAACCAGGGTTGGTCCCCTGGCTTGATGGTAATGGTAGAGTGAGGGATATGCCGGGCCATGAGGTTGCAGATTGTGGTGCAATACAATTCTGCTGCTGCTGATGGCCCACAGCGCCTCATGGATGCCCAGTTTTGAGCTGCTAGATCTGTTCTGAATCTGTCCCATTTAGCACAGTGGTAGTGCCACACAACACGATGGGGTGTCCTCAGTGTGTAGACGGGACTGTGCGGTGGTCACTGCTACCAATGCTGTTATGGACAGATGCATCTGCGACAGGTAGATTGGTGAGGATGAGGTCAAGTAGATTTTTCACTCGTGGTGGTTCTCTCTCCACCTGTCGCAGGCCCAGACTGCCAGCTCAGTCAGTAGTGGTGCTGCCGAGCCACTCTTGGTGATGGACATTGAAGTCCCCCACCCAGGGTACATTCTGTGCCCTTGCTACTCTCAGTGCTTCTTCCAAGTGCTGTTCAACATGGAGGAGCACTGATTCATCAGCTGAGGGAGGGCGGTAGGTATTAATCAGCAGGAGTTTTCCTTGCCCATGCTTGACCTGTGAGTATGACTATGTTAGGCTGTTGACAGCTCTGCTAATTTTGGCACAAGTCCCCAGGTGTTGGTGAGGAGGACTTTGCAGAGTCGACTGGGTGTGCCGTTTTCGTGTTCGTGGCCGGTGCCGAGGTCGATGCCGGGTGGTCTGTCCGGTTTTGTTCTTATTATTGGCCCAGAAATTGATCTCGCTCTGTTCCCGCGTGGGTAAGCCTTCCCCGCGATGTCTCACCTCGCTTATGCTTTTTCTGATCCAGCTCGCACGAAATTGATGTTCCAGACATCAGCTGTGCTGGGCTTGCGTATCCCAGCGGCGTAGTTAATTCGTGCGAGCTGTGGGATCACGTGACTCAGTTAGAGCCAATGGCAGCACACCATCTTCCATTCATAAGTCTCACAGCTATATGAATCTTACACCCCCCCAAAATAACAGCTAAACCTCAATTAAATTTAAAAAAAAACCATCACATTAATAAAATAAGTATAGTTAATTAAATTAACCATTTTAAATAAAAAATTTAATTTTTGAAAAAATTTAAAATCTTTTAAAAAGTTATAAAAATAAACTTACCTGTCTTTAAAGTCTATAAAAAAGATATACCTGTAAAAAAAAATTCAAAAAAATACTTAATTCACTACTTACCTTCTTAAAAGCGGGTCTTACTCCTCCTTTTTACATTTCCAAAATCTTCCCTACTTACCTGCGCGTCCAAAGCATGAAGTGCACAGCGTGTGCGCAGCCTGTAGCGCGCACGCGATGCACTCAAGCCCCGCCCCCTTTTCGGAAGAGCAATTGCCGGTTTTCAGCGCATGCGCAGGGCATGCAGAAAACCGGCAATTGGAGTGGGAATACGCGAGAGTATGCAGTGCGTACTCTCGCGTCCCGGGATCAATTTTCGGCCCATTGTTTCTTGTAGTGGCTTGTTACAACTGAGTCGCTTGCTAGGCCATTTCAGAGGGCAATTAAGAGTCAACCACATTGCTGTGGGTCTGGAGTCATATATAGGCCAGACCAGGTAAGGACGGCAGATTTCCTTTCCTAAAGGACATTAGAGAACCAGATGGGTTTTTACGACAGTCCGATAGTTTCATGGTTACCATTACTGAGACTAGCTTTTTATTCCAGATTTTCTTTAATTAACTGAATTTAAATTCTCCAGCTGCCGTGGTGGGATTTGAACTCACGTCTCTGGATCATTAGTCCACGCCTCTGGATTACTAGTCCAGTGACATTACCACTATGGTACTGTTCCCGACGGTGTCATGAATAAAGTGGTGATTCTCTCGATGCGACCTTTTTGGCAGGAGTCAGCCGCTTGCAGGAAGAATGAACCAACTGTAGCTTCATGGGAAAGGAAGAACTTGCAATTGTATCAGTGTCTTTCACGTCCTCAGGACATCCCAACACGCTTCACAGCCGATGAATTCATTCTGAAGTGTAGTCACTGTTGCAATGTTGGACATGCAATCTATGGGTCTGCGAGGGAATTTAGATTATGCATTGAAAATACATGCCTTGTGACAACAATGTACTGAGGATCGGTGCTTGGGCCCCAGCTATTCACATACTATATCAATAATTTGGATGAGGGGACTAAATGTAACATTTTCAAATTTGCTGATGACACAAAGCTAGGTGACAGTGTCAGTTGCGAAAAGGATGTGAAGAGGCTTCAAGGGGATCTCGAGAGGCTCAGTGAGTGGGCAAGAACATGGCAGATGGATTATAATGTGGATAAATGTGAAGTTATCCACTTTGGTAGAAAAAACAGAAAGGCAGAGTATTTCCTAAATGGTGAAAGATTGGGGAATGCAGATGCTCAAAGGGACCTGGGTGTCCTTGTACATGAGTCACTGAAAGTGAATGTGCAGGTGCAGCAAGCCATTAGGAAGGCAAATGGTATGCTGGCCTTCATTACAAGAGGATTTGAGTACAGGAGTAAAGAAGTATTACTCCAATTATATAGGGCCTTGGTGAGACCACACCTGGAGTACTGTGTACAATTTTGGTCTCCTTACCTAAGGAAGGATATACTTGCCATTGAGGGAGTGCAACGAAGGTTCACGAGATTGATTCCTGGGATGGCGGGACTGTCGTATGAGAAGAGATTGAGTAAACTAGGCCTGTATTCTCTTGAATTCAGAAGAATGAGAGGGGATCTCATTGAAGCATACAAAATTATTACAGGGCTTGATAGGGTGGATGCTGGGAGAATATTTCCCTTGGCTGGGGAGTCTAGAACCAGGTGCCACAGCCTCAGGATAAAGGGTAGGCCATTCAGGACTGAGATGAGAAAAACATTTCTGCACACAGAGGGTGGTGAATCTTTGGAATTCTCTACCCCAGAAGGCTGTGGAGGCTCAGTCATTGGGTATATTCAAAACAGAAGTCAATAGATTTCTGACTAGTAAGGGCATCAAGGGATATGGCGATAAGGCCGGTGAATGGAATTGAGGCAGAAGATCAGCCATGATCTCATTGAATGGCGGAGCAGGCTCGAAGGGCCGAATGGCCTACTCCTGCTCCTATTTCTTATGTTCTTGTGAGTAGAATGTGTTTGACTGCTAAATCATGTGTGCATTTGATCATAAGACAAAGCTAACTTCTGAAGCTAATTATTTCAACCTGAGATGTGTTTATACTCATTTTGATTTAATCAATTGCACAGGCCAATACTCACTTGCACTCATTCCCCACAAAGATTGTGACTGCAAAAATAAAATTGGAATTTTCTTTTTCCCCATAACCCCCAACGCTACTTAAGTCACGGTACTAAGAACATAAGAACATGAGGAATAGGAACAGGAGTAGGCCATATGGCCCCTCGAGCCTGCTCCGCCACTCAATAAGATCATGGCTGATCTTCGACCTCAACTCCACTTTCCCGTCCGATCTCCATATCCCTTGATTCCCTTAGGGCTGGATTTTGATACTGGGGCGGGTTGGGGTCGTGTCATCCGCTTTTCGTGTTATCCACCCGACTGCAATTGGATGTGGGAGATTGATGCAATTTTCACCTAATTGGGCAATTGAGTTCCAGCATGTGGGAACCCATGAACCAATTAGTGGTTTCAGTCTGAAAGTCGCCTCTGATGATGTCATCATTGCTGCTGCATTGAAGGTCAGATACTGCCTGGCCTTTGCTGTGAGAGGACCTGGATGCAAAATGAGAGAGAGAGAGAGAGAGTAAAATCACAAAGGCCTTTCAAAATGACATTATAGAGCCAATTTAGTGCTTGTTAAGAGCCTTAACAGCCTATCCCGTCTCTTAGAGGCGTGACAGAGTCGGGACCAGCAGACACGATTTAATGAAAATTGCGTAGAGGCGGGATGGAGGCGGACTTGTGCCCGCCTGCCAGTTTTTGCAATTTTAACCCCCCACACGCCTCCAAACCCACCTCCACGGGTCAATGAAAATCCAGCCCTAGAGTCCAAAAATCTACCGATCTCAGTCTTGAATATACTCAACGACTGAGCATCCACAGCCCTCTGGACTAGTGTTAAGCGTGCTTCAATCAACCTCAGAACTCCTGGGCTAAGGGTAGGAAAAATTTGTCGGGAGTTCTCACTCCAGATTACCATCCAGTGGCAAAAAACAGAAAATGCTGTAAACTCTCAGCAGGTCAGGCAGTGTGTGTGGCGAATCTTCACCGCTTATCGATTTGAAATTGTTAACCTTAACAGTTGCCTGAAATAGCCCCAGGTCAACTCTTTTAACTGCCAGGCTGTTCTGTTCTCACACCCATAATTGTTTTAAATTGAATCTTATCTCGCAGTTTGCCATGGTGGAATTCTCTGGCACTGTTTCAGAAATTGTACTAAACACCAAACTGCATCGTTCGATCGTCAATCCAGAAAACGACACTTTACTGCGTGTCATTTCCAACACACGATATTCAAACGAGGGACTGTCCTTTTTGAAAAAAATACTTTGCAGGTCCTTTTATTTCTTTATTTGCCAAACCCGGCAACATTATGTCAAATTCGACATCAAAGCTTATCAGCAAGATGTTATCATCCCACTTGCGCATGACATCACCAGGATAGAAATGGCCTTCAGCTATTTTTTCTCCGTTGCTGTGCCAAAGATATCCACTGCAGGGCCATATTTCATTTGTCGCAGAGATACCTCAAGAAATATGGCGTCATTTAAACTGAACGTTGCTCTGGGTTTAGTCAATTCAATTTTGCACTTCGGGGATGCAAGAAGACCTTGTACTTCACCAGTTTACTTGTGTGAATAAGTTAAAGAGAAACAATCCCTGTTTGGTACCAGTAATGAAAACAGTCACTATTGTACCCTTGGGCTCACTATGGTGATGTGCCTTTCTGACCACCGTCCATCCAGTAGTCATCCCTTGGGGGGGAGGGGCAGATATGGAGCAAAGAAGTGTTTGTGACCGATGGTCAATGGAGGTACAATTCTGGGAAAGGGGCAGGGGGAAATGGGGTGCCAGTTTGCACCAGTATAGCCAGCTCTTGGACAAAGTGTTTAATTTGTAGGTACAGTAGCAATGATAAGGTCAGATTTGAGGAGCTGGAATTTGTCTGCTAGCTGTCAGAAGGCAATAATCTGGCCCTTGTCAAACCGTTATGAAGGGGAGGTTGTATGGAGGGATTGTTTGCAGGTTGTGGTCTCTATGCCTAGCTCCAAGTTGTGATGATTACAGGAGTGCTCCTCCTGACCCTCCATTAAAACTATGGGTCACTGCCGGGAATTGTTCGAGTGCCAGAGGGAACTATTAATTTGGAGACTTGTTCTGGAGCTCTGGAATGAACAAGCAGTCTGAGCCCTTTCCGGGAAACCTACTTACCCAGATATCTCCATTCACACACCCAGACTGCCCTGTAGGAAGGTAAGATAGATCAACATGGAACTCAGTAAGAGGCTACTGAGGATTCTCTTCTGCCTAACTCAGATGTGAAAGACTCCCAGATGGCAATGACCCAACTCTGTGAGACCCCCCACCCGCTTAAAGTCTCTTCAGCTCAGCTGAACCTTGGG
The DNA here is from genome assembly GCA_030390025.1 of Squalus acanthias. NCBI lineage: Eukaryota > Metazoa > Chordata > Chondrichthyes > Squaliformes > Squalidae > Squalus > Squalus acanthias. Next base: position 79,322,584 of record CM059436.1, on the reverse strand, counting down.
AGCACCATCAAATTAGCCTGAGCCCCAAAGCACGTGCGACCTAACTTGCTCTAAACTGTACAAAGCATCTCAGTGTGTCATTGTATTCTCCTGTAGGTACAGGAAACTCTTTATTAACCGTCACCGACGGGACCGGCGTGGTGCCGGTTAATCAAAAAGTCCGGATAATGGAGAGTTATATCTCCCAACGTACGAGAGCCCCGTACACACTGACATGCGCCTGCATTCGGAGCTCCGTCTCCCCGGGGACCGCCAGCTGACCATCTGTCGTGTCCGCTGCCTACCCGGGCTGCACATTCCCCTCCCAATCTACACGCTCCGATACAAGGCAAACGCCTCGGGGTTTTTTTTAAAGGAGAGATGAAGGAAAACCCAGGTTACCTACTCAAGAATTTTGCCAGTTAAGAGAGATTTCTGGTTATTTGGGTGCCGGTTAAAAGAGAGTTTCCTGTATTGTGCAACAAAACTTTACTACAACAACAACAACTTGCCTTTATATAGCGCCTTTAACATAGTACATCGTTCCAAGCCACTGCACAAGAGCGTTATTGAACAATATTTGACACCGAGCCACATAAGATCATCTTAGGACAGATGACCAAAAGCTTGGTCAAACAGGTAGGTTTTAAGGAGCGTCCTAAAAGAGGAAAGCGAGTTAGAGAGGCGGAGAGGTTTAGGGAGGGAATTCCAGAGCTTAGGGCCCAGGCAGCTGAACACACGGCCACCAATGGTAGAGCGATTCAAATCGGGGATGCGCAAGAGGCCAGAATTGGAGGAGTGCAGAGAACTCGGAGGGTTGTAGGGCTGGAGGAGATTGCAGAGATAGGAAGAAGCAAGGCCATGGAGGGATTTGAAAATGAGGATTAGAATTTTAAAATCGAGGCATTGCTCAACTGGGAGCCAATGTAAGTCAGCGAGCACAGGGGTGATGGGTGAACGGGACTGGGTGCGAGTTAGGACACGGGCAGCAGAGCTTTGGATGAGCTCAAGTTCATGGAGTTTACAGCAACTTCAAAATCTATGAAAAGATTTATTTGAAGGAAAAATAATGTGCAAATATAGTGCGCTGTGGCAAATCCACCTTCACGTGAAGATCACCTGAAATTTGAATGGCCGCGAACAAATGTAATAAATTCTTAATTTAAAAAAAAAATAGCATTGGAGGATTTGCAACTGTCCCTTTCCCCACCTCCTGCAAAATAAATCAGGAGCGGGAAGGGAAGAAAACACAGATGCAGATTTGGGTTTGATTCACTTCAGTCTGCGTCAGCTCCATCTGAACCATTTCAAGCAGCGCGGCACCAAAACACAGCCAGTGGCATCTCCCAGCAGGAAGGGGAGAAAATGAGAAGGTAAATCGCTTCTGGGTAACTGGGACCTCCTGGTGGCTGGGTACAGGGTTCATTGCTGCCAGCTTGTAAGTACATAAGACACCGACATTACAACAGTGGGTACTACTTAGAAAGTACTTAATTGACTGTAATTGAGTGCTTTAGGACGTCCTGAGGTTGTGAAAGGTGCTGTATAAATACAAGTCTTTCTTTTACCTGTTCTCTCCGTTCCTAATGTCAGGGCAGGCAAATAGGGAATGAAAATTCTAACTGTGACTACCATAAAATAAATGGTTGAGCACACCTGAAAATTGGGCTCTTGCGATAGATACTCTGCGTGATGTGCGACTGAACCATAACGGAACGGGAAGCCCATGCTGAGTTAACGAGGGAGGGACGGTGTTGGGAGGAAGAGAATCGGGCAGGGTTCTCGCTTCTGATCGCTATCCATTGACTTCTGCTGAAAGTACCTGTGTAAACACCGGGTAAATACAGAATTGGATGCTGTTCTGATGCCGTCTCGCTGAAATGACCTGCCGACACTTGCTGCCTTGGCTTCCGCTCTTCAGTTGTATACCTGCAATGTGAGCTCGGCATCAGCAGAAGCTTCGACTCACTCCCATCAAGTCGCGCTGACCCGTTTGACCTGGTAAATTGGATGATCATCATATCACAGTGAGGAAAGAATAACTCCTGGCACCAGGGCTTTGCTTCAGTAGCAGTGTGTTCCTGGTCTTATTTCATGGTTATATCACCAAAGGTTGATGACTTATGTGTGAGCAGTAAGCCTAGCCTAAGAGGCCAGGTCAGAATCTGTATTGGAATGTGGCAGTGTTATGGAGGATAAAACGCAGCACAGTGCTGTCTCATTTACTGATTTCACTGAGAGACCACGGCTTGCAAAATAGAATCATAGATATTTAGGGCACAGAAGGAGGCCATTCGGTCCATCGTGTCTGTGCTGGCCGAAAAAGAGCGACTTCAAGTGCATATCCAAGTACTTTTTAAATGCGATGACGGTTTCTGCCTCTACCACCAGTGCATTCCAGCCCCCCACCACCTTCTGGGTGAAAAAAATATCACCCACCAGTCCTGTCATTTGCCAGAAATCTCAGACAACAACTGATAGAAGAGCGATTCAGCTGAACCCCCCCTCCACTCCCCAAGATATAACAGTCCCACCATCCATATAACCAAGGTACAACGACCTTCTGAACGCACTCATATGGCCCAACTTTATGCCCTTACATGGCGTGGCAAGGACTGAGCATTCATCTCTCATAAACATGTCGGCATAAGATTGAAATTAAAGCTAGACAGATGCCGAGTTCATTATTGTCACTGGATTGTAAATGACATTCAAAATAAACCCACGGGTTTCCTGCTCCAGGGCCAGGCTTCACTCCTCGTGCTCTGCCAGTCAGAGTCCTGGGCTCCATCACACCTAATCAAATCTACATGGCTCATCCATCAGCTACTTTCAGCAAACATGACATGTCTCTTCATTCAGCTGCTTTCAAAGTGGCATATCCATGCGTGAAAAGTACAACAAATCCTTGTACTCCAAAAATTCAGTCTTGAAGTTACTGTTGCATCTTCAGCGTGAGATTGCCAACCCCTCCACACACACACACCCCACACCTCACTCACTCACTCAATCACCTCACTCACAACACTCACTCACTCAATCTCTCACACACACACACACCTCACACCTCACTCACTCAATCACCTCACTCACCCCACACACAACACTCACTCACTCTCTCTCTCACACACACACACACCACTCACTCAGTCACTCAATCTCTCACACACACACCCCACACCTCTCACTCACTCACTCAATCACCTCACTCACCCCACACACAACACTCACTCAATCTCTCACACACACACACCCCACACCACTCACTCACTCACTCACTCAATCACCTCACTCACCCCACACACAACACTCACTCGCTCACACACACACACACACACCTCCCTCACTCACTCACTCACCCCACACACAACACTCGCTCTCACACACACACCCACACCCCCCCTCACCCCCCCCACACACACCCCCACATACTCCCACACACACCCTACAGACCCCCCCCACACATACACCCCCCCACACACCCCCCCCCCCCCACACACACACACCCCCCACACCCACACACACACCTCCACACACACCCACACACACACCCACACCTCCATAGACACACACCACACGGGGGCAGGGGGCTGTGGGAATGAGGAGGGAACGATAGCATAGTGGTTATGTTATTGGGCTAGTAATCCTGATAACCTGGCCTAATAATCCAAAGACGTGAGTTCAAATCCCACTACGGCAGCTGTGCAAATTTAAATTCAGTTAATTAAAGAAAATCTGGAATAAGTTAGCATCAGTAATGGTGACCATGAAACTATTAGATTGTCGTAAAAACCCATCTGGTTCACTAATGTCCTTTAGGGAAGAAAATCTGCCTATTTGTGACTCCAGACCCACAGCATTGTGGTTGACTCTTAACTGCCCTCTGAAATGGCCAAGCGAACCTTCACCTCACAGACTGCAGCAGTTCAAGAAGGTGGCTCACCACCACCTTCTCAAGCGCAATTAGGGATGGGCAATAAATGCTGGCCTTGCCAGTGACACCCACATCCCAGGAATGAATAAAACAAAACAACCTCCTGACACACACACCCACATATACATCCGCTCATACACCCGGCACTCACACACCCCTCTCACTCACTCTCATAGTCACACACCCACTGCTTGCTCACAGACTCACACACACAAAGTGAAGGGCATGAGGAGATTAATGTGTGGGATCTGTTGCACTAAAATTGCACTTTGCCAGAAAAATAATACTTTGTTGTAGGGAACATTGCTATCAGTATTATCATTCTTGTAATAACATGGAGGATTTTTTTCCCCTTTTAATGTGCAAATGCTGTGCTTAACAAGATGAAGGATATGGGTACTGGGGAATGGTCTATTTTGTACTTTGGGTTTTCCATGTGGGCACTCTCAGATCAATAGTAAAACTGTTGGGGTCCCTCCACTCTGCGCCCAACAGTGTACTTCAGTACCAATCTCCAAAGAACACCTCTTACTGCACCAACGTGACGTTTTTCCATTTCCCACACCAGCCAATAGAATGAAAATTCGTGCTGAATTTGGCTTGGTATTGTTGTGCAGGCCCGTGCCGACTAGCAATTGGTACAAAGCTTTCCAAGTCAATAATTAATTTAGAAAGATCTCTTCTTTTTTGTTATGCACGCTGTATTCTTGCAGGCGCCTAGAAAGCAGCCAACAACTGCTTGCTTTATCGTGCACTAAAAGTGCCCTGTTAATTAAGCTGCGTTCTAATTCCATCATTTTGTTATAAACAGCAATCTGCCATAATTATTCTTCACACTTGAACTATTCAGCAGTCCCATTTTTAGCAGTGTAAAGCATTTCATGAGAATATGCAGCTTGAGTGCAATGTTAATTGGATTCAGTTTTAATGTGATTGAAAATATTTGGTGGAGCATCCTATAGACACCTTTTTTATACTTTAGTTATTCATTGCTAATGCTTTATTTTCATTTATTTATTTCCTCAGCAGTATTTGTATTTTGATATAAATATGAAATATAATTGCAATTTCTAGACTCTGAAGCCTGTGAGGGGTTTTCTACAGATTGTGCGCCCTTATAATAAATGGTAAATAATGTTCGTCATCACGAGTGAAACAGGAGGCTGAATTTTAATATTTCCATAGCATAAAATACTTGATGCAAACTGCACATGAATTGTTGTTCAGATACTTCTGATGTTGTGAAAGAAGGTGCATTGCTGGCTCAGTTGGTAACTGCTCCATTTTCTATGAGCCGTACAGGGCAGGACAAAGAGGTTCAATCCCAACGTGTGAAGAGTTAGCTCGCAATAGTTGGCACTAGTGAACCATGTCTACAATAGAGAAAGTCAGCCAGCCTTTCCAACCTGTATTGCTATCTAGTATTCCTGTAAAATATGCGGTGAGGCTGGGATGGCTGCACTGCCCCTCCCCGACACACTCACATACTCTGTCTGGATTCACACATGCAGAATGGCCACTTGGACAAGATCCTTGCGTTTATGAATGCGTGCCTTCAGGGGAGGTCTCTGTCACTACAATAACATCTTGCCGTTTGTCCTGACCAACATTGATCCTTAACTAACATCACCAAATCAGGTTAGCTGGTCGTTTATCTCATTGCTGTTTGTGGGACCTTGCTGTGCGCAAGTTGGCTGCCACGTTTCTCTACATTGCAACAGTGTCTATAGTTCAAAAGTACTTCATTGGCTGCAAAGTGCTTTGGAATATCCTGAGGTTGTTGAAGGTGCTATATCAATGCAAGTTCTTTCTTTGCACTAAAATTTCTTTGCAGGTTGGATTTCCTGTCGTGCTATTTGTATTGCTAGTTCACCAGTGTTACCCGCCGTCAGCTACTGACACATTGGAAGGAATATGTGGGTGCTGCTTAGCTGATATATGACTAGTTAGAATGCCACCAGTGATCAAGTGGTACTACACCATTTTAGAACTATGTAATCTTCTGCAGTTAGCAGTGTTGATGGAAATGGTGTTGTGAAAGAGCTGTCTTTGTTCTTTCACATAGAACCCATTAAAAGCCCCATCATCACTTAAAAATCTTCTGGAACCTTTCCAACATCTGGTTTAATGGACAAAGCCAGAAAAGGTAAATGTTGTCTGCCATAAACAGAATCCAGCCATTAGCTTAGTGACTACCAGACTCTAAGCAAACACTAGCAGTCATTTTCTGACCTACAGGTTTATTGCCTGGTCTTTAGGATTTGTTAAAATGTCAACAAAATAGTGAATAAACTGTCTGCTTGCATCACATCGCACATCATGTGAATTTGTTGAACAGCTAAAGCTGGCCCACAGTACATTTGTGTAAATGCAGTGTAACTGATAAGGGAGATAGAGAGAAACTATTTCCATTGGTTGGGGAATCTAGGACTAGGGGACATAGTCTAAAAATTAGAGCCAGGCCTTTCAGGAGTGAAGTTAGGAAACACTTCTACACTCAGAGGGTGGTAAAAGTTTGGAACTCTCTTCCGCAAATGGCAATTGATGCTAGATCAATTGTTAATTTTAAATCTGACATTGATAGATTTCTGTTAACCAAAGGTATTAAGGGATATGGGGCAAAGGCGGGTATATGGAGTTAGGTCACAGATCAGCCATGATCTCATTGACTGGCGGAACAGGCTCGAGGGGCTAAATGGCCTCCTCCTCTTCCTATGTAATGACTGCATGAAGCCAGAGTCACTAGGGTCCAATTTTGACGTTTCGGTGACTAACCGGCGTAACGAGCTTACCCGTACCCTGTGGTGAAGAGGCGGTCGCGATTTTGCGACGCCGGCCCCATTTACATCAGGCTGGTGAGCTGCGGGGCACCAAACGGGCATCGTGATGCAGCTCAGCGGATTAAGGCTGGCTATCAAGGTGGATGTGGGTGGGAGGTCCCCAGGGTGGCAGTGACCCAGGTTAGTTTTGTATGACTCGGAATGAGCTCCTGCTCCTTTCTGCCCCACAAACCTCCAACTACCTTGGCTAGACCTCCTCGCCTCTCTTGTCCGTGGAAATAATCAGAACACGGCGCATGCTCCAACCATTTCTGACCCAGATTGGCAGTTGGAGGTCCTCGATCCCATATTGCATGGACAGGCGTTTTGGACTCCCAGTGGTCGGCTCCTATTTCGCTGGTCCCCCACCAGCACCTAGAGTGCCGCAGCCTCCAACCCATCGATCTCCTGTGTCTGAACCCAGTGGTGCACAACCTTGGCATTCTACTCAGCCCCAAGCGGAGCTTCAAACCCGTCACCCAGCCCATTGTCAGGATTACTGCCTGCCATCTCTGGTGCATTGACCCTCCCTCATTCACACTGGTTCACAAATGCTATCCACACCGTTGAGGGTTGTTTTCTCAAATATCTTCCCCACTGCTACCCTTTCCGACCTTCAGTAAACCCAGACATCCGAGGCCCAAGTCCTCTCCTCCGTGAAGTTCCGCACATCCATTATCCACTTTCTTCACCCAACTACATTAGCTCCCTGCGTCCTGATGAATTGATGTCAAGGTCTCCATCCTTATCTTTAAATCCCTTCATCTACTTGCTCCACCCTATCCGGAAATTCAGCTCCAACACTACGTTCTAGCACATAGCACCCATTCCTCTGGATTATTGCTTGTTCCTTGCTCCCTCTGCTCCACAGTCGGTCACCTTATTCCTTTTGTAATGCATTATCTGCTGATGACTAAATTCTGTTATTTCTTGACTCTTGAATAGTTCATGTGCCCCCTCCTCTTTTCCCTTTGATTCCCAATTGTCTCTTCATTTCTCCTCCACTCTGGCAGTCCTCCAACACCTTGTATATGCGATCCATCTTCTTGTTTGAGCCAAGCCATTGAGTGCTGGCAGGCTAATCAAGCATAGTTAGCACCATAGCCAAACTGAATCTTATCCTCATCCAACACCCACACACAGTCTTTGAGCAGGAGTCACTTGATAGCCATCAGGGACCTGAGTTAATTCTGCCTGAGTTTTCTTCATCCTAGCTCGCAGAGACTGGGGCCAATCGTCGCCCTCCCAGCACTGGCTCAGCTGAGATCAGCTAGCCCAGTACAGGCAAGAGATTGAACCTGGAACGTTCCTGGTCTGTACAGCTGGACAGCACATCATGCAGGCTTTTCACTCACTCAGTCAACTGGGGAATCTTCCCCTTCCATATCTGATACTTTGCTACATCTGAAAATCACTGCTAATGCAACTGTGATTTGGGGGAGGGGGGAGGAAAGGGGAAGAGACCCATTACAAAGTTACAGCACAGAAACAAGCCATTCGACCCAACAGATCCATGCTGGTGTTTATGCTCCACACGACCCATTATGAAAGATGATCGGAAACCTGTTTTATTAGTATTGCTAAGCAAGCACAATAGTCGTAAGAAGGCCCATTTCCAACTTAATGTAGCAGATCTGACAGGCATGAGAATCTGGTGGGGCCCATGCAGCAGCAGGCCAGTTAGTTTCATCCATACCAGTAAGTTTCATTCAGCACAGTGCAGCTCCTCCATCTAATGCGCAGTGCGACGCCCACACGAGCTGTTGTACATCGCGCTCTGCTGTCTTTGTTAAGCACAGTTACATCCTCGGGGAAACATATTATGATATGGATTCCAGAGATCATCTGTGCCCACACAGTAATTTATGAAGCCATTTCAGTTGTTGTGCGTTTGTGCGAGACACTGTTTGCTTTGAAAGCATTTCATGCTCTTCAGTGTTGGCAGCTGCGGTGCCAGTTAGGATCCAGGAAAGTCGCGTGAAAAGTAACCGTTCCAAAGTAAAGCTGAGCACAAGTTTGTTCAGAGCTTCAATGCAATGGAGGAACAAATGAACATGATAAAATGTGTAAAAGCAAAATACTGCGGATGCTGGAAATCTGAAATTTAAAAAAAATGCTGGAAACACTCAGCAGGTCAGGCAGCATCTGTGGAGAGAGAAACAGAGTTGACGTTTCAGGTTGATGACCTTTCGTCAGATAGAATGTGTCCAAGTTTTACTTTAAGGTTGAATAACCATATTGCGTGTGGTTTGTGATGCTGTATGTGTGAGGAATAAGAACATGCTTTGTGCTCTGGACCTGATTCTGTAGAGATGAAAGGGCATTGCAAGAGCTTTTTAAAGTGTATCACAAATAGCACAAAACGATATATTGTGTGATATTTTTAATAAGAAAGAGATGGGTGAAGTTGAATGAAATTCTTGCCATCTGAACAGTGGTTAGACTGGACTTAATTGAGCTCTACGCTGCACAAGCCATCTCTGCTATTTTTAACTTGGTGCTAATGCATTGCCGGTGAAAGCATTCATTGATTTAAAGCTCAGAGCCAGAGCTGCATAGTTAATGCATATTTAATATCTAGATGAAGAGAAAATAATTACCAGCAACCAGCACAGATTTCAGAAAGGAAGATCATGCTTGACAACCCTGATCAGAGTTCTTTGAGGAGGCAACAGATGTGGATGTGGCAAATGTACCACACAGGGGACTATTGGAGAAGGACAAGGGACATGGAATAAGCGGAAGGGTAATAAATGGGATTAAAACGTGATTGGAAGTGAGTAAATGGAGCGTAGGAGTTAAGGGCAGTTTGTTGAGAGATTTTGGAAGTGGATTGCGTTTCTGATCTGGAACTCCTTCTGTTCACTGTGTATGTACATCAATGATTTGAATATAGGGCTAGAGAGAGTGGTGTCCAAATTTGAAAACAATGCTAAAAGTGGATACATTGTAAATAATTCTGAGGACCCCAGGAAGCTGCAGGGGGATCTTGACAAGATGGTGGAATGGGCAAAGAAGTGGCAGATAGAAGTCGGTGTCAGTAAGTATGAGGTGGTACATTTTGGTTGAAAACAATGGCCCAAAAATTGCGATCGGCGGCGTAGCTACGGAGTATGCCGCCGGCCTACGAAAAGAATACGAGCTTACCTTGTGTGAGGCCCAGAACGGAGACTTCCTATTCAGCGCTGCAGAGTTGTGCGCAGTCTATTACATCACGAAGGCCAGGAGCGCAGCGTACAGCAAATGCGTAAGGGAAGACACGCCCACAAAATCTGTCAAACCTAAGCCATACCCACAGAAGCTTCTCTCGGTCTCTTCCATTGAAATTACATTTTAAAAACTTTTAATTAAACTGGCACTTGGACTTATTTCACATATCAGCATTTTGGTTTATTTTTTCATCCAAACTCACAATTTATTAGTCCCTATGTATACAACTTCCTGTTTTGATACTCAGTAAAGGTTAAATAATGTTTTATATCTCCTACAAGCAATGTTGTTGAATTTCAGAAAGAGATTCCCAGCCATATATTCAATGTTAATTTTCAGGATTAAAATATATTATTCAGACCTCATTTAGACTGGTGATAGAAAAATCTATTTTCCTTGTTATAGATGCATTATATTGCTTGTTATGTTGTTCATCTTTGAGTGGAAAGGGCAGAATTGGTCACTGAAATCTGATAGATGTTCACTTTATTTAAATTTCTTATTCAACTTCCCAAGTAATAGAATGAAACTTGACCGACAAAAAAGTTTCCTCCAACCAAACGTACACAATATCCACACATAGATCTTCTTTTAAGATGTGAAACAGGCTCCTGCGCCTGCTTTCACTAACTGTAAAATTTTCGGAGGTAATTGCTGGGCAGTTGGTGGGCAATTAGCCCAGCTCTGCACCAGCAATGAGTATTTCCCCGTCGGTGCGGATCATCTGTCAAGGCATACCTTGATAGATTGCAAGTTCGGGACTTAGCGCATACGCAAGGGCCGTCATACCCACCGCAAAATCTGCCCCAAAAAGTAAAAGTAATATCCTTTGAATGGGGGAAGGTTGGATGTTAGTGGAGTTGATCCTTGAAGCAGTAACAGCGTCAACATTTAAGAACAGGTTGGATAGGTGGTTGAAGGTAATGGGGATAAAGCAGGTAATTACAGACCTGTGAGCCTTACATCAGTTGTGGGCAAAATGCTGGAGTCCATCATTAAGGATGAAATAGCGGAGCACTTAGCAAATGGGGACAGGATAGGACAGAGTCAACATGGATTTACAAAGGGTAAATCGTGCTTGACTAATCTATTGGAATTTTTTGAGGGAGTAACTGGTAAAATAGATGGGGGAGAGCCAGTAGATGTGGTGTACCTGGACTTCCAAAAGGCCTTCGACAAGGTCCCACATAAAAGATTAGCATGGAAAATTGAAGCTCATGGGATAAAGGGGAAAGTATTGACGTGGATAGAGAACTGGCTGTCAGATAGAAAACAGAGAGTTGGAATAAACGGCTCATTTTCTGAATGGCAGGCAGTAACAAGTGGGGTACCGCAGGGATCTGTCCTGGGTCCCCAGCTGTTCACAATTTACATTAATGACCTGGATCAGGGAGTCGGATGCAGCATTTCCAAATTTGCAGACGACACTAAACTAGGAGGGGGGGTGGGCTCAGAGGAGGAGACCAGGAAGCTCCAGAGCGATTTGGACAGACTGGGTGATTGGGCGGATAAATGGCAGATGCACTATAATGTGGACAAGTGCGAAGTTATCCACCTTGGGTGCAGGAACGGGAGGGCAAATTATTATTTAAATGGCAATAAATTGGGAGAGGGGGAAGTACAGAGAGACCTGGGTGTTCTTGTACACCAGTCACTGAAGGCGAGCATGTAGGTGCAACAGGCGGTCAAGAAGGCAAACGGTATGCTGGCCTTCATAGCAAAAGGGTTGGAATACAGGAACAGGGATACCTTGCCGCAGCTGTACAGGGCACTGGTGAGACCACACCTCGAGTACTGTGTACAGTTTTGGTCGCCTCATCTGAGGAAAGATGTTCTTGCCATGGAGGGGGTGCAGCGGCGATTCACCAGGCTGATACCAGGAATGGCGGGATTGACCTATGAGGAGAGACTATGTAGTTTAGGGATGTACACACTGGAGTTTAGAAGATTGAGAGGGGACCTCATAGAAGTGTATAAAATTCTGACAGGTCTAGACAGACTAGATGCAGAAGGAATGTTTCCCTTGGCGGGTGAGAACAGAACTAGAGGACATAATTTAAGGATAAGGGCTAAACCATTTAGGACAGAAATGAGGGGGAATTTCTTCACTCAGAGGGTGGTGAACCTGTGGAACTCATTGCCACAGAGGGCAGTGTACGCCAGCTCATTAAATATATTTAAGAGGGAATTAGATATATTTCTACAGGCAAAAGGGGTTAAGGGTTACGGAGAGAAGGCGGGGACGGGATACTGAATTGGAGGATCAGCCATGATCTCATTAAATGGCGGAGCAGGCTCGAAGGGCCGGATGGCCTACTCCTGCTCCTATCTTCTATGTATCTATGTATCTATAAAGGATAGAGAAACAGGGTAGGTACGTGAGGCTAGGGGTGTTGCTCATGTGGAAGATAAACACCCACGCAGATTCATTGGACTGAATAGTTTGTTCCTGTGTTGTAATTTCTCTGTTTTGCTCTCCCCCCGCCCTTTATAAATCAGCAACCTCTACCTCACCGCTGTAGTTAGGTCAATCGTTGGAACATTATTAGTTAGAGGCAAAACAGATGACTTTGGGCAAAGTCTGAAATAATTCCTTCTAATTTATTTAAAAATCTGAAATGAAGACAGGTTTCTGACATGTACCATCAATGTGGAGCATTTATTTTGCTGTCAAGCTATGGAAGTACACATTCAGTGCATAATCTTGAGTATTTTTAGTAGCTGAAGTACATTTTTCATATTAAGGGAATATTGCTGACTTTAAAGGATGGTGACTCCATGATCTGAGCAATATTAGAAACTTGTGACATAGATAAAGGTGATAGAATGGCAATTGGTTATTGCGCTGTGTTTTGGGACTAAGGAAAAGTTCTTGTTTGGGAAATGAATGCAGGAAGGAGCTTTCCTCTGATAGAATCATAGGATGATACAGCACCGAAGGAGGCCATTTGGCCCATCGTGCCTGAGCTGGTTTGAAAATACTGTGGTGAGGTGAAATTTTACAACGTGTTCTGTTTATTCTTTTTGAACATGGAATGTTTCTGATGTAAAATCATTGTACCCCATTCAAATAGTAACTATTTTGTCTGGAAGGCAAATCTGCAGCAGACGAACTCTTTGACAGTGCTTCCTTCTCCAATTGAAGGCAATGGAAGCATGAAGGAATATATGAAAGTCATGGTGCCTGAGGCAAGGTGAATTTTTCTCTGGCCCTTGCAGTCTGTTTGTTAATGGGAGTCTGTGAAAGGATGTGTTATAAAACACATACTACTGATCTTATTACACAGAGGTACCAGGGAGTGACTGATCCACAAGTCTTTTCACCTCAGCTTCAGGGTTTAAAATTTAATTGGCGGGCTCCTCGTCGGCAGTCGTGCAGACGGGATTATTATCAACTGATAGGCAACAGATGCAGGAACTACAGCAGACAAAACTGTCCATAAACTGTTGGAACTTCTCACTACAAAGTAGACATTTCCGTGCTGTGTGTTAGTGGGAGTGCATGAAAGGATACAAAATACATATTTATTGATCCTTTTACACAGAGGTACCAGGGAGTGACTGGTTAGGCCTCAGCAGGAGTATTGTGTTCAATTCTGGGAACCACACTTTAGGAAGAATGTCAAGGCCTTTGAGAGGGTGCAGAAGAGATTTCCTGGAATGGTACCAGGGATGAGGGACTACACTTATGTGGAGAGACTGGAGAAGCTGGGGTTGTTCTCCTTAGAACAGAGACGGTTAAGAGGAGGTTTGATAGAGGTGCTCAAAATCATGAACGGTTTTGATAGAGTAAATAAGGAGAAACTGTTTCCAGTGGTAGAAGGGTGAGCAACCAAACGACACAGATTTAAGATGATTGGCAAAAGAACCAGAGGAGACATGAGGAAACTGGAATGCACTGTCTGAAACGGTAGTGGAAATAGATTCAACAGTAACATTCAAAAGAGAATTGGATAAATACTTGAAGGGAAAACATTTACAGGGCTATGGGGGAAGGGCAGGGGACTGGGATTAATTGGATAGCTCGACCAAAGAGCCGGCACAAACATGATGGGCCAAATGGCCTCTTTCTGTGCTGTATCATTCTATGATTATAGGATTCATTGAGGCAGTCTCTCTGTAATGATAGAAGGTTCCTCCATCTCTTAAATCATTGAACTAAATTATTGTGATCAGAAGCTTTGTATTTGATTGAGCCAATGTAGCTTCTCGTTGATGCTTTAAGTTCTGACTATCAGTGACGAGCAGCCGGAGAGTGATTGCTCAGCTTGCCATGATTGTTTTGGAATGCCATGAGGAACAAAGGCCTGTGGAGGAGGCAAAGTGCAATTCTTGTCTGGGTGCGAATCTAATCACCTGCTGATGTCAAACTTTAGTAACAAAAAGCCAAAGAGCCAATGGTACAGCGCTGCAAGTGGTAGATTGGGAGTTTCTTGAAGAGCAAGAATCCTGGTCTTGCCTGTTCCACTGTGGAAGGAGGGAGAGGTGAAACATAGGAGATAGGAGAGAGAGGCAGCGATAGGGCCCTACTCTAGGCTCTTCGACATTATATGAATTCTGCAAAATGGAGGGAGATTCAAACTATGGTATGCATTGCATAATATAAATTATCCGGCTCCCTTATCCCAGTGGGATCATCGACCTACCAACGTGTGGGTCTTCCATGAGTGTAATCGAGCTAGTTGTAATAACATAGACAAACAAATTCACTTTCGTCTCCCATAACCCGAACTAAAGAAATGCCAAATACAAAAGTTCTCTGTCTCTCTGTTGCTGTCCCTGTCTCTGTTTCTCTGTGTCTCAGGGGGAAATTTTAACCTGAAGAAACGGGTGGGTTGGGTTGTGTGGGAAGTTAAAGTGTCAAACCCGACCAGAAATGCCTCCAACCCGCCCACTTCCGGTTTTAATGGAGGTGGGGCAGGGGTAGCGGGTAGACAACCCGCTCCCAGGAGATGGGTCGTCCATTTAAATATTATAATTAGGCTGGCATGCTTTTGATTTTAACAGTGGCTGGTTGGGTTTTACACACCTCGTGAAACCCGCCAACTAATGTAAGGCGATGACTGCTGGATCCAGGAGGTAAGCGCCTTTTTACTTACCTCCTGGATCCAGTGCCCCTACCTAACCCACCCACCCTTGATCAGAGACCCCCCCACAAGGCCTCTGATCCCCCCTGTGTTGCTTCGGCTCTCTGATGTCGTCTGTCCCCCGGCCCCCTCATCTGGCGCTCCGGCCCTAGATCATTGCCGATCTCTCCCTGCTCCTCCGACCTGCCCCGCTTCTCCTACCCACCCC
This sequence comes from Squalus acanthias, assembly GCA_030390025.1. Classification (NCBI taxonomy): domain Eukaryota; kingdom Metazoa; phylum Chordata; class Chondrichthyes; order Squaliformes; family Squalidae; genus Squalus; species Squalus acanthias. The sequence goes on along the minus strand of CM059436.1, from coordinate 79,307,347 downwards.
CTGCTCCTCCTAACCGCACCCCCCCCCCCCCGCTCCTCCGACCTGCTCTGCTCCTCCTACCCAGCCCCGCTCTTCCGACCCTCCCTGCTTCTCTGACTGGCCCCCCCACCCCCCACCCCAGCTCCTCCATCCCCCGATCTGTCACTCCGGCCCACCCCAACCCTCCCCGTTCCTCCGACCCCTCCCACCTCCACTCCTCCGTCCCCTGATTTGTCGCTTCGGACCCCGATTGTTGCCAGCCCTTCCCTGCTCCTCTGAAACCCGCCCCACCACCCCCACCACCCCCCACTCCTCCATCCCCCAATGTGGCGCTCCGACCCCTGATCTTTGCTGACACCTCCCCCCCTGCTCCTCCTGCACTCCCCGTGCTCATCCACCCTCCACCCTCCGCCCAACCTCTGGCCCCCACGCGATCCCTCTCTCCCTCCTCTGCGGCCCAGTACTGCAGGCCTACTTGCCCACAGCCAGCCAACCTCTCAATCTGTCTGGCAGTGGGTGGGAAACAGATGCTTCCCATGCAAATCACGCCTTGCTGTCAAATTCGGCAGGGCTTGCGGGAAACCCATTCTCCAGAGTTTCCTGACCGCTTTGGAGCCCTCCTCTGCTCCCAGCCCCCTTAAAATTGAGGCCTCTGTCTCTCTGGGGGAAATATTGGGTTGCTTAGCACCTCCCGTTAGCGACTCCGGGGGGCACCAAAGGGGCGCTAGCAACTTGGCGCCCGAGCGCGGCGATTTTACCGCTGCTCGCAAAATTCGCCTGCCGTTTTGCGATGGCGCTAAACACTTTCGCCACGATCTCCTGCGCCCGGAGATCGTGACGTCATCCAAGCATGCAACACCCTGGTAGCGCCCCAGATTTGATTCTCGCCCCCTGCCTTAGCGCCTGCCGCTAGGAACGACGGGTAGAGGGGGGCGTTTTGCAGTCGGCTGGGAGCTGGGGGAGCACTATTTAAAGGCGTGCGCTTCCTGCTTTTTCTTGTTGGCAAAATTTTTAGCATATGCAGGTTGAGAGGGAGAGAGACATCTGGAGAGATTTAATGCTGCCCTACAAGGAGTTTTGGCCCTGAGCAACACCTTTCAGGTTCCTATTTCTCTGAGCTTCATATTTACCACATTTGGAAGATTAAATGGGGGCTGTACTAACTCAGGGCGTCGCCCTCCAGCTTCACTTTCGGAGGCAGCAGAGGCGCAGAGAGAGGGTGGCAAACGTGGCCAGAGGGAGGAGGGCCAACAGGCCTCTGCACAGGAGATCTTACTTTCCCAGGGTATTCCAGCAGCAATTCTCCAATATCCATTTGTCTGAGGAGCAGTGTTTCAGAAGGCTGCGCTTCAGCAAGGAGGTGGTCACTGAGCTCTGCCACCTCCTGCAACCAGATCTGCAGCCTCAGCTCAGGACCAGGATGTCTCGGTCGGTGGCAGTGAAGGTGACGGTGGCTCTGAATTTCTATGCCAGCGGCTCCTTCCAGGCTTCAACTGGGGACATAGCGAATATCGCTGTCCATTGCTGCATCCGGGAGGTCACAAATGCTCTGTACAAAAGGAGAAGGGAGTACATCTCTTTCCCCATGACCCGGGACAAACAGCGTGAACGAGCATGTGGCTTCGCTAGGATAGCAGGCTTCCCCATGGTTCAGGGCGCCATTGACTGCACGCATGTGGCATTGCGGACACCTCATGAAAATGCAGAGGTGTTCCGCAACCGCAAAGGCTGCCACTATCTGAACGTGCAGTTGGCATGCGACCACAGACAGCGCATCCTCGCCGTCAATGCCCGCTATCCTTGGCAGCAGCCACAATGCATTCATCCTGTACCAGACTGGTGTCCAGACCTCTTCCAACCACCGCATCAACCTCGTGGATGGCTCCTCGGGGACAAGGGTTATACACTCTGCACCTGGCTGAGGAGATCATGTCTAACCAATTAGATTGAATTTTGAGAGTGGGTGACTAGGTGTGTGGATGAGGGTAGTGCAGTTGATGTAGTCTACATGGACTTCAGTAAGGCTTTTGACAAAGTCCCGCATGGGAGACTGGTCAAGAAGGTAAGAGCCCATGGGATCCAGGGCAATTTGGCACATTGGATCCAAAATTGGCTCAGTGGCAGGAGGCAGAGGGTGATGGTCGAAGGTTGTTTTTGTGACTGGAAGCCTGTGTCCAGTGGTGTACCGCAGGGATCGGTGCTGGGTCCTTTGCTGTTTGTAGTGTACATTAATGATTTAGATATGAATGTAGGAGGTATGATCAGTAAGTTCGCAGATGACACGAAAATTGGTGGAATGGTAAATAGCGAGGAGGGAAACCTCAGGCTACAGGACGATATAGATGGGTTGGTCAGATGGGCAGAACAGTGGCAAATGGAATTTAACCCTGAAAAGTGTGAGGTGATGCATTTTGGGAGGACTAACAAGGCAAGAGAATACACAATGGCCCAGAAATTAAACATGGATGGTTCCCGCGGGGGTAAGGATTCCCCGCGATATCGCACTCCGTGCCTACCTTTTTGCTCCGGGCCCACACGAACTTTAGTTTGAAAGGCTCTCTCTCTTGGAGCCGTGCAGTGCTTTCGTGACCCAGAGACGCAATTAGTTCGTGCGAGCTCTGGGATCACGTGATTCAGTTAGAGCCAATGGCAGCACACCATCTTTCATTCATAGTTTTGACAGGAAGACCTGTCAAAGCTATGAATACTACACACCCCCAAAAGAACAGCTAAACCTCAATTAAATTTTAAAAAAAGCCATCACATTAATAAAATAAGTATAATTCAATAAATTAACCACTTTAAACAAAAAATTACATTTTTGAAAAAATTTAAAATCTTTTTAAAAGTTATAAAAATAAACTTACCTTTCTTTAAAGTCTCTAAAAAAGATAAACCTGTTGAAAAAAAATTAAAATAACACTTAATTAACTACTTACCTTGTTAAAAGGGTGTCCTACGCCTGCTTTCTTTATGTGTAAAATCTTCACCACTTACCTGCGCTTTCAAAGCTGAAAAAATAACGAAGTGCACTGCGTGCGCACAGCCTTAGCGCGCACGCGGTTCACTTAGGAACCGCCCCCTTTTCAATTCACGAAGTGCCGGTTTCCCGCGCATGCGCAGTGCATGCAGGAAACCGGCAATTCGGGATCTAATACGCGAGAGTACACAGTGCGTACTCTCGCGTATTAGGTTTAATTTTCGGGCCAATGAATGGTAGGACCCTAGGAAGGACAGAGGACCAGAGGGACCTTGGTGTGCATGTACATAGATCCCTGAAGGCAGCAGGACAGGTAGATAAGGTGGTTAAAAAGGCATATGGGATACTTGCCTTCATTAGCCGAGGCATAGAATATAAGAGCAGGGAGGTTATGATGGAGCTGTACAAAACGCTAGGTAGGCCACAGCTGGAATACTGTGTGCAGTTCTGGTCGCCACACTATAGGAAGGATGTGATTGCATTGGAGAGGGTGCAGAGGAGATTCACCAGGATGTTACCTGGGCTGGAGCGCTTCAGCTATGAAGAGAGACTGGACAGGCTGGGGTTGTTTTCCTCAGAGCAGAGAAGGCTGAGGGGGGACCTGATTGAGGTGTACAAAATTATGAGGGGCATAGATAGGGTAGATAGAAAGGAACTTTTCCCCTTAGTAGAGGGGTCAATAACCAGGGGGCATAGTTTCAAGGTAAGGGGCAGGAGGTTTAGAGGGGATTTGAGGAAAAACTTTTTCACCCAGAGGGTGGTTGGAATCTGGAACTCACTGCCTGAAAGGGTGGTAGAGGCAGGAACCCTCACAACATTCAAGAAGCATTTAGATGAGCACTTGAAATGCCATAGCATACAAGGCTACGGACCAAGTGCTGGAAAATGGGATTAGAATAGACAGGGCTTGATGGCCGGCGCGGACATGATGGGCCGAAGGGCCTCTTTCTGTGCTGTATAACTCTATAACCGCTCCGTAAACCCAACACTCCTGCTGAGCTTGCATACAATGAGAGCCATAGCGCCACCAAGAACATCATTGAGCAGACGATCGGCATCTTACAACAACGGTTCCGGTGTCTTGACCACTCTGGAGGAGCCCTGCAGTACTCCCCCGATCGAGTATCGATTTTCATTGTTGTGTGTTGCATGCATCACAGCCTCGCAATTATGAGGACACAACCATTGCCACCAGGGATTGGTGCACCACCACAGGAAGAGGGAGAGGAGGCGGAGGAGGAGGATGAGCAGCACCAACGTGGGATGGAGGCGTACAATGTTGCCTCTGCAAGGGCCGTCCGTGAACGCCTGATAAGACACCGCTTCTGACGAATGACAGAGAAGATGGCTTCTGGGATGAACAAGAACATCAATACAACCATCCCACAGCCCCTATTACTCGGCAAAGCTCCAATGAGTAAAATGAGCAAAGTTGTAAAGTTCCAATAAAAAATGTTAATCATATGACAAACTGTGTCTTATTTATTCAGGACAAACAATTACAAACAAACACAACAATTCATAAACTAACAAAACTCGTTCTTACCACATCGAGATGAGCATCAACACAGTAAACAAATTTATTAAGATGAACATCAAACTTTGCCACAAACATTCCCCCCATTTATTAATCATTTTTACTTTTCGGCCTTTGAGGATGATCTCCATCCACTGTGCACTTCCCCCCTTCCCACCCTACTGCTCCTCCGTAATGTGGCCCCAGTGGCTGCAGCAAGGCTGGCGGAAGGCTGCTGAATGTTGGATCCAGAGACTGGAGATGGCCTTGAAGGACGGCCTCGACCAGCTCTGAGCCTGGAGGGCCCGGCTGCAGACTGCACCAACTCTGCATGGGCGGCAGCAGTCTGGACTGGCTGTGTTACATAGAAACATAGAAAAATAGGAGCAGAAGTAGGCCATTCGGCCCTTTGAGCCTGCTCCGCCTTTCATTGTGATCATGGCTGATCCTCTATCTCAATACCATATTCCTGCTCTCTCCCCATACCCCTTGATGCCCTTTGTGGCTAGAAATCTATCTAGCTCCTTCTTAAATATATTCAGTGACTTGGCCTCCACAGCCTTCTGTGGTAGAGAATTCCACAGGTTCACCACCCTCTGAGTGAAGAAATTTCTCCTCATCTCAGTCCTAAATGTCCTACCCCTTATCCTCAGACTTTGACCCCTCGTTCTAGACCCCCCAGCCAGGAGAAACATCCTCCCTGCATCCAGTCTGTCTAGCCCTGTCCGAATTTTATACGTTTCAATGAGATCCCCTCTCATTCTTATAAATGCTAGTGAATACAGGCCTAGTTGACCCATTCTCTCCTCATACGACAGTCCTGTCATCCCAGGAATCAGTCTGGTGAACCTTCACTGCACTCCCTCTATGGCATGTATATCCTTTCTTAGGTTAGGAGACCAAAACTGCACACAGTTCTCCAGGTGTGGTCTCACCAAGGCCCTGTATAACTGTAGTAAGACATCCTTGCTCCTGTACTCAAATCCTCTTGCAATGAAGGCCAATATACCATTTGTCTTCCTAACTGCTTGCTGCACCTGCATGTTTGCTTTCAGTGACTGGTGTACAAGGACACCCAGGTCCCTCTGTACATCAACATTTCCCAATCTATCACCATTTAAATAATACACTGTTTTGCCTACCGAAGTGGATAACTTCACATTTATCCACGTTATACTGCATCTGCCATGCATTTGCCCACTCACTCAACTTGTCTAAATCATCTTGAAGCCTATTTGCATCCTCCTCACAACTCACAATCCCACCTAGTTTCGTGTCGTCAGCAAACTTGGAAATATTACATTTGGTTCCCTCATCCAAATCATTGATATATATTGTGAATAGCTGGGGCCCAAGCACTGATCCCTGCGGTACCCCACTAGTCACCGCCTGCCACCCCGAAAAAGACCCATTTATGCCTACTCTCTGTTTCCTGTCTGTTAACCAATGTTCAATCCATGCCAGTATATTACCCCCAATCGCATGTGCTTTAATTTTGCACACTAACCACTTATGTGGGACTTTATCAAAGGCCTTCTGAAAATCCAAATACACCAGATCCACTTGTTCTCCCTTTTCTATTCTACCAATTACATCCTCAAAAAACTCCATTAGGTTTGTCAAACACGATTTCCCTTTCATAAATCCATGTTGACTTTGTCTAATCCCGTTGATATTTTCTAAGTGTCCTGTTATCAAATCCTTTATAATAGACTCTAGCATTTTCCCTACTACTGATGTTAGGCTAATCGGTCCTCCTTCTCACTAGACCCTTGGTTCCCTAGCATTTCTGTGAAGTTATTTGTGTTCTCTTCCGTGAAGACAGAGCCAAAGTATTTGTTTAATTGCTCTGCAATTTCCTTGTTCCCCATTATAAATTCTCCCGTTTCTGACTGTAAGGGACCTACATTTGTCTTCACTAATCTTTTTCTTTTTACATACTTGTCGAAGCTTTTACAATCAGCTTTTATGTTCCTTGCAAGTTTACTCTCATACTCTATTTTTCCCCTCTTAATCAATCTCTTGGTCCTTTTCTGCTGAACTCTGAACTGCTCCCAAATCCTCAGGCTTGCTACTTTTTCTGGCAACTTTATATGACTCCTCTTTGGATCTAGTACTATCCTTAATTTCTTTTGTTAGCCAAGGTTTGGCCGCTTTTCCATTTGTGTTTATGCGCCAGAAAGGAATGTATAACTGTTGCAATTCATGCATTCGTTCCTTAAATGTTAGCCATTGCCTATCCACCGTCATGCCTTTTAATGAAGCTTGCCAATCTATCATAGCCAACTCACTCCTCATACCTTCGTAGTTTCCTTTGTTTTGATTTAGGACCCTAGTTTCGGATTGGACTTCTTCACTTTCCATTTAATGAAGAATTGTATCATATTATGGTCACTCTTCCCTAAAGGACTCCGCACACAAGATTATTAATTAACCCCTTCTCATTGCACAATACTAAATCTAGGATAGTCTGTTCCCGAGTTGGCTCCTCAACGTATTGGTCTGAAAAACCATCTCGTACACACTCCAGGAATTCATCCTCCACAGTATTATTGCTAATTTGGTTTGGCCAGTCTATATGTAGATTAAAGTCACCCATGATTACTGTAGTACCCTTGTTATATGCATCTCAAATTTCCTGTTTGATGCCATCCCCTACATTCCCACTACTGTTTGGAGGCCAAAAGACAACTCCCACCAATGTTTTCTCCCCTTCCTGACACAATCTGGTTTTCCTTACCCCAATCACTTTCCTGCACTGCTTCCTTGTCTTTTCTCTTTATCATTCTAGACTTCACTCCACTGGGACCCTCCCCCCGCCTTATTTAGTTTAAAGCCCTATCTACCTCCCTAGTCATTCGATTCGCTAGAACTCTGGTCCCAGCATGGTTCAGGCCCCTTGGTGCTTCTTAGCTCCACCCAGACTGATTCTACATCTTTATTTTCTGAGCCAATATCCTTTCTCACTATTGCTCTGATTTCATCCTTTACTAACAACGCCACCCCACCTCCTTTTCCTTCTTGCCTGTCCTTCCTAAATAAGCAGGAAAAATGTTCCTGATGGTCGGAGAGTCCAGAACCAGGGGTCATAATCTAAGGATAACGGGTAAGCCATTTAGGACAGAAATGAGGAAGAATTTCTTCACCCAGAGAGTGGTGAACCTGTGGAATTCTCTACCACAGAAGGTAGTTGAGGCCAAGTCATTAAATATATTCAAGAATGAGTTAGATATATTTCTTAAAGCTAAAGGTATCAAGGGATATGGGGAGAAGGCAGGTACAGGGTACTGAGTTTGGATGATCAGCCATGATCTCATCGAATGGCGGAGCAGGCTCGAGGGGCCGAATGGCCTACTCCTGCTCCTATCTTCTATGTTTCTATGTTTCTATATCGAATATCCTTGGATATTCAGCTCCCAGCCTTGATCACCCTGCAGCCATGTCTCCGTAATCGCAATTATATCGTATCTGTTTACATCTATTTGCGCTGTTAATTTGTCTACCTTGTTATGAATGCTTCATGCATTCAGATACAGTGCCCTTAGATTTGTCTTTTTAACATTTTTAGACATCTTAACTTTTTTTGTACTATGGTCCTATTTGTCTTATTACCATTTTTTCTGATCCGGACCCTATTTGTTAGTGCACTCCTTTGTTTGTACGCTCTGTCCCTTCCTGACACAATCTGGTTTTCCTTACCCCAATCACTTTCCTGCACTGCTTCCTTGTCTTTTCTCTTATCATTCTAGTTTTCCCTCAACTGGGACCCTCCTCCCGCCTTATTTAGTTTGAAGCCCTATCTACCTCCCTAGTTATTCGATTCGCTAGAACCTCCGGTCCCAGCATGGTTCAGGTGTAGTCCGTCCCAACGGAACAGCTCTCTCTATCCCCAGTACTGGTGCCAGTGCCCCACGAATTGAAACCCACTTCTTCCACACCAATCTTTGAGCCACGCATTCATCTCCCTGATCCTATTGACCATTTGCCAATTTGCTCATGGCTCTGGTAATAATCCAGAGATTATGACCTTTGTGGTTCTGCTTTTTAATTTAGTCCCTAGCTGCTCACACTCTCTCAGCAGAACCTCTTTCTTGGTCCTACCTATGTCATTGGTACCTACGTGGACCACGAGAACTGGATCCTCCCCCTCCCACTCCAAGTTCTTCTCCAGCCCAGAGGAGATGTCCTTTACCCTGGCACCGGGTAGGCAACATAGCCTTCGGGACTCACGCTCATGGCTGCAGAGAACAGTGTCTATCCCCCTAACTATACTGTCGCCTACTACAACCACCTTCCTTTTTACTCCCCCCACTTGAACGGCTTCCTGTACCACGGTGCCGTGGTCAGTTTGCTCGTCCTCCCCGCAGTCCATGAACTTGTCCACAAAGGTTGCAAGAATCTCGAATCTATTGGACAAGTGCAGGGACTGAGGCTCCTGCAATACTACCTCCTGGATCCCCATACCTGCCTCACTCGCAGTCACACCCTCCTGTCCCTGACCACGTGTCAATTCTAAAGTATTTAATCTAAGGGGTGTGGCTGCCTCCTGGAGCAAAAGGTCCAGGTAACTTTCTCTCTCCCTGATGTCTCGCAATGTCTGCAGCTCTGACTCTAGCTCCTCAACTCGGAGCCGAAGTTCCTCGAGCCGCAGACACTTACCGCAGATGTAGTTGCCCTGGACAAAAATGTCCACAAGCTCCCACATATTGCAGCAGCAACACATCTCCTGTTGTCCCATTATTTTGTTTATTTAATGAATTAGTTTAGTGTTAATCAAATTATTTACCTCGTTTAATTTATTAACTTAATTAAATTAAGTTTAGTTTTTAAAATTTAGTTGTATGTTAACTTAAAACTTAGCCCACAGTCACTACCAATCACTTACCTGCCTTACCTGTGACGTCACACTGCCGTGTTCTCCTGTTGATGCAGGTCTGCTGCTGCTTTTATCCCTGCTCTCGGGCCTCGGTCTGCTCCCGCTCAGGTCCACCGCCACTCTGCGGGAGAAGTTAGGAAAAGCAAGCACCTCCTTCCCCAACTTCACCGAACTACCACACTTACCAAACTCCCAGTTGTTCACTCCGTGGCAAGTTCAATGGGGAAGTGGCAGTGGTGGGAGCAGGAATGCTGTCATCCTGAGAGAGGACAGCTCCTTCCTGCTCGACCAACACACTGCCACTCCCCCGGGGGCAGAGCCTCAGCATCCGGAGCTCTCTGCTCCAGCACAGTTTGCTGGCCTGCTGCGGCACCGTGAGATCCCCGGTGGACTGTGGGCGACCCAGCAAGGATGGCAGCAGTCAGCGCTTGCGTGGCATCAATCTGAGACTGCATCAGAGCAGTTTGAGACTGGATGGCACCAGCCAGTGACTCGATTGTAGCACTAAGCCACTGTGTTGCGTCGGCCTGTGATGCAATGGATCCTGCCACCTCACCCATTACACGTGGCATGGGCTCTGGTTCCCCACGGTCTCCCTGCAATTCAACCATCCTCTGCAATGAGGCAAGGATGGGTTCAAGGGTTTGCACGCAGATGACAGCTGTGCTGACGGTGGACTCCTCTACGCTCCTATCCAGTGCATCCATGCTGTCGGACACCCTTGCCATTGCACCCATGAGCTCAGTGTGCATGCTCAGAGCCTGAGTATAAGAACATAAGAAATAGGAGCAGGAGTAGGCCAACTGGCCCCTCGAGCCTGCTCCGCCATTCAATAAGATCATGGCTGATCTGATCCTAACCGCCAATCTACTATCACAGAACCATCTCCTGAACCTAACAGAATTGGACACACGAAATAGGAGCAGGATCAGGCTACACAGCCCCTGGGCCCGCTACGCTACCCACAGGGCCATGACCAATCCGAACCTAGACTCATGTCCCATCATCGGGAACATCCTCCCCGCATCCACCCGATCCAACCCCTTCACAATCTTATATGTTTCAATAAGATCGCCTCTCATTCTTCTGAACTCCAATGAGTAGAGTCCCAATCTACTCAACCTCTCCTCATATGTCCATCCCCTCATCCCCGGGATTAACCGAGTGAACCTTCTTTGTACTGACTCGAGAGCAAGTATATCTTTTCTTAAGTATGGACACCAAAACTGTACGCAGTATTCCAGGTGCGGTCTCACCAATACCTTATACAACTGAAGCAATACCTCCCTATTTTTATATTCTATCCCCTTAGCAATGAAAGCCAACATTCCATTGGCCTTCTTAATCACTTGCTGCACCTGCATACTAACCTTTTGAGTTTCGTGCACCAGGACCCCCAGATCCTTTTGTACTTCAGTACTTTCCAGTTTCTTGCCATTTAGATAATAACTTGCTCTACTATTTTTCCTGCCAAAGTGCATAACCTCACACTTTCCAGCATTGTATTCCATCTGCCAAATCTCTGCCCACTTACTTAGCCTGTCTATGTCCCCTTGCAGATTTTTTATGTCCTCCTCAGTCACTACTTTCCCTCCCATCTTAGTATCATCTGCAAACTTTGATATGTTACACTCGGTCCCCTCCTCCAAATCGTTAATGTAGATTGTAAAGAGTTGGGGACCCAGCACCGACCCCTGCGGAACACCACTAGTTACTGATTACCAGTCTGAGAATGAACCATTTATCCCAACTCTCTGCCTTCTGTTAGATAGCCAATCCTCTATCCATGCCAGAATATTACCCCCAATCCCGTGATTTTTTATCTGAAGCAATAATCTTTTGTGTGGCACCTTGTCAAATGCCTTTTGGAAGTCTAAATACACCACATCCACTGGTTCCCCTTTATCCACCCTGTGTGTTACTTCCTCAAAGAACTCCAGCAAATTTGTCAAACATGACTTACCCTTCATAAAACCATGCTGACTTTGTCCTATTAAATTATGATTATCCAAATGTCCCGTTACTGTCTCCTTAATAATGGACTCCAAAATTTTACCTACCACAGATGTTAGGCTAACCGATCTATAGTTTCCAGCCTTCTGTCTACTGCCCTTTTTAAATAAGGGTGTTACATTAGCAGTTTTCCAGTCTGCCGGGATCTTTGCTGAGTCCAGGGAGTTTTGGAAAATTATTACCAATGCATCCACAATCCCTACCGCCACTTCCCTCAAGACCCTACGATGTAAGCCATCAGGTCCAGGTGATTTATCCGCCTTGAGTCCCATTAATTTACCGAGTACCACTTCCTTAGTGATTTTGATCGTGTTTAGCTCCTCCCCCCCCCTATAGCCCCGTGTTTGTCCAGTGTTGGGATATTCTTAGTGTCCTCTACTGTAAAGACTGATACAAAATATTCATTCAGTGTATTTGCCATCTCCATATTTCCCACCATTAATTTCCCGGTCTCATCCTCTAAGGGACCAACATGTACTTTAGCCACCCTTTTTCTTTTTATATAACTATAAAAACTCTTACTATCTGTTTTTATATTTTTTGCTAATTTACTTTCGTAATCTATCTTCCCTTTCTTAATCAATCTTTTTGTTAATTTTTGCTGTCTTTTAAAGTTTTCCCAATCCTCTATCCTCCCACTAGATTTGGCTACCTTATAAGCCCTTGTTTTTAGTCGAATACTATCCTTAATTTCTTTACTTAGCCACGGATGACTGTCTTTTCTTTTGCACCCTTTTCTTCTCAGTGGAATATATATTTTTTGGAAGTTGTAAAATAACTCCTTAAATGTACACCACTGATCATGTATCGTCTTACCCTTTAATCTATTTTCCCAATCCACTCCACTAAATTCTGCTCGCATACCTTCATAGTCTCCTTTATTCAAGCTTAGCACGCTTGTTTGAGATCCAACTTTCTCACCCTCTAATTGAATATGGAATTCAACCATGTTATGGTCACTCATTCCAAGGGGATCCTTTACTAGGACATTTTTAATTAATCCTGTCTCGTTACACAGGACCAGAGCTAAGGTTGCTTGCCCCCTGGTCGGTTCAGTTACATACTGCTCAAGAAACCCATCCCTAATACACTCAATGTAATCATCCTCAAGGCAGCCCTGCCCAATTTGATTTGTCCAATTAATATGATAGTTAAAATCCCCCATAATTATAGATGTTCCCTTATTACAAGCCTCAACTATTTCCTGATTGATACTCCGTCCAACAGAGTTGCAACTATTCGGAGGCCTATAGACTACGCCCACTAGTGTTTTTTTCCCCTTATTATTCCTTATCTCCACCCAAACTGTTTCATTATCCTGATCTTTTGACCCAATATCATTTCTCTGTATTACAGTGATTCCTTCCTTTATTAACATCGCCACCCCACCTCCCCTTCCTTCCTGCCTGTCCTTCCTGATCGTTAAATAACCTGGTATGTTTAATTCCCAGGCATTGTCACCCTGCAGCCATGTTTCTGTAATGGCTACAAGATGATACCCATATGTAGTTATTTGTGCCATTAACTCGTCTATTTTGTTACGAATGCTACGTGCATTCAGATAGAGAACTTTCAAATATGTTTTGTGGCACTTAGTTCCTGCTTTTGCCCTTTTTATTACTTTACCCTTTACTCCATACCTTCTGCCCCTTCCTGACACACTCTGGTTTTTAATTTCCCCACTGCTACCTAAGTCTATGACCTTCTCTGTTGTCATTTTTATTATTTGCTCTCTAGGAACCTCCCCCCCACTATTCATGGCCGCTATATTGAGGTCCTCATCCGAGTCCTGTGCAGCAGAACTCGTGCGTGAACTCACCCTCCGGGGAGGTGGCCCTTGAGCTTCCCTTCCCCCATGGCGTTGCTGCAGCCTGCTGGGTCCCGAGCTTCACCCACATCAGATGCAAACTCGCTGCTCCCTTCCAGGGAACGCGTGGCCCCAGTGTCGATAGTGTCACCCTCAGGAGATGCAGGTGGTGAAGCTCCAGCTTCCTCTTCCTCCTCCTCTGGCCGCATCGATGCCAGTAGCAGGCTGAGGGGCAGGCTGGTCAGCTGGTGGTTCACTATCTGAAAGTAGGAAGGTACAAGAGTGGCTTTAACGTGAGGGCAGGGGGGCAGGAAGGGAGCAGGAACTGGAGACAGTTAGTTAGATTGAAAGTGTAAAAGGCTGGTGTTGTGAGGGGGAAGTGCTATGAGAGAGGAGAGAAAGCTGATTAACATACCGTTGCTGTCCCCAAGGGGGTCGACCTCTCCACCAGCCACAGTGCCTACGACCTGGCTCGCAATGAGTCTGTGGGCTCTCTCCTATAATTCTGTGAGGGGGTGCAGCTCCGCTTGTCCTCCTCCCATCCGCTGTGTCTCTTGGCGGTTATGTGAAAGCATGGCCTGCGAGAAAAAGGACAGCGTGTGAGTGAGTGTGCAGCCATGTGTTTGGCAAATGTGCCTACGATAGTTGAATAGCCATTAATGTGTGTAAGGTGTGGGATGTGCATGTGACTTTTATTAGATGGCCATAGTTGTTGGATGAGTGTTGGGCATTTGGGTATTTACACCGTCTGTGCACAGAGTGAGGTTGAGATGGTGGGATGTAGAGGTATTGAAAAGCAGATACTCACCTTGACCACCCGAGTGAGGTCGTTGAACTTTTTACGACACTGTGTATGTGTCCTCAGCACCAGGCTCCGCGATGACACATACCGGGTCACCTCCCTCCACACTCTTCTAAACTCCCAGGGCAATGGCCTCCTGCCACTCTCTGGAAAGAGCACTGCCCATCGCCGTTCAACTGCGCCAACCAGAGCCACCAATGCCTGGTCGCTAAAGCGCTGAGCTCTCTCCCTGGGCCTCTGAGTATCCATCACTAGTTTAAGCTGAGTAGGTGTTTGCAAACCGGGTTCAACGCTGCAATGAGCAGGGTGTGGCTGGGGAGCAAGATGAACCCTCCCCTTTAAGAACTGGACGGCACCAGTCTGTCTGAGTTCCAGGGTAATTGACATCGCCTGAGCTTCAGTAGCGCTCTGAGGTAGCGCCTCGCTCCCCAACGTTAGCGCCCTAAGAGAGGTGTGTAGTGCTTGATTTAGCGCTCCAATCACCTCCAGGGGCGATGGAGACGAATTTTGCGGTCGCCGGCGATAATTAGCGGCGGACGCTAAACTTTGCGCCCGGCTGATATTAGCGCCCCAAAATGGGCGACACCCAATTTTTCCCCCTCTGCCTCTATCTCTGTCTCAATTTTGATGAAACCTGAATTATGAAACTGTCTCTTTCTCTCTGTCTTTTATTTTATTCATTCATGAGATGTGGGCGTCGCTGGCAAGGCCAGCATTTATTCCCCATCCCTAATTGCCCTTGTAAATGTGGTGGTGAGCTGCCTTCTTGAACCGCTGCAGTCCTTGTGGTGAAGGTACTCCCACAGTGCTGTTAGGGAAGGTGTTCCAGGATTTTGACCCAGCGACGATGAAGGATCGGTGATATACTTCCAAGTCAGGATGGTGTGTGACTTGGAGGGGAACTTGGAGGTGGTGGTGTTCCCATACGCCTGCTGCCCTTGTCGTTCTAGGTGGTAGAGGTCGCGGGTTTGGCAGGTGCTGCCGAAGAAGCCTTGGCAAGTTGCTGCAGTGCATCTTGTAGATGGTACACACTGCAACCACGGTGCGCCGGTTGTGGAGGGAGTGAATGTTTAAGGTGGTGGATGGGGTGCCAATCAAGCGGACTGCATTGTCCTGGATGGTGTCGAGCTTCTTGAGTGTTGTTGGAGCTGCACTCATCCAAGCTAGTGGAGAGTATTCCATCACACTCCTGACTTGTGCCTTGTAGATGGTGGAAAGGCTTTGGGGAGTCAGGAGGTGAGACACTCACCACAGAATACCCAGCCTCTGATCTGCTCTTGCGGCCATAGTATTTATGTGGCTGGTCCAGTTAAGTTTTTGGCCAATGGTGACCCCCAGGATGTTGATGGTGGGGGATTCGGCGATGGTAATGCCGTTGACTGTCAAGGGGCAGTGGTTAGACACTCGCTTGTTGGAGATAGTCATTGCCTGGCACTTGTGTGGTGCGAATGTTACCTGCCACTTATCAGCCCAAGCATGAATGTCGTCCAGGTCTTGCTACATGCGGGCATGGACTGCTTCATTATCTGAGGAGTTGAGAATGGAACTGAACACTGTGCAGTCATCAGCGAACATCCCCATTTCTGACCTTATGTTGGAGGGAAGGTGATTGATGAAGCAGGTGAAGATGGTTGGGCCTAGGACACTGCCCTGAGGAACTCCTGCAGCGATGTCCTGGGGCTGAGATGATTGGCCTTCAACAACCACAACCATCTTCCTTTGTGCTAGGTATGACTTCAGCTAGTGGAGATTTTTCCCCCTGATTCCCATCGATTTCAATTTTACTTGGGCTCCTTGATGCCACACTCGGTCAAATGCTGCCTTGATGTCAAAGGCAGTCACTCTCACCTCACCTCTGGAATTCAGCTCTTTTGTCATTGTTTGAATCAGGGCTGTAATGAGGTCTGGAGCTAACTGAGCATCGGTGAGCGACATTGTCTCTCTGTCTCTGTCTGTGCGTTTCTGTGTTTCTGTCTCAGTGTCGCTGTCTCTCTGTCTCCGTCTCTCTGTTTCTATTTCTCTGTCTGTCTGTCTCTCTCTGTCTATCTATGTCTCTGTCTCTGTGGCCGGAATTTTCCGGGGGGTCAGCGGGTGCGATCGGTGGCGAGTCGAGTGGGAAAGTGGATTTTTTTGACAGCGTGTTGGGACCCCGCTGTTAAACCGCCACAACGCGTCTTTCCCAATGTCGGGTCTGTCAGCGCTGAGCAGACCCGACAGGCAGCGGCGGGGGTCCCAATTAAGCTCATTATAATGTCATTAACAGATCATTAACAGGCTTTTTTAACTTACCTTTTAACTTTAACTTAATGGCCACGGGAACCATGCTGTTCGGGAACCACGTCTGTAAACCTGAGGCAGGAGTTCAGTGGCCATTCCTCCAGCTGATTCCTTGACAGCTTCAAATGTACAGTAAAAGTTCCCACCTGACAGATCATCACTTACCTCAGCCACAAGCTGTTTTTCAGTCAATTTCCAGCACAGATTCTGCAGGCTTTCCACTTTCCACTCTCCATCCACTCTCACCTCAATGGAAGAACTCTCTCACCATTGACAGAGCGCTTCTGTCATCTCTACTTCACCTGCCATCTATTCCATCAACATGAGTTCCCTTTATATTGTCTCACCTTGGTCCTCAGAATTGGACCACGATCAGCCCCAACATCAGCAGCACCAACAACAACACCAACCTTCTCCGCAATCACCTGATGCTGCACAGGACACAGGGCATCAGCACCCGAGCGCATTGCTGCCCGGGAGGCCAGGGATGGCCTCATCATGGCCAGATTTACTTCACTTGACGCTGTACACCCTGGCTGCCACATGATGCGCCAGGTTGGCACCAACCCACACCAACACCATAAAGCATCCCTACAATGTCCAAGCCATTCCTTTCCCACTCACCACCATTGCGGGGGATACCGTTATGTCTCACCATTCACTGCAACTCACTAAGCCACTTCTAAAGGTGCACACAAATCTGTCCAAGAACACAAAATGTTGAAAATGAGGCTTCAATGTTTGATACCACATTAACAGAAACTTTACATGGACATTGCATGAAACACCCAAGTGCCTACCCTTGTGTGTTGTTAGTTGGTATGATTGCACTAGGATGAGGGTGAGTGTGAGGGGTGGCTAGTGAGATGGGGATGTGATAATGTAGATAGAGAGGAATGGGTGGAGGTGCAAGGTAAGTTGGTGTGAGTAAGGATGTGCAGGAGTGGGGTATGGAAGGCAGAGTGATGGGGATGTGATGAGAGGCACAGCAGGATGAAGGTGATTGTGGCTTTGCAGTAACGTTTCGTGAACTACTGAGATAATTGAAAGGTTTGCAGCACTGCACCCAGGTCCACCTGACCATATCCCTGCTTGTGCCCTCCTATGCAATGTGAACCCAGGCTGCGTTGGTGTCCTAGGGAGGTGTCTTCCGCCCATGGGTAGGGAAGAGGACCTCCCTGCGTGCTGTGACTCCCTCCATTCGCATATGGAGGGAGTCATGGGAGAGCCTGGGTGCAGCCCTGCACTTCTGTGCAGTGCTCGTCATTGCTTGCAGCACCTCAATGCTATTGAACACTGACAGCACAACTGTCAAAATAAATTTGCGCATGGTCCCTTTAAGGGAAACCAGCTGATGACACGTCATCAAATGACGTCACCAGACCCGCTTCCTCTAATTGGACCGGCAAACGCGCTGGGCAGGCTTAACAAGCCCCATCAAGGGAAAATCATTTCAGAGAGCGGGATGGAGCCAGCAGCGGGGTCGGGACACGTCGCCCACCCCGGACCTGCTGAGGTCAGCACAATCACGGCCTGTGTCTCTGTCCGTCTCAACCATGATTGAACCTGAATTATGAAACTCTCTCTGTCTCAATGTCTCTGGCTCTCTGTCTCAATGTCTCTGTCTGTCTCTCTGTCTCTCTCTCTCTGTCTCAATGTCTCTGTCTGTCTGTCTCTCTCTCTCTCTCTCTCTGTCTCAATGTTTATGTCTCTCTGTCTCTGTCTGTCTTAACCTTGATTGAACCTGAATTATGAAACTCTCTCTGTCTGTCTCTGTCTCTCTGTCTCAATGTCTCTGTCTGTCTGTCTGTCTCTCTCTCTCTGTCTCAATGTCTCTGTCTGTCTGTCTGTCTGTCTCTCTCTCTCTCTCTCTCTGTCTCAATGTTTCTGTCTCTCTGTCTCTGTCTGTCTTAACCTTGATTGAACCTGAATTATGAAATGGAACTCCTGGCTTCATATCTGTGCAGTGTCACATAATTCAGCCAGATCTTGAGATGACAGGTTGTGACTAATTGACAGCAGAGTAAATGTCACTTGTAAATGACATGGCATTTGTGGAAATTTCAAATGAATTGATTAGCCAATATTGTCACTTGCATGCAAACAGAATTTCACTTCTGGGTTGAAATTGCTGCAGAAATAGTTATTTATGTTTTCTCCCCTTGCCTCTTTTGTTAGGGGCCTCTTTACTTGTCTTGGTACCAGCCACCCTATGCCCCCATGCCCCCTTCCCCATGGCAAGCCTGGCAGCCTATTCACAGGCCTCTGCTTGTGTCTGTGCTAAGCCAGCCATCAGCAGGCGCACAAGAGCAGCCTGGAGTGACTCGCACGCTCCAGGATTCCCACCCTGTGGCCGGGTTCACAGCCTGCGTTCTGTCTCCCCTCCTCCATCGGGTGACCAAGCCTGGGAACTGACTGTGTTCGCAATCCGCCCCCCGCCACACACGCACACGCTCTTGCATCCTGCCAGTCTGTGGCACTGTGCATTAGAGTGGACCTGCTGTGATGCTGCTGTCAAAGTTATTTTTAATCCATCTTATTAAAGTGATGATTTTGAAGAGCAAAAGTAGTTCACTTTTCATTCAGGTGTCTAGATGTGCATTGCCAGTATTTCTGTATAAATAGCTGCCAGTCCCACAGGGACTCCGTGTACAACACCACTTCCACTTAGTGCCAATGATGGATGTAATTGTCTCCTTCCTTTTATTTTTACCGAAAACGAAATCAAACGTTTTTTTTGAGATGGCTCCTGATGCATGCTGTGAGGCCAGGCAGTGTGTGCTTGAGTCAAGAAAATCTGAGTTTACAGGAGCGATATGCTTTTTCCCTTTGCTGCCTTTTAGGTAGAAATGTAACTCACAGGGTTACGGACAAAAAACTGGGAAGTGGGACTTAGCACGACTGCTCTTTCAAAGAGCCGGCACAGGCACGACGGGCCGAATGGCCTCCTTCTGTGCTGTAAGTTTCTTTGATCCTCTGAAATCCGTATCATTAAACAAACTAAAGTGATGCCTCGGTGCGATGATTTCTGAGGGTGGAGGGGGGGCGGGGGAATGCCTCAACTCAAATCTTTGCCAGGGACGATACCGTAAAATTTCACCGTCCGACCCAGCTGTTCTCCAGTTATTAGAAGTTGTTGAACCTTCTCTAATAAACTTAATACGAACAGTCAGGGCCTTGGTGAGACCACACCTGGGCCTTGGTGTCACCACACCTGGAGTATTGTGTACAGTTTTGGTCTCCTCACCTAAGGAAGGATATACTTGCCTCAGAGGGAGTGGAACAAAGGTTCACTAGACAGATTCCTGGGATGGGGGGATTGTCCTACGAGGATAGATTGAGTAGACTAGGCCTATATTCCCTAGAGTTTAGAAGAATGAGAGGTGATCTCATTGAAACATATAAAATTCTTAGGGGCTTGACAGGGTAGATGCAGGGATGACGTTTCCCCTGGCTGGGGAGTCTAGAACCAGGGGTCACATATTCCAAATAAGGGGTCGGCCATTTAGGACTGAGATGAAGAGAAATGTTTTCACTCAGAAGGTTGTGAATCTTTGGAATTCTCTACCACAGAGGGCTGTGGAGGCTCAGTCGTTGAGTATATTCAAGATCGCGATCGATAGATTTTTGGATACGAAGGGAATCAAGGAATATGAGGATAGTGTGGGCGAGAGCAGGGACTGCAGTGGGGGTGAGCAAACTGACCACAGCACCGTGGTACAGGGAGCCATTCAAGAGGGGGGAGCAAAAAGAAATGTGGTAGTGATAGGGGACAGTATAGTTAGGGGGATAGACACTGTTCGCTGCAGCCAAGAGCATGAGTCCCGAAGGCTGTGATGCCTACCCAGTGCCAGGGTAAAGGACATCTCTCCGGGCTGGAGAAGAACTTGGAGTGGGAGGGGGAGGATCCAGTTGTCGTGGTCCACATAGGTACCAACAACATAGGTAGGACCAAGAAAGAGGTTCTGCTGAGAGAGTTTGAGCAGCTAGGGACTAAATTAAAAAGCAGAACCACAAAGGTCATAATCTCTGGATTATTACCGGAGCCATGAGCAAATTGGCATAGGGTCAATAGGATCAGGGAGATGAATGCGTGGCTCAAAGATTGGTGTGGGAGAAGTGGGTTTTGATTTGTGGGGCACTGGCACCAGTACTGGGGCAAGAGAGAGCTGTTCCGTTGGGACGGACTACACCTGAACCATGCTGGGACCAGAGTTTTAGCGAATCGAATAACTAGGGACGTAGATAGGGCTTTAAACTAAATAAGGTGGGAGAGGGTCCCGCTGTAGAGAAATCTAAAATGCTAAAGAGAAAAAGTGCAGGAAAAGTGATTGGGGTAAGGATAACCCGATTGTGTCAGGAAGGGACAGAGCGTACAAACAAAAGAGTGCACTAACAAATAGAGTCTGGGTAAGAAAAAATGGTAATAAGACAAATAGGGCCATAGTACAAAAAAACATTAAGATGTCTAAAAATGTTAAAAAGATAAATCTAAAGGCACTGTATCTGAATGCATGAAGTATTTGTAACAAGGTAGACGAATTAACAGCGCAAATAGATGTAAACGGATACGATATAATTGTGATTACGGAGACTTGGCTGCAGGGTGACCAAGGCTGGGAGCTGAATATCCAAGGATATTCGATATTTAGGAAGGACAGGCAAAAAGGAGAAGGAGGTGGGTGACTGTGTTAGTAAAGGATGAAATCAGAGCAAGAGTGAGAAAGGATATTGGCTCAGAAAATCGGTCTGGGTGGAGCTAAGAAGCACCAAGGGGCAGAAAACATTGGTGGGAGTTGTCTATAGGCCTCCAAACAGTAGTGGTAATGTAGGGGACGGCATCAAACAGGAAATTTGAGATGCATGTAACAAGGGTACTACAGTAATCATGGGAGACTTTAATCTACATATAGACTGGCCAAACCAAATTAGCAATAATACTGTGGAGGATGAATTCCTGGAGTGTGTACGAGATGGTTTTTTAGACCAATACGTTGAGCAGCCAACTAGGGAACAGGCTATCCTAGATTTGGTATTGTGCAATGAGAAGGGGTTAATTAATAATCTTGTTGTGCGGGGTCCTTTAGGGAAGAGTGACCATAATATGATAGAATTCTTCATTAGATGGAAAGTGAAGTAGTCCAATCCGAAACTAGAGTCCTAAATCTAAACAAAGGAAACTACGAAGGTATGAGGAGTGAGTTGGCTATGATAGATTGGCAAGCTTCATTAAAAGGCATGACGGTGGATAGGCAATGGCTAACATTTAAGGAACAATTGCATGAATTGCAACAGTTATACATTCCTTTTTGGCACAAAAACACAAATGGAAAAGCGGCCCAACCATGGCTAACAAAAGAAATGAAGGATAGTATTAGATCCAAAGAGGAGTCATATAAAGTTGCCAGAAAAAGTAGCAAGCCTGAGGATTGGGAGCAGTTTAGAGTTCAGCAAAAAAGGACCAAGAGATTGATTAAGAGGGCAAAAATAGAGTATGAGAGTAAACTTGCAAGGAACATAAAAGCGGACTGTAAAAAGCTTCGACAAGTATGTAAAAAGCATAAGATTAGTGAAGACAAATGTAGGTCCCTTACAGTCAGAAATGGGAGAATTTATAATGGGGATTAAGGAAATGGCAACGCAATTAAACAAATACTTTGGTTCTGTCTTCACGGTAGAGGACACAAATAACTTCCCAGAAATGCTAGGGAAACCAAGGGTCTAGTGAGAAGGAGGAATTAAAGGAAATCAGTATTAGTAAAAAAATAGTGCTGGAGAAATTAATGGGACTGAAAGCCGATAAATCCCCAGGACCTGATAATCTGCATCCCAGAGTTCTAAAAGAGGTAGCCATGGAAATAGTGGATGCATTGGTTGTCATCTTCCAAAATTCTATAGATTATGGAACAGTTCCTGCAGATTGGAGGGTGGCAAATGTAACCCCACTATTTAAAAAAGGAGGGAGAGAGAAAACAGGGAACGACAGACCAATTAGCCTAACATCAGTAGTAGGGAAAATGCTAGAGTCTATTATAAAGGATGTGATAACAGGACACTTAGAAAATATCAATGGGATTAGACAGAGTCAACATGGATTTATGAAAGGGAAATCATGTTTGACAAACCTACTGGAGTTTTTTGAGGATGTAACTGGTAGAATAGATAAGGGAGAACCAGTGGATGTAGTGTATTTGGATTTTCAGAAGGCCTTTGATAAAGTCCCACATAAGAGGTTAGTGTGCAAAATTAAAGCACATGGGATTGGGGGTAATATACTGGCATGGATTGAAAATTGGTTAACAGACAGGAAACAGAGAGTAGGAATAAATGGGTCTTTTTCGGGGTGGCAGGCGGTGACTAGTGGGGTACCGCAGAGATCAGTGCTTGGGCCCCAGCTATTCACAATATATATCAATGATTTGGATGAAGGAACCAAATGTAATATTTCCAAGTTTGCTGACGACACAAAACTAGGTGGGATTGTGAGTTGTGAGGAGGATGCAAAGAGGCTTCAAGGCGATTTAGACAAGTTGAGTGAGTGGGAAAATACATGGCAGATGCAGTATAACGTGGATAAATGTGAAGTTATCCACTTCGGTAGGAAAAACAGAAAGGCAGAATATTATTTAAATGGTGATAGATTGGGAAATGTTGATGTACAAAGGGACCTGGGTGTCCTTGTACACCAATCACTGAAAGCAAACATGCAGGTGCAACAAGCAGTTAGGAAGGCAAATGGTATGTTGGCCTTCATTGCAAGAGGATTTGAGTACAGGAGCAAGGAAGTCTTACAACAGTTATACAGGGCCTTGGTGAGACCACACCTGGAGTACTGTGTGCAGTTTTGGTCTCCTTACCTAAGAAAGGATATACAGTAAACTCTTTCGTATCCGGCACCTACGGGACCGGGATGGCGCCGGTTGATTAAAAATTCAGGATAATGGAGAGGTATACCTACCAAGGTACGAAAGCCCCGTCACACAGCCACAGGTGCAGGAACCCCGGTTACACGGCCACAGATCCAGGAACCCCGGTTACACGGCCACAGATCCAGGAACCCCGGTTACACGGCCACAGGTACAGGAGCCCCGGTTACACGGCCACAGGTGCAGGAACCCCGGTTACATGGCCACAGGTGCAGGAACCCCGGTTACACGGCCACTGGTGCAGGAACCCCGGTTACACGGCCACAGGTACAGGAGTCCCTGTTACACGGCCACAGGTACAGGAGCCCCGGTTATACGGCCACAGGTACAGGAACCCCGGTTACACGGCCACAGGTACAGGAACCCCGGTTACACGGCCACAGATCCAGGAGTCCCGGTTACACGGCCACAGATCCAGGAGTCCCTGTTACATGGTCACAGATCCAGGAGTCCCAGTTACACGGCCACAGATCCAGGAGTCCCGGTTACACGGCCACAGATCCAGGAGTCCCGGTTACATGGCCACAGGTACTGGAGCCCCGGTTACACGGCCACAGGTACAGGAGCCCCGGTTACACGGCCACAGATCCAGGAGTCCCGGTTACACGGCCACAGCTCCTGGAGCCCCGGTTACACGGCCACAGATCCAGGAGTCCCGGTTACACGGTCACAGGTACTGGAGCCCCGGTTACACGGCCACAGGTACTGGAGCCCCGGTTACATGGCCACAGGTACAGGAGCCGTGGTTACATGGCCACAGGTACTGGAGCCCCGGTTACATGGCCACAGGTACAGGAGCCGTGTTTACACGGCCACTTGTGCAGGAGCAGTGGTTACACGGCCACTTGTTCAGGAGCCTTGGTTACACAGCCACAGGTATAGGAGCCGTGGTTACACGGCCACAGGTACAGGGGACCCGGTTACACAACCAGAGGTGTAGGAGCCATGGTTACACGGCAAAAGGTACGAGAACCCCGGTTACACAGCCACAAATATACAGTAAAACTTACCTTTGGGTTCCTGAACCTACTCCTGAATTTTGCCGGTTATAAGAGAATTCCGGATAATTAGGTGCCGTTTAAACGAGAGTTTACTGTACTTGCCATAGAGGGAGCGCAGCGAAGGTTCACCAGACTGATTCCTGGGATGGGAGGACTGTCGTATGAGGAGAGATTGGGTCGACTAGGCCTGTATTCACCAGAGTTTAGAAGAATGAGAGGGGATCTCATTGAAACGTATAAAATTCTGACAGGGCTAGACAGACTGGATGCAGGGAGGATGTTTCCCCTGGCTGGGGGGTCGCGAATGAGGGGTCACAGTCTCAGGATATGGGGTAGGACATTTAGGAATGAGATGAGGAGAAATTTCTGTGGTGAATCTTTGGAATTCTCTACCACAGAAGGCTGTGGAAGCCAAGTCACTGAATATATTTAAGAAGGAGGTAGATAGATTTCTAGACACAAAAGGCATCAAGGGGTATGGGGAGAGAGCGGGAATATGGTATTGAGATAGAGGATCAGCCATGATCATATTGAATGGCGGAGCAGGCTCGAAGGGCTGAACGGCCAACTCCTGCTCCTATTTTTCTATGTTTCTATGAAGGTGGAGATGAGGTAGACGATCAGCCATGATCATATTGAATGGCGGAGCAGGCTCCAGGGGCCTAATGGCCTACTCCTGCTCCTATTCCTTATGTTCTTAGTTATTGCACATAAACACTTGATAAATGTTATCACACCAAAAAGGAATAACAAAAGCTGCATCAATTAAATATTTTGGAGAGTCTCTCATTAAGGGTCTAAAATTACATTTAAACCCCGTTTATTAGCCTTGGATGAAGAGTTGATTTCAGCTGCTTTTCCAGAGAACGGCATGTTTTTATTGATGATTTGTGAGTTATTTTGAATTACAATTGCCCTCATCGCTGTATCCAAATGCACAACAAAAGATAAGCATTTAACTTCACCAGCGTTCAGCTGGTTCCAGCTTCCTGCCAATGAGCTGGATTGACAGACGTAGTAATGAACCTGCACCTATCCTACTTGCCACTGCTTACAGGGACAGGCAGCAGGTGGGAGGGAGTTTGCAGCTGCAGCCTGCTGAATTAGCCCACGTTAAAAATGGCAAGAGTGCTACTCCAAATTAATTGATGTATTTTATGATTCAATATTTTGAACTTGCAAGCCGTTAGCGCTAAAAATCAGAATAGAAGTCTTCAACGACAGAAATACATTAACTTCTTGTGTTAAAGGAGCCATCTATTCTGGCTTCTCTAAAAGGATACAAAAATATATAATAATCATTGCATTCGTAGTCCCCACATTATGAGAGATACCCGAAATAAAGATATGTTCTGACAATCCAGTGGCTCAGTAAGTGCACTGGGTATTATGGTAAGGTACTGAGCCTGCCAGGAAATTCATTTCATAGGATTACATAGGATATACGGCACAGAAACAGCCATTCGGCCCAACCAGTCTATGCCGGCGTTTATGCTCCACTCGAGCCTCCTCCCGTCTTTCCTCATCTAAATCTATCAGCATAACTCTCTATTCCCTTCTCCCTCATATGCTTGTCTAGCCTCCCCTTAAATGCATCTATACTATTCGCTTCAATCACTCCCTGTGGTAGCGAGTTCCACATTCTCACCACTCTCTGGGTAAAGAAGTTTCTTCTGAATTCCCGATTGGATTTCTTGGTGACTATCTTATATTGATGACCTCTAGTTATGCTCTTCCCCACAAGTGGAAACATTCTCTCTGTATCCACTCTATCAAAACCTTTCATAATTTTAAAGGCCTCTATTAGGTCACCCCTCAGCCTTCTTTTTTCAAGAGAAAAGAGACCCAGCCTGTTCATCTTTTCCTGATATGTATACCCTCGCATTTCTGGTATCATCCTTGTAAATCTTCTCTGCACCCTCTCCAGTGCCTCTATATCCTTTTTTATAATATGGCAACCAGAACTGTACGCAGTACTCTAAGTGTGGTCTAACCAAGGTTCAATACAGGTTTAGCCTAACTTCCCTACTTTTCAATTCTATCCCTCTAGAAATAAACCCTAGTGCTTCGTTTTTTTTATGGCCTTGCTAACCTGGGTCACTACTTTTAGTGATTTGTGCATTTGTACTCCGAGATCCCTTTGTTCCTCTACCCCACCTAGACTCGCACCCTCCAAGTGATAAGTGACCTCCCTATTCTTCCTACCAAAATGTAATACCTCACATTTATCTGTGTTGAAATTCATTTGCCAATTATATGCCCATTCTGCAAGTTTATTAATGTCTTCCTGTAATTTGTTGCAGTCCTCCTCAGTATTGACTATCCCCCCAATTTGGTGTCATCCGCAAATTTAGAAATTGTGTTTTTGATTCCGAAGTCTAAATCGTTAATGTAAATTGTGAACAACAGTGGTTCCAGCACTGATCCTTGTGGAACACCACTACCCACGTTCTGCCACTGTGACTAGCTACCCTTTACTCCTACTCTCTGCTTTCTGTCCTGAAGCCAGCCAGCAATCCATTCTGTTACTTGTCCCCTGACTCCGCATTCTCTGACCTTGTTCATCAGTCTATTATGGGGTACCTTATCGAAGGCCTTTTGAAAATCCAGATAAATTACATCTGCATTACCATTGTCTACTCTCTCTGTTACCTCTTCAAAAAATTCAATAAGGTTGGTCAAGCAAGTCTTTCCCTTTTGAAATCCATGTTGACTATTCATTATTATATTTTTGGTTTCTAGATGTTCTTCTATTTTCTCCTTTAGTAGGGATTCCGTTATTTTTCCTACCAGCGATGTTAAGCTGACTGGTCTATAATTCCCTGGACATGTTCTATTAGCCTTCTTAAATATCGGTTTTACATTAACCCCTCCCTATCTCTAACCTCCTCCATCCCCATAACCCTCCGAGTACTCTGCGTTCCTCCAAATCTTGTGTTTCCCGATTTTCATCGCTCCACCATTAGCAGCCGTGCCTTCAGCTGCCTAGGCCCTAAGCTCCGGAATTCCCTCCCTAAACCTCTCCGCCTCTCTACTTCTCTTTCCTCCTTTAAAACACTCCTTAAAACCGACCTCTTTGACCAAGCTTTTTGTCACCTGTCCTAATGTCTCCTGATGTGGCTCGGTGTCAAATTTTGTCTGATTGCGCTCCTGTGAAGCGCCTTGGGACATTTTACTACGTTTGAGGCGCTATATAAATGCAGGTTGTTGTTGCTCAGACTACCATCCCTGTTCCCTTCCTTAACACACTGCTGACGTTTGTTTCAGTTCTGTCACAAATCTATCAGCTGCTGCAGTAGAAGTGAATGGTGAGCGATCCTGAGAGAGCTGCTTCCAAGTCACTATAAAAGCAATTTAATGTCTCTGTGCCCACTTGCGAAGTGACGTTCTTCATATATAAGAACTGTTTTTAGAGGCACAATTACGATGGACGAGTTATTTTTAAGATTCAGTGGCGTCTTCTTATCATGCTGAACCTTGGCAGTTACATTTATGGTACTGAATGGACTAAGAAATGAAATAGATCTGCATGGAACTCAAAATTTAGGTAAAAGAAAACCCAATTGAAAAAGAAGCTGAAGAATTAGAAAAAAAATATATAGAGAACATTTAAGAACATAAGAACATAAGAAATAGGAGAACATAAGAAATAGGAGCAGGAGTAGGCCAATCGGCCCATCGAGCCTGCTCCGCCATTCAATAAGATCATGGCTGATCTGATCCTAACCGCCAATCTACTATCTATCACAGAAACATCTCCTGCATCTAACAGAATTGCACACACGAAATAGGAGCAGAATCAGGCTACACAGTCCCTGGGCCCGCTCCACTACCCACAGGGCCATGACCGATCCGAACCTAGACTCATGTCCAAATTCCTGCCCGCTCCCCGTAACCCTTAATGCCCTTTACTTCTAGGAAACTGTCTATTTCTGTTTTAAATTTAATTAATGTTGTAGCTTCTACAGCTTTTTGTGGCAGCATATTCCATGGACCTACCACCCTCTGAGTGAAGTAGTTCCTCCTCATCTCAGTTTTGAAAGAGCAGCCCCTTATTCTAAGACTATGTCCCCTAGTTCTCGTCTCACCCGTCATCGGGAACATCCTCCCCGCATCCACCCGATCCAACCCCTTCACAATCTTATATGTTTCAATAAGATCGCCTCTCATTCTTCTGAACTCCAATGAGTAGAGTCCCAATCTACCCAACCTCTCCTCATATGACCACCCCCTCATCTCCGGGATTAACCGAGTGAACCTTTTTTGCACTGCCTCGAGAGCAAGGATGTCTTTCCTTAAGTAAGGACACCAAAACTGTATGCAGTATTCCAGGTGCGGTCTCACCAATACCTTGTACAACTGAAGCAATACCTCCCTATTTTTATATTCTATCCCCTTAGCAATGAAAGCCAACATTCCATTTGCCTTCTTAATCACTTGCTGCACCTGCATACTAACCTTTTGAGTTTCGTGCACCAGGACCCCCAGATCCCTTTGCACTTCAGTACTCTCCAGTTTCTTGCCATTAAGATAATAAATTGCTCTAGGATTTTTCCTGCCAAAGTGCATCACCTCACACTTTCCAGTGCTGTATTCCATCTGCCAAATCTCTGCCCACTTACTTAGCCTGTCTATGTCCCCTTGCAGGTTTTTTATGTCCTCCTCACTCACTACTTTCCCTCCCATCTTTGTATCATCTGCAAATTTTGATATGTTACACTTGGTCCCTTCCTCCAAATCGTTAATATAGATTGTGAAGAGTTGGGGACCCAGCACTGACCCCTGTGGAACACCACTAGTTACTGATTGCCAGTCTGAGAATGAACCATTTATCCCAACTCTTTGCTTTGTTTTAAGAAGCATTGTGAGAGATAGGATTCAAGAATTCATTCCAAAGGCAGGGTTGATGTATTCATGGAGCTATTAATGAGATAACTGTCTGTCTCAGCCACTGTATGAGTATGGAAGTTTAGGTATATTTTTGTGTTAACCATTGTTAGTTGCGGTTGGATGTGCTACTTAGAAAAATGAGACAATAAATGCAATCTATTGTCATATGACAAGAGATAAATGATGTAGAAATAAACAGTGCGTGGTCTGATTCTTTGGGATTCTGTGAAAATGAGCAGATTATGAAGTGAAATCACACATTCCCATAGTATGTATTGTTCACTGCTGTGTGTGATTTTATAAACCTTCTGAAGTGTGGATGCCTTTTGGAGATTTATACACACCATGCCTTGGCTTGTCAAGATGACTTGTACTAAGTGTAGTGCATCTGTGCAAAGAATACATTAGGTACGAATTTGCTCATGTGTTTTGTTCCATAACTCCTGTTTTTTGTGCCATCTTGCCCACAGGAGACGGACTTGCTGGAAATCAGTCATGTCAAGGATGCTAGGACTGGAAAGTATGCAAGAAATCCCAAGGTAGGCTGTGTGCATCAATGCTCTGAGAAATTGTCCTCGTCTCCTTCAGTAACCCCCACAGAAATGTCAAGCAGCTTGTGCCCAGTGTTTGCAACAATCATTTGATATTTCAAAAAAACAATAATTGACAAACTTGTGGTGCTTTCTGTCCGTCTCTCTCCCAGTGGCTACAACATGCATTGTACTAAACTCGTGAGGAGACTGACATTAGTAATCAGCGGCAGGTTTGTTAAACCTTCACTTGTGGCTCTAGCTGCGATTATTGTTCGGCACCTTCTGCTTATAAAATGTTGATCCATCATTTCCTGTCGCTGTTGCGGTTGAAGGGAATTGGCAGAAAGTGAAGAGATAAACACCGTAATGCGCATCAGCGTGACAGCTGTTGCAGCCAAGTGTTGGACTCCGTGAGGGTTGTGATTTCAAATCCCAGTCCTGACTTTCCCAAGTGACTGTACCTACCACTAGAGGATGAGATTTGCCCAATTCCCAGCTCAAGCAATAAATGACTGGCAAAACAACCAGACTTGTATTTTTCTTCTGTGGAGGGGAAGGTGAAAGCACACAAGGTAAGCAGATCCCAGTGCAATGCTGTTGGGTGGCCCTTACTGCCAAGTTTCAGTCCCAACAAAGGCTCACAATAACATGGCGGGCTTGTAATTCACCAGACGTCCTCCTTTGCGCTGGGATTTTTGATGAGTGCAATGTGTCACAGAGATGTATCAACTTTTCATTCCGCGACAGCACACCTTGCACTGTACCAGGTAAGTGACGGTGATGTAGAGGACCTCGCTGGTAAAGGTGACGGGAACACCAGGAAGAAAAAGTACAAGTGCAAATGTGCACAAAAATTCTGAATGTCTATTTCCCTTCCGTACTTCAGTCCTTTCTTTTCCTCTTCCCACCGCACTTCCTCCTTCAGTTGGAATGCTTTGGGCCGTCGACTCCATGATTCCCTGGTGGATCGTGAGCTTCTGCTGAGCGGAACTGGTTCTCCTGACCTGGCATGACACCCCAGCAACAAATAAGTATTGAAGCCACAGCGCAAAGTGACATTGGTCCATGGGTTTTTTTGGTAAATGATTGAGCCGCACACAACAGGCAACAGATCTGTACAGGTGAAGTGTTCGACTCCTGAACTTAAAACGTTTTCAACGATCTGTTGAACGGAACGGAGTGTGGCAGTGGTTGTGCTTTTATTCTTTAGCTTCCAGCATTGCAACACTCATGATTTCCTTAACAACTTATTGATTTCCCACTATTGTTGTCTCGTGATTTGTGGGCAAAGCAACGAGAACACACACTATTTCTCTCTGTTTCTCTTATACCATGAATCTTGTGCATTAAAGCAATCAGTTTTATATCTTATCAATTGGTAGATAATATTCCATTTCAAAACGCATTGAAAACTCTGATGTCCTGCCTCTGGCTATGGGAAAATGCATTTCAAAAGTGTCAAACGTTTAGGTAGAGTAAATGTTGCACCTATAGGTGGCTCTGTGATAGAGGTTTGCATTGCTAAAAGACCTGTCAGAGTAACATTGGCTGCAGACCAGAGTACCAATACCTTATTGTGGGCATGTGAGTTGGCCTGCAGTTGCACTGCAAAGCAAGTTGGTGACTGTGCAGTAATGGTTTTCACTGCATTAAACTCCAATTCATATCATCCCAACAGATAATCGATTTTGTGCTGTGATTATGTTGAACAGTCAGTAAATATAAATGCAAATATGTCACAGGCAAAATTGTTGCAGCTTTTGTTGGAAAGATGATGAAACCCAGCTACCTTTTCTAAGTGCAGCCTGAGGAAAGTGTGTCTGATTTCCCTCAGACTTTAACTCGCTGCACATCTCCAGCCTTCTCGGCCCAGCTCGCTGCAGCCCCCTTCCTAGATTTTCTCTGTCGCAACCCCCACCCCGGCCATCCACCCCCCCACAGCTCATTCAAAATATTCTTCCATCTGCCGATCGCAACCTGAAGTCATAGCCACCCCAGCGAGCTTTCTCCTGAGTTGGAGATTAAAATTCCATCTCAAACCCCCCCACATACACACAGAACTGGCATTGCCTGAACCCGACAAATCCATACTGTCGTGTTTGGCAATGCAAGCTGAGATCCTCCAGCTGTATCAGGAGCCAACACTAGACTTACAATGTCAAATCATCAAAATTCTGAATGTTGGCAATGCTGCACCTCTGGAGCATGGGTGGGAATGCAGGCCAGACAGATGATCTCAAACTATATCTGTCTTTTTTTCTTTCTCTTTTCTCTCTCACTGTCTCTCTCTTTCTCTTCCCTCGCACTCTCTTCTCTGCCTCTCTCCTTCTCTCTGACCCTTGACCCTCTCTGGTCCTCGACCCTCTCTGGCCCTCGACCCTCTCTGACCCTCGACCCTCTCCCCTCTCTGGCCCTCGACCCTCTCCCCTCTCTGGCCCTTGACCCTCTCCCCTCTCTGGCTCTCGACCCTCGATGGCCCTTGACCCTCTCCCCTCTCAGGCCCTTGACCTTCTCCCCTCTCTGGCCCTCGACCCTCTCTGACCCTCGACCCTCGACACTCTCCCCTCTCTGGCCCTCGACCGTCTCCCTCTCTGGCCCTTGACCCTCGACGGCCCTTGACCCTCTCCCCTCTCTGGCCCTCGACCCTCTCTGACCCTCGACCCTCTCCCCTCTCTGGCCCTCGACCCTCTCCCCTCTCTGGCCCTTGACCCTCTCCCCTCTCTGGCCCTCGACCCTCGACGGCCCTTGACCCTCTCCCCTCTCAGGCCCTTGACCTTCTCCCCTCTCTGGCCCTCGACCCTCTCTGACCCTCGACCCTCGACACTCTCCCCTCTCTGGCCCTCGACCCTCTCCCTCTCTGGCCCTTGACCCTCGACGGCCCTTGACCCTCTCCCCTCTCAGGCCCTTGACCTTCTCCCCTCTCTGGCCCTCGACCCTCGACACTCTCCCCTCTCTGGCCCTCGACCCTCTCCCTTTCTGGCCCTTGACCCTCGACCCTCTCTGGTCCTCGACCCTCTCTGGCCCTTGACCCTCGACCCTCTCTGACCCTCGACCCTCTCCCCTCTCTGGCCCTTGACCTTCTCCCCTCTCTGGCCCTCGACCCTCGACCCTCTCCCCTCTCTGGCCCTCAAACCTCTCCCCTCTCTGGCCCTCGACCCTCTCCCCTCTCTGGCCCTCGACCCTCTCTGGCCCTCGACCCCCGACCCCCTCTGACCCTCGACCCTCTCCCCTTTCTGGCCCTCAATCCTCTCCTCTCTGTGATTCTCTCTCCTCTCTGATCCTCTTTGACCCTCTTCCTTTTCTCTCTCTCTCACTCTCTCTCTCTCTCTCTCACTGTCTCTCTCGCTCTCTGTCCCACTTGGCTCTCTCCAATAAATTTGGACAACTGAACTCAGCTTAGAGCAGGGGTGAAGAAAGCTCATAATTTGGGCACTTTGAAACTAACTTCGACTCTTTTTGATATGACAGAACTGGCACTGTCACTCACAGTCCAGAAAGTAGAGCTCTGTGCATGCCACCAATTACACTTGCATGGTACTTGTTTATCACTGTGCTCAGTGCAAGATGCACAAAGGGCAGATGACAGTGTTAGTCCTTTCACTTGCTATACCTCGCACTATACAGATGAAGATTCAGTACTGCTGCATATAATTGAGTGTTCTGAGTTCATATTACCCAGTGTCCTAGAATGTGAGAGTATTGATGTGTGTCGTGCCATTTCAGAACAATACCTTGACATTTCGAAGAAGTTTATGTTGATTTGTTGGGTTTGTGTTTTCTGCACTGACATTTAACCTACTGCTTCTGTTGATCAACTCTCACAGGTGATGTAATTTACTTGCGTTGAAATGCCAAAAGTTCTGTGTTAGAACAGAAATAAAATCATCTGGAATAACAACAGAAAACGCTGGAAAAACTCAGCAGGCCAGGCAGCATCCGTGGAGAGAGAAAGAGAGTTAACGTTTCAGGTCGATGACCTTTCATCAGAACTGGGCATCTGGGCCTCTCTCGCTGGCTCAGGCAATTTACCCCAGTGACTGGCTGAGACACAAGCTCCCAGGTCCAATCTCTGGTCTGCGTTGAGTCACCTGATTTCTGCTGGTGTGGGTAAAACACCCTGATTTAAATATAGGAAAAATCAGCGCAGTTTTGCTCTTAAACGCTATCCAGCGGTCTTTACTGGACAGGCACGTGTGTGGATGTTGGTTAAGAGCAGGATTGGGCTCCCTTTCATGTTCTTAGTGGTTGAATCGCTTGCCGATATTCACCATCAGTGGATGCGTCTGAATAACGACCAGTTGTGTGAGGTACCAAAGGGTAATGGGGAATATGGGAACTGTACATTTGGAGGGGGTGGGGGCAGGGAAGAAAGCTGTCAGGAACAAAATGGAATAATCTTGCACAATATAGAATCTTAATGATGAATGTAGAATTAAACTTAGCTGTGCCAACGGTTTGGCATTAATAAATAGCTAAATATACTATGCAAACATTGAGCTATGTAGACCAAGAAGGTCTTGGTGGTCAATCTCCAATCTCTGCTGTGTCATCTGACCTCAACAAGGGCAGCAGCAGAGTCACTTCAATCAGCCTCACTGCCCCAGGCTAAGGAGGGGAACTCATTGCCCAGAGCTCCCCTCCCTGATCACCGTCTTGTGACTCCTTGCTCGAGAGTGCACAAGTGTGGACCTCTGGTGAGGACAAGTTCCAAGTGAGCGGCGGTGCCTTTACCGGTTGAATAGCCTGCCAACAATCACTGGGTGACACATGAAAATTGGCCATCTCAGCACCAGGTTACTGGAGAGCATGTGGCAACTGTGGATCGCTATCCCAGCATGACTTAGTGCCTTCAGAAGAAAAAGAGAGTGAGTTTGCAAAAACAATTAAAACAGAAGGCCCCTGAAATATTGAAAAAGAGCAAAAAGTTGATTTTTTTTCCTTCTTTTCATCTTTAGTTTGAAAGACTGTTTTAAAGGGTCACAGTCTTTACTGAAAATCTTTTTAAGAAGCCCTTTTTTGTTTACCAAATCAGTGACGCAATGATGCAACTTTGCACTGCCCTGTGCCATTGCATTGCAGAATCATCATTGCATTGCTTGCAGGTGATGCTGATATAATGGAGTTTTGGCTCTCTTCCCTCTTCACAATAAGAT
Source organism: Squalus acanthias (assembly GCA_030390025.1). NCBI lineage: Eukaryota > Metazoa > Chordata > Chondrichthyes > Squaliformes > Squalidae > Squalus > Squalus acanthias. The sequence goes on along the minus strand of CM059436.1, from coordinate 79,272,594 downwards.
GACGCCACTTTCAACAAGCTGTCTTTGTACGTGCGTTCATTATATTCAATGACACGCATTCAGTTTGTTGTTTAATCTGTTCCTGGGGAATTGCTGTATGATTTGCATTAGATCTTCATAAACCAAAAATATAACTGAACATTGACAGCGTTTTATTTTGCATTTCAGCAATCAAGCGGTTATATCTTCTATTCCCTAGAAATAGATTCCATCATGTCTATATAAAGGTACATGGACATTTATTTGAACAGTAAATTGTGCTGTGTGTTTGTGTACGCACACACTTTATTTATAATCTGAGATTGCAGAAAAGGGGAACCAGAGCAGTTTCACGGAAAATGCGGTCTGAGTATTACAAGGTAAGAGCTGCATTTAGTAAATATTGGGGTAAAAATTGAGTCGCGCCCCATTTGGGGTGCTAACCTCGCCGGGGCGCTACTTTTAGCGCCCCGAAAAAATTAGCGGCCCCGCGCCGGAACTTCAGTGGTTGCGCCCCAAGAGGGAAGCGGGGCGCCACTGGAAGCACCCCGCATCCCTCTTGGGGCGCTGCGAGGGAATATCCTGGCGCGCTGCGGCACGTCGCGCCGCGGTATTGCAGGCCTTCCTCCCCTTCTTAAAGGGGAGGGACCCTGCGCAGCGCGAACCGGGGCCCAGCTGGGCCCCCAGGGATCGGGAGTGCCGGCAAAAGAGCCCGGCACTCAAGAGAAGTGCCGGGCTCTTGGAGCGCAGCCGGCACTTCACGGTGGGGGGGCTTCACGGGGGCCGGGGACAGCAACGGGGGCAGGTGCTGGCAGGCGGCCAGCAACAAAAATGGCCGCCTGCCACCTCCCCTTTAAATATCGCTGCCCCGGCCGCACGTACGCCTCCCTGAACCCGTCGGACATAGCGTCTGGCGGTAAATCAGGGGGCGCGACTGAAGATCGCAGGCTGGAGCGCGAGCGGGGTGCTGCGCACGGCGATGACGTCATCGCCGGCGGCGCAGCGCCACAGGGCGCTACCGGCTGGGGCCACCGCTAACCTCCCGCTGAATTTTACGGGAGGCGTGGGCGGCGCTGCGCCCGGGCGTTAGCTGCTTTACGCCCCATTAGCGCCCTCTTAAGGCGCTAACGGGAGGCGCAAGCAGCTGAATTTTTCCCCCATTGTGTCTGGAAGGCATAATTAAAATGCACGTTATTTTTGCAAAATAACGGTAAGGACTAGGTGGAAATATCCATTTGTGATCTGTGTTCGGTTTGTCCATCATTCATAAGAACATAAGGAAAAGGAACAGAGTTGGCGATTTAGCCCTTCGAGACTGCTCCGCCATTCAATAAGATCCTGGCTGATCTTTGACCTCAACTCCACCTTCCTGCACTATCCCCACATCCCTTGATTTCAAAAATCTCTGTCTTGAATATACTCAACGACTGAGCATCCACAGCTCTCTGGGGTAGAGAATTCCAAAGATTCACAACCCTTTGAGTGAAGAAATTTCTCCTCATCTCAGTCCTAAATGGCCAACCCCTTATTCTGTGACTGTGACCCCTGGTTCTAGACTCCCCAGCCAGAGGAAACATCCTCCCTGCATCTACCCTGTCAAGCCCCTGAAGAATTTTATATGTTTCATTGAGATCACCTCTCATTCTTCTAAACTCAACAACAACAACTTGTATTTATATAGCGCCTTTAAAATGTCCCAAGGCGCTGCACAGGAGTATTTTAAGACAAAAGAATTTGACACCGATCCACAGAAGGATAAATTAGGGCAGGTGACCAAAAGCTTGGTCAAAGAGGTAGGTTTTAAGGAGCATCTTAAAGGAGGAAAGAGAGATAACGAGGCGGACAGGTTTAGGCAGGGAATTCCAGAGCTTAGGGCCGAGGCAACAGAAGGCACGGCCACCAATGGTGGAGCGATTATAATAAGGGATCCTCAAGAGGGCAGAATTAGAGGAGCGCAGATATCTCGGGGGGTTGTGGGGCTGAAAGAGATTACAGAAATAGGAAGGGGCGAGGCCATGGAGGGATTTGAAAACAAGGATGAGAATTTTGAAATTGAGGTGCTGCTTAACCGGGAGCCAATGTAAGTCAGCGAGCAAGGGAATGTAGGCCCATTTTAATCAATCTCTCCCAAGAGGACAATCCCCTCATCCTCGTAATCAGTCTAGTAAACCTACGTTGTACCCCCTCTAAGACAAGTATATCCTTCCTTTGGTATGAAGATCAAAATATTCCTGCATTTCTGAAGCACACAATCAGTGATGACTCAACTGTCCTTGGCTCCTGAGTATTGTCCAAGAACAGACAATCGGTGACAAGAAAGGTGACAAAACCTTTTCCAGCAAGAATGAAGCACTCCAGAGATCATTGACTCTTGTGTTCAAAAGGTTTTATTTAACCACTGAAAAGACACAGTTCATTTCACAAACACACAAACATATAAAATTGACCAGTTGGTCCATCAAGCCTGCCCCACACGACGATGGCCGGACCATATTTACTAAACACTTCTTCCTCCCTCCCACTCCACCACCCCACAGCCATGTACTCTCCTGGGTGAGGCAAAAAAGCAGAGAAAATAATTTACTGTGTACTTTTTTATTTTGTTATTTGTAAATCGTAGAATTGTTGCTGTCATTTATATTTTAAGATTGACACGATAGCTGAACTCTCTTATTCAGCATTTGCCTCTACTTGCATCAGCAGCCCTCCAGTGCCTTATCCAAGTCACCATTGACCAGAAACTTAACTGGACCAGCCGCATAAATACAAGAGCAGGTCAGAGGCTGGGTATTCTGCAGCGAGTGTCTCACCTCCTGACTCCCCAAAGCCTTTCCACCATCTATAAGGTACAATTCAAGAATGTGATGGAATACTCTCCACTTGCCTGGATGAGTGCAGCTCCAACAACACTCAAGAAGCTCGATACCATCCAGGACAAAGCAGCCCACTTGATTGACACCATATTCACTCCTTCCACTACCGGTGTACCGTGGCTGCAGTGTGTACCATCTACAAGATGCACTGCAGCAACTCGCCAAGGCTTCTTCGACAGCACCTCCCAAACCCGCGACCTCTACTACCTGGAAGGACAAGGGCAGAAGGCGCATGGGAGCACCACTGCCTCCAATTTCCCCTCCAAATCACACACCATCCTGACTTGGAAATATATTGCCGTTCCTTCATTGTCGCAGGGTCAAAATCCTGGAACTCCCTCCCTAACAGCACTGTGGGAGTACCTTCACCACACGGACTGCAGTGGTTCAAGAAGGCAGCTCACCACCACCTTCTCGAGGGCAATTAGGGATGGGCAATAAATGCTGGCCTTGCCAGCGATGTCCACATCCTGTGAATGAATTTAAAAAAACACAAGTGGCCAATCTTAATGTGTGAGCCTTGGCAGTGAACAGCAGCAGGCAATTTGGTCATGGGGGGGGGTATCGTAGTGAGCTCTGATTTGACGTTCCCACATGGACACTTTGCAGCGGAGGCGCTAACAGGATAGCAACTGGTGACGTATGGATCAGTACCACATTGTGGAGTGCATTTTCTAAACGAGGCTCCAGGGTGTGCCCATATCTGACTATCCAGCTTGCATCACTGCCTACATGTCTATCAAGGGCATATTCATCAACTTGTAAATGTCACTGCACCTTGGGTGCATCCCAAACTATAATAGGAATGCAGAGAAAGCCCATTTCAAAAATGAATGAATTTGAATTTCACTGTTGAATTAATTAATAGCATGGCTAATCACTTTAACAAATGATTGCTTGTTGAAAGCACCTCCAAGCACTCCTCATGCCACATTTACAAGCTTCATGGGAGGGGAAAAAAACTAGAAACCTATTCTAAGAATTTTCATTTCAAAAATGAAACATGATAAACTGACTTAGGGCGGGATAAGTGGCACGCTAACAATTACATCTTGTTTAAATTCTGTGTGCAGGGTGGAGATTACGCAGACTGTAAAATGAAAAATGATAAGATTTAACTGTGGCAAGTCTCTATTATTTTACTCTTGCCTGGAGATTTATTGCCCATGCAAAGGCAGCGTTCTTGCATTTTAAAAAGTGTGTTATGTACAGTATTTACAGATTTCCTTGACTGGTTAAATTGTAAACCGTAATTAAGAGTCATCACTGGAGCCTTGATTTACCTGAGGCTGTAACAAATCTCCTGAGCTTCCAAACTTAATTTATCTCATGTTGGGTTTGGAGCTGCCATTCAGTAAATTTCTGTATATGATTCCCATCCCCGAGCAGTTGTTAATATCTCCTTTGCTGACCACTCCTTATAATTCTTGTCATCGGCTGGCCTCAGTTTTGATATCCTCGCCTTTCACTGTGATACAGTTTTGAATCTTCAAAGTCAAACACAAAGTAATGAGCTTGGTTCCGTCCTCTAGAGCTCTGAGATGCTTCAAGATGCTCGTTCCAGATGTGTATTATAGGTTTGTCTTGAAAGGTTTTGAACAGCCACTTCACAAGATAATGTATTTACTCTTTCTGTAACGCAGATGATTACGTAGTTACTCTGCAATATTTTTCATATCTCACGGAGGTACTGTAATGATCCATAATGGAGATTACTGTGAGAGAAAAAAAGCCAATGATGTTACTGAAACCCCTCTCCAATCCACCCATTAATATATGCTGCATTTATGATTCATACTTGCATCTATTATTTATTATAATTAGGCACCTAAGGTGATATAAAAAGAAAGATATGCATTTATGTAGCGCCTTTTACAACATCCCAAAGCACTTTACAGCCAATGAAGTACTTTTGAAGTGTAATCACTGTTGTAATGTAGGAAATGCGGCAGCCAATTTGCGCACAGCAAGCTCACACAAACTGCAATGAGGTAATGACCAGATAATCTGTTTTTTTGTGATGTCGATTGAGGAATAAATATTGGCCAGGACACCAGGGAGAACTCCCCTGCTCTTCTTCGAAATAATGCCATGGGATCTTTTACATCCACCTGAGAGAGCAGACGGGGCCTCGGTTTAATGTCTCATCCGAAAGACGGCACTTCTGTCAGAGCAGCATTCCGTCAGCACTGCACTGGAGTGCCAGCCTAGATTTTGTGCACAAGCTCCTGGAGTGGGACTTGAACCCACAACCTTCTGACTCAGAGTGGGACTTTTGAACTGACAACCTTCTGACTCCGAGGCGCGAGTGCTACCAACTAAAGAGAGTACACAATGAAAAGTCATTGCATATGATCAATGTTTAGTCCACTGGTGAGATATGACTTCTATCCTGATGCTTCTTATTATGCATCCTTTATAGTATAGACACAAGGCACTGAACAGCTCTGTACAATACTCAACGTATAACATATGAAACAAAATAAGTACTTAATGATGATATAGCATGCTATCACTTTAGTAAAGGTATTACTCTACAGTGGCAACCTATCCTCACCTTGTCTGACCTTTGCTACCCCCGGAAGGTTCTTTTACTATTCAAATTTCGTACTGCTGTTATCCTCATTAAATTTTAAAAGATAAATCATAACCTGCTCTGGTAGACCTCGTATATGCATTTTACATAGGAATAAAATACACAGGAGTGTACTTCAAAGCGTTTAGGTGATGCTGAGTCCTGCCTATCACAGACCTTTCCCTTTTGTTCTTACCCTCCCCATCTCCCCCCACGCCCCATTTTCCCTGGCTCTGTACTTCCTTATAAACTGTTAAATCTCTAACTTCTTTCAATTCTAACAAAAGGTCATTGACTTGGCACGTTAACTCTGTTTCTCTCTCCACAGATGCTGAGTGTTTTCAGCATTTTCTGTTTCTATTTCAGATTTCCAGCATCCGCAGTGTTTTACTTTGGTTCAGGTGATGATGGTGTGGTTTGTAATTGTGTCCGAACCCCAGAGTGTATTTAACCTTATATTGTGCTCCTTTTCCCCTCTAAACAGATTATTTGCACCCTCTTTATTTATACCCTGAGAAGATGTAGTATTCTCCTGAAAAGGTGCACAGATGACTTCTTTCCAAGACTCTGCCAATGCCAACCAGGGGTCATAGTCTCAGGAAAAGGGGTCGGCCATTTAGGACTGAGATGAGGAGAAATTTCTTCACTCAGAGGGTGGTGAATCTTTGGAATTCTCTACCCCAGAGGGCTGTGGGGGCTCAGTCGTTGAGTATATTCAAGACTGAGATCGATAGATTTTTGAACACTAAGGGAATCAGGGGATATGGGGATCGGGCGGGCAAGTGGAGTTGATGTAGAAGTTCAGCCATGATCTTATTGAATGGTAGCGCAGGCTAAAGAGGCCGTATGTCCTACTCCTGCTCTTATTTCTTATGTGAGCATCTAACCACCGCCCCTTGACATTCAACGGCATTACGGTCGCCGAATCCCCCACCATCAACATCCTGAGAGTCACCATTGACCAGAAACTAAACTGGACCAGCCACATAAATACTGTGGCAACAAGAGCAGGTCAGAGGCTGGGTATTCTGAGGCGAGTGTCTTACCTCCTGACTCCCCAAAGCCTTTCCACCATCTACAAAGCACAAGTAAGGAGTGTGATGGAATACTCTCCACTTGCCTGGATGAGTGCAGCTCTAACAACACTCAAGAAGATCGACACCATCCAGGACAAAGCAGCCCACTTGATCGGCACCCCATCCACCACCTTAAACATTCACTCCCTCCACCACCGGCATACCGTGGCTGCAGTGTGTACCATCTTCAAGATGCACTGCAGCAACTCGCCAAGGCTTCTTCGGCAGCACTTCCCAAACCCGCGACCTCTACCACCTAGAAAGTCAAGGGCATCAGGCACATGGCAACACCACCTTCTCCAAATTCCCCTCCAAGTCACACACCATCCTGACTTGGAAGTATATTGCCGTTCCTTCATCGTCGCTGGGTCAATATCCTGGAACTCCCTCCCTAACAGCACTGTGGGAGTACCTTCACCACACGGACTGCAGCGGTTCAAGAAGGCGGCTCAGCACCACCTTCTCAAGGGCAACTAGGGATGGGCAATAAATTCTGACCTTGCCAGCGATGCTCACATCCCATGAACTAATAAAAAAAAATGTTCTTACGCCATTCTGATACAGACTGATAAGAGATGCACGAGATAAAGCCAGTGTGATTCTTTGCTCCGGTTCCCTCCCTCCCCATGTGCTGATGTCCTTGTCCTCAAGCAGAACTTGAGATCTTGAAGCCGTTTTGCAAGATGTCACCTACAGACAGCTGTGGCAGCCCTGCTTTGATGCCAGACGTCTGTACCGTCCTGAATAGCCACTGTTCTAGGTTCTGTTTTGTTCTTTCTCCACCATTCTCTTTCACAAAAACAATGAAGAATACAACCAATTAAAACATACTGAACGCTGCTCTTGATAGGTTTTAGATGCCTATTTCTAATAGATGGTTTAAACTGAAAGTAACTCAGATTGTAATATTCTACTTTCTTCTGGTTCTCTCAATAGATGTAGACATTGTGACAATTGGTTACGTAGCAACTAGTGATAACGGAATTTTTTTTTCTACATTAATACGCTAGGCTTGCCCTTCAAGGTTCTCGATGTACACTTTTGATTTGAAAATGACTCTAAATTGGATTAATCATTTTTAATAAGTATCATTTTAATGATACTTTACACTATTTTCCAACACAATGGCTGCTGCACAATTTGTCCTGTCATTTCTGTGGAGATGTAGCTGCACTAATGTAAGTAGCATTATCTTGTCTAATTATAGAGTATCTCAGGGTAAGAAAACTGCAGACCATAAATATGAGATACATAGAGCTATTAATCCATTACAGAAGCATTATATTGCAGTCAGTGCTAGAGTTAAGATAACGAGAATTCTCCAGTAGTTTCAGAAAAAGCAGTATTAACGTCGGAGGGGATACTTTGTTTTCGAGGAGATAATTAATCGCCTTCATGCTGTAATGAAGCTGAATTCCATGCACTGATTATTGGCATATAAATGCTTAATAAATATATTTACTCTGTATTAGCATTAGATTGTTTTATTATTGTATTGTATCTATTTTATGGGCAACATCATTAGGTCAGTGTGTGTAGATCACTCGCACTTCAACAACACCTCCCAGAACTTTACCACCTAGAAGGACAAGGGCAGCAGGCACATGGGAACACCACAACCTCCCAGTTCCCCTCCAAGTCACACACCATCCTGACATATCGCCGTTCCTTGATTGTCGCTGGGTCAAAATCCTAGAACTCCCTCCCGAACAGCACTGTGGGAGCACCTTCACCACACGGACTGCAGAAGGCGTCTCACCACCACCTTCTCAAGGGCAATTAGGGGTGGGCAATGAATGCTGGCCTTGCCAGCGACGCCCACATCCCGTGAATGAATTTTTTTTTAATTTACAAAAAGAAAACTTTTAAAGAGCCATAATTGCAGGATTCTACATGAGAGCCCGTATATCCTCCATTCTGTTTGCAAAAACTGGAGTTGTCATGTTGAGTGAGTTGTGGCTGTGCAGTGTGTCGGCTCCTTTTTATTGTAGAATAAGATTTTCTTCTTTTTCACTTGCCCGTCCTCCCTTTCTTGGTTCTACCATTCTTGATTTCCCCATGCCTTGCACCACCTGCAGTTGAAGCTCTCAAGACTTCTCCGGTGCCTTTTATTTTTTTTAGCTTTTTTTTTCTCATCAGCGCGAGGGATAGCTGCATTGGAGAATGGAACACTTTCAGGTTCAGTCACTATGGGCTGGATTTTACCAGCCCTGAGGAGGCGGGTTTGGAGGCGGTACTGCTGGGAAAATCCCCAAAAATCGGAGCGGGTCCCCAACCTGACTCCAACCAATCTTCCCGGAGCCGGGTCCCCGATTTGTGCAGGGACCCAACTCTGAGCAGCGGGAAGAGGATTATAGCCACTTAACTGCCTGTTAACAGGTAGTTAATAGACAGTTAAGAGGCTTTTTCCAATTTTTCGACTGCTGCTGCGGGCTTCCCGACGTCGGGGAACTCCGCCAGGGTAAGTGAGGCATGCTGTGGGTCTGTTCTTATGTTGGTGTGTGGATGACATCTGCAGAAGTGGTGTGAAGGATGCAATGGGACACTGGTTAGTATCAGAGGTAAGGATATGTTGTGAAAGTAATTTTTAATGTGGTTAGATGTTTCTGCAGGTGACAAGCTATGAAGTGTTTGTGTAGCCTCATCTGATCGGGAGAAGTGACAGATGGCTTCTGCAATCTCAGCTGCAGCTGCCATCTGTTTTATCCTAAGGAGAGAGTAATTGGAGAGCCTGGGTGAAAGGGCTCACCTTTGGACAGTGATTGTCAGTGTTTGACAGCACTTCAATGCTGTCAAACACTGTCAAATCATCTGTCAAACAAGTGTGGTGCATGTCCCTTTAAGAAAACCAGCAGATGAAGCGTCATCAACTGACATCATCTGACACTGGCTTTCCTTAATTGGCCGGCAAGCCCGCAGGGTGGGCTTAACAAGGCCAATCAGGGCAAAATAGCGTCTGTTCGGCAGACGTCGCTGGGGGTGGGACTAGAACCCGGAAGGCAGCAGTCCCACCCCCAACGCGTCTCGGTGAGTAAATTCCAGCCCTTAGTGTCAGCATTAAGCAACTCCCAGGTCCCTTCACTCTCAACAGTGCGCTTCATCCCCAGCCTAAGAAGAGCTCTCACCAGCGTGATATCCCATTTCTCACACCAGCCACTCTGTCCTCTCTGACTGAGATGACCAATTTGAGGACAGTTCACTGCTGAATTAAGGGCATTTTTTGCATTTGTGTCTACTCAGAACTGGATTGAAATTGTCAATACTACTTGAATATTGGAACCCCCTACTTACAAGGGACTCTTTTGTCCCATCAATCTAAATTTTAACTCTGATTTTAGGGATAAAATGCTGATCTCCAACTGACTGCAACACCCAGTCCCGTCCCACTGTCAATGTCATAATGAAACTCTGTGTTGTGTGTGTCATGTGCCAGTGCCGATGTCAAGTGATGCTCATCACTCTGCTTTTGGCCCCCCACTTCAGTTTGGCGTCTCCCCACTGTAGCTGAATGGGAAATTAGCACCTCAGCACGAGATCATGAGCATGATTTGCACATCCCATCAGTGTGCCACTGTGCTGCCCATACATGCCAGTTAGGTCTTTATCAGACCTGTTTACGAGTCTAATCATGCTTTTACAAGACCATTCTTTTTCTGCCCCCAGTCACTGCTTGCTATTTTGCTAAAAATGACTTTGCAGTGTTAAAAGTGCAGCTCCAGGAATCAACAGCAGACATTTGATGAAGAGGCAAGTGGGGATAACAAAGTGTAGATTGAGATGCCAACGCCCTATAGGGCACAAGAGAAATACAGGAAACAACACCAACCGCTGTACATGGCCGCCATTAACCTATCAAAGGCCTTAGACACCGCCAACCATGAGGGATTATGGAGTGTCCTCCTCAAATTTGGCTGCCCTCAAAGGTTTGTCACCATCCTCCGCCTGCTTCACGATGACATGCAAGCCGTGATCCTGACCAACGAATCCACCACAGACCCAATTTCCGTACAGACTGGGGTCAAGCAAGGCTGTGTCATCGCACCAACGCTCTTCTCGATCTTCCTGGCTGCAATGCTCCATCTCACCCTCAGTAAGCTCCCCGCTGGAGTGGAGCTAATCTACAGAACAAACGGGAAACTGTTCAACCTCCGTCGCCTTCAGTCCAGATCCAAGGTCGTCCCATCCTCTGTCATTGAATTACAGTATGCAGACAATGCTTGCGTCTGCGCACACTCTGAGGTCGAACTCCAAACCATCGTCAACACCTTCACCGAAGTGTACGAGAGCATGGGCCTTACACTAAACATCCGTAAGACAAAGGTCTTCTACCAAACTGCCCCCGCCACACAGTACTGCTCCCTGATTATCAAAATCCATGACGAGGCCTTGGACAACGTGGACCACTTTCCATACCTCGGGAGCCTACTGTCAACAAGGGCAGATGTCGATGACGAAGTCCAACACCACCTTCAGTGTGCCAGTGCAGCCTTTGGTCGCCTGAGGAAGAGTGTGTTTGAAGACCAGGACCTCAAACCCAGCACCAAGCTTATGGTCTACAGAGCAGTAGTGATACCCGCCCTCCTGTATGCTTCAGAGACATGGACTATGTACAGCCCTATAGGGCACTAATCTTCTTGGACTCCCAAGGTCAGAGATGTAAGCGAGGGAGGGAGAAAGGGGGCACTGTTGTCTGGACAATAGCATGGCAGGGTTCAGTAATGGATTGACAAATATTCTGGAGTTTAGTTTGGGAACCTTTGAAAATCACGATGTATTTATGTAGAATTTTCCCTCGGGATTAAATGGGTTGAGTAGATCTGCGATGAGGGAAGATTGTATATATAGTCTGTGGGAGGAGTAGTTTTGATTGACTGGCCGTGTCTCGTACAATGTTTTATGCTTCATATTTTCTCATTAGCTGGTTAGTGCGTAGCCATAGCAACTTGAAAAGTGCATTACTAATCTACGGAACTGCAGTGGTTTGGTAACCTTTTTCTTGCTAGTTTAGAATCTAATCGCTCTTCCACCTTGATGTGGCCCAGACGAGGGCTGCGCTATGATTCTCCTGCCATTGGTCGCTCTCCTAAAGCTAAACCACGTGACCTCCAGACAACCAATGGTAGCACAGAGCCAAGGTTTTCGTGGGTCTTGCTATCGGCATTCAGTGAACCGCCTTCTTTTCGGCCCATTAAACTTGCTGATCCAATCCAGTGCTTAAATTGCCATGTAAACTAGCCTAAAGATGCAGTCACATGATACCAGCCCGTGCCCATTCCCAAGCTCACTGTGATGTTCAGAGGTCTGCAAAATCCATTTTGTTTTTAATTTGCCCCATTTAAAAAAATAATTTATAGTAATGTTGTAAGTTGCTTACACTTTCTTGTAGGCCCATTGGAGGCCAATTTACAATATGATGACACTGGCCTTCTGTGCTCGCCAAACTGACCTTGTCCACCATGCGTACTGGCGGGTAGAGGCAAATGACAATGTAAATGTAGGCCCGCAGTGCTTGGAGATTGCATTGGCATGACTCTCCTGCAGCCCGATGTATATAAGGTAAGACAGTGTTCATACCCTATCCGTGCCACACAAGTGCCAGGCAATGACGATCTCCAACAAGAGAGTGTCTAACCACCACCGCTTGACATTCAACGGCATTACCATCGCCGAATCCCCCACCATCAACATCCTGGGGGTCACCATTGACCAGAAACTAACTGGGCCAGCCACAATGCTGGGACCACAAGAGCAGGTCAGAGGCTGGGTATTCTGCGACAAGTGTCTCACCTCCTGACTCCCCAAAGCCTTTCCACCATCTACAAGACACAGGTCAGCAGTGTAATGGAATACCCTCCTCTTGCCTGGATGAGTGCAGCTCCAACAACACTCAAGAAGCTCGACACCATCCAGGACAAAGCAGCCTGCTTGATCGGCACCCCATCCACCACCTTAAACATTCACTCCCTCCACCACCGGCGCACTGTGGCTGCAGTGTGTACCATCTACAAGATGCACTGCAGCAACTCGCCAAGGCTTCTTCGACAGCACCTCCCAAACCCGCAACCTCTACCACCTAGAAGGACAAGGGCAGCAGGCTCATGGGAACACCATCCTGACTTGGAAGTATATCGCCGTTCCTTCCTCGTCACTGGGTCAAAATCCTGGAACTCTCTCCCTAACAGCACTGTGGGAACACCCTCACCTCACGGACTGCAGCGGTTCAAGAAGGCGGCTCACCACCACCTTCTCGAGGGCAATTAGGGATGGGCAATAAATGCTGGCCTTGCCAGCGATGCCCACATCCCAAAAAATGAATAAATTTACATTACTGGCTTGCCCCTGGTTGTAACCCTCTGCCCCCCACCTCCTCCATCCTCGCCGTGGTGGAGTGGAACTCAGACGCTGTGAACACCATCAAATTTGATGATTTCCATTGATGTCCCTTAAACATATGAATATAAATGGTGCTGACACTGGAGACAAAGAAACATGGCTCCCACTAGATTGAACGGCTGAAATCGTTCCCACTCTCCTTTTGTCCTTTTCTAGTGAAGCGGTTTCATCATTACTTGCCTGTACGGACCTTCCGCAGCTGGTAAGAAAATGGCGAGAGCCAAAGGATTTGTGAATGTACAAGTACCTAGCGCTGCTTGCAATTGTTTGTAAAATCTTCCCTTAACAACAAACAGCAAGGTCAGTAGAGATGCTGAAATCAATTCATTGCGTGGAAGAGTGGGAATTCTTCAGCAGTACACCCTGAGAGCAGCCATGGTTTATTTGCCCTCCCTTCTAGCCTGGCTATTGTCGAAATAAATGGCTCAGTAAATTTATTCAGTGTGTGGCTGACGTATGCAGGCCAAAAAGGTCCCAAGGTAGATTCCTGGTCTGTATTAAGCTAGCTGAACTCAGTCAGGTGGCAGTGGTACATTTGGTCTTGGCGTCTGTACATTAGGAAGGGAATCTTTCAGCCAGGGACCCTGCACCTGCCCACATCCTGGGCAGCATATATGGTTACTTGGGCAAACTGGAACAAACCGGCCATCTCATTCCTTGGGAGTGGAAGCCAATAAAATTCAATGTACCTCCCTTGCCTCTTCTATCTGCTTCGGTTGCTGGCCATCAGGGTCCCAGCCCAGAAAATCTGAGGCCTTAACAAGTCCCTCTCCAGGTTTCTGTGAGCAGGTTGGAAACCACAAATACACTTCAAATGCCTTCAGTCGTCCCATTCTTGCGCATTGCTATGGGGTGGTCCAACTCCGAAGAATTATGGCCTGGAATCTAGCCTTCCCACACAACAACAACAACAACTTCCATTTATACAGCACCTTTAATGTCATTAACCGTCCCAAGGCGCTTACACCTATGGCTGGGGACGAAGAGCAGAGTCTCAAAAATAACTTTCCCAGACAACCGGCCTTTCATAGACCTTAGAGAAAAGGCCAGCAGTGACCCGGAAACACTTCATAGTAGCAACACTACTGTGTCTCTCTCAAAGTCCTGCAGAGTCTAACAATAACAACAACTTGCATTTATTTTAGCAGTTTTGTGCCTCTCTCCTTCCTTTGCCCCATGAGTGGTGGGGCAAAGGAAGGAGAGAGGCACAAGAGGCTGAAGTCAGAAGAATGGAGAGTTTGGGGTAGGTTGTAGAGCGAGAGGAGGTCACGGGTGGGGAGAGGTGAGATAATGGAGGGATTCAAACACCAGAGTGAGAATTTTTGATTTGAGGCATTGGGGGACAAAGAGTTGGGTGTAATGGTTGGATACAGGCAGCAGAGTTTGGATGAGCTGGAGTTTATAGAGGGCGGTGGATGGGAGGCCAGCCAAGAGAGCATTGGAGACATCAGAGGTGATTTTTGTGTCCTTACTGCCCAGTTTGGCAGCAGCTGGAAGAAAATATCCAGAGCTCTGGGCACATATAGGCAGAAGCCTCATTAATATATGCTAGTTGGGGTGAGGTGATGTAGTCATGACCCCAACGCCATTTTCGTCTCTGCGAGTGTTACCTCCGCCAGTTCCTGCTCCTGCTCACAAACTATGGGTGGTACAAGTAGGAGGCGGCCATTTCCAACGATATTTAAAGGGACCCGCAGCTGCTCTCTGGTAAAATTAGGTTTTTGGAGACATTTTGCTTTTTTAAATTTTTTCATTCACGGGATGTGGGCATCGCCGGCAAGACCAGCATTTATTGTATATCCCTAATTGCCCTCGAGAAGGTGGTGGTGAGCCACCTTTTTGAACCGCTGTAGTTCTTGTTTTCCAGTGCTGAGTTCCAGGATTTTGACCCAGTGACGATGAAGGAACAGCGATATATTTCCAAGTCAGGATGGTGTGTGACTTGGAGGGGAACTTGCAGGTGGTGGTGATCCCATGTGCCTGCTGCCCTTGTCCTTCTAGGTGGTAGAGGTCATGGGTTTAGGAGGTGCTGTCGAAGAAGCCTTGGTGAGTTGCTGCAATGCATCTTGTAGATGGTACACACTGCAGCCACGGTGCGCCGGTGGTGGAGGGAATGAATGTTTAAGGTGGTGGATGGGGCGCTGATAAAGCGGGCTGCTTTGTCCAGGGTGGTATCGAGCTTCTTGAGTGTTGTTGGAGCTGCACTCATCCAGGCAAGCGGAGAGTATTCCATCACATACTTGCATTAGATAGTGGCTTTTTTTGTTATTTAGAGGGTTTCAAAGTGCTGGTAATTGCTGTAGAATGTGACGAATTATTAAGGGGCTTCTGGCATTGCATTTTCTTCACAGGGGTCCTTTTCAGTATTCCACACAGGTGCGAGGCTGATGAGGAGGAGGAGGTGCAGCAGTAGGGTGAAGGAGCAACACAGCTGCAGTTGGAGGGACAACAAATAGAAGATGTGCTCGCAGGAATCCTTACCATCCCAACAGAGTTTATAGGCCCAGGTTAATATACCTGCAGTTCTCTGAGAAGCAGTGCATAATGAGGCTTTCCTTTACTCTGGAGGCTCTATCTATTAGGTCTTCACACTGGAAAACGAGCCCCCAGAGCTCATGTCTCTGTTTTCTGGAAGCAAAATGTTTTGCCTTTCTGTGGCAAAGTGAAACCCACCCTTCAACAAGCATGTGGCTGACACATCTGGGGGGCATATGCCAGTGAGAATGGGCATTCTATGGACTCCACCTGGAGCCGTAGGAGTCTAAGGCCTTTGCTACAACCCAAACATTCCCTTCCCCTATATTTGCCTAGATTGTCCCAGAGGACAGTCCGAACAAACCAACTTGAAATGTAGTCATGAGTTAACCAATATTTTCTTTGACTGGGCTCCTCAATCCTAGTGTGTACTGAACTATACCAACAATCCCAATGTACCAATGTGTGCCAGTGGTGGGGTTCGGGAACTCACTGCCTGAAAGGGTGGTAGAGGCAGAAACGCTCATCACATTTCAAAAGTACTTGGATATGCACTTGAAGTGCCGTAACCTACAAGGCTACGGACCAAGAGCTGGAAAGTGGGATTAGGCTGGATAGCTCTTTTTCGGTCGGCACAGACATGATGGGTCGAATGGCCTCATTCTGTGTCATAAATTTCTTTGATTCTCCTGTAAGTACCACTTAACAAAACTGTGCAGCGGGTTCACTAGATACATGTACGTATGTATTTGTTTCTCTGAGTAAAATAACAATCTACTGGAAGCCCAACAAATCACAATTAAAGTAGTGTTACCATCTCAGTAAGAAATTACGAGTCCAGCTCATTCAGTGGAAAGCCAGGACCACCCTGCTTCACAAACTGAGCTATAACCTCACCATGGAGGGATTTAAAGTTTGTAAAATTTCACTACGTAGTGCACAGCCAAAATCTCTTCACCTATATTGGCCGCTGGGGAAATATCACACTGCTGTAAATGTTGCATCTTTGGCAATATTTGCACAAAAAAAGGTTCATTATTTTACTGGTAGTTTTAATTTTTTTTTAAATGTTAAGATGGGCAGAAAGGTATGAAGCCACGGCATCATTGTACTCTCTTTTTGTTTAAAAACCTAGCAAGAAAACTCCCCAGGTCCCTTTAAAATAATAAACCTGCAGTCGAGCGTTTTTACTGATTTTTTTATTAAATGGGAGCTGAATGGTTTTTATTGCTTTTCACTGGAATAGAAAATGCCTTCAGTTTTGTCTTGGCTTCCATTTGTCCAGTGTGTAGGTCGAAGATCAGCCCCGATCTTATTGAATGGCGGAGCAGGCTCGAGGGGCCTATTTCTCATGTTCTTATGTGTACCTGGCAGGCAGCCGCAATTCATGGAAAATAAACTATTCAGTCACATGATAACTGGTGTTTTTAACGTCAGTCATAGATGTCATGATGTTTTCTATTTATAACACATCTACTTTTGAGTGATAAGTGGCCTTACATTTTCTCGGGCCTATTTGAGGGGTTAGAGTTTCCGCTTTGGGTACAATTGCTGATTCCAACGCAAATTGCGCCCAAAATTGCGCCCATTTTGAAAAGTGTTTTTTCCCCCAAGTTTCTGCTCAAACACGTTTGAATATCGGCGAACGCAAAATGAAAATGAACCAGCGCAATCGGGCAGCGTTTCAAAACATAATTCTTTTAAAATTTTGCTTTAAAAAAAATGTCCTTCATATTAAAAAAAAGTGGTAACTTGGTGAAGTTTGATTAAAACAGCTGAAAATGGGTTTATCACAAAAAATAAGCATTTTTAATCTCAGTGTCAATCCTCGACCTCTGAGTAGCCCGATTTTGAAATTACTGAAATTTACTTTTAAATAAATATGTAAAGCTATTTTCAAGTTATATTGGGGCACATTAGTCAGTTTGTTGGTAGATTAAAACACAAATCACATTTAAAGGCTTTTAAAACATTCTTTTTAGTGTCCTTGAGCCCAAAAGATCCAGCTTAATTTTTGGAGCCTCCTCGAAGGCCTGCAAACAAGCACAATTAGTGGAAACTCCCAATGGTGATTAATTCACCCTGGGGGGGGCATGGCCCATTTTGTGGGCGGGACCTGCTTCCAGCGCAATGTTTTTAAAACTAGCCCAAAAGATTACGGAAACTTGAGTTCCACCGAACGCAAATTGCACTCGAAATTCGGTGATCTTTTGTGCTGTTTAGCCAATTTCGGTCAAATTGTGCCAAAAAACCAGCGCACTCGAGCGGAAACCCCTGGCCCAGAATTGTAGAGTTTAGACTGTCAGCTGATGGTCACGTTTAAGTTTGCCTAAATTTAAAATAGGTGTTAGATGGTGCTTCCTCTATTGATGTCTCTGCTGACTCTGTTCTATCTAATATTATAACGCTCTCGCCGTTATCTTTCCCAATAAGAGCACAGTACCCCTTTTCCAGCTGGTTTATATAGTTACTTTAATTGTATAACATTGAAAGATCAAACAAATATGGTTTAATCCCAGTGAAACTGTATCAGTGCTCATTGTCTTTCTTGATCTATATCAGTGTGGTCATTTAATGCTGTGATTGCCTCACATCATTGTAGTGGGCCCTTTGTGCACCTCTGTAAATATTGCCTGGAGTTGTTGTGACTAAAGACCACTATAAATTTAAAGCCCACATTATCTGATTTGATCTGCACTAGATGTAAAAATTGGTGGAGCAAGAAATTGAAAGGTATGCGGTTTTATTGTGTAATTGTTTAAGCACTCTCCTGCCCAATTTACTGGTGCTATCCAATGCTATCATTTATTTAAAATGAATACCAATAGTATTTATTTTGAGTAGCTGCAGTTGAGGACTGGATGGAGGTTTGGTACTTGTGTTATCCATCATTACCACATGTTATCCACAAAAGCCTACACTACGATGCCAATTAGAGATTGATTGGTAAATTGAGTCAGCAGATTGCATGAAAACCTACTTTAACTAGCAGACAGCATCGTGCTGCTGGTGAAGTTCAAACACCAGCAAATGTATATCATCAACATGGGACATTCATCAACCATTTATTCGCAAAGTTTGAAGTTCAGTTTGACATTAGTTATAAAATACAGGGCACAGTCGGTCATAATTGAAGCAGTGTAACAACTCCATTCTGAACTGAGGGTGGGAAAAGGCCAGATTATATTTTGTGGATGTTTCGAAAATGGTTCAAGCGAATGTAACGCAGCACTGCAGTGAGGGTTGCTATTCATGTTGACGAAGTGGTGTTTATGTATAAATAGAATACTAAGTGATTCTTGAGTATATGGTTGAGAAAATAATAAACCCCTTAGTGACATTGGGTGTAAATGAATGAGATCTGACTCCTTAGATGCTGAGTTTATTGGTAAGGCACCAGGACTGAGCTAGGTTTGTGGTCCTGACTTTTAGTTTGCATTATTTGCATAAGTTTATTGTAGCTAGGTCTTGCATCAAGAATGGAGATCCATCCTGAAAAACCCAACCCTGATATTGCAAGGGAGGCAACGTTCTCAACAGCCTCCAGCATCTATCCCAGATACCACAGTCCCAGAGTCACTTAGTCCCAAAGGATCACCAACAAATCTCAGAAGTTTACTTATAAGTCAGTCTTACTACAGTGTCGTAACAGTCCATCTTTTGCTGCTCAGGCTTAATTCACTTTCATAGTGCACACTAATCACCTTCAGTCTTTTATTTGGTGTTGTTTCTTTCGTTGCCTTGTGGTTTCAGTTTTTCTGGTTTCAGTAGAAAGGACAGGGGGGTGAAATTGGTCTTCAGTGGTAGCTCGAATCGGCAGCCCGTTTTACACCTGCGCCTGATTTTCTTTTCCAATGAAGCCAGTGGAAAGGTGTCCGAGAGGTGATCTTATAAAGGTATATTAGATAGTGAATGATTGAATCTGCCACAAAGGGTTAGCTTGGTTCTGATCTTCGACGGCCGCACGTATCATCTTGGAGCCACCTTGACCTCAGAGATTATGATTCCCTCCCCCCCAAGGAGGATACTCACTTGTTGGTCATCAGTCTTCACTAGATAGCATGCATTAGGAGCTCTCCACAAGCAGAACAGTGAGCAGCATAGCCAACCATAAAGTGCGTGGGTGGGTTGCACCGTTCTCCTGATCACCCAATACCCCATCAAACGATGGTTCCACCAGTTGGAGTTGTGGAGCTTCCCTCTCTGCAACCCAATCATGACAATCTCTATCAACATATGTTCTTGTACCTAGCCTCCAGATAGCACCTGCTAGTAGCTGTTATCCTAAGTCTCTGAGTTTCTTCAGCAACTATGCTACGAGCATCTTCCTTCAAGATGGTGAAAGGACCTTATTGTTCTAAATGCCCAAGACCAGTTCTACATGCCAGGCTTACTCAGCATCAACCACTTAATCTGTGCCTTCATGTGAGAGGCCTTGCCAAAGAGATGTGCCTACTGTATGGTCGACACCTCCTTCAGGTACTTAGTGGGAGGTTGTAAAAGGCTGGAGTTTTAGAGTCATAGGGCTGGATTTTCATTGACCCGTGGAGGCGGGTTTGGAGGCGTGTGGGGGGTTAAAATTGTGAAAACTGGCGGGCGGGCACAAGTCCGCCTCCATCCCGCCTCCATGCAATTTTCATTAAATTGTGTCTGCTGGTCCCGACTTCGTCCCGCCTCTAAGAGGCGGGATAGGCTGTTAAGGCCCTTAACAAGCACTAAATTGCCTCTATAATGCCATTTTGAAAGGCCTTTGTGATTTTAACCCTTTTTCTACGTGAAGCACGCCTGTTCTGAACCACGAATGTGAAATCTGGCGGGAGCACATTTGGATAGCTGACTATCAGTGGCTGGCTATGGGGATGCATATATGGATGGCTATGTGGATGGATGTATATATGGATGGAGAGGAGACATATCTGAGAGTGGTGGTGGAAAAATATCTGGGAGCAGACTTAGGACTGCTGCTGCTCATTTTGCAGGTCCTCTCACAGCAAAGGCCAGGCAGTCTTTGAAGACCTTCAATGCAGCAGCAATGATGACATCATCAAAGGCGACTTTCAGGCCGAAAACACTAATTGGTTCATGGGTTCCCACATGCTGGAACTCAATTGCCCAATTAGGTGAAAATTGCATCAATCTCCCACATCCAATTGCAGTCGGGTGGATAACACGAAAAGTGGATGACACGACCCCAACCCGCCCCAGTATCAAAATCCAGCCCATAGAGTCATAACGGGAGGGAAGGAGGTCATTCGGCCCATCGAGTCCGTGTCGGCTCTCTGTAGAGCAATCCAGTCAGTCCCATTCCCCCGCTCTATCCCCGTAGCCCTGCAAGTTTATTTCCCTCAAGTGCCTATCCAGTCTCCCCTTGAAAACATTGAGGGCTGGATTTTGAAACTGGGGTCGGGTTGGGGTCGGGAATCACACATTCTGGCTTGTGAACCCGCCTCCATCGAGATGTGGTCAACCCACTGTATTTTTCCTTGATTGACCTTGTTGAGCCCGCCCAGTGGGCTCAGCAGGCCAATTAAGGGCCACCCGGCAACAGGTGACGTCACAGACTGACATTTCATCTGTCAAGAGCTTTTGACAGATGAAATATCAGCTTTTGACAGCTCTGTGAAGCTGTCAAACACTCACAATATGATTTCTAACTTCAGTCCTTCCTCTCAGGCTGAGTTAGAAATCATTCCAGCACAGAAAACAGAAGGCTGCAGTTTTTGACAGAACCACGGCTTTCCTGCTTTCTGTGCCGGTGAGATTTCTAACTCTCGAGAACTGAAGGGCTGACACCTGCAGGAGGAAGTTAAGGTAAGTAAAACTTTTTCCAACACTTAGCACTTACCTTACACACTTACCTCTGCACACATGCACCCATCACTCACCTGCCCACCGGACATATCGACCCCTCCCACCCCTGCAGACCCACGGCCCGCCCCGATAACTTGGCGTGGTTGCCACCTGTCGGGAAGCCCACACTTTTCTTTTTAAAATAGGGATTATGCAAAAAACTGCCTGTTAACTACCTGTTAACAGGCAGTTAATTGTCACTAATCCCTTCCCGCCTCAGGGAGTCGGGTCTCAGCACAGGTCGGGTACCCGCCGCCAGAGAAACTGGCATGGAGGCAGGATGGGGTCGGGACCCCCGAATCTGCAACTTTAACCCCCCCCCCCCCCGCCTCCAAACCCGACTCCACGGGTCATTGAAAATCCAGCCCTGAGTATCTCCACTTCCACCACTTCTGTCGGCAGCGAATTCCAGGTCATCACCACTCGCTGCATAAAAAAGTTTTTCCTCACATTCCCCCCTGTATCTCTTGCCCAAAACCTTAAATCTGTGTCCTTAGTCCTTGTACCATCAACTAGTGGGAACAGCCTTTCCCCGTCTAGCCTATCCAAACCCATCATAATCTTGTACACCTCTATCAAAGCACCCCTCAACCTCCTTTGTTCTAATGAAAACAAATCCAGCTTCTCCAACCTGTTCTTGTAGCTAAGATCCCCCATCCCCGGAACCATTCTGTTAAATCTCCTCTGCACCCTCTCAAGTGCCTTCACATCCTTCCTAAAGTGTGGTGACCAGAACTGGACGCAATACTCCAGTTGTGGCCTAGCCAGCGCTTTATAAAGGTTCAGCATAATTTCTCTACTTTTGTACTCAATACCTCTATTTATGAAGCCCAAGATCCCATCTGCTTTGCTAACCACTCTCTCAATATGTCCCGCCACCTTCAGGAAACTATGCACATTAACTCCCAGGTCCCTCTGTCCCTGCACACTCTTTAATACTGTGCCATTAAGTGTATATTGCCTCTTCCTTTTTCCCCCTGCCAAAATGTATCACCTCACACTTCTCTGTATTAAATTCTATCTGCCACTTGTCTGCCCATTCTGCTAGCCTTTCTATGTCCTGTTGCAGTCGATTGGTATCATCATCACTGTTTGCCACACCCCCAAGTTTGGTGTCATCGGCAAATTTAGAAATTTTACTCTGTATTCCAATATCCAGGTAATTTATATATATCAAAAAAAACAGTGGCCCCAGCACTGACCCTTGGGGAACACCACTGTCTACCATCCTCCAGTCTGAAAAACAACCATTTACCATAATTCGCTGTTTTCTGTCCTTAAGCCAATTCCTTATCCAAGCTGCCACTGACTCACCTATTCCACGAGCCTCAATTTTGTTAACCAGCCTTCTATGTGGTACTTTGTCAAACGCCTTCCGAAAATCCATGTAGACAAAATCCATTGCATTCCCTTCATCAATCCTCCCTGTTACTTCATCAAAAATTCAATTAGATTAGTCAAACACGATCTGCCTTTTACAAATCCATGTTGGCTCTCTTTAATTAGCTTAAACCTCTCCAAGTGCCCGTTAATTTTTTCCTTGATTATTTTTCTAAAACTTTACCCACCACTGATGTTAAGCTGACCGGCCTGTAGTTGCTAGGATTGTCCTTACACCCTTGAACAATGGTGTCACATTTGCCACTTTCCAATCCTGAGGCACCTCCCCCGCATCTAGGGAAGATTGAAAAATTATGGCAAGCCCTTCCGCTATCTCCTCCCCCAATTCCCTTAGCAACCTGGGATGCAAGCCATCTGGACCAGGCAACTTATCCACTCTAAGCATACCCAGCCTTTCTAGTACATCCTGTCTATCAATTTTCACCCCTTCCATTGCTTCTACCTTTTCTACTGCTACCGATATTTTGTCAGTATCCACCTCCTTAGTAAACACTGATACAAAGTACTCATCGAGTATTCTCACCTTGCCCTGTGGCTCTAAGCATATATCACCTTCCTTGTCCCTAATAGGCCCCACCCCACCTCTTACTACCCGCTTACTGTTTACATGCCGTTAGAAGATTTTTGGGTTCCCTTTTATGTTAACCGCCATTCTACTCTCATATTCTCTCTTTGCCAATCTTATTTTCATCTTCACATCCCCTCTCAACTTATTGTATTTGGTCTGGTTCTCCCTTGAAGAATTTACCTGACATTCATTATACACCCTCTTTTTTTGTTTCATCATCTTCTCTATCTCCCTCGTCATCCAAGGAGCCCTTGCTTTGGTTCCCTTACCCTTCCCTCTTGTTGCAATGTACCTAGCCTGTACTTGGAAAATCTCCTCCTTAAAGATCACCCATTGTTCCGTTACAGTTTTTCCTGTCAGTCTTTGGTTCCATTTTACCCTGGCTAGATCCTTTCGCATCCCATTGAAGTGAGCCCTATTCCAGTTTAGCAGTTACACTCTAGATTGTTCCTTGCTCCTCTCCATTGCTAATCTAAATCATATGATACGATGATCACTCATACCCAAGTGTTCTCCCACAGACACTTGGTCGACCTGGCCCACCTCATTCCCCAGCACCAGATCCAGCAATGCATCCTTCCTGGTTGGGCCAAGAACATACTAGTCAAGGAAATTCTCCTGAACACATTTCAGAAATTCCTTTCCCTTTACCCTAGCATTATCCCAATCGATATTTGGGGAATTAAAGTCCCCCAATATTACCACTCTATAGCTCTTGGATATCTCTGCGAGTTCCCTGCAGATTTGCTCCTCTACCTCCCTCTCACTATTTGGAGGCCTGTAGAATACCCCCAATAGTGTGATCATACCCTTTTTGCTCCTCAACTCTAACCAAATGGATTCTGTCCTTGTCCCCTCAAGAACATCCTCCCTTTCCAACACTACAATGTATTTCTTAATCAGCACTGCCACCCCACCTCCCTTTTTTCCTTCCCTATCTTTTCTGAACACCTTGTACCCTTGAATATTAAGTGCCCAGTACTCAATGTTTTTAAGCCACGTTTCCGTTATTGCCACAACATCATAGTGCCACACGGCTAATTGTGCTTGTAGCTCACCAACCTTATTCACCACACTTTGTGCGTTTACGTACATGCATTCTAAACCCATTTTTGAATTTTTCGTAGTCTTTCTTACTCTGCTCCTATCTAATATGGTACTACTCCCGCCTCTAGTACTACTTTCTTCTTTAGTGCTAGCCAACACACTCACTCTTTTATGCACCTTATTCCTCTTTTCTACTCCTTTATGCTGGTGCCCATCCCCCTGCCAAGCTAGTTTAAACCCTCCCCAACAGCACTAGCAAACCTCCCCGCGAGAATATTGGTCCCGGCTCTGTCGAGTTGCAACTCTGTCGGCTTGTACAGGCCCCACCTTCCCCAGAAATGGTCCCAATGCCTCAGGAATTTAAAGTCCTCCCTCCTGCACCATCTCTCCAGCCACGCATTCATCTGTTCTATTCTCCTATTTCTATACTCACTCGCACGTGGCACCGGGAGTAATTCGGAGATTACTACCTTTGAGGTCCTGTTTGTTAACCTCTTTCCTAGCTCCCTATAGTCTGCCTGCAGGATCTCATCCCTCTTTCTGCCTATGTCGTTGGTATTGATATGGACAACGACCTCTGGCTGTTCACCCTCCCCCCTCAGAGTGTCCTGCAGCTGCTCAGTGACATCCTTGGCCCTGGCACCAAGGAGGCAACATACCATCCTGCAGTCACGTCTGCGTCCACAGAAATGCCTATCTGTTCCCCGAACCAATGAATCCCCTATCACTATTGCTCTTCTACTCTTCTTCCACCCCCACTGTGCAGCTGAGCCACCCGTGGTGCCGTAGCCTTGGCTCTGGCTGCTCTCCCCAGAGGAACCATGACCCCCACCAGTTTCCAGAACTGTGAACCAGTTAGCGAGCGAGATGCACTCTGGGGATTCCTGCCCTACCTGCCTGGTCCTCCTTCTCTGTCTGGCGGTCACCCATTCCCTCTCTACCTGCACATTCTGAGGCTGCGGGGTGACTACTTCTAGAAACGTGCTTTCCAAGTATTTCTCAGCCTCGCGGATGCACTGTAGTGACTCCAGCTGTCGCTCAAGCTCCGAAACCCGAAGCTTGAGTTGCTGCAGTTGGCGACGCTTCCTGCACATGTGGTCAAGAAGTGTCCAGGATATCCCACATGGCACAAGATGTGCAAATCACGGGACTGAGCTGCCCTGCCATACCTCTATTTACCAGACTATGGAGGTAATTTAGCAGAAATAAACTTAAAACTTAACAAGAAACACTCAACAGCTACCCACCAATCAGCACTTCCCTCTATTAGATAGGCTATGAACTACTTAGCAGAAATATACTCAAAACAGAACAGAAAAAACGTACCACAAATACTCAGCCTATACTCACCCGATCTCACCTCTCCGCTCCGTTGTGCCAGCGATACCTTTGAATTCTGACGTCACTCCTTCATTGTGTCACTTGCCGACTGTCTCCCTCGCAGGTAGTCCGCTCACTCAGTCTCCCAGGCCTCTGCTCCGCACTGCCTTTATCCCCGGTCTCCGACTCCGTTCATCCCGCAGGTCCGCTCACTCAGACTGTACTGCTGCCCTGTGATGTCACACCTTATTTTTTGGAAATTGTGGAAGGTCCCGCCACCGCCGCTGGTGTCTCCAATTAGGGCCGCTCTGTTTACAGTACTCTGCCACACTGGCTCTTCGCTCCCGCTCTGTTTAAAGTACTCTGTCACTCTGGCTCTCCACTCCTGCTCTGCTTAAAGTACTCTGCCACTCTGGCTCTTCGCTCCCGCTCTGTTTAAAGTACTCTGTCACTCTGGCTCTCCACTCCTGCTCTGTTTACAGTACTCTGTCGCTCTGGCTCTCCGCTCCCACTCTGTTTAAAGTACTCTGTCACTCTGGCTCTCTGCTCCCACTCTGTTTAAAGTACTCTGTCACTCTGGCTCTTCGCTCCCGCTCTGTTTAAAGTACTCTGTCACTCTGGCTCTCCACTCCTGCTCTGTTTACAGTACTCTGTCGCTCTGGCTCTCCACTCCTGCTCTGTTTAAAGTACTCTGTCACTCTGGCTCTCTGCTCCCGCTCTGTTTAAAGTACTCTGTCGCTCTGGCTCTCTGCTCCCGCTCTGTTTAAAGTACTCTGCCACTCTGGCTCTCTGCTCCTGCTCTGTTTAAAGTACTCTGCCACTCTGGCTCTCTGCTCCTGCTCTGTTTAAAGTACTCTGCCACTCTGGCTCTCTGCTCCCGCTCTGTTTAAAGTACTCTGTCACTCTGGCTCTCCGCTCCCGCTCTGTTTAAAGTACTCTGCCACTCTGGCTCTCCGCTCCCGCTCTGTTTAAAGTACTCTGCCACTCTGGCTCTCCACTCCCGCTCTGTTTAAAGTACTCTGTCGCTCTGGCTCTCTGCTCCCGCTCTGTTTAAAGTACTCTGCCACTCTGGCTCTCCGCTCCTGCTCTGTTTAAAGTACTCTGCCACTCTGGCTCTCCACTCCCGCTCTGTTTAAAGTACTCTGTCGCTCTGGCTCTCCACTCCTGCTCTGTTTAAAGTACTCTGCCACTCTGGCTCTCTGCTCCCGCTCTGTTTACAGTACTCTGCCACTCTGGCTCTCCACTCCTGCTCTGTTTACAGTACTCTGTCGCTCTGGCTCTCCACTCCCGCTCTGTTTAAAGTACTCTGCCGCTCTGGCTCTCCACTCCCGCTCTATTTAAAGTACTCTGCCGCTCTGGCTCTCCACTCCCGCTCTGTTTAAAGTACTCTGCTGCTCTGGCTCTCCACTCCTGCTCTGTTTAAAGTACTCTGCCGCTCTGGCTCTCCACTCCCGCTCTGTTTAAAGTACTCTGCCGCTCTGGCTCTCCACTCCTGCTCTGTTTAAAGTACTCTGCCACTCTGGCTCTCTGCTCCTGCTCTGTTTACAGTACTCTGCCACTCTGGCTCTCCGCTCCTGCTCTGTTTACAGTACTCTGCCACTCTGGCTCTCTGCTCCTGCTCTGTTTACAGTACTCTGTCGCTCTGGCTCTCCACTCCCGCTCTGTTTAAAGTACTCTGCCACTCTGGCTCTCCACTCCTGCTCTGTTTAAAGTACTCTGCCGCTCTGGCTCTCCACTCCCGCTCTGTTTAAAGTACTCTGCTGCTCTGGCTCTCCACTCCTGCTCTGTTTAAAGTACTCTGCCGCTCTGGCTCTCCACTCCTGCTCTGTTTAAAGTACTCTGCCACTCTGGCTCTCTGCTCCTGCTCTGTTTACAGTACTCTGCCACTCTGGCTCTCCGCTCCTGCTCTGTTTACAGTACTCTGCCACCCTGGCTCTCCACTCCCGCTCTGTTTAAAGTATTCTGCCGCTCTGGCTCTCCACTCCTGCTCTGTTTAAAGTACTCTGCCACTCTGGCTCTCCGCTCCTGCTCTGTTTAAAGTACTCTGCCACTCTGGCTCTCTGCTCCTGCTCTGTTTACAGTACTCTGCCACTCTGGCTCTCCGCTCCTGCTCTGTTTAAAGTACTCTGCCACTCTGGCTCTCTGCTCCTGCTCTGTTTACAGTACTCTGTCACTCTGGCTCTCCACTCCCGCTCTGTTTAAAGCACTCTGTCACTCTGGCTCTCCACTCCTGCTCTGTTTACAGTACTCTGCCACTCTGGCTCTCTGCTCCTGCTCTGTTTACAGTACTCTGCCACTCTGGCTCTCTGCTCCTGCTCTGTTTACAGTACTCTGCCACTCTGGCTCTCTGCTCCTGCTCTGTTTACAGTACTCTGCCACTCTGGCTCTCTGCTCCTGCTCTGTTTAAAGTACTCTGCCACTCTGGCTCTCTGCTCCTGCTCTGTTTAAAGTACTCTGCCACTCTGGCTCTCCGCTCCCGCTCTTGTTACAGTACTCTGCCGCTCTGGCTCTCCACTCCTGCTGTTTAAATTTCTCCTTCCCTGCAACAGTTTTCCCTTTTCAGTAAGGATCATCTCAACACCTTTTCCTGGATTTCCCACAAAGAGCAGAGGAAGCTTTTCTTGAACGAGGAAGAACTGTTTGGACAAATTTTATACGCTACAAACTAAGCCAACGTTACTGGAGAAAGACCAAGTGTGTTTCTCCCCATGGCACTGAAGGACTATTTGCAGGCTGCAGTTGGCATCTACCACTATAAATATAAATATAAATACCACTATCAGTATAAATCAACAATTTGGGAGATGCCCCTTGTACCTTGCAATCAATACCTTCTCTTGAAGCCACTTATGAATTAGCAATCAGAATTCTGATTTTGATTCAGATCTGGATGAAAATCTAGTGCTAAAGCATTGTGCCTACCAGGCCAATTCTGTAAGACGTTTTGCACATGGTAAACACTGGTGGGAAGAATGGCCAAATGCCTATCATTCATACAATTGACAGTGTCATCGCAAGAGGTGGATGGGTGCGGATTACATAATTGCTGATGGTTGAGGTGGCGTGTTCGGATTGGCCAAGTTGCTGGAGGTCAAGAGTTGATGTAATAATAATTTGTGCGTGGGGCTGAGGTCAAGGGTGAAAAGTCATGAGAGTCTGTCCGTTGTAGTCAGTGCAGGCTCAAGAAAAGGGGTCGTGAAGCTGTGTGCCTTAAAGAATGAGGACTGTAGTCAATCCATTATACCAGAGGCGGACTTTTGTCAGATTTCTTAAAGAGCCATTGTCGTGGGGAATTTCTGGCTTGCTGCATTGTTAGCAAGGGTCAATTGCAAAATTGAGGTCGCCGGTAATTGGGAACATTGATGGCAGAGCTGGACAGCACTTGCCTTTTTCAGTACCTTGTTAACATGCAGGAATTTCTTGTTTCAAGACATAAATTCCAGATGACAATACCCTGTTTAAATAGCTCCAACTGAAGATGAATGATGCTAGCAACTAACCTTCACTTCTGAGAAGTCAGAAGCAGTAATAATGGGCCCCATGATTGATAAGTAGGTCAGTTGCCATTAGAAACTGCAGGGCAACATTAGTTTAGAATCGGAGCTCCTGGTGAGAGATGGCTTTGAAGTGAAAAATTACCGACTGCTTCATCCTTCTGCTGATTCAAGTCTTCACCTGCAAATTAACTGTCACTCATAATTTTTAAGGAGGTTGTAAAAGGAAAGATGAAAATCGATATTATTTTTTATTTATTGCCTGTTCTTGGGAAGTGAAAGTTGTAGGAAGGAAGAATTTGCATTTATATAGCGCCTCTCACGACCACAGGATGTCCCAAAGCGCTTTGGAGCCACTGCAGTACTTTTGAAGTGTTGACACTTGTAATGAAGGAAACCCGACAGCCAATTTACGCACAGCAAGCTCCCACAAACATCAATGACCAAATAATCCGTTTATAGTGATGTTGTTGAGGGATAAATATTGGCCAGGACACCGGGGGAAAACTCCCCTGCTCTTCTTCGAAATAGTGCCATGGGACCTTTTACCTCCACCTCAGAGGGCAGATGGGATTAACATCAGGTTAACATCTCATCCAAAAGACGGCACCTCCGAAAACATATTCCACCGAACCTTCTTAAACTCAACAAAATCTAGGCTGCACTGGCAAGAGTCAGCCTGGACTTTGTTAAATTTAGGAAGACTCAGTGGAATATGTTTAGTGGGCAGGATTGATGTTAGATTTAATCCTGCCAGCATTTCAGACCTACATCATCATTGTGGGTGAGTAAATAATTAAATGCAGAGCCCGAGTCCCTGTTGTACCTTCAGCGTGTAGTAGTTACTCTGCTGATGCCAAGATTTGTGCAAAAAGGAACAAGAATTTTAGAATCAGCTTCAGCTTGGAGTACAGTAGCAACAGCAGGAGGATCAGTAACTATCAAAAATGCATTATTGGCATAAAAATCGTTTCAGATTGTTCTTCAGCTCGTGTAGTGCCCGAGATTTATTTTTTTAAAATTACAATTAGCTACAGATTTACAACTGTAAACATTCAGGGAGTGATTGTAAAGTCTGAAGTTCTGAAAGCTAGAATTAATTTTAGTCCCACGAGTCATCAATAATTTGAAAGCCTGATATTGCATTCTTTTCTGTTAATCATACAGTACCTTCTGCGAAGCTTTCATGGTAATGGAAGGAATTGTGAGCAGCACATTGTTACTTTACTAAATGGTGCCAGTAACATGATCAACACTTGATAATGCGATTGCGGGTAGGAACACACTATGTGGTGGTGGGGGCATGGTGGGGTCGATTTTACATTTCTGAAATCGCTCCTTAAAACCTAACTCTTTGACCAAGCTTTTGGTCATCTGACCTAACATCTGCTTATGTGGCTCGGTGTCAAATTTTTGTTTGATAACGCTCCTGTGAAACGCCTTGTGATGTTTTACTACGTTAAAGGCGCTGTATAAATGCAAATTGTTGTTGTTCGTGGCCTCAAAATGGAGTCAGTAGACATGCTGCCCTGTTAATGGGGAGACTCTCTGTCACTTTTACAGGGGCCTACCGCTGTGTGGACCAAGCACCTGCCTGCTTCAGGTGGTAGTCCCCTTTTAATATGCAAATCGGAGGCTTCCGATGGCCACAGGATCTCAATTGCCATTTTAGCACAGAACTGGTTGGAGTGTGTGCTGCGCAACTCTCCGACCAGTTTCACTGGTGATACTGCCGAAGAGGCCCCGAACAGGTAAGTTTAAAATTATTTATGTGGGGCTGGGAGGAGCAGGAGTTCTCTTGCAAGACCCCATCAAATCAATCAGGGCCGGTGCCTCCCCGGGCTGGCCCTCTCCTCTGTGATCGCATCGCCCCCCCTCCCCATCCTGAACTTATCTTGCTACCAGACCAGCAGCCTACAGCCAACCGATTATTGTGTCGGCCTGAATCCGCGAGCCACACGGGACACCCATTTGGACTAGGCCCGGGCCTCAAAATGGCTGCCGGAACAGGCAGGCAGTCGGACGCCCAAAAGTTTAAAATTGACCCCAGGCTGGGGGGGAGGGGGGGTTGAGATTTCGAATTGTAATCCAAAAGAAAAATGGGAGAATGTCTGTCTGTCTTCTGCATAATTAACAACCTGTCAACAAAATCGCTTTCTCAGAAACTGCTTGATTCCAAGCCATGTGCTCCTGAGACTTTGTTGGCAGGCTCTAAGACACAGAGAAAGCAGGTATTCTGTCGTTTTTCATGAAAGGAAGCATTTCGCCCCCTAAGTGGCACAGGTTAATCCCTTCGTCAGCAATGGGATCATCTCAAAGCCCTGCTGTGCAGGCAGCAAGGCAGTCCAATCTGCTTCAAGTGGCGAAAGTGTGGGTGGTGGACAGATTTGTGCACCTGATGATAATCCCTCGGAGGCTGACAACGGCATTGGCACTCTGATGACAATCTTGTCAATTGAAAACAATAAAAGAGTGCAGACCCTGACTTTCCGAGAAACCTTTAGGCCATTTTCCAATGTGTATTTTAAAAACTCAAAATCAGATGGGGAGGACAGCTGTCGGAGTTACCAGTAGAAGGCATTTACAGTCGTTCCCACTCAGCACGTAAGGTAGTGGTACAAAGGCGCAGAGTGAACATACCTAAATTAACAAATGAATATTCACTACTTCATCTCATGGAAAGTATTTGTCTTTCATTTCCGATAAATACTCCCTGCTTGTTTTGTGGGTTTTTTCTTTCTGCTCTATGTGCTTGTGTTTGTTTTCCATTCTTTTGTCTCTCATTATACCCCCAACTTTCTCTTATTGATGTCCGTGTCTTTGTCCTTTAGTCTTGTCCTCACTCTTCCTCTCCCTCTTTCTGCAAATTTCTCCTTCAGCATTTCCTCTCTCCTGTCTGCTCCCTGCCGTCTCTGTGTGGCTCTCGCGCACTTTCTTTTCCAATGTGAGAAGTCGCACAACACCAGGTTATAGTCCAACAGTTTTATTTGAAATCACAAGCTTTCGGAGCGGCTGCTCCTTCGTCAGGTGAAGTGAAGAAATACAAATCAGCACAGCATATATAGACAGAGGACAATGCCTGTGCAGCGTACAATGCCAGACGACTACAGTTAATCTTTCTCACTGCCTTTTATCACACCTCGGCAGAGAGACAATCAGGTCAGTCAGGAAGACATTATATCAAAGACATAGCAAAATACAACTAAGACAATGAGGTGGGGTCACAGGGGGTCTAATGTGTCCAATGTGGGCTAGGAGCTTGCCTACATTATATAAATGAAGCTGATCCCAAAGGTTTACCGGGTCAGTACATTAACGGTTCAGACGGGTGCTAATACGGTACTGCCTAAAGTAGGCCCAATCCGAAAATTAAGCTTGCATCTTTTAAGTTGTCGTGGTACAGCCTGAGCTGAGCAGTTCATCGGCAGTTTGTACTTGAGTGATAACAAATAGGATCTGAGTTTCAGAATAGGAACTGGTAATGATATATTGATGTGTGAGCCGTGTGGTATTTTAATATACTGAAGGGATGACTTACTTCTCTCTCAATGGCACGGTTGCACAGTTAAATTCCAGTGCTGCATGTGTCAGATAGACCCTGATAACATTTTTTACATTGAACATGTTGTATTTAATATTCCAGTGAAATGGGCAAGAGTGGGAAAGGAAAGCACGGAAAGAAGGAATATAATGGATTAGAAAAAAAAACATAGCAGTGAATAGATAGAATGTGAAAAAGGAAAATTACAATGTTAGTAATTGGGTAGATGCTAAGAGGCTGTTTCCCATGGCTAGAGAGTCTAGAACTGGGGCATAGTCTCAGGCTCAGCCATTTAGGACTGAGATAAGGAAAAATTTCTTCACTCAGAGGGTTGTGAATCTTTGGAATTCTCTACCCCAGAGGGCTGTGGATGCTCAGTCGTTGAGTATATTCAAGACAGAGATCGATAGAGTTCTGGACTCTAGCGGAATCAAGGGATATGGGGATCGGGCGGGAAGGTGGAGTTGAGGTAGAAGATCAGCCATGATCTTATTGAATGACGGAGCAGGCTTGAAGGGCCTTATGACATACTCCTGCTCCTAATTCTTATGTAACGTGAAAAAGAGTGAAAGCAACAAAAAAAAGTTGTAAAATCTGAAAATGAGATGCCAGAATCAATTGGGATTTGAAATCCTGCATCAAGCCTCATTTGAACCTAGAGTAACAAACAAGCCCAGGGCTAACTGACTGAGATTGTGGAGCAGACAAAGGGCTCAATTTTCACCGGCCCGTGGAGGTGGGCTTGGAGGCGGGAGTGGTGTGAAAATAGCAGATTCGGGGGTCCCGAACCCATCCCGCCCCCAACCCGCCTCCATGCCAGTTTCCCAGGAGGCGGGTACCCGACCTGTGCTGGGACCCACCTCCCCGAGGCGGGAAGGGGATTAGTGCCAATAAACTGCCTGTTAACAGGTAGTTAACAGGCAGTTTTTTGCCTAATCCCTATTTTTAGCCCTGAAGTGTGGGCTTCCCGACAGGTCCGAACCACGCCGATTTAGCGAGGCGGACCGTCGGTCTGGAGGGCTTGGAGGGGTCGAAATGTCCGGTGTGCAGGTGAGTGATGGGTGCATGAGTGCAGATGTAATTGTGTTTGGTTTGTGTAAAGTGTTTTAAGAACTTTTACTTACCTTAACTTTGTCCTGCAGGCTAGCTTCCTTAAGCTGTCGGGAGTCCCTCACATCACCGGCACAGAAAGCAGAATGGCCGCGGAGCTGTCAAAAGCTGCAGTCTCTGCTTTCTGTGCTGGATTGATTTCTAACTGAGTCTAAGTACAGGGACTCAAGTTAGAAATCATATTGTCAGTGTTTGACAGCTTCACAGAGCTGTCAAACGCTGAAATTTCATCTGTCAAAAGCTCTTGACAGATGAAATTTCAATGGCTGACGTCACCTGTATCCAAGGAACCCTTGATTGGCCTGCTAAGCCCGCTGGGCGGGCTTAACAAGGTCAATCAAGGGAAAATACAGTGGGTTGGCCACAAGTCGATGGAGGCGGACTACAACCCAAAAAGTGGGAGTCCCGCCTCCATCACGTCCCCATTGACAAAATCCAGCCCAAAGTGTACAAGCCACCTGCACTTACCTGTGAGCTCATATTCTCAGTTCCAGTCTCACTACAGCCTCCTGGATGAATATGAAGTTCTTTTTTGAAGAACATCGAAAATAAGTTTTCCCAGCCGACCCACCTCCAAACGCCTCCGCTGACCCCCGAAAAATTACCCCCATGGTCTCAAAATACAGGTACTGATATCCACCTGCCATCGTAGTTGTGTGATAGAGAGAAATATTCCAATGAGCTTTTCTCAACATTACCATCCATCACATGAAGATGTGCATTCACTCCGGAGGGGGCGATTTTAACCCTACTCACTGCAGAAACCTGGCGGGCAGGCAGTTAAAATCGCCCTGGCTCTTACCTGTCGGAAAGCCGCCATGATCGCAACATCTGCAATTTTAGCCTGCTCTCCTGAGCAGGCAGCAAGGACACACGGCTAGAGCCAACCGGGTCCTTCTTTACATATGCATGTTGTGGCCCGATGACATCATTGAGAGCCGACTGTAATTTTAACTCAGGCCTGAGCGGGGAATCAGCAATAGAAATCCCAGCGTTTGTTAATTGAACTATATTTATTCATGTAATTCTCACTGTGTTTTATTAGCAATCCTACTGTGGAAAATAACCTTGTATTTTTAAATGTTAAAACTAGTTTAATGTCTCAGAACCAGAAGGATTTCATACTTTTATGTGTAAAGCAATTTAATAATCATAAGAATTTTCTTGAAAATTTATGCTGGTGTTAAGTTGGTTGGCAGTTTCGACAGTCTCCATATAATTCAGCAGTATTCTTTTTATTATGTGTTTCCAAAATTATAAGGGCTAAAAATTGAGTAGCACTCCCTTTGGGGTGCAAACTTCGCTACTTTTAGCACCCCAAAAAAATTAGCGCCCCCCGCAACGGAAATTGAGTGGTAGCGCCCCAAGAGGGAAGCAGGGTGCTACTGGAAGCACCCCGCCTCCCTCTTGGGGCGCTGCGATGGAATATCGCGGCGTTACGTGCCATAGTACCACACTCTGCGGCACGTCGCGCGGTACTGCAGGCCTTCCTCCCCTTCTTAAAGGGGAGGGGCCTTGCGCAGCGCGACCCGGGGCCCAGCTGGGCCGCCGGGGATGGGGAGTGCCGACAAAAGAGCCCAGCACTCGAGAAGTGTCGGGCTCATGGAGCGCAGCCGGCACTCCGCAGGGGGGCGGGTAAGGAGGCCGGGGACGGGAGCGGAGGCAGGTGCTGGCAGGCGGCCAGCAACAAAAATGGCCGCCCCGCACCTCGCCTTTAAATAGCGCCTCCCGGTAAGTCAGGGGGCACTCCTGAAGATCGCGGCCGGGGTGCGAGTGGGGCGCTGCGCACGGTGACGACGTCATTGCCAGCGGCGCAGCACCGCAGGGCGCTACTGCTTACCACCGCCTCTAACCTCTCGCTGAATTTCACGGGAGGCATTGGCGGTGCTGCACCCGGGCGCTAGTTGCTTTGTGCCCCGTTAGCGCCCTCTTAGGGCGCTAACAGGAGGCGCAAAGCAACCGAATTTTTCCCCCTAAGTCTCTTAATACATTTTGAAACTGTGTGTTCATACTTTCATCATAAGATTCTCTTCTTTGCATCAGAAATCCACCTCAGGTAAGAAGCTGTTATGAATAGGGCAGCACTTTTATAGTGCATAAAAAGGCCATTCGGCTCATCGTGCCTGTGCCGGCTTTTTGAAAAAGCTGTCCAATTAATCCCACACCCCTGCTCTTTCCCTGTACTTTTCAAGTATATATCTAATTCTCTTTTGAAAGTTATTGTTGAATCTGTTTCCACCATCCTTTCAGGCAGTACATTCCAGATCATAACAACTTGCTGCGTTTAAAAAAAAATAATTCTCCTCATCTCCCCCTGGTTCTTTTGCCAATTATTTTACATCCGTGTCCTCTGGTTACTGACCCTCCTGCCAGTGGAAATGTTTTTTCCCTGTCTACACTATCAAAACCTCTCATCATTTTTCAGGGCTGAGCCAAGCTAAAGGATCTTTAAGCTTAACTCTGTACAACCCTCATATGATAAGTTTGACAATGAAAACACTGATTTCATCGTGGCAGAGCAGTTGCTTGTGTAAGAACAAAAAAATCATTCACTGATATCGTGCCATATCCAGTCTGATACCACCATGACCACTGCACAGTCCTTGTGGAGACAAAGTACCATCTTCACACTGAGGACATCCTTCATCGTGTTGTGTGGCACTACCAACGTGCTAAATGTGAACAGATCTAGCAGCTCAAAACTGGACATCCATGAGGTGCTATGGCCCTATCAGCGGCAGCAGAATTGTATTCCACCACAATCTGTAACCTCATGGCCCGGCATATTTTTCAGGTCTACCATAACCATCAAGCCAGGGGACCAACCCTGGTTCAATAAGGAGTGTAGAAGACCATGCCAGGAGCAGCACCAGGCGTACCTAAAAATGAGGTGCCAACCTGGGGAAGCTGCAACACAGGACTACATGCATGCTAAAAAGCGGAAGCAGCATGCTATAGACAGAGCTAAGCGATCCCACAAACAATGGATCAGATCAAAGCTCTGCAGTCCTGCCGCATCCAGTTGTGAATGGTGGTGGACCATTAAACAACTAATGGGAGGAGGAGGCTCCACGAATATCCCATCCTCAATGATGGCAGAACCCAGCACACAAGCGCAAAAGACAAGGCTGAAGCGTTTGCAACCATCTTCAGCCAGAAGTGCCGAGTGGATGATCCATTTCAGCCTCCTTCTGAGGTCCCCACCATTACAGAAGACAGTCTTCAGCCAATTCTATTCACTCCATGTGATATCAAGAAACAGCTGAGCGCACTGGATACAGCAAAGGCTATGGGCCCCTGACAGCATCCCGGCTGTCGTGCTGAAGATTTGTGCTCCAGAACTAGCCGCGCCTCTAGCCAAGCTGTTCCAGTACAGCTACAACACTGGCTTCTACCCGACAATGTGGAAAACTGCCCAGGTATGTCCTGTCCACAAAAATCAGGACAAATCCAATCCAGCCAATTACCACCCCATCAGTCTACTCTCAATCATCAGCAAAGTGATGGAAGGTGTCATCGACAGTGCTACCAAGCAGCACTTACTCATCAATAACCTGCTTACTGATGCTCAGTTTGGGTTTCACCCGGACCACTTGGCTCCAGACCTCATTACAGCCTTGGTCCAAACATGGACAAAAGAGCTGAATTCCAGAGGTGAGGTGAGAGTAACTGCCCTTAAAATCAAGGTATCATTTGACCGAGTGTGACATCAAGGAGTCCTAGTAAAATCGAAGTCAGTGGGAATCGGGGGTAAAACTCTCCACTGGCTGGAAGATGGTTGTGGTTGTTGGAGGCCAATCATCTCAGCCCCAGGACATTGCTGCAGGAGTTCCTCAGGGCAGTGTCTTAGGCCCAACCATCTTCAGCTGCTTCGTCAATGACCATCCCTCCATTATAAGGTCAGAAGTGGGGATGTCGCTGATGATTGCGCAGTGTTCAGTTCCATTCGCAACTCCACAGATAATGATGTAGTTCATGCCCGCATGCAGCCAGACCTGGACGACATTCAGGCTTGAGCTGATAAGTGGCAAGTAACATTCGCGCCACACAAGTGCCAAGCAATGACCATCTCCAACAAGAGAGAGTCTAACGACTGCCCCATGACATTCAACGGCATTACCATCACTGGATCCCCCACCATCAACATTCTGGGGGTCACCATTGACCAGAAAATTAACTGGACCAGTCACATAAGTACTGTGGCAACAAGAGCAGGTCAGAAGCTGGGTATTCTGCGGCGAGTGTCTCACCTCCTGACTCCCCAAAGTCTTTCCACCATCACAAGGCACAAGTCAGGAGTGTGATGGAATACTTTCCACTTGCCTGGATGAGTGCAGCTCCAACAACACTCAAGAAGCTCGACACCATCCAGGACAAAGCAGCCCGCATGATTGGCATCCCATCTACCACCTTAAACATTCACTCCCTCCACCACTGCGTACCGTGGCTGCAGTGTGTACCATCTACAAGATGCACTGCAGCAACTCGCCAAGGCTTCTTCGGCAGCACCTCCCAAACCCGTGACCTCTATTACCTAGAAGGACGATGGCCACAGGCACATTGAATTACTGACCCTGAGTTCTCTGTTAGCGATGGATCAGACCTAGAGCTCAGAGCAGAGATCAATTCATCTCTAAAGATAGCAATTTATATATTTTATTAAGTGGGCACCAAGTTCTTCATGTTACACTGTACCTGAAGGTGGGAATGGCAGGAAAATATTGGAAGCACTGGAACAATTGTCCATGTTTACTTATTTTATGCCTTTGCTTTTCTTGTATTTTGCTGTTGTATGTTCGAATAAGCAAAAGACACCAAGAAACCTAGAAAATTGTTCTATTTTCACTGCTACACAATTCGCTCAGCTTCGAGAAGGATATGCTAATAGAGTGAGATGGAGAGAGTTGGGAGGAGGCTCAGGTGGTGCACAAACATCGGCATTGGGCCGAATGGCCTGTTTCAGTGCTGTAAATTCGAGGTAGTTCTATAAGGTGTGGTAAGAGATCCAGGACTGTCACATTTGTTGCTTCACGTTTCACTCTGTAAGCATTGGTGATGGGTTGCCATCTTCTGCATTGGCAGAGAGGGGATTGAGACAGCCCTTCTTCAATCAAAGGCCTGGAAGGTTTTCTTTTAGAAACTACCAACTATCCACTAACACAACCTGACCTGAATGGCTCGGTTTCAGACTGAATATTGTGCGAATCCACTCGAATGATTTTTAGCCCTTACACAAGTTGCGGCCCTGCAGCTATGCGATGAGTGATTCTATTGTTGACAAAAGAGGACCAAAGAACAAATTGCATCGGTAACTATTTAAGGACTATTTGAGGGCTTTCTTCAGTGAGAGGGTAGATGATGTTTCAACTTCTTCTTGTCTATTGTTATGCCCCAGTCAGGGGTTTTCCAGCATCAAAGATAAAATTCTGAAATACATTTTTTCAAAAATATTCCCCATTTTATATTGATGCAAGCTATGCTGTCTCTGGGTATCTTCCAGTCTTTAATTCTTTGTGTTTCCTTTTCTCTTGTTTGTCTTCCACTCTTTTTCCTCTCTCTCTGCCTCTGTCACACTATCTTTCTTACTCTCCCCCTCTCCCTCTCCCTCTCCCCCTCTCTCCTCCCCCTTCCCAGGCATGTACATACACAGCCTGATTTTCTCCCCATGATTGTGCACGGACAAATTTCCTGTAAAATCTTGGAATTCCCATAGCCATGGGAACAGTGGGGAGGTCCAACACCGGGAAACCTAAGTGGGGAATTGCTTTGTTTCTTAATAAACTGTTAATTGTCGTAATTGCATGTCTTGTAGTTCATTACCGCTGAACATTATGACTGGTCTGGTGTAAATTAATTTTCAAAAGCGCTTTCAAATCCCTGGGTGATAGGTCTCCATCTGCCAATACGAAGCTGTGTGTTTGAGAGAGGGATGTATTGTAAAACATAATGACAACCAAACCGATATTAGTGCAACATTTTTTATTACGTAGATTTGCAATAACCACTGGCCTTTATTTTCACTAACTTTTTTCAATAATGTTTCACAAGAGGAAATACTGTTGAGCATTTAATATATTTATATTTTTAAATTTCCCCTCCAATTTTCTCCCTTCCAATCCTGTGGACACTGGTACATCCTGGTTTACAATTCTACGGGCACCAGCTGCCCTCTGGAAACTTACCCATGTGCCTATCCTCCCTGTGTGCCGGCAGGCTATTCATTTGCAGGGAACCCAACCGTGCCCTCGCCTGCTGTCCACATCCGCGCACTAGTCAGCAGATGGCACTGGATGCCAAGCAAGGGCTGTTTTTTTTCTCCAATAGTGTCCCTACTGTTGCCCGAGCTGACAACAGCTACCTGAGACTGGGGATCAAACCTGGGGCCTGCCTGACTTGCCTTGCTCGCTGCAACACTGGGAAATGCATTTACCAGCTGGGCCATCGGGGGAGCCCTTGGTCTGAGCAACGTTGGTGGGCGCAGTTTATGGCAGTAGGTTGCATAAGTTACAAACCAAAAGCATCTGTTTTGTGTTACATCAGTAACCAACCAATATAAAGAGTACGTTAAAAACTGCAGTTAATTGGCATAGAAACATACAATTGAATTAGCTGTGACAGAGACTGCACAATTACTGTGCTACTCAAATCTGGGTTTGCAAATTAACAATTTCTACGGACTAGGAACTGTGCAGAACGGATTACCTGAAGCATCCTTAAAGAAATACTGGCAACATTTGTAGCATTACAGGAACAGTTTACCCAGTACATTTAACAACATCAACTTGCATTTATACAGCACTTTTAACATAGAAAATCGTCCCAAGGTGCATTGCAGAGACAGCGATATTGGGAGGGGTGACCAAAAGCTTTGGCAAAGAGGTGGGTTAGAAGGAAGCTTAAAGGAGGAGAGGGAGTTGGAGAGTTTCGGGAGGGAATTCCAGAGCGTGAAGCCTACGTTACACGCCGGACTGCCCTCCTTTCCTTGAATTGAAAATGAGCTTGGCTTAAATGCGAGCAGCACATTTTGCAGTATGGAATGCATGATGTTTTCCCCATATTCCAACTTAAAATATTTAACTTTCACTTCAATGGCACTGGAGCAGTTCATTGCTAATTGCCCTCTTCAGAGTATAGGAGCATAAAGTCTGGCAGTTAGATTACTTGCAAATGCAAGTGATGTTATCAAAGAGCTTCTGTGGCAGTTGAATTGAAGGTAAAACGGAGGCCACTTAGTTTGGAGACATTGCTGGCATTATGCGTCATCAGTAGTTGAGGAGGGCCTAGAACGAGGGGACGAAGACACAAGATTACATGCAAGACATTCAGGACGGAGAGCAGGAGAAGCCCTTTTTACAAAGAGGGTTGTGAGGCTGTAACTGCACTGCCAGAGTTAGTGATAGAAGCAGAGACCATTGGTTAGATAGGTGGTTGAATGCAAAGGGGATAAAGAGTTGTGGGAACTAGGTGGGAACATGGGATTAAGACCACTGCTTGTGTGGTGGATAAACAGCAGCACAGGTCAATTGGGCCGAGTTGCCTGTTTCTGTGTTGTAAATTTCTATGTAACTAATACTGTAATCAATCGTATTCTATGTGCCACAGTCACTGTTAATTTTGTAAAGACAAATTTACTGAGACTTAAGATTTATTGCATGGCATTCCTCTGTAAAGGATTGATTGTCAAATAAATCAATGCATAGCCATGCATGAAACGTAACTCAACAATTACCGTCCAACACTAGTTAGAAATGACCTGAATCTTTTCAGGTCAGAGGCCTCTTTGTTTTGGTTTCTTGGATCATGCTGGTTGCATTCAGTTGTGTTGGATGTGGTTACCTTGGTACAGTGGAGTCTGACATACTGACTACCCCGCTAACACAGATGTCCCACTAAGTCAACCACTTTCAGAAAGTTCCTTTCAGGAATCAAAGTTATCTTTATAAATTAAGCCCCATTAATTTGATTACACTGCTATTCAGTGGATGCCGTTTAAGTCAACCCCCTGCCAAACTAGCCATCTAAATCTTCCAGCTAGCAGGGTCGCTGGGGGAGCCCTTAGATATTATCCTCACATATTATCCTGATAGCTTTCAAAATTGCTGTCATGACCAAAGTTCCCTGTAATATTTTTTGGGCCGCGCGGCCCCTTTAACTGGCTGCGCAGTCCATTCAAAATTCCGCGCATATGCGTTTTTTTCCAATTTAAAAGCCGTCTCACCGGCTGCGCGGGACACCTGGAGCGCTGTGCGGCCACGCAGCTTAAAGCCAACATTAGTCATGATCCCCTTCCTCAAAAGATCCACCCTCGGCCTTTCTGTCTTTACAAACTACCGCCCCATCTCCAACTTCCCTTTCCTCTTCAAAGGCCCTCAACATGTCGTCGCCAAATTCACGCCCATCCTTCCTGCAACTCCATGTTTCAGTCTCTCCAATCTGGTTTCCGCCCCACCACAGCACTGAAACAGCCTGAAGCAAAGTCACAAATTACACCCTCTGTGACTGTGACCGCAGTTCTCTGCTGCATTTGACATGGTCAACCACGCTATCCTCTTCCAATGCCTCTCTTCCCTTGTCCAACTCATTGGGACTGCTCTTGCTTGGTTCGACTCATAGCTATCCGATGGTAGCCAATGCATTTTCAGCAGTGACCTCTCTTCATGCCCCCTACACCATTACCTCCGGAGTTCCACAGGATCTGTCCTTGGCCCCTTCTCTTCTCTACATGCTGCCCCATCAGGTGCCACACGTATGCTG
The DNA here is from genome assembly GCA_030390025.1 of Squalus acanthias. Taxonomy (NCBI): domain Eukaryota; kingdom Metazoa; phylum Chordata; class Chondrichthyes; order Squaliformes; family Squalidae; genus Squalus; species Squalus acanthias. The sequence continues at coordinate 79,230,138 of CM059436.1, read as the reverse complement.
ACTAGACGCATCTGTGTTCTGTGTTGTCATACTGCTTGTCCGACATCCAGTTGTGGATAAGCCACAATTTGCTCCAGTTAAACATTGGGAAGACTGAAGCCATTGTCTTCGCCCCCAACCACAAACTCTCTACCCTTGCCATTGATTTCATCCCCTTCCCTGACCATTATCTCAGGCTGAACCAAACATTTGGCAAACTCGGCATTCTATTCGATCCCGAGCTGAGTTTCTGACCCAATATCCTCTCCATCACACACACTGCCTACTTCTACTTTTGCCCACCTCGGGCCCTGCTTCAGCCCGTCTGCCACAGAAAACCTCATTCATGTCTTTGTCACCTCCAGACCTGGTGAGACCAATTCTGCAGAGCAAACTTTCTGATTCGAAGCAAAATGGAAAATTGGTAATTACGGATGCAATCAATAATGTGGTGATCCCACTTTTACGAGCAGTATTGTTTTAATGACAGCCAGCACAGGCCTGTGCCAATTGTGATATTGCAGCAAAACTGTTAGTTTTTAATGCTTGACTGTGAGCGTCATTGCACATCAAAGACACAAAAGCCTAGGTTTATCGATTGATACTAGCTTAACGCCAGCATTTAAAATGGGTTAAAGTTGGTGTTAAAGTAACAACAATCGGACACTCTAGGCCAATGCATGCACCTTCATTGATTCGCAAGCTTAACAGTGAGCCACACAAGAATGTCCCAGGTTGATTCCTGACTGTGCTGAGTTGGGTGATCTTAGCCAGGGCAACAGAAGGGGAGCAACTTAGCCTCAGTGCCCCTGGCTCAGCAAGGGTGGGGTTTGGGGGGGAGTCAGTCAGAGTTCCTGCTCCCAATCGCTAGTCACCTACCCCTGCCAAAAGTGTGTATGTTTGGATGCTGGATGAGGACAGGAGTGAGCTTATTGGTCAGTAACTGATGAATAGCTTGTAGACCCCCTCACTCCCTAGGATCACACATGAGGCGTGGTAACTTGGTATTTACAGCACAGAAACAGGCCATTCAGCCCAACAGGTCTGTGCCGGTGTTTATGCTCCACAAGAGCCTCCTCCCACCTTACGTCATCTCACCCTATCAATATATCCTTCTGTTCCTTTCTCCCTCATGTACTTATCTAGCTTCCCCCTAAAAGCATCTATGCCATTCGCCTCAACTACCCCTTGTGATAGCACGTTCCACATTCTCACCACTCTCTGAGTGAAGAAGTATCTCCTGAATGCTTTATTAGATTTATTGGTGACTATCTTATATTTATGGCCCCTAGTTTTAGACTCACCCCACAAGTGCAAACATCGTCTCTGCTTCAACTCTATCGAACCCCCTTCATAATTTAAAAGACCTCTATCAGAGAAAAGAGCCCCAATGTAATGGAGGGTATCTGATACTCGTGAAGCTGTGAACACGACTGCATGGAGAACCGGAGAGAAGAACTTAGAGGGGGTGGGGGGGCTTTGGAAATAATAAATAGTTTGCCAAAGCGCAAACTTAGAATCAAGCTTTTTAAAAAATCATTGCTGTTTTATCATTACCGACAAGCTGTCAATTCTAATCCCGTTCTATTACCCACTGAATTTTAATGTGATTCGTCCCTCAATGTGCAGCCAACAACATTCATAAACACCTACAGGAACAAACCCTTATACAACGGTCTTCTGACAAAATAAAAATGCATTCTGACCAGCTAGTGGAATTCGGTTAAAAATACCTCCGTAAACCAGAACAGTAAGCTAATTGAATGAGCTTCAAAACAGGAAATACAGTTGTGTTAACATCCTGTTCTTTTTAAGTACTGCAGCATTGGCTCGGAAGCTGCTAATGGGAATATAATGCAATGAAAACTAAAAATATACAAGGGAAGAGGAATTCAAATATCAATTCATTGTATGTTGGCACTGTGCCTTAGAATTAATGAATTTCTGAACAAAATATGTTGCAGTGGCTTTGCCGCAGAAAACAAATGTGCTTTAATAGAGAAATTAGCAGTTACAGATTGTTGGCATGACAATGTTAAGGCCATCATTTCAAACCAAATGCCACTGCTTTTCAAAGCAAGATATCTGGTAAATTATGCAGTTCTGTAAATGCCATGGGTACAGTTAAAATTCTGTGAGGAAGGAGCAGAAAATATTCCTCGGCCTGATAAACAGTTTCTTTCTTCCCCACCCCTTTCTCTTCTGGAGGAGGTGGTGGCCCTCATCCAACTTCCATATCTGCATTCTTTCCAACAGGAGTGACTAATAATGATCAGGAGTGGGCACTCTAGCTGATTATTTTCTTCACATTCCTAGCTTAGCATTGCTAAGGCACATTGCAGCATCCCTACTACACTCTTTTTAAAAAAAAAAAGTAAGACTTGCATTTATATAGCACCTTTCATGACCACTGGACATTCCAAAGCACTTTACAGCCAATGAAGCACTTTTTGAAGTGTAGTCACTGTTGTAATGTAGGAAACGCAGCAGCCAATTTGCGCACAGCAAACAGCAATGTGATAATGACCAGATAATCTGTTTTAGTGATGTTGATTTAGGGATAAATATTGGCCAGGACACCAGAATGAACTCTGCTGCTCTTCTTCTTCAAAATTGTGCCATGGGATCTTTTACAGCCACCTGAGAGAGCAGACAGGGCCTCGGTTTAACGTCTCATCCGAAAAACGGCACCTCTGACAGTGCAGCACTCCCTCAGTACTGCACTGGAGTGTCAGCCTAGATTTTTGTGCTCAAGTCTCTGGTGTGGGATTTGAACCCACAACCTTCATGAGCTTAAAGGCAAGAGTGCTACCCACTGAGCCACAGCTGACACCTCAATGACAACAACATCTTGCATTTATATAGCACCTTTAACGTAGAAAAATGTCCCAGAAGCGTAATCAGACAAAAAATTGATAGCGAGCCAAAGAAGGAGATATTAGATGGGGTGATCAAAGGCTTGGTCAAAGTGATAGGTTTTAAGATGGTTTTTAAAGGAGGAGAGAAAGGTGGAGTTACGAAAAGGTCTAGGGAGGGAATTCCAGAGCTCAAGGCCTAGGCAGCTGAAGGCACAGCCATCAAAGGCAGGGTGAAGGCAATGGGGATACATCGATAGCTCCGAAAGCTTGTGATTTCAAATAAAACTGTTGGACTATAACCTGGTGTTGTGCGACCTCTCAATTTTGTCCACCCCAGTCCAACACCGGCATCTCCGCATCACGATACAAAAGAGGCCAGAGTTGGAGGAATGCAGGGTTCTTGGGAATGTTGTAGGATTGGATGGGGATACAGAGATGGGGAGGGGTGAGGCCATGGAGGGATTTGAACAGGAGGATGAGATTTTTTAATTGGAGGGCTGGGAGGCAATGCAGGTTAGCGAACACAGGAGTGATGGGTGAGCAGGATTTGGTGTGGGTTAGGATAAGGGCAGTAGAGTTTTGTATGAGCTGAACTTTATGGGGGTGGAGGGTGGAGGGTGGAAGGCCAGCTAGGAGAGTAATGGAATAGTCGTGACTGGAGGTAACAAAAGCATGGATGAGGGTTTCAGCAGGAGATGAGCTGAGGCAGGAGCGGAGACGGGCGATGTTACAGAGGCGGAAGTAGCCACCTTTGTGATGGAGAGGATATGGGGTTGGAAGCTCTGCTCGGGGTCAAATAGGATGTCAAGTTTGCAAACAGTCTGGTTCAGCCTCAGACAGTAGTTGGGGAGGGGGTTGGAATCTATGGGAAGGGTACAGAGTTTTTGCCTGGGCTGAAAATGGTGGCTTCCGTCTTCCCAATGTTTAACTGTAAGAAATTGCAGCTCGTCCACAACTGGATGTTGGACAAGCAGATTGACACCACAGAGGTAGTGGAGGGGAGGCGAGAGAGGTCGTGGAGAGGTAGAGCTGCGTCTCGTCAGCATATGTGTGGAAACTGACATCCTGTTTTTAGATGATGTTGCCAAGGGGCAGCGTGTAGATGAGGAAGAAGAGGGCGCCAAGGATAGACCCTTGGGGGACTCTAGAGGTAACGGTGCAGGGACGTGAAGGGAAGTCATTGCATGAGATGCTTTGCCTATGATTGGATAGGTAAGCAGGGAGCTAAGCGAGGGTAGTCCCACTCAGCTGGACAATGGAGGAGAGGAGTTGGAGGAGGATGGTGTGGTCAACCATGCCAAAGGCTGCAGAGAGGTCGAGAAGGGTGAGGAGAGAGAGTGCATCACGGTCACATAGGATGTAATTTGTGACTTTGGTGTGGGCCGTTTCAGTGCTGTGGTAGGGGCAGAAACCTGATTGGAGAGATTCAAACACGGATTTGGGAGGCAACAACATTTTCAAGGACTTTGGAGAGGAAAGGGAGGTTGGAGTTGGTGCAGTAGTTTGCAAGGACAGAAGAGTCAAGAGTAGGTTTTTTGAGGAGAGAGTTGATGGAGGGTTTTGAAAGGGAGCGGGACAGTACCTGAGGAGCAGGAACCATTTACAATGTCAACTAGCATGGTGGCTAGGAAGGGAAGTTGGGTGGTCAGCAGTTTAGTGGGAATGGGGTCAAGAGAGCAGGAGGTGGGTCTAATGGGCAAGATGAGCTCGGAGAGGGTACGAGGGGAGGTAGGAGAGAAAGGCGCGGTTAGCTAACCCAGCCCAGACTGGCAATCAAACTTGTGGCCTAACTGGTGTATAATAAACATTTTAATGGCATAAGATGAAATACTTAAGAGTTGCAACTTTGTGCATTGGCCTTCTTTTCTTTACATTTACAAGACTGCTTGCAAGCACATATTGATATTTTATATATAGTGCAATTACCATCGCTGAATCCCCCACCATCAACATCCTGGGGGTTACCATTGACCAGAAACTTAACTGGACCAGCCACATAAATACTGTGGCAACAGGAGCAGGTCAGAGGCTGGGTATTCTGCGGCGAGTGTCTCACCTCCTGACTCCCCAAAACCTTTCCACCATCTACAAGGCACAAGTCAGGAGTGTGATTGAATACTCTCCACTTGCCTGGATGAGTGCAGTTCCAACAACACTCAAGAAGCTCGACACCATCCAGGACAAAGCAGCCCGCTTGATTGGCACCCCATCCACCACCTTAAACATTCACTCCCTCCACCACCGGCGTACCGTGGCTGCAGTGTGTACCATCTACACGATGCACTGCAGCAACTCGCCAAGGCTTCTTCGGCAGCACCTCCCAAACCCGCGACCTCTTCCACCTAGAAGGACAAGGGCAGCAGGCGCATGGGAACACCACCGCCTCCAAGTTCCCCTCCAAGTCACACACCATCCTGACTTAGAAGTATATTGCCAATCCTTCATCGTCGCTGGGTCAAAATTCTGGATCTCCCTCCCTAACAGCACTGTGGGAGTACCTTCACCACACGGACTGCAGCAGTTGAAGAAGGCGGCTCACCACCACCTTCTCAAGGGCAACTAGGGATGGGCAATAAATGCTGGCCTTGCCAGCGATGCCCAGATCCCATAAGTGAATAAAAAAAAACACAAAGCCAACATTCAGCCGTGACCTCCAGATTTTTATGTCCAGTATGAATAGATTGTAATGTTTTAATTTACCGTGGTTACCATTTCGTATACCTATAATTATTACTGTATGTCAAGTGCAAAACCAAATGGGGTGGAGCTTATAAAGTTTTTAAAGATATCGAATCACATTCTTCCACAATAAGAACATAAGAAATAGGAGCAGGAGTAGGCCATACGGCCCTTCGAGCCTGCTCCGCCATTCAATAAGATCATGGCTGACCATCGACCTCAACTCCACTTTCCCGCAATCTCAGATGTGTATATAGACTTATAGGGATAAACCTGAATTTAAGTTAATAACTTGTTGCAATACTGTAACTATACATCAGTACAGTACATGCAACTCACAAAGTCTATATGCTCCCTTCTTCTAAGTGGTTGCCTCCAAAGTCAAGAACACCATCAGAAGTAAAGCTCGGAACATAAAGGAGTTGGCACTTCTTGAGTGGGGGTTTTTACTGGATGCCGCTGATTAAAAATGTTGACGGAGGCAAAGCTAAATACTTTCTGCTGGCGCCACTTGCTGTTGGGTCCATCATCTTAGGGCTAACCTTTCAGCCCACTGTTTTCAGAAAGTGCTTTCACCATTGTTGGCCTTTACAGACTGTCGGGGAACATTCCATCAAGATTATCAAAGTCACAAATGTGCATGTACAACTCTGACAAGTGCAATTTCCCTATTGTCGTTGAATCCACCCGTGATATAAACAACACCAGTGTGAGCGGATTCAATATCCGGCCAGCTTCCGGTGTAAAGGGTCATTAAATTCAAGTTTATACAAGTGAACTGCTTAACTTCAGTTTCTGAAATAAAAACAGAAAATTCCGATAATTCTAATAAAGGGTTGCTACCCAGGACGTTAACCTGTCCTCTTTTTTTTTTCAAATGCTAAAAGATCTACCATAAATTTCCAGCATTTTCTGTTTTTATTAGATTTCCAGCATTTGTAGTTTTTTCTTGGTATCTCTTCAGCTTTTGAAGTCCCTTTACATTTCAACTGCAAGGTTAGAGTTCAGGTGAGAGGAATTTGTATTGGTTTCATTATAATCAAACAACAAATATTTTGAGGGAATACACATTAAATGGTAGGATACTGAGAAGTGTAGAGGAACAGAGGGACCTTGGAGTGCATGTCCACTGATCCTTGAAGGTAGCAGGACAGGTAGATAAGGTGGTTAAGAAGACATACGGGATACTTTCCTTTATTACCCGAGGCATAGAATACAAGAGCCGGGAGGTTATGCTTGAACTGTATAAAACACTAGTTAGGCCACAGCTAGAGTACTGTGTACAGTTCTGGTCACCCCATTGCAGGAAAAATGTGATTGCACTAGAGAGGGTACAGAGGAGATTTACAAGGATGTTGCCAGGACTGGAGAATTTTAGCTATGAGGAAAGATTGGAGAGGCTGGGGTTGTTTTCTTTGGAACAGAGGAGGCTGAGGGAGACTTAATTGAGGTGTATAAAATTATGAGTGGCCTAGATAGAGTGGACAGGTAGGACCTATTTCCCTTAGCAGAGAGGTCAATAACCAGGGGGTATAGATTTAAAGTAATTGGTAGAAGGATTAGAGGGGAGTTGAGGGGAACATTTTTCACCCAGAGAGTGGTGGGGGTCTGGAACGCACTGCCTGAAAGGGTGGTAGAGGCAGAAACCCTCATCGCATTTAAGAAGTACTTGGATATGCACTTGAAGTGCCGTAACCTACAGGGCTCCGGACCAAGAGCTGGAAAGTGGGATTAGGCTGGTTAGCTCTTTTTCGGCCAGCTCAGACACAATGGGCCAAATGGCCTCCTTCTGTGCCGTAAACTTCTATGATTCTATGAAATACAGTCTGCGTATTTCCTAAACTTGCACAGGAACAATAGTGTAACGGGTGTAAATTCCAGCAACTTCAGTACGGATTATGCTGAAAAGGCCAGACGCATGGAAGGCTCTACCCCCTTGTACAACAGCTCAATAAAAGCCACGCAGCATACTTTGTACCTTATTCAGTCGAGAACAATAAGAGCCAGGGAGCAGTTTCACACCTCACTCAATGATTCTTTAAATGCTGTAATAGAGAAAGACTCATATTGAATCACTTTGAAGCACAATCACTGTTATGTAGGCAAACATACCAGCCATTTTGTGCACAGCAAGGTCCCACAACCAATAATGGGTGAATGACCAGCTATTCTGTTTATTTTCTGGTATTTGTTAAGGGAGGAATGTTGGCCAGGATACTGTGAGAACTCCCTCTTCTTTGAACAATATCGCAGGATCTTTAATGTCTACCGGAACCACAAACATAGGTAGAACTGCCAACATAATCATGATTAGGACACCATGCCACCTAAAAGGACAAGGGCAGCAAGCACATGGGACACCACCTACTCCAAGTTCCCTTCCAAGTCACACACCATCCTGACTTGGAAATATATCACCGTTCCTTCACTGTCGCCGGGTCAAAATCCTGGAACTCCCTCCCGAACAGCATTTTGGGAGTACCTTCACCACACGGACTGCAGCGGTTCAAGGAGGCGGCTCACCACCACCTTCTCAAGGGCAACTAGGGATGGGCAATAAATGCTGGCCTTGCCAGCGACACCCACATCCCATGAACGAATAAAAAAAACATGTCCCACTCACATGCCTTTTAACTTTTCATTAACCTTATTGTTGCCCCAATAACGAACATGAAGCTTGGTGCAGGTTTCTTTCAACTGGTTTATCTTTCCAAGTACAGTACATAGACATCTTTGAAGGGAAAACACTGCAAAGAAGTGTGTCCCAAAACAGTACTTTTACCTGCTGTTGAATGCATATTGATGATGATGATGATGAAGAAGAATACTGCCTTTAGCAAACAAAGAGGAAAAAGGGAGTGTTCAGGTGCTCCAGTTTACAGGAGACATGCCTAGTGATGGGAAATTGAAAGCAAATCAGCCCTCTGTGGCAGACTTGGTATTCTGAGACGTAAACCAGGCAGGTGTACTGCCCTCCAGGGCACTGTTGAAGAATGACCAGATGGCCTGGCTTATTAACGAGACCCAGAAACATAGATCTATCACCCAAAAAAAGCCTTAGATATTGCCATCCTGCACCCAAGTTCTCTGAAGTAAAGTGAGAGAGTGTGCACTCTATCTCTGGCTAACAGAAATTCCACCAGTGTGGATTTTTCTGTGGATCAGCTTGGAGACTCTTTAAACACGGTGAGGGTGTTTCTGCGTGTGTCATGCACTCGGCTGACCGATCACAAACTTGCACTTAGAAAGCCACATAATTCTGTCTGTGTGTGTTTCCACTGATTTCCGAACAAAGGCCTCTGCAAGCTTTCAGATGTCGGTAGCGCACTTTTTCCCTCTGACGCTAATTCTAGATAATTATACCCTACCCTCTTTGGCTGTGAATTTAATTTTTGCTGCGAGCCACTTGTTTGTGTAGATGGGTGACGTCCATGCCCGCTGAAGATGTCTACAGGGCCTTTGTGTCCCTGTTGTCAGCAAGCGGCAGGACTGCAGTTACATAATTACTGCTCTCGGGACGTTGCTGGTGAACTTGGCAGTGTAACATCCTTCTGAATGTTCGGGCTGCGAGAGTCGAGTGTACCGGGCCGTGAAGTGCAAACCTCGGATCTGCAGAAATATTTACATTCAGACCCAAAATGAAAGAATTGAAAACGTTACTTTACATGACTATCTATTTACTTAAGGATTACACCCAGAGGATGATATGTACCAAGGTATTTTAAGTACAATAATAAATGTGCACAATATCAACTGCATTAATATTGAATGCAGTGAACTTGGGTGCAGGTTGGCAATTTTTAATTGTGAAATATTGCTTCTTTTGGTAGGTTTGTTCTGCTCCTTGAGATGTAATACATTACCTGTACCAGGCCCGCGCAGAGTAAAGCTCATCTTTTTCCCCCCGACGAGGCATTTCAATCTCAATCTTATCCCAGTCTTAAATGGTACAGCAAAATCAACAGCAATTTGGAGCTGTCTTTCAGCAGGCGGGGTTGAATTGAAATTGTGGTCCCAGAGGTAAAAAAGATAATGTGCTAATCTGTCTCAGCACCTGTCTCCATATGCAAATAACTTCTAGACAAACTCACATAATGAAAGCCTCTGCAAAAAGTGACGCTGATTCTAGAGTCACAGAAACAATTAAGGAATAAGTAGAGAGAACAAGTGGAACTGGGGAACGAGTTGGTCAGTGATACATTTCCCTGCGCATGGGACATTTTAACCCTTTGAGTACACTACTGAATTTTCAAATTTTCAAACACTTTCACCAAATAATAAGTAAGCTTATAATTTTTTAAGTATATACGCAACTATGCTAGTGAGTTGGCTGCAGCGACACTAAATGCAATGAAGTGTATACAAACAAACTGGAACTTTTCCAAACATAAAATTAAAGCAATAAAAGAGGCCACTGGAACCAGTACCATAACTCAATAGATCTAAAGAAGCTCGGCCAGGAATGAAATAATGCTTCACATGTCACTCATGTAGAAGATATTTCGATTTCTGTCACCGCAGTTAAGAGGAACTGAAGAGGTTTGTTTTGCTTTGCCGGTGACCTTCGCTCTTTGGCCCTGTTCATGCCAGTCACAGAACCAGTAAGCATGGTGACCAACAGGCCAGGGTAGTAAATGTATAGAAAACATATTTACTGTGATTGGCATCATACTAAACTCCAGATGGATAAAGGTCCAATCATCTCGGGAATGTTATTTTTTCCACAGGCACTTCCTGCAAACATCAGAGAATTGTGGAACACTGTAGAAGTGGGAAAAAATTGGTTGCAAATTCAGTTTAAAGATGTGTGAGCGCAGGTGTGTGAGGGGAAGGTGTGTGAGGGGAAGGTGTGTGTGGGGCAGGTGTGTGAGGGGAAGGTGTGTGTGGGGCAGATGTGTGAGGGGAAGGTGTGTGAGGGGAAGGTGTGTGAGGGGAAGGTGTGTGTGGGGCAGGTGTGTGAGGGGAAGGTGTGTGTGGGGCAGGTGTGTGAGGGGAAGGTGTGTGTGGGGCAGGTGTGTGAGGGGAAGGTGTGTGTGGGGCAGGTGTGTGAGGGGAAGGTGTGTGTGAGCACAGGTGTGAGGGGAAGGTGTGTGTGGGGCAGGTGTGTGAGGGGCAGGTGTGTGTGGGGCAGGTGTGTGAGGGGAAGGTGTGTGTGAGCGCAGGTGTGTGAGGGGAAGGTGTGTGTGAGCGCAGGTGTGTGAGGGGAAGGTGTGTGTGGGGCAAGTGTGTGAGGGGCAATTTCAATTCAACCCAGCCTGATGAAAAATTGCTGCTGATTTTCCTCGGATCTGCTCCTGCTCCACTGCCACAACGTCACCTACTTCTTTTCTATCGCACTTTCGGTTAAATTACATTGGCGGAGTGGCAGCAGCTCTGTGGAAATTCCCAGCCCGTCTAGTATTTTTTTGATGCACTGATATCAGGAGCAAATAATTCATCGACTTTCTGCTTTGTCCCTCTGTGTATCTGTGGTTCTCTCTCTGTTTCATTGTACATTTGTGGTTCTCTGTCCATCTGTGTATCCCTGGCTCAATCTGTGGTTCTTTATATATTAGGATTTGGCACATTGAGCTGTACTGAGCAGACATCAAGCCCACTAATGGACTTATTTTGCCCTAGGCACAGAATGAAATTGAGGCTTTTAGAACCCTTGATACCTTTTTTTCCAAATCAAATTTCTTGGTCTATCTCAAGGCACCAAAGCAAACATTATATGCCATTTTCAAAGGAGATAAGCATTCCTTGAAATCAGGTAACTAACCTGCTGTTCTGCTCTCACATTTCCTGTTCTCGCTGATCTTTTGACTTACTGTATTAATTGAATCTCAGATTACATCTCCTGCAACGCATTTGTATTACTGGCTTCTCTCCTTTCTTTTCTTTGTTTATCTCTTTCCACTTGTTGAGGACATTTATTGGAACTGCAATACCTAAGGTAGATTAATACGTGATGACAGCAAAACTGAATTGAACAAAACCAACTTAGTTACAGTCGGAAAAAATGCTATTATCCAACAATTGTTCATTCTGTCCATTGGGTATTTAAACTCCTTTTCACAGTTTTTATTTTGCAGTCCCCTGCATTCTTTTGTGCTGTTTTTATATTTCTGCATGCTCCCTGGTTCTTGTTCACTTCATTTCCCCTTCTTGATGGATTCTTTCTGATTCATTTAACCTGCATCTTCTTATCATTTTATTCACTGTCCTCTCTCACTGGTACTTCCATTTTCTGTTACCCTCTTTTCCTTCTTCCATTAATTAATTTCTGTTATTTGCTGCTTTCCTCTTCCTGCTCACGTCAACTATTCCGTTACTCAATAAGAGTTCTCAACCCAAGGGTTCACCCTTGAGTAAGTTGAGTCTGTCCTCCTTTTGGTCTCTTGGCTCGAAGTAATTGCAGAAGAAGCATAGCAATGGCCAGTTTCTGACACTCTAAGCGATCATTGGAGCAAGGTGGGACTTTGGCCGTAAGGGCAGGACCAGAGGTTACTTGCCACGTTCATCTGCTGCAGGAAGCAGGAGTTACAGTTGGCACTTTGGACTTGAGAGGCCAGAGTATCAGTTGCTATTTTGGCCTGTAGAAATCTGGAGTTACAGATGACCATATGGGCTACAGGAGCAGAAGTGAAATTCCACACTCTGGACTGCAGGATCAGGAGTGGGAGTTACAGTTTTTCATTTTGGTCTGACGAGTTTTAAACTCGACCTGACTTGAACCCATCAGTCCATGGGGAATCTTTAAGTTGACGAAGGGTGCTGTGAAGTGCAGTAGGTCATGAGTTGGTCGCCTTTTTAAATATCGAAAATCTCTCGTTCTGACTTTGGTGAAACTTCTGCTACCTGGAGGCAAATTTATAAATTCTAAGGCGTGGCCATTTTATGTGAACTGCCACATTGTATGAAATGTCAAAATTGACCTAAATTTCCAACCCTGCCAAAGTTATTGTACTAGAGAAATGGCCTTTGATTGGTCAAATGGCCTTTTGTCACCCTTGACCTTTCTTATGTTCTTACATCTGACAGCAAGGCCCCTTCAGTTAAAAGGAGATTATTACAACAGCTGAAGCTGGCCAAATCCTCTCTCTCCTCCCCAGCACCCCATACCCAGTGGAGCACTCTGTCGCTTTTAGATACTCCACCTAGTAGTGCAACTTTATACTAAAAGTCATTCCCATCTGTGACAGGCGGGTTTGAATGATGGGCAGTTTCTGGATTAGAAGTCACCTGCTTCCCTTACTGATTGACTTCCCAGAGTGCAATCAATTTTTGTACAAAGCAACAGCATTTTCCACATTATCACTACTACCATCTTAAAAATTGTGGGGGTGGAATTCTGCGGTGGTTCTCCCATTCATCTGTCGTAACTTCGGCAAAAGAATCCTTTATGGCGTTTTTCCAGGGATTCCGCAGATGCTCCGCTGAAGTTATGATGGACGACCAGAAGAAACACTGCGGAAATTTCCCCCCGCCCCCTGATACATCTATATCTCAATGTAATTGATCCGCATCTGCGCTAGTTTTACTGATTTGAGACCATGCTTGAACATAGAGGAAATATGTTTTAATTAATGCTGAGGCAAAACTGGTCCAAAGTGTGGTGCCCGGCAGTGCATTGTCAGGCCCATGTAGCAGGTTTTTGATCTCGGCTGAAAGGTAGATGCTTTTCTCACAGGGAGAGAAGAAAAAGCAGAGGGTAGACCATGCTGGGGCACCTCTTGCAACTCCTAGTGGCCATTTCAAGGGTAGCATTGTGTTTAAAAACTCCCACTTGACTTCCACCATACTCAAATGATAACATAGAATCATAGAATCTTACATCACAGAAGGAGGCCATTCAGCCCATTGTGCCTGTGCCGGCTCTTTGAAATCCAGATAGTCCCACTACTCCGCTCTTTCCCCATAACCCTGTAAATTTTTCCTTTTCAAGTATTTATCCGATTCCCTTTTGAAAGTTACTATTGAATTTGCTTCCACCGCCCTTTCAGGCAGTGTATTTCCATGTTTGTGACATGTTTGTGAAACAAGTTATGAGTGAAGATCATTTAGGCAGACAGTATAGATGGGTTTAGGTTGTTAAAATTCTGATTCTGTGTTTTCTTTAAAAAAAATCTTTAACAAAAAAATGCACGGAAGAGAAAAGGATTCAAAAAGCGACTAGATATATTTCTGGTGAGAGACGGGATTAAAGTATGGAGGCTGGTAGGTGGAGATCTATCAAAAATTAACAGCCTTGTTCAGCCCATCCATCTTTCTATGTTCTTAAAAGTTCTCATTGCTGGTCCTGGCAGGAGGTTACCTGCCCACCACATTGGATGAAAACTAGTGCTTGATGTGGAAAGATGTAAATAATCGAAGAGAAATAGATGGGAGTGGTTGCAAGTAAACTGTCTCATTGAGATCATGGCGTACATTTCAAGAACCAAACTAGAGCACGTTGTTGTCATCATAAAAAAATAAAAAAGAGACTTGCATTTATGTAGCGCCTTTCACAACCTCAGGACGTCCCAAAGCACTTTACAGCCAATGAAGTACTTTTGAAGTGTAGTCACTGTTGTAATGAAGGTAAGATTATGAGCTTTCCACTTACAGTTTGTACAGCAGTGCTCTGAACATTGGAAATCAAGTCCATGGAAGAAGGTTTACTTGGCCAGTAGCCATCTTGGCGCATATCAATGGTGAGCATTCTCCATACATTTGGCAGATAACTCCTTCACCCAAAGATGAGACTCGTGATGTTAGCTTTGCAGGATTTTTTGAACTTAGTCTGCAGCACGTTGCTGGGACATAACTGGGCTCTGCGTATTGCAATCATTTTATAAATAGACATAAAATGACAAAGAACAGTGCAATGAAAGGCTTTCCTCTCCCTCTCACATCCTGAAGTGCGTGATTTTGTTGTTTGTTTGTGGTTTGGTTGGTTTGGGCTTTTTGACAGTTCCTCAAGCTAGATCAGAATGCTCTGACCCAGCAAACTGAGTCCAGAGGGGACTGCTCACAGCTTTCGAAACCTATGACGGTAAGTCATTACCAGTGTCTGTCTAGCAACTTGCATTTATATAATGTGAAAAAAAATCACAAGCTCTTCACAAATAGAACTAGCTAACGGGAATGGACATCGAGTCGTGGTGGGAGGGATTAGCAGAGAATGGCCAACAGCTTGGTCAAAATGATGGGTTTTGCGGTTTTTAAGAGAGAGGAAAGGAGAGGAGGCAGGGTTTAGGAAGGGAGTTCCAGAGAGTAGGGCTGAGGTGGCTGAAGGCTCTATCACCAATGTTGAGACAGAGGGAGGGCTGAGGATGGGCGGGGGGACAACGGGGAAGACACATGGGGGGAAAAATTTGGTTGATTAGCGCCCGCAGATCGTGACGTCAGTCGAGCGTGCAATGCCCCCAAGCGCTCCGGACCGGATATTGAGTGGCGCCCCCTGCCTTTCCGCCTGCCGCTAGCAAAGACAGGTAGAGGGGAATGTTTTGCAGTCGGGAAGGGGCTGGGGGAGCACTATTTAAAGGCGGCCTCTTCCTGGCTTTTTTTTGTCGGCGACATTTTTGCACCATGCATTCTGAGAGAGAGAGAGAGATTCTGAGAGATAGAGAGAGACTTCTGGAGAGATTCAACGCTGTGTGAAGGAGTTTTGGATACTGAGCAGCACATTGCAGGTTCTTTTTGATTTGACCTTCCTTGCATCGATTTAGAAGAGACTTTGGGGGCTGCACTGAATCGGGGCATCGTCCTGCACCTGCAGAATCGGAGGCATCAGAGACGCAGAGAGAGAGTGGCAAACATGGCCAGAGGGAGGAGGGCCAACAGGCCTCTGCACAGGAGACCTTACCCTCCCAGAGTATTCCAGGAGCAATTCTCCTACATTCATTTGTCTGAGGAGCAGTGTTTGCACAGGCTGCGCTTCAGCAAGGAGGTGGTCACTGAGCTCTGCCGCCTGCTGCAACCAGATCTGCAGCCTCAACTGAGGACCAGGACGTCTCTGTCGGTGGCAGTGAAGGTGACAGATCCTTTCAAGCATCTACTGGGGATATCGCCAATATCTCCCAGTTCGCTGTCCATTGCTGAGGTGACAAATGCCCTGTATAAAAGGAGACGCCAGTACATCTCTTTCCCCATGACCCAAGCCAAACAGCATGAATGTGCATGTGGCTTTGCTAGGATAACGGGCTTCCCCATGGTGCAGGGCACCATTGACTGCACGCATGTGGCATTGCGGGCACCACATGAAAATGCAGAGGTTTTCCGAAACCAAAGGGCTACCACTCCTTAAATGTGCAGTTGGTCTGTGCTCATACTCACCGTCAATGCCCGCTATCCTGGCAGCAGCCACAATGCTTTCATCCTGCGCCAGACTGGTGTGCCAGACCTTTTCCAGGCACCGCATCATCCAAGTGGTTGGCTCCTCGGGGACAAGGGTTATCCACTCTGTACCTGACTGATGACACCGCTCCGTAACCCCAACACCCCTGCAGAGCTGCGGTACAATGAGAGGCATATCGTCACCAGGAACATAATTGAGCAGATGATCGGCGTGCTGAAGCAACGGTTCCGCTGTCTGGACCACTCAGGAGGAGCCCTGCAGTACTCGCCTGAGCGAGTCTCCCTCTTCATAGTTGGGTGCTGCATGCTTCACAACCTGGCAATCCTGAGGACCCAGCCAATGCCACCAGAGATTGATGCACCACCTGAGGAGGAGGAGGAGAGGGAGGAGGAGGAGGAGGAGGATGATGAGGAGCAGCACCAACGTGGGAGGGAGGCCCACAATGTTGCCACTGCAAGGGCTGTCCGTCAACGCCTGATAACAAGCCGCTTCTAGGCCCCTACTCAGAAGATGGCTTCTGGCATGGAGAACAACATCATGGAAAACAACCCGCAACCCCTATAGCCGGCCAAAGCTGCAATGATTCCAAAGGCCAAAAATGTAAATTTTGAATAAAACAACTTTTTTATTTCACAAACTCTGTGTGTGTCATTTATTCAGGACAAACAATTAGAAACAAACACAACAAATCATGAATTTACAGAACTGGTTCTCACAAGCCGGAGAAAAACACCAAAACAGTAAACAAATGTAATCAGACGAACCTCAATCTTTACTACAAACATTCCCAACATTTATTTAGACCTCCTACTGTTTGCTCTTCGAGGGTGATCTCCATCCGCTGCGCACTTCCCCCCCCTTCCCACCCTACTGCTCCTCTGTAATGGGGCCCCAGTGGCTGCAGCAAGGCTGGTGGAAGGCTGCTGATTGTCAGACGCTAAGACTACAGATTTGCAGAGCTACGGGAAAACGGCAGGAGAGTGGAACTAATTGGATAGCTCTTTCAAAGAGTTGGCACAGGCACAATGGGCCAAATGGCCTCCTTCTGTGCTATATCATTCTATAATTCTAGACAGAGAGGTGATTGAGGAGGATGGTGCGGCTGGTCAAATGCTGGAGTGAGGTTGAGGGGATAAAGAAGGGATAATGTACCAGAATCACAGTCACAAAGCATGTCATTCATGGCTTTGGCCAGGGCAGTCTTGGTGCTATGAGATGGTCAGAAGCCAGATTGGAGGGATTCAAACAGAAAGTTTTGCAAGTGATGGTTAGTGAACTGCAAAGCAACAACATGTTCAAGGCTATGAGGGGAAAAACGTCAACAATCTTGGTATGGAGTGGTGCGCAGGGCGGTGGGCGGAACGATGGGGCAGAAGAGTGGAATGGTGCGAGGAACAGTGGAATGATGTTGCATGTCAAGGCTGTTGAGGCACTGCACCCATCCCACACCACACACATTCGTCATTCTGGAATGCCCCAGCCATTGCCACATGCCTCATAACATCAAATACTCTCATTGCTACATTATCCGTGCTTCATGAAGGCAAAGCAAACACTGAGTGGCTGTGGAACGAGCACTGAATTCTTTATAATAAAAGAGTAGAGTGAGAAGATGATGGCGACTCATCAGGCCTGTTACTTCCACGGAACATGTACAAACTCTACCCAACCCGTTTAAACTCCTGAAAGGTTCTGCAGTCATTCTCACTGATGCCCCACCCAAAGATAAATAGCACATGAAAAACATTTTAAAATTGTCTGTGGATAACACTAAAATAGAAAGGGAGCTAATCAATGCAGCAGCGAATGGAGTAATGGTCCCACAATATCAGACTATGAATGAAGAATTGCATCTCAGCTTTAAATCCCATGGGGGAAAAATTTGGTTGCTTTGCACCTCCCGTTAGCGCCCTAAGAGGGTGCTAACGGGGCGCAAAACAACTAGCGCCCGGGCGTGGCACCGCCAACGCCTCCCACGAAATTCAGCCAGGCAGCCATTTTTGTTGCTGGCCGCCTGCCAGCACCTGCCTCCGCTGGCGTCTCTGGCCTCCTGGGCACCCCCCCCCCCCCCCCGCAGCGGAGTGCCGGCTGTGCTCCATGAGCCCAGCACTCCTCTTGAGTGCTGGGCTCTTTTGCCAGCGCTCCGATCCCGGTGGCCCAGCTGGGCCTCGGGTCGCGCAGCGCGAGGCCCCTCCCCTTTAAGAAGGGGAGGAAGGCCTGCAATACCGCGGCACATCGCGCCACGATATTCCCTCGCAGTGCCCCAAGAGGGAGGCGGAGTGCTTCCAGTAGTGCCCCGCTTCCCTCTTGGGGCGCTACCACTCAATTTCGGCCGCAGGGGTGCTAATTTTTTCAGGGCACTAAAAGTAGCGCCCCGGCGAAGTTAGCGCCCCAAAGGGGGCGCGACTCAATTTTTCCTCCCATATCCTATCAGTCACTAAGACCACTTACTTCCACCTCTGCAATTACCTCACTCCCATCACCAGTCAAATTTACCCAAGGCGATTTTACCTCTAGGCTTGACCTCTCCAAGACCTTCTCACCAGCCTCCCAAGTTCTACTGACAAGTCAAAAATTCCACTGCTTGCACCTTATCCCGTACTAAGACCCACTTGCCCATCACCTACATCCTCACCCACCTCCATTGGCTACCTGCCCCCAACCCATTGAATTCCATATGCTTCCATAGTCTTGCCCACCTAACATCATTCAACTTACATCCCAGGCAATGTCCTTCAAACTCTGTGGGAGAAAAATTCAGTTGGTTGCGCCTCCCGCTAGCGCCTTAAGAGGGCGCTAATGGGGCGCAAAGCAACTAGCGCCCGGGCGCGGCGATGTTTGCACCGCTCGCGAAATTAACTAGACATTTTGCGGCGGTGCTAAACAGTACCGCCACGATCTCCTGCGCCGGCAGATCGTGACGTCAGTCGAGTGCGCAATGCCCCGGTAGCGCCCCGGAGCGGATATTAAGTGGTGCCCCCTGCCTTACCGCCTGCCGCTAGCAACGACAGGGAGTTTGCACATTCTCCCCGTGTCTGCGTGGGTTTCCTCCGGGTGCACCGGTTTCCTCCCACAGTCCAAAAATGTGCGGGTTAGGTTGATTTGGCTATGATAAATTGACCCTTAGTGTTAGGGGGGGATTAAATATGTGGGGTTATGGGGATAGGATGGGATATGTTAGGGGGAATTAAATACTTGGGGTTACGGGGGTAGGGTGGGATATGTGTACTGTGGGGATTAAAGCAGGGGACAGGGTACTGGATTTGGATGATCAGCCATGATCGTATTGAATGGTGGAGCAGGCTCGACGGGCCGAATGGCCTACTCCTGCTCCTAGATTTTATGTTTATGTTATGTTTATGTTGAGGGGAGCGTTTTGCAGTCAGGAAGGGACTGGGGGAGCGCTATTTAAAGGCGACCGCTTCCTGCCTTTTTTTGTTGCCGACATTTTTGAACCACGCATTCTGAGAGTGAGAGAGAGAGACTTCTGGAGAGATTCAATGCTGTGTGAAGGAGTTTTGGGTACTGAGCAGCACTTTGCAGTTTCATTTTGATTTGCCCTTCCTTGTATCGATTTAGAAGAGACTGTGGGGGCTGCACTCTGAGCTGTTTCCCTGGGCCTCTCCATTGTTCTTTCCAGCAGATTTGATGTGCAGGTCTCTCCAGGCCGAGATTCAAGGCTGCAATGAGCAGGATGTGGATGGAAAGCAAGATCAACCCTCCCCTTTAAGAACTGGCCGGGCCATTGTGTCTGTGATCCATTGCTGACTGACATCACATGAGCTTTGCCAGCGCTCTGAGTTAGCGCCTCGCTCCTCGGCCTTTGCGCCTTAAGACAGGTGTGTAGCGCCTGATTTAGCACTCCAATCACCTCCAGGGGCAATAAAAGTCAAGTTTGCAGTCAGAGGCGATAATTAGCGCCAGGCGCTAATCTTTGCACCCGGCCGATAATTGCGCCCCAAACGGGGCGATACTGAATTTTTCCCCCTGTGTATCTCCTTTTTCCTTCTCCTCCTCCATTGGCGGCAGAACCATCAGCCGTCGTAGTTTTACTTTCTTCAACTTCCTCCCTAAACTCTTCCTCTTTGGTCTCTCTTCCACCTTAATACCTTACTTAAAACCAATCTTTTTTGCTGTGCTTTCCATTATCTGTCCTAACCCTTCCACCGTTGCTCAATGTCCTCTATTCCTCAGTGAAACACCTTAGGATATTTTCTACATAATTGTAAGCTGTTCTTATGTTTTATTCAGGAATTAAACAGATCACTTATTTCCCTGTATTTAGTCTTCCCATTTCTGTGCCAGTATTCTGAGGTAATAGTCACAGAATGACACATAAATGGGTACGAATGTTGCTTCTTCACCTTGCAGTGTGCAATTGGTTACTTAACTTCATTTTGCCTGTGGCAAGGCTTTGGTTGTTGCACGTTCTGGACGGTAGATAACCGACTTGAGCTGGCAGTTCAGGATGATGCTGCTGTCAGCAGCTGGATAATAAATCATAAGCATCTTTGAACTGTTGTAGTCACTGCAAACACGTATGACAATTTCCCTGCAGATAGGGGAAATGGCAGTCTGCTTGCTGATTGAATGAAGGTTGCTGAGGATGAAAAGGATGACTGTTGTGATGGTGCAAAAAAAAGGCTGCTGTCAGCTGCTCCAAACCAGCACACTCCAATTATTCAGCAAACACACTCGCGTTACTCTGATCAATGAGGCACTGCAAGCTGAGTTGCAGTACGCTCCAGTATATTGGTCTAGGTGACTCAATTTTATTTCTATATAACATTTACTGGCAGACCTCCCATGGCATTCTCATGATGAGTCAGAAGACACACTTTTATAACAGTAGTGTTGCTTATGCCGTGTCGGGCATAACATCAGGACTACTGATAAGGGGCGATTTTAACCCTACTGGCTCAGCAGAAACCTGATGGGTGGGCAGTTAAAATCGCCCTGGCTCTTACTTGTCCGAAAGCCACCATGATCACAACATCTGCAATTTTAACCTGCTCTCCTGAGCAGGCAGCAAGGACACGGGTCCGGAGCCAACGGGGTCCTTCTTTACCTGTGCATGTTGCGGCCCGATGACATCATTGAGACCCGAATGTGATTTTAACTCAGGGGTGAGCGGGGAATCCACCTGGAGTTAAAATCGGAGCTGAAGTTCAATGTTTACTAAATGCTATACTGGTGCTTTGGTGATTGAATTCCATGGCTCTGTTATTCTGTGAAAACCATAAATGAGTGACCTTTATTCCTTTACCAATATGTATTTGATTTCTACAATTACCATTTTTAAAGCTGAGTATATACATCAAGTTAGAAGTAGATATCTCGGGGTAGAGTTTCTGCTTTGGGCGCAATCGGCGATCCGGGCACAAATTGCACTGAAAATTGCGCTAGTTTTCCGAATGGATTTGATGGTTCAAGTCTCCACTTAAACTCATTTGCATAATCACAAATGTAAACTCTTCCATGAACCAGCGCAATCGGGCAGCGTTTTAGAACATCATTTTTTTTTCTTGTAAAATCCTTGCTCTATTTAAGAGTGGTAACCTGGTGCAGTTTGATTAATACAACTGAAAATTGGATTATCACAAAAATAAGCATTTTTAATAAGATTGTCCAGTTCACCACCTGTGAGTAACCCAATTTTAAATAATTAAAAAAAAAAACTATACAGAACCATTTACTAGTTTAATTGGTGTACAGTACAGTGTCTTAATAAATTAAATATGTTTTTTTAATATCTAAAAGCTTTTAAAATGTACCTATTATTGCCCTTGGGTTTAGGTGCACTGGGGCTGGTACTGTACTGGTAGTAATGCGGGCAATCTTAGGCTTGGTAACACTCGGAGTTAGTCCTGGAGTTTGTCATCATGGGGGGACGGACAGTCCTGAGATTTGGGAGAACTGAGAAGGGGTCTTGGGATTTGGCAGCACTGCAGTGGTCTGCTGGGTTGGAGCAGCGTGGCTATTAAGGGGTGGAAGAGGAGGCAAAGTGGAAGGATTTAGGGAGGAACTTCCTTTGATCTTGCTGTGGAGAGGGAACCTGAGATTTGGCAGAACCATGGATGGGGAATTCAAGGCTTGGCAGAACTGGAGGAGCAGAAGGTGGGGTGTTTGGCTCACTGCCAGATTTCACTTTCAACTTTGGACCTCACAGACAAAATGAGCTTGGAGAGTGTATGATGAGAGATTAGAGAGAAAGTAGAGGAAGAGGCGAGTTCCTGCAGATTTAGCTTCTCCCTGCATCTAACCTGTGCTTTATTTGATCTAGGAGTGTCTGATACAGACACCGAATGCAGAAATAGAAAAATATTCCATCGTCCAGCACTGACATCATTCATCTTGATGAGCACAAAAATGCACCCAAAGTGATAAATACAGCAAGCCATTGATGATTCATTTAGCTTTTTTCCCATAATAGTTTTCATTGAACCTTAATACTTTCCATCATTCACGAAATAATCTATAACTGGCGCAATGAATCTTCTGGGCTATTTCTGAAGCATTTAATAAAAACTGACCATATACTTGATGAGTGTTGGAAGTTAGTCAAAATATTACATAACTGACCCAATTAAAGCAAAAACTAGAAGCGAAAATACAATAACATATTTGTAAAGAAGCAGCATTTGAAGTCTGATCATACTCCTTTTACGTTTGTTGTTTCGGTGAATAATATTTTTTCATGAGTCTTTCCCCCCACCGGGACAAGGATGAAGTTCCTATCATTATTTCTAACACACACAGGTAGAGTGTGATTTAAGTGTGACGATGATTTATTTTGTTTCGCCAGTGCAATTGGGTCCCAAAGATTTATGATGGCTTGAAAAAAAAGTTGAAGTGGTCATGTTGAACTGTAATTTTCTACAGAAGCCGTAGCTGGTGCCATTTAATGTGCTGGGGTGATCTGATTCCAATTGGCACTTGGAAACAGTGACAAATTAAAATGAGTTTGGTTCTTCATCGAGGAATGAAGCTTTTGAATGATATTTTATTAGTTTCAACGTTTGAATGTAACTGTGGAAAGAGGAATCGGAATCGATAGATTTTTGGATACTAAGGGGATCAAGGGACATGGGGATAGTGCAGGAAGGTGGAGTTGAGGTAGAAGATCAGCCATGATCTTATTGAATGGCGGAGCAGGCTCGAAGGGCTGAATAGCCTACTCCTGCTCCTATCTCTTACGTTCTTATGCTCTCCTGTTCTCGAAAATAAAGTCCATATGGTAAAATGCATAACAAAATACTTCCTTAAGTGTCAGGTTGGCTCAATTGGTGACACTCTCATCTCTTGAGTCAGAAGGTTCTGGATTCAAGTTCCATGACAGACTTTAGTCCAGCACTGAAGGAGTGCTGAAGTTTTGGAGGTGCCATCTTTCGGATTCGACATTAAACCGAGACCTCGTTTGCCTGATCAGGTGGATGTAAAAGATCCTCTGATACAACTTAAAGAAGAGTAGGTAGTTCTCCTGGTGTCTTAGCTGATATTCCTCCCTGAAACAACACCATAAAAACAGATTATTTATACAAATATACCAAAAAGGTGGACAGTAATGGGTCAACTAAGCATCATGACTCTTAATACACCCTATCCACCAACGTGTTATCTCCTGGGAGAGGCAAAACACTAGATTAAAAGAAAGCTAAGTCAATTCATGGAAGAATAATTCAGGAAAATTCCTCTGCAAGCCATGTCAAAGCTATCAAAAAAACAAGTTCCAGTGGATAACAGTGAGGACATAGTACATCACCCAACATTACAGCTACCTTTTGTACATAGTAATATCAGCCTCCTTCAGGAATTTGTCCAGCTCCCTTTTGAATGTTTGCAGTGAATTTGCACTCACTGCATGAACTGGCAACTAATTCCAAGGGTCCGGGACCCTTTGCGCAAAGATAAACTTCCTAAAATCTAACCCAGTCCTATGTTTTTATCGCATGTCCCCATGTTCTCTGTAAGATATAGCCTAGAATACCTATACATGCTTCAGGACAATGAGGCAGCTGAGAGACAAATGCAACAAGTAGGAAAACACTCATGGTTGGAGACAGCGTATAATGGAGGCCAGCCTCCGTGGTACCGCTTATTATCTGAATCTTTAATTGTCACTCAGATTGTGGTACTGGGGGTTTTGCTCATTTTAGTCTGTTGGCTTAGAGGTGTTATAAAACGCTTAAAGAAGAAAATAGATAGACATGAAGTGGCAGTTTTACTAAGGGAATAATAATAGTGATGTTTCAGAAGAGGTTCTTCTCCCTCAGGTTGGGGTATGTTGAAATATGATGACGTGACCATTTTTATACCATTGAAATATAATGAATGAACTCTCTTTTAAATCACTGTTAGATGGCCTTAACCTCGTTAACTGTTAATAACTTATTGATTGCATGCTTTGACAGTTGATTGGAGGGCAGTCACGCCTAATTCTGGGCAAATGAGGACTCGGTGATCTGTGTAAGATAATGGCTGGTTGCAGCTCGACAGAGTGGAGCCAGTCAGGATGTGTATGATACCTTGTTAACTGTTAGATGACCTTCGATGGCTTTAACTTCGTTAACTGTCACCAACTTATTAATTGTATGCTTTGACAGGCAATTGGAGGGAGGTCACGCCTAATTCTGGGCAGTAGTCTGTGTAAGATAATGGCTGGTTGAAACGAGATGGAGTGGAGCCAATGAGTTTCAGCTGGTGCAGGGGCATACATGCACAAAAGAGCCGGGGGTATAACTGAAAGAGCACGAACAGAACAAAACCCAGCAGATTTGAACAAGACCTGCCACGCTGCGCTGCTGTCCAGAGACTCGGACCCGAATACTGTGTGTATGATTGATTAACGTTACAATAAAGCCTCGTTATACCCAATTGGGATTGCCAAGCCGAATCATTGACCGGGTAACCTAGAGCCGATTGTCCCTGACATGAGGAGACCCTGTAACACTCCCTAATTTATCTCATTCAAATATTCTGTCCACGGGGTCATTCTTTGCTTGCAAAATGTTTTGGCCCACCCTAAGAATGTGATGAGGTTCCATAGAAATGCAACTTCTGTTTAACTGTAACAGATTACATATTCAATCCACGTTTCCCGATGGATGCAGCCAGATAGCTGATTGACACAGATTCAGATAGAATGTGAGTTAGGAGCACAGGTTGAGGAAAATGGTGTGAAGGAAAGCCAAGTACAACATGTTTTATTGCCAGAGAGTAATGATATTATAAGGACTTTGACTCTCTTTACACACCATGTTATGTATTGGCATGCAAAAATGCTTCACCTTTGCTGTCTGGAGTGGGAAACATCTCAAAAACAAATACACCATACATTCTGTATTATTTCTTTTCCTGGGGTGAGGGAAAAAATGTACTGAGCAACAGTCGAGTTGAATCCTCTAATGTCATCCTGACAATGCACCATATGTGTAACCTCACACCAACAGGCAACAGTCCCACACCGCAGATACTGTGCCTCAGGGAGTTGCCATATTTTATTCAGTTCTGGGTGCTTTTGTAATGAGAAGCCCTGTAAATACAGCCAGCCACATTTCAATTTATGATAGTTACACAACCCTTAACATGGAAGAAAGGGAATTTCATTTTGCTTCCTTGGGTTTTACGAACATAGGAACAGGAGGAGGCCATTCAGCCCCTCGAGTCTGTTCCACCATTCAATTAGAACATGGCTGATCTGTATCTTAGCTCCATCTACCCGCCTTGGTTTTGTAACCCTTAATACTCTTGCCTAACAAAACTCTATCAATCTTAGTTGTGAAATTTTCAATTGACCCCCAGCCACATTTATGGGCGAGAGAGTTCCAGAGTAGAGATTCTAGAAGTTAAAATAAACAGCAGACAGTTAGCTAGGTCTTTCTTTCTCAAGTTAACATGTAAGATTCAGTTGTCTTTTGTTCTTCAGCGTAATTAGTGGCAGGAGACTGGTGGAACCACCCAGAAAATGGCGGAGACCCATTTGGGCTGGACCTCTGCTGTTTCAATGAGGTTCCAATGTCTCATGTACGCCACGTGAGTTGAGGCATACTGGCCTCCACATGAACGAAGATCGGAGCTTTAGTTCTTTTCTGTAACTTTGGACTATGAGTCTGTGATCAAAAGCTTCACATGAGAGATGAACCATATAGAGTCCTTTCTTGCCTTGGACAAGTGGTCTCCAAGTAAGCCAAAGGTGCTCGGACTATCACACAAACGTACCTAATCGGGCAGCTTGTTGAAGCTTGAGAACAAATGATCCTCTCTCTCATTAGAGAAACCTACTGACAGAAGTCTCAGCTCCTCTCTCAATAAGCAGATGAAGAAGGTATTAATGAATGACATCTTCTCCCAGTCATTGCTGATAGCTTGTTCTCACAGTAGCCAACTTGCATAAATGTCTAAAGAAATATTCAAACCTTTTGGTCTGGTAAGGGTCTATTTTATGAATACTTTAATATAGGCAGAAGTGAGATATCTTCCTTTGAAGCAGACAATTTCCATACCAGCTGGGGCTGTGAATTCTGCACATTCACCTAATACAGAGAAGCAAAGATAGCAAAAAAGGTCTCCAAGAATGAAGGCACAGAAGCCATTTTAAAGTTGTTGCAATAATAATGGCATAGCTACGCATTGGTACAAAAATAGGAGACTCATGAACTGGACTAAGACAGGCCCTTGGATCTGTCACAGGTATTTATGTAAGGGTTGACAAACATGGTCATGTTAAAAACTCAAACATGGTCATGTTAAAAACTCCAACGTGATACTTGGTCACAAAGGGGCAATTTTAACCTAACCCGCCCATCGGGAAACTGCGGGATCGGGAGCAACGCTGGTGTTACCCCCCTGCCTGATTGTACTGTCCATTGAAGTCCGTAAAACCAGGATTCCACCCGGTCCCATGGGTTTCCCACCATGCCAAGTTAGGTTAAAATGACCCAGTCTGTTTAAATGTGCAGAAGTATTTGACGCTAACACAAATAAAACTAGAACAACTGCAGTTTTGCAATACTTTGATAACAATCAAAATCACTCAATTGATCTAAGTACCAGCAAAGTATGTTTAGTCACTGTAAAAATCTTGGTTAGATTATTAACTTGTTGCCCGGCATAACACTGTGATTGCGGATGGGTTGTTGTTACAGAAACGATCTCTTCTTCAGTTCCATTGAAATCAGCGGAAATGAATATCAGGCAGCTGATCCGCAGCACCAGTTGTACACCTGGGCAGCAAGCTGAAAATCTACCCCATTTTGTCAGTATTAATGATTTAGGCCCAGTCCCAGCTCTGGATTTATTATACATCAACACTTCTTCAAATACTGCTATGTGCACTTAAACAGAGAGAACAGCGATGTTTGAAAAAATACTACCTCTCCTCACCTGGGATTAGAAAGCTTGAGTGAGGTGTCTCCAGGAGAGACAAGCAAGTGACGTTGCAACCTGGAGGTAACAGTCGAGGAGCCATAGATGAATTGTAACAACAACAACAACAACTTGCATTTATATAGCGCCTTTAACATAGTAAAACGTCCCAAGGCACTTCACAGGAGCGTTATCAAACAAAATTTGACACCGAGCCACATAAGGAGATATTAGGCCAGGTGAGATAGGTTTGAAGGAGTGTCTTAAAGGAGGAAAGAGAGATAGAGGTTTAGGGAGGGAATTCCAGAGCTTAGGGCCTCGGCAGCTAAAGACACAGCTGCCAATGGTGAAGCATGAATCTGTGGGAGGATTGTAAGGGTAAAGAGTTACAGCAATGGAGACCTTACAAAATGAACCATCTTACAGTTCTTTGGAGTTTACCAGATAAATGGGAAGTTCAGTTGTACTTTTGGTTTTAAGAAAATCCTTGGGAAGTTCCTTCTTTTCTGTATTTATTGATAGCACCCTCGCCTCTGAGTCAGAAGGTTGTGGGTTCAAGTCCCACTCCAGGGATTTGAGCAAAAAACCTTGGTTGACACTCCAGTGCAATACTGAGGGAGTGCTGCACTGTCGGAGATGCCATCTTTCGGATGCGACGTTAAACAGAGGCCCTGTCTGCCCTCTCAGGTGAACATAAAAGATCCGATGACACTACTTTTCAAAGAAGAGCAGGGGAGTTATCTTCGGTGTCCTGGCCAATATTTATCCCTCAATCAACATCACTAAAACAGAATGGCCCAGAAATTAGGCACCCTGGCTTCCCGCGGGTGCAAGGATCCCGCGCGCACCTACCTACCGTGCCTGCTGTTGACCTCTGGGCCCACGGGGACTTTAGCTCCTGGGCCTCCTCCAGCTGCCGGGCGCACAGTGCTTGTGTATCTCAGGGGCGTAGTTAGTGCGATGCGTCCCCTGGGATCACGTGGGCCATGGAGAGCCAATGGCAGCAGACCATCTTTCATTCATAGATTTGACAGGAAGACCTGTCAAATCTATGAATTGATATCGACCCCAAAACAACACCTAAACTTCAAATAAATTTTATAAAAAACCATCACATTTTTAAGATAACTATAAGTTAAATAAATTAACTACTTTAAACAAAAATTTAAATTTTTGAAAAAATTAAAATACTTTTTAACAGTGCTAAAAATAAACTTACCTTTCTTTAAAGTATCTAAAAAAGATAAACCTGTTGAAAAAATGTTTAAATTGTAATTAATTAACCACTTACCTTGTTAAAAACGGGTCTTGTGCCTCCTTTTTAAAAGCGCAGCTTCTTCCATACTTACCTTCCCGGAGAAACCTGAAAAAAAACCTAAGTTCGCTGCGTGCGCGCTGCCTCTCCCGCGTACGCAGTTCACCTCTCAACCCCTCCCTTCACGAGACCGGAAGTTCCGGTTACCCGCGCATGCGCAGTGCATGCAGGAAACCGGCACTTCAGGAGGCCTTACGAGTGAGTACACAGCGCGTACTCACCCGGCAAGTGCCGAATTTTTGGCCCATTATCTGGTCTTTATCACATTGCTATTTGTGGGAGCTTGTGTGCAAATTGGCTGCCGCGTTTCCTACATTGTAACAGTGACTACACTTTAAAAAAATACTTCATTGGCTGCAAAGCGCTTTGAGGTTATGAGAAGCCCTATAGAATTGCAAGGGGTAAAAATTGGGTAGCACCTCCTTTGGTTAATTTTAGGGCCCCGAAAAAGTTAGCGCCTCCGCGGCCGATTTTACCAGGTAGCACCCCGAGAGGGAGGAGGGGCGCTACTGGAAGCGCCCCGCGTCCCTCTTGGGGCGCTGCGAGCCAATATCGCGGCGCTCACGTCGCGCCGCGGTACTGCAGGCCTTCCTCCCCTTATTAAAGGGGAGGGGTCTGGCGCAGCGCATCCCAGTGCCCAGCTGGGCCACCAGGGATCGGGAGTGCCGGCAAACGAGCCCGGCACTCAAGAGGAGTGCCGGGCTCACGGAGAGCAGCTGGCACCCCGCGGGGGGATTCATGGGGGCTGGGGACAGCAACGGGGGCAGGTGCTGGCAGGCGGCCAGCAACAAAAATGAATTTCGCAGGAGGCGTTAGCGGCGCCACACCCAGGCACTAGTTGATTTGCGCCCCATTAGCGCCCTCTTAGGGTGCTAACGGGAGGTGCAAAGCAACCGAATTTTGCCCCCCAAGTCTTTCTGTTTCTTTCTTATTCAGAGACAATCATTCAGAAACTTCAAAATCAACTTGGTACAGTATTATACCTCAAAATATGTACAGGGTGTGTCTTTTTGAACTTTTGAAGATATATATATTTTTTAATTAACATGTTTGCACCTGTGATCAGCTCAGAATCTCTGCCCAAGATTGCGATGAGAGTAAAATATCCTTTTACTCGGGTTAAGAGATTAAACAGTGTAAAGAGGCCAGGACTGGAGATTTCTTATAATGCTTTTTTTTTAAACTCTGGGACGTGAGTGTGAATCACACCCACAAGAATACGATTAAATTCTCCTGTCTTTTACCTTAAGGGTGCTGTGCAACATGAGATTGAGCAGTCTCAATCCAGCCACGAGGGATATGAACCCCAATACAGCACAAAACTGCCCTTAATTCAGCATTAATTTACACTAAATTGGCTGTCTCACATAATAAGCTCACAGAGCAGTTGACATGAATGTAAAAATGTTACACTGGTGCATTAGGGGGTGTTCTTTTGAGTTTGGGTCTGAGGTACTTTTTTGTCAGATCATTAGTGCTTTACTTTCCATCTAACTGCTATCTATAGCTGACCTGAGAGCAATTGGTGCTGGCATTGTGTGCCTGAAATGGGAAAATATTATGGACTGAGATAAGCAAATACTCTTTATGACATAATAGTTCTTGTGTTGCTTTGGCTGTAGGAGAGTGGATTGTTTCTTTCTGGAGGGAGGCAGGCCAGCTTGGAATGATGCAGAAGTGGAGATGGATGCATATTCTGCAGTTTTGCTCAATTTGTTTAGGGAATCCAAGGGTATTTATGTAGAACGTTCCCCCGGGAGATTAATGCCTAAAAATAAGTTCTTCAAATATTAGGATACCAATTCTGAACAAATTTGAAATTCCTATGTCTGCTCTTTTAATGGAGGGGCATTAATCCATTTAATGTTAATCCATTTATTTTAAACAGCTGCCTCTAAAATAGTGGAGAAAGGAATTTCACATGAATGCGTTAAATATTCATACACTAATATAATAAGAAACAAATTTCAAGGCATAAATGGGAGAAGTGGAATCTGTGAGTTCATTTACATTGGATTTTGATGCTATCAAGTCAGCTTGGGTCTCAACAATGGTGTTATCAGGGCTGTACAAAATTATATTACTTTTCTGAAAGGTTTATTTATAGCATTACTACCAATGGCAGGCATCTTATCATCCACCAGCAGCCATTAAGCTCTCCTGTACAGGCCAGCATTGTGGATTTTCAAATATTGGTCTGAACATGCTTCACAAGTTGGATAGAGATGAGGAATGTCATTGATCCAACTTAGCTCATCCATCCAGTAACACCCAACAGTCCCCCATCATGGCATCCAACTGTTATTTCTTAAAAAGTTCAGAAGTTTTTTTGGCCCCCCTACCCCACTTGGAAGTTCATTCCATATAGTGATCACACTTTGTTTGAAGAAGAACTTCCTGACATCAGTCTTAAATTTGCCTTTTACTAGTTTAAACCTATGCCTTCTTGTGCTAGTCTCACCATTTAATGTCATATACTGTTCCAGTCTACCTTTACTATACCATCTTCTATATCTCTGCAAGATCATCTCTCAAGTTCTCCTTCCAAGTTTGAAAGGCTCAAATTTCTCCAGTATTTCCTCATAACTCTGCTAGAGATTGATTATGTGGCTCTTCTCTGAACTGCCTCCACGGCTCGAATATCTATGTTGCATCATTCTGACCAGAAATGGACACGGCACTCTGACCAGAAATGGACTCGGCACTCTGACCAGAAATGAACTCGGCACTCTGACCAGAAATGGACACGGCATTCTGACCAGAAATGGACTCGGCACTCTGACCAGAAATGGACTCGGCACTCTGACCAGAAATGGACTCGGCACTCTGACCAGAAATGGACTCGGCACTCTGACCAGAAATGGACACGGCACTCTGACCATAGCACTGTACAATTTTAAGTATGGCCTGTACTGTACTGTTCCGGCTGTATAGCTTAGCATTCTATTTGCTTTGCTAATTGCTGCTCCCTGTAGGTAGGACGTCTTGGTGGGAGACTTTCCTGGGTCTGCGCCCAGATGCTCCAGATTGCACGCAGGCAGGTAAAAATCAGGAAATTTCTTGGGTCAGAGCGCTCGCCTGTGGAGGAATCTGTCTGATTTTCCTCCATTTTAATTCATGGGTGGGAAATCGGGTGGGGTCCTTCACAGACGTGTGTTCCCATCTATCAGATTTATTGACATATGCTGTGCCCAGGTGATCCAGGAAAATTACCCCTGTTTGGTGTTGAGCCTACTAAACCCCTAGATCTCTTTCCCCTTTATCCTGAGCTATTCCCCAGTACATGCAAGTGTTTTACTGTTGTTTTGGCCATCGTGGAATCTGACCATGACATAAGTGGGGTTTTCCACAGCATTGCTTCCACTGTCACTGAATTGTCAGACTGCTTGTCCGACATCCAGTTTTAGATGAGCAGAAATTTCCTCCAACTAAATATTGGGAAGACCGAAGCCATTGTCTTCGGTCCCTACCACACACTCCGTTCCCTAGCCACCGACTCCATCCCTCTCCCTGGCAACTGACTGAGGCTGAACCAGACCGTTCACAACCTTGGTGTCAAAGTTGACCCCGAGACGAGCTTCCGACCACATATCCGTGCCATCACCAAGGCTGCCTTTCCACCTCCATAACACTGACCGACTCCGCCCCTGCCTCAGCTCATCTGCTGCTGAAACCCTCATCCATGCTTTTGTTAACTCTAGACTTGACTATTCCCACCCTCTCCTGGCCGGCCTCCCATCTTCCATCCTCCATAAACTCAAACTGATCCAAAACTCTGCAAGTCCCGTTCACCCATCACCCCTATGCTCACTGACCTACATTGGCTGCCAGTCCGGCAATGCCTCAATTTTAAAATTCTCATCCTTGTTTTGAAATCCCTCCATGGCATCACCCCTCCCTATCTCTGTACCCTCCTCCAGCCCTACAACCCTCCGAGAACTGCGTTCCTCCAATTCTGGCCTCTTGCACTTCCCCTATTTTAATCACTCCACCATTGGCGGCTGTGCTTTCAGTTGCCTTGGCCCTAAACTCTGGAGTGCCCTCCCTAAGCCTCTCCACCTCTCTACCACTCTCTGCTCCTTTAAGGCTCTCCTTAAAACCTACCTCTTTGACCAAGCTTTTGGTCACCTGTCCTAATATCTCCTATGTGGCTCGGTCTCAAATTTTGTTTGATAACGCTCCTGTGAAGCGCCTTGGGACTTTTTCCTACGTTAAAGACGCTGTATAAATGAAACTTCTTGTTGGTTATTGGGACCCAAAGGCAATGGTGTAGAACTGACTCTGAAAGATTCAATATAAATGTTTCCTCAGTTGAGATGATTATCAGGTTTAAGAATAGGCACAGAGGCAATAAGAGGGAGAAGGTCAATGCGAAGAAAGAGAAGGGAATGATAAACAAATGTGGAAAAAGGATGGAAATCAGAAGAATAAACCAAAAAGAAATTCCGACAAAGACTATTCTGCAGTCTGGAGATTCGTGGCTTACCGGAAGACATGGGGATTGATCATTCAGGAAATTATATTAAATGTAATTACAGCAAAACAAAATTTATCTGTCATATTTCAATTAACATTTGGTTTTGAAATAACTTCACTAAGTGATTCTTGGAATAATTGAAGATAGCCGCAGGTCTCATTTCCTGAAACACAGCTGTGTGAACTGGCCTAATGATTTTCTCTTAAAGGCTTCAACACGAATAAAAGGTCCTTCTATCGCAGCTAGCTTTACTTCTTCAAAATGAAATTCCTGCCTATATTAACTCCCAAAATACTGAATTTCCTCAGTGTTTCTCAGGACTGGTATGGAGATTAATTTTGATTGGATTAATCATCCTAATCACAACCTGCAAGATATGTAAAAGCTCAAACATGTTCACCACTGGAACCTGTTTCTTGTTGTTTTGCAGGCCTTCATGTTTTTTTTTTAATCCCCTAGGCCAAAGTTTCCTAACTTTTTGTCGATGGTCATGATGTAAATCGGGGAGTGTAGGCCACGCACAATGTGGCCTATTTTCACTTGGAAAAGTCGGCATTAATGGAGCAGTAAGGGCCTCAAAATGGGGTCGGTAAACTTAACCCCGGCTGCCGCCATTTTGAAAGAGGCCAACCCCAGGGCAACCAGAGCGTCCCCTTAAAACAGGTGATAGGTTTATTTCTCATGAAAATTGGGCCTCCGAATGATGCAGTTAGGAACCTGATTGCAATATTAAGGGATCAGCCACCCAAAAGTCAAAATCGACCCCGACATCACAATGTAGATTTGTTTGAGGAAGGCCGTTCAGCCCATCCCAGTTCGCCTATCCAGGAAGACCCACTGAGGTAGAAATCTATCTGGGCCTGCTCTTCAAGCCCAGAATCGGCGCTGCGCAGGCAGCGTGTGCCTCAAACGGGAGGTTGGGCCTTGGGCCTCATTGCGATAGTTTACGTGAGCTGCCAGTGCCTGTTGTGTGTCCCCAGGCAGCTCGCCCTTAGCAGCGCATGAATTTCAGGCCCCTTGCCTTACCGGAAAATGGGTGCAAAGGTGGCCAATTTCTAACCCATCGTTTCCATCATGTCGTCCAGTGGTTTTTTAATTGATTCCAGGGATTTTGCTCGTACTGTCCAACCTGGAAGTCCACTTCCACTTCTGATCACTCTTTGTGTAAAGAAGAACTCCCACTTTCACCCAGAAAGTAAAAAATACCCACTATTCTATTATTTTTTTTTATGAAGTCCCTTCCATTTGCTTCATAGAAGCTGGAACAACTCAACCTCCTAATTGCATTTCTTTGCCTTTTTGCAAGAGTGGAAGAAAAGAAGAGAAAATATAATTGAAACCCAGTGCAGTCAACAACCCACCACAGTGTAGGTTGTGAATGAAAGACTTGAGGGCCATGGGTGAAGGGGAGCTGTGCTACAAATGGTCCCTCGGCTGTATTATGAGCAACACTGCTCTATGCAACAACAACAACTTGTATTTATATAGTGCCTTTAACATAGTAAAGCATCCTAAGGCACTTCGCAGGAATGTTATCAAACAACATTTGACATGGAACCACATGAGATGTTAGGATAGGTGACCAAAAGCTTGGTCAAAGAGGTAGGTTTTAAGGAGTGTCTTAAAGGAGGAGACAGAGGTAGAGAGGTGGAGAGGTTTAGGGAGTGAATTTCAGAGCTTGGGGCCCAGGCAGCTGAAGGCACGGCCGGCAATGGTGGAGCGATTAAACTGGGGGATGCGCAAGAGGCCAGAATTGGAGGAGCGCAGAGATCTCGGAGGGTTGTAGGGCTGGAGGAGGTTAGAAAGATAATGCTTTGACTATGGCCATTGACGTAAGAAAACTACTAGGTACTTGGTCTAAGCATTAAACAAAGCTTTAATCAACTGTTTTTCAGCATGGAGATCTAGTTGTGTCCTTCACTAGTTCCTGTTGAGGAATATCCTAAGCAAGCTGGGCCCATGCCCGAGTATTTATACTCTCCCTGGACAGCGCCACCAGCAGGCCGCCCAGTATTACTTCATACATGAATGACAAGATTCATGTCAGCCATTACTGTCACAGTTTCCCTTGGCATCTCCTTATGAGTTTGAATTCTGCCCGTCTTCACTTCTCTCCCAGAACCTCCTCTCTGAGTGTTACCATGAGGGCATCCGATTATAGAGCCAATAAATCAGCAGCCAACTCTGCCTTTCACAACCCCTACCCCTTGACCACTTCATCAGCTACCCCACAAAGTTTGCAGCCTACAGGGAGGGAAAAAGGCCTCTGAAAAATGTGAGTCAGGATACTTTGATTGTAACTTTCACACCACATAACACCGCTGTTCCATAAACAGCACATTTAACGGCATCACAGTTGTAGCCAGGTTCTAATATTAAACCCATTTGACTGAGCAGAGAGTGCTAATGCTCAGTGCCATGCTGCCAGCTTCTAGATTATAATTTAATCATATAACATAATTGGAACACCACATAAGCCAGCGGTGAGATATCATAATCGCCACTCGCAAGGCTGGCTACGACACAACTCAACAGGTAATTATCTCGCCTCACTGCCAGCCATGACAAATCCTCTTATTTACTATCATGAAAGACCAATATTTTTCAATCATCTCTATTTTGAAACTTTTAAATATTTTTTGGAATCTTATTAAAGCAATTAGAGACAATTTTCCGGGTTTAGCACCTAAGCAAGTGGTTGAAGAATGGACACTATGTACAGGGAAAGTGGGTGCCAATCCTTTGGCCCCATTTGCTTCTGAATAACACAGCAGCTGCATCTCCTGTACAGCTTGACAGGTGGTTGCACCAGAAGAGGGCGCGCCAGTGTAAGTTGTACGCTAATGGGTGTCAGGGACCTGTGCATTCAGACTTCCTGTTCTCATGCTGGATGCAGTTCCGGGGCAAACTGCTCCCAAAATAAAACTGGCGCATTAGCTTCCAGAGCTTGCATTTAGGTGCGTTAAAGGGGCAAGCTGCTCTTGTGGCCTTTTGAATAAAAATGTTCTCTTTCAGCTTCAGAAATTGTTGGAGAACACTGTAACTCTTTTTCGCTCACTGATGGAGGCCATGTTCGGTACAGTGGTTCCCCTCCTTTTTTGCAAGGTGGCTCATTTGGAGCCAGAAGAGGAACAACGACCACAAGCCCCCTTGGCAGTTGCTGAAGATATTCTCCTGACCCTCTCCAGAGTCACCATCAACTGATTCAGTAGCAAAGGGCAGGTTTGTGTTGAGTTAACTGACCTAGGCCAGAGCAGTGGCAGAGGCCTTACTATTGACCTCAGCTACCCGAAGGAGGAGAAACTTGGCCTTGGGTCCTTGCTCCTGATCACATAGTAACATAGGGATTGCTGGAGGAAAAAAGACCAAGGACATCGAGTTCGCCTTCTACCCTCCTGGTAGTCACATGATACAACAACAATGGGGTTGTTGATTAATCATAGCAATCAATCTCTTAGTCTACCACTTAATCAATTAGTCTACCACAGACTCGGGCATAAGGCAAGGAAAACCCCAGTGGTGGAGAGTTTTGGGAACCAGAGGTCCAAAGTCACCTTTTCCTCTCAAGCATGATACACTTGCTACACATCATGTCTCAAATTACTCATATACTGTATCTCAAGGCGATTTTCTGAAATAAATCTATCTAATTTGCATTTGTATTAACCAATACTAACTGCTCCACCATCTCCCGAGGGAGCACATTCCATAGATTGACCACTCGTTCACTAAAATATTGGCCCAGAAATTGATCTCGCTCTGTTCCCGCGGGGGTAAGCCTTCCCCGCGATGTCTCACCTCGCTTGTGCTTTTTCAGATCCAGCTCGCACGAACTTGATGTTCCAGACATCAGCTGGGCAGTGCTTGCGTATCCCAGCGGCGTAGTGAATTCGTGCGAGCTGTGGGATCACGTGACTCAGTTAGAGCCAATGGCAGCACACCATCTTCCATTCATAAGTTTCACAGACCTGCTGTGAAATCTATGAATCTTACACCCCCCCAAAATAACAGCTAAACCTCAATTAAATTAAAAAAAAAAACCATCACATTAATAAAATAAGTATAGTTAATTAAATTAACCATTTTAAATAAAAAATTTAATTTTTGAAAAAATTTTTAAATCTTTTAAAAAGTTATAAAAATAAACTTACCTGTCTTTAAAGTCTCTAAAAAAGATATACCTGTAAAAAAAAATTCAAAAAAATACTTAATTCACTACTTACCTTCTTAAAAGCGGGTCTTACTCCTCCTTTTTACATTTCCAAAATCTTCCCTACTTACCTGCGCGTCCAAAGCATGAAGTGCACAGCGTGCGCGCAGCCTGTAGCGCGCACGCGATGCACCGAGGACCCGCCCCCTTTTCAGAAGAGCAATTGCCGGTTTTCAGCGCATGCGCAGGGCATGCAGAAAACCGGCAATTGGAGTGGGAATACGCGAGAGTACGCAGTGCGTACTCTCGCGTCCCGGGATCAATTTTCGGCCCATGGTTTCCACAGATTAGTTTTGTATTTACCCCCGTTCAAGTGCAGGCCGTGTCCTCTTCTGTTCTGGACAAGGTGAAACAGCTTGTCCATGGTCCACATTATCTAGTCCCTTTAGAATCCTAAAAACAGCAATCATGTCAACCTCTCACCCTTCTCTTTTCCAGTGAGAACATGCCCAATTTTACATAATTGCTCCTTATACTCCAATCCCTCCACCCCCTCCACAACACAATCTAGTAATGCCTGCTGGAATGGCAACTCTGGACACAGGGTGAGGTCAAGATTGGCCTCAGCTGTAATGCCCTCCACATTCCAAACGCTGGTGACACTAACTGTGCAATTGTTTCAGCCATAAGCAGAGGCTTGTTCAGTGAGCTACTGGCCAATGCTGCAGCCCATACTCAGCAAAGGGCTGAACATCTTCAAGAGAGGTAAAATATTGTGAGGGGGGAAATTGGCTCGCGCCCCCTTTGGGGCAATAACTTTGCCGGGGCGCTACTTTTATTGCCCGGAAAAAGTTGGCGCCCCCGCGCCCAAAATTCAATGTGAGCGCCCCAAGCAGGAGGCGGGGTGCTACTGGAAGGACTCCCCCTCCCTCTTGGGACGCTCCCATTGAATGGGGTGCCGGCAAAAGAGCCTGGCACTTGAGAGGAGTGTCGGGCTGATGGATCGCGGCTGGCACCCCGCAGGAGGAGGCCAGAGGGGCCAGATGCTGGCAGGCAGCCCAAAAAAAATGGCCGCCTGGCACCTGACCTTTAATTATCGCTGCCCGGCCAGAAAAATGCCACCCTGACCCTGTCAGACATAGCGTCCGGCGGCAGGTCAAAGGACGCGAGCCAAGTTTGCAGCCGGCGCTGCGCATGCCGATGACGTCATTGCTGGAGGCGAAGCGCCGCAGGACGCTACCGGGACACCGCTAAAATCTCATTGAATTTTGCGGAAGGCGTCAGCGGTGCCGTGCCCGTGCGCCAGTTGCTTTGCGCCCCGTTGGGGCGCTAACAGAAGGCACAAAGCAACCAAATTTTTCCCCAATGTAATTTTATTGAATGCAAAAGCACAGATAGAATCCACTTACTGCACATTTGCTACAAATAAATGGGAATCGGGGGGGAAAACTCTCCACTGGCTGGAGTCATACCTCGCACAAAGGAAGATGGTTGTGGTTGCTGGAGGCCAATCATCTCAACCCCAGGACATCGCAGCAGGAGTTCCTCAGGGCAGTGTCCTCGGCCCAACCATCTTCAACTGCTTCATCAAGGACCTTCCCTCCATCATAAGTTCAGAAGTGGGGACGTTCGCTGATGATTTCACAGTGTTCAGTTACATTCGCAAATCCTCAGATAATGAAGCAGTCCATGCTCGCATGCAGCAAGACCTGGACGACATTCAGGCTTGGTCTGATAAGTGGCAAGTAACATTCGTGCCACATAAGTGCCAGGCAATGACTATCTTCAACAAGTGAGAGTCTAACCACCTCCCCTTGACATTCAATGGCATTACCATCGCCGAATCCCCCACCATCAACATCCTGGGGGGTCACCATTGACCAGAAACTTAATTGGACCAGCCACATAAATACTGTGGCAACAAGAGCAGGTCAGAGGCTAGGTATTCTGCAACGAGTGTCTCACCTCCTGACTCCCCAAAGCCTTTCCACCATCTGCAAGGCACAAATCAGGAGTGTGATGGAATACTCTCCACTTGCCTGGATGAGTGCAGCTCCAACAACACTTAGGAAGCTCGACACCATCCAGGACAAAGCAACCCGCTTGATTGGCACCCTATCCCCTACCTTAAACATTCACTCCCTCCACCACCGGCGCACCGTGGCTGCAGTGTGTACCATCTACAAGATGCACTGCAGTAACTCGCCAAGGCTTCTTCAACAGCACCTTCCAAGCCTGTGACCTCTACCACCTAGAAGGACATGGGCAGCAAGCTGATGGATACACCATCATCTCCAAGTGCCCCTCCAAGTCACACACAATACTGACTTTGAAATATATCGCTGTTCCTTCATCGCCGCTGGGCCAAAATCCTGGAACTCCCACCCTAACAGCACTGTGGGAGCACCTTCACCGCACGGACTGCAGTGGTTCAAGAAGGCGGCTCACCACCACCTTGTCAAGGGTAATGAGGGATGGGCAATAAATGCTGGCCTTGCCAGTGAAGCCCACATCCCAGGTGTGAAGAAAAAAAACAATAAAATATTTACTGAAAGCTACTATTTCCTGGACCAGTTTGCCATGCCTATTTGGGTATTCCTTTCATATGAGAATTGTGCTGGCTTGTAGCACATGGAGAAAAGGTCACTGAACAGATCATGTGACGTCAGGCCATAAAAGATCCTTTTTTCCCCCCAGGCAGTGCTTTCCTTGAAAGCTGTTTTCAGTGAATGGTTGGACATGCTCAGAATCTATATGGTTGGGTAGAGCTGTACGCGGCTGTATTATCATTCAGGTTTAGGAATGATATTTGCTTTGATGACTGAAAGGACTGCAATAGCTAAAAGCATCAACACATTGGGTCCTCTTCTGCACCCTGATTTTCCCTCAAAAATTCCAGCAGTAATGAAAATGCATCACAATTTAGCTGCCTCATTTTGTCATGAAAAATTCTACTTTTAGTGGAACAAAACGGAATTTTTTTCCCAGTGATTATAAGGATGGTTATTGCACATGGATGTGTCTGTTAGTTTGTCGCTGTAGTCTTCATGTGGCTCCCAGAGCACTGATGTTTAAATAAAACTACAGCAGTGTTAAGGCATCATTCCTTTGAAGTTTCTTTTTGCCACTGTTGACTTTGATGGTGCATTTTTTTAACCTTTGATCCTTGCTGATGATGTTACTCCTGCCATCATTTCAGTTTTTCTCCTATTTATCTCTGCAAGTGTCTAAATGTTGACACGGGTGTTATGGAAGGGGATTGTACATTTATGTACTCTGCATACTATTTTGTTGGTCTATCAGGTATTCACAGTGAGGTGTTCTGTTAAAGCGTTTAATTATAGTGGACTAATAGTTCGTCTGTGTAAGATGCTGTAATGTAACAAAGAGGGTAAAATAACCAAAATTGTACAACAGATGATGGCAGACAATACAGATGGCAAAAAAATAGTTCATTTACTAGAATTTAAGAAATTGATTAACAACTAAGAGTCAGTTAATACAAAAGGCAAAATACTGCAGATGCTGGAAATCTGAAATATAAGCAGAAAATACTGGAAACACTTGGCAGGTCAGGCAGCGTCTGTGGAGAGAGAAACAGAGTTAACATTTCAGGTCAGTGACCCTTCATCAGAACTGGAAAACGTTATAGATATAAGATTCCGTTCATATTGTTTAGGTGAAAAATGATTTGGGAATGTTCTACTTGCCACATATTCACTTAAGTGGAGTTGACCAACAACCTGCTGGGTAATTATAAAAAAATTTTTAGAAATGAAAGGATATAGGGGAGGGGAATTGGTTACTATGGCCGGAATTTTCTGGGGTGGTAGCGGGCGCGATCGGTGG
This sequence comes from Squalus acanthias, assembly GCA_030390025.1. Classification (NCBI taxonomy): domain Eukaryota; kingdom Metazoa; phylum Chordata; class Chondrichthyes; order Squaliformes; family Squalidae; genus Squalus; species Squalus acanthias. Next base: position 79,189,146 of record CM059436.1, on the reverse strand, counting down.
CGGGTCGGGTGGGAAAGTTGTTATTTTTGACAGAGAGTCAGGAACCTGCTGTCATCTCGCTCCCACACGCCTTTCCCCCAGGAACGTCTGTCATTGCGGAGCCGACCCGACCGGCAGATGCGGGCGACCCAATTGAGATGATTATCAAGTAGTTTACAGGCACTTAAGAGCCTTTTATCATTTACTTTTTAAATTTCCCTGCATGGCCACGGGATTCACGCAGCTTGGGAACCACGTCTGTCAGCCTGAGGTGGGAGTTCCGTGGCCATTGCTCCAGCTGATAACTTGACAGCATGAAATGTACAGTAAAAGCTCCCACCGGACTGATGATCACTTTCCTCAGGCAGAAGCTGTTGCTCAGGCCATTTCCAGCACAGATTCTACAGGCTGCAAGTGTTTCCAGCAAAGTCTCCATCCAGTGTCACCTCATTGGAAGAACTCTGTCACCATTGACAGATCGCTTCCGTCATCTGTACTTCACCTGCCATCTATTCCATCAACATGGGTGCCGTTTATACTGTCCCACCTGGGTTCTCAGAATCCCACCACGATCAGTCCCAACATCAGCAGCACCAGGCACACCAGCAGCACTAACAACAACATCACCAATCTTCTCCGTAATCACCTGATACTGCACAGGACACAGGGCATCAGCACCCGACCACATTGCTGCCTGGGAGGCCAGGGATGGCCTCATCATGGCCAGATTTAGTGAACTTTACGCTGTACACCCATATGGCTGCCACATGATGTGCCAGGTTGGCAACACCCCACACCAACACCATAAAGCATCCCTACAATGCCTAAGCCATTCCTTTCACACTCATCACCATTGTGGGGGGTACCATTATGTCTCACCATTCACTGCAACTCACTAAGCCACTTCCAGAGGTGCACACAAATCTGTCCAAGACCGGAAAGTGTTGAAAATAAAGATTTTTATGTTTGACAGCACATTAACAGAAACTTTACATAAACATTGGATAAAACACCCAAGTGGCTACCCTTGTGTGTTGTTAGTTGGTATGATTGCACTAGGATGAGGGTGAGTGCGAGGGGTTGCTAGTGAGATGGGGATGTGATAATGTAGAAAGAGAGAGAGGAATGGGTGGAGGTGCAAGGTAAGTTGGTGTGAGTAAGGATGTGCAGGAGTAGGGTAGGGAAGGCAGAGTGATGGGGATGTGATGAGAGGCACAACAGGTTGAGGTTGAGTGTGGCTTTGTACTAACATTTCCTGATCTACTGAGATCATTGAAACATTTGCGGCACTGCAGCCTGGCCCTCCTGATAACATCCCTGTTCGTGCCCTCCTCTGGAATCTGCAACCAGGCTGTCTTGGTCTCCTGGGGAGGTCTCTTCTGCCCATGGGAAGGGAAGAGAACCTCCCTGCATGCTCTGACTCCCTCCATAAGCATATGGAGGGAGTTATCGGAGAATCTGGGTGTAGCCCTCTGCCTCTGTGCAGTCAATGTCAGTGTTTGCAGCACTCCAATGCTGTAGAGCACTGATAGCACTATGTTAGAATATAAGAGCATAAGAACATAAGAAATAGGAGCAGGAATAGGCCACCTGGCCCCTCAAGCCTGCTCCGCCATTCAATAAGATCATGGTTGATCTTGGGCTCAAAGCCACTTCCCTGCCCGCTCCCCATAACACTTCACTCCCTTATCTTGCAAAAATCAGGGAGTGAAGGGTTAGATTCTGCTTCAAATGTAATGTGGCCGTGGTCCCTTTAAAGATCCCGGCTGAAAACGCGTCATGAATGACGTCACCAATCCCGCTCCCTCTCATTGGACCAGGTAACGCACTGGGCGGGCTTAATAGGCCCCTTTAAGGTTAGTTCATTTTCAACAGTGGGATGGAGCCAGCAGTGGGGTCGCGACCCAACATAGCCACTGCCAGTAGTGGACCCGCCCAAGTGAAGAAAATTCCAGCCTATGTGTTAGCACCATTGTAAACACAGCAGGAATATTGCCAATGTTCCTCATTTTTTAATAAATCATAAAAGCATTCTATAAGAAACTATTGGAGGAGATATTCATGCTATCTTTATGATGCTCTAACTCTTGACAACCATCGGAAATCTTCCACCAGCAACATTGTCAAGAAAGAAAGAACTTTCATTTATATAGCGCCTTTCACGACCTCTGTACGTCCTAAAGCGTAAATATGTTTACAAAGATTTCCTCTGTTCACTTTTCTAGTTGAATTGTAAACGTCTTCCAAAGGAAGGTACTTATGATTTTTACAGAACTACTCTACAGATCATAAGTAGATTTGTGATGGCACTACATGTAGTGACCAGAGCAATTCTTGCTCGTGGACAGGAGCGATGTGGCATTTTATAGAACAGAACTACTTCAAGTAGAAGTCTCCAGAAAAAGAAATGACGGCTGGCACTGGCTGTGAGCAGTGTTTACAGGACTCCGCCCATATTGCTGCCGTCAGAGCTAAAGGAAAACCATCACCTTCAGATGAGTCCTGGCACTCTAGGGGCGGGAAGCACCACCTCACCTACCTTAAAGCAACTCATTGCCGTCAGCAACGCTGTAAAGTAAATGAGAGTCAATAGTGAAGGTTATAAAACAGCAACCTGTAGAAGCAGATGACTTGAAATTGGGTGTGTGTGTGTGTTTGTATGTCCAGGTGTGTGTGTTCGTGTTTGGGTGTGTGTGTGTTTGTATGTCCAGGTGTGTGTGTTCGTGTTTGGGTGTGTGTGTGTTTGTATGTCCAGGTGTGTGTGTTCGTGTTTGGGTGTGTGTGTGTTTGTTTGTTTGGGTGTGTGTGTTCGTGTTTGGGTGTGTGTGTGTTTGTATGTCCAGGTGTGTGTGTTCGTGTTTGGGTGTGTGTGTGTGTTTGTTTGTTTGGGTGTGTGTGTTTGTGTTTGGGTGTGTGTGTTTGTGTTTGGGTGTGTGTGTTCGTGTTTGGGTGTGTGTGTGTGTTTGTTTGTTTGGGTGTGTGTGTTCGTGTTTGGGTGTGTGTGTGTTTGTATGTCCAGGTGTGTGTGTTCGTGTTTGGGTGTGTGTGTGTGTTTGTTTGTTTGGGTGTGTGTGTTTGTGTTTGGGTGTGTATGTGTGTTTGTTTGTTTGGGTGTGTGTGTGTCTCTCTCTCTCTCTCTACCTGGAGCTGGAGTACCTGGAATAGGATCATTGACTGTGGGGTTTCATGTCCTCTGTGTGCTATTTTTAATACACTAGTTAATGCCTTTGCAATAAATTTCTGGCTGCACTATTATACCGCAATTATTAGCCTGTTTCCCCGTTAGCATCTGATTTAAAATAGCGCAGGCAAAAGCTTAGCACACATATGTCATAAATAGTGCATGGAGCGAACTGAACCCCTTTGTGTCCCGTAGTCTAGTCGCAGAATTGGACACACCAGAACTGGGTTTAGGATTGGGCCGCCTGCATAAGAGAGCCAGGTTTCACAATGTGAATCATGGAGCCTGCTCGCGGATGCTGATCTTCTGGAATCCAAGCTAAATGAATGTCAGTGTAAAAGCGGATATAAGATTGCTTGAGATTGTTGGGGAAGGCAGCTGCCATGACTACAAAATAGTCTGTGTTTAAACAAATCTGTCTAATCGAATTGTAAGTGGCAAGATCTCTCTACTTAATGCAACTTTATTAGCTTTATCTTTCTTCTGACTCTTCTTGCCAGTGTGTGGGTTTGCTACTCATGATGGCCTTTATTGTTATTAATGACCCTCTTGGAAAGATGACCAGGATTCTTACTATGTTCAGAGAGTTAACGTGGGAGTGGAAAGTTAATGAAACAAGCAAGATGTGTGGTGCCACAGCCTGGAGTGATGGTAATAGCGTAACAGTGTTTGGAATTTCCCCTCCCTTCATGTTCTCGATCTAACGCGCGCAGAGTCGTTTGCAAGCCACAAATTTATTTTCTGTCAGAGGAAGATCAGTGTAGGCCAAGAAACAGGAAAATGCATTGTTTTGGGACGGGCAAATGAGCCCTCAGCCTGGCCGTGGCTTAGAAAATGATGCTGCGTTGACGTTTGTTACTGGTAGCCCAGCTGGCTCTTGCCCTGGTTCTCTGCTCTTCTGAAGACGGCGTTGGCACCATGTTTACAAAGCAGCTCCGCCAACAGAGTGAGGGCTGCCATTAACTGGGTTCTTACAGCAAGCAAAGTAAAGCTGCAGACAGGTGACTGTGGGCTAACACAGTTCCGGGAATGGGTCTTCAGTGTTTCGTTGAATTATTGTTTAATACCTCAACTTGGTGAGGACAAAATTCAGACAAAAAAGAATGAATAAAGGGTTGTTTTTAATAAAGAGGCGCAGATGTGGTTTGGCATTTGGATTTGCTGTACTGAAACCTGTGGAGCCAGTTGGGCTGGCACAGAAACAACATTTGAACAAGAAAGGAATGGTTGGCGCTAACCATTGCATCGGTTATATGATGGTGAAGTCAGTGTTACACCTGTTTCCCAATGAACCAACCCTGGAAAATGGCTTCCCCATTGTGGGTATGACTCGCATGGAAGGATATATATTAAGGAGGAACGGAGATTTGAGAGACTTTTGTTAATGTTCACAGATTGATTTCATTTGTCCCCACAGTTCTTATTCTTAATGATTTCCCTCTGATTATTATTGACATTAAAACAAAATGAAATCAATGTTGTTTTACACAGTCCAGGCTCAGAAACCCACCGAAGGGTGCTCCTTGGTGGCAATTTAAAGAATGCCACTGGAGGCTGCGGTCATTGTTTTCTGTTTTGCCGACGGGTTTACGCAGGTGCAGTTGCTTTTCGGTTGTTCGATGTTATATAACTCGGCCGGATTTCTCATCACTGCCAACCTTGAGCTACCATTATATGAGTCGCTTCTTCCTTTGGATATGTGCTTGAAATTTAATTGCAAAGTTTCTTTGCACTGAGTCACTACAGTTGGACGTCGCATCGGAACCAATATTTCTGTCAGTGCTGTCTCCTGTGAATGACCCTTTGTGCTTGAAACTCGAAAGCTTTCTCTCTTTTTGCAGGAATTGAGTGTGCCATTAAACAGAAGCAGTTAATCCAGATAGTAGCATTATATGATAACAGAGTGCGAACCATTATCAGTATAGTATTCTGTGGAAATTCAAGTAATTTACGGCAAACTTTGTTTGGAAATTTTAAAACATGAGGAATAGACGTTAGTGGGAAAAAAAACTTCCTCTCTGAATAATTAAAAATCAAGGGCTTTTGATTTCTGAATATTTCATTAGGTGTTTAATGATGTGGGGGAAGGGGTGGGTGTGTTAGCAGGGAGTAATTTTCAATAACTTCCCACCGGAGCCCAAAACCAGCTAGTTTTACACTGAAGCAGTAAGGTGAAAATTGCCCCCACTGAATCAGAACTAAAAAACAAAATGGTGGAAATGTACACAGCAGGTCAGCCAATACCTGCAGAGTAAGATAGCTTAATGTTTTGGAGGGTGGTGTGGGGTGGGGGGGGGGGGGGGCGTGGAATCTGGAGGTGGGGTCGCTGGGGTGCAGGGGGGCGGAGCAGGGAAGCTGACTGGGGCTGAGCGGGGAGCTGGGGAGTGGGGGGAAAGCTCGGGTTGGGGGGGTGGGGGCGGTGGGGTGGGGGGAGTTGGGGGGTGGGGGGCAAGCTGGGGTGGGGGGGAAAGCTCGGGTTGGGGGGAGTTGGGGGGCGGGGGCGGTGGGGTGGGGGGAGTTGGGGAGTGGGGGGCAAGCTGGGGTGGGGGGAAAGCTCGGGTTGGGGGGAGTTGGGGGGCGGGGGCGGTGGGGTGGGGGGAGTTGGGGAGTGGGGGGAAAGCTCGGGTTGGGGGGAGTTGGGGGGCGGGGGCGGTGGGGTGGGGGGAGTTGGGGAGTGGGGGGAAAGCTCGGGTTGGGGGGAGTTGGGGGGTGGGGGCAGTGGGGTGGGGGGAGTTGGGGGTGGGGGCGGTGGGGTGGGGGGAATTGGGGAGTGGGGGGAAAGCTCGGGTTGGGGGGAGTTGGGGGGTGGGGGCGGTGGGGTGGGGGAAGTTGGGGGGGTGGGGGGCAAGCTGGGGTGGGGGGAGTTGGGGAGTGGGGGGGAAAGCTCGGGTTGGGGGGAGTTGGGGGGTGGGGGCGGTGGGGTGGGGGGAGAAAGCTCGGGTTGGGGGGAGTTGGGGGGTGGGGGGCGGTGGAGTTGGGTCGTTCACCAGCAATGTCAACCTCTTTCTTTTACAGATGTTCACCCTGATGTATATTTGCAGAATTTTCTGTTTCTGATTGTGTTCTACTTTTCATCTGGACCCAAATCAGTGAGTGCTGCATTGTTGTGTTGTGTGCTATAAGAATCGGCACTATTTTATGCCAGTGAATTAGAATGCATCTTTAAACAACGCAACAACAGAAAAAACTACAGCCATTTCTGTTGCTTTATGTTCCACCGCATAACGGGACCACGCTTAAAATTCCTTTGTGCACTCTTTCAACACAGTCCCTAATCTGTTTACTTTAAACAGGTTATTGGCTGCATTAAAATAATGCTTGAGGGAATTTCACATGAGCACACTGAGCAGGGCACTACCTGATGCCTACATTTGCAAGTTCAATTATATAAATTGATTTGAAGAAGAAACAGCTTACACTGGCCTATATTAAACAGATCAATGCTATGCAAATAAGCTTTATTTCCTCAGCGTTTTATGTCGCGACAGGATTGGCCTTCTCATTTATTTTTTTAAAAGAGGCAGGAATGATTATGAGCAGCTGTGGCTTAAATCTGTTTATCGTTGAACTTGTAGCTTTACTTCTAAACAATTTGTAGACTATATCCTCCGTCTGATGACGTGTTAGCTTTGATTAGCAAGTATTGCACTCATTGGCACCGGTACAATTCACACTGAGGCGGTTGCTCAGGCTCCTGCATTGGCACAGAACTAGAAGGACGCGGCAGTGGGCCAAATTAGAGGAGAGTCTGACGCCCTCACTTGAATCTTGGCGGGCAGAAATAAGTCCTTTGAATGTCTGCAAAAGCCCCTCAGAGGTGCCGCGCCTGATCAATCTTGAACTCGGTGCTAATTAAAATGGAACCTAACTCAAAACATCTCAACTGGAGTTTGCGATCCTGACGGTGGTGATGCAATCTGATAATCTATTACAGTCTTTCTGATGGGAATCATCTTATGTGACTTGGTAACATAGTAACACGGCTAATTAGAATACCATCTGTCTGCATGCAGACTACGGGAACGGAGAAGGCAAGAACTCGGTTTTTCTCATCAGTATTAAAAATGCTATTTGAACATAAGAACATAAGAAATAGGAGCAGGATTAAGCCATTCGGCCCCTCGAGCCTGCTTCGCCATTCACTAAGATCATGGCTGATCTGATCTTGGCCTCAACTCCACTTTTCTGCCTGTTCCCCATAACCCTTGACTCCCCTGTAGTTCAAAAATTTGTCTGTCTCAGCCTTGAATATATTCAATGACTCAGCCTCCACAGCTCTCTGGGGTGGAGAATTCCAAAGATTCACGACCCTCTGAGAGAAGAAATTCCTCCTCATCTCTGTCTTAAATGGGCAACCCCTTATTCTGAAACTATGCCCCCTAGTTCTAGATTCCCCCACTAGGGGAAACATCCTCTCAGCATCCACCCTGTCAATCCCCTCAGAATCTTATATGTTTCAATAAGATCACCTCTCATTCTTCTGAACTCCAATGAGTATAGGCCCAACCTGCTCAACATTTCCTCAAAGGACAACCCCTTCATCCCAGGAATCAACCTAGTGAACCTTCTCTGAACTGCCTCCAATGCAAATATATCCCTCCTTAAATAAGGAGACCAAAACTGTACACAGTACTCCAGGTGTGGTCTCACCAGTGTCCTGTACAGTTGTAGCAAGACTTCCCTACTTTTATATTCCATCCCCCTTGCAATAAAGGCCAACATTCCATTTGCCTTCCTAATTACTTGCTGTACCTGCATGCTAACTTTTTGTGTTTCATGTACGAGGACAGCCAGATCCCTCTGTACTGCAGCATTCTGTAGTCTCTCTCCATTTAAATAACACTTGGAAACCTAATTGGACAAATAAATCCTTTTTACATCCTTTTTGATGATTATCTGGCCATAATATTTGCATCCCGGTCAAGGGCACTGATTTGATATCGTCACAGAAAAATGGATGGAATCGCAGAATGTGGTCCCAAAACCCCAGTAAAAGTTCAATAACCTCATGCAATAAAAATTGAATTTGATTTATTCAGCTCCTATAAACCAGTGGGCCTCATTTTGAAGGGATAGAATTGCCGAATGGGAATCCCAAATCATTGGTAAAACTCCCTGAATCCCCTATGATTAAAAATGGAAATTGACTTCTTTGGCGGGGTGGGGGAAATCAACTTTGGCAAAGGTAAGCATGCAGGTGAGCAGGCGGTTAAGAAGGCAAATGGTATGTTGGCCTTCATAGCGAGAGGATTCGAGTACAGGAGCAAGGATGTCTTGCTGCAGTTGTACAGGGCCTTGGTGAGACCACACCTTGAGTATTGTGTGCAGTTTTGGTCGCCTTATCTGAGGAAGGATGTTCTTGCCATGGAGGGAGTGCAGCGAAGATTCACCAGACTGATACCTGGGATGGCAGGAATGACGTATGAAGAGAGATTGGGTCGATTGGGCTTATATTCGCTAGAGTTTAGAAGAATGAGAGGGGATCTCATTGAAACTTATAGAATTCTAACAGGACTAGACAGACTAGATGCAGGAAGGATGTTCCCGATGGCGGGGGAGTCCAGAACCAGGGGTCACAGTCTAAGGATAAGGAGTAAACCATTTAGGACTGAGATGAGGAGGAATTTCTTCACCCAGAGAGTGGTGAACCTGTGGAATTCTCTACCACAGAAGGCAGTTGAGGCCAATTAATTAAATATATTCAAGAAGGAGTTAGATATATTTCTTAAGGCTAAGGGGATCAAGGGATATGGGGAGAAAGCAGGGACAGGGTACTAAATTCGGATGATCAGCCATGATCTCATTAAATGGCGGAACAGGCTTGAGGGGCCGAATGGCCGACTGCTGCTCCTATCTTCTATGTTTCTATGTACCGACAGGTGGTAACAGACCCCGCCGGATGAAAACTCGGGGGTGACTTCCAGCTTCACTCTCCCCTACTCCCTCTACGGCCTTTGACCCCATATTTGCAGAGTTGTCACCTTAACTCCTTGAATTGGCTCAAGGATCTGTAGTGGTGAGGCTCTCCTCCCATGCACCGTTGTCTTGTTTTAGGCCACTTTGTTCTGCGAGGAGATAGCTTAGCACTGGTGGAAGCTCGAAGAGCACATGCATACCCTGCATCCAACTTACATGCAAATCAATAAACCTGCACCATGCACCTTGGTTTATTTTGGAAGTTTGTTTTGTGGGCGCAGCTTTACAGAATTAGATGTGACAATAATTCCAGATTTTAGGGACAGCTACAAAGTTTACCCAACGGCAGTATGGGAATCTGTGGAAGAACTGTAAGGTTGTCAGGGGGCTTTGCAGGCGGTGTCAGTCAAGCTGCAACAGAGTCTTTGTGGCACTGATATAACAACAACTTGCATTAATATAGCGCCTTTAATGTAATAAAACTGCACGGCAGCATTTCACCACGGCTTCTTCAACAGCGTATCTCAAACCCGCGACCTCTACCACTTAGAAGGACAAGGGCAGCAGGCGCATGGGAACACCACCACCTCCAAGTTCCCCTCCAAGTCACACACTATCCTGACTTGGAAATATATCGCTGTTCCTTCATCGTCGCTGGGTCAAAATCCTGGAACTTCCTCCCTAACAGCACTGTGGGAGTACCTTCACCACACGGACTGCAGCGGTTCAAGAAGGCGGCTCACCACCATCTTCTCAAGGGCAATTAGGAATGGGCAATAAATGCTGGCCTTGCCAGCGACGCCCACATCCTGTGAATGATACCAAGCCACACTAAGGAGCTATTAGAATGGCTGACCAAAAGCTTGGTCAAAGAGATAGGTTTTAAGGAGCATCGTAAAGGAGTAGAGACAGTTGGAGAGGTTTAGTTTTATTTTAGCAAGGGAAGTGCTTAGTAGTTTTGCCTTTCTAATTTCCTCAAAGGCTGACAGACATTATTTTCATCTGCCAGTACAGGACTGCGTTCACTCTTTTGACCACCTCATCTCACAAAGTGCACTGAGTTCTTTGTGCTATGCTTTTCTGATGCAAACAGGATGACCTTCCTTTCCTCCACTTGCTGTAGCTGCACCTCCACTGGTGAATGATGTTCATCCATGACATTAATCCGACGGCACTCAATGAAATACAACATTTTCTTTTTCTCCCCCCAAAGAAAAGAAAAGATGTCCCCTTTAAATTGCAAGGGGTAAAAATTCAGTTGGTTGCGCCTCCCGTTAGCGCCTTAAGAGGGCGCTAATGGGGCGCAAAGCCGCTAACGCCCGGGCGCAGCGATGTTTGCGCCGCTCGGGAACTTAACAAGAGATTGTGCGGCGGCGCTAAACTTTACCGCTGCGACCACCTGCGCGCGCAGATTGTGACGTCATTCCATGGTGCAACGCCCTTGTGGCGCCCCGGAGCGGAAATTGAGTGGCGCCCCCTGCCTTACCGCCTGGCGCATCCAACGACCAGAAGACTGGAACGCTATCAATCGCTGTGGGGCTGGGGGGGGCGCTATTTAAAGGGGGCCTCTTCCTGTCTTTTATTGTTGGTGGCATTTTTGAACTACGCATTCTGAGAGAGAGAGGGAGAGACTTCTGGAGAGATTCAACGTTGTGTGAAGGAGTTTTGGGTACTGAGCAGCACTTTGCAGGTTCATTTTGATTTGCCATTCCTTGTATCGATTTAGCAGAGACTGTGGGAGCTGCACTCTGAGCTCTTTGCCTGGTACTCTCCATTGTTCTTTCCAGCACATTTGATGTGCAAGTCTCTCCAGGCCGAGATTCAAGGCTGCAATGAACAGGATGTGGATGGAAAGCAAGATTAACCATCCCCTTTAAGAACTGGCCCGTGCCATTGTGTGTGTGTTCCATTGCTGACTGACATTACATGAGCTTCGCCAGCGCTCTGAGTTAGCGCCTCACTCCTTGGCCTTTGCGCCTTAAGACAGGTGTGCAGCGCCTGATTTAGCGCTCCACTCACCTCCCGGGGCGGTAAAAGTGAAGTTTCCAGTCAGTGCCGATAATTAGCGCCAGGCGCTAATATTTGCGTCCAGACGATATTTGCGCCCCAAATGGGGCGCGACCTAATTTTTCCCCCCAACAGTTTTAAGATCTGCCGCAGGGTAGGAATTCCTCCTCCCGCGTTAAACCAGCTCCAGGCCCAAGCACGGGCAGGAATTGCAGTTGAGGCTGACTCCTGAAGCTCGGGCCACGGTGGCCTTTTCAGAAATGGATAAGTGGAAAAGTGTCCAGCACTCCAGATCCCCACTGCCTCAGTGCTGTGACCAGAACTTTACACTGCGGTCTATGAGTCATCCTCGGTTCCGAGGGACTGCCTAAGAGAAGACACTGCGGTTTATTATAAGCCTCACATCACACTCGATTAGCCCCTGCTTGTTGCGGAAATATAGGCAAAGGAGAGCCAGCCATCCTGAAACTTTGCTACTGCAATTTGCAAGAAATCATAATGCTATCCGATTAGGCTGTGTTCCAGAGCATGCCTGCAGCCTCAGAAGCAGGAAGTACTGCCAGCTTGTAATGACAGGAGGTCCAGAAGCCTGCTCATCAGAGGGTCAAATGGTACGTGTATCAGAACATCATCAGACAGCGCTTAGCATCTGCTGGAACATCAGTGCCTATAATATCCATTTCCATTTACTTCAAGATATGATGCCAATAGCCCTGAATAACAGCCCTCCGCCCCCCCCCCCCCCCATGTGCTCGCCAGCATTGATATTAGAATTCAGCAGAGCAGGGCTGGACTGAGCAATGTCCATGCATTACGCTGAACCACACGCAGTCAGCTGCAAGTCCTGAGTTGCCGTGCAAAACACTTGACGCCTCTCCTCAGAACATCATAATGTTGAATCGGAACTAGATGATCATCCACGCTAACCCCCTAAAATGATATTGAGACTGATTTGCCCACCACAAAATATGTTTGCAAACAGCGAAATTCAAAACCACACATTATTCACACCGCCTCGGCAGAGCAGTGATGGGCGGAAGCTCAGCGCCTCACAAGCTCTGATATTTTCATTGTAGCACACTGCAGCTGTGAGCTTGTGTTGAGTTTGATAAGAAATCAGAAGTAGCTTGAAAAATACCACTGGCATTATATTACAGTTACCATGTCAATTTCTGAATTCACAAGATGAGGACGTGAGGCAAACTAGTGAATATTAATTGGTTAGAAGCGTGCCAACCTAAGCGAGGTGCTTTTTTTTTTAAAGAGCTTTCCCCCAATGATTTGGCGAGCTTATTTCGTGATTAGCTGAACCTTACAGTGCAGGAAGGTCCCAGCTTTCGCCCACCCAAATCCACGCTGCTTCTTCACAGCTGAAGAAGTGGTGAAGACACCGTCAATGGTTTCAGCTCTGCCGGGTTAAGGAGGGGGAAAAATCAGCCAGGGCACCCGCTCCTGATCACTGTCCAGCAATGCCCGCTGGAAGTGGCAGCCGGGGACAGGATCAGGCACGATTGCCCGTGGTTGAATTGTCTGCCTACATTCCAAGTCAAGGCGCCTGCAGAGTTGTATTATAGCAAGTGCTAAGACCATGAGAAATAGGAGCAGGAGTAGGCCATACAGCCCATCGAGCCTGCTCCGCCATTCAATAAGATCGTGGCTGAACTTTTACATCAACTCCACTTTCCCACCCGATCCCCATATTCCTTGATTCCCTTTTTGCCCAAACATCTATCGATCTCTGTCTTGACTGTACTCATCGACTGAGCATCCACAGCCCTCTGGGGTAGAGAATTCCAAAGATTCAGTGCTCTCAGGGAAGGAGGAAATGGAAGAAAATTGGTAAGGGGAAAAGAATCACTGGCCAATGTTACTTTGCAAAAACCAATTAAACACAATGGCGGTATCTTTAACCTTTATCGCCAGATGAGAAAGGGGGTGATAGTGAATCGGTAGCCCATTTTACACCCTGCCCGATTGGCTGCAGATTCGCTATTACCCGTTTTTGACTGGCGATAAAAGTTGAAATGATCACCCTGCTCCCACGCGCCGCCCCCACGCGCCCCCCCCCCCCCCCCCTCAGTTTAAAATTTGAGGTTCCTTTCAATAAACACATAAGAAATACCTTTATAAATATCTTCAGCTAAATTGTGGACAGAGTAAGAACTCAATACGGTCCTTTTGAGTTGTGGTTATATTAATATACTAACAGAAAGTAAACCACAGGTTATGTTTAATGTGACTTATCGGAATTAAATCAAAATTCTAAACTTTTCATCTTCCAAATTATGAAAGAAATGTTAAAGATTAAGGGTGCTAGGAAAAAAAATCAAAGCTACAAATTTAACTGGAATAAATCTGTGCTATACTCAGAAATGTAAAGCCAAGGGACAGCTGTCAGAATGGCCAGTTCTAGCCTTTTGCACATCCCTGATTTTAATTGCTCCAGCATTGGCGACCGTGCTTTCAACTGCCTAAGCCCTAAAATTCCCTCCCTAAACCTCTCTGCCTCTCTCTCCTCCTTTAAGACGCTGCTTAAAACCTACCTCTCTGATCAGCTTTTGATCCCCTCTGGCTCAGTGTCAAATTTTGTTTGAAATCGCTCCTGTGAAACGCCTTGGGATGTTTTACTACGTTAAAGGCGCTATAAATGCAAGTTGATGTTGTTGAGAGAGAGCATAACATGATTTTGGTAAGCTAGCAAATCTGCCATGGCCCTGCTTGAGGTCAGTCATGGGATCTCTGCTTTATAAGGACCGAACACACAGGCCCAGAAATTGCTGGAGCGGGGCATCTCGCCGTGGACACCTCGAGTTGTTTTTCCCCTCACCTTTCAGACTGTATTATATTTGTGCCGCAAGTTTGCTGGAAATGCTTAAATGTTGCCTTTTTTTACCTGTTGGCAACTTCTATTTTCTCCCTGGACCAAACATCAAGGCCCCCGATATTTCCGGACAGGGAACGGGGGTGCGTGTTTGCGGAGGGAGTGGTGGGGTGGAGCCCGGAAATGCTGGGAACGCAGAGGTTGTGCTGAATTTAACGGCAAGTCCTCATTTTCATGTTTCGACTCCGTATCCCTCCCGGCAGCCGGCCATATTAGGAAGCTGGCCGCTTGCTGAGCAGGAAAGCCAGCAGTAGAAGGCCACAGCTGGGGACTGTTGGGGACGGGAGGGAGCGGGGGCGGAACCAGAAGAGATCGTGTTGTTGGTGGGGGGATGGGAGGCCGACCGATCGTGGCAGGCTAGCTTGAGGGGTCAGGGGGAACACTTAGCTGTTGGATCCGGCTGTTCCTGCCTCCCTTTAGGGGCCGGGTTTCCTGAGCCCCGGGAAACCCAGCCGGCCATGTTAAATTCAAATGGTTGCCATCATCTGATGAACGGAATCTCATTAACATATTATAATGACAAACCCACCTCTCCAGAGCGGGTTACTCAGATGCCCCCAAACCCGCCGGATTAAAATGGGAGTAGGCGCTTTCGCAGTGGGGCGGGGGGGGTTAAAATTCCCCCCTAAAAGTCTCCAAAAGGACAGGCAGCTGAATCCTACTCCTCATCTCATGCTGATATAAACCGATATGCGAGGGTGGTTCAGGATTAACTTCTCTTCATTTTTTACACTTCTTCTCTCAGAGCAGCTGTGTGGCTTTCACTCATCAACTCTCTAAAGTAGCACGGCTAAGACTGGGGATTCGTTAGTACTGGTATTTAAACCTGTTTTTCATCGCTGCTGTTGTAGCATCAATTGGTGAAATGTATTCCGCTTTAATGAATTGTGTGTCAAGAGTTCCAAATTGCAAACGATTCACTTCTGTTTGCAATAAGGCACACATTCTGACCTCTATTGGATAGCGGCTATTGGCTAAGTGTTCCTTGTGGCTATTGGCTAAGTGTTCCTTGTGGCTATTGGCTAAGTGTTCCTTGTGGCTATTGGCTAAGTGTTCCTTGTGGCTATTGGCTAAGTGTTCCTTGTGGCTATTGGCTAAGTGTTCCTTGTGGCTATTGGCTAAGTGTTCCTTGTGGCTATTGGCTAAGTGTTCCTTGTGGCTATTGGCTAAGTGTTCCTTGTGGCTATTGGCTAAGTGTTCCTTGTGGCTATTGGCTAAGTGTTCCTTGTGGCTATTGGCTAAGTGTTCCTTGTGGCGTGGTACTGAGCTATAAAGACCAGCCAAGTCCCAGGTTTGGTTGCTGGTCTGTGCTGAGGTAGGTGATCTCAGCTGGAACAGTTGAGGGTACGGTACGGTTGGCTTCAGTGTCTCTGTGCCAGGCAAAAGCAACATGACCCATCGTTTTCATTCCTCATCACAAACCACTGCCTGCTGCTGTGAAGTGACGAGGGCAGGATTGCGCTCAGCTGCGATGCCTCTCTCCTGTCAGCTCTCCAGATATGTGCTGAAGAGCTGTCTTTGGTACTGCACTCCAGTTTGAGTCACGGCTTTGGAGAGCAGGATGAAGAAAGGTTGTTCGGAAAGATGTCTTGGCCTCCAGTGATATCAAAGGCAGCAGCTGACAGGCAAAGTTCACTTCTGATTTTTATTTTAAGCCTCTTTTCTGACAGCTTCAAAAATAGTGTCTTCATACAAACCGCTCGTGCTAAGATTCCTCTTTCAAAACTGCCAGAAGTAACATTTGAGATTAAAATTGCACCGAACTCTTTGATTCTATCTTTGACATCACTTCATAGGTTTCTCTCTGAGCAAGAGCATCTGAATCTCTGAGTATGTGTTTGTATAAGGAGATCTTGACTGATAACTCAATCCCTTAAATAATAGACAACATAAAAATATTACATATAAACATAAGGAAAAAGAAGACTTGTGCAAGGATATTTGTATTTCTGGAACACTGTTCGGAATTTTTAGTTGATTGTTTTTCCACAGATTTTTTAAAAATTCATTCTCGGGATGTGGGCACCACTGGCAAAGGCCAGCATTTATTGTCCATCCCTAGTTGCCCTTGAGTAGATGGTGGTGGGCCGCCTTCTTGATCCGCTGCAGTCTGTGTGGTGAAGGGACTCCCACAATAGTGTTAAGTAAAGAGTTCCAGGATTTTGACCCAGCAGCGATGAAGGAATGGCGATATATGTCCAAGTCAGGATGGTGTGTGACTTGGAGAGCAACCTGGAGGTGATGGTGTTCCCATGCACCGGCTGCCCTTGTCCTTCTAGGTGGTGGAGGTTGCCGGTTTGTGAGGGGCTGCTGACAAAACCTTGGCGAGTTGTTGCAGTGCATTCTATAGGTAGTATGCACTGCATCCACGGTGGAGGGAATGGATGCTTGAGGTGGTGGACGGAGTGGATGTTTGAGGAGGTGGTCGGGCTGCCGATCAAATGGACTGGTTTGTCCTGGATGGTATCAAGCTTCTTGAGTGTTGTTGCAGCTGTACACATCCCGGCAAGTGGAGAGTATTCCATCACACTCCTGACTTGTGCCTTGTAGGTGGTGGAGAAGCTTTGCGGAGTCAGGAGTTGAGCCACTCACCACAGAATACCCAGCCTTTGACCTGCCCTAGTAGCCACGGGATTTATGTGGCTGGTCCAGTTGAGTTTCTGGTCAATGACAACCCCCAGGAGATTGATGGGGATGATTCGGCGATGACAGTGTTATTGAATGTTATGGGGAGGTGGTTGGACTCTCTTTTGTTGGAGATGGTCATTGCCTGGCACTTGTGTGGCACGAATGTTACTTGCCATTTATCAGCCCAAGCCTGGATGTTGTTCAGGTCTTACTGCATGTGGACATGATGCATTGTCAGACGAATTGTGAATGGAGTTGAACACTGTGGAATCATCAGCGAACATCCCCACTTCTGACCTTATGATGGAGTAAAGGTCATCGATGAAGCAACTGAAGATAGTTGGACCTAGGATGCTGTCCTGAGGAACTCCTGTGGCGATGTTCTGGGGCTGAGAAGATTGGCCTCCCACAACCACAACCATCTCCCTTTGTGCTAGGTATGCCTCCAGCCACTGGAGAATTTTGTCCCTGATTCCCATTGACTTCAGTTTTACTAGGGCCCCTTGGTACCACACTCGGTCAAATGCTGCCTTGATTTCAAGGGCAGTCACTCTCACCTCACCTCTGAAATTCAACTCTTTTGTCCATGTTTGCTCCCAGGCTGGAATGAGGTCTGGAGCTGAGTGGTCCTGACGGAACCCAAACTGAGCATCAGTGAGCAGGCTATTGGTGAGTACATGCCATTTGATAGCACTGTTGATGAATCCTTCTATCACTTTGCTGATGATTGAGAGTAGGCTGATAGGACAGTAATTGGCCAGATTGGATTTATCCTGTTTTTTGTAGATAGGACATACCTGGGCAATTTTCCATATTGTCGGGTAGATGCCAGTGTTGTAGCTGTACTGGAACAGCTTGGCTATATGCGCAGATAGCTCTGGAGCACAGGTCTTCAGCACTACAGCCGGGATGTATTGGGACGGGTAGCCTTTGCTGTGTCCAATGCGCTCAGCTGTTTCTTGATATCACGTGGAGTGAATTGAATTGGCTGAAGACTGACTTCTGTGATGGTGGGGACCACAGGAGGAGGCAGAGAAAGATCATCCACTCAGCACTTCTAGCCGAAGTTGGTTGAGAACACTTCGGGCTGGATTTTCATTGACCCGTGGAGGCGGGTTTGGAGGCGTGTGGGGGGTTAAAATTGCGAAAACTGGCGGGCGGGCACAAGTCCGCCTCCATCCCGCCTCCACGCAATTTTAATTAAATCATGTCTGCTGGTCCCGACTCCGTCCTGCCTCTAAGAGGCGGGATAGGCTGTTAAGGCCCTTAACAAGCACTAAATTGCCTCTATAATGCCATTTTGAAAGGCCTTTGTGATTTTAACCCTTTTTCTATGTGAAGCGCGCCTGTTCTGAACCACGAATGTGAAACCTGGCGGGAGCACATTTGGATATGGATAGTTCTGGCTGGCCGGCTGGCTATGGGGATGCATATATGGATAGCTATGTGGATGGATGGAGAGGAGACATATCTGGGAGTGGTGGTGTAAAAATATCTGGGAGCAGACTTAGGACTGCTGCTGCTCATTTTGCATCCAGGTCCTCTCACAGCAAAGGCCAGGCAGTCTCTGAAGACCTTCAATGCAGCAGCAATGATGGCATCATCAGAGGCGACTTTCAGACTGAAAACACTAATTGGTTCATGGGTTCCCACATGCTGGAACTCAATTGCCCAATGAGGTGAAAATTGCATCAATCTCCCACATCCAATTGCAGTCAGGTGGATAACACGAAAAGTGGATGACACGACCCCAACCCGCCCCAGTATCAAAATCCAGCCCTTCAACCTTGTATTTTGCACTCACGTACTGGGCTCTGCCCATATCATCATACTTTTCCAATTAAAATAGCATTGACTGACTCATTACCCTTTGCTTGTGGTCCTAGACAAGTTCAATCAGGCATTCAGATAGGAAAAATAATGATGTCACATGAATTTCGGGTTACTGAAATGATGAGTGCTACCAGTATTTTGAGCTGAAATCCTGGAATAATGTACGATGGGAGTTGATGTGTCTTGATTAATGAAATTCGTGCTCTGGAAGATTGCTGAAAGTCATAATTTGGGGGCGATTTTAACCCTACTCGCTCAGCAGAAACCTGGCGAGTGGGCAGTTAAAATCGCCCTGACTCTTACCTGTCCGAAAGCCGCCATGATCGCAACATCTGCAATTTTAACCTGCTCTCTTGAGCAGGCAGCAAGGACACGCGCCCAGAGCCAACGGGGTCCTTCTTTACATATGCATGTTGTGGCCCCGTGACATCATTGAGACCCGACTGTAATTTTAACTCAGGTCTGAGCGGGGTATCCACCTAGATTTAAAATTATGACTCAAAATTGGTTAGGTTAAGAAGTAGATGGAGGCTAGCATTACAAGATATATCTGGGGAGAGGGGGGTGGGAGGGACAATCAAGGTTTTTTAGCAATTATGTCAGGAATTTGAGTTGCCTCATGATAGATTTTAAAGGAATGTGCACATTGGAAAAGCACTGAAAGATAGCTTTGGAACATGTGACTGTCCAATCCTGAACTCAATTTCATAGCAAAGATAGAATCATAGAATGGTTACAGCACAGAAGGAGGCCATTCGGCCCATCAAGCCCATGCCAGCTCTCTGCAAGAGCGCTTCAGCTAGTCCCACTCCCCCACCCTTTCCCCATAACCCTGCAATTTTTTTTTCCTTCAATTGCTTATCCAATTCCCTTTTGAAAGCCACAATTGAATCTGCCTCCACCACCCTTTCAGGCAGTGCATTTCAGATCCTAACCACTCGCTGCATAAAAAAGTTTTTCCTCATGTCGCCATTGGTTTTTCTGCCAATCACCTTAAATCTGTGTTCTCTGGTTCTCAACCCTTCCGCTAATGGGAACAATTTCCCACTATCTACTCTGTCTGGACCCCTCATGATATTGAACACCTCTATCAAATCTCCTCGCAACCTTCTCTGCTCTAAGGAGAACAGCCCAGCTGCTCCAGTCTATCCACGTAACTGTAATTCCTCATCCCTGGAACCATTCTTCTAAATCTTTTCTGCACCCTCTCTAAGGCCTTCATATCCTTCCTAAAGTGCGGTGCTCAGAATTGGACACAATAATCCAGTTGAGGCCGAATCAGTGTTTAATAAAAGTTCATCATATCTTCCTTGTTTTTGTACTCTATGCCTCTATTTATAAAGCCCATGCTTTTTATGCTTTTTTAACTGTTTTCTCAACCTGCCCTGCCACCTTCAATGATTTGTGCTCATATACCCCATGTCTCTCTGTTCCTGCACCCACTTTAGGATTGTACCCTTTAGTTTATATTGCCTCTCCTCATTCTTCCTACAAAAATGTATCACTTCGCACTTTTTTGCATTAAATTTCATCTGCCACGTGTCCACCCATTCCACCAGCCTGTCTATGTCCTCTTGAAGTCTATCACTATCCTCCTCACTGTTCACTATACTTCCAAGTTTTGTGACATCTGCAAATTTTGAAATTGTGCCCTGTACACCCACATCCAAGTCATTAATATATATCAAGAAAAGCAGTGATCCTAGTACCGACCCCTGGGGAAGACCACTGTATACCTTCCTCCAATCCGAAAAACAACCGTTCACCACTACTCTCTGTTTCCTGACACTTAGCCAATTTCGTATCAATGCTGCCACTGTCCATTTTATTCCATGGGCTTCAGCTTTGCTGGCAAGCCTATTACGTGGCACTTTATCAAACACCTTTTTGAAGTCCATGTACACCACATCAACCGCATTGCCCTCATCAACCCTCTTTAAAGGCAGCCTATTGTTCGATTACAGATTTGCCTGCCAATCTTTGATTACAATTTGCCCAGGCCAGATCCATTCTCAACCCACTGAAATTGGCTTTCCTTCAATAAAGTATTTTTACTCTAGATTGTTCCCCATCCTTTTCCATAGCTAATCTAAATGTTATGATACTGTGATCACTGTTTCCTAAATGTTCCCCTCCTGACACTTGCTCTACTTGACCCACCTCATTCCCCAGAACCAGATCCAGCAATGCCTCCTTCCTCGTTGGGCTGGAAATGTACTGACCAAGAAAGTTCTCCTGAACACACCTCAGAAATTCTTCCCCCTCTCTGCCCTTTACACTATTACTATCCCAGTCTATATTAAGATAGTTGAAGTCCCCCATTATCACTACTCTATAGTTCTTGCACCTCTCTGTAATTTCCCTGAAAATTTGCTCCTCTATGTCCTTCCCACTAGTAGGTGGCCTATGGAATACACCTAGTAGTGTAATGGCACCTCTATTGTTTCTCAAGTCTAACCAAATAGATTCTGTCCTTGACCCCTCCCCTCCAGGACATCCTCTCTCTCCAGCACTGTAATATTCTCCTTAATCAATACTGCCACCCCACCTTCTTTTTTTCCTTCCCTATCTTTCCTGAACACCTTATATCCAGGAATATTTAGTTCCCAAGCCACAACCTCTTATTCCCATGTGTCTATTTGCGCCTGCAGCTCACCAACCTTATTTACCACACTTCATGCATTCACACACATGCACTGTAAACCTATCTTAGACCTTCTTATATTCTCTCTTAGTCTGACCCCACCTAATACCTTACTATTTCTTACTCTAGTGCTATCTGTCTCTCCCAATCCTTTGTGCGCCTTGTTTCGCCTTTCTAATGCTACATCCTGGTGCCCACCCCCCTGCCAAATTAGTTTAAACCCTCCCCAACAGCACTAGCAAACCCACCCGCCACCCCCCCCCCCCCCCCCGCCCCCACAAGGACATTGGTACCAGCTCTGTTGAGGTGCAACCCATCCGGCTTGTACAGGTCCCACTTCCCCCATAACCGGTGCCAATGTCCCAGGAATCTAAAGCCCTCCCTCCTGCACCATCTCTCCAGTCAATAACATGTGGCAATGGAGTCATGAGATTTGGAAAGAAGCCCTGGAAACAGATTTTATGCAGCCTGAGAGTAGAACAATACAGCTGAATGTCTATTTAGCACCTAGCAGTGTGAGGATGTGATGAATCCAACTTAAAATAATACACCGATATTGTACCACAGGTAATTTGGCAAGAAGGAGGTGCCTGAGTGTGAGTAAATCTTGGAGGTGTGATGCTGATAGCGAAGATTTGATTCACATACATTGGATTTCTTGCTTTTGACAAGTGGCAGCAGATACAGTTTCACAGGCCAGTAGGATACGAACAGATGGATC
Source organism: Squalus acanthias (assembly GCA_030390025.1). Taxonomy (NCBI): domain Eukaryota; kingdom Metazoa; phylum Chordata; class Chondrichthyes; order Squaliformes; family Squalidae; genus Squalus; species Squalus acanthias. Next base: position 79,167,356 of record CM059436.1, on the reverse strand, counting down.
CAAAAATATGTATCCTGGGCTATGTACCCGATGTCAAAGCACCATTATGTACTTGCAGAAAGATACTCTTACCGCTGTTACAGACGTATTACACTGGCATGGAGATCCAAATCACAACCATCTGCTTCTCACTGAGAAAGTACAGTATCAGAAAACAGTCATTTTCAACAATTGGCTTTTAGAAGCAAAAGAGAAGCTGAAATTATTCAGATAAATCTGGGAAAAGATCAAAGAAGTAGTTGGATTGAAAGGTCTGGGTTCACCTTTAATAATAAGTATATAGAAACATAGAATCTAGGATCAGGAGTAGGCCATTCGGCCCGTCGAGCCTGCTCCACCATTCAATACGATCATGGCTGATCATCCAAATCCAGTACCCTATCCCCTGCTTTAATCCCCACAGTACACATATCCCACCCTACCCCCGTAACCCCACGTATTTAATTCCCCCTAACATATCCCACCCTATCCCCGTAACCCCACGTATTTAATCCCCCCTAACACTAAGGGTCAATTTATCATAGCCAAATCAACCTAACCCGCACATATGTGTGTAAGTTGTGAGTGAAGATGTTTGTCCTCTTATATTGTTCCCAAATGCTGATATTATGTTATCTGGACAATCATTAAAATTCAAGGTTTTCACTGAGATACTTGACCTGCTAGAGGATATCATTTTCTCTTTGCCTCATGAAGGAACTACAGAGGGATCACGTGGCTTTCCGGTGGGGTGGGGAGTGTATATATTGTAATGAAAACAGAAAATGCTGGAAATACTCAGCAGGTCAGGCAGTATCTGTGGAGAGAGAAACAGAGTTCACGTTTCAGGGCAACACGGTGGCATAGTGGTTAGCACTGTTGCCTCACAGCGCCAGGGACCCGGGTTCGAATCCGGCCCCAGGTGACTGTCTGTGTGGAGTTTGCACATTCTCCCCGTGTTTGCGTGGGTTTCCTCCGGGTGCTCCGGTTTTCTCCCACAGTCCAAAGATGTGCGGGTTAGGTTGATTTGGCTATGATAAATTGACCCTTAGTGTTAGGGGGGATTAAATACGTGGGGATAGGGTGGGATATGTGTCGGTGCAGGCTCGATGGGCCGAAATGGCCTCTATCTGCACTGTGGGGATTCTGTGATTCTGTGATAACCTTTCATCAGAACTGGAAAAAGTTAGAGATGTAACAGGTTTTAAGCAAGTGCAGGGGCAGGGAAAGGGGGGAGGGGAGGAAAGAACAAAAGGTCAGGTCTGTGATAGGATGGAAGGAGGGAGAGATTAAATGACAAAAGGGATGATGGTGTGAGGCAAAAGGAGATGGTAATGGGACAAGTAAAGAAACAAAAGATGAATCTAGATGAGGTGTAAATGGGAATGGCAGAATCATCAACAGCAGCCATGTGAAAAAAAAATAGGGGCCGAGGTTATGGTCTGAAATTGTTGAACTCGATGTTGAGTCCAGAAGGCTGTAAAGTGCCTAATTGAAAGATGAGGTGCTGTTCCTTGAGCTTCGTTGGAACAGTGCGAGAGGCCGAGGTCAGAGTGGGAGTGGAGCGGAGAATTAAAGTGACAGGCAACCGGATAATGGTCACGCTTATGGACTGAACTTATATTGTGCTGCACATGCATTGCAGTTGTGTGCAACAGACTGGATGGACCAGTGGGTCTTTTCCTGTCCATCATGTACGTATGTTTGTGTGATTGTCCACAGGAGAAAAAATCAGTACCTGCAATGAGCTTCATTTGTTTGACCATTATAATATACAGATCTTAAAAGGGAAAAAGTTGAAGGGGAATACTTCTGTTCAAAGTACTGTGCCATGGTCTAGCCATAAAAATAATCATTGATTTTATTTTATTAATAACTTCAAATATTTTAGCTGAGCATAGACCAGCCATTTCAGATCTCTTGCCTTCCAGAGTGCGCAGTTGGCATCACTAATAAAGAGAAGCCCCATGTCTCCAGAATGTCCCATCCTGTTAAAACACACTACTTGGGTATATAAAGTAAGACGTGCATTTATGTAGCACCTTTCATGACCACCAGACATTCCAAAGCGCTTTACAGCCCATGAAGTACTTTTGAAGTGTAGTCACTGTTGTAATGCAGGAAACGCGGCAGCCAATTTGCACACAGCAAGCTCCAACAAACAGCAATGTGATAAATGATCAGATAATCTATTTTTTAGTGATGTTGATTGAGGGATAAATATTGGTCAGAACACCAGGGATAACTCCCCTGCTCTTCTTCGAAATAGTGACATGGGATCTTTTACGTCCACCTGAGAGAGCACACGGGGCCTCGGTTTAACATCTCATCCGAAAGACGGCACTTTCGACAGTGCAGCACTCCCTCAGCATTGCACTGGCGTGCCAGCCTAGATTTTCATACTCAAGTCTCTAGAGTGGGACTTGAACCCACAACCTTATGACTCCAAGCCGAGAGTGATACCAACTGAGCCACAGCTGACACTGTGCCACCTCACAATACCTAAGTATACACCTAGCAATATGTTTTCCCAGGGTCTGACATTTCCAGGTCATTTCCCAAAGTCGCAGCCCTCATTGTAATTAGTGGATCTACTCCAGGACACTTCCCTGTCAGTGGAGTGACTGAAGTGGCCGAGAGGTGAGTGGACCCAATATGGTTGGGTAAAGATATATGACATGCTTAAAGACTGATTATTGTATGGGTATTTTTTTCCAATAGACTATGGAGGAGTCCTTGCAATAAAATACTTCCCCTAAATGTCCTTCCCCTTTAACAGTGGTTTAACTAATATATGGCCCAAACACACAGTATATTTAAACTATTTAAATGGACGTGGGCTTTGGCTACTGGATAAGAAGGTAATGATAAGGATCAGAATCCTTTTAATTAAAAATCACTATAGCAGTCTGCCAATCCCCAACATTTTTCTCATTTAAATGAATTAAGTTCTATGATGGATCTCCCTTCTAAGGTGGGCTTAAATATAACGTGGATATGAATTAAGCCCCAGTGATCTTACAACAGAGTCTGGAATCAAATAGAAAATCTTCTAATGAATCCTAAATCATTATATAGTGTTTCACCAAGTAAATTGTTTCTGACTGCAACACAAACTTCCTAATAGACGGGAAATGCTTCAGAAAAAAATTATAACTTCTGTGTTCAGCAACAACTTTCATTTATATAGCAGGAATGTTGCAGGAAGATGACTCAGAGCATTTTAAGTCAAGGATGTAGATGGGGGAAATATTGGATGAGGATGATCTTAAAGGAGAATTAGGGGGCGCGGTGGAGGATGAAGTGTTTAAATGGAGAGAAGGAACTGGAAGAACAGGGAGAAAGGCTGAGATATGAGCCTCAACCTGAGCACTAGATCACCATGGGTGGCATGGCATGACATAAAGCCAGGTGGGATGGTTTTGAGAGCGGGAGGGAATCTCCAATGGTGAGTCATGTTTTGGTCGAGGCCAGGATATCAAAATGTTCAACCAAGATGAGGCCATGGATGGGGAGAGGCCTTCTTTGCAAGTGAGCAAGCATTTTGCAGGACACTGCTAAGAAGGAGAGTGGCGAAAGGATCGTGGAGGAGATGGGGGTGATGAGGGAAGGTTTGCTGTGAGGGCAGAAGAGGTAAGTGTGGTAGAAGGTGGGGCGGAGAGCAGCCATTTTGTGCATGCAATGGAGCATGACCAAAAGGAAGCTTCCAACAATAGCAGCAACAGGATTACATAGGATATACAGCACAGAACCAGGCCATTTGGTCCAACCAGTCCATACCGATGCTTATGCTCCTCTTGAGTCTCCTCCCACCTTTCCTCATCTAAATCTATCAGCATAACCCTCTATTCCCTTCTCCCTCATATGCTTATCTAGCCTCCCCTTAAATGCATCTATACTATTCGCTTCAACCACTCCCTGTGGCAGCGAGTTCCACATTCTCACCACTCTTTGGGTAAAGAAGATTCTTCTGAATTCCTTATTTGATTTCTTGGTGACTATCTTATATTAATGGCCTCCAGTTTTGCTCTTCCCCACAAGTGGAAACACTCTATCTACTCTATCAAAACCTTTCATAATTTTAAAATCCTCTATTAGATCACCCCTCAGCTTTCTCTTTTCAAGAGAAAGGAGGCCCAGCCTGTTCATCCTTTCCTCGCATTTCTGGTATCATCCTTGTAAATCTTTTTTGCACCCTCTCCAGTGCCTCTATATCCTTTTTATAATATGGCGACCAGAATTGTACGCAGTACTCCAAGTTTGAACCAACCAAGGTGCGATACAAGTTTAGCATAACTTCAATACTTTTCAATTCAATCCCTCTGGAGATACACCCTAGTGCTTGGTTTGCTTTTTTATGGCCTTGTTAACCTGTGTCGCTACTTTTAGTGATTTGTGTATTTGTACTCTGAGAGCCCTTTGCTCTTCCACCCCATTTAGATTCGTATTTTCCAAGTAATAAGTGACCTCCCTATTTTTCTTACCAAAATGTAATACCTCACATTTATCTGTGTTGAATTTCATTTGCCAGTTATATGGCCATTCTTCAAGTTTATTAATGTCTTCTTGTAGTTTGTTGCAGTCCTCCTCAGTATTGACTATACCCCTCAATTTGGGTCATCCGCAAATTTAGAAATTGTGTTTTTGATTCCGAAGTCTAAATCGTTAATATAAATTGTGAACAACAGTGGTCCCAACACTGATCCTTGTGGAACACCATTTCCCACCTTCTGCCACTCTGAATAGCTGCCCTTTACTCCCACTCTCTGCTTTCTGTCTTGAAGCCAGCTAGTTATCCATGCTGCTACTTGTCCCCTAACTCTGCATTCTCTGACCTTATTCATTAGTCTATTATGTGGTACCTTATCAAAGGCCTTTTGAAAATCTAGATAAATTACATCTACTGCATTACCCTTGTGTACTCTCCCTGTTACCTCTTCAAAAAATTCAAGGAGATTGGTCAAGCAAGACTTTCCCTTTTGAAATCCATACTGACTATTCATTATTATATTTTTGGTTTCTAGATGTTCTTCTGTTTTCTCCTTTAGTAGGGATTCCATTATTTTTCCTACCACCGATGTTAAGCTGACTGGTCTATAATTCCCTGGACGTGTTCTATCTCCCTTTTTAAATATAGGTTATGTTAGCTATCCACCAGTCATCTGGCACTACACCTTGTTCTAACGAATTAATAGATATGTGTAGTAATGCCTCTGCTATCTCTTCCCTAGATTCTTTTAAAATGCCCAGATATAATCCATCCAGACCAGGGGTTTTATCCTCTTTGAGTTTGAGTAGTTTATTTAATATTTCTCCTCTTTATTTTATCTAATTTCTAATCTCATCATCCGATGCCATGTCCACCTGTTCTATCTCACTGGTAAATATTGAAGCAAAGTAATTATTTAATATTTCTGCCATCTCTCTATTACTGCCTGTGATATTATCTTATCCATCCCTTAATGACCCTATTCCCATCTCGACTTTCCTTTTTTTATTAATGTGCCTGTAAAATATTTTACTATTTTGTTTTATATTCCTTGATAATTTAATTTCATAGTTCCTTTTTGCCTTTCTAATTGTTTTTTTGATTTCACTCCTAATCTCTTCATATTCTCTCTTGTCATGATCTCCCCTGCTGTCCATGTACTTAGTGTATTCCTCTTTCCTTACCCTCAATTTTTTTTCTTTGTTTTTATTCATCCATAGTGCCTCATTAGTGTTTAGCTTGTTCTTGTTTTTTAGCAGAATATATTTTTCCCAGACTCTGTTGAACACCGTTTTAAATATTTCCCACTGCTGTTCTACATCATTGTTTGCCAATATTGTTGTCCATTTTATTTTCCCAAGTTCTATTCTCAGCCCCTCAAAAACACCTTTTTGCCAATCTATTACCCTGGTCTTTGTCATACTTATGTCTTTCTCAATTATTACCTTAAAAGCGTATTATATTATGGTCATTATTGCCTAGATGTTCCCCTACTTTTACTTCTCTTATGTGGTCTGGTTCATTCCCCATTACTCGATCCAATAGCGAATCCTCCCTTGTTGGGCTTCTTAGAAAGGAACCCCATTTCCTTTTCTCCTTTACCTACCTCTTCTGTCCAGTTAAATCCCCCATGATTATTATTCTATGTTTTTTACTCATTTCCCTAATTTATTTGTATATTTCTTCCTCCACCTCCCTTCCACTATTAGGTGGTCTGTAGACTACCCCTATTAGCGTGATTGATCCTTTATTATCGTTTATCCTGATCCACATGGATTCTATTTCTGTCTTGCTGATAGCTGCGTCACTTTTTTCTACTGTCATTATGTTATCCCTAATAAGTACAGCTACTCCACCTCCCCTTTTTCCCCTCTCTGTCTTTTCTAAATATGTTATACCCTGCAATATTTAATTCCCAGTCCTGTTTTTTCTGTAGCCATGTCTCAGTAATTCCTACTATGCCTGGTTCCTCGCAACATATTATTGCCTCCAGCTCCCCTGTTTTATTACGGACACTGTGTGCATTGCTGTACAGAGAGTTTAACTCATTTTTAATAGCAGTTCCTCTCACTTTATTGTTAACCATCTTTTTACACTGCTGTTCTGTAACTCTATTTATTCCCTGGCCATTAATGTCCTCCCTTACTTTATTCTTTCCTGTGCTCTCCTTTCCTGTTTTGTTTATATTTACTCTGGTTTCATTTCTTGTAGTTCCCTCCCCCCGCACCCCCCCCCCCCCCCCGTCATACTAGTTTAAAGCCTTTGCCACTGCCCTATTTACCCTTTCCACTAGGACACGGGTTCAAAGTGCAGGAGGAAGCAGAAGTCAAGTTAGGAGGAGTCTCGAGAAAGGTGGACATAATATATGGGTGATGTGGCAGTCAGGAGTGGTGCAGTTTGTTGTCAAAGCAACCCAATTGGAGGGGTGGGTCAGTGGTGAATATGTGAACTGTGAAAGAAAGCATTACTGATACGGGGAAGGGGTTATCTTCATTATTGTGGAAAGCAGTTGAAACAAATTAATTCAGAGTTTTGTAATTTTGATGTTCTTCAATGAAATTAAGGGGCAGTGTTGTGAATTGAGGAATTTTCAGGCAGGAGCAGTTCAAAAAATAGCCTGGGCTAATAGCCTAATTCCAGAGTCACCGTGCTGACTGTCCTGGCAGCTTTACACTGTGACAAATGCTATATATACTGCAACACATTTTTTTAACCTGGGGTGCGATCTTGCCAGCCCTGGGGAGGCAGGTATGGAGGCGGGACTGCCGGGAAAATGGCAGAATTTGGGGGCGGGTGCCCAACCCACCTCCGTGCCATCTTGCCAGGAGGCGGGTAGCCGTCCCATCTCCTTGGAGGCGGGAAGGGATTACAGCCACTTAACTGCCTGTTAACAGGTAGTTAACAGGCAGAAAATAGACTTATACCATTTTGTCCACATAAGTGCGAGATTCCCGAAGGCTCCGATCCCCGCCAGGGTCACCGAGGCGAGCACTGGGTCTGCAGGAGTCGGAGGGGTCCAAAAGTGTGATGTGGAGGTGAGTGATGGGTGCAAGTGTGGAGAGGTGAGTAGGAGAGGTGAGTATCTGAAGTAAGTGCAAAGTGTTAGAAAAAGTGTACTTACCTTTGTTTCTTCCTGCAGCTTCAATCGGTGGGGATGCGGAGAGTCTCGCACCTCCGCGGTAGAGATGACAGATGGCTGTTGCATTCTCCAATGCAACAATCATCTCATTTCTACAAAAGAAAGAGGTTTGATGAGGTCTTGAATACAAGAACTCATCAAACTACAGAGAATGTCAGTGTTTGACATCTTCACAGAGCTGTCAAACGATGACAATTCATTTGTCAAAAATTTTTGACAGATGAAACGTCATACGTTGACGTTCTCTGTAACCGGCTTTCCCTTAATTGGCTTGCTAAACCCACTGGGCGGGCTTAACAAGGTCAATCAAGGGAAAATAGCGTGGGTTGGCCAGAAGTTGATGTAGGCGGGACTGAAACACGACAAATGGGAGTCCCGCCTCCAAAAGCTCCCCATTGGCAAAATCACCCCCTGAGTTTTTATACTTTTATCTTCATTTTTTTCCCCCCTTCTATTATCTCTCCATCCCTTCCTGAAAGGGGATTAGCAGAGAGCTATACTGATTTTTAATAAAGGGGATTGTGATCCTCATCACACATTTGTCGTGAGTGAGACTAGACGTGAATACTGGGGTGGTGGTGGGGGATGGGGGCGCAGTTTGACCACATAGCTGATCCTGTTATCACCCGATATTCACATACTCACACATTCCAACAGTGGTCGCTGAATAGAAATCAAGAGCAGGAACTTTGACTAATTTCCCCTCCCCCCCTCACCCCCCTCCCCCCACTCCCCGCCTCCCCCCACTCCCCCCCGCGCCCCCCCCCCCCCCCGCTCCCCGCTCCACCCGTCAACTGCCGCCTGGGATACCAGCAACCTATTACCCTCCCAGCTGAAATCTGCCAATTCAGAACAGACCAGGCATATAATCAATCTGATCTTTATGGCTCAGTGCAATGCAGCGCTGTGCATTGAACCCTCTTCTTCTTCTCTTAGGCAGTCCCTCGGAACCAAGGATGACTTGCTTCCACATTAAAAATGAGTTCTCAGGTGACTGATGAGTCCAATGCGGGACCTACAGTCTCTGTCACAGGTGGGGCAGACGGTGGTTGAAGGAGTGGGTAGGTGGGGTGCTTGGGTTGACGTGCGCTGCTTGCGCTTGGCTTCCGCTTGTTCCCGGCCAAGAGACTCGAGGTGTTCGGCACCTTCCTCCGGATGCTTCTCCTCCACTTTGTGCGGTCTTGGGCCAGGGATTCCCAGGTGTCGGTGGGGATGTTGCACTTTTTCAAGGAGGCTTTGAGGGTATCCTTGAAGCGTTTCCTCTGCCCACCTGGGGCTCTCTTGCCATGTCGGAGCTCCGAGTAGAGCGTTTGTTTTGGGAGTCTCGTATCGGGAATGCGGACGATGTGACCCGTCCATCGGAGCTGATTGAGCGTGGTCAAAGCTTCGATGCTGGGCCACCATCAAAGCTTCGATGTTGAACCACCAAGGCATTGGGTAATGTTTTTAATCTTAGTTTATGTTAAAAGTATATGTGAAGGGAGATACAATCTGTGATGTGATAATACCTTTGTGTCGTGGTGTTATTTTCTGCACATAATACTGTCACCATGATGCCACCGCCCCTTTAAACTGGAAAGACAGTTTCCCCATTGTTGCCTCCAGTTAAGTGCATGTTTTGTTTATGATCTTCATTGTTCCTGGACTCTCTGTGGGCTGGGTTGGCGTGGCTCAGAGCGACATGGTTTAAACAGAATCATTCCGTCTGTTGATTTTTATAATTCTTCATGGTAGCACTGTACTTCACAGAGAGACCGGAAAACACACCGGCTCCAAATATTTAACCAGGCAATGTGTTGGGAATTGAACTCACAATTGCAGTGGCTATTTATGTAGTTACATTTGAACAGTAGGTGGTTGATTACTGTACATCCTGTCTGTCAGATTGTTGCTATCTGAAATAATGAACCACTTAAATGCTTTTGATCTCGCTTATTTGTAAAAAAAAATCTGGTTGTGACATTTAATTACTAGAATAATAATCAACCTCATTTTATAACTAATTTTCTATTAGTTCTATCTTAAGCAGTAACAGTTTGTATTTATTAACTACCACAGTTATGGGATTTCTGACTTTGAAAGAATCCTTAGTCAGGAGGTGAATGAACCACGAATTAGCAGTCTAATGAATTGCCAGTGCCCATGGCACTTATGAAAGATGCATATTTTCTTTGAAATCTCACCAGCCAGTTTGTTGTGATGGTTATTTCAGGCTGGACCAATTAAGTGGATGGGCTGATGAATGGCAGATAGAAAAATAAAAGGTTTTGGGTCTGATTATGGACCATTCACTGAAAGTATCCAGACAATGTGAAACTCTTATTTAGCTACCATCATGACAGGTTATTCTGCCTTTGTATGCTCAATGTTTAGATCACTTTTGGAATATCTTACAATTTTAGCAGGGTACTGTCAAAAGGATAAAGATCCATTAGAAAGGGACCAAAGATGAGCGCCAAGGGTGAATCCAGGATTTGGGGCCCCAACTTATAAAGAAGGACGTGCAGGAATTTGTTTGTTTTCTCGACATCCTCCAATTCTGGCCTCTTGCGATCTCTGATTTTCATTTTTCTGCCATTGCTGGCCGTGCCTTCAGCTGCCTAGGCCCTAAGCTCTGGAATTCCCTCCCTAAACCTCTCAGCCTCTCTGCCTCTCTCTCCTCCTTTAAGAGGCTTAAATCCTACTTCGGACCAAGCTTTTGGTCACCTGTACTGATATCTCCTCATGTGGCTCAGTGTCAAATTTTGTTTGATAATCGCTCCTGTGAAGCGCCGCGGGACATTTTACTACATTAAAGGAGAAAAGAAAATTGAGGTGAGACTTGATCCAGTTTCTTGCGAGAGGAATTAATAACTATAAGCAGGATATTTAATTTGGACTGTGACGGCAGAAGTAATGTATATGAATAGAAATTTAACAAGCCTTAGAAAAGATGAGATTAAAAGGATTTTCCCCCTACAGTACAGAAGATATGTGGACTACCTTCCCAGTTAACACAGTTAATTGTGTGGTGTTGATATGTGGTTGGGAATAGGATTAATGGTGCTGAGGTAGGCAGCCAATCGAGAACAGGTCATTGATGCCTGAACTGTACTTCAACACTTATAGGGAGAAGATTTCCTCTGTACACTAGCTGTAAAATAATCGTAAACCTCTTTATTAAGGAAGCTTTTACTAGTTCCCCACACATATCAGACAGAGGAAATCCTCCCCCATGGATGTATCATGAGCAAGCAGAGGAGTTTTTGCCCAAGTTTTGACTCTCCTGTCCTGAATGTGATGACTCTTAGGTATAGTTCCACTCAAATACCTAATCCAAATAGCCTTTCTTTAACTCTGAATTTAAAGGGTATTTCACCAGTCTGTTCAAAAGGGGCATCACAGTCATCCCAGTCTCTGCCTCACAGCCACATATGTGCTTACAAGCAGGATTCATCTGTTGTCCCACTTTCATATTCTAGATACAAATGTATTAATGCTCCTTGGCCATCTCTTCAATTGATAACACTTTTTATTTCTCCACTCCTCCTCTCCGATACACATCAGGGCCGACAGTGGGGTCTGCAGCCCATTGGGGGCTTCACATTATCAGCTGCTTTGCATTATTGTGCCCTGAACCCGGAGGCCTACTTAGCACCCAATGTGTATGCGCCCCATAAAGCAGGTCCCAGGGGCAAGTCACATAATGCATCAGGAGTGCATGATCAGCACTCCAGATGCTCGGCACCTGTCTGAAATGGGTGGTTCAAAGAAGGCCTTCAACCACATGTATCTCGCCTCATTGCCTTGTCCTTCACATCGGACCTCAAGTTATTGCAGAACCTCCTGTCTTATGACTTCATACACCTGATCAGAACATCAGGCATTTCTTGTGGAGCCTGTTGTGAGGTCCTCCTGAAAAATGACGCATTTTTTAGGGCAGCCAACAACCCTTATGCAGCTACTGTTACCCTACAACCTAGCATCTTGATCTCTGCATCTCCCAGAGTGTCATGCGCTAAACACTGTCAAAATATTTGAAGTATCTGACTTTGTTTTATGGGATTCGAGCAGCTTGGAGTTCCAAGAGAGAATGCCACTCCTCTGAGTGCAACGATCCAGGCGTTACTGTGCAGGGTTTCATGATTGTTGATTCCTTTCTAGGGACAGTCCATCACACCAGATGCCCTCCTGTACCTCAAGCAACTGACTGTTATTCATACATGAGCTTTCACCCTGAGCGTTGGAAGGTTACTTGACCACAGCCAGGATTGCAGCCTGCAATCGGGAGCAAGAACACTGAATGATTTTGCTTCTCCCTATCTCAGGGGACTGAGGACATGTGTATGCAGCTCTGTTTACAAGCTCGGCTGAGGTCAGCTAGCTCAACACAGATTAGTGAGATTCCTGGTCTGTGGCGGATCACTGCTCACTGGATAAATTCGCTGAGCCATTGTTGAAGTTGACGCCTCAGGTATATGGCTCACAATTGGGAAAAACTCATTCCAAGTTGGAACTGGAAAAAATTCTGTCCTCAGTCATTTAGAATACAATTTGGAGCAAGAGTTTCTGACCTTGGCTGGGCGTGTCTGCTTTCATCCATTGTTAGTGAGAGCCATGTTTACTTTTCTGATTCCCAATAGCGATATATTTTACTATATCACTATACGGGTCAAAGACCAGGGGAAACATCTGGGCAACGACCAGACTTAATGCTTCATATGATGAGACCTTACATCTACGCAGTGGATAGTAGACCCTTGTGTGTTCCGACACATATTAGCTCTGCTCGGGCTCATTTCACTTTATTGGACTACCGTTTAAATAAACAGTGTAGTGTAGGGAACAGTGCAATGTTGAAATAATTGCAAAGATTAGTCTATTGGATTCAAAAATTGGCAATCTTACAGTGTTATTTAAATCATGGAATTAAAACATAACCTTACATGACCTGCTGTGAAAATAAGATCACTTAATTATTACTAAGCACTGTTCTTTTGTTTTAACGTGTGACCTTTATTGTAAATTATCACGGCTAGATGAGTCTCAGGAGCTGCCAAGTAGGGGCAGGGGGACCTCATACTGCTAAGGAATAAAGGGGACCTTTATTATGCAGAGAGAGAAAATTAAACGTCAAGTGCTCCACCTTCCCTGTCCCCTCCTCCTGGCGGTTGGATATTTGGGGGAATAATCATTAAAATATCATACCCTCAAGTTCTTCGTACCCTTGATTTCTTTTTCCCCCTTGGGTTCAACTCTCCCACTCCCTAAGCAGACCACCATTTTGAGTTTCCCCCTTTATATAGGAAGCTGCTCTATTAATGGCAACAGCAAGGCCCATCAGCAAATAGCTCCATTGCAAATCCCACTGATAGGTATTCAGGCTCGGCCCTGGGATTTCCACTGGAGGTATTGGGGGTGAGAATAATTTAAGTGATTTTGCTTCAGAATACAGCTGGGAGGGGAAGAATGCAAAGAGGCAGTGAGAGGGGTCGAGTGAGATGGTGGAGAGGTAAAGCTGGTGGTCGTCGGTGTACATGTGGAACTTGACATTGTGCCTTCGGATGATGTCGCCGAGGGGCAGCATGTAGATGAGGAATTGGAGGGGGCTAAGGATAGATCTTGGGGGACTCTAGAGGTAATGGGGCAGGAAGAGAAACTGAAGGGATAATTACTAGTCCTAGCCCTTTTCGGGCTACCCCAGATCAGGCGTATTCCCCAGATGTTCACCTTCAACTAAAGTTAGAGATAGCCGAATCTTTTAAGACGCTTAATTGGGTCTAAAGGTTCAGACTATCTCTCCCTAAAGGAAAGGAATGGCCTGAAGATGTTACCGTCCTCCAGATAGCACTTTTAATAAGTTTAACTAGACTGTAACCTTCCGGATATTATGAGGGTCCGGAAAACTCCCCCAGAATTCTGCAACTCCTCACCAAAGAGTGTACAGAGATTGAGTTCGCGAGTTTGATACAGAAGTACTATGTGAGACAATTCTAAAAATATATAGATTTATTAAAGAACCGACATGTAGTTAACAGCTGGTGATTCAGTCACAACATTAACAGTTCAAAATACAAATAGCTTACAATTCTTATTATCAGAGATCCTTATTCTCAAATCTTAACTTCGTTACATTTTTACATTTCTACTATTCTTAATCCAGGATATCCACCAAAATCAAATACCTTTGATTACCCGAGACTCAAAGCTTTCAGAGCCTGTCTCTGCCCCTTCCAGCGAATTCTGTCTTCCTATTTGAAAGTTCTATATTTTATACCCTTTTTTCAGTGGTATATCCTTTGAAGTTTCCTGCTGATGTAAGCTAATTATCTCTAGTCATCTTTCTGTTGACTTCTTTCTATTCTTACTGTCAGTTCAGCTGTTAGCTTGCAGACTTGTGTCTCTACCTTTAGGTGTTCAAAACTTATCATAAAAAACGGTTATAACAGATGTATCTATTTGATGCCATTCTTACGAAGGTCTTCTATTCAATTCTTAAATCACCTCAGCTGGTTGTAAGCCAGACTTCGTGTCTCCTAAGTGTTCCAAGTTCAACACATAAACAGTGTGATTGCTTGGTGCATCTATTGATGTCATATTTATGAAAGTCTTCTGTTTGTATCTTTTTACAACATGTAAATTAAAAACACTTCAACCAGATGCACCATTGTCCCCCTAGCCACCTCAGTTGGTTGTGTTACAGACTTATGTCTCCTGTCTTTCATTTGATATCTCCTGTGTTTCATTTGATGTTATATTTACGAAGGCATAAGTTTCTTTAATTTATGTGATTCATTTCAAAGTGTTGGTTTAAAACACTTTAACTGGGGATTCCATTGTGCTTTTTCCAAAACTTCAGACTTCTAGGAACCTCCAACCTGCTGCTTCAATGGAGCTATTGTTTCAGTGTCAACAACTGATTCTTATCTCAAAAGCCTGTATGGTGTTTACAGCTTTGTGTTGTTGAGGCTTTTAGATTTTTAAACCCAGTTTGTCATGTTTTATAAGGCTAGAATTCTGTTCATAGGATGGTGTATTTTTCTGAATATGGCTATTCCTTTACAAAGCCATCGCTGGACTTTGATCAGGGCTTTGATCAGGCAACCTGCTTGGAGTGGTTCAAACGTACATTGGGAAAGGTGGACATGGATTTGGGAGGTGACAACACACTCAAAGACTTTGGGGACAAAAAGGAGGTTGGATTTGGGGTGGTAGTTTGCAAAGACAGCGGGGTCGGGGTGGATTTTTGAGGAGGTGGGTGCTGATGGCAGTTTTGAAAGGGAGGGGGACAGTACCTGAGCAGAGAAAACCATTTACAATATCAGCTAGATGGGAGAAAGACGCCAAAATGTAGGCCGGTTTCTACATCGAGATTGCTGACGGAGGCACTTTTCTGAGAATTGTATTAGCATACATCAGAACTTGAATTCCAGCATAAAAGAATCACAGCCCGATAAAAGTGTGGAACACGACACCAACTGCCTTTGAGTGCCTCTTTATCTTGTTGATGTTATGAAAATTACAGGTTGAAGCTATCAAATCATCATTTATGCACATTGAGCACAGCATGTTTAAGGAAATGCAACTGGAGAAGCTTTTGTCTTTATCGTGCAACAAATTCTGATGCCAAAAAAAATTGCAAGATATAGAAAAGGTGTCAAGAAGGAGAAACACAAAACGAATCTCGAAAAAACTTGAAACACTAGAAATCGTGACTGTCGGTCCTGCTGCGCCTAAATTTTTGGCTGTAAATTTATGCCCATTTAGAACTGCTGAGGATGCAGGAAACTCATGTTCTCCAGTCATCTGTATGGGGCTGGGGTTATAAGAAAGAAAGAATGAAAGATTTGCATTTATCTTGTTCTTAGGCAGTCCCTCGGAACCGAGGATGACTTGCTTCCACATTAAAAATGAGTTCTCAGGTGACTGATGAGTCCAATGCGGGACCTACAGTCTCTGTCACAGGTGGGGCAGACGGTGGTTGAAGGGCGGGTGGGTGGGGTGCTTGGGTTGATGTGCGCTCCTTGCGCTGTTTGCGCTTGGCTTCCTGCTTGCTCCCAGCGAAGAGACTCGAGGTGTTCGGCGCCTTCCCGGATGCTTCTCCTTCACTTTGTGCCATCTTGGGCCAGGGATTCCCAGGTGTCGGTGGGGATATTGCACTTAGCGCCTTTCACAACCGCAGGACGTCCCAAAGAGCTTTACAGTCAATGAAGTACTTTTTTGAAGGGCAGTCACTGTTGTAATGTGGGAAACGCCGCAGCCAACAAGCTGCCACAAACAGCAATGTGATAATGACCAGATCATCTGTTTTTTTAGGCGTTGGTTGAGTTATAAATGTTGATCAGCACACCGGGGATAACTCCCCTGCTCTTCATCGAAATAGTGCCATGGGATCTTTTACATCCACCTGAGAGAGCAGACGGGGCCACGGTTTAACGTCTCATCCGCAAGACGGCACCTCCGACAGTGCAGCGCTCCCTCAGTACTGCACTGGGCGTGTCAGCCTGGATTATGTGCTCAAGTGTCTGGAGTGGGACTTGAACCCACGACCTTCTGACCCAGAGGTGAGAGAGCTACCAACTGATGTTAATGAGCCAAGTGGGGTTTCTGTGGTTGAAACTCGGGAGCGGAGCAAATGATCGCGGAAACTCACACATAACAATGTTTCCCCGTAAACTAGTTATTGACAAATTTCCTCAGGGAAGGGGGATTGGACGGAAAGACGCAACTCTGCTCTTACGCTGTAGTTACACCGAACCTTTAGAGGAAATTCCAGGCCAAAATATTAGTATACAAAACACCTGGGGGTAAAAATTCACTTGGTTGCGCCTCCCGTTAGCGCCTTAAGAGGGCACTAATGGGGCGCAAAGCCGCTAACGCCCGGGCGCAGCGATGTTTGTGCCGCTCGAGAACTTAACTTGAGATTGTGCGGCGGCGCTAAAACTTACCGCTGCGACCACCTGCGCGCACAGATTATGACATCATTCCATGGTGCAACGCCCTTGGGGCGCCCCGGAGCGGAAATTGAGTGGCGCCCCCTGCCTTACCGCCTGGCGCTTCCAACGACCGGAAGACTGGAACGCTATCAATCGCTGTGGGGCTGGGGGGGGCGCTATTTAAAGGGGGCCTCTTCCTGTCTTTTTCTGTGGTCGACATTTATGCACCACTCGTTCTGAGAGAGAGAGAGAGATTCGGAGAGAGAGAGAGAGAGACTTCTACATTGACTCAACGCTTTGTGAGGTAGTTTTGCCTATTCATCCTAACTTTGTTGCTACTTTAGTTGCTGTCCCTCATTACTTTTCTGGCAAAGAGAATATGGGGGCTGCACTGATTGGGGGCGTCGTCCTGCTCCAGCTGAATCGGAGGATACAGAGACACAGAGAGAGAGTGGCAATGATGGCCAGACGGAGGAGGGCCATCAGGCGCATGTACAGGAGAGCTTACCCTCCCAGGGTATATCGTGAACAGCTCTCCTACATCCATATGTCCGAGGAGCTGTGTTTGCGAAGGCTGCGATTCAGCAAGGAGGTGGTCACTGAGCTCTGCCACCTGCTGCAGCCAGATCTGCAGCCTCAGCTGAGGTCCAGGACGTCTCTGTCGGTGGCAGTGAAGGTCACAGTGGCTTTGAACTTCTACGCCACTGGCTCATTCCAAGCTGCTGTTGGGGACCTCGCCAATATCTCCCAGTTCGCGGTGCATCGCTGCATCCGGCAGGTCACCAATGCCCTCTTCAGAAGGAGACGAGAGTTCATCTCTTTCCCTATGACCCCAGACAAGCAGCGTGACCGCGCTCTGGGCTTTGCGAGGGTAGCGGGCTTCCCCATGGTGCAGGGCGCCATTCACTGCACGCATGTGGCTTTGCGTGCTCCGCGTGAGAATGCAGAGGAATTCAGGAACAGAAAGGGGTTCCATTCCTTGAATGTCCAGTTGGTCTGTGACCACAGACAGGTGATACTCGCTGTCAATGCCCACTATCCTGGCAGCTGCCACGATGCTTTTATCCTGCGCCAGACTACTGTGGCAGAAGTTTTCGAGGCACCGCATCAGCCAGTTGGTTGGCTTCTCGGGGACAAGGGGTACGCATTGAGCACCTGGCTGATGACACCGCTCCGTACGCCAAACACCCCTGCTGAGCTGCGGTACAATGAAAGCCATCAAGCAACCAGGAACATTATTGAGCGCACAATCGGCGTGCTGAAACATCGGTTCCGCTGTCTGGACCATTCCGGAGGAGCCCTGCAGTACTCGCCTGAGCAAGTATCGAACTTCGTAGTCGTGTGCTGCATGTTGCACAACATGGCAATCCTCAGGACCCAGCCAATGCCACCAGGCCTTGTAGCACCACCAGAGGAGGAGGAGGAAGAGGACGAGGACGATGATCAGCAGCAGCACCAAGGCGGGAGGGCGGCCCACAATGGTCAAACTGCAAGGGCCGTCCGTCAACGGCTAATAGCAAGCCGCTTCTAGGGCCCCTGCCATTGCTACCAACATTAATCAACCCAGCACGCAACCCCTAAGCCGGCCAAGGCACCAATAATTCCAACCACCAGCCATGTATATTTTGAATACAGAAACTTATTTATTTTTAAACTCTGTGTGTGTCAATTCCTCATGACAAACTCATAGAAATAAACACAAAAAAACAGTCAATAACATAACTGGTTCTCACAACCTGGAGATAATGTCCAAAACACTAAACAAAGTTGGACCATGAACCTCGGCCTTTAATAAAAGAATGACCAGCATTTTGTCACACCTCCTACTTTTTGCCCTTCGAGGGTGATCTCCTTCCCTTGCGCACTTCCCCCCTTCTAACCCTACTGCTCCTCCGTAATGGGACCTCAGTGGCTGCAGCAAGGCTGGTGGAAGGCTGCTGCTCGTCAGACCCTGACACTGCAGATGCCCCTGAAGGACGGCCTCGACCACTTCTGGGCCTGGAGGGCCCGGCTGCAGACTGCACCAACTCTGCATGGGCGGCAGCAGTCTGTCCTACAGGCGGTGGCAAGTGCAGTGGAGAAGTGACAGTGTTGGCAGCAGGAATGCTGTCATCGTGAGAGAGGACAGCAACTCCCTGCTCGCCCGACACACTGGCACTCCCACGGGGCAGCACTTCAGCATCCGGAGCAATCTGCCGGAGAACAGATTGCTGGCCTGCTGCGGCGCGGTGACAGCCCCGGGGACATGTGCACGAACCATCGAGGTTGGCAACAGTCTGTGCTCGCGTGGCCTCCATCTGAGTCTGTATGAGAGCAGTCAGAGATGGGATCACAGCAGCCAGTGACTGAATTGCAGCACTAAGCGTTAGTGTGGCATCCGCCTGTGCTACAGCGAAGTGCTCCACACTCCTTGCCAGTGACTCAATGCATTCGGGCACCCTTCCCACTGCACCCATGAGCTCAGTGTGCATGCCCACCGCCTGGGTGTTCATTTCTGCAATCAGCCGCTCCTCCTCTGCGTCCATTGCAGTAGGAGTGTCTGGCATACTCTCCCTCTGGGGAGAAGGCCCCCGTTCTTCCCTACCCCCCCCATGGCATTGCTGCAGCCCGCTGGGTCCTGGAGCTTCACCCTCATCAGCCCCTTCCCCCCTGCTCCCCTCCGGGGAAGGCGTGTTCCCAGTGTGGGCATGGGCTTCCTCGGGAGAGGGTGGCACTGATGCTCTGGCTTCCTCTTCCTCCTCAGCTGCAGCATCACTCCCAGTGGCAGCTTCAGGGCCCGTCTCCTCAGCTGGTGAATCACCATCTGAAAGCAGGGAGGTACAAGAGTGGCTTTAGCGTGAGGACAGGGTGGCAGTAAGGGAGGAATAAGTGCAGCGAGTTAGCAAGTTGGATTGAAAGTGTCAAAGGCTGGTGTTGTGAGGGACAAGTGGAAGGACAGAGGACAAAAAGGTGATGACCTTACCATTGCTGTCCAGAACGGGGTCGGCGTCTCCAGTGGCGACGGGACCGATCACCCGGCTTGCCACAATCCTGTGGACGCGCTCCTCCAGATCGCTGAGGGGTTGCAGCTGAGGCCGCCCTCCACCTGTCCGTTGCTGCTGTCTCCTATTATGAGCCAGCTTAGCCTGCAAGAAAAAGGACAGCATCTGAGTAAATATACAGCCATGGTCTTGCCTGATGTGCCTCCCATAGGTGAATAGCCCTTACAATATACAGCCATGGTCTTGCCTGATGTGCCTCCCATAGGTGAATAGCCCTTACAATATACAGCCATGGTCTTGCCTGATGTGCCTCCCATAGGTGAATAGCCCTTACAATATACAGCCATGGTCTTGCCTGATGTGCCTCCCATAGGTGAATAGCCCTTACAATATACAGCCATGGTCTTGCCTGATGTGCCTCCCTTAGGTGAATAGCCCTTACTGTATGCAAAGTGTGGAATGTGTGTGTGTGTTTGATGAAAGGGCCATAGGTGTTGGATGAGTGTTGTGCATTGGGGTTTTAAGACCCTCTGGCCATAGAGTGAGGTTGAGATGGAGGGATGGAGAGGTATTGAGAAAAAGCCACTCACCCTGACGACCCGAGTGAGGTCGTTGAACTTTTTGCGGCATTGAACATGGGTCCTGGGCACCATGCTCCTGGAGGAGATGCTCTGAGCCACCTCCCTCCACATTCTTCTGAACTCGCGTGGCAAAGGCCTCCTGCCACTCTCAGGGAACAGCATACATCGTCTGCGCTCCACTGCGTCAACCAGAGCATCCAAGGCCCGCTCGGTGAAGCGATGAGCGCGTTCTCTCACCCTCTCCATGCTTGGCAGCAAAATGGATTCACAGGTCTCTCCAGGCTGAGATTCAAGGCTGCAATGAGCAGGGTGTGGCTGGGGAGCAAGTGGCCCCCCCCCGCTTTAAGAAGTGTCCGGCGCCAGTGTGTCTGTGTTCCCTCGCTAACTGGCAGCAGCTGCGCTGCGCTCGCGCGCTGAGTTAGCGCCTCACTCCTTGGCCTTTGCGCCTTAAGACAGGTGTGCAGCGCCTGCTTTAGCGCTCCACTCACCTCCCGGGGCGGTAAAAGTGAAGTTTCCTGTCAGTGCCGATAATTAGTGCCAGGCGCTAATATTTGCGTCCAGACGATATTTGCGCCCCAAATGGGGCGCGACCTAATTTCTACCCCCTGTTCTCCTATGGAGCAGTAAACACATAGGGGGCTAAATTCGGTTGATTTGCGCCTCTCGTTAGCACCCTAACAGGGCGCTAACGGGGTGCAAATCAACTAGCGCCTGGGAGCGGCACTGCTAACGCCTCCTGTGAAATTCAGTGGGAGGTTAGCGGCAGCGCTAACCGTTAGCGCCGCGCGGCGCTGTGCCGCCAGCGATGACTTCATCGCCGTGCACAGCGCCCCGCTTGCACCCCGGCTGTAATATTGGGTGGCACCCCCTGACTTACTGCCGGACGCTATGTCCGCCGGGGTCAGGGGGGCCTAACTGCGGCCGGGGCGGCGCTAGTTAAAGGGGAGGTGGCAGGCGGCCATTTTTGTTGCTGGCCGCCTGCCAGCACCTGCCCCCGTTGCTGTCCCCGGCCCCCGTGAAGCTCCTCCCCCCGCGGGGTGCCAGCTGCTCTCCGTGAGCCTGGCACTCCTCTTGAGTGCCGGGCTCGTTTGCTGGCACTCCTGATTTTTACCCCATAATTTCTTAATTGGGTGGGTGGTAAAAGGGCGAGCAGGTGGCAGCAATGGGTTGGGGGTGGTACAAAATTGCCACACCCCTGGGTGACATTGTCATTCTAACAGAATATTGCAGTTTATAAGGCTCCAGCTCTAATATGTTTTCTGCCATTCCCTCAGACCACCCACATGCAGGGAAACTGCGGTGAATGAAAAAGGAAGCTAAATATTTTGAGAACCCACTCTTCTGAATTCAGCATAGCGTGGGTGCCTCTGGATGTGGCAATCGGTACAATGGCACCACGCTCAAAGAACCACTTTTACTGTGCAAGGTCTTTGCAGAGAGCCAATTAATTCTTTATTAAGTTCAAGAGATATTTTTAATACTAGAGTAATTTTAGAAAGCAGATGAACAAAACCAAGCTGTTAATATTTAGAGGTAGTATTTTCTAATATTAAAAATAAAATCTGCTTTGGTTTTAATAAAGCATTGTTCTTCAGCACACCAGCCGGATAGTATCGTTATTGACTTAATTTTTATGTTCTTAAAGAAACTGTTGGCTCTTCGTTACTTCACTCGTATGAACATTTTTCACATGTAAGCCAAGGGAATGAGAGTCTGCAGAATGAGGGATGAGGGCTTACATTTATGTGGATAGACTGGAGAAGCTGGGGTTGTTCTCCTTGGAGCAGAGAAGGCTAAGAGGAGATTTGATAGAGGTGTTTATAAATAAATAAAGAGAAGCTGTTTCCAATGCCTGAAGGGTCGATAACCAGACGGCACAGATTTAAGGTGATTGGCAAAAGAACCAGAGATGACATGAGGGAAAACTTTTTTACGCAACAAGTGGATAGAATTTGGAATACACTGCCTGACAGGGTGGTGGAAACAGATTCAATAGTAGCGTTCAGGCGCTCTTTGGGCGTGGGTTGTTTGTCCCTTGTTATGCCCATAAAGTGGGTGCAACAAGGTCCAATTTCTACTCCTATAAATCTGAATTTCTCTTATGGACATCTGAGGTGCACTGGATGGATGTAAACATGCAATGCTCCTACCCCGATCAGCAGCCAGAGGCCCTGGGGCACACGCATAGTTGAGGGGGAAGGAGGGGCGGGAGTAGTTCCCTTAACCTTGCCTGCATTGTTTGACCTGGCCCCAGGAGCTGACGCAAGGCCCTCATTCCAGGTTTCTTCGGGCACTCAACAATAATGTGAGGAGGAAAGTGAGGTTGGAGGTTGGGGTGCTGCCTTGTTATCATCCTTGTGTTGAACCTGCATCTCGTCCTGGTGCAAGCACAGTGACAATTGGAAAATGCAAAGCAGATAAGTTTCTCCCGCCTCTTTTTTCCCTTTTCACTGGGCCTTGGGAAATGCTGACTTCCCAGGTACAGGAAAACCACCCTTATATTTTTAACACTTCTTTCTCGAATTTTGGTAGCTGACTCACTTGTGGCCGCATTAAAGCTTGCTGGAGGCCTCCTGTTTGTGTGTGTGTGTGAGATGCACGTTATCTGGCTCCTGTGCTGATGCCACTTCTAAGGTGAATTAGCCTGAGCCAGTTCTGTACAGATGGACTGCTTAACAATTCTTGGACGCAACCTTCACCCAGGTGTTGGAAACATTTGATATTGGGGAACTGGATGGCGCAGTAGTTGGCATTTGACTCTGCAGCCTGAGTTCAAATCCAGCACAGACTATTGGGATGAAAGTCTCGACTGTATTCTGGGCTCCAGTTTTACCTTCTGGCGGGTGAGTAACAGAGTGAGTTAGAAACTCAGTCGCTGCTCCAGAATTGAAGCCACCTGCCGACATCGGGTGCGTGGCAGGTTTGGCTTTGGGGGCCGTCTCGCAGGGGGTCGTGCGTTTGGATAAGGGGGCAGTCCACGGCCGGGGAGGCCTAAGCTTTCCTTGTGGTGCCCGAAAAGAGCACTTCTGCTCCTCCTGGCACCACTAGGAAACTGTTTGCACCTCTTCTGGCTGCAGCTCCTCTTCCGGCTGTCTTCACCTGCCGAGAAAGGTACAGCGGCTTCCCCGCTCAGGCCACCAATTGAAATTACAGTCAGGTCCCATTGACGTCATTGGGGCCCGATGTGCATTTGTAAAGAAGGACCCCCCCCCCCCGCCACCGGCTTCAGGCCAGTGTTCTGGTTAAAATTCACAATGGCGAGGTCCTGGCGGCTTTCCGTTGGGTCAGTAACCTGGCCGATTTTGACTGCCCATCTGTCCGGTCTAAAGGTCCTATGTGAAATGAGCTTGGGCCTTCTCAATGCAGTTCCCCATGAGTATGGGCCTATAGCACAAAACTGTCCCTCATTCAGTATTCATTTGTCACTCAGACAAACCTAAGGATGGTTGGTGTTTAGAAGTGGAAAAAGTGCCTAAAGTGTTGTATTGGGGAAGTGATCTTCTAGGATTGGAGCTGAGCCACATTGATGGGGCACAGCAGAAGAGCTTTGCTGTGCATCTGGCTGCATCTATACCTGATTTAGGAATGTTTGATGCCTGAAATGGAAAGTGTTCCATTCCCAATGTGAACATCTCTGATATTGATGAGCAACAAGAATGATAAGGAAAGTTAACATTGATGACTTGGCTATTAAATGGTTATATCTATCCATGACTTTTGCAATGGTCCTATCCGTAGATCCCCAGCTGTGTCCTGTTAACGCAGTGCTGTTTACACCACTGGGATCTAGGGGGAAGCTAGCACTCAGGCTCTGAGATTTGCTTTGATTCACAGTGGTGAACATTATAGATGCAAAACCTGTTAGGCAGGCTGCATGCCTATGAAACCTATTTTTGATTGGCAGTACGACTCCCCTTTTGAACTTCATTTGCCCCTGTTTGGACTGAAATAAAATAGGGAATAATTGGCCTCCCTACATCAGGGTTTCTTCAGTGAATATCTGCATCAGCAGGCAGTAATGAGTTTGGGCGGATGGATTTGTCCATAAATAACCGAATTCATGAATAAACGTCAGCTCGTGGACTTTGATCCAAACTAAGAGTACTACCTCTGAGATCTCTCAGAACTGCGAGATATTTCATTGTTTTGGAACAGATTTTCTAAGTTAGATGAACCACTGTGATTCATCCATCTGCTGTTATTTGACATTTTCTTCTGCTAATTTTATTTCTTAATAAAATGTGATTCATTGTTGTAGCCTGCGATATACAATCTCTCAGCATGTCATTTGTCTGTTAGTTGGAGAGATCTGGAGTTTCGATTTTCAGTGTACATATATATTGGATAAACGGGAAGATATATTGTCACCAGGGCGTGCTACCTCTCAGATTACTTCATACATAACGTCACCTTTCACTGGATGTGATTCTTTGTGTTGGGCACAAGAAAAAAGTGTTTGGAGAGTGTCTGAATTGTAAACTGTTCTCTTCCCTCTTCTGAAGGCATTGAATCTCTCAGGGAGCTGTGGGGGGTCTCTGTTTTCTCACCAAAAGTGGCCATTAATCATGCCTGAGCCTTGACATGTTATCTGCCTGTGGAGGGAACCACAGCCAAGCCTGATCTGACCAGGCCCAATGGTCATATGTATTGACATCCAATAAGCATTTCAAGAAAGGAATCAGAAGTGGAACCATGGCTGATTTTCTCTCGAGCCGAAAGGCCTTGTACCTAATTATAGTGCCCCAGATAACCCCGTGCAAATAGGGGATTGAACCTAGCACTTTCACAGACTTTAACTTTGAGCTCACAGGACAGCTTCTGTGTAAAACTATTTAAAAATATTTCCTTGCTAATGGAATTTACCCTCCAGTGAAGGACACTCTGAATTCTCTCCAAGTATTATTGAGTCCTCCCTGGTCTTGCAGATCTTGTGTTGGAGGCTGACCTACTCATAGAACTTCACGTTGGCCAGCCTCGGAAGAGACATGCAGTCGAATAATGGTTCCCCCCCCCCCATCTGATTTTCTCTTCCTCCCTCTATCGGCTGACAATCAGTGCCTCCCAGTCCCTGTCAAGTATGGTTCAGATCGGAACCTGAGCAGAGCTGAGACTTCATCTGTCTCCTCCCATTCCAGGGCACTATGTGGGAGTGCTCCAATGGTCAATACCAACACATGTGGAGCATCTTAGGTCTCAGTTGTATAATGAAAAATTGCCTCAGTTGGTAAGTGCTGTGTTACTGAGCTATACATCCCAGGAAAGTCACAAGTTCAATCCTCAGTCTATGTTGAGTTGGGTATGGTGGCAGAGAAACCACTGCCATTTCTGCCGTTGGTCGAAAGAGGAGAAACATTAGTAAGCTTACATCTCCATCACTAATTAGCGAGCCCTGCTGCAAACGTATATGTGTCATTGAAGACAGGAACAGGCTCAGCTGCGTTGCCTCCAGTGCTCAAGTAACCTGTCAGTCAAACATGGAACTATGTCCCAATGAGGCAACTTGACGCCTTCAGAGGCAAAAGAGAGGGAGAAAGTGATAGATAGCCACTTGGGCAAGGTACCGTACCGACTCCCATGGAGACAAACCCCAGACAAGAATCAGACGTTCGGGAGGTGAGATAACAAGCAAAGGAAAAGCAATGGATGTAGAAACAAAATGAGAAGGGAAAAAAATCATTAGCAAACTGCCATTTCAATATGAGCTGTAGTACAGTACGAGCATTTGTTCTGGTTGTTGTCTGAATCAGCGATGCATGATTGAAATGACCGGAGCTGGTTCAGAGTCTGGCACAAAATTAATCTTTTACGTGCAAGGGCAGCTGCTGCTAACTTACCTGAATGACCCCAGGCTTGCATGAATGAAGAACGCTGAGGACGGAAATTTGTATTCTGTTCATGTCAGCGTTTGGTGAATCATTCCCAAGATTAATTGCACTGTGATCTGCTAAATGATAAACCTGCCTGTAGGATCATTTCATCATGCAATCTTCTTATGATAATATGGTAATAACAAAGTATGTAGAATTGATTTTAGTAATTATGCCCATGTGACAGCATATACCACAGAGCTGTATCTGGGGAGATCTGCAGCTGCTTTATAAGGCATTTATGTTGTTCATACTAAACTGTATCTTCTTGGCAGCATATAATAAACATTAAAGATTGAGCTACTGCAATGACTTAGCTGATAAACGTACTAACCTGGCCAATGTAATACTGAGTTGCACAGTCTGGGCTGCTCCCAGATTTGAACCTCTGATTCAGTCGATCTCAGCCAAGGTTGGGCTTTTACAAAAGCATAATACTGCGGATGCTGGAATTCTGAAATAAAAACAGAAAATGCTGGAAATACTCAGCAGGTCAGGCAGCATCTGTGGAGAGAGAAACAGAGTTAACCTTTCAGGTCGATGACCTAATTTTACAATTGGTCTCAATACTTCTCGGCAAGGCAGGGGAAAATGAGGCCACGCTTCCTTCCACTCCTGACCGCGATCCACTGACTGCTGCTGGAAAGTGCCTGTATTCAGAAATCAATTGAGGGACAGGATTACCCTCGGCTGCCACGCTCCCCACACCCTGAATAGCCTGCCGATGCTGTTTAGGCCCATCTGGCTCAAGCCTCGGTACAGCTCCATGCGAGAATGGTACCAGGATGCAGGGACTAGAGAAGCTGGGGTTGTTCTCCTTCGAGCAGAGAAGGTTGAGTGGACATTTAATAGAGGTGTTCAAAATTATGAGTAAATAAGGAGAAACTGTTTCCATTGGCAGAAGGGACAATAACCAGAGAACACAGATTTAAGGTAATTGGCAAAAGAATCAGAAGGGAGATGAGAATTTTTTTATGAAGCATCTTGTTATAATCTGGAATGCGCTGCCTGAAAGGGCGGTAGAAGCAGATTCAATAATAACTTTCAAAAGGGAATTGGATAAATACTTGAAGGGGAAACATTTTCAGGGCTATGGAGTAGGAGCAGGGGAGTGGGACTAATTGGATAGCTCTTTCAAAAAGCCAGCACAGGCACGATGGGCTGAATGGCCTTCTTCTGTGCTGTATCATTCTATGATTCTATGAACGACTTTCCAGTGTTTCACCCAAGTGGTCATTGTTCGTGTGCGAGCGAGCGAGAGTCAAATAGCCTGATGACACTGAGAACATCACAGGCAAGCCCGGTAGCTGAAGGCTGCACATATGCCCTTTTCAGCAAGGCTGAGTGAATAGCAAGAAGGAACAGGAATGTTAGCTGATTATTTTTTCCTTTCCCAAGCCTCGGAACACCTGAGGTCAATTGTAGCAACTCCCAGCACCAAAATCCAGGCTGGGAATAGCTACCTCAGCAAAGACCTGTGATTAGACTTGGGATTTTACCCGTTGTTTTGGTTACCACCTCACCAGGTGGTGCATTTAAGCACAGAGCTCGCTGACCTACATTGGCTCCTGGTTAAGCACGCTTCGATTTTAAAATTCTCGTCCTTGTTTTCACATCCCTCCATGGCCTCGCCCCTCCCTATCTCTGTAATATCCTTCAGCGCCACAACCCCTTGAGATATCTGCTCTCCTCTAATTCTGGCCTCTTAAGCATCCTTGATTTTAATCTCTCCACCATTGGTGGCCATGCCTTCAGCTGCCAAGGCCCTAGGTGCTGGAATTCCCTCCCTAAACCTCTCTGCCTTGCTCCCTCTCTTTCTTCCTTTAAGGCGCTCCTTAACTCCTACCTCTTTCTGCCCTAATATTTCCTTATGTGGCTCGGTGTCAAATTTTGTTTGATAACGCTCCTGTGAAGCGCCCTGGGACGTTTTACTACATTAAAGGTGCTATAAAAATACAAGTTGTCGTTGTTGTTGTTGAGCAAGCACATAAATAAAACTACCACTAGTGCATATCCAGAAATCCACGTTATTGGTACAGATTTTTTACTCTTTTCAGGAAATGAATTATTTCTTGCCACAGTGCTTGTAGGTGCACAAAAAAAAATAAGACCAACTTCAACATGTATTTGATTGAAGTGTCATTAGACAAGAAAGGCAACGATTGTGAGAATTAGTGGGGTGCACGTTACCATAGAAATGATGCCATCCATCTGCTTCCAGGGGCTATGTGGCACTGTAGTTTGAACAGAAACAGCCAGCACCGAAGAGACATGCAGAGTACAGCAAATGCTTAGCTTTTAAAAGTAAAAGTATGAATAAATTATCACATCAAACTCACATTATTAACAGTTGGATTCAGGTATCTGCCCATGATTCTCTCTGCTTTGAGTTCTTAATTTCAGCTGGGCCATGTGAGGGGGCAGTTAACCAGAAAAAGGGAAAGGAGAGCAGACTGCATCGTTTAAAAATATGTCTTACTTGCCTAAAAGTTGGAGTATTGCACTGTCCCATAATGCTTCAGGTCGGGGCCTGACCAAAAATAGGCATCTGCCGCTTACCATAGAAGTATTAAGGCCTACTGGGACATGGTTTCACATCTCGATTTACCAATGCTGTGCTTACCTTTGTGGGGAGGCTGATAGTAAAAGCCAGGCACAGGGAGAGAGACTAAATCAGAGGGACA
Organism: Squalus acanthias; assembly: GCA_030390025.1. NCBI lineage: Eukaryota > Metazoa > Chordata > Chondrichthyes > Squaliformes > Squalidae > Squalus > Squalus acanthias. The sequence continues at coordinate 79,138,721 of CM059436.1, read as the reverse complement.
ATCATCTTCGAATTGCTCTTGCACATCTGTTAGCAACCAATTTTAGAGCGACATTGACCGAGGCCTGAAAGTGGCTCACCCAGTAGCCCACCCTTTGGGCCTGTGGAAAGACGAAGGGGGAAAAATTGGGTTGCTTTGTGCCTCCCGTTAGCACCCTCAGGGGGCGCTATTGGGGCGCAAAGCCCCTGGCACCCGGGCACGGCGCTGCTAACGCCTCCCGCGAAATTCAGCGGGAGGTTAGCGGCGACGGTAAATGGTAGCATCCCGTGGCGCTGCGGCTCCGGCAATGACGTCATTGCCGTGTGCAGCGCCCCACTCACGCCCTGGCCGCAAACTTCGGTTGCGCCCCCTGACCTACCACCGGACGATATGTCCGAGAGGGTCAGGGTGGTGTTTTTGCGGCCGCGACTGCGCAAGTTAAAGGGCAGGTGCCAGGTGGCCATTTTTCTTTGGCCGCCTGCCAGCACCTGCCCCCTTTTGCTTTTTTACGCGGGGTGCCGGCCGCAATCGGTCAGTCCGGCACTCCTCTTGAATGCCGGGCTGTTTTCACGTTACCCCACTCCCCGGTGGTCCAGCAGGGCCCCGGTGCATGCAGCGCTAGGCCCCTCCCCTTTAATCAGGGGAGGAGGCCTGCAATACAGCGGCGCTATGTGCCGACACGCGTTGCGCTGTTGCATGTACTGCTGCGATATTGAATGGTAGCGCCTCAGGAAGGAGGGGGAGCGCTTCCAGTCGAGCCCCGCCTTCTGCTTGGGGCGCTACCACTGAATTTACGGCACAGGGGCACTAACTTTTTCGGGCCCGGTGAAGTTAGCGCCCCAAAGGGGGTGCCACCGAATTTTTTCCCCTCAAGATGTTTCCCAACACTCTTTAAAGTGTTTATTGAATTCCTTAAAAAAAAGCTCTAGCAGGACTTAAAAACTTAGCTCAATAGTTCCAAATGTAAGGCTGCTTTTCAAGTTCAATCTGATTTTAAACCCCAGTCACTCAGTGCACTTCAGCCAGGAAAGGTGAAGAAAGTCTAAACTGGATTGTAAAATATTTCATAAAATAAATGGCACTTAACTCCAGAAATATTTTTACTTGGAAACTAAACTAATGGAACTGGGTGGAGAAGTGGGTTCGACCCTAGCTTTTCACTTCTGTAATCTGGGTTCCAATCCGAACTGGACTGATGGGGTGAAAGTCTTCTTGTCTGCTGGCTGTAAGGGTTTTATGTGACATGATTGTGGCCAGTCTCACGTCAGTTCCTAGTGGGCGCGAGTCCACAGCACACAATTGTCACTGGAATTGGCAATCTCACTCAGATGATTGGCATGAGAAATGGAAAAATGTCCTGCTAATGTATTGAGGGTGCATTTCTGATTTTGGGGTTGAGGCATATTATTGGGTCAAAGTAGAATGAGTTTTACTCTGCGCTACACGTGACCTGGGAGCGTTGGATGCTGTTGATGGGTGTCTGAAATGGAAAGTGTTCCAATTCCCAACACTAACGGCATTTACTTTGATGAACACAAGCTTCAAAAGCTAACGAAAAATGAATTGCTAAGCAAGTGTCTCATGAACTTTCTTATGTTCCTGTAGGAAACATTTCTGCCTCATTTTCTTTACAACATTGAATTGGCACCAGAAATAGAGGTCACGGAGTTTTCTGGTGGCCATCGGGCTGAGTGGCTCAGCTTGCCTGTAGGTGCTGTTTCCCATTTGCTGTACGTACCTTCCCCAGTCATTGGAACATCTGAAAGTGTGATGACCAGAAAACGCCTTTGAGGTGGAAATCGTGACTTAAAGACGGCTTCCCATGTACAGTTCTTCATATATTCCAGCAATGTGGGATCTGTTCCACAATATCCACAGCACCAGGAGCCTTGGTCAATATGAAAGAACTGCCTGCAGAAGCAGCTCTACAAAATAAATAGACCATTGGAGAGAGGCCGCAGAAGCTTTGTGCTGAGGGAGTTTATTTTCCTTCTCGTTGTACAATAAATAGATTTGCCAGCTTTTGATTGAACTATGATTTCTATAATGTGCCATTTGCCTGCTGTTAACATTGTATAGGGTCGCAATGTGTTGTAACTGCAGTCTAAGCAGGCTGATCTTATTCCCTTGACTGGAACATAAAAGATTTTTTATCAGTGTTTTATGTTTTGAACTTTAGCACCTTGGTTCTCTTTCAGTTCCTCTGCCGTTCTAATAACACTGACTGTGCTGCAGCACACAGATGCAATGCCATAACTACGGAATGTCTGATTTACTTTAACTCATCAATCTAGGCGTTCCTTCTATAATGGACTGTTTAGCATGTAGATCTTCTCACGACAGTGGACAGCAAGTTCCTTACTATTCTATAGCTGGCCCTGGACAACCGGTTAGTTACTCGGAGTATTTACAACACAGGATATGGAAACACTGAAATAATTTTTCGCACAGTCTCTGTGGAAACATCATCAGACATCCGAAAATACAGTACATAGAATAAACAGTAATGCGATTGTTCTTGGCCTTTAAATGTGTTTACAGTATATGAGTCAAATAGTTCAAAAGGTTCACCTCAGCCTCATAAACAGCACCTTCCGCTTAAAAAAGAGAAAGGAAAGTACAATATAATTGTGTCACAGTCCCACTACAGCAGGATCACTTAATTCTGTGGGGAGCTGTTAATTCTCACGTTAGAAGAATTAGGGTAGCTTATAAAATATGAGGAAGTGTGAGCAAAGGGGTTTCAATGAATTAATATGATATATTTTGTGCAAATTTTGTTTTCTGGAAACTTATTTATTTGACCTTTTGAAAATATTAATTTGTTTTAACATTATACTGCACACGATTCACAGACAACAAGCCAAGGCAGTATTGGTGCTTTTAATTTTCTTTCTTGTTGTTAGTTTCTCTGTTACAGTTCTCTTGCTGTGGATATTGTGGAACAGATCCCATATTGCTGGAATATATAAAGGACCGTGCATGTGCAGCCATCTTTAAGACACAATTGGCACTTCAAAGGCATCTTCTGGTCGTCACACTTTCTGGCCGTCACACTTTCTGGCCGTCACACTTTCTGGTCGTCACACTCTCACTGTGATGCATTCCTATACTACTGGGCTGACCCATTGAATTTCTCTTCAGTACCACTTAGTACCACTCTGTGATTAGTCTATAAGAAGTGAAACCCAAGTCAAACGAGATACGATCTTATAAAGTTTGGGATGAGAAAAAGGCCAACCAATCCACTCTTGCTATCAGTTATCCTTCACTCGGGATGGATTGCCATGTCTCAGTGACACACCTTTAGTAGCCTAGCCATGAACCGAAAAAGAACTCATTGACCTGAGGTAAGAGAGATAAATTAATGAGCGGCGCTGGGCTGATCCTTTAATTGTCCCGTTTTTGAGTTCTGAGGTGTTAAACCAGAGCTTTATCTGCAGTCAGTTAACTTGTTCAGTACTGAAATTTTTACTTTACTATTCTCACCCTTTAACTTTCAGAGCAGTGTTACATTTCAGAGATGTAAATTATAGTAAAGAACAAGACAAAAGGAAAAACAAGGAATGAAAATTCTTATGCACATTGTTGTACACAGTTCCAGTGGTAGACTGAAGCAAAGATGGCAATAATTAATGGGGAAATATTCGGTATCGACCATTTTGGGGCTCTAACATCGCCTGGGCGCAAACTTTAGCACCCGGTGCTAATTAGCACCGGCGACCACGAAATTGAGTTTTAGCGCCCCAAGAGGGAGGTGGCGCGCTAAATCAAGCGGTCCACTTCCTTCTTGGAGCACTAACCCCGAATATCAGGGCAGAGACTTCAGTAGTGCTGCACACTGGGCCGTGCAGCGCTGCCGCGTTCAAAGGCTCCTTCCCTCCCTTAAAGGGAAGGGCCATCGCTGCAGGCTCTGCAATTTAAAAAGTGCCTACCTGGACCACCAAGGCAGCCACGATCCCGCGCAATCAGCCCGGCACTCAAGCAGAGTGCCGTGCTGAACGATCGCGGGCAGGAAACCGCGAAAAAAACACCGGCAGTAAAGGTAATTTTTTTTTTCACTTACCTCTGCCACCTCACCTTTAACCATCGCCCCCGAAGCGGCCGGCCGCCCGATGCACGCCTCCTGAAGCTGTCGGAGTTTTCGCCCGGCGCTGTTGCAGGGGGCGGAAGTCAATTTTGGGTCCAGGGCGATGCGCACGGCGATGACGTCACGATCTCCGGGCGAAGGAGATCGGGGCGCAACGCTGTAGTGCCGCCGCAAAACTCCCGCCAAATATGGCGGGAGTCGACGTCAGCGCCGCGCCCGGTGGCAAAGCCATTTAAGGCACCCAATTTCTCCCCTAACACTTTTAGGAAAGAATACAGGAATACCTCATTAAAAATGGGGTTGATGATTATAAGGATAACGTACATAACAACCAACCGTGAGTCACGTGGACAATCAGTGGTTTCAGAGTCCATGTCTGCTTGTCTGCCTTTGTAGATAAAAAGCAACACCAACTGAGCACCACTGCCATTCCTACCTGCTGCTTGGAGGGATGTGAATCTGCTGCAGACTGTGGGTGAGAATTTTTGTGATAGTTTTGGGAGATCAGGAATTCCAATGCACACCATGTTGCAGACTTCCATCCCCTGGAGAAATAACATCATCAGCTAGGAGTCAGGAGTGGTGGTGAAAGGGAGAGGAGAATGGTTGTAACTTTAATTGGGGGGGGGGGGGGGGGGGATGAGGATGGAGGGTGAAGGAGACTGCGATAATAATCTGTGGGGGAAAGGGTGTAAACTGAGTGGTGAGTGTAGAAGGAGGGTGTCAGAGAGAACCGAGGAGGACAGAGGTCTCTGTGTTACTGTGACAACTGTACGTGCTGTTTATAACCACTTCAGCAATAACATTTAGCAAACGATTGCACCAATATATTCCCAGCAGCCTGCAATTTCTCTGCACGAAATGAGGGGAAACCTTTTCAATTTTTGGCACAAGCTTCGACAGTACAAGTAATGGGTTGTGGGTATGCCTGCAGCTTAAGCTATGAGAGGCCTGTGCCCCACCATATGTTCAATGCAAGTACATGGTGTGGTGCTATATTCAGAACTTATTTTCAGTTGTCAGTTTTCTAGCTGGCTATTTATGGGGTAACTTTTATTGGTATAGATGTAGGTATGTCCTGTCCCACTGGCAGGACAGACCCACCAGAGATGGTGGCACAGTGGTATACAGACAAGAGGGAGTGGCCCTGGGCATCCTCAACATTGACTCTGGACCCCTTGAAGTCTCATGGCTTCAGGTCAAGCATGAGCAAGGAAACCTCCTGCCGATTGCCACCTACCGCCCTCCCTCAGCTGATGAAACAGTACTCCTCCATGTTGAACACCACTTGGAAGAAGCACTGAGGGTAGCAAGGGCACAGAATGTACTCTGGGTGGGGGAATTCAATGTCCATCACCAAGAGTGGCTCGGTAGCACCACTACTGACCGAACTGGCCGAGGCCTGAAAGACATAGCTGCCAGACTGGGTCTGCGGCAGGTTGTGAGAGAACCAACACAAGAGAAAAACCTACTTTACCTCGTCCTCACCAATCTACCTGTCGCAGATGCATCTGTCCACGACAGCATTGGTAGCAGCGACCACCGCACAGTCCCTGTGGAGACGAAGTCCTGTCTTCACACTGAGGACACCCTCCACCGTGTTGTGTGGCACTACCACTGTGCTAAATTATTTTTTTTATTCGATTATGGGATGTGGGCATCGCTGGCAAGGCCAGCATTTATTGCCCATCCCTAATTGCCCTTGAGAAGGTGGTGGTGAGCCGCCTTCTTGAACCGCTGCAGTCTGTGAGGTGAAGGTACTCCCACAGTGCTGTTAGGGAGGGAGTTCTAGGATTTTGACCCAGCGACGATGAAGGATCGGCGATATACTTCTAAGTCAGGATGGTGTGTGACTTGGAGGGGAACTTGGAGTTGGTGGTGTTCCCATGCGCCTGCTGCCCTTGTCCTTCTAGGTGGAAAAGGTCGCGGGTTTGGGAGGTGCTGCCGAAGAAGCCTTGGCGAGTTGCTGCAGTGCACCTTGTAGATGGTACACACTTCAGCCACGGTACGCCGGAGGTGAAGGGAGTGAATGTTTAAGGTGGTGGATGGGTTGTCAATCAAGCAGGTTGCTTTGTCCTGGATGGTGTCAAGCTTCTTGAGTGTAGTTGGAGCTGCACTCATCCAGGCAAGTGGAGAGTATTCCATCACACTCCTTACTTGTGCCTTGTAGATGGTGGAAAGGCTTTGGGGAGTCAGGAGGTGAGACACTCGCCGCAGAATACCTAGCCTCTGACCTGCTCTTGTTGCCACAGTAATAATGTGGCTGGTCCAGTTAAGTTTCTGGTCAATGGTGACCCCCAGGATGTTGATGGTGGGGGATTCGGCGATGTTAATGCCGTTGAATGTCAAGGGGCGGTGGTTAGACTCTCGCTTGTTGGAGATAGTCATTGCCTGGCACTTGTGTGGCACGAATGTTACCTGCCACTTATCAGCCCAAGCCTGAACGTCATCCAGGTCTTGTTGCATGCGGGCATGGACTGCTTCCTTATCTGAAGTGTTGTGAATGGCGCTGAACACTCTGGGGCAGAGAATTCCAAAGATTCACAACCCTCTGAGTGAAGAAATTCCTCCTCATCTCGGTCTTAAATGGCCTACCCCTTATCCTGAGACCTATGCCCCCTAGTTCTAGACACTCCAGCCAGGGGAAACAACCTCTCAGCATCTACCCAGTCAATCCCCTTCAGAATCTTGTATGCTTCAATGAGATCACCTCTCATTCTTCTAAACTCCAGCGAGTATAGGCCCATTATACACAATCTCTCATCATAGGACAGCCCTCTCATCCCAGGAATCAAGCTAGTGAACCTTCGTGACCGCCTCCAAGGCAAGTATATCCTTCCCTAGATAAGGAGACCAAAACTGTGGTCATCAGCAAACATCCCCATTTCTGACCTTATGTTGGAGGGAAGGTCATTGATGAAGCAGCTGAAGATGGTTGGGCCTAGGACACTGCCCTGGGGAACTCCTGCAGCAATGTCCTGGGGCTGTGATGATTGACCTTCACCCAGCACAACCATCTTCCTTTGCGCTGGGGATAGATTCAGAACAGAACTAGCAGCTCAAAAATAAGCATCCATGAGGCGCTGCGGGCCACCATCAGCAGCAGAATTGTATTCTACCACAATCTGTAACCTCATGGCCCAGCATATCCCTCACTCTACCACTACCATCAAGCCAGCAGACCAACCCTGGTTCAATGAGGAGTGCAGAAGAGCATGCCAGGAGCAGCATCAGGTGCACCTAAAAATGAGGTGCCAACCTGGGGAACATAAGAACATAAGAAATAGGAGCAGAAGTAGGCCATACGGCCGCTCAAGCCTGCTCTGCCATTCAATAAGATCATGGTTGACCATCGACCTCAACTCCACTTTCCCGTCCGATCTCCATATCCCTTGATTCCCCTAGAGTCCAAAAATCTAACTATCTCAGCCTTGAATATACTCAAAGACTCAGCATTCAGAGCCCTCTGGGGCAGAGAATTCCAAAGATTCACAACCCTCTGAGTGAAGAAATTCCTCCTCATCTCAGTCTTAAATGGCCTACCCCTTATTCTGAGACTATGTCCCCTCGTTCTAGACACTCCAGCCAGGGGAAACAACCTCTCAGCATCTACACTGTCAATCCCCTTCAGAATCTTGTATGTTTCAATGAGATCACCTCTCATTCTCCTAAACTCCAGCGAGTACAGGCCCATTCTACACAATCTCTCATCATAGGACAGCCCTCTCATCCCAGGAATCAAGCTAGTGAACCTTCGTTGCACCGCCTCCAAGGCAAGTATATCCTTCCTTAGATCAGGAGACCAAAACTGTGCACAGTACTCCAGGTGTGGTCTCACCAAGGCCCTGTACAATTGTAGCAAGACTTCCTTACTCTTATACTCCAACCCCCTTGCAATAAAGGCCAACATGCCATTTGCTTTACTTATTGCTTGCTGTATCTGCATGCTAGCTTTCTGTGTTTCTTGCACGAGGACACCCAAATCTCCCTGAACACCAACATTTGAAAGTTTGTCACCATTTAAAAAATATTCTGTTTTTCTATTCTTCCTACCAAAGTGAATGACCTCACATTTCCCTACATTATACTCCATCTGCCACCTTACTGCCCACTCACTTAGTCTATCCATATCCCTTTCCAGACTCTTTGGGCTGGATTTTCAATGACCCGTGGAGTCGGGTTTGGAGGCGTGTGGGGGGTTAAAATAGCAAAAAGTGGCGGGCGGACCTGATCCCGACTCCATTCCGCCTCCACGCAATTTTGACAAAATCGGTCGCGGTGTTCCTGACTCCGTCCCGCCTCCAAGGGGCAGGAGAGGCCATTAAAGCCCTTAACAAGCCCTAAATTGGCTCTGTAATGCCATTTTGAAATGTTTTAGCTAGTTTAACCCTTTTCCGACGTGAAGCACGTCTGATGTGAAACACGCCAGTGAAACCTGGCGGGAGCACAAGTGGATAGCTGACTATCAGCTGCAGGTCCACTATTACAACGGAGATGTGATGAAGGTAGTAGTAGTATTAGGTCTGAAAGTCGCCTCTGATGCTGCTGCATTGAATGTCTTCAGAGACTGCCTCGCCTTGCTGTGAGAGGACCTGGATGCAAAAAAATCTCTCTCTCTCTCTCTCTCTCTCTTCTCTCTCTCTTCTCTCTCTCTCTTCTCTCTCTCTCTTCTTTCACTCTTCTCTCTCTCTCTCTCTCTCTTCTCTTTCTCTCTTCTCTCTCTCTCTCTCTTCTCTCTTCTCTCTCTCTCTTCTCTCTCTCTCTTCTCTCTCTCTCTCTTCTCTCTTCTCTCTCTCTCTTCTCTCTCTCTCTTCTCTCTCTCTTCTCTCTCTCTCTTCTCTCTCTTCTCTCTCTCTCTCTCTCCTCTCTCTCTCTCTTCTCTCTTCTCTCTCTCTCTCTTCTCTCTTCTCTCTCTCTCTTCTCTCTCTCTCTCTCTCTCTCTCTCTCTCTCTCTCTCTCTCTCTCTCGCTTCTCTCTCTCTCTTCTCTCTCTCTTCTCTCTCTCTCTCTCTCTCTCTCTGAGATGCTGCTCATTTTGCATCCAGGTCCTCTCACAGCAAAGGTCAGGCAGTCTCTGAGACCAGGCAGTCTCTGACTTGCAATGCAGCAGCAATGATTACATCATCAGAGGCGACTTTCAGACTGAAACCACTAATTGGTTCATGGGTTCCCACATGCTGGAACTCAATTGCCCAATTAGGTGAAAATTGCATCAATCTCCCACATCCAATTCCAGTCGGGTGGATAACACGAAATGCAGATGACACGACCCCAACCCGCCCCAGTATCAAAATCCAGCCTTTTGTGTTCTCACAGCTTACTGTTCCACCTAGCTTTGTATCATCAGCAAACTTGGATACATTACACTCGGTCCCTTCATCTAGGTCATTAATATAGATTGTAAATAGCTGAGGAAGCTGCAACACAGGACTACATGCATGCTAAACAGTGGAAGCAGCATGCTATAGACAGAGCTAAACAATCCCACAACCAACAGATCAGATCAAAGCTCTGCAGTCCTGCCACATCCAGCCGTGAGTGGTCGTGGACAATTAAACAACTAATGGGAGGAGGAGGCTCCGTGAATATCCCCATCATCCTCAATGATGGTGGAGCCTAGCATACAAGTGCAAAAGACAAGGCTGAAGCATTTGCAATCATCTTCAGCCAGAAGTGCCGAGTGGATGATCCATCTCGGCCTCCTCCTGAGGTCCCCACCATCACAGAAGCCAGTCTTCAGCCAATTCGATTCACTCCATGTGATATCAAGATGCAGCTGAGCACACTGGATACAGCAAAGGCTGTGGCCCGCGACAACATTCCAGCTGTCGTGCTGAAGACTTGCGCTCCAGAACTAGCCGGGCCTCTAGCCAAGCTGTTCCAGTACAGCTACAACACTGGCATCTATCCGATAATGTGGAAAACTGCCCAGGTATGTCCTATTCACAAAAAGCAGGACAAATCCAATCCAGCCAATTACCGCCCCATCAGTCTACTCTCAATCATCAGCAATGTGATGGAAGGTGTCCTCGACAGTGCTATCAGGCGGCACTTACTCACCAATATCCTGCTCACCGATGCTCAGTTTGGGTTCTGCCAGGACCACTTGGGTCCAGACCTCATTACAGCCTTAGTCCAAACATGGACAAAAGAGCTGAATTCTAAAGGTGAGGTGAGAGTGACTGCTCTTGACATCAAAGCAGCATTTGACCGAGTGTGACATCAAGGAGCCCGAGTAAAGTTGAAGTCAGTGGGAAACAGGGGGAAAGCTCTCCACTGGCTGGAGTCATACCTAGCACAAAGGAAGATGGTTTTGGTTGTTGGAGGTCAATCATCTCAGCCCCAGGACATCGCTGCAGGAGTTCCTCAGGGCAGTGTCTATGGCCCATCCATCTTCAGCTGTTTCATCAATGACTTTCCCTCCATCATGAGGTCAGAAGTGGGGATGTTCGCTGATGACTGCACAGTATTCAGTTACATTTGCAACTCCTAAGATAATGAAGTAGTTCATGCCCACATGCAGCAAGACCTGGGCAACATTCAGGCTTGGGCTGACAAGTGGCAGGTAACATTCATGCCACACAAGTGCCAGGCAATGACTATTTCCAACAAGCGAGAGTCTAACCACCGCCCCTTGACATTTAACGGCATTACCATCGCCGAATCCCCCACCATCAACATCCTGGGGGTTACCATTGACCAGAAACTTAACTGGACCAGCCACATAAATACTGTAGCAACAAGAGCAGGTCAGAGGCTGGGTATTCTGTGGCAAGTGTCTCACCTTCTGACTCCCCAAAGCCTTTCCACCATCTACAAGGCACAAGTAAGGAGTGTGATGGAATACTCTCCACTTGTCTGGATGAGTGCAGCTCCAACTACACTCAAGAAGCTTGACACCATCCAGGACAAAGCAACCTGCTTGATTGACACCCCATCCACCACCTTAAACATTCACTCCCTCCACCACCGGCGTACCGTGGCTGCAGTGTGTACCATCTACAAGATGCACTGCAGCAACTCGCCAAGGCCTTCTTCGACAACACCTCCCAAACCCGCAACCTCTACCACCTAGAAGAAGAAGGGCAGCAGGCATGGGAACATCATCACCTGCAAGTTCCCCTCCAAGTTACACACCATCCTGACTTGGAGATATATCGCCGTTCCTTCATCGTCGCTGGGTCAAAATCCTGGAACTCCCTCCCTAACAGCACTGTGGGAGTACCTTCACCACAAGGACTGCAGCGGGTCAAGAAGGCAGCTCACCACCACCTTCTCAAGGGCAATTAGGGATGGGCAATAAATGCTGGCCTTGCCAGCGATGCCCACATCCCAGGAACTAATAAAAAAATGTAGATGACCAAATATTCTATGGACTATTTAGTGGGACCGTGGAAATATCCATCTGTGGAATGATAAATTATGGAGTTAGATTTTACAAATACATTTTAAAAATTAATTTGCATTCTTAACATCATTGTATGTATTTTAGGGTAATGCACACACTGTCAACCTGATCTTATTGACTGTGGGATCATTCCAGGTCTAATTAAGTGGCAGTTGCCTTTCCATTTGTGTGGCACGTTTGCCGCGCTTAGTGGTCGCACTCTCACCTCTGTGTCAGACAATTGTGGGCTCAAGCCCCACTCCAGAACTTGAGGATAGAGTTTAGACTGACTCCATCAGTGCAGTACTGAGGGGAGTGCTGCATTGTCAGAGGTGCTGTCTGTGAGATGAGACATTAAACTGAGGTCTGCCTATTCAAATGGATCATAAAAAAATCGTATGCATTATCTGAAGAAGAGCAGGGAGTTTTCCGGGTATCCTGCCAAACACGTGACCTCAATGAACACCACCAAAAAACAGATTAACTGATCCTTTGCTCTTTGCGGGATCTTGCTGTGTACACATTGGCTGCTCTCTTTGTCCACATAACAACAATGACTACACTTCATTGGATGTTAAATGATTCAGGGAGTTCCGCCCCAAATTTTTTATATTAGGGATTACATTTTAGACATTCTTAGTAATTTAAAATGAGGTGGGGGTGATTTTTGATGGCTCCTTCAGGCGCTAAAGAGCCTCCGAGGTGGCCAAGAAGGGGTCTTGAGCTGAAATGCCTCTTTAGCCCGTGTTCATCTCAAGAGGTAACCTGTGTGTGGAGGCGGAAGATGTGGGTATGGTTCTTAATGAATACTTTGTATCTGTCTTCACAAAAGAGAGGGACAATGCAGACATTGTACTTAAGGAGGAGAAGTATGAAATATTAGATGATATAAACATAGTGAAAGAGGATATATTAAGGGGTTTAGCATCTTTCAAAGTAGATAAATCGCCAGGCCCGGATGAAATGTGTAAGTTAAGAAAAGCAAGGGAGGAAATAGAGGAGGCTCTGACCATCATTTTTCAATCCTCTCTGACTACAGGTGTGGTGCCGGAGGACTGGAGAACTGCTTGCATTGTACCGTTGTTTAAAAAGGGAGAAAGGGATAGACTGAGTAATTACAGTCAGCCTAACCCCAGTGGTGGGAAAATTATTGGAAAACATTCTGAGGCTCAGTGCTAATCGTCATTTAGAAAGGCACGGATTAATCAAGGACAGTCAGCATGGATTTGTTAAGGGAAGGTTGTGTCTGACTAACTTGATTGAATTTTTTGAGGAGGTAACAAGGAGGGTTGATGAGGGTAGCACGTTTGATGTAGTCTACATGGATTTTAGCAAGGCTTTAGAAAAGGTCCCACATGGCAGACTGGCCAGAAAAGTAAAAGCCCATGGGATCCAAGGGAAAATGGCAAGTTGGATCCAAAATTGGCTCAGTGGCAGGAAGCAAAGGGTAATGGTGGACGGGTGTTTTTGTGACTGGAAGGCTATTTCCAGTCGGGTTCTGCAGGTCTCAGTACTAGGTCCCTTGCTTTTTGTGGTATATATCAATGATTTAGATTTCAATGTAGGGGGCATGATTAAAAAGTTTTCAGATGATACAAAAATTGGCCGTGTCGTTGATAGTGAGGAAGAAAGCTGTAGACTGCAGGAAGATATCAATGGACTGGTCAGGTGGGCAGAAAATTGGCAAATGGAATTCAATCCGGAGAAGTGTGAGTTAATGCATTCGGGGAGGGCTAACAAGTCAAGGAAATACACAATAAATGATAGGATACTGAGAAGTATAGAGGAACAGAGGGACCTTGGCGTGCATGTCCACAGATCCCTGAAGGTGGCAGGATAGGTAAATGAGGTGATTAAGAAGGCATACGGGATACTTTCCTTTATTAGCTGAGGCATAGGATGTAAGAGCAGGGAGGTTATGCTTGAACTGTATAAAACACTAGTTAGGCCACAGCTAGAGTACTGTGTACAGTTCTGGTCACCACATTACAGGAAGGATGTGATTGCACTAGAGAGGGTACAGAGGAGATTTACAAGGATGTTGCCAGGACTGGAGAATTTTAGCTATGAGGAAAGATTGGACAGGCTGGGGTTGTTTTCTTTGGAACAGAGGAGGCTGAGGGGAGACTTGATTGAGGTGTATAAAATTATGAGGGGCCTAGATAGAGTGGATAGGAAGGACCTATTTCCCTTAGCAGGGAGGTCAATAACCAAGGGGCATAGATTTAAAGTAATTGGTAGAAGGATTAGAGAGGAGTTGAGGAGAATTTCTTTTTCACCCAGAGCGTGATGCGGGTCTGGAACTCACTGCCTGAAAGGATGGTAGAGGCAGAAACCCTAATCACATTTAAAAAATACTTGGATATGCACTTGAAGTGCGTAACCTACAAGGCCACAGCCAAGAGCTGGAAAGTGAGATTAGGCTGGATAGCTCTTTTTTGGCTGACACAGGAAGGATGGGCCGATGGCCTCCTTCTGTGCCGTAAATTTCTCTGATTCTATGATGCCATTTTGGAAAAAGGAGTTGAAGCCTGCGCTAGGAAAGGCTGCACGGAGGATCGTTAAGGGGCTGATTCCCACTTAAATTGCCTTCTAACGTTCATTGAGGAGGCTGCACGGCATTTTGGTGGATAGCGCGTGACCTAACGCTTTCTCCTAACGGCGACCAGCTGATTGGGAGTAAACAAGTCATTGCTGAGGATTTTGAGCGCTACTTTCAGGGACACTTTGTCAAGACTTCATCAACACTCTATCAACATTCATTCTGGAAATTCTCTGAGGATCTCACCTAAAAAGAGTGAGTGCTGTGCTACTCTACCTTATAGGAGTCACCAGGAGAAAGGGAATGCTTGGTCATGGGCATCTTGCTAGGGATATCCCTTGGTCTGCAGGAGGAATGGGAGGAGGACATGAGACCAGGCAGAGCAGCACCAGCTGCTGCAGGAGAGAGGGACAGGAGGGCGAGGTGGAATCCTTCCCCCCTGCGGGTACAGGACACCCCTCCTCCTCTGGACCTCCTCCACCAGGACCTCCAGTGCTGCATCCGAGAACCTGTGCGCCCTCTCACTTGGTCCCTGAGCCATCCTGAAATGAGCCACTGTACTGCACACCTTCAGTGGAAATGGGTGTGTGGAGCCCACATATACTGCTTCCCAAAAATTGCTTCTAATCAACGCTTGAGTGCTAAACCTGCAGGTGTCTGTTTTAGAACCTCCAGGCAAGTTTAAATTATGGTAATAAGCAATTAGGACCAAAATTGCGTGCTAAAGCCAGACTTTAGGTGGGATGGATTGAGAGATGATAAAGGTGGACCGCAAAAGGTGGGATGGATTGAGAGGTGAAAAAAAAATTATGAGGGGCATAGATAGGATAGATAGAAAGGAACTTTTCCCCTTAGTAGAGGGGTCAGTAACCAGGGGGCATAGTTTCAAGGTACGGGGCAGGAGGTTTAGAGGTGATTTGAGGAAAAACTTTTTCACCCAGAGGGTGGTTGGAATCTGGAACTCACTGCCTGAAAGGGTGGTAGAGGCAGGAACCCTCACAACATTCAAGAAGCATTTAGATGAGCACCTGAAACGCCATAGCATACAAGGCTACGGACCAAGTGCTGGAAAATGGGATTAGAATAGACAGGACTTGATGGCCGGCGCGGACACAATGGGCCGAAGGGCCTCTTTCTGTGCTGTATAACTCGATGACTATGACTTTCAAACAGGCGTGTCTCAGTAGCACAGCACCCATTTCGTAACTGTTTTCACCCTTGCACCAAAATAACCCCAAGTGTTTTTAATTCAGAGTTATACACCCCATTCAATATAACGTTTAACTAATGACCACAAATGAAGAGACCTTTCCATATTGGATCTTTGCTTGGATAAAATTGATGCACAAATGTTCTTTTCCAAGTATTAAGAGCCTGTTGATGACAATCTGATAGCCAAACAGGTGTTTGGTATAGATTGTGACAGATTGTAACACAAATTTAAGGTCATCCATTTGCTTCAGTGTTTATTAAGAGTTAGGTGCCTGACAGCATTTGTGACCCAGTTAGGGGTGGTCCCAAATGTTTTCAATTACACTCCAAAAATGCAGTAATTAATATCATTATTAACCAGAATCTCCTCACTGAAAGAAAATAGGACATTTGGAACATGAAAACAGCAATGGTTTGTTCTGCTACCTTTCCAGTTACACACGATTGCCCATCCTCTTGGCTACTTCCTCATGTTTTGGTTTGGTTTCTACTTGATTCATGTGGATAGATTTAAGATCCTATAACATATACAAGAGGTCAATTATGTATTAAGAGACTCAAAAGACCAAGGAGGTGATATTCCACCTTGTGGGTGTTGAAGATTCTTCAGACAGATACGCTGTGGTACGTACTTTCACATTGCACTAAGACAGTAGTGTGCTGCAAACTGTGATATGCAACATCTTGATTTCCCATTGGCAATGCAAAACTAGTTGGAGCTATTGAAATCTACCACTTCAACTACTGAGAACGAGGCATATTGCTATTCTTAAAAAAGTGATAAACGTGATTCTGGTGGTGATAAAGGACACAAAATGGAGACAAAGCCTAAATTACAAAGGCAACCCTGGTAAAAATGGGTAACTTTCCCTCAGCTGAAAATTAGAATTTAACCATGCCTATTGGGAATGATGTAATCTGTTTGCCTCTCCAATAAACCCTGAAATATTTTTAATATCTGAGACTGTTTACTTATGAGGTAGATGTGATTAAGAGAGTATCTTTTTCCTGAGATACCATTTGTATTGGGAGCTAGAATTCTGCCTGAAATCCTTCTGAGATTAAACATTTTATGAGGATATTTTTTTCAATATAAGGGTCAAATTGTAATGACGGCAGATCTTTACTTTCTTTGGAAAATGTAATTCCCAAGTGTTTGTACTTACCAGCAACTGGAATATAACTAAAATAGGGCCTCCGCAGTTTAAGGGAAGGCATTTTATAGCTGAACTGAAGCTCACAACCAGAAGCTTTAGAACTTTAAACCTTTTCCTAATTAGTTATAATGCAGTGCAATTGGTTGGCTGAGAACATCTTATTCTCTCTTTTTGAGAGAGTACAATAGCATTGATCTACTGTGAAATCTTTTACACATTTGGCTAATAGTTCAGCTGCAAAAAAATGGAAAGAAAGGATGAAAAGTCAAATGCCTTTTCAAGCACAGATCTTGGTGAAGTTCCATAATTGAGTCTAACGGAAATGATTATGTCTTTCTTTGAAATCCGAATGAATGAAACTCGCAAATAGAACAAAATCAAAAGACAACAGAACGTTCAACACAGGAGGATGTTCAATGGATTCAGAAGTCTTAGGAAATCCTGTTAAGGCTATCAGTAATGATTGACATGATCTGCACAATCTAATAAACACAGAAATAAAAACAGAAAATGCTGGGAACACTCAGCAGGTCAGGCAGCATCTGTGAAGAGAGAAACAGAGTTAACGTTTCAGGTCGATGACCCTTCGTCAGAACTGGAAAAAGCTGGAGATGTAACAGATTTTAAGCAAGTGTAGGGGCAGGGAAAGGGGGGAGGGGAGGAAAGAACAAAAGGGAAGTTCTGTAATAGGATGGAAGGCAGGAGAGATTAAGAGACATTAAGAGAGTTTAAGAGATGGTGCAAGGCAAAAGGAGATGGTAATGGAAATACAAAAAGAAAATACGGCAGATGCTGGAAATCTGAAATAAAAACTGCAGTATTTTCTTTTTCTAATAAACACAGAGCTAATCTTACATTTTCAGCTATATGTAGTCACTTGCACTGCATTTATACTTCAACGTGGCACAAACGTACAAAATTGACCAGCAGGTAAAGACCAGCTGGTCCATCAAGCCTGCCCCAAACCTCATGATGGCTGCAGCATCACGACTAGTCACCCCCACCCTCCACCTCCGCAGCCATGTTATCTCCAGGGAGAGGTGAAAAAACAGAGAGAAAAGCCAGGGCCAATAAGGGGAAAAAATACTCTGGAAAATTCCTCTCTGACCGACCATGTCAGGCGATCAAAACTTACCTGACTCCAGAGTGAAGCAGGGTAAGACTTTCCTCCAGGGAGTCTCATGCCATTTGGCTTCAAAGTCTAATTGGACCACGACTCCCGATTTGCACCACAACTCCTTAATGTCGGTGCGAAGTAAAAGCACTTTTTACTAATGCTACAATTGTGGGGTAAGTACAGGCTTAAAAGCAGGTACAATGTTTAATTTTGGCGTAACCAAAGTTTTTTAAACTAAAGACCTTGCTGAAATGCTTCTTAATATTTTATATGTATTTTTTTTGAAAATTTGGAGGCAATATTTGTTCCATTCACTCCTATGGACCATACACAAATTGGAATGGCATAAGAACGGTTATGAATATGAGAGAGGCACCAAGTGCTGCACAGAAGCATTGGCAGAGAACGTTCTTCTTGTGTTTTCATGATTTTACAAACTAATGTTACTCAAATAGATTCCAAGAGATGTTACAAACAGTGTTTTAACATTCCTCACAACTTTCGAAGATGCTGTCTCATTCATCAAGAAACTTGTTCGGCAAATTGCACTCGGTCGACCACACTTTTTTTGAGTAGCTATCTTTGGCTATCTTTGTTGTGATGTGGAAGTTTACAGTTGACTTCCTCACAATCCTTTGCACTTAATGGAACCTTACAAACTTTGTTAATTTGATGTTGTACAATGGCTAAAATTATCTCATGTTCCCTTAGGATTGGAGAATGCATTTTGTGTAAAAATGCATCCTTATATTGGATAAGTTGTTCAATCGGCATAGATAAATCATATCCCAAAAATTTTACCTTTTATTATTTTTCCTTTCGTGTCCCACTTTTATCCTTTTACCACCATCAGTAGATAACATCACAGTCATATCTTGTTTTGATTCATTGAGTTAGTGAATTGAATAATTCGAACTCTCATCTGTTTTGGTGTCTTAACTTATTACGAACAGTAATTTAAGATGCTGTGTATCAGACTATGTAGTTTTGAAAGCGGGACAGTAATTTAGACATATAGCTGTCTGAGATTAGTCACTTCAAAATCATAAAAGTTGTAATGGTTTTAATTGGAGCTTATACCAACACTCCAACGGCTGACTTTATGTCACCAATGATATAGCTATTGGCCTGGATTTTGCTGTAATAATAAAGGTGAGGCTAACAGCGCTCAATGTTATTACAGAGTAAAACTGACAGTAACTTCTGGCATCCGCACAAGCGCAGTTAAACGCGGAAATCCAAAAGTTGCTGTCAGAGTTAGCCTGCTCCTCCACAGGGTGCGCTGTTTCAGTCCTCACCAATAGACTCGGCACTGAAATCACTGTAATTGCATGAACTTAGGGCTAATTACCCACTAGTCTCACACTAAAAAGGCTGGAAAAGTTAGGGCTAGTGCATTCAGGAGCAAGTGAGTTTTTACCGGCATAATAAGTGCTGAAAAAGTCTCTGGCCCTGAAAAATTAATTTGACAAGTGTGGAGTTTCATTCCCTCAGAGGAAAATTAATGATGCGGATTTTAAAAATATATATTTTTATTTAGTGTTTCTGTTTTTCCCTTTTACCTCTCTCCCTTAATCCCATCTGTATGTCCCAATCTTTATTTTGCTTCCTGTACAATAATTTAAATGTAATTTATATTTCCTGTTTTTTACTTCCTGGTTTGCAGTCTGCGTGTCTCAGTGAGGATTCTTCAATCTGATTGGTTGAAGAGCCTCACTGCTGCTCGGTCTGCTCACAGATGCCACAGATGCCCTGTAGAGGGCGCCGCATGGACCAGACGCCGGATTAGTAGAAATCTCCGCTGACAAGCCCTCAAAAAGTCTCTGGGCAATGGTACGCGAGGTGAAAGGCGAAAGCCATTCCTTTGCCACTGAGAGCAAAATGCAGTCCAATATTTGACTTCACGTAATCAGCAAAAAACTGCAGCAAATATTTTACAGTCATTATTCCAAGAGTTGTATGTCACCAGTTGCTGAGAAGTTGTTACTTAGTTTAATGAAAATTGTGATGAGACTTTGCTAAGCAATTTGAGCAATTTACCAATCAAAATAACCTCTTCAAAAAAAACTTTGGACAGGAAAGTTTTAAAGTGTCTCTTGAATCTGTATAAAAATAATGGGATCAAATCATTACCCAAAGGCTTGCATTATAAATCATGTGATGTACAAATTGCTCATATATTTTTACACTTATTATTAGGCTTAAGAGAAAAAAACACTAATAGTGACTCTGATATTTTTGTGGGGTACAGAACAAAATAACTTGAGCTCAGCCAAAACTCTGCTTCCCGTATCCTAACTTGCAGCAAGTACCTGTTCACCCAACACCCCTGTGCTTGCTGACCCGCATCCAGCAACACCTTGATTTTAAAATTTTCAATCTTTTGTTCAAATCCCTCCATGGCCTCACCCCTCCCTATCTCTGTGACCTCCTCCGGCCCTACACCCCTCCGAAATCTCTACGCTTCTCCAGTTCTAGTCTTTTGCGCATCCGCGATTTTCATCGCTATACCATTGCCGGCCATGCCCTCAGCTGCCCAGGCCCTAAGCTCTGGTACTCCCTCCCTAAACCTGCCTGCATCTCTACCTCTCTCTCCTCCTTTAATACACTCCTTAAAATGAGCTTTTGATCACCTGTCCTAAGATCTCTTTATGTGGCTTGGTGTCAAATGTTGTCTGATAGTGCTCCTGTGAAGCACCCTGGGTCATTTAACTACATTAAAAGTGCTGTATAAATAAATGCAAGTTGTTGTTGTTGACCTATAACTGGATTTGCAGCATTTGTTAATTGTTTTCCTGGTGAGCCAATCTCCATTTCAAAGCATTATAAGACCGTTAACATTAACTGTGGTTCTCTTTAAACTGTATTTAAAATAACTTCCACAGCAGGGTGGGTTGGCCAGACGCCGTTTCCCTTTTTCTCGCAGTTATTATCATGGGCATTAGTCGCTTTTAAGAAAAATGAAGCAGGAATTGAATTTTCTGCACAGTAAAAAGGCTGTCTCCTTTTGACAGTGAGGGATGAAAGCTTTGAATGAGGAGGATGAGGGAGAACAGACTTGTTGAGTTTAATAATGAGCTACACGTGGTTACCAAGCTGAATGAACAATTTTCTTCAGAAAAGGCAGTTCAATTCAATTCATTTTGAAGAATGTCCAGGCTTTAAGAAATATTTGTCCAATAATATAACAATATATTAATAATGAAGATAATCTAACTCGAGCAGCAATCAGACCCCTGACTCACAACCTACAAAGTAAGAACTCCTACAAAATTCTACATCAAAGGCTGCTAGAAATAGCCATCGACTGTGTAAATTGGGTGAATCAAAATGTTCAGTTCAGGATTTTTCCTCCAGCAGTTGAATTATTTTGCCATGAATAAATGGCTTTCACGCCAATCAAGCGCGCCCTTTTCCCTTTCTTCTCAACTTGTTTTTAATGATGGGCTAGAGTTTTGTGTGAGTCATTCTTTGTGTGTGCTGAATCTTCAGCAAACTTGCGGCAGTTTTCTTCAAGAATCGATGACCTCTTTGCTACCTTCCAAAAAAATATCTTGGGCAGTTCTCGTTCTCAATGTCAAATCTGGCAATCAGTGGTCTGAGGCGTCTCTCCTTCCTTTTCCAGAATCCCATGTGCCATCAAGTGTTGCATTTTATGTCTGGTTCAAAGCAGTGTTCTTAAACAACACACCAGTGAACTCCATTTTAACATCTTCTGTCAGAGGGCAAAGTCTCTAACTCCATCATGAATTAGATTAATACTGCACCTTTTGCTTAGATAATTATCATGGGATCATCGAATGATACAGCACAAAAGGAGGCCATTGGGCCCATCGTGCTGTGCCGGCTCTTTGAAAGAGCTCTCCAATTAGACCCAAATTGTGGCTATAAACGCTGCCCTTTTTGATTTTGCTCCAGTCGTTATGGGAAATGGGCAGGATGTTCTTAGTTTTAAAGATTCATTTTGACTATTCCTGAAATCGGGACAGTATGATATTCAAATGTTGTCTTTTATTCACATTTGCACAAAGCCAGGGGAATTATTTTCATACAACAGTGTAGGTGCAGCTTGCAAAAGGGCAGTGGCTCTGAAGTGATGAAAAAGTGGTCTACTATTTGTGTCACCTTTATAATGAAGAACCTGAACCAGTTTTGCAACAGGCCAATAATGCTCCTAATGCTGTGGAGCCTGTCCCTTTACACTTACATTGTGAAGCTCATAGCAATGGAGCAACAAGTGCACAATACTTCAGTATGAAAGCGGCACAGCAGAGCTCCAAAAATAAGTGCCAGATCTAAAGTATCCGGGCTACAGCTCATGGTGCCCGTCCTTCCCTCAATACATCATTGCTTAGGCCAGTTCAGTAAAGGCATATTCAGTATGATCAGCCATGCCATCACGTTTCATCCTGCAGATTGGGTTGTACTGCATCAAAATGTATTGCAGTTCTTGCGTGCATAGGACTTAACATCAAACCGCCTTGCACTTTACACAATGAGCTAGATGTGTATATACTATAGGGCTAAAGGGGTTCAATTATGAGGGTTGCATAGACTAGGCTTGTATTCCCTTGACTATGGAAGATTAAGGGGTGGTCTAATTGGCTGTTTAAGATGATTAAAGGAATTGATGGGGTAGATAGAGAGAAACTATTTCCTCTGGTGGGAGAGTCCAGGACAAGGGGGCATCACCTTAAAATTAGAGCTAGGCTGTTCAGTGGTGATGTCAGAAAGCACTTCTTCACACAAAGGGTAGTGGCAATCTGGAACTCTCTTCCCCCAAAAAGCTGTCAATTGAAAATGCCAAAACTGAGATTGATCGATTTTTGTTAGGCCCGGTTATTAAGCGTTACAGAACCAAGGCAGGTAGATGGAATTAAGATACAGATCAACCATGATCGAATTGAATGGCGGAACTGGCTTGAGGGGCTACTCCTGTTCCTATGAACAATATAAGGACCAACTCCCCACCCCCTCCCCCCATCCACATGTGCCTGAACCATAATAATCCAGTCAGTGAAATGAAACACATTTCTTGCCATTGTTCTGCTTTGACTGAGTCTCTGTTCGCATCATGTGAACACAAAGTGAAGAAAAACAAACTTCAAAACCGAGAGTTGTGATTGAAATGAAGCTTCAGGTTAGAAAACAATTATAGTTTGAAGAGCACAGTTACTCTCCCAGCAGCTGTGTCTGTTGTGGAACCACAGTATATTTTAACCTTCTTGCCATTTGCGCAAAGCCAGGGGAATTATTTTTTTTCCCGACAGACATGTAGAGCAGGTGCGACTGGGGCAGGATGTTTCATCCCAAACAATGCTTAATTCTCACTCTCTCCAAAGCAACTGTCAGGACTGAGTCAGGGGAGTTTCCGAATTCTCCGCTATTTTAATGAATGAGCCAGTTCGACACTAAGTGCCCTATCTACAACCAAGGATGTTAACTTGTAGTGAGTCTCGTGATTCCTTTGTGAGCTAAAGAACAACTGGGCAATCCAAAAATCCCTGGGTGTTGCAGGTTAATTATTTCAGCCATATCGAAAAAGGATCATCGCTGGGAATGCATGGCTTCCAGCTTATGGTTTATAGTATCTTGTACTCTAAATCTGCTGTCATCTCTTTAATGGGTTATTTTTCAAGGGTTTAAACTGTGTTTAGAAGCGTCCATTACCTAGAAAGCAAACGTCAAAACCGGCTTTGGTGAGAATAATGTGGCTTGACTTGCAGTGCTGTCATTTTGTTGGATACTGCAGTTGCTATTGGTAACTGTTTGCACTGTTGTAAGCTGTTAGCATAATTGCAAACCCTTCATCCTCCTCAGCAGGACACCACTGCCTCTTTAAAGCCTCATCATCACTGTCTAATTATTTACTTGTCAGTCTGGTAATTTGAAAATTAGCCTACTTTGTACACCGGCCGAGGACCAATATGATTATTGCAAACAATTACAAATAAATTTTAATGAAAAATGGCCAGACTGATATTTTTAGTTAAATTTAAACAGAGGCACGGTAGTTTTTATTGTAGATTTCCCAGTCCTGACCTTCAAAAGGCCTATGAGGTACTGCTGCTTTCAATTAATCTCCTTCCTGCATTTGAACGTAATCATAAATTGCCCTTTTTGTTTCAATTATTGAAAATGTTTCTTTGTTAACTGAAAATGATTAATTAGAACAGTATGCTTGTTGTCTCACTGTAATTAAACTCTAGTATTGAATATCCTTTATTCTCTTCACTTCAGCCAAAAGCTGGATCCCAAAGTTTGGAGGATGTAGTTAATTTGTGTGCTGATTTTTTTAATAGTTTTTTTTTAATTCATTTATTTGATATACTATTGTTTTATCTTTCATGTTATTTACATTTTCATGTTTGTGCTGTATGCGGAGCATTACATTGGTTTAATTCTGGCCTCTTGAGCATCCCCGATATTCTTCGCTCCACCATTGGCGGCCGTGCCCTCAGCTGCCTAGGTCCTAAGCTCTGGGATTCCCTCCCTAAACCTCTCTCTCCTCCTTTAACACGCTCCTTAAAACCTACCTCTTTGACCAACATATCTCCTTATGTGACTCGGTGTAAAATTTTGTTTGATAACACTCCTCTGAAGCGCCTTGGGACGTTTTACTATGTTAAAGGCACTATATGAATGCAAGTTGCTGTTTAGTTTGAACTGCCAAACTAATAGCCAGGATAAAACAGCAAATAGTATAATAATGAGAGATTGACACCACAGTGAAGCAGAAATTGTACTCGTGCAATGACTCTGGATTACTTAGGCTTCAGTGTGTGTTTACAGTGGCACAGGTGGAAGTTTATTGTATCTTGACTGTTTGAATTTGTCTTGGTGTTAATGGAGTTGCTAATATTGCATTCCTACCAAAAGAAATTTGCCTGGGAGGCAGAGTGAGGTAGACAATGGACTTCCACCTCCAAGACCTCGAGTCAAATCTAGCCCGGTCGGATGGAATGACGGTCTCCTCTGTCTGTTGGCTACAAGGGCCCTATGTTAACTAAGTTTTCCCAGTCTTTACCAAATGTAAGTCAGTTCAACAGTCAAGCTGGTCCAGGCATCGTGGAAAGACTGCCAAATCTGATGCAATACACTCCGAGCTCCCAGTGAATAGCTGGACACACGTTTACAATCCCTCACCCGAAAGTTTGCAGCAAAGGCATTAACTGACCGATATGATTCATCTTTCCTCATTAAAGCTGTGGCAGTGTGCCGTTCCCTTCTTCTGTTTGTTGTGGGCTCTGTATCTGATGCTTCTTTTCAGTGTTTTAAGAGACAATTAAGTAGTTACTGAATGTACAATAATCACAATCTGTTAATTTTTATGTTGCCATCACTGCAGTATATCCATGATCTTTTTTTAAATTTCCATTATTTGTTTGCTGTTTAAAAATAAGTCTCAATGCACTCCTTACTGGGCTCAGACCCACAGCCAAAATGGCCCCTTGATTTAGGCAGCAAATGGAACAATTTCACTCAGAGAGGCCGAAATTGGCTGATGTGGGAACCCGAAAAAAGTCACACTGGTACAGCACGAGCTGCTCATCAGGGTTTTGAGGCTAAGGCGCATTGAGGGAGCTTTATTCTGCTCCTAACTGTGCTTTACCTGACCTGGGAGTGCTTAATGCTGACACTGGACATCTGAAATGGGAAGAGTTCCATTTCTCAACATTTGTCAAGCACAAAACTCAATTTTGTATTTTTAAATGAATTACTGAGTGTCCCAGGGAGGTGTCACATATAAAAAAAAAATGCCAAATAAAAAGCGATAAGTATTTTTTTTTAATTTATTTATTTACAAGTGGAGCAGCACTTAGTTTAGCCCGCTGTTCCCCAAAGGCTAGTGTTTTGAATGTGGGTATGCTGAGGAGACTCACTGGAAATTCTACCCGTATGCAGCAGAACCCTATTTCCTAGGCAGGATGTGTTGGTGATAGACACACTAGAGGTTCAGTCGAGGATGGTGGACTGGCTGCATTTGCGATGGTGGAAACTTTCTGTCAAAATTTTACGGGTTGTAATTTTAATGAAGGGCATCCACTGCTGCTATCGATGCTGGTAGGCCCTGCCTCTAACAAATACACATGACCAGTGTTGTGAAGTAAGAGAAATACTTAAAAAGCAAGGGAAGGGAGAAAAAAGATGAAGGGGATCAGAGAAAAGAAAGCGAGAAAAAGGCAAAAAGAGGGAATGAGTTGAGAGAGAAGAATTATATATTAATGCTGCTTAGCTGCCCCCTGACACCTGTGTGATAGACTCATCTTGCCACTTTTAACTATGTTTATACTTTTGGAATGAACTATTGGTTTTTGGCTTGTGACTGAAAATCTCTCACCTATGTTTTGCCCAATGTTGAGAGCGTTGCTTGTTACTCCCTTCATCCGGCTGTGCGAATTTGCACGTGTTTTCTCACACTGGCTATCCTAGCGCTCGTAGTGGTAACAAAAGCTCTCTATAGGGTTTACAGTTCTAAGCCGACCCTCTTGCATTCTGTTGCAGGAGCGGCTGTGAGGGTTTGCCACCATACCCGTTCCCACATAGATACAAAACCAAGAAAATGAGCAAAAGTCGACCAACAGCTTCAACAAACCTGACGTGTAGCCTCATAAAAGCTGACGCCGCACAAACGATTTTGACATGAAAACCAGTTGTGATACGGCATTGTAACTTTAACTCTTGGCATACGCTGTATTCCTTCATTTGTATAGGAGGACAAAACACATAAGTACATGGAAGCCTGAAGGGGAAAGTCAAATGCTGAAGGTATAAGGCAGCGACTGCTGCCAATGAAGTTGCAGGTAGCTGCGCATGCGCAGTTTGTGTTTTTTGGTTGTTCACGTTTGATTATAATAAAAACAATTCTGGGGAAGGGCAGCACCGAAGGGGTTCATTTTTTTTTGACAGTTGTTTAAAGAAGTGGTTTGGGTTTCACTCTGTAAACATCTTTCACCTCTTGCTAGAGATTTAGTACCTCGTAAACAGTGAAAGATTACATTAGACGTTATTGGGGAGTAAAAAAAAGTTTTTGGTCATATATAAAAAAATGTTTTCGTTCGCCATGGCAACATTCAAGACCGAGCAAGTCAACATAACTTATTGGTGGGGCGAAGTCAGGCCTCCTGATTAGCCGTTCTGATTAGCTAGCAGCCTGCAGGACCGATCGTTTTGGAGGTTGTTTCCGATGCCAATCATTAAATCTTGACAGCTGATTTATCATTAAGGTAGGTTGAGGCATTGGTGATGGTAGTTGCAGTGATTTTTCCAATCAATATATTTTTGGGGTGAGAAAAAAAGGCAGAAGTCGAAGATGAAGTAGTTGCGGATGCAGCTTTGGCAGCAGTCACTCTGTAAAATTAATTCGAAGGGGGGCAAGTTCCCTCAGAAAAAGTTGAATTTACATCAAATATTATACTTCACAACTGAGACTTTTAAACTGAAAAAAATGGGAAACAAATATGACATTTGGATTTTCAACAGGTCAACCAGACCATCACGTAACCAAAAGTTACCCCAACAGTCAGACTCCTACATCCAACCTTTCCCCCTTGCCCCAGTTCAAAAATGCACTCTACTCCCTCTAGACCCAGTTCACAGTTGTTTCATGATGAATGTACCCCATCTAATCTCCTATCCTTTCACAGAGCACACTTCACTTTTCCAACCCGCCCAGTTTATGCTGACATGCTCTCTCACTATCCCCAATTGAACCTGACCTCCTTCTCCTTCTTCCAAACCAGGTAAGATTGTACACTTCCTCCAGCCCCCATCGCACTCCCAATCTCTCAGTTATTGCTGGCACTCTCCTTCCTTCCTCACCACATCCAGCTTCTCCCTTCTTCCCATTCCAAAGTATACACCCAGCTTCTGTCACATTCCCTCTCACCTTCATGACCAGCTTCATTTCTGCTTCCCTCTGTTGTCTTCCATTTCCCCCCTTTCATTGCCATCTATTTACCACAGACCGCACAATCCCACTCCTATCTGGATCCCTCGCTCATCTCAGCACCTATCCAAGCACTAAAGGCACAGATTACAACTTCTTTATAATGCAGACAGGAACTCAGCTTCTAATGTGAGTTCCCATCTACAGTATATAGAGGGCACAGTCCAAGCCTCTAAGAAAGAACTTTTATTTATATAGCACTTTTCATGACCTCAGGATGTCTCAAAGTGCTTCACAGCTAATGAAGGACTTTGTTGAAGTGCAGTTAAACCAATCTCTTAAAATAAAAGCACTGATCGCTTTTGCTCCTGAATGTAGAAGATTGGTTTCGAAAAATGTTCCAGAGCCAAAGTAAACTTTCTAAAATTTCAAACTGTTGGCTGTTGACGTCAGAAAGCATAGGAAATGCAAGGCAAAGGAAAATGTCTGCCATTTATAATCTTAATGAGACAATAAAACAAATGTTGGTAGTTTTCTGGCTATAATTGATGAGCATTGATGAGAAGTGATCTTATTTAAAACAGCATAAAAGGTCAGTGAGTTCTGTCATGAGCAATTTAACATGTTCATCATTTAAACAGTCATGTGCAGTCAATATTTGTATATACGTCTAGGAATTATTGACAATACACTGTGATTTAGCAGCAAAAAACCTGTGTTTTGTTTGTTCAGGTTTATTTTGATGTAGTGATATAGTGCAGCTATTGGATTCATTTGGGCTTCAATGTCCAAATTTCAGGAAAAAGAAAATCTGAAAGGAGAAGAGAAAAATCTGGAAATACACATGTGGGTCAGCAACTGAAAGTGAAAGGTGGATTAATGTTTCAGGTGGAACCCTGTAGAACATGGGGCTAACGCATTCCCCTTCAAAATCAGTGCTGAACTTGTTAAGATTATTAACTGATAATTAATAATACAATTTGTTCCATTTCTCTGAAACTGAATTGTTTTTAAGGTCAATTATCTACAGTACCACGGAAGAAGTTCCTGTCTTAGCTAATTGTAGCAAAAAAGTAGATACCAGTACAAAGTGATTTTGGGCGCGAGATTCGGTAGCGCCCCGTTTCGGGGCGGTAACGCTGGCGAGGTGGGATAACCTGCGCCCGGCGAGGAAGTCCTGTCCCAGCCATGAAATTTGCCTCACCGCCCCACCCAGGAAGTGGAGCGCAATGTTGGGCACTCCACTTCCTGGGGGGGGGGTGGTAACCGAGGCGATGTCGGGGAGCGCTGTCGTTGCACATTCTGCAGGGCCTCCAATGGCCCCAACTAGGGCACCAGGGCGGTGCCGGGCTGCGCGACGGCGGCCAGGACCACACCACACCACGGAGGGCCGACCTGAAAAGAAAATGGCAGCACGAATTGCGGCCGCACCTCCCCTTTAACTACCGCCCCGTGAGCGGAGGTCGGCCCGGCTTGCGACCCGTGAGGCTGGGGCTGACAACGCTTGCGGGACGCAGCCGAATTTCTGCCATGGGGCAGTAAGGGGACATGGCGGGGCGCTAGGGGGTCGCCGTGCATAGCGATGACGTCATCGGCGGCGGCGCGGCGGCCCGGGGCGCTACCGGCGGGGACGCGGCGCTATAGGATAGCACCTCAGCAACGCCCCGCCAAATTTCGCAAAAGGTGCTTTTTTCGCCCCCACGGGCAATAACCCCTTTGCGCCATTAGCACCCCCCACTTTATTTAAGTTTAAGACTCTAGTTTCAGACTTAAGAATGTTTCCCAATCTACGTTAGCCAACTCGCCCCTCATACCTACATAATTGGCTTTAACTTAAGTTTAAGACTCTAGTTTCAGACTTAAGAATGTCTCTCTCAAACTTAATGTGAAATTCTTCATATTATGATCACTCTTCCCAAGAGGATCCTTTACTATGAGATTACTAATGAACCCTGTCTCATTACACAATGCTAGATCTAAAATAGCCTGTTCCCTGGTTGGTTCCATGACATATTGTTCTAGGAAACTGTCTCAAATGCATTCTATGAACTCGTCCTCCAGACTACCCTTGCCAATTTGATTTGCCCAATCTATATGAAGATTAAAGTCCCCCATGATTATTGCATTACCTTTGTTACAAGCTCCTGTTATTTCTCGATTAATACTCTGTCCTATGGTATAGCTACTGTTCGGGGGCCTTTAAGCTACTCCCACCACTGATTTCTGCCCCTTGTTATTTCTTATCTCCACCCATACTGATTCTACTTCCTGATCTTCTAAGCCAAGATCCTTTCTCGCCCCTGTCCTTAAGTCATCCTTAATTAACAGGGCTACCCCACCTCCTATTTTAGCCTGTCTGTCTTTTTGAAACGTCAAGCACCCTGGAATATTTAATTCCCAACCTTGGTCACCTTGCAACCATGTCTCTGTAATGGCTATTATATCAAAGCCATTTATCTCTATTTGTGCCATTAATTCATCTGTCTTGTTACGGATGCTTCATGCATTCAGATAAAGGGCCTTTAATTTTAACTTTTTACAAGTATTCCCTGCTTTAATCTTATTCGCTGATGCACTATTACCTTTAAAATCTCTGTCCCTTCCTGTCCCACACTACTTATTTTTACCCAATTCACTGCACTGCTCTATTTCCTTGACTTTTCTCTTTAGATTACTAAATTTTCCCTCACCTGCTCCCTCCCCCCACCTTTTTAGTTTAAAGCCCTATCTACAGCCCTAGTTATTCGATTCACCAGGACACTGGTCCCAGCCCGGTTTAAGTGGAGCCCTTCCCAATGGAACAGCTCCCTCTTTCCCCAGTACTGGTGCCAGTGCCCCATGAATTGAAACCCCTTCCTCC
This sequence comes from Squalus acanthias, assembly GCA_030390025.1. Classification (NCBI taxonomy): domain Eukaryota; kingdom Metazoa; phylum Chordata; class Chondrichthyes; order Squaliformes; family Squalidae; genus Squalus; species Squalus acanthias. The sequence goes on along the minus strand of CM059436.1, from coordinate 79,108,489 downwards.
TACACCACTCTTTGAGTCACGCATTAAACCTCTAATCTGTTTGTCCCTATGCCAATTTGCGCATGGCTCTGGTAACAATCCAGAGATTATTACCTTTGAGGTTCTGCTTATTAATTTAGACCCTAGCTCTTCAAACTCCCTCAGCAGAACTTCGTTCTTAGTTCTACCTATGTTGTTGGTTCCTACGTGGACCACGACAACTGGATCCTCCCCCTCTCACTCCAAGTTACTGGAAGTATGTTATGCGCCATTGAAGAGTGGAAAGAAAATAGAGGGTGAAATTAACGGACAAATTAGAGAGGTGTGCATCAACAATTGAGCTATAATGGTAGGCGATTTTAATTATTTAAAAATAGACTGGGATAGGGGAAAATAGATATGGTGAGAAAGGGGAGTTTTTTCAGTATGGTAAGATTTGCTTTTCAACATAAGAGCAGTGGGGATTGAGACATGGTGATTTGGCCAATGGAATTTTGAGCATTTCCTTTCCCATCATGGTTTTTGTACTGTAATTTGTATAATCTTTCTATTTTCACTTCTGATACCTCATTTGTGATATCCTAGCTCACATTTCCCTTTGACAGTACAGCATTGTTTCCAATTATAAATAACAACAGAAAACGCTGGAAAAACTCAGCAGGCCAGGCAGCATCCGTGGAGAGAGAAAGAGAGTTGACGTTTCAGGTCGATGACGTTTCCAATTATCTTTACTGACTAGTAGATTTCCCTTCGCATTGCTGACAGCGTCAGAGGAATGTGTGTTTTGTAAAGAAAACAATGCAGCAAGCAGATGAATTGAACATGGGAGATTTAATCAACTAACTTATAAGAGGATTGGAATTGTATAGTTACTTAAATACTGGTTGGTGGGTCCAGTGAATGAATAATTTATTTTAACTTGATCATTTGATATACAGCACGAGAGAAATCATGCAATTAATTAAATATGGAAGATTCTATGAATTGAGTTGCTGTAAGTATAGAATGGTTTAATTATTTAAAGTTTGAACAGTAAATGGAAGAAAAAATATTATTGAATAATTTTTTGTATTTAAAAATATAAAAAAATTAAGATTGCAAGCTTAGCTTTGTTCAAAGACTAAATAGGATAAAACTATCTAGTAAAAGATAACTAGTACATAAAAATAGGTTTTAAAATAAAAATCGGCAACTGAATTTTTTCACAAGGAAAATTAAATGGAAAAAATAAAGGTGTCAAATATAATTTGAGGGGGGAAGGGGAAAGGTGGAGTGCAATTAGAGTTGGGGGTGAGGAGGAAGGTAGAGCAGTTTTAGAGGTCAAGGGGAGAGGGTAAAGGTAGGAAAGGGCTAGAGGCTGGAGTGGGAGAGGAAGGTAGGGCAGGGTTAGAGGCCAAGGGTAGAGGAGAAAGCTAGAGTAAGGTTAGAGGCTTGGGGAAGGATGACGGTAGAGCAGAGGTATAGAATAGGACAGAGAAAGGGGTGAGGTAGAGCAGAGTTACAGGCCAGGGAGTGGTCAGTGAAAGATAGAGGGGGAAAAATTCAGTTGGTTGCGCCTCCCGTTAGCGCCTTAAGAGGGCGCTAATGGGGCGCAAAGCAACTAGCACCCGGACGCGGCGATGTTTGCGCCGCTTGCGAAATTAACTCGACATTTTGCAGCAGCGCTAAACACTACTGCCACGATATCCTGCGCCGGCAGATCGTGACGTCAGTCGAGTGCGCAACGCCCCGGTAGCGCCCCGGAGTGGATATTGAGTGGCGCCCCCTGCCTTACCGCCTGCTGCTAGCAACGACAGGTTGAGGGGAGCGTTTTGCAGTCAGGAAGGGACTGGGGGAGCGCTATTTAAAGGCGACCGCTTCCTGCCTTTTATTGTTGGTGACATTTTTGAACCACGCATTCTGAGAGAGAGAGAGAGAGAGACTTCTGGAGAGATTCAACGCTGTGTGAAGGAGTTTTGGGTACTGAGCAGCACTTTGCAGGTTCATTTTGATTTGCCCTTTCTTGTATCGATTTAGAAGAGACTGTGGGGGCTGCACTCTGAGCTCTTTGCCTGGGCCTCTCCATTGTTCTTTCCAGCAGATTTGATGTACAGGTCTCTCCAGGCCGAGATTCAAGGCTGCAATGAGCAGGATGTGGATGGAAAGCAAGATCAACCCTCCCCTTTAAGAACTGGCCGGCACCATTGTGTCTGTGTTCCATTGCTGACTGACATCACATGAGCTTTGCCAGCGCTCTGAGGTAGCGCCTCGCTCCTCGGCCTTTGCGCCTTAAGACAGGTGTGAAGCGCCTGATTTAGCGCTCCAATCACCTCCAGGGGCGATAAAAGTCAAGTTTGCAGTCGGAGGCGATAATTAGCGCCCGGCCGATAATTGCGCCCCAAATGGGGCGATACTGAATTTCTCCCCCAGAGCATATTAAGAGGCCAGAGGAGAGTTAAAGGTAGGAAATCTGGAAAGATTCACAATATCGCCTCCCAATTTTGGAGCAGAACCGGAACCTAGAGGAAGTGATCACATTGTTGTGACCAGTGGTACAATATGTTAAGCTTGGCAACAGTGGAGTTGGGGAGAAAAAATGGGTGGAATAAGGAGACAGAAGAGAGGGGATGGGTAGAGGGAGAAGGTGGGAGAAAGGAGAGGATATGAGAAAGTACAACAGGAGATTAGGGGATGTGAAGAAAAGGGAGAAGAGAAAATAATTTGGGGGCTATAACAACAATGACTTGTATTTATATAGCGCCTTTAACATAGTAAAACGTCCCAAGGCGCTTCACAGGAGAGTTATCAAACAAAATGTGACACCGAGCCACATAAGGAGATATAAGGAGAGAAGAGGTAGGTTTTAAGGAGCGTCTTAAAGGAGGAAAGAGAGGTAGAGAGGTCGAGAGGTTGAGGGAGGGAATTCCAGAGCTTCGGGCCTTGGCAGCTGAAGGTACGGCTGCCAATGGTGGACCAATTAAAATCAGTGATGCTGATGTGGCCAGAATTAGATGAGCGCAGATATCTCAGAGGGTTGTGGGGCTGGAGAAGATTACAGTGATAGGGAGGGGCGAGTCCATGGAGGGATTTGAAAACAAGGATGAGAATATTAAAATCGTGAAATATAAATCATGAAATTAAAAATTAAGCAAATTTTACTCTGAACATTCAGTATAGTCCACTGTAGAAGATAGTCTTTTGGAGGATGGTAGGTGAGGGCCAGGTTGAAGTCAGGGCCGGGAATCTCAGAGGGCCGTTGAGGCTGTAAAGCAACTGAGAAGACTTGGGGTTGCAGTTGGGAACCTGTAAGGAGGTGGGGAGGCCGGCCAAAGTGGCAAAGAAGAAAGGAAGACGTTCAGGAAGCAAGGAGGGCAGGTGGTTGAAGGTTTGAAGTGCTCAGGGACCATCAGGGATGGTAGCTGGAGACAATTTTGGTCAACAATATTCTGAAAGGAAAAATAGAGTTAATGACTAATAAATAGAAATAAAACTTCCAGCAATAGTGAAGTACTTAACCTGTACATTGAAAAATTCAAGGAATATAAAGAGTTAAACAAAACTATTTACCTTGTTACTCACCGTGCACTGGAGAAGTCCAACATGGCAGAGAGTCAGAGCCAAGAGGGAAATAAAATGCTCCACACTGTCACCCAGTGACCAGAGCCTAAAACTGTATGCAGTCTCAAAGCACTTCTTTGCAGGTGTTCCAGCTTACTGACTGTCATACTTAATAGGAGAATGTTATTAAAAGATGTGACAAGGTTACATACAGACTTTACTGGGTAGATATAGACATATGTAAAGTGAGAAAGCTCACACGGACTTGTTTACATAGGAGTTTCCAATGGGACGACATGATGGTCAGACTGATTTTAATAATGTGCGGAAAGATTACTGCTTTGCATCATATCCATCTATATGTTATGTGTTCTCCAGTACAATAATATTCACACCTTATCTTTTGCGCGCTTGTTTAAATCCTGCAACTTTGTTTTGGATCTCCAGCCAAGTCCTCCAAATAATAAAGACTGCGTTGACGACATATTAGCATGTTTGGTGCCTTGTTTGCATACTTTGGGGCCTTTCTCCCCCATCAAAACAATCTCATGCATTTCTGTGTAGCAGACGTTATCATAATTCATATGTTTCAAAACTGCACATTCCCAGAATTTTGTTCATGGTTTATTAATTATGATAAAAAAGGAGCACTCTAGACTAGACTCCTGTTATCAATGATTAATACTTGATAGACCGTTCATTTCAGTTCTCTAATTGGCAGCATTATTTATTCTAAAGATTTGGCAGGTTAACTGTAACTGAGTGGAGATAATCACGAACCTATTCATACTTATAACAATGCAGTATTTTATTAATCACTGTTCTGTACTGTACACAATCGCAGCGTCCTTCCTAGCTGGTTCTACAATGTTTGAGCACTGCAGGTCAGCCCAGTATACAGCCAGACCAAAAAGTGGATACCAGTCATAAAGTGCCTCAATGCACAGTTCCAACATGCCTTGTTCAATAGATATTGGATGTTAAAGCTGCATGATCACACAATCTGTTCTGTTCAAGGTGACAGCACTCAAGAAAATACTGTTGCCTCTCCTGCAAAAATTCTTACTGAATGAGCGATTTTGTTATTGAAATAATTGTAATGGTTACATTAATGACTGACAGAGAAATAAAAGACAATCACCTTGAATTCAACAGATTTTCCATTTTGATATTTCAATGAAAAAAATAGATTTTAAAATCCGAATTTCTGCGAGAGCTGCAACAGTATTTTCTTGCGTGCTATCATCTTGAACAGGGCAGATTGTGTGATCATGCAGCTTTAACAGCCAGTATCTATAGAACAAAGTACATTGGAACAGAAACTTTAAATGGGGTATTATTTAGAAAAATTGATTGAAATATGTTTTCAATTTTATTTACTCAACACTGTAAGGTTGTAATAATGTCCTGTTCATTCACATTGACAGAATTTATTAGTGGAATCCTTAGATTTTTCGATCAAATGCACATTTTTTTCTCTCTCGTGCTGCTCTTGCTTTTAAAATGAATCAGAAAATGTGTTTACGCAACATAACATTTTATTACTGAGGTAGTTTATGACCAGCATCAACATTTTGGTCTGGCTGTACACTGGGACTGTCCGACAGTTTGATAAAAGATGATCTAACATTATAGAACCAAACAGGAAAGATGCTGGAATTGTGGACAGCATGGAATAGTGATTAATAAAAGCACTGAATCATTTTAACAGTATGAAGATGTCAGTGATTGTTTCCTCTCAGCTACAGTTAACCTGTCAAATCTTCAGAATAAATGATCTTGTGTCTTTCAAATAGTTTGATCCTGATGCTGGTGTTGTGACTGTTGAGCTGTCAGTCACTTTTCTTCATAATTGCTTGTGTTTAAGTCTCTGATTTTAGCCTTTTCTAAGTGGTTACTTTCGACTTTATTCACATTGTGCCAAAACTTTCACCTTATTTCAATTGTTAACCTAATCGCATTCCACTAAATTCTGCCCAGTTGCATTCTATTGTGTGAAGCACCTACCAAATCAAATTCCAACACAAGTTTTTTTTCTGCGAAATTGTTGTTCCCAAACCACCACCAAGATGTGCTCATAAATATCAAGGAGAAAGAAAGAACTTGCAGTTATATAACGCCGTTCATCACCTCAGGACGTCCCAAAGCACTTTACATCCAATTAAGTACTTTTTGAAGTGTAGTTACTGTTGTAAGGTAGGAAACACGGCAGCCAATTGGCACACAGCAAGATCCCACAAACAGCAATGAGATAATGACCAGATAATCTGTTTTTTAGTGATGTTGGTTGAGAGATAAATATTGGCTAGGACACCGGGAAGAAATCCCCTGCTCTTCTTCAAAATAGTGTTGAGGGATCTTTTATGTCCACCTGAGAGGGCAGACGGGGCATCGCTTTAACATCTCATCCAAAAGTTGGCACCTTGGACAACGCAGCGCTCCCTCAGTATTGAACTGGAATGTCAGCCTAGAAAGAAAAAAAGAAAGACTTGCATTTATATAGCGCCTTTCACGACCATCCGACGTCCCAAAGTGCTTTACAACTAATGAAGTACTTTTTGAAGTGTAGTCACTGTTGTAATGTCAGAAACACGGCAGCCAATTTGTGCACAGCAAGCTCCCACAAGCAGCAATGTGATAATGACCAGATAATCTGTTTTAGGGATGTTGATTGAGGGATAAATATTGGCCAGGACACTGGAGAAAACTCCCCTGCTCTTCTTCGAATTAGTGCCATGGGATCTTTTACGTCCACCTGAGAGAGCAGACGGGGCCTTGGTTTAACATCTCATCTGAAAGATGCCACCTCCGACAGTGCAGCACTCTCTCAGCACTGCACTGGAGTGTCAGCCTAGATTTTGTGCTCAAGACTCAGGAGTGGAACTTGAACCCACCACCTTCTGACTCAAAGACGAGAGTGCTACTTCTGAGCACTGGTTTTGGTATGGAAATGCATCCAGACTGGTAACTCTTATGAACAATATAAGCTGTTGTCTTTGTACCTAACGTTACGTGACATTTATAATATTATAAAGGCCGATTACAGCACTAGCCACCGACATAACTAGTATTGCAGGTACGTGTGGACACTTAAAACTGAATTTCTCATTGAGACTTTGGGCAGAATTTTCCGGGGGTTCAGCAGCCGGGATTGGTGGTGGGTCAGGTGAGAAATTTGATAGTTTTGACAGCAGGTCGGGAACCCGCTGTCAACCAGCCGCCACGCGCCTTTCCCGTTTGGTCTGTCTGCGCTGAGCAGGTCCAGCAGGCAGTGGTGGGCGACCCAATTCAGATAATTAATGGCTTGTTTAGAGACACTTAAGAATGATTTTCAGCTTATCTTTTGCATTTGACAGCTCGCTCACGGGGTCCATGCTGGTCGTGGACCATGTCTGTCAAGCTAAGGTGGGAGTTCAGTGGCCATTGAATCAACTGTTGAGTTAACAGCTTCAAATGTAAAGTAAAAGCTCCCACCTTAGAAATATCTTCCCTCAGCCACAAGCTGTTCCGCACTGCATTTCCACAACAGATTCACCATGCTGCTAGTCTTTACACAGGTTTCCATCCATTCTGACCTCATTACCTCTCTCACCATTGACAGATCGCTTCTGTCTTCTCTACTTCACTTGCCATCTATTCCATCAGCATGGGTGCCCTTTATACTCTCTCACCTTGGTCCTCAGAATCCCACTGCAATCAGCCCCACTGCCAGCAGCACCAGGCACACCAGCAGCACCAACAACAGCAACACCAACCTTCTCCGCAATCAATTGATGCTGCACAGGACAGAGGGCATCAGCACCCGAGCACATTGCTGCCCGCGAGGCCAGGGATGTCCTCACCATGGCCGGATTTACTTCACTTGATGCTGTACACCCTGGCTGCCACATGATGCGCCAGGTTGGCACCACCCCACACCAACACCAGAAAGCATCCCTACAATGCCCAAGCCATTCCTTTCACACTCATCACCATTGCGGGGGGTACCGGTATGTCTCACCATTCACTGCAACTCACTAAGCCACTTCTAAGGGTGCACACAAATCTGTCCAAGACCAGAAAGTGTTGAAAATAAAGATTTTTATGTTTGACAGCACATTAACAGAAACTTTACATAAACATTGGATAAAACACACAAGTGGCTACCCTTGTGTGTTATTAGTTGGTATGATTGCACTGGGATGAGGGTGAGTGTGAGGGGTGGCTAGTGAGATGAGGATGTGATAATGTAGATAGAGAAAGAGGAATGGGTGGAGGTGCAAGGTACGTTGGTGTGAGTAAGGATGTGCAGGAGTAGGGTAGGGAAGGCAGAGTGATGGGGATGTGATGAGAGGCACAGCAGGATGAGGTTGAGTGTGGCTTTGTACTAATGTTTCGTGATCTACTGAGATAATTGAAATGTTTGCGGCACTGAACCCAGGTCCTCCTGACCACATCCCTGATTGTGCCCTCCTCTGCAATGTGCAACCAGGCTGTGTTGATCTCCTGGGGAGGTCTCTTCCTCCCCTGGGAAGGGAAGAGGACCTCCCTGTGTAATGTGACTCCCTCCATAAGCATATGGAGAGAGTCATGGGAGAGCCTGGGTGCAGCCCTCTGCCTCTGTGCAGTGATTGTCAGCGTTTGTGGCACTTCAGTGCTGTAGAACACTGACAGCACAAATGTCAAAAGAAAGTTGGCCATGGTCCCTTTAAGGTAACCGGCTGATGACACGTCATCAAATGACGTCACCAGACCTGCTTCCTCTAATTGGCCGGTAAATGCGCTGGGCGGGCGGGCAACAAGCCCCATCAAAGAAAATTCATTTCACAGAGCGGGATGGAGCCAGCAGCGGAGCTGCGACCCGCCACCGACGTCACCCACCACGGACCCACCGAGGTAAGGAAAATCGCAGCCTTTGTGACATAAGAGCTTTCAATGCATTTTGAAATGGAATGTGTTGATCTACCTACAGATTTTAATACATAATAGGTTTCCATATATTTTGCAAAGTGTGCTTTGTACTTCTACAAAGTGGTAGAATTAGGGTTTGCATCATGCTTATAGAATATTGGAAGAATATAATGTATTGTTTGTACATCTGCAACACAAGTCAGTGAAATCCTGAATTACATAGAATTTACAGCACAGAAACAGGCCATTCAGCCCATCTAGTTGATGCCGGTGTTTATGCTCCACACAAGCTTCCTCCCACTCTTCTTCATCTAACCCCATCAACATATCCTTCTATTCCTTTCCCCCTCATGTGTTTATCTGGTTTCCCCTTAAATGCATCTATGCTAGTCACCTCAACTACTCCTTGTGGTAGCGTGTTCCACATTCTAACCACTCTCTAGATAAAGAAGTTTCTCTGGATAAAGAAGTTTCTCCTGAATTCCCTATTGGATTTATTAGTGACTATCTTTAATTGATGGCCCCTAGATCTGGTCTCCCTCACAAGTGGAAACATCTTCTCTATGTCCAGCCTATCAAACCATTTCATAATCTTAAAGACCTCCATCAGTTCATTCCTCAGTCTTCTCTTTTCTAGAAAAAAGAGCCCCAGCCTGTTCAATCTTTCCTGATTAGTATAACCTCTCAGTTCTGATATCATCTTAGTAAATCTTTTTTGCACCTTCTCAATTAGTACAGGTTTCTCACTCCAGTGTAAGTAGAAGTCCACTATGATATTAATGAATACAATAGCAAAATACTGCGGATGCTGGAAATCTGAAATAACAACAGAAAATGCTGGGAACACTCAGCAGGTCAGGCTGCAACCGTGGAGAGAGAAACAGAGTTAACGTTTCAGATCTGTAACCCTTCGTCATTATTAATGAACTTGTTTTCCTCTTTGACATGTGTTGAATAAATTGAGCAATACAATCCAGTGGTTTAATATTGCATTTAAACTCACAAAAAGACCTGGAGAACTTGTATGTGCAGATTATGTGCCTGCTGTATGTGCAGATTATGCTAATGAATGTAAAATATAGACAGTGGCAGTACAACGTGAACCATTAGTGGGAAGAGCAGTACTCAGTGTGTAGCCTTGTGGCTGCAATAGAGAGAAGGGAGAGTCAGTATACAGCTACAGGGCTTGGGTAAGGAAATGGAACAATCAATGGAACAATCACAGGCTCCGATAAGAAAGTAGAAGAATAACTATGCAGCCACACAGCACAGATAGTGAAATGCAGTGGTCTGGGCTTGCATGCAGTCCCAGTTGATAAATTTATCTAATCGGTATTCCGACCAGCAGCAAACCTTTAGTAACAAGATTCAGAAGCTGATGCTACAGCCTCTCTATATTAAACCTTTCCACTTGAATTTTCTTGTTCTCGTTATTGATTTTGTTTTTTTTTATTCTGAATGGTCATTGATGGTGAAAAAGGCAATTTGCTAGCAACAGACATGGCCGCTAGCAAACACAGCTCCCTTTGAACAAAGTCAACTGTTGAACTAGGAATAGTCAACTTAATGGGATGGGAGTATCTGGCTCCAGGATGAAAGAGAAAGTGAAGGATAAATTGTGCCGAAATTTCCCAGATTGAATGAGTTGCAAAGAATTCACAACAGGGCTACATCATTCGTGGTCTGTGCGTGAAATAGCCTTTTCTCATTCCATCCTGTTCTTATGTGTTCCAAGTATTCAGTGGACCCAATTTACAAAGGCTAGAGTTCAGGTTGAAATGACATGTAAAGCTGTATCTTTTTTTAAAAAATAAAGCAGTGGAAAGTGGCCAAATGTCGGCTGGAAATTACTGTGGGCTAGTGTAGTGAATGGATGTTTAATGAACTTTTATGGCACTGTTCTGTTTGCTCCTTTTAATGGAGGCTTTACCCTGTTTATTTTAAGAGGGCTAATCCCTTGATTAAAGTAGTGGGCAGGGAAAACCTGACAAACATATTAAAGGGTTTGTCCGCTAATACCGGCAACAATCATATTCTCAGAGCCAAAACAAAATGCATGCTTAGTATCATGGAACGGTCTTTGAAAGAAAATATTAAATATATATCAACTATAATATTAAATTTAAAACTCCATAGAAAAGTTTATATTTTATTACATTTTAATGTTTCATTCAAGATGATAAATTAGGAATCTCTTCAATAGTGCCCTAGTATTTGCAGAGAAATGAGATATTAATTTGGACTAACTTGTTATAATAATTAAAAGTACCAAGTGAAAATTCACTGCTTTCAGTTCAACATTTTGTTAAATTCCCTGGAAATGATATAAAATCCGATGTATAACCTAGGCTCTGAGGAAGTTATAATTGCTGTTTAATCAAACGGTCTTTGGTGAGCTTTTAGGCTAACTGATTTGTGGAAAAGCAAGCTCAGAGACTGTTTTACAGCCATCATATTTCAGGCCAAGAATATTTCAATTCCTGCTGATGTTTTGTCTAGTAAGAGCAGAAACTTCAATAACACTGTGTTTGTGCAGGCACTTTGATTTACTAATGAACTTTTAAAAAGAAATATTATGTTCTGCTTCCCCAATTACTCAGCTGGTTAAAGCAGTGAGCCTTGTAGACCAAGTTGGTTCCAGGTTGGATTCTCTGGTCTGTGCTGAGTTGTCTGAAGTTGGGGCAGAGACGGGGGCGCTACCATTGATCTCCGCACCTCTGTCTGGGGTTCCCATCCTGATGGTTGTCCAGTGATTCCTTTTAGATGTGCACATGTCAACATTTGGTGCAGATAGAGTTGGCCTCTGCGCTCTCTAGTTAAATACCCTACCACCAATCGTTACTGAGGCTGCCGTATAAAGAATGGCCAGTTGGGCTAGAGACTGGAAGGTACCAATTGACTGTGGAACCATGCCCTAGGAAGGAGCGAATGCTTTCAAGAGAGGAAAACGGGAGAACATTGGATGTTTGAGAAGAAAAAAAAAGTTCTAATGTAAGCTGGACCAGTGACATAACATCAAGTACAATAGTGCATATTTCTACTTACAATTGGTCTTACCTGGATAATAATGCCCCTGTTAAAAACACTCAATGTAGGGGACTGGGTGACGCAGAGGTTTAGCAAGCAGTCTTTTCATCTCTAGATTCTGGTTTGAATGCAGTCCTGACTGGTGGAATGAGAGACTCTTCTCTGTTGACTGTAAGGCTCCTATTTGAAATGAGTTTGAGTCGGCATAATTCCATTGCAGATGGACACAGACCCATGGCATAAAGCTGCTCATTTAGCAAGTATTGGAAATCTCACTCAAGCAGGAGTAAGCTGAAATCTCTTTTCATTGCAGGGGAAAATTACTATTTTCTGGGATAACACTTTGGGGTAAAAATTCACTTGGTTGCGCCTCCCGTTAGCGCCTTAAGAGGGCGCTAATGGGGCGCTAAGCTGCTAACGCCCGGGCGCAGCGATGTTTGCGCCGCTCGAGAACTTAACTTGAGATTGTGCGGCGGCGCTAAAACTTACCGCTGCGACCACCTGCGCGCGCAGATTGTGACGTCATTCCATGGTGCAATGCCCTTGGGGCGCCCCGTAGCGGAAATTGAGTGGCGCCCCCTGCCTTACCGCCTGGCGCTTCCAACGACCAGAAGACTGGAACGCTATCAATCGCTGTGGGGCTGGGGGGGGGGGCGCTATTTAAAGGGGGCCTCTTCCTGTCTTTTATTGTTGGTGGCATTTTTGAACTACGCATTCTGAGAGAGAGAGGGAGAGACTTCTGGAGAGATTCAACGTTGTGTGAAGGAGTTTTGGGTACTGAGCAGCACTTTGCAGGTTCATTTTGATTTGCCATTCCTTGTATCGATTTAGCAGATACCGTGGGAGCTGCACTCTGAGCTCTTTGCCTGGTGCTCTCCATTGTTCTTTCCAGCACATTTGATGTGCAAGTCTCTCCAGGCCGAGATTCAAGGCAGCAATGAACAGGATGTGGATGGGAAGCAAGATTAACCATCCCCTTTAAGAACTGGCCCGTGCCATTGTGTGTGTGTTCCATTGCTGACTGACATTACATGAGCTTCGCCAGCGCTCCGAGTTAGCGCCTCACTGCTCGGCCTTTGCACCTTAAGAGAGGTGTGCAGCGCCTGCTTTAGCGCTCCACTCACCTCCCGGGGCGGTAAAAGTGAAGTTTCCCGTCAGTGCCGATAATTAGCGCCAGGCGCTAATATTTGCGTCCGGACGATATTTGCGCCCCAAATGGGGCGCGACCTAATTTCTACCCCTTTGGGTTCTACCAGCTCCCTGAAAATAAATGGTGCACCGTTTAAACAAAGGCTACATCATACATTATGTCGTAGTTCCAACAATTTGCCTTTCCAATTTATTTTCATGTAATGGCTTACCGCAACTGGAAAAAAAGCAGCTTTTTACTGCACTTGCCAATGATTGCAGTGGAAACAGAAATTAAATGGCAAGTGAATCACGTATTATATGGAGCAATATTCCTAAAGCTGTACAGTTAAGCCCGTCAAGACTTTAGCATCCGAATCATCTTCTGCAAATTTCAGTTTCCCTTCTTCATATCTTGTGCTTTGTAAGATTGAAACAGAGCGGCGCTCAAAGTGAGTTATGGGCAGCTCTCATAGAACTCTCATTATTGGAAATTGGGGAAAAAATGGAATAGTTGCAGCTAATTATTGGACCTCTGGATCGTAGCTCTAAATTTTTTAATGCTTCGTTTTACTCTGCTGTGTGACATTGATAGAGCAAAACACACACTGCATTAGAACACACCAAATACTTGGCAGCCAAGTTAGGAGTGGGTTGTACTGTGTGATTTTCAAATGATGTCAAATGATATTAAGTTATATTGTAAAAAATGTATGAAGTGAAAATATGAGTCAGTGAACCCTGTTGCCATAATCCAATCCAACACTTTTTGGTAATGGCCAACAAATCATTTTGTCTTAGTGGAGCACATTGTTGACAATGTGCCTGCAATATTCTTTTTGGGAATGGTAGATTATACTTGAAGAGGACTAATTTACAGGGTTATGGGGAAAAAGCTGGGGTGTGGGACTAAATTAGACAGTGCTTTCAAAGAGCCAGCACAGGCATGACAGACCTCCTTCTGTGATGTAAGATTCTATGGGGGGAAAATTCGGTTGGTTAGCGCCTCCCGCTAGCGCCTCCGGGGGGCGCTAACGGTGCACTAACGACTTCCTGCCCGTGCGTGGTGATTTTATCGCCGCCCGCGAAATTGAACTGGCAGTTTGCGGTGGCACTAAACACTACCGCCACGATCTCCTGCGCCCGGAGATCGTGACACCATCCAAGCACGCATCGCCCCGGTAGCGCCCGGACTGGAAATTGATTCTTGCCCCCGCCTCAGCGCCTGCCGCTAGGAACGACGGGTAGAGGGGGACGGTTTGCAGTCGGCTGGGAGCTAGGGAGGCGTTATTTAAAGTCGTGTGCTTCCTGTTTTTTCCTGTCGGCAATCAATTCTGCCTACGCAGGTTCAGAGAGAGAGAGGCATTTGGAGACATTTAACGGCTTCCTACTTGAAGGAGTTTTGGTCGTCAGCAAAACTTATCAGGTTCCCATTTCTGTAACCTTTAGTACTACCATATTTAGAAGAGTTAATGGGGGCTGTACTGGCACGGGGCCTCGCCCTCCAGCTTCACCGTCGGAGGCAGCGGAGGCAAAGAGAGAGAGTGGAAAACATGGCCAGAGCGAGGAGGGCCAACAGGGCTCTGCACAGGAGACCTTACCCTCCCAGGGTATTCCGGGAGCAATTCTCACATATCCATCTGTCTGAGGAGTAGTGTTTTAGAAGGCTCCGCTTCAGCAAGGAGGTGGTCACAGAGCTCTGCCACCTCCTGCAACCAGAGCTTCAGCCTCAGCTCAGGACCAGGACATCTATGTCGATGGCAGTGAAGGTGACAGTGGCTGTCAATTTCTACGCCAGCAGCTCCTTCCAGGCTTCAACAGGGGATATTGCAAACATCTCCCAGTTCGCTGTCCATTTCTGCATCCGGGAGGTCACAAATGCTCTCTACAAAAGGAGAAGGGAGTACATCTCTTTCCCCATGACCCGGGGCAAACAGCATGAACGCACATGTGGCTTCACTAGGATAGCGGGCTTCCCCATGGTTCAGGACGCCATTGACTGCACGCATGTGGCATTGTGGGCACCTCATGAAAATGCAGAGGTTTTCCGCAACCGCAAAGGCTACCACTCCCCCGGGGCAGTACCTCAGCATCCAGAGCAATCTGCTCAAGCACAGATTGCTGGCCTGCTGCGGCACCGTCAGATCCCCGGTGGACAGTGGTCGCCCCAGCTATGATGGCTGCAGTTGGTGAGCGACCACAGACAGCGCATCCTCGCCGTCCATGCCCGCAATCCTTCAGTAGCCACGATTCATTCATCCTGCGTCAAACTGGTATCCCAGAACTGTTCCAACCACCGCATCAAGCTCGTGGCTGGCTCCTCGGGGACAAGGGTTATCCACTCTGCACCTAGCTGATGACACCGCTCCATAACCCCAACACTCCTGCTGAGCTCCAATACAATGAGAGCCATAGCGCCACCAGGAACCTCATTGAACAGACGATCGGTGTGCTGAAGCAACGGTTCCGGTGTCTTGACCACTCTGGAGGAGCCCTGCAGTACTCCCCGATCGAGTCTCCCTTTTCATCGTTGTGTGCTGCATGCTGCACAACCTCGCCATTCTGAATACCCAACCATTGCCACCAGGAATTGGTGGACCACCTCAGGAGGAGGAAGAGGGAGAGGAGGAGGAGGCGGAGGAGGATGAAGAGGAGGAGGAGCAGCAGCAACGTGGGAGGGAGGCGCTCAATGTTGCTTTTGCTAGGGCCGTTCGTGAACGCCTCATTACACAGCGCTTCCGATGAATGACAGAGAAGATGGCATTTGGGCTCAACAACCACATCATTACAGCCAGCCCGCAGCCCCTATGATCGGCCAAAGTTCGAATGAGAAACACGAAGAGATTTGTAACGCTTAAATAACGGCCTAGAAATTCCGTTCCCTACGGGTGTGTACGCGCTGTGTACTCACCCGTAGGGCCAACGGAAGTGCCAGTTTTATGCATGCACTGCGCATGCGCTGGAAACCGACATTTCCGTTCTCTGCAGAAAGGGCTTGACTGGACAAACGCCTGCGCCGGATAGGCAGCGCGTACGGCAGAAACTTCCGGTTTCTTCCACACTGGCTTGAGTCCAGGTAAGTCAGGAACAGCTGCGCCTAGAAAAGCAGGTGCAAGGCCTGCTTTTACCAGGCTAACAGTTTAATAAAGTTAAAAAAAAAAAATTTCCACTGATTCAGCATTTTAAAATACTTTAAAGAAAGGTAAGTTTATTTTTAGCCCCGTTAAAAACTTTAATTATTTTTTTCAAAAATTTAAGTTTTTGTTTAAAATGGTTAATTTATGTAATTTATAGTCATTTTAAAAATGTGATTTTTTTTTTATTTATTTGACGTTTTACTTATGTTTTGGGGCTCATCTCTATTCATAGATTTGACAGGTCTTCCTGCCAAATCTATGAATGGAGATTCCCTGCTCTGATTGGCTCCCCACGGCCCACGTGATCCCAGGGATGCTGCGAACTAGCTGCACCCCTGGGATACGCGGGCCCTGCGCACCGGCAGATTGAAGAGGCCCAGCAATGGAATTCTGCGCCTCCCGGGAGCCCTCCGGTCCAAGCGGAGATTTTTCCAAATCGCAGCCCTCCGCCCGCAGGAGGACTGCGAACGGAATTCCTGGGCCAACATTTTTTATTAGTCTGAACAACTGTGTCTTATTAAGCACAACCAATAACAAACAAACACAACAATTTATTAACAAACATGAGAGCAGTCTGAGATTGGATGGCACCAACCAATGACTTGATTCCAGCACTAAACCGTTGCATTGCCTCGGCCTGTGCTGCAATAGATGCTGTCACCTCACCCATGACATGCGGCATGGGGTCTGTGTCCCCACAGTCTCTCTGCAAGTCAACTGTCTTCTGCAACGAGGCAAGGATGGGTTCGAAGGTTTGCGCACAGATGACAGCTGTGCTGGCAGCGGACTCCTCCACGCTCCTAGCCAGTGCATCCCTGGTCTCGGACACCCTTCCCATTGCACCCATGAGCTCAGTATGCATGCTCATCACCTGTGTGTTCATCGCCGTGATATCGAGGTCCTCATCCGAGTCCTGTGCAGCAGAACCCGTGCGTGCACTCACCCTCCGGGGAGATGGCTCCCGAGCTTCCCTTCCCCATGGCGTTGCTGCAGCCCGCTGGGTCCCGGAGCTTCACCCACATCAGAGCCAAATCCTCTGCTCCCCTCCAGTGACCGCGTGACCCTCAGGAGATGCAGGCAGTGAGGCTCCAGCCTAGTGTTCCTGATCTTCTCCCGCTTCGCTGCCACTGGGAGGTTAAGGGACAGGCTGTTCAGATGGTGGCTGACTATCTGAAAGCAGGAAGGCACAAGAGTGGCTTTAATGTGAGGGGAGGGGGCAGGAAGGGAGCAAGGAATGGAGACAGTATACTTAGATGGAAAGTGGGAAGGGTTCGTGTTGTGGGGGGGAAGTGTTATGAGAGAGGAGAGAGAGATGATGAACATACCGTTGCTGTCTCCAAGGGGGTCGACCTCTCTGACTGCTACAGTGCCCACGACATGGCTCACGATGATTCTGTGCACTCGCTCCTCCAGTTGTGTAAGGGGGTGCAGCTCCGCCTGACCTCCTCTCGTGCGTTGCTGCTCCCTCCTGTTATGAGAAAGCTTGGCCTGCAAGAAAAAGGACAGCGTGTGAGCGAGTGTGCCGCCATGTGTTTGGCAGATGTGCCTACCATAGTTGAATAGTCATTAATGTCTGCAAGGTGTGAGATGTGGATGTGACTTTTAGTAGATGGGCATAGTTGTTGGGTGAGTGTTGGGGATTTGGCAGTTTATACCGTCTGTGCACTGAGTAAGGTTGAGATGTGGAGATATTTCAAGCATCTACTCACCCTGACCACCTGAGTGAGGTCATTGAACTTCTTGGGGCACTGGGTGTGAGCCCTTTAATGAGGCTTCTGGACGAGACGTAATGGGCCACCTCCCTCCATATCCTTCTGAACTCCCGGGGCAGTGGCCTCCTGCCAGTGTCTGGGAACAGCAATGCCTGTCGGCGTTCCACAGCCACAACCAGAGCCTCCAATGCCTGGTCGCTAAACCGGCGAGCTCTCTCCCTGGGCCTCTGAGCAGCCATGATGATCGTGCTTCAAGATTTGCACCTCTTTGCAGGCCTTGGTCAAAAGCAGCAATGATCAGGGTGAGGCTGTGCAGCATGATTGACCCTCCCCTTTAAGAACTGGAAGGCGCCAGTCTGAGGACTAGGTAATTGACAGCGCATGAGCTTGAGTAGCGCTCTGAGGTAGCGCCTCATTCCCCGTCGTTAGCATCCGAAGAGAAGCGTGTAGCGCTTGATTTAGTGCTCCAATCACCTCCAGGGGCGCTGGAGACGAATTTCGCGGTCACCGGCGATAATTTGCACCGGGCACTAAAGTTTGTGGCCGGCCGATGTTAATGCCCCAAAATGGGCGATACCAAATTTTTCCCCCTATGATTGCAACAGGCAAAGAGGAGTGAGTGGCCCAAGTGCAACTAATCGGTGTGTGTATTGTAAATTATACTCACAGGCTGGTGGAAATTTCAATCGAAGGTCAACAACATTTCTCTGAGATTCACTGTCAGTTGGGTCCTACTGCATTCTTGTATTGCTATCCGATCATCTCCATGGCAACGATTCATCAAATCATCAGCAGGCAGCACGCTGAGTTCTCTGTTCAGAAGATTTATTAAGAACAGAGAGAGTCGACTGAGAGGCAGTGATAGGTTGGGAGAATCAGGTGGGAGTTAGCAGATTGGCATTGGGTGGGATTTGGCAGCACATCATAAAAGTTAGGCAAAAGTCAGAACATCAGAAGATTTTGTGATCTGATAGTATCAAATTCCAGATTCCACATGGCCACTCGCCTTCATGATTTGCTTTGTTTTCCCATGGAAACATTAAACCAGCAGTCTGGCCCATAAAGACGGTTGGTCTGGTAAGAAGCGGAAATGCAGATTGATGCAGATGGACAGTGGTGGGTGGGTGGGGGGGGGGTAGAGGGGTAGATTTCTGAGGTTGAGATCAAAGCATTGTTGGGATAGAGCAGATCATTGGCAGGTGCTATACCTGACCTGGTATTACTTGATGCTGACACTGTGACTGGAATTTTCTCAAGGTAGGTGGGTTGGGGCGGGAGGCCTACGAGGCGGGCGGGAAACCTGGGAGGCCGGGTTTCCCGCAGGCCCTGCTGACTTTAACAGCAGGGACTGATTTGAATGATTTTGGATTCCCGTCCGCAGCCAGCCAGATTAAGAGGCTGGCTGGCTGCGGGCAGGTAGGCCTCAGAAGCGAGGGGTCAGTCCGGGGGAGGGATCGCGGGAGGGGGGTCGGCAATCGGCTGGTGTCGGGAATCGGGGGAGCGGCAGAGGATCGGGAGCGGGGCGGGGGGGGGGGGAGAGCATCGGCAGGGGTCAGGGATCCGGGGGTGGGGTGTCGGCCAGGGATTGCGGGGGACGGTGTAGTCGGGCAGAGGATTGGAGCGGGGCGGGGGGGTGGGGAGGCAGCTGATCGGCCAGGGATTGGGGGGGGTAAGGGGGAGAGAGGATCGGGGCCGGCCTCATCATCAGCGTTGGGGGGGTGATCAGAGACCTCCTGGGATCTCCGATCGCAGGGGGTGGGCTTGGTAGGGACCCTAGATCCAGGAGGTAGGTATAAAGCCACTTACCTCCCAGATCCAGCAGTCCCCGCCTCGGTTTAACTGCCGGGTTTCATGAATTGTGTGAAACCCGTCCACAGGCAGTTAAACACAAAATGGAGATAAAAAAAGAGGCTTCCAGCCTTTAACAATATTTAAATTAAGCTAGTGCCCCCTGTGAGCGGGTTGGTCGCCCGCCTCCGGCAAAACCGGAAGTGGGCGGGTTGGAGAAGTGATCAGGTTGGGAATCCCATTTTTAACACTTTAACTGCCCCCACGCTCCAAACCCACCGTTTTTTTAGGGGAAAATTCCGGCCTGTGTGTGCAAAAAATGATCTGCTTACTATTCACAAGCATTTTCACAAGATTAAACGCACCCCATTTGTAGTTCTAATCATTGTGTATTGCTAGAAAACGTTGGATTGTACTGTACTAGAAGCACTGGCACTGGTTTATAAATCGTTCACTTAAATTCGCAGCCACCCTGCCAGATCTAAATCCATTTGGGTTTTGTCCATCAACAGGTTCAGGCACCATTAATAAATGTGCAGGTGTGCTTCAGTGTCACTGTTAATAGATTGCATTACTTCAGAGTATTCACGGCTTACAAATCTATTGAGTTCATTTGAAAATGAATTGAAGCGTGTGGTGTATTGAGTCATAATCTGGCACAGTTTGTATATTAAATGAAAGATCAGTTACCTTTGCAGTGTAGTTTATTATTTCAAGACCTGCATTGTTTGGGTTTATGGCAGTGCTCGTGGCATAAATTTTGCTTAGGTTTCATTCAGGCATGATTTACTACCATAGCGTCAGCTTGATTAGGTAGAACTATTGAGCCATCTATTGATTGCAGTTCTCCCATTCAAAGAGATGTTCATGGCATTGATATGATGCACAGTGAGTGCTAGAAAGAGGCTGTGAATCCGCAGTGTGCTTTCCAAGAACTTGTTAATGGTCTTGGCTTTTCCCTGTTGTATTTTGTAACCATGGAGGCTGGGATGCTATAAGCCATCTTGTGCGTGATTTTGTAAAGATCGTTGTTGATGGATTATTGGGACACGCTGGCAAACTAAGGTCATGTGAGCAGCAGGCATCGATCGCACCCTTCTATTTATTCTGTTGTGATTTTTCTTCTCTCGTTCACTGCTGAGTGGATGATCCATATCGGCCTACTCCCGAGGTCCCCACCACCACAGAAGCCAGTCTTCAGCCAATTCGATTCACTCCACGTGATATCAAGAAACGGCTGAGCGCACTGGATACAGCAAAGGCTACGGGCCCCGACAACATCCCGGCTATCGTGCTGAAGACTTGTGCACCAGAACCAGCAGCGCCTCTAGCCAAGCTGTTCCAGTACAGCTACAACACTGGCATCAACCGACAATGTGGAAAACTGCCCAAGTATGTATGTCCACAAAAAGCAGGACAAATCCAACCCGGCCAATTACCGCCCCATCAGTCCACTCTCAATCATCAGCAAAGTGATGGAAGGTGTCATCGACAGTGCTATCAAGCGGCACTTACTCACCATTAACCTGCTCACTGATGCCCAGTTTGGGTCCCGCCAAGACCACTCGGCTCCCGACCTCATTACAACCTCGGTCCAAACATGGACAAAGGAGCTAAATTCCAGAGGTGAGGTGAGAGTGACTGCCCTTGACATCAAGGCAGCATTTGATCGAGTGTGGCATCAAGGAGCCCTAATAAAACTGAAGTCAATGGGAATCAGGGGGAAAACGCTCCACTGGCTGGAGTCATACCTAGCACAAAGGAAGATGGTTGTGGTGGTTGAAGGTCAATCATCACAGCCCCAGGACATCGCTGCAGGAGTTCCTCAGGGCAGTGTCCTAGGCCCAACCATCTTCAGTTGCTTCATCAATGACCTTCCCTCCAACATAAGTTCAGAAATGGGGATGTTCACTGATGACTGCACAGTGTTCAGCGCCATTCACAACTCCTCAGATAATGAAGCAGTCCATGCCCGTTTGCAACAAGACCTGGACGACATTCAGGCTTGGGCTGATAAATGGCAGGTAACATTCGCGCCACAGAACTGCCAGGCAATGACTATCTCCAACAAGCGAGAGTCCAACCACCCGCCCTTGACATTCAATGGCATTACCATCGATGAATCCCCCACTATCAACATCCTAGGGGTCAGCATTAACCAGAAACTTAACTGGACCAGCCACATAAATACTGTGGCAACAAGAGCAGGTCAGAGGCTAGGTGTTCTGCGGCGAGTGTCTCACCTCCTGACTCCCCAAAGCCTTTCCACTATCTACAAGGCACAAGTAAGGAATGTGATGGAATACTCTCCACTTGTCTGGATGAGTGCAGTTCCAACAACACTCAAGAAGCTCGACACCATCCAGGACAAAGCAGCCCGCTTGATTGACACCCCATCCACCACCTTAAACATTCACTCCCTCCACCACCGGCATACCGTGGCTGCAGTGTGTACCATCTACAAGATGCACTGCAGCAACTCGCCAAGGCTTCTTCAGCAGCACCTCCCAAACCCGCGACCTCTTCCACCTAGAAGGACAAGGGCAGCAGGCGCATGGGAACACCACCACCTCCAAGTTCCCCTCCAAGTCACACACCATCCTGACTTAGAAGTATATCGCCGATCCTTCATCGTTCCTGGGTCAAAATCCTGGAACTCCCTACCTAACAGCACTATGGGAGTACCTTCACCACACGGACTGCAGCGGTTCAAGAAGGCGGCTCACCACCACCTTCTCAAGGGCAACCAGGGATGGGTAATAAATGCTGGCCTTGCCAACGACGCCCTGATCCCATAAGCGAATTAAAAAAAAAGATGTGTATCATCTCAATCTCAAGGGAATTAAGGGATATGGGGATAGGACGAGTAAGTGAAGTTGAGCAAGAAGATCAGCCATTATCTTATTGAATGGCGGAGCAGGCTCAGAGGGCTGTATGGCCTACTCCTGCTCCTATTTCTTGTGTTCTTATGTAAATGTTGGAATAATTTAAGAGGCACTTAGATCTTATGAGCAGGAAGACTGTAAGTTCTTTCTGGTTGGATGACCTGGGATGGATCAAGCTGCTTTCCTCATTCTTATCTATCTTGTGATTTGGTGCCTACTCCTGCTCCTATTTCTTATGTTCTTATGTTAATTAGCCAACCCAGGTTGTTTTTCTATTGTCCTATGTACTGCTCAGGGCAGTCTCGTTAATACTTGTTACTCAATTCTCACTTTAGCCAAAATGCACGCTCTCTGGTGCCCCAGTAGATATAGGGACACCTAACCAGCCTTTCACAGGGATCACATCCCAGATTGACTATCAATCTTTGCTAACCTCAGTAGGCCAGTTTGACTTTTCTCAGTCAATTTGATGGAAGGATGTGGAAAGAGTTTCAAAGAACAGGGATGCAGGGACCTTTCAGTCTATGCCTCACAAGCACTTTATCTTACGACATTGCTCCATTTCTTCAAAACCTTTTGTAAAAACCTAATTCTTTGACTAGCCTCCTCTCCACACACATGGCCTCGATATTAAACCCTCCCCCACGCAACGGGCGGTAGAGGGTTGGGTGGGCCCCCAACCCGCTGTGCATGTACCCATCGCCTTTTTATACGGCAGCAGATAACGGGGCATCTGAGTGTCCCGCCGTGGAGAGGCAGGGCACTTCATTAACATATTTAAATCAGGCTCCCACAGTGCAATTGAGAGCCCGATTTGAAATTCACTGCTGCTGCGCGGGTTTCCCGGGGGGTCAGGAAATTCGGCGATGAAAGGGAGGCGACAGCTGCCGGCTTTCCAAAGTAAGTGGCTCTTTCAGCACTCCTCGTGGGCCAGGAGGAGCAGGAGTGCTCCGCCCCCCCCAGGCCTCTCAAGGAAGCCTTTGGCCTCCCCCAGCCCTGGCCGCCAGCCTTTTCCACATCCCTCCCACCCCACCACAAGCCTAGATCTCCAACCTCCCCCCAGCACTCCCAATTGCTTATCTCCCCCCACCCACCCCAGCCCCGATCGCAGGCCTTACCCCAACCCCCAAACACAGGATTGTCCAGCAGCCCGATTGCCGACCTCTAACCCTATGAGCCCCAATTGGCGAGCTACCCCTTTCCCAACTGCCGGGTACCGTCCCCAAGGGTCCTCAGCTGCAGCCTCCTGCCACTGGTGTATTCTCCCGCCCGCCAGCCAGGCTGAGCATTGCAGTAGCAATTTTGCATCAAATTTATACTGGAAGCACAAAGCAGTCAAAGTATACTCTGATTTAGCTGCTCTGCCTCCAGTGAGACCCACTCAGTAAGCAGCTCTGCACTGGAGTGACACTGTTGACTCCAGAATGATAATACAATGGACACCATTTCTACCTCCTCCTCCATCCCAGAAACCATTTTATATTGTACGGCCCATTGAAAGCAACCTGTCTAATTATTGGTGTTAAATTCATACAAAACAACAGATTGAACTGGTGTGTATGAGCAAATACCTACGGGCTGTACTGAATGAAAAGAAAGAAAAATGAAAGACTTGCATTTATATAGCGCCTTTCATGACCTCAGGACGTCTCAAAGTGATTCACAGCCAATGAAGTACTTTTGAAGTGTAGTCACTGTTGTAATGTAGGAAACGTGGCAGCTAATTTGCGTACAGCAATGTGATGATGACCGGATAATCGGTTTTGGTGATGTTGATTTGAGGGATAAATATTGGCCAGGACACTGGGGAGAACTCCCCTGCTCTTCTTCGAAATAGTGCCATGGGATATTTTATGTCCACCTGAGAGAGCAGACAGGTCCTGAGATTAACGTCTCATCCGAGAGACGCCACCTCCGACAGTGCAGCACTCCCTCAGAGTGTCAGCCTAGATTTTTGTGCTCAAGTCTCTGAAGTGGGACTTGAACCCACAACCGTCTGACTCAGAGGTGAGAGTACTATCGACTGAGCCACGGCTGAGTGTTTGAGCATCCCCTAGGCTTGGAATGCCATTGCACATCTGTAAACATATTGGGGGAAAAATTCAGTATCGCCCCGTTTGGGGCGCAATTATCGGCCGGGCGCAAAGATTAGCGCCTGGCGCTAATTATCGCCTCCGACTGCAAACTTAACTTTTATCGCCCCTGGAGTTGATTGGAGCGCTAAATCAGGTACTACACATCTGTCTTAAGGCGCAAAGGCCGAGGAGCGAGGCGCTAACTCAGAGCGCTGGCGAAGCTCATGTGATGTCAGTCAGCAATGGAACACAGACACAATGGCCCCGGCCAGTTCTTAAAGGGGAGGGTTGATCTTGCTTTCCATCCACATCCTGCTCATTGCAGCCTTGAATCTCGGCCTGGAGAGACCTGCACATCGAATCTGCTGGAAAGAACAATGGAGAGTACCAGGGAAAGAGCTTAGAGTGCAGCCCCCACAGTCTCTTCTAAATCGATACAAGGAAGGGCAAATCAAAATGAACCTGCAAAGTGCTGCTCAGTACCCAAAACTCCTTCACACAGCGTTGAATCTCTCAAGAAGTCTCTCTCTCTCTCTCTCTCAGAATGCGTGGTTCAAAAATGTCGCCAACAAAAAAGGCAGGAAGCGGTCGCCTTTAAATAGCGCTCCCCCAGTCCCTTCCTGATTGCAAAACGCTCCCCTCAACCTGTCGTTGCTAGCGTCAGGCGGTAAGGCAGGGAGCACCACTCAATATCTGCTCCGGGGCGCTACTGGGGCGTTGCACACTCGACTGATGTCACGATCTGCCGGCGCAGGAGATCGTGGTGGTACTGTTTAGCGCCGCCGCAAAATGTCTAGTTAATTTCGCGAGCGGCGCAAACATCGGCGCGCCCAGGCGCTAGTTGCTTTGCGCCCCATTAGCGCCCTCTTAAGGCGCTAACGGGAGGCGCAACCAACTGAATTTTTCCCCCATTATGTGCAAAGCATGAGGCAAGAAATATGTATCTGCAGAGGTACATTCAAGTTTCAGAGGAAACTAAAACACTGCTGTCCATGTTTACTTTAACTTGGGGGCAAAGTGACATTGGTGGGTATACTTGCTGAAAATTGAATGTTTGACTCCACTGTTTTCTGACTGCTTATTCTACCAGCTCTGGTGCTCTTGCAATGTGGTCGCCTGCTCCATAGCCGCCCGGTCCCCGGGTATAACTATGGCATTAATTGGTGTGAGCTGAAAGTTTAGACCGGACTTCAGTGGTACATTTATTCAGGCCGCTAGTTTTACTGAGAAGCTCTTCTCCAGCAATAACTTTGTAATGGACTCCCTAGGCCCGATTACTTACAGCCATCAGTGCTGACAAGCAGATGGGTTGTGTAGGACATGTCAGGATCTTATCAAGCCTATGCACTCCCAGCTTTTTGGATTTCTAACAGAAGTGCAGTGGCCCGGTTTCAGAAACAGGAGAGAGTACACTGGTCTTCTTACAGCAAGCTTAGCTTATTCGCGGTTAACATCAGCAAGGAATTAGCTCCTCTGAGGATTTCAGTGGATAATGTTTCAAACTCTTTGATCTTCTCTAGAACTGGAATTGAAATTAGCACACACAATGTTGTCTTGTCTGCTGCTCTGTGGGAAGAACTTTTTTTAGAAATGTGTTTAGAACTTTTTAAGTTTCCTCACTAATATATCAATGTATAATGCATTTGAAAAATGTATTTGCCAGTCCATATATTTTAATTAATTATCATTATTAATGATCATTAATAATGATTAATTGTCATTCTTAATACCCCTTTTACAAATGAGACTCTATTTCAAAAATTTCAGTTCAATTTCAACATCATTTGGTTTAATTTGTCTACATCTTTTGTTTAAGCAGTGGAACTGAATTAAGATTAGTCAAGATACGGCCATAACCTAAGGTGCCTCACCAGTATTGTGTCAGCTCTGACTAATGATTTAACTCTCTGGCACTGTTGGGTACAGTAATTCTGACAAGCCAGTTTTCTTAATGTTTTGGTCAGCAATTAAGGGGTCATTTTAACCTTCACAGAATCACAGAATCCCCACAGTGCAGATAGAGGCCATTTTGGCCCATCAAGCCTGCACCGACACATATCCCACCCTACCCCCGTAACCCCACGTATTTAATCCCACTAACACTAAGGGTCAATTTATCATAGCCAAATCAACCTAACCCGCACATCTTTGGACTGTGGGAGGAAACCGGAGCACCCGGAGGAAACCCACGCAGACACGGGGAGAATGTGCAAACTCCACACAGACAGTCACCCGTGGGCTGGATTCGAACCCGGGTCCCTGGCGCTGTGAGGCAACAGTGCTAACCACTCTGCCACCGTGTTGCCCATTGCTTCATCGATGGTGTAAGACGGGCGATATTGGATTGACTGCCCATCATACAGCGTGTCTGATTTTTATTTCCATTGAAGTCAGTGTAAGGTAAATCGATGGGGTGGTGGGGGTGGGGTGCATAGTGAGGTGTATAATGGCTGTTCAGTGTAAAGACGGTGGGGGGAATATTTCAGGGGGGTTAGCGGGCGCGATCAGTGGCGGGTCGGGTGGGAAAAACATTTTTTGACAGTGGGTAGGGAACCCGCTGTCAACCCACCTCCACGCTAGTCTCCCAGATGTCGGGTCTGTCAGCGCTGAACAGACCCGACACCAAGCTGCGGGGGAGGCAATTTAAATCATTAAGAGATTGCTAAGAGGCACTGAAATAATATTTTAAGGTTACCTTTCAATTTTATGAGTTCCCCCACGGGTCATACGCTGCTTGGGGATCACGTCAGCTCAGCAGGTCGTGAGTGGATTCAGCATTGAATTATCTGATTACTTGACAGCTGCAAAAGTGGTATAAAAGCTCCCATCTCACAGCTGTTCATTTTCCAAGCTCAGAAACTGTTGGTTACTGCATTTGGAAGACAGACTGAGCTTTATGCAGCTTGCAAGTGTTTGGAGCCAACTCTCTATCCAGTACCACCTCATTGGAACAACCTCTCTGACCATTGACAGATCGCTTCTGTCATCTCAACCTCACCTGCCATCTATTACATCAGCATCGGTGCCCTTGAAACTATCTCACCTTGGTCCTCAGAATCCCACCATGATCAGCCCCAACGCCAGCAGCACCAACAACAATACCAACTTTCTCCGCAATCATGCTGCACAGGACACAGGCTATCAGCACCCAGCCACATTGCTGCCCGGGACGCCAGGGATGGCCTCACCATGGCCAGATTTACTTCACTTGATGCTGTACACCCTGGCTGCCACATGATGCACCAGGTTGGCACCACACCAACACCAACACCATAAAGCATCCCTACAATGCCCAAGCCATTCCTTTCACACTCATCCCCATTGCGGGGGGTACCATTATCTCTCACCATTCACTACAACTCACTAAGCCACTTCCAAAGGTGCACACAAATCTGTCCAAGAACGCAAAGTGTTGAAAATATAGATTTCAATGTTTGACAGCACATTAACAGAAACTTCACATGAACATTGGCTAAGACAAATAAATGTGTTGTTAGTTGGTATGATTGGACAAGGATGAGGATGAGTGTGAGGGGTGGCTAGTGAGATGGGGAAGTGATAATGTAGATGGAGAGGGATGGGTGGAGGTGCAAGGTAAGTTGGTGTGAGTAAGAATGTGCAGGAGTAGGGTAGGGAAGGCAGAGTGATGGGGATATGATGAGAGGCATACAGGATGAGGTTGAGTGTGGCTTTGTACTAACGTCTCGTGATCTACTGAGATCATTGAAAGGTTTGCGCCACTGCAGCCTGGTCCTCGTTACAACCTCCCTGCTTGTGTCCTCCTGTGCAATGTTCAACCAGGCTGCGTTGGTCTCCTGGGGAGGTCTCTTCTGCCTATGGGAAGGGAAAAGGACCAGCCTGCTGCTGCGACTCCCTCCATAAGCAAATGGAGGAAGTCATGGAGTGCCTTTGTGCAGTGCTTTTCAGTGTTTGCAGCCCCTCAATGCTATAGAACACCCCGCCACCAACCCCGGCTGCACCGGATTCACCGAGGTAGGGGAAATCGTGGCCTGTGAATGCTCAGTCGTTGAGTATATTCAAGGCTGAGATCGATAGAATCTTGGTCTCTAAGGGTATCAAGGGATATGGGGATCGGGCGATTTCGTGGAGTTGAGATCGAAGATTAGCCATGATCTTACTGAATGGCGGAGCAGGCTCGAGGGGCCTTATGGCCTACTCCTGCTCTTTCTTATGTTCTTATGTTCAATTCAATATCGCCTGTTTGACACCATTGCCAAATGTTAGAATGATCCCCTGAATGTTTTGGTCAGCACTTACGGGGAAAAATTCAGTTGGTTTGCGCCTCCCGTTAGCGCCTTAAGAGGGCGCTAATGGGGCGCAAAGCAACTAGCGCCCGGGCGCGGCGATATCTGCGCCGCTCGCAAAATTGACCAGACATTTTGCGGCGGCGCTAAACAATACCGCCCCGATCTCCTGCGCACGCAGATCTTGACGTCATTCAAACGTGCAATGCCCTTGTGGCGCCCCGGAGCGGATATTGAGTGGCGCCCCCCTCCATTCCGCCTGGCACAAGTAACGACTGGTAGACTGGAACGATTCCCAGTCGCTGTGGGGCTGGGGAGGCGCTATTTAAACGCGGCCTCTTCCTGGCTTTTTCTGTGTTAGACATTTTTGCACCACTCGTTCTGACAGAGAGAGAGATTCTGAGAGAGAGAAGGAGAGACTTCTGCATAGAGTCAACGCTGTGTGAAGTAGTTTTGTCTACTGAGCATCACTTTGCAGGTACTTTTGTTTTTGACCTTCATTACTTTGATTGCCAAGAGATTGTGGGGGCTGCACTGATTCGGGGCGTTGTCCTGCGCCAGCAGATTCGGAGGCCACAGAGACGCAGAGAGAGAGTGGCAATCATGGCCAGACGGAGGAGGGCCAACAGGCCTCTGTACAGGAGACCTTACCCTCCCTGGCTATTTCGCCAACAATTCTCCGACATTAATATGTCTGAGGAGCAGTGTTTGCGAAGGCTGAGCTTCAGCAAGGAGGTGGTCACTGAGTTCTGCCACCTGCTGCAGTCAGATCTGCAGCCTCAACTGAGGACCAGGACGTCTCTGTCGGTGGCAGTGAAGATCACAGTGGCTCTGAACTTTTATGCCACCGGCTCCTTTCAAGCAGCTACTGGGGACATTGCCAATATCTCCCAGTTCGCGGTCCATTGCTGCATCCGTCAGGTCACAAATGCCCTCTATAAAAGGAGACGCCAGTACATCTCTTTCCCGATGACCCGGGCCAAACAGCATGAACGCGCATGGGGTTTTGCGAGGATAGCGGGCTTCCCCATGGTGCAGGGCGCCATTGGCTGCACGCATGTGGCATTGCGGGCACCGCATAAGAATGCAGAGGATTTCCGCAACCGAAAGGGATTCCACTCCCTAAACGTCCAGTTGGTCTGTGACCACAGACAGCTGATACTCGCTGTCAATGCCCACTATCCTGGCAGCAGCCACGATGCATTCATCCTACGCCAGACTACTGTGACAGACCTTCACCGCATCACCCAAGTGGTTGGCTTCTCGGGGACAAGGGTTATCCACTGTGCACCTGGCTGATGACACCGCTCCATACCCCCAACACCCCTGCTGAGCTGCGGTACAACGAGAGCCATCTCGCCACCAGGAACATCGTTGAGCACACAATCGGCGTGCTCAAGCGACGGTTCCGCTGTCTGGACCACTCAGGAGGAGCCCTGCAGTACTCGCCTGAGCGAGTCTCCCTCTTCATAGTTGTGTGCTGCATGCTGCATAGCCTGGCAATCCTCAGGACCCAGCCAATGCCACCAGGCCTTGGAGCACCACCGGAGGAGGAGGAGGAAGAGGTGGAGGAAGAGGAGGAGGATGATCAGCAGCAGCACCAAGGCAGGAGGGAGGCCCACAATGTTGAAACTGGAAGGGCCGCCCGTCAACAGCTGATAGCAAGCCGCTTCTAGGCCCCTGCTGAGGAAATGGCTTCTGCCATTGAGAACAACATTAATGAAACCAACCCGCAACCCCTAAGCCGGCCAAGGCAACAATGATTCCAAAGACCAAACATGTACATTTTGAATACAAAAAATTATTTATTTTACAAACTCTGTGTGTGTCATTTCTTCATGACAAACTAATAGAAAGAAACACAAAAAAACAGTCATTAACATAACTGGTTCTCACAACCTGGAGATAATGTCCAAAACACTAAACAAAAGTTTGACCACGAACCTCGGCCTTTAATAAAACATTGACAAACATTTTGTCACACCTCCTACTTTTTGCCCTTCGAGGGTGATCTCCTTCCCTTGCGCACTTCCCCCTTCCCACCCTACTGCTCCTCCGTAATGGGGCCCCAGTGGCTGCAGCAAGGCTAGTGGAAGGCTGCTGATTGTCAGAACCTGAGACTGCAGATGCCTTTGAAGGACGGCCTCGACCAGCTTTGGGCCTGGAGGGCCCGGCTGCAGACTGCACCAACTCTGAATGGGCGGCAGCGGTCTGGGCTACAGGCGGTGGCAAGTGCAATGGAGAAGTGACAGTGGTGGCAGCAGGAATGCTGTCATCTTGAGAGAGGACAGCAACTCCCTGCTCGACCGACACACTGGCACTCCCACGGGGCAGCACTTCAGCATCTGGAGCAATCTGCTGGAGCACAGATTGCTGGCCTGCTGCGGTGCGGTGAGAGCCCCAGGGAAATGTGTCCGAACCAGCGAGAATGGCAGCAGTCAGTGCTTGCATGACTTCAATCTGAG
Source organism: Squalus acanthias (assembly GCA_030390025.1). Classification (NCBI taxonomy): domain Eukaryota; kingdom Metazoa; phylum Chordata; class Chondrichthyes; order Squaliformes; family Squalidae; genus Squalus; species Squalus acanthias. Next base: position 79,077,601 of record CM059436.1, on the reverse strand, counting down.
TCTGCATGAGAGCAGTCTGAGATGGGGTCATGGCAGCCAGTGACTGAATTGCAGCACTAAGCTTTAGTGTGGCATCCACCTGTGCTACAGCGAAGTGCTCCACACTCCTTGCCAGTGATTCAGTGCATTTGGGCACCCTTCCCACTGCACCCATGAGCTCAGTGTGCATGTCCACCGCCTGGGTGCTCATTTCAGCAATGAGCCGCTCCTCCTCTGCGTCCAGTGCAGCAGGACTCGCTGGCCTACTCTCCCTCCGGGGAGAAGGCTCCGAGCTTCCCTACCCCCATCGCAATGCTGCAGCCCGCTGGGTCCTGGAGCTTCACCCTCATCAGACCCTTCCCCCCTGCTCCCCTCCAGGGAAGGCGTGTTCCCAGTGTGGGCATGGGCTTCCTCGGGAGAGGGTGGTGCTGATGCTCCGGCTTCATCTTCCTCCTCGCCTGCAGCTTCACTCCCACTGGCAGCTTGAGGGCCCGTCTCCTCAGCTGGTGAATCACCATCTGAAAGCAGGGAGGTACAAGAGTGGCTTTAGCGTCAGGACAGGGGGGCAGTAAGGGAGGAATGAGTGCAGCGATTTAGTAAGTTGGATTGAAAGTGTCAAAGGCTGGTGTTGTGAGGGACAAGTGGCAGGACAGAGGACAAAAAGGTGATGACCTTACCATTGCTGTCCAGAACGGGGTCGGCCTCTCCAGGGGCGACGGGACCGATCACCTGGCTTGCTACAATCCTGTGGATGCGCGCCTCAAGATCGCTGAGGGGTTGCAGCTAAGGCCGCCCTCCACCCGTCCGTTGCTACTGTCTCCTATTATGAGATAGCTTGGCCTGCAAGAAAAAGGACGGCGTCTGAGTAAATATACAGCCATGGTCTTGCCTGATGTGCCTCCCATAATTGAATAGCCCTTACTGTATGCAGCCATGGTCTTGCCTAATGTGCCTCCCATAGGTGAATAGCCCTTACTGTATGCAAAGTGTGGAATGTGCGTGTGTGTTTCATGAGAGGGCCATAGGTGTTGGATGAGTGTTGGGCATTGGGGTTTTAAGACCCTCTGGCCATAGAGTGAGGTTAAGATGGAGGGATGGAGAGGTATTGAAAAAAAGCCACTCACCCTGACGACCCGAGTGAGGTCGTTGAACTTTTTTCGACATTGAGTATGGGTCCTGGACACCATGCTCCTGGGGGAGACGCTCTGAGCCACCTCCCTCCACACTCTTCTGTACTCGCGCGGCAAAGACCTCCTGCCACTCTCAGGGAAGAGTATAGATCTTCTGCGCTCCACCGCGCCAACCAGAGCCTCCAAGGCCCTGCTCGCTGAAGCGCTGAGCTCATTCTCTCACCCTCACCATAGTCCTTGGCTGGAAGATTTAGGCACAGGTCTCTCCAGGCCGAGATTCAAGGCTCCAATGAGCAGGGTGTGGCTGGAGAGCAAGATCGACACTCCCCTTTAAGAACTGTCTGGCGCCAGTGTGTCTGTGTTCCATCGCTAACTGACAGCACCTGAGCTTCGCCAGCGCTCTGAGTTAGCGCCTCGCTCCTCGGCCTTTGCGCCTTAAGAGAGGTGTGTAGCGCCTGATTTAGCGCTCCAATCACCTCCAGGGGCGATAAAAGCCAAGTTTGCAGTCGGAGGCGATAATTGGCGCCAGGCGCTAAACTTTGTGCACGGCCGATAATGGCGCCCCAAACGGGGCGATACTGAATTTTTCCCCTTTAATGTTTTCTTTCACTTCTTGCTTCCTCTGCTAATTTTTCCCCCCTCCTCTCTTTAGAGTATTAACTCCTTCCTAGGTTATGGTCATCTTCTGGTACCTCATCACTCTTATTGTGAGCCAACATAGTGAAAATCAACAGGCTGCGAAACAGTGGAATGCGGACGGGGGGTGGGGGTGGAAGTGAAACGTGAGTTCAAATCCCACCATGGCAGTTTGTGAATTTGAATTCAGTTTTTTTTTTAAATCTCAAAATAAAAGGCTGGGATCAGTAGAAGTGACCATGAAGCTGTCGGATTGTTGTTAAAAACCCAGCTGGTTCACTCATGTGCTTTAGGGAAGGACACCCGTTGTCCTGACGCGATCTGGCCTATATGTGACTCCAGTCCCACACCAACACAACTGCCCTCTGAAGTGGCTCAAACCGTGACAAAGAAGGAGGCCCACCACCACCACCACCACCTTCTCTGGTCAACTAGGCATGGGCTATAAATGCTGCCCTTGCCAGCAACGCCCACACCCCGAGAATAAATAAATAACATTTCAAAAAATGTTCACATGGAGGCAATTCCAGCAGGGGTCACTTCTTAATGATCAATGGCCTTTCTCCATTCTCTAATTGTAGCATTTCTACTGCTGCCTAAGTGGAAAGTGGTGACCTCGGCACAGACGGTGGATTGAACCCTGCATTGGTGTTTGTCAAAGTACTCTGTTAGAAGAAAATTGGCAGAGATAGACACAAAACTAGCTTATTTTTACATGAATTGTAGTTCACTACAATTGTTTAAATTTCTAAAATACACACATCATTGTTGAGACTGGCTCTCTAACAAAAGATAAATATACGTTGTTTCTTGAACCCGCGTGCAGTAAATCACAGTATCTGTTACTTCCTGCATACCATAAACATTTCGAATCATTCTTCATTGTTTTCTCCAATCCTGCGCATACGTTGTACCTTCTAGTCTGTTGTTGGATTTTCTAAGTATAAGGACAGATTTCGACCGCAACTCGATGACTGGCGCATGGAGACTTAATACTTGGTTTTCTTTTTACTTTCTGCATCAAGCTGGCTATAATTCCACGGACATCGACTGCCTTCCGGTACCTCAAAAAAAGTGTCTGTTCTTCATGCTTGAACCTGAACAGTGAGTGTTTACAGGCTGTTTGAATGTGTGGGCACAGTCGAACCCAATTCTGATCTTGTTCGATATCCACACCTCTGGATTAGGAGTGCAAAGCCTGGCTGTGTTCTTTTCCCCCTTTCTGGCCCAGAGCGTCTGAAATCAATCATAGAATCCCCCCCCAATCACCAAACTAAAGACATACTGGGTATCAAACCTGAGATCTTTCTGGCCTGTACGGTTAAATTCCAGCACAGGGCAGTGCATTTGCCAATTGATCCTTTGGAGATATAATTACTATTAAAATAAATAGCAATTGAGGGCTTTAGCTTACTTTCAATCATAGGATGTTTCCTGTCACAAATACACAACGGGCACTTTTTGAAAACACAGCAACATTCGGATTCTACAATGTGTCAGTTTAGATTATGACAAGTTTTATTTTGCAGCCTTTAGTTAAAAGTGGAGACTACATTAATCACGCGAGGGAGTTGGGACTGTATCTTGCGTAGAAGCTGCATACAAATAGCCTGATTAAAGCATTTAACAGACTGAGCCGTTAATCAGAAGGAAAAAGGCGACCTGTTTTTAAAGGGATTATTCAGCAGTTGGTGCACGTAATGAGATACTTTGCTTTCTCCTCCAAACTTTTCTTTTTAGAATGGTTTGGAAATTCAGTGTAGGTGGATTGCTTTATCTAGAAACTATGAAAGAAGTGTTAGAGAAACTTAAGTTTAAGATGGTGGCTGACGTATCTAAAATGTTACGTCATATAGATAAGGTAAACCAAGATTATTACTTCATCGCATGCCAAGAAAGTAGGATCAGAAGACATTCTGTGAATCAGTGAAAAGCATATTTAGAACAGATATCAGCAAAACATCTTTACCCAGAGTGATAAATATTTGGAATAATCTACCAAGCGAGGTAATAGAGGTAAAACTATCAAAATATTATTAGATTTCATGTTGGGAGAATTAGTGTATGAGAGGGATGAGCTTCAAGAGCCAAATGGCCCTCTCTTATTCCTGACTTTTCTTATGTGGTTAAGGAGCCTCCCTCAGGCTGGTGTCTGTCCGACAATTGCATCATTAAGTAGACAACCAAATCTGCATTTTGTTGGGTTAAGTCATGATTATGAGAACTGTCATATGACATTCTGGCCTAAATAGGACATTTATCTTTATTTAATCCATACCTGTAGGGCTTCAATTCAGTGCAACCAAAATTAATAAAGTGAGCTTTATTTTCTCTTTGATATACACAAATGTATTTCAGTTTTGTTTGGCCTGTCACATTTAACCTATTTACTATTTATACTTACATATCCCTGTCTCCAAGGTAGATGGAGCTCTGGCCCCCTGCCTGACCTTAGTTTTTTGGTCATATCTAAATGCTTTCTGCATCCCAGTGCCAACCTGCAGCCCTGGCTAGATCCACCCCTCAACCAAAACGTTGACATGTGTCCTGCTTGGAGTCTTTCCTCCACCCTCGGCCCGCTGCCATGACCTTCCACCCGAAAACTGGCCTGTGGCCCTGGGCGGACCCCTCTTCCACCCAGACTCAAAAGTTAGCCTGTGGTTCTGGTTGGACACCTCCTGTTCCCCACTACCTGAAAAGGACAGAGAAAGGTAAGAAAAAGGGACAGAAGCAGAAGACGATAGAGGGAGAGAGAGAGAGAAAGAGAAGCAGAAGAACAGAGAGAGTAGCGGGAGAAAGAAAAAAGCAGAAGAGGGTGAAAGAAACAGAAGACGATAGAGGGAAGCACAAGAGAACAGAATAGAGTGAAACAGAAGAGGGGGGGAGTGAGAAGCAGAAAGGAGGAAGTGAGAGAAGCAAAAGAGGAGAGAAAGGGAGAGGCGCAAGAGAACAGAGAGAAACAAAAGATAAGAGGTGAAGGGAAAGTAGAGAGAAAAAGAAAGACAGACAGTGAAAAATAGAGAGTGCGTGTGTGTGTTGGACAGTGAATGAGAGATTGTGACCTGTTACAAACAGCTCCTAGATGTCAGTCCCCCCACCCAAACATCTTCTCCCCAAATCCCTGTGCCACGCATTCCCAGCTGTCATCCATCCCTTGCCATCCCACGTCCAGCTGTCGGGGCCTCCTTCCACCCCATCGCTACCCTGTTAATGGACTACATTAAAAGTAACTGTAGATTAAGTTCTTTAAAAATGGGACCTGAGCTGATGGCGGGGCAGGTCATTATTCTGAGTCCTGCCCCATCCTCAATCCAGCCATAACCCCGCAGTCACCTCAATGCTTCCAGATCTCAATAATGCTCTCTCATTTTTCCCAAATTCCACAACCCACCCCCTCTCAGCGCTGAGACCTGGGACACCCTCCCCAGTAATACCAGACTCTGAGCCTGTCCTCCGCAGTGCTTGCTGGTGCTGAGACCTTCCTGCCCATTCCCCCCCACCGCCCCCGCCCCCTCCCCACCCCGTCACACCTCCGGCACCTACTTATAATGCTCTCAGGAGTACTTCCCCCGGTGTTCCTAGAACATGCATCACCACTCCCCCAGTGATTCAAGGCCCTAAAAATTCCATCTAAGTGCAGCTGCAGTTCTGTTCTTCCCCTCATATTGCCAATCCTGGTAGCCTCCCCACTGGTACAACATCCTAGCCCCTTTTCCACCAAGTGCTTACAGACCCTTGTTCCCCTGCTCACATTACTTCCACCCGCCCACTATTATCACACACCAAGAATCATCCCAGTAAACCAACTCCAAGTTCCACCCCCTCCACTCCTACCAAACTCCGCTCCCATCTGCAGTTGTGATATCCCTCAGAACCGCCATCCAATACTACCAAAGCAGAGTAAACCCCGTAACTGCTGCTAAACTCCATAGCTGTGCTCCCCACTACCCCTAAACCTGTCATACCTCTTAATCTGCTATATTACTCAGCATCCTCTTGTTATCATCGCCTTTAAGAAAGCTAAAACATAAAAGTTGAGTACATGGGTAAAGGAATCAAGGGGCATCATTTACACCTTTCATGCAAATCAGGTCAGAGCATTTTTGCCGTTGGTTTTTGGGATATGGTAATACTGACAAGGCAGTGTTTCTTGCCCATTCCTAGTTGCTTCAAGAAGGTGGTCATCCTTGTTTTCAAATCCCTCCATGGCCTCGCCCCTCCCTATCTCTGTAACCTCCTCCAGTCCTACAACCCTCCGAGATCTCTGCACTCCTCCAATTCAGGCTTCTTGCGCATCTCCAATTTTAATCGCTCCACTATTGCCGGCCAAGCCTTCAGCTGCTGAGGGCCCTAAGCTCTGCAATTCCCTCCCTAAGCCTCTCTGCCTCGCTACCTCTATTTCCTCCTTTAAGACGCTCCTTAAAACCTACCTCTTTGACCATCTGCCCTACTATCTCCTTATGTGGCTCGGTGTCAAATTTTGTTTGATAACGCTCCTGTGAAGCGCTTTACTACGTTAAAGGCGCTATATAAATACAAGTTGTTGTTATTGGAGGACATCATTGGTGGTAATGGGGAGAATGTTATGTGGTGGTGGGCCACCTTCTTGAACTGCTGCGGTCCTTGTGGTGATGGTGCTCCCACAATGGTGTAAGGCAGGGAATTCTAGGATTTTAGCCCAGTGACGATGAAAGAATGGTAGCACGTGTCTAAGTCAGGATGGTGGGGAACTTGGAGCTGATGCTCTTCCCATGTTGTTACTGGAAGTTGCTGTTGACGTGATTTTCTGCAGTTGATCTTGTAGATCATACATACTGTAACCACAGTGCACCGGTGGAGGAGGGAGTGAACACTAAGTCCAGTGGCAGGTGTGTCAAACAAATGGACTACTCTGTCCTGACTGATATCAAGATGCTTGAGTGTTGTTGCAGATAAAACCATCCAGGTGAGTGGGGAGGCTTGATAGAGAGGCTTTGAGGGATCAGGAAGAGAGCCACTTATCACAGAGTAGCCAACCTCTACTCTGCTCTTGTTGCTATGGTGTTGATAAGGCTGATCCAGTTAAGTTTCTATAAAGTTAATGGCACACCCATAAGTTGTTGATGGTGGGGGATATTCCAATAGTGGTGGTGTTCCGGGTCGGGGAAGGTGGTTGAGCTTTGTACAGTTGAGTTTGATCCCAAAATACCGGTAAAAATCCCCAAATGCCATGTAATGCAAATAGAATTTAACTATTACATCAGTAGCCCAGATAATAATACATTGTGTACATAGCATTAAATCTTTATTATAAAACACAACAACCTCCAACTCATCACGGAAGAGCTACTAGTACTATATACCTATAAGTTTGGGGACACATCCTTCATACTCAGGCAGTGTCATAGATACAGATTTCTGTATCATACTCTATCAAAAAAGTATTACAAAATTGAAATAAAGCCAGGAAAACTTTCCCCATCGATATAAAATACCCTCAAATTGACCTCAGGATTTACAACGATGAGACCTCATGATTTTAAAGAGACAAGTCAGGTTACACACAGCTTCTCCTTAGCAGTAGAATAGAGTGTTGTGTATCACATAGCACAGTGTTTCAGTCCTGATAAAAAGAGTGCATCTTCTGACTTACCATGAACAACGCCACAGGAAAGCTGCTACTATATTTTAGATTTGTTTTTTTAAATCTCTTTTGCAATTTATAGGACTGTTGCCCTTTCAAAAGATTTACAGCAGGTCCCATTAACACACTAGTCCCCTATGATCTGGAAGTTGTACCTTTTCAGTAATCTGTTCGTGCAGAGTAAATTCTGGAGGATGAACGACTAGCCTATTTTCAATTATGTTTCGAGTATTGAACATAGTTTTGCAACTCATAGAATACTTGCTTCAGAAAAAGCAGAGCATTAAATACAGACAAGCGTCACACAGGCTAAAACATTTATTCACTACTCAATAGAACTCTGAAGCAGAAAAATATTCTGCACATAATATCAAGTAGAAATATCAAACCTAAATGTAATAGATTATTACAAAATATTAAATATCAATTATAATAGGTAAATTGTATTTGGTTACTTGTCCTTTTGAAAATGACCTTGGCTAATAATTGTTAAATTGCCAACACTGTCCTATCTTCAAACACTCGGCCACTTTCAGTCTCGGTGCAGATTGGATTTGAATTATGATGTACGCAATACACGCCTCAGCTTATGGAATCCATAGGCCCATTTTAACTCGGTGCCGGAGCCGAGGTGGACAGCAAACTGAGAGGCCTCTCGCTGCGTGAGGCCCGGGAGATTTTAGCCTAGCCTGCCTGCGGCGAGTGCCTCCGATGCCTCCCGAAGCCCGGGAGTTGAAATGGCAGCCGACGAGAGTGCTGCGTGAGCGCGGTGGTAAGGACGCTGCCCCGATTTCAAGGCCCCGCCCGCCCCGTTCTCGACGAGTGCACTGGGGTTAAAATCGGGGCTCATGTGTCTGACTTTACCTCAGAATTCAGGTTGAATTGCTGAACTGCAAACCTTGCAGTTTTTAAACAGTTGAGGGATCTGACCTTTCAGGTTAGGAAATTTCAAACATTTCCATTCACGTCGAGAGAAAATTATGATTTATGCGATCCAGTTAGCACATTTGATTGCATTTAGATGATGTAAATGAGTATCCAGGCAATATTATGCTTCAGAAAAATTACACTTCCAAAATACAAGCAATCTTACAATATTCAATTAAACGATTTGTCTCCATAGCTTCATTTCATTTTCGAGTTATCGATCAAATACAATGAATAAACCATTATCTCGTTCAGGGTGCATGAACAATAACACAATAACAATAACACAACTGCCTGAAACTTACTTTAATTTTACATTAACGTGAGCAAATCTATAAATTTCTGACACTCCCCATCTGCTCCTTAAACTACCAATACATGTACAATCTTTCCAACTCCAGTCACTGGATAGCAATCAGGATCAAAAGCTCCTGGCTCATTTGTTCCCTCTCTAGCCCAGTGATACAGAGATTAATTGTAGCCTCCCTATTACTACTCTGGCTGTAATCAGAGAACTCAGCACAGACTAGGGATCGTTATGTTTCGGTATGCACCATTCCTTATTATCATTCTTACTGATGCCCACACTCATCCAAAGGCAGACAAGGGAACAGATACAGCAGTAAACTTGTCTCATCTGTTCAATAAGCCACTGGGGAAATGGGGCGAAGCACCCGAAAAATCATTTCATGTGCTTGCTGAGTTCCTTGATAGTGGGGCGGGCAAGTGAATTTTTCATGCCATTCTTTTCTCATGAATATTTCAATTATCCGGGGGGCTAAATTCGGTTGATTTGCACCTCCCGTTAGCGCCCTAAGAGGGCGCTAACGGGGCACAAATCAACTAGCGCCTGGGCGCGGCGCCACTAACGCCTCCCGCAAAATTCAGCAGGAGGTTAGTGGCGGCGCTAACCGTTAGCGCCATGCGGCGCTGCGCCGCCGGCGATGACATCATCGCTGTGTGCAGCGCCCCGTTCACGCCTCGGCTGTAATAGTGTGTGGCGCCCCCCCGACTTACCGCCGTACGCTATGTCCGCCAGGATCAGGGGGGCCTACCTGTGGCCAGGGGCGACGCTAGTTAAAGGGGATGTGGCGGGCGGCCATTTTTGTTGCTGGCCACCTGCCAGCACCTGCCCCCATTACTGTCCCCGGCCCCCTGAAGCCCCGGAGTGCCAGCTGCTCTCCGTGAGCCCGGCACTCCTCTTGCGTGCCGAGTTCGTTTTCCGGCACTCCCGATCCCTGGTGGTCAGCTGGGCGCCGGGATGCGCTGCGCCAGGCCCCTCCCCTTTAATAAGGGAGGAAGGCCTGCAGTACTGCGGCGCGACGTGCCGCGATATTGGCTCGCAGCACCCCAAGAGGGACGTGGGGTGCTTCCAATAGCGCCCCTCCTCCCTCTTGGGGCGCTACCTGGGAAAATCGCCCGCGGATGCGCTAACTTTTTCGGGGGTGCAACCCATTTTTTACCCCCAATTTTCTACCCCTCATTCTCCTCTTCCCCCGTTGCCAAAGATGCTGATTCTTTGCACCTTGCCCTTTGCACCCTGCCCATTGCACCTTCTGATCACAGCAAGTAAGTGCTGGTTAGGCTATTTCACCAGGGCAGCCTCACGACAAACTCAAGCCTGCCCTCATCCCGTACCCACATGTGTACACTTCCCGGCAGGAGTCAGTGGATAGCGATCAGTGGTGCAAACACTGGCTCCTTTTCTCATCCCTAACACAAGGACACAGAGGCTAATTGTACTGTTCAACTGCTGCCCTGGGTAACACCGGCTAGTTTTGTACAGGCAGTGATTGAAACCGAGGACCTGTTGTGCAACATGGAGTGCATTTACCCACTCAGCCACTGGAGGCGTTTCCCTTGTACAATCTTGAGCGAGGAGGCAGCGGCAATCTTTTTTTTGAAATTGAGAAACCTAGATAAAGGGCCAAGTGTAGAGGCATCCATCTTTTAAGGTGACAGTGTCTGATGAGGTTATCCATTAAGTCAAATTATTATCGCGAGCGTGTTATATTAGAAAACACAGCTCAATTTGTTAAATTATAATGATGCACTATAACTGTAAAGGGCACTAAGACACTCAGCTGACATTCATGCCAGGAACTTGCAATGCTTTTTGTTCAAAATATAACGGGGAGAATGTACGGAAGTAACAATTGGCTTTGCGTTTGCTGTTTACCTCTGAAAGTGAATTGATGCATTAAGTAGTGCTGTTGCTGGTGCAAATGATGCTTTTGCTTCAGCAGCTCATTAATCTGTGGTTTGCTCTTTAACAACATTTTCCATTAAACAAGCCCCTTTCTGCTAACGTGCTGTTCAATGCGACATTAGCATGCCGGTTAGATTTGCCGCGCACACATCCACTGCAGATTTCACCCCATTTAAAAACAGATCATGTTTAGTGCCTTGTTGCTAGGTAGCTAGCTGGCCAAGTATGGTTTCTAGGCACGCAATTCATGCTTTGCGCATTTAAATGTAACCCCTGTGAAGTGTACAATTGATTTTTTTTCCAAGCAAGCTTCGACCCTCCCTTTGCATGTTTCCATTTTTAGTAGCCAAAGATGTTAATGAGCGCTTTACGAGTGCAACATAGCTTGAAGCAGAGGCTTTCTACCATGCACTAGTACTGTGGAGAAGGTAATCAACTATGTACACGGAAGGGCGTGAGGCTATTAATAGCCAACAAACTTCTCAGCCAATTATATATTGAAGCATAATTTTCACCTACTAGATGTTTTTTTTAGGAAAAAATAAAAAACTCTCATCTCTATTGTCCAATTTAGCACTTGCATTGAATTACCTATTGCAATCAGTGGAAGCATCAAGAGGGAACACAGTGCTGCCGAAAGTTGGGACTCTAGCCCACACAGAGCTATGTAGTGGGAAAACAGGAGTCACACCGCTGTTCCTCATATACTGAGTTCCCCGTGCTAGCCATGTGGATGTGGGGATAGACCGAATGGAAGTCAGGCCCCTCCTCATAACAAACAGGGAGCGAGGGAAAATTCAAGGGAAAGCTACTGTCTCAGGAGCTGGCTGCAAATTGGCAGAGGTCCAAGAGCAGGTCATCTACTGTCCCCTCTGTTCAGGTCAAATGCTGTCCTCTCTGTTCAGATATGGTGCTTTGTGTGAAAAGTCGAGAGAGTGAGAAATGAATAAATACTTCACCATCAAAAACAAACATTTAAATAAATAAAGCTCTAATTCTTTTATTTTGTAAGCAGATATGGTTTCATCTGGATGAAACATGGGATTAAAATAGCAAAATTAAATGTATACATTGGCCATATTAGGATATTTGTGGTGACATTCAGCTTCTGGGAACAGCTGAATAAAGCCTGCTTTCTTTGCTACGTGACAATGTAGCCACCTTGTATACTGCAATGCTTCTGTTTTGGTCTTAATTTTACCACCAAATATTTCTTTTGACATGACATTATCTCATCATTTCATTTATATAATGTGGACACAGTACTCAATGTCTGGTCCAAGCAGTGCATTACAGATGAGCATGACTTCCTCCAACTTGTCCTCCACTGTTTTGGCTATATAATCCAGCATTCTATTTGCTTTATTAATTACTACTGTGCAGTGACTGGATGTATTAACTACCAAGTCTCCTAAAATCCCAACATCTCTTTTCAACTTCACCTTCAGCTATTTCATCACGATTTGTACTTCACCCATTTTTTCCAGTATGCAATAATTTACACTTATCCATACAGAATTTTATTTCCCATTGCTCAGTCAACTGACAGAATTTATCTAATTCATTTTATGGGCCTCTGTCTGCCTCTTCAGATTTGGCAGCTCCCCCCCCCCCCCCCCGGCCCCCCCAAACTGTTTTGATATTGGATGTATATTCGAAAACAACAACAACTTGCATTTATATAACGCCTTTAACACAGCAAAATGTCCCAAGACTTGCATTGAGTTTCTGCATCCAGATTGAATTCAAGTGTTCTATGGCCTCGCCCTTCCCTACCTCCATGATCTCCTCCAGCCCTATGTCTTTGTGCACATTCTCCGTTCCTCCAACAATGGCCTACTTCTCGTTCTCTGCTTCATCATCAACAGCTGGTCCTTCAGCAACCTTGACCTTGTCTTTTGAGACTCCTTCCCTCAGCACCTCTGTCTTGCTACCTCCCTCTGTGTCTTCAAAAACCTCCTTAAGACCCTCCTCTCTCACTATGCTTTTGCCCTTTCCTGGCCCTCTTCCTTTTTTCTTTTCCCCCCTTCTCTACTTATTGGTTTCCACACTCTATCTACCATCCTGTAAAACACTCTTGAGATGCCTCTCTATATGTAATGAGCACTATTGAAATGTAAGTTGTTAGAATCCTTAAGTAGCCTTCCAATAATTCCATTATTTTTCCCAAGGTTCAGTAGCCTAGTGGTTATGGTACTGAGCTAACAACCCAGAGGTCGCATGTTCAAATCCCAAATGGCAAGTTATGAAATTAAATTCAATAAATCGAGTCACTTGTGTTCTGGAACCAGAAAAAAAATGAAAGCTGCTGGATTGGTTCAATAATGTCCTTCAGGGAAGGAACCTGTTTTTCCACCTTCCACGTGACTCCAGTCCCACAATATTTGGTTGACTCTTAATGCTCTCCGGGCGATTAGGGATGGGCAATAAATATCTTGACCAGATCCCAAGAACAGATTTAAAAAGCTTGATGTAATGGGTCTGTAGTTGACTGTTTTATCACCTTCTTTCAAAATTGGTGTTGCATTAGCTTGTTTTCAATCTGCCAGAATCTTCCCAGCATTCACAGAATCCCTCATAATGACCACCAGCACCATGCAGATGTCGGCCCTTGTATTTTTTAGGACCTTACGATAAGTGCCACCCATCCCTCAGGATCTCTTTATTTTGAGGCCTTCCAGCTTGACCACCATTTCCATCTCAATGATGCCCAAGTCATTATGCCTGCTTGGATTGTCTCTGATTATGGAGGACAGTTTACTAATATATTCTCCACTGAGTGAATAATTACTGAGCATACAGTTTTGCGTTCACCCTAAGTTGTGTTTGAGTTCAATTTATTTTTTATGTACTAAAAAAAGATTTCATACAAGTTGGACTATCCCTTAAGAAGGCTAGTTTTGCTTTACTGCCTGAAAAACTCAAACCATCATATACAATATGTCCAGTGTGTCACATATATCACCTTATAGTTTATACAGGGACCTATGACCTGTGGGATGCAGTGAAGTAAAATCCAACATAATTTCTGTTCCAATTAAACAATCCAATTTCTGAAACCTGTTGCCTGCTGCGCCATTTATTATTGGAGAAAAAAAGTACACAATACCAGACTAAAGCCATGCCCTTGAATGCCACCCATACATGTGGTTCTGTGCAATATAAATGCTCAATCTCAGAACGACTGGCATTGTCATGATCCTGTACTGTATTGTAGTCATCTCATGACATGCTGTGTCATTGAGTGCTACATGATTGTCCTCTTTGCAACTCTCCGATCCAACTCAAGCAGTTTTCTATTCAGCCCGTGCTGCATAACGAGCTGTGTACTTATTCCAACCTTTTATCAGGCCAGTACTTGTTGCGTGAGGCAAAACTGAAGTACATTTTTAACAATTGTGCTGTCGTACAGATTAAGATCAACTTTCAAAGGAGTCCTGTCGTTAGATAGGTGATTTAGCAGAATGTTTATGAAGAATTTATTTAACAACTGCAACTTGCATTTACAGTGCACTTTTAAGGTAGAAAACATCCTAATTCAGCTGACAGAGGCGTGAGGTAAAACAGGCATCAAGCCAAAGAAGGAAATATGAGGAGGGGTGACCTAAAGGTTGCTAAAAAAGATGTATTTTAAAGGAGGAGAGAAAAGTGGCCATGGTGAAGCATGAGTTGGGGGGTGGGGGGGTGGGGGTAGGGGGGGCATTGCACAAGCGGCCAGAGTCAGAGCAGCAGAGAGTTTGGGAGGGTTTTATAGGGCTGGAGGAGGTTACAGCGATTGGGATCGGGTGAGGTTACGGAAGGATTTTAGTGCAAGGATGAGAATTTTAAAAGAATAAAAAATTAGTATAATGTACAGGAGGATAATACGTAAGAACATAGAAACAGGAAAAAGTCATTCAGCCCCTCGTGCCTGTAAAGAAATCTGGATCAGCAGCAGTTCTTTAAGAGACTGCAGTATCTGTATTTCACACCATGGCTGTGTCAAACCTGCAGTGTAACATTTTATTAACTACATTTCAGTAAGGTTGAACTTAAGTTCTTTTGAAGAAAAAAAACAGATTATTTTTAATGCTTAATAATTGGTTGGAATTGAAAAGTTGACATTGAAGGTTGCAGTTTTATTTATTTAGGTTTTTAAATCAAAATGGTGGATGGTTTAATTGTACTCTTTTCTGTGACTAAACATAATCAGCATTTTTCAAGACTGACAAACAGCAGATTGCAGTCTGAGAAGGTCAATGTACTTTTTCTTTAAAGACGTTCTGTTGTTGCTTTGAAGGCTCTTGCAAGAGACTTTGCAGCATTTATTACTGCTTGACGAATGACATCATCAAACTCACTGTTAAATCCATTGCGTAACTATGCAAATAAATTTTGTTGCAGTATGAGCAAAAATTGTGCAGTCATACAGATTAAAATCAACTTTCAAAGGAGTCCTGTAGTTAGATGGGTGATTTAGCACAATATTTATGAATAGTTCATTTATATATTACATTACATAATATTTCCAGCACAGAAACAGGCCATTCGGCCCAACAGGTCCATGCCGGTGTTTATGCTCCTCCCACCCCTCTTCATCTAACCCCATCAACATATCCTTCTATTCCTTTCTCCCTCATGTGTTTATCTAGCTTCCCATTAAATACATCTATGTTAGTTGCCTCAACTATTTCTTGTGGTAGCGAGTTCCACATTCTAACCACTCTCTGGGTAAAGACGTTTCTGCTGAATTCCCCATTGAATTTATTAGTGACTGCTTTATATTTATGGCCCCTAGTTCTGGTCTCGCCCACAAGTGGAAGTCTCTACGTCTACCCTATCAAACCCTTTCGTAATCTGGTTGAAAGATCCTTGAGGAATAATCTACATTGGACTAGACAGAGAGGGAGAGAAATGTTTGGGGAGGGGGACATCTGGGGCCAAGTGGAACCTTTGCCTGGTTTAATGCTTATGTCACTGACCCCACCCAAAATTCCATGGTTAGGCTAATCTGCGTATTTTTGATGGGCGAAACTGGGGCACCAATCCCAGCGGGTTCGGGGAGCAGGGATTTTGTTGCTGCATTTGCGTCAGTGTAGGGCGAAGTAAGAATCAGTCGGGTTGAAAGGTCTAGAATTCAAATTTTCCACTTTCTCAGTGGCTGCTGCAGGGAAATCGATATTGAAAGAAGTTGCTATGCTCCACTTCCGCCAAGATGTGGTCCGGCCACATACTGTACCCATGCACTGGGGCCAACTGGGGAAGACCAGCAGGATTTAGGACAGCTGACAACATCCCGCCAATCCCCCCTTCTTCCCGTAACAACACCACAGAAAGGAGTGGGCACAAGAAACACCCGCCCTCACGTCCTGCAGACTTGGCACCAACGTTGGTGGAGACCCAGCAGAAATAGGTCCCGCTCCTCCAAATTCAGCCCTCGCGCGCCCCACCCGACCCTCTCACCCCCTGTCCACCCACCTAATACTTCAGCAGTGCTCTCCCAGGCCCAGGAATTTCACACCCAAGGTGTTTACTGGGATGTGACCTGTTCCTTAGTTCCAGTGTGGTAGCATTTACTAGGCAGGCTGGTTCTGCTGGTTAAAAAAATTAATTCTTTAAGCTGACAACAGAGTACCTCTAAATACTATCGAATAAATGCCACCAGGTGGAACAGTTTAATGTATACTTCGTGTGTGCAGTCAAGTGAGAATGTTCCTCATCTCTGCTCCTCACACCAATTTCCTGATTTTGGCGAGGTGATGTGCAAAGATGAAGAAATTCCTCATTTTGGGAAGGGAGACCGGAGACCAAGTTAGTTTCCACTGTTCCTGCGTACCCACCAATGCCCACCTTGACAGCATCATTAGCAGAAGTCAAAGTTCCCTTACACTCGGCTAGAAACTAGCCGCATGATTGAGGGTGAGCTAAGCAGAAAGGGAGGAAAATAATTTTAGACATGGATGGAAACACACAGGCTTTGAAATGATGCTGTGTGATAATAGATACAAATGTTAACACATCTGTCTGAAATTCCTTTCTCTGCTATTCTTGTGGCAGATTTAACCCTTTTTATTGAAATGGATTCATATTTCTGCTAAACTAGTGGAATGTAGTATTTCAGACAAACGCAGCAAGTGTTCATATCAATTGTCCCACTGCATAGTTTGAAGAGCTTCAGTCGCGTGCTGATCTCTGGGACCCAAAGTGCAATCTGCAATATGAATGAACTTCATAGTGAGAGGCCATGAGAACAGCAAATTTACAGACACTCTGATTTATACAAAGCGAACTTCATGTAATTGAAATAAATAGATGTGCAACATTTATCATCGGAACGTGAATTGGGGCAGCCACTTCAGTCGATTTACTAAGCCGTTCCCTGCTGCTGCTTTTTTGAAATCAACTCTCTGGTGCATGACCAGCAAGATTGTTTTTGATGTGAGTGATAGCTACTTCAGTTAGTTTAATGCGATTCTCCTCTGTTACAGTTTGTCCGCTTTATCAGTCAATGGGTCAGGTGGGTTGCCGAATATGTGCGCTCGCTACCAAATGCACAGGAGTCAGTGTTCAAACTGTGAATGAAACTCTTGGCACTATCTGGTATTGACGTTGTATTGAAGGCTCAAGAGTGTACATTTTCTCTCATTGATGGTGAATGGTGGAAAGTTCCAGCCAAACAGTTAGCGAGTGCAACGTCACTGATTACCAGGGAACTGTTGCATAGTGGTTATGTTACAGTACTTGACTAGTAATCTAGAGGCCTGGCCTAATGATCTGGAGACATGAGTTAAATCTCACCATGGCAGCTGGGGAATTTAAATTCAGTAGAATATAAATCTAGTAATGGTGACCATGAACCTACCAGATTGTCATAAAAAACCCACCTGGTTCACTAATGGTGAATATCTACCCGTCCTTACCTGGCCTGGCCTATATGTTGACTCCAGACTGCCCTCTGAAATGGCCTAGCAAACCACTCAGTTGTATAAGGTGGCTCACCACCACCTTCTCAAGGGCAATTAGAGATGGACAATAAATACTGGCCTTGCCAGCGTCGCCCACATCCTGTGAATGAATAGAAAAAAAATTCAACCTTATCAGGGCCAAGGTACAGGTGCATGTGTGATGAAGTCAGTTGAATCAATGAACATGATTTTCAATACAAAAGAATGATCTAGCAGCTCCCCCAATTGGTTTAATAGATAAATTCACCACCTGGTGTGCACTGACCCATACAGACCTAAATGGACCCCAGGATGCAGGTTGGGCAGAGTTAACTCCTCTCAGCAAGGTAGGAGTAGCACTATATAGTCAGTGGGCTAGTGTTGCTGTTTGCTTATCAGTAACCCCTGTTAGAAGTTACACAAGTGTAGATGTCAACAACGATAACTTGCATTAATATATTGGGCCTGAATGTGCGATCAGGGGCTTCCCGCGGGCGGATGCCTCTGATCATCAAATTTTCTACACATTTACCTGGTGGTCCGGGAGATATGGAGGCTTGCGATCCTGTGCCTCTCCTGGTAGAAATGCGTAGAGTCCCACATATCCCAGGGGCGCATGCGGTTCACAAGCGCCCCTGGGATCACGTGGGCCGGCCCAACCAATGAAAGAAGGAAATCCCCATTCATACTTATGACAGCTCCATCCGTATGTACGTGCGGAACTGTCAAAAGTATGAATAGGGATGACTTAAAAAATACACAAACACATGAAATAAATTTTTAAAAAACATTACATATATAAAATTAATTAAAATGGCATTTAATTAAATATTTTAAACAAAAATTTAATTTTTTGAAATTGTTTTAAATATGTTTTAACGGGACTAAAAATAAACTTACCTTATTGGACAGGGTTTTTATGTATAAGTAAGCGATAAAATTTTATTTTTCTATTTTTAAAACTCTTATGCTGGTAAAAGCAGGCCTTACGCCTGCTTTTACCAGGTGTAAGAACTTCAGCAGGCGGAAGTTGGGCAAATAGCACAAATCTCCACCCGCAGAGGCCCATCTCCCGCGGAGGATCTGTCATCGCAAGTGCCGGGTTTTAGCGCATGCGCTTCGCATGCCTAATCCCGGAACTTGCGCGGCCCCTGTGGGCACATACGCACCTCATACATACCTGTAGGAGTCGCAAAATACGGGCCAATGCCTTTAACAGTGAAAAACATTCCAGCATCAGTTGAGCTCTTCGGGACTTTTCTGATGAGCTGCTGCGTAAATATACCAGTTGAAAATGATTGAAATCTTTCTCAAGTAACCAGAATTATTTTTTCTATGATATCAAAACAAGATGTTCCACAGCGATCTTCAGCTAGTGCAAGACAATAAATGACCATTATTCAAGTTTAGTAGGAGGCTCTGAATAAAAGTCCTGTATAAATTTATTTTGGTAACATTGGCCCAGAAATTGATCTCGCTCTGTTCCCGCGGGGGTAAGGAGCAGGCGCGATCTCTCACTCCGCGTTGGCTTTTTCAGATCCAGCTCGCACGAACTTGATGTTCCAGACATCAGCTGGGCAGTGCTTGCATATCCCACCGGCGTAGTGAATTCGTGCGAGCTGTGGGATCACGTGACTCAGTTAGAGCCAATGGCAGCACACCATCTTCCATTCATAAGTTTCACATACGTGCTGTGAAAGCTATGAATCTTACACCCCCCCAAAATAACAGCTAAACCTCAATTAAATTTTTTTAAAAAACCATCACATTAATAAAATAAGTATAGTTAAATAAATTAACCAATTTGAATAAAAAATTAAATTTTTGAAAAAATTTAAAATCTTTTAAAAAGTTATAAAAATAAACTTACCTGTCTTTAAAGTCTCTAAAAAAGATATACCTGTTAAAAAAAATTCAAAAAAATACTTAATTCACTACTTACCTTGTTAAAAGTGGGTCTTACTCCTCCTTTTTCCATTTCTAAAATCTTCCGTCCTTACCTGCGCGTCCAAAGCATGAAGTGCACAGCGTGCGCGCAGCCTGTAGCGCGCACGCGATGCACCGAGGAACCGCCCCCTTTTCCAAAGACCCAGTGCCGGTTTTCAGCGCATGCGCAGGGCATGCAGAAAACCGGCAATTGGAGAGAGAATACGCGAGAGTACGCAGTGCGTACTCTCGCGCAGCGGGATCAATTTTTGGCCCATTAAGTAGTGTTGCAGAGCTATATTTGATAAACAAGAGAAAAATGCTAATTAGGTGCATCAATTTTATTTTTGACCTTCACTACAAAAAACACACCCTCCAGACAAGTGGACAGAAAACTGATCATCTTCCATCTTACAGGAGAGATTGACTTATGATACATGAGAGCTTGATTGGCACCCCATCCACCACCTTAAACATTCACTCCCTTCCACCACCGGCACATCGTGGCTGCAGTGTGTACCATCTACAAGATGCACTGCAGCAACTTGCCAAGGCTTCTTCGGCAGCACCTCCCAAACCCGCGACCTCTACCACCTAGAAGGACAAGGGCAGCAGACGCATGGGAACACCACCACCTCCAAGTTCCCCTGCAAGTCACACAGCATCCTGGTGGATCAGAGACAGAGCGGGATCAAGTAGGAAAGAGATCAGGGGAGAGCGAGACAGGCAGACCAGGGAGAGGGAGATTGGGCACTGACACCTGGTCAGGGGACAGAGAAAGAGACTGGATATGGGGAACAGAGATCGGGGGACAAAGAGAGATCAGGGGTGAGAAAGAGAGAGATCATGGCAGACACAGAGAGGCAGGTCAGGGAGACAGAATGAGAGATAAGCCAAGATCAGCAGGGGAGAAAGAGAGAGGCAGGTCACAGGGGCAGAGTGAGAAAGGGAGAGGTTGTGCTCCCATTATCCCCAAGCCACCTCAACTACTCTCAGATGCCATAAACCTACTGCACTTCCCCACACCCTGGCACCAATCTTCTACTATCTTACATCACTGCCACGTCTTGGGACCCCCCCCCCCCAGCCCACAAATATTAGTAATTCAGAACAAATTGATAGGTTGCAGGTTCATTTAGCTAAGTTGAATCTATGGCTCCACTTGTGGCAAACATTATTTCATGTCCAAGGCACTGCACTCATCCGTATGAAGCTGGAAACTCCAGGCACTTATATACCATTCAGGGGTACCTGTTAAAGGTAATGGAGCAGGATAGAGACCTGGGGGAAGTAGTCTTTCCCCCTTTAAAGGTGCACAAGCAATGTGGGGCAAGTAAAAACATTTAGATTGTATTTCTAAGACTGTTGAGTACAAATCATAGAGCACTAAACTTAGGCTATATAAGGCTCTGATGCACCTGCAGCTGAAGTGTTGAATCACGTTTTAAAACTGGATGCTGATATATGTCAGCTGATGAAGGAATCTGTACGTGGGTCAAACTTGCAGCCAACAGGGATCGGTATATATTAGAGTCATATATGAGTGGGCTTCACTCTATTTTGTTAGCAATTAAATTACTTTTATTGTTAAATTGTTCCAGTGCTACTTCAGGTAGTGTGTGATGTGTAAGCTAATTAATTCATAATTGAACAGCCTATTATACATGTTGCAGGTGGAGCATAGGTTCATGAAATGCAAAATATCATGTTAATTAATCTGTTGTCTGTAGGGAATTATTTTTCTTCTATGAAGCAATGCATTTGTGGCTTGGAACATTTCTTAAGACCGGGGATGATTTGGTTGAATTGGCCTGTTCTGAAAATCAAACCTACAGAACTTATTTTACAAACGGGTTTCCTCCTGAAATCGAAGACACTTAATGAGCGAGCATGCAATAAAAAAATGACAAAGAAATCGAGTGTCCATTTTTAGGTTCATTAAACTGATAGAGCTGATCCCATCTTTGAAGCGATTACGTAGATCAGATCTAATATGTAAGTTGACTTTTTTTAATAGTTCTTTCGAATACACTTGGATGAGGAAGAGAGGCTAGATCTTCGGGCTGTGCTATTCAGAGGTGTTAAGCGACAGGTTTTAAAGATAGAGGCCTAGAAATTCGTCTCGGGCAGTGGTGCAAAACGGGCGTTATCGGATCGGCCGGCTGTTATACGCAGTGCCTGATATTCAGTTCCATTGACTGCAGTGGAGCTGAATATCAGGCACTGCGTATAACAGGCAGCCGATCCGATACCGCCCGCTCTGCGCCACCGCCCGAGACACATTTCTAGGCTAGAGTCTCGCCATCTGTATCTCTTAAAAATTCAACAGTTGAGAAGAATTGTGATCAATTGTTCCTGTTTTTTTTTCTTTAGACAATTGCTATTGACGATGGCTCTAGGGAGTTGACTTGGAGGCCTGACAGTGTGAGGTTGCTGAATTAACATATGCTTTGAAATTATATTTGAAGTGCTATGGATTAATGGATATATCTCTATTGATGTTAATTTAATGCTGCATTTACACTACAACACTGCCACCGGAGGCAACCAAGTCTTCGGAGGCACTGCTGTAATATAAATGAAGTGCTGCTCATGCTCTAGTGGCACGGAGTATCACGTGTCTTTTCCCTGTTCAGCTGGAGGGACACCAACAGTGATTGCCAAAGGCTACTGCAGACACCAAATTACAAGATAGATAAGTATGAGGAAAGCCGTTTGATCCATCCCAGGTCATCCAACCAGAAAGAACTTGCAGATCCCCACCCGCGCCCCCCCCCCACCACCTCCGCCATCCATAAGATCTAAGTTTCTCTTAAATTATTCCAATATTTACATAAGAACATAAGAAATAGGATCAGAAGTAGGTCATATGGCCCCTCGAGAGCCTGCTCTGTCATTCAGTAAGATCATGGCTGAACTTCTACCTCAACTCCACTTTCCTACCTGATCTCCACACCTCTTGATTCTCTTAGTGCCCAAGAATCTATCGATCTCAGTCTTGAATATACTCAACGACTGAGCATCCACAGCCCTCTGGGGTAGAGAATTCCAAAGATTCACAACCCTCTGAATGAAGAAGTTTATCCTCATCTCAGTCTTAAATGGCTGACCCCTTTTCCTGAGACTGTGACCCCTAGTTCTCGACTCTCCAGCCAGGGGAAACAGCTTCTGCTACTACTTCCCGATGTGGAAGGCCGTTTCATATGTTGAGCATTCTCTGTATCACAGACTGACAATTTCCTGGCCATGGGTCGTGTCACAGATTTCGGTTATGCACTACGTGTTATCTTGGGTTTGATATCACTCATCATTCCTGTAAGCAGACCTCACGTCGCCTATGAACTGGAAAGCACCTTTTCTTCTCAATATCTAGATAAACAACAACATGAATGGAAATCATGACAATAAGCCCCCTCATCGTGGAAACTGAATTGGCACATGTCACCACGTATGTACTCTGATCTTTCAGAAAGCCGATTGATAAACATTCTTGTGAGAGGAGGCCAATTGCGAACGAATGAACTTGTTTATTTTACATGAAGTATATGCATGAGCAGGATACAGTTTTTAGTGACTGGCATTAACCTTAGAAAATGAGATATCCATGTCTCACTCTGACTGTTTGAAGATTCACAACTGAACAAAACTGCCCTTATGAGAGAGAGAAAGACAAAGGAAAAAGATGAAAGTTGACCTCTGACCCTTCCCTCTGCTCTCTGGGTCATGAAATGGCTTGCTCAGCTGCTAATTAAACTTATCGCCTTAAATGAGAACCCTCGTCCCTTCGTGTGGGAGGCGCGCCAACTACATTGTCTGTTTAGTTAAGCCCCCTTGCTGTGTGCCTCTGAAATGAAACTATTGTAACATCAAACATGTGAACATCTCTAGTGTGTGTTGGATGACTCCCCAATGTCTCAAACTGATAGCTACTTTGTCTGGTACTCGAGCTAATGATCCTAATCAGCATCCTGTAAAACTTGTGTGTTACCGGGAGTTAACCATTTGCGAACTTAATGTAACTTCAAAGCAACATCATAATATAAATTAAGCCAAAATCCCTTTCAGACCAAGTAAGTGAAAAATGTTGAAATGTTACAGATGGGCTGAATGCAGTTTTTACCTCTGTGCAGACCTTCATCAGAGAATGAAAGTCGCAATCTCAACTTGTAAGCACGAGATGCATTTCATAGAAATGTGGACTTCAACAGCTGAGTGCCCTTATGAACTCAGCTGTGATACTTGCGCCATCAAAAAGCCAACGGATGCTGATTGTCTATATTCACACATGAAGAACAGCCAAGCTACCAGAGTTCAGACAGAACAGAACCTTACCCTACAGGAGTCTGCTCTCTCAGGAAAGGAAGGGAAAACTGGGAAGAATGCCAGCTAAAAATGGTAGAATCGCAGTACATAGAAAACAGAAGGTGTGTGTTTCAATTATCCAAGCTATGTATTGGAACAACTCCCCACACACTGAAAATACTTCTGGTATCAGTTGTACCATTTCTTCAAAAAGAATGCCTATAGTAATACAAACTCTTTAAGTTTACTGGGAATTGGGGAATCTTGTAACCCTGTAACCCTCTGAGATCTCTGCACTCCTCCAATTCAGGAGTCTTGAGCATCCCCAATTTTAAATGCTCCACCATTGGCGGCCATGCCTTCAGCTGCCAAGACCCTAAGCTCTGGAATTTCCTCCCTAAACCTCTCCGCCTCTCTACTTCTCTTTCCTCCTTTAAGACGCTCCTTAAAACCTACCTCTTTGACCAAACTTGGTCATCTGCCCTAATATCTCCTTATGTGGCTCGGTGTCAAAATTTGTTTGATAACGCTCCTGTGAAGCGCCTTGGGACATTTTACTACATTAAAGGCGCTATATAAATACAGGTTGTTGTTGTTATACTTAAGACTCACTGTTACTGCTTCAAACACTGACTGAAATTGCAGTTTCAGCCACTGAAGTAATCTGAGATCACAAGACGCTGCCTGACCCCAGAAAATGTGCTCAAACCATAAAGTTGCAAATTCCATCTGCCTGAGGTCTGAAGAGCCTGTGTGGCCCCATCGAACAGTACTTTAAAATTGACTACTGTTGCTGTGGCCAAGGGTTCATGCTGATATAACAAAGTGCGAACAGTTTCTGGAGAGTGCTTTCTTCTATCTGATGCTAAGGCTGTGCCAATGGAATGCATGTTTTGAAACAGAGATGAATACTGTGGTTGTGATCTGAGTTCCAATTGATGACTGACAAAAATTGTAATCAGTTTAACTGTACCACAGTACAAATCAATTATTGAAGTTCACCAATGAGGCCCTTTTGCCTAATTGTCTTTACTTTCCCCGTCTCCTGAAGGTACCCCTGTTGGGTCACAGTTGGGATGCTATCAGCGCTTCTCTACCTGGCCAAAGTGGCCATTTTTCACATTAGACCTTAGCTAATGGATGTCAATGGGCTATTTGGTTATGGTGGACTTGACAGCCAGCTTGATCCTGTCCTCACCCACATACTAACTTTCTGGCAGGGTTCACGAGGTAGTGACAGGAGTGGAATCCCTGGATTGTTTTTTCTCGGTAATGAAGTTTAAAAGGAATTGTTAACATTACCTTGTTTTCAAATCCCTCCATGGCCTCGCCGCTCCCTAGCTCTGTAATCTCCTCCAGGCCCTCAACTCTCCGAGATATCTGCGCTCCTTTAATTCTGGCCTCTTGAGCATCCCCAATTTCAGGCGCTCCACCATTGGTGGTCATGCCTTCAGCTGCCGAGGCGCTAAGCTCTGGAATTCCCTCCCTAAACCTCTCTGCCTCTCTACTTTTCGTTCCTCCTTTAAGACGCTCCTTAAAAACTACACTGCATTAAAGGCGCTATATAAATGCAAGTTGTTGTTGTTACAGCAGAGGGAGAATTAACCAGGGCTATTTTCAATGTGATGGTGTCAGAGGGTTGCAAACTCTGGTTGAGCATATTGCTGGAGGTTCGATCACATGACACTTTATCACATGACACTTGCCCGCAGTTTTCAAATGTTAGCAGTGAGGATCAGAAAACTTCCTGTTTCTTCCCAAGGTCACTGAGGCTAATTGTAACACCCCCAACTACCTCCCTGGCTAAGAACAGCTAACTCAGAACAATTTAAGAATTGAACTGAAGCATTTTGTTTGGCTCAGTTCTGTTCAGGGAGGTGCATTTATACACTGAATACTAATGGAGATAGCCAAGCATGCAAGTCTAATTGAAATTAACTACCTAACAATCAACAGTACAAAGAAAGAAAGACTTGCATTTATATAGCGCCTTTCACGATCTCAGGACATCCCAAAGTGCTTTACAACCAATGAAGTACTTTTGAAATGTAGTCACTGTTGTCATAAGAACGTAAGAAATAGGAGCTGGAGTAGGCCATTTGGCCCTTCGAGCCTGCTCCGCCATTCAACAACATCACGGTTGATCTTCTACCTCAACTCCACCTTCCCGCCCGATCCCCATATCCCTTAATTCCCTTAGTTCCCAAAAATTTATCGACCTCTGTCTTGAATATACTCAACGACTGAGCATCCACAGCTCTCTGGGGTAGTGAATTCCAAAGATTTACAACCCTTTAAGCAAAGAAATTTCTCCTCATCTCAGTCCGAAATGGCTGACCCCTTATTCTGAGACTGTGACCCCATGTTCTAGACTCCCCAGCCAGGGGAAACATTTTCCCAGCATTAACCCTGACAAGCCCCTTAAGAATTTTATATGTTTCAATTAGATCATCTCTCATTCTTCTAAACTCTAGGGAATATATGTCTAGTCTACTCAATCTCTCCTCATAGGGCAATCCCCTCATCCCAGGAACTAATCTAGTGAACCTTCATTGCACTCCCTCTAAGGCAAGTATGTCTTTGCTTAGGTAAGGAGACCAGAACTGTACACAATACTCCAGGTGTGGCCTCACCAATGCCCTGTATAATTGTAGTAAGACTTCTTTACTCTTATACTCTAATCCCTTTGTAACAAAAGCTAACATACCATTTGCTTTCCTAATTGCTTGCTGTAATGTAGGAAACGAGGCAATCAATTGTATGCACAGCAAGCTCCCACAAACAGCAACGTGATAATGACCAAATAATCTGTTCTTAAGTGTTGTTTGAGGGATAATTATTGACCAGAACACTGGGGCGAAAACTTCCCTGCTCTTCTCCAAATCTTTTACATCCACCCGAGAGGGCAGACAGGGCCTCAGTTTAACATCTCATCCGAAAGAAGGCAGCTCCGACAGTGCAGCACTCCCTCAGTACTGCACTGGAGTGTTAGGCTAGATTTTGTGCTCAAGTTCCTGGAGTGGGACTTGAACCCACAACTTTCTCACTCAGAAACGAGAGTGCTACCACTGAGCCATGGCTGACAGCACTGATCAGTGAGAGTATCTGGAATTTTGAACATTTTTCTATAATCTGCTGAAAAAACAGAGCACGCCACTAAGATTAGTGTTGGATTGCTATAGCAAAGAACACAGCAGAGACATGATGGGCCAAATGGCCTCTTTCTTTGCTATACATTTCTATGGTTCTATCAGCCTCTCTCTACCACAGAGAAATTAGTTGTTAAATGAATTGTAGTTTAAAAAAATGAATTATAGATTACACATCAGAGTTCTGACAGTGTGTCTAAAGCATTTATTCAATCTCAAGGGCTCTGCAGCTTCACTCATGTGGTCTGTGACATCATCAGAACTGCTCAGTTGGATTAGTGCCTTGTTACTCACTGTCAGACATCTATTATCTAACAGCTATTTTGGTAGAATTACAGTTCCTGGACATAAAGCACAAATGGTAACTGAGGCTTGTTTTGATGCAAACTACTTTTGTCTGGTGAAAGGTAATTGGACCTTTAAATAATTGAATGAGCAGACGGGAGCTATCAGTCCCAATACGGTTCATGTCGGAGAATTGTTACCTTGCAATCTTTATGCATCGGGATAAGCTTGTTTACTTTAATGAACTACACAATTCTTTTCTGATTCTTACATTAAGAGCTGGTGGGCATGATGTTGATGGATGGCTTTACTGTTTCTGTGCACACACAGCCATTTCATACTGTTTAAATATAGCTGTACTGAAGGTGTACCAAAACATGTGTGGGTTAAAAAGCGGATTAAACTCTGCAACTAGATATTAACGTGTTGATTTATTTCCATTATTATCTTCTGGCGCACTGTGCAGTGCCTCCGGCGCCTACACAAGTGAAGAATATTAGAGTTTAGAACAGACAGAAGTTGGTTTTCCATAATATTTTTGTTTCTGAAAGATTAGTTGGGGATAAAGCCTTCAGCAGGTTTTTCTGGCTCAGTACGTTCTATAAAGTTACTAGCACCTCTTGAGAATTTATTTGTGCTTTTTCAGAATCAAGATAACGGCCCATTTCCAAATGTTGCTAATGTCTATGCTGAGGTCGTGCAAGGCAGAGAATGGCACTCTTGGCATTAAAGCTGTTTTGATATTGTACACGCCAGGTAGCATCTATCCATATGGAGTTAACTGAGCAATAATTTCTCATTTCTGGTGGACCGTGCAAATCGATCAAGCCAATTATTATGGGTGGATCTACTTGAGCTGGTAAGTATGCCATTTTCAGCTGTCATGAAAAGCCAAAGGCCACCTGTCCTATAAATCCCATTGGGACCAGGGTTTAGTATTGCCGCTAGACCAAACTTTGACTCTGTAAAGGTTGAAATATAGGTGGTCTTAAAATAGTAGTTGTAGTCCCATTTTGTACTTTTTGGAACAGGAGTAAAAGGAATCCATCCATGAAGAACAAGGAAGAGGAGGAGGATGGTAAGGACTAAATTTTGCCCCGAAAAGAATTTACATCAGCCATGTTTGGAATTCCCGGATGTGTCAGAGGACCAGTACATCTGGGGTTTCAGGTTCTGGAGGGAGGTCAATGTTGGACCTGTCCCTAATGCTGGCACCTGTTTTTTGAGAGGTTCTCACCAACTCCAACACCAACTGCATGGGTCATGACACCTACTTCCCTATTGGCTGAGCTGAGTAAGGCTGGGAGTAGCTAAGCCAGACTGATCTGGAAGATCCGAGCTTCAGCTATTAGTCTGCGCTGAGTTACGTAATCTCAGACAAGACAGTGATGCAGGAATTACAGTTATTGGGTTAGGGAGGAGAAAATTGGTGGGGGTCCTGCTCCTGAAAGCTTTACACTGACTCCTGCAGGAAGTAGGAATGTGGGGATGCCTGGTGAAGACTCCTACCCTCCCCCATGTTTGAACTGCCTGCGGTAATGACTGTCAAAGCTCACCCATGAAGAATGGTCACGTCTGTGAGATATTGGAAGGCCACCAGGACATGTGGAACCCTTTTTCAGCAAGAAGTTGCCGCCTCAAGGAGTGGAAACAAGAAAATGAGCAGAAAGAGTAGGAGGAAGAAAAGGCCACAACAACTGTCAATGAATTTTGCTGGTATTAACCAGGGTACCATGTACCTTTAATGGAATATAGACCCCATCACTGAATCCAGTGCCATAAACCAGCTGTAATGGCTTCTATTCCCTCAATGTGCAGGTGCATGTCCAGAAAATTATCCTCCCGTTGACAGCCAATTATCTGGGTTCAACAAATAATTAGTTCATCCTGAAACATTATATATTCACTGGTTATTGAGCAGGCAACCAACTGCAAGGCTGACTTTTGGAGGAATGTTTAATGTGCTTTAATGGCCAACACTCTATAAACAGGGCCCAAAACACGAGGACCCTTTGAGTGGCACTGTGCATGTCAGTTAACAGTTGGATTTGACATGATCAGACTTTTGTATTCTGCAGTACAGGCTTACAATCAGTATCGCAACAGTTAGCTGTAAATATTATTTCAAAAATTGCCTTTTTAAATAAAATCTTTCAATGGCTCCTTCCTTGGATTTTAATCAACATTGACCATGCCCTTTTGGAACAGTATTTTTTGTGTCTTCACTACCTTAACCCCGTTTCCATGGTTGCCAACTGTGCCAAAACAGAGACATTCATTTCCAGTAAGAAATAAATGGAAGATGGGAACATTCATTTAAATTGAAAAGTGCTTTGTATTTCCTTTCAACTCAGGAGATGAAATAATGTCAAGGTCATTTCCTTTTTATCATTGAATCTTACAGCACAGAAGGAGGCTATTCGTCCCATTGTGTCTGTGCTGGCTCTTTGAAAGAGCTATCCAATTAGTCCCACTCCCCTGCTCTTTCCCCACAGCCCTGCACATGTTTCACCTTCAAATATTTATCCAATTCCCTTTTGAAAGTTACCATTGAATCTGCTTCCACCACCCTTTCATGCAGTGCATCCCAGATCGCAAAAAACTTGCTGCGTAAATGCCTTTCACCTCATCTTCTCTGTTTTTTTGTCAATTATCTTATATCTTGTGATGCTCAGTTTCCATCTCTTGCTCGCTCCTTCTCTCTCACTTTCTCTTGGTTATGTGCTTATGTATGCGTGTGTGTGTGTGTGTGTGTGTGTGTATGTGTTTGCAAATTCCTGAGAACCTTGCATCAATTTCATCAAAGGAGGCACCAGAATAGCTCTAGATAAAATTACCATATGATACGATTTCTGCCCATGATTCTTTGTAGACAAACTCGCAGGAAATACATTGCAGCATTCGTCAAAGATAATTAAATAAAGTATATTGAAAACTGAAATGTAACATCCTTACAGCGTACTTTCTTTAAATAGCAAATCTCTCTGATCTTGATTTATCTTTTTACTGTGGCATTTCTCCTCACTGCACTGCAATTGTTTTCCTCTCCCTTCTGTTACTCTTAAGGGTTTATTTTAAATGCTGGCCATCTGTCAATGATTCTGAAGCACATATTTCTCTCGACACTGCTGAGCAGTACCGGACATTGGAGTAGTGCTATTTGTGCTATAAACAAATCATTACTTGTATCACCTTTACAACTTTGGGCAAATCTTGCGGTAGACAGCCATCACTATTCAACTAAACTTGTGTAAATCGTCTAGATTACCCACAGGAAGCAACAACAAAATATTACGAGAAATCTACTGACTGAAGGAATGGTACTAATCACTTGAGAGGGGCGGAGGGAAGGGATTAGAAGAAACAAATACCCGAGGGATTTTTGGAGGAGAACCACAGAAATAATTTTGGGCCTTCATTTCACTTATCCTCCAATCGGGACAGTCAGACCCTTCGAATTTACCGCACAGAAACAGGCCATTCGGGCCAATTGGTCTGTGCCCGTGTTTATGCTCTACACGAGCCTCCTCCCACCCTTCTTCATATAACCTTAACAGCATATCCTTCTATTCCTTTCTCCCTCATGTCCTTATCTAGCTTCCCCTTAAATGCATCCATGATATTCGCCTCAATTACTCCTTGTGGTAGCAAGTTCTACACTCTAACTTATTTAAGTATTTAACACCTGGGGAAAACAAATGCCATTTCCACAGTGTTCATTGGGAAGGACAGTGATCCAGGTCTATATTACAATATACAACAGTACATTTCACAAAAGTACTTCGTTGGCTGTAAAGCACTTTGGGACATCCGGTGGTCGTAAAAGGTGTTCTATAAATGCAAGTCTTTCTTTCGTTTTTATAATATGGACTGGAAGCAATTTTTTAAAGAGGACAAAGTGAGAACGAGCTCAGCTGGTTGGTGTGACCTGGCACAGCTGTAATCACGGCTGCTGAAAACAGGCCTCCAACCATTAATAGGAGCATGCGTTTTCTAAAAAATTTAATTTCCAGATCACTTTCAAGATCGTTTTGGTTTATATTCCCTCCCCCTCCTCCAGTTTTACACAGATCTTAGGGATTTCCATCTCAAAATGGAATAAACTCAGTACAACCAGCCAAAAATGGGATTTTATTTAAATTGCCCATCTGAAAATAGGCCCCTCAGTTTTCACACAATCTCCTCTCTTCCCCCAGTCCATCAGGGGGGCACATTCACTCAAATTAACTTATTTCTCTCACTTTACACAGAGATGTAGCTGAACACTCAGTCAGTCGTGGTATCGGGTATTTTATTAAAGTAAAAAAAATTTTAATTGAGAAGCCCAGGTGAAGAGTTTTTTTTTTGCTCATTCTTGGGATATGGGCGTCGCTGGCAAGTGCATCATTTATTGCCCATCTTTAGTTGCCCTTGAGAAGGTAGTGGATTGAACTGCTGCAGAGTTAAGGCAAATAGGGCAGGACGACACCAAGAAAAGAGTGGAAAAGAATATGAGGTTAAATTAAGAGGTAGGTAGTGGGCTTTAAAAGGAAAGGACTTGCATTTATGTAGCGCTTTTCATGACCTCAGGCCGTCCCAAATAGATTCACAGCCGATTCGTTACTTTTGAAGTGTAGTTACTGTTAATGTATGGAAATACGGCAACCAATTTGCACACAGCAAGCTCCCACAAAAAGGAATGAGATAAATGACCAGATAATCTGTTTTAGTGGTGTAGGTTGAGGGATAAATATTGGCCAGGACACGTGGGAGAACTCCCTGCCGTAGGATCTTTTACATCCACTTGAGAGGGTAGACCTCGGTTTAACATCTCATCCAAAAGACGTCATCTCCAACCGTGTGGCACTCCCTCAGTACTGCATTGAAGTGTCAGTCTGGATTATGTGCCTTAGTCTTTGGAGTGAGGCTGGGACCCATGATTTTCTAAGCCAGAGACGAGCGTGCTATCACTGAGCCAAGGTTGACCCCTGTAGATTGAAGGATGAAGGGTAGACTCAGGGCAGTAAGGAGTTCCATGGTCCTGTGGTCCTGGGAAAGAATGAATCCAGAGTAGGATACTGTTTCGAGTCTTGATTTCACCAAAGTGAGGATGCTGGAGTTTGGGAGGAGCAAGAAAATCACTGGCCATAGTAAGAGAAAGACATGAAAAAATGAGACAGAGAGGGAGTGAGGTCTTTCTGCATCTGAAATGCTCCATATTTCACCCCATATTTAGTGATGCTAGATAACCCTTCCAAAAGCTCCCACCGTTAACACAAATTAAAAGTAATGACCCTGGATTGTCCAGTAACTCAAGGTATTCCATTCCATTGACCAATCGCAACTCAGAAGCACGAGGATGAAAAGACAACTCAGTGTCAACTGAACAAAATTAAGAGAAGTGCTGTAACTTATAATTTCAAGCAATTAAGTAATTTGACAAATGTAAATTGTAAGGTTACATTCGGAGCTTGATTTCCAGCCGTCCTCTCAATGTTGTTTGCATGTGCATACCCACAGATAGCTTGAACCCAACACTGATGTACTGAATACTTAAGCATTTAAAGACATGAATGAGGCCATTAAGTGAAGTATCATTGAATTATGTAAGGGGTTTGTGAATAATACAGTAATAGATACACACGGGTTTTTTTTATGTGTAAAAGACAGAAAAACATGCCTATCCAGATTCTGCTTTCCATCCCCTTTATTTACAAGAACAATTTAGAAAGATAGCAACATTAGTTGTCTTCTGTTTCTGTTTTGGCTTAAGTGCATACAAATACAAAGAAATGTCAAAATTTTTTCAAAATTATCTAGCGTACCATGCAATTTTAAAGTGACGGAGTGAGATAGGAGAATGTTAATGAAGTTAAAGGACAGATTCATCCTCGTTCAGACTGTAGAGAAGCTGAAAGGTCATTTACCATTATAATTACTTTTATTTTCTATCCGACAGAGCAAAACTGTTATTGCTGAAGATTGTACGCAGCTTGTCTGGATGTCTGGATTATATAGCGATTAGGTTGAAGCCATTATACATTGCAGTTTATTCCCTAAGATTGGCGGAACATGACTTGTAAATCTTTCTGCAAGAATCAAATTTATTCATATAAATCATTTAACACATTTTTAGAAGTGGGTGTTGATGAGAAGGATTTCAGTGCTGGGGAAACTGAATATTTTCTTTCACTTTTTGCACCCATTTTCGGCATCATCCAGTCACGGGTCAATTACAGCCCAGATCAAAGGCAGAGGAGTTGATTTTAACCCGCTCTAATGAACCTAAGCGTGGTAAAATGGCAGTGCAGTGCTTACTGCCTTGTTGCACCTGCGTGGTATCCAACACCATTTTGACTCTGGTTAGGACCCTGGCGGTCCAGGTGTCAGTCTACATCAGGCAATAGCATTACTTAAGCAAAACATTACTTCAGTATTTTAATAAGGTCCTATAATGCAGATAGGATTCCCGCTGTGACTTTTACAGGAAATAGCAGGACAGCCACTGAGTGCAGGACCCACCCAGAGAACTGGGAAGTACAGAAAGCAAATTGGCCATTTGGGAAGGATTCAATTAGATCATTGTTGAACTGTATCTCAACTCCTTCGACCCGCTTTGGTTCCATAACCCTTAATACCCTTGCCTAACAAAAATTTATCAATCTCTGTTTTGAAATTTTCAATTGACCCCCAGTCTCAACAGCTTTTTTGGGGGGAGAGTTCCAGATTTTCACTACCCTTATTTGTGAAGAAGTGTTTCGTGACATCATCCCTGAATGGCCTAGCTCTAATTTAAAGGTTTTGCCCCCTTTTTCGGCCACCAGAGGAAATAGTTTCTCTCTATCTATCCTATCAACTCCTTTAATCATCTTAAACACCTCAATTAGATCAACCCTTAATCTTCGATATTCAAGGGAATGCAAGCCTAGTCTGTGAAACCTGTCCTCATAAATTAACCCTTTTAGCCCCGGTATCATTCGGTGGTAATGGTGGCTCAGAACTACTGTCACCATCGGGTTGTTCCAGGCTACAGTTGGTGATGTGGCACACATCAACCAGTTGCCCATACACTCCTGCATCGAGCAGGTAATAAATGCCATCTTGCAAAGGGTGCAACATCAAGCTTGAGTTTTATCATCCTGTAGATTGTATGAGGAATGGAAACAGGAAGGTGAGATGTTCCACATTTGGAAGTCCTGGGAATAAATGACTTAGAGTAGGAATTGGTGCAATGATTCTTGAGTTAAACACAGTGAGGAAATAGGGAGGAGGAATAATGTGCAACATGGTATATTCAGAGCTAGGAAGGAAGGACAGGGGAAAGATTATGAGTAGCTCTGGCCATAGTGGTATCGATAAAATAAAATCGAGAATGGTTGCAGTCGTAATGGAGAGAAATATCTAGAGTCTAGAGGTGAGAGAGGGAGCATATATCAAGTGACAAGCTTTTTCTTGTATCCTCTCCAGGAGTCTGAGCGAGGTGCTAGAAGAGTTTCCCTAGATATGGGAGCAGTAGTCAAATCTTGGATAGACTTGCACCGGGAATTTCCTCAGAACTGCTCCCGCTCCACGGGCGTAACCTCAGCGGAAACCCAGGGTTTCCGCCAAAGTTGCACCGGCAGAGTGGAAGAAGCTCCAGGAAACTCTCGGCATTGGGTTTTACAGACATTTAAGAGTTGTTGAGGAGAAAAGAAATGTTTGGCATGAATGAGGAAATGTAAGATTCCTGAAGGCAGCTTTAGCAATGGAGATGTAGGAGTTCCATGTAAGATCAAAGGGGATAATGAGGCCAAGAATGTCAACGGAGGAAGAAGGGTTAAGGTTAGAGCCATCAAAGATAAGAATCAGAAGCTGTTGGTTAGCGTTGTGAGGGAGGGGTGGGGGTGGTGGGTTGCAGAATGTAGGATGCTACCACCAATCTGCCAGGTTTTTGACCCTGTTCAGTCCCAACAGAAATCCCAGAACCTTCTGGTGCGTACATCAACATGGACAGCAGGAGCCAGCATGAGCCGGCTGTTGGCTTTGCAGCCATAGCAGGCTTCCCATGAATGCAGGGAGTCATGTCGCTATCAGGGCACCTCCGCATAAGCTGGCGGCATTCTCTGAACAGGAAGGGGCTTCATTCTCTGAAAGTCCAGATTGTCACTGATAATGCCATGAGAATGCGTGCAGAGGTGCCATGGTGCCACCATAATGCGGCAGACCACAGTGCTGCCACTTTTCCAACAGGACCAGCCAGTGCGTGGATGGCTGCTTGGCGACGAGGGCTACCCATTAACTACCTGGCTGATGACACCACTGCACGACCTGCACTCTCCCACAGAACGTCGATGTAACAACAGCCATGGAAGTAACTGTGTCCTCATTGAGCAGGTCACTGGGAGTCTGGAGCATTGCTTTAGATGCTTGGACCAGTCAGGGGGCTCCCTGTAATACAGCCCGCACAAAGTGTGGTGCAGGGCAGTGGAATGCTGCATTCTCCAGAATTTCGGCAATCAGCGTGGATAGACCCTTGGAGATGCAGCAGCAGGAAACCTCGCAGGACTCAGGAAAAGACTGCAAGCTGGCCTGGTCGCTATCTTCTACAGCAGGAGTCGGTTCTGCAGAAGGGCCTGCAAATAGAAGAATGGAACAATGAATAGCAAGTAACTGGGCAGGTTAGAGAGGCTCAGACATGTGGAGTGGTGAGGCATCACCAGCTTGGCCAGGTCCCTGAAAGAGCTGTACATTGAGGACGGACAAGAGATAAAGGGAGTGATCCTGATTCTCCAATCCTCCCGACTCTCCATCCCTGATGCTCTGAGGGAGGTCTGTGTCCACAATCTCCAGGGCTGCCTGCTCCATGGAATGGAGGATCTGAATGGAAGCTGTCCCTCCTCCTGTTTTCCAACACACCCTGCAGAAAGAAGGGGAGCTTATTAATGCATGACTCCATCAATAGGTCGTGAAATTGGGTGAAGCCTGCTGATGTGTGACACGCAGCAAGCAGTGTGCAGGATGGGGAGGCGTCACAGAGCAGGAACACGGTAGGAGGGTGACACTTGCTGGCAAATACAAGAGTACATCGTGTTCCCTGTGCAACCAGCGATGTTTTGCGTGTTCTTGCTATGAGGGCAACAGCAGCTGCTAATAGTGCAGCTGAAATTAGGAATGTAGACTTAGTTCCCATTACTAATTAGAGTATAAGCAGGTGGCGAGCAGGGGGCGGGGGATGGGAGTGCATGGGGTGGTGTTGGGGCGGGGCAGAGGGAAGTGCCATGGCAAGGTGTGATGCAGAGCAGACATCACTAGTTATAATACTTACCTTGGCAAAGCGTGTCAGATCATTAAACTTTTTTCGACGCTGCAACCATGTCCAAGGCTCACTACATTTCCTTGCTCAGAGAACTCCCTCCAGGATTGCTGTAGTGTCTGCCTCGGGGCTGTAGTCCTACTGGAGGGGAAGTTTTCTACATTACAACAGTGACTACACTTCAAAAAGTACTTTATTGGCTGTAAAGCGCTTTGGGATGTCTGGTTGGCGTGAAAGGCACTATATAAATGTAAGTCTTTCTTTTCTTTCTTTTTACTCGCTCCAACAAGATGTTCATGGCAGCATCTAAAAATCTGTGGATCCTAGCTTGTGCCACAGTGGACCTTTAGTTTCACC
Source organism: Squalus acanthias (assembly GCA_030390025.1). Classification (NCBI taxonomy): domain Eukaryota; kingdom Metazoa; phylum Chordata; class Chondrichthyes; order Squaliformes; family Squalidae; genus Squalus; species Squalus acanthias. The sequence goes on along the minus strand of CM059436.1, from coordinate 79,040,884 downwards.
TCCCAATGAGCAGAAAAAACATCCCGAGGTTGTGAAAGGGGCTATATAAATGCAAGAGGTTGCATCTCGATCTGACCTCTTGCCACTGGGCCCTCCAGAACTCTTACCCTCCTCATTTCAGAGGTGCAGGATTTCAGGCAGGCCCAACACCAATGTAAAAACTCGTGGACAGCTCGTCCGTTATAGGTTAATGAGGTCCAACCATCAAAATGGTTTGGGCCGCTCATACATTTCATCAGGCCAGGCCTGCTCCACTCAGGATTCATTGGTCTGCGTGCGGCTTACCCATCTGTCCCTAAAGAGACCGCTGGAGGCCACCACCAAAGCGCAAGTATTTCTTTACCTTGCCTTCATTTAGTGTCTGGAGGAGATGCCAGCCAGCGCTAGTCCTCCTTCACCACCCCCAGGACTTAACTAAGGGCCGCTGGAGGTGCAAAAGGCACCAGCAGCAATGATTAAAATGAGACCTGAGGCCCAATTTCGGGCGAGCCTCCAGCTTCTGTCGTGCACCCTACGTCCGCCAACTGTTCTTTACTCAAAAATAGGCCTAAACCAATTTCTAGGGCTATTTGTCCAGACTGTACACACTCTGGTTTCATGCATACATTCCATTATGTCCATCCACTGGTTTTATGCCAGCTTGGGTTTGGATACATTGCAGCACAAAGCTAACTTGAACATTAACCACATTTGATTGTGAACCATTTCAAGGGAGACCAAAAATCACAGCAAAGCCAACACTAAGCCTCCTGCAAATCCTTCCATCTCCTGCAAAGCGGGGTGCCTGTATGTGTGTTGTGTGCTGATATGTCCGCTATCAGAGCCTCTACTGTAAAACACAATAAACACTGAGCTACACAAGCTCATTGTCAATTTCATTGTGGGTTTCAAATATCAGTGTGGGATTCTGCCATACAAAAATCGTATGAAGCTTCAGAAACCTAGGCAACTTGCCGTTAATAAAATCGTTGGCCTTGCTTATGATTAAGGTCACCTGTGCACAATCCCATTCCTAACCCAAGATTAATTCGTTTTCTTTTTCCAGTTTTCTCCCCTCCAACTTGGCATAAAGAACAGTTAGATATAATGGTAAACTGGGCTTTATCTTATTTATTGGTCTGAGTAATGTTTCCTGTCTATCAGTACTATTGCTTAATAAGTGATTAGTTTATGATACTTCCTTTCTATTACTGTCTATTAGATATTAGACTAAATTTGAACATATCTGAAGCTAAAACTGGTCAGTGACTCATACGGTCCACTACTCAAGAATGTATTGAAGTCGGAGAGATTTGAAATCCTGTATTCCCTTTGCGACACATGAGAATTGATTCATTTTATTTCCATAGCTTTTATACGGCTTTGAATGACCTCTTAGACCCAAAAAGTAAAAGTGTGGTATTTGCCAATTGATGAACAAGTTTAAGAGTTTCATTTTATATCTGTGCCGCAGAGGAGTGCAGTATATTTATGTTCAGTTCAAAATCCTGATATGTCAAAAAAAGTTCCTAACAACAGCAAAATATCCTGCAATTGTTACCATTTTATGCACTTTGTAAGTAAGTTCATCGGCAAATTTTGTTTTTACTTTTACTATTGTGACTGAAGTAGGATTACTTGACCTGTTCATTTGAATATCTGTGGATAAATGCTGCATTATCTTTGAGTCGATCTCCATCAAACAGTGCATTTTAGCAGATGGCCCAATAGTTGAGCTCATGGCTGTGCTAACTTGCTGTGCTGTGGCTTGAAGCCACAGCTCTGTACATTGAGTTTTAGAGCTGAGTTGTAGTATCAGGAGAAGGTATCAGGCCTGGCCAAGGTCCTTTCCTCCTTACAGGGAAAAATAGGAGGGCAGCTCCCTTTGGACTGCTTTAGTGCACTTCTTAATGGCAGGTTAGACGTATTAATCTGGCTGCCTACTCTCACCTGGGGAAGGGTGTTCATAAGAAATAGGAGCAGGAGTAGGCCATTTGGCCCCTCGAGCCTGTTCCGCCATTTAATGAGATCATGGCTGATCTGATCTTGGGCTCAGCTCCATTTCCCTGCCCGCTCCCCATAACCCTTCACTCCCTTATTGTTCAAAAATCTGTATTGGGAGCAGCAGCGAGAGCAGACCTCAACAGGCAACATTCGAAAGTGACGTCAGAGATTAAAAGTGACGTCGGCACAAGAGAAGGAGCTGATTGTTAAGTAGGACCTGGTGAGTATTTCTACAGTCCAGTCGTTAAAGTAAAAGTAAGGTCTCTAGTTTAGAGTAAGTTGTGTTTAAAGTGAAGTAAGGTCCCTAGTGTATTTAATATTCTTTAATTTAAAGGAAGTAAAGGGAGTAAATTAAGGGTAGGACATGGCAGGGCAGCTCGGCAGCGTGGAGTGCTCCTCCTGTGCTATGTGGGAAGTCAGGGACACTTTCGGTGTCCAGGGCGAACACATGTGCAGAAAGTGTCTCCAGCTGCAGCTACTCGAAATCTACGTTTTAGAGCTGGAGCTGCGGCTGGAGCCACTGTGGAGCATCCGCGAGGCTGAGATCTTCATGGATAGCACGTTTAACGAGGTGGTCACACCGCAGGTAAAGAGCGCACAGGCAGACAGGGAATCGGTGACCGCCAGACAGATAAAAGAACTAGGAAGGTAGTGCAGGAGTCCCCTAGGTCCATCTCTCTCTCCAACAGATTTTCCGTTTTGGATACTGCTGGGGGAGATGGTTTCTCAGGGGAATGCAGCAAGAGCCAAGTCCGTGGCCCTACGAGTGGCTCAGCTGCACCGGAGGGGAGGAAAAAGTGTGCGAGAGCAATAGTGATAGGGGATTCTATCGTAAGGATAACAGATAGATGTTTCTGTGGCCGCAGACGTGACTCCAGGATGGTATGTTGCCTCCCTGGTGCCAGGATCAAGGATGTCACTGAGTGGCTGCAGGACATTCTGAAGGGGGAGGGTGAACAGCCAGAGGTCGTGGTTCATATCGGTACCAACAACATAGGTAGAAAGAGGGACGAGGTCCTGCAAGCAGAATATAGGGAGCTAGGAGATAAATTAAAAAGCAGGACCTCAAAAGTAGTAATCTCAGGATTACTCCCAGTGCCACGTGCTAGCGAGAGCAGAAATAGGAGAATAGACCAGATGAATGCGTGGCTGGAGAGATGGTGTAGGAGGGAGGGATTTAAATTCCTGAGGCATTGGGACCGATTCTGGGGAAGGTGGGACCTATACAAGCTGGGCGGTTTATACCTTGGCAGAAACGGGACCAACATCCTCGCAGGGGGTTTTGCTAGTGCTATTGGGAAGGATTTAAACTAGTTTGTCAGGGGGCTGGGAACCTAAGTGTGGGCCCAGAATGGAGAGAAACAAAGCTGGAAGTGCAAGTTAGAAAAGTAGTCAGCAAAACTAGTAGGGAGCAGAAACAAAGGCCAACAGTAAAGAGGGTCAAAGTGCAGAAAAATATTAAACAGGCAAAGTTGAAGGCACTTTATCTGAATGCATGTAGCATTCGCAACAAGGTGGATGAATTAATGGCACTAATAGAAGTAAATGGGTATGATGTAATTGCCATTACAGAGACACGGTTGCAGGGTAACCAAAACTGGGAACTGAATGTTCCAGGGTACTCAACATTTAGGAAGGACAGACAAAAAGGAAAAGGAGGTGGCGTAGCGCTGTTAATAAGGGATGAGATTGGTACAGTAGAGATCAAAGATCTTGGCTTGGCAGATCGTGATGTAGAACTGGAATCAGTTTGGGTGGAGCTAAGAAACAGCAAAGGGCGGAAAACATTGGTGGGAGTTGTGTATAGGCCACCAAACAGTAATGGTAATGTAGGGCACAGTATCAATCAAGAGATTAGAAGTGCATGTAACAAGGGCAATACGGTATTCATGGGGGACTTTAATCTACATATTGACTGGGCAAATCAAATTACCACTAATGGTGTGGAGGACGAATTCTTGGAATGCATGCGAGATGGTTTCCTGGATCAGTATGTGGAGGAACCAACCAGGGAACAGGCTATTCTGGATCTGGTACTGTGTAATGAGAAAGGGCTAATCAATAATCTTGTGGTAAAGGGGCCTTTAGGGACAAGTGACCATTTTGGGCCGAAAATTGATCCCGGGACGCGAGAGTACGCACTGCATACTCTCGCGTATTCCCACTCCAATTGCCGGTTTTCTGCATGCCCTGCGCATGCGCTGAAAACTGGCAATTGCTCTTCTGAAAAGGGGGCGGGGCCTGGGTGCATCGCGTGCGCGCTACAGGCTGCGCGCACGCTGTGCACTTCATGCTTTGGACGCGCAGGTAAGTAGGGAAGATTTTGGAAATGTAAAAAGGAGGAGTAAGACCCACTTTTAAGAAGGTAAGTAGTGAATTAAGTATTTTTTTGAATTTTTTTTACAGGTATATCTTTTTTATAGACTTTAAAGACAGGTAAGTTTATTTTTATAACTTTTTAAAAGATTTTAAATTTTTTCAAAAATTTAATTTTTTATTTAAAATGGTTAATTTAATTAACTATACTTATTTTATTAATGTGATGGGGTTTTTTTTAAATTTAATTGAGGTTTAGCTGTTATTTTGGGGGGGTGTAAGATTCATAAGTCTCACAGCCATGCTGTGAGACTTATGAATGGAAGATGGTGTGCTGCCATTGGCTCTAACTGAGTCACGTGATCCCACAGCTCGCACGAATTCACTACGCCGCTGGGATACGCAAGCCCAGCACAGCTGATGTCTGGAACATCAAGTTCGTGCGAGCTGGATCAGAAAAAGCATAAGCGAGGTGAGACATCGCGGGGAAGGCTTACCCCCGCGGGAACAGAGCGAGATGAATTTCTGGGCCAATATGATTGAATTTTACATTAAGTTTGAGAGTGATGTAGTCTAATCTGAAACTAAGGTCTTCAATCTAAACAGAGGAAACTACAAGGGTATGAGGGACAAGTTGGCCATGGTAGATTGGGAGACTACACTAAAAAGTATGAAGATGGACATACAATGGCTAACATTCAAGGAAATAATGCATAATTTGCAACAAACATATATTCCTCCAGGGCATAAAAACCCAAAAGGAAAAGTGATCTAACCATGGCTAACAAAAGAAGTTAAAGCTAGTATTAAGTCAAAGGAGGAAGCTTATAAAGTTGCCAGAAAAAGCAGTGAGCCTGAGGATTGGGATCTTTTTAGAAATCAGCAAAGGGGGACCAAGAAATTGATAAAGAAAAGGAAAATGGAATATGAGCACAAACTAGCGAAAAATATAAAAATGGATTGTAAAAGCTTCTATAGGTATGTTAAAAGGAAAAGACTGGCGAAGGTAAATGTAGGTCCTTTACAGTCAGAGACGGGAGAATTTATAATGGGGAATAAGGAAATGGCAGAGAAATTAAATAAATACTTTGTTTCTGTCTTCACGGAGGAAGACACAAAAAAACTCCCAGAAATACGAGAAAACCAAGGGCGTGACGACAATGAGGAACTTAAAGAAATTATTATTAGTAAAAAAACACTACTAGCAAAATTAATGGGACTAAAAGTCGATAAATCCCAAGGACCGGATGACCTTATTCCTAGGGTTTTGAAAGAGGTGGCCATTGGAATAGTGGATGCATTGGTTGTCATCTTCCAAAATTCTATAGATTCTGGAACGGTTCCTGCAGATTGGAGGATAGCAAATGTAACCCCGCTATTTAAGAAAGGAGGGAGAGAGAAAACGGGGAACTACAGACCTGTTAGCCTCACATCAGTAGTTGGGAAAATGCTGGAATCTATTATAAAGAATGCAATAACTGGGCACTTGGAAACTAATAGTAAGATTGGGCAGAGTCAACATGGATTTATGAAAGGGAAATCCTGTTTGACAAACCTATTGGAGTTCTTTGAGGGTGTAACTAGTGGAGTCGACAAAGGGGAACCGGTAGATGAGGTGTATCTGGATTTTCAGAAGGCCTTCGATAAGGTCCCACACAAGAGGTTGGTGAACAAAATTAGGGCACATGGAATTGGGGGTAATATACTAGCATGGATTGAGAATTGTTTAACAGACAGAAAACAAAGAGTAGGGATAAACGGGTCTTTTTCAAGATGGCAGGCTGTGACTAGTGGAGTACCGCAAGGATCGTGCTTGGGCCCCAGCTATTCACAATCTATATCAATGATTTGGATGAGGGGACTAAATGTAACATTTCCAAATTTGCTGATGATACAAAGCTAGGTGGCAGTGTCAGTTGCGAAGAGGATGTGAAGAGGCTTCAAGGGGATCTCGACAGACTCAGTGAGTGGGCGAGAACATGGCAGATGGAATATAATGTGGATAAATGTGAAGTTATCCACTTTGGTAGAAAAAACAGAAAGGCAGAGTATTTCCTAAATGGTGAAAGATTGGGGAATGCAGATGCTCAAAGGGACCTGGGTGTCCTTGTACATGAGTCACTGAAAGTGAATGTGCAGGTGCATCAAATGGTATGCTGGCCTTCATTACAAGAGGATTTGAGTACAGGAGTAAAGAAGTCTTACTCCAATTATATAGGGACTTGGTGAGACCACACCTGGAGTACTGTGTATAATTTTTGTCTCCTTACCTAAGGAAGGATATACTTGCCATTGAGGGAGTGCAACAAAGGTTCACGAGATTGATTCCTGGGATGGCGGGACTGTCGTACAAGAAGAGATTGAGTAAACTAGGCCTGTATTCTCTTGAATTCAGAAGAATGAGAAGGGATCTCATTGAAGCATACAAAATTATTACAGGGCTTGATAGGATGGATGCTGGGAGAATGTTTCCCTTGGCTGGGGAGTCTAGAACCAGGAGCCACAGCCTCAAGATAAAGGGTAGGCCATTCAGGACTGAGATGAGAAGAAATTTCTTCACACAGAGGGTGGTGAATCTTTGGAATTCTCTACCCCAGAGGGCCGTGGAGGCTCAGTCATTGGGTATATTCAAAACAGAAGACGATAGATTTCTGACTAGTAAGGGCATCAAGGGATATGGCGATAGGGCCGGTGAATGGAGTTGAGGCAGAAGATCAGCCATGATCTCATTGAATGGCGGAGCAGGCTCGAAGGGCCGAATGGCCTACTCCTGCTCCTATTTCTTATGTTCTTATGTTCTATCTCCACCTTAAATTCCACAGATTTACGACCTTTAGAGAAGAAATTCCTCCTCATCTCAGTTTTAACTGGGCGACCCCTTATTCATGAAATTGGAGTGGGGAAAAAATGACTGAAAAATTGGGAAGGAATGCAAAGTATTAATGCATTTTGAAAAGGTGCATTTTAACCTGAGATGTGGCCGTTTAAGAATGTAAGAATGCTTAAAAGAGGGCAAAGGTTCCTTGGCTCATCAAGCCCTTTCCTTCCACAGATCATGTGCAATACGCTCTGTTGTGGAATCAATCCCACACATTTCATGCTCTGAGGAAAGGTTCTGTTAAGTTTATCTGTGACCCGTTAACGTTAGGCTAATGAAAATTCTGGAATACCTCTGTAACCTTTCGTCCTATATTATACGTTTGAGAACAGTTGCTGCCTTTCACATGACGCTTCACAGGCCCAGAAGCTCAGGTATCATCACATCACATTACATGAATACAATTTTGTGGGGTGGGGTTCCCAATTTTCTTCCCTGCCCTCCAGAAATGCCCTCCAGAAATGCTGGGATTGACTGTGATTTATGGATAAAAGAATGAAAGAACTTGCATTTATATAGCGCCTTTCACAATCTCAGGACGTCCCAAAGCGCTTTACAGCCAATTGAAGTGTAGTCTCTGTTGGAATGTAGGAAACACAGCAGCCAATTTACGCACAGAAAGCTCCCACAAACAGCAATGTGGTAATGACCAGATAATCTGGGTTTTTTTTAGTGTTGTTGGCTGAGGGATAAATGTTGGCTGAGTGATAAATATTGACCAGGACACCGGCGATAACTCCCCTGCTCTTCTTCAGAATAGTGCCATGGGATCTTTTATGCCCACCTGAGAGAGCAGCCAGAGCCTCATGCGAAAGACGGCACCTCCGACAGTGCAGCACTCCCTCAGTACTGCACTGGAGTGTCGGCCTGGATTTTTGTGCTGAAGCCTCTGGAGTGGGACTATGAACCCACAACCTTCTGACTCAGAGGCGAGAGTGTTGCCCACTGAGCCACAGCTGGTGCCAAAAATTCACCTATGAGCTGCTTTAACACTCGCGCTTTTTTAAGTCAGATTCCAGGAGACTGGTATCCACGAGCCAGCTCACCATGTTGACGTGACTAAATCTTAACAACTGAGTCTATGATACTGCAGCCTGGTTAAGGGAACAGTTTAAATCCGGGGGCTCTTGGTTTCTGAGCCAAATGAGCATCTGTACAAAAGTAGCAGCGTGCAAGGTTTTCAAATAAACCATAGCAAGCAACTTTTATTGAACCTTTTTTTTTCAGTTCAATACTAGTACGTCCTAACTGACTCCATTAATTAAAGTCTATGTTAAATCACCCATATTACGAATGGCAGAACTCATTAAGATGGCAAGGAATTATTGCCGCATGTAAGCAACTGACATTCAGGCTTTGCTCAGTAATTCTTAAGTGGTTTGTATTGGTATTCTGCGTTCTTATGCACTGCAATCTAATCTTGCTTCTGGCCGTGTGTCACTTCAGCATGTTATCTTTAACACCTTACGGGCAAGTATTATGCAAGAGCAACAGATTGTGAAATCGCAACTTTTAGCATTTGTTTACCTTCCCCTGTTCCCTTTTCACAGTTTAATGATTTAATTTGACAGCATTTTTTAAATGTATGTACTCGTCATATTGCTGGTATGGGAGTGATAAGCACAATCTCTGTTGTTTACCATTTCAGTCATTCACGTGTTAAACTGTTAGCTTATGCGTTTAATGAGAATGGGGCTCGGTGATGTTTTTATGAAGAGGGTTGAAGAGACATTAACTGTGCAAACATTGCACTTGTATGTCTAGGAAAACATTGAGATTGTTAATGTTTAGGCTGTCACTTTACAAATGTTGTTTTATGGTCCCAATGAAATGCTCTTTATGGTAGTGTGATATCTGATCGCAGATCGCTATTCTGATCTAGTTATTGAGTTAAAGCCAAGTACTCTGTGTTCCCTTCGTCCCCCTGCCCATCAATGCCAAAAATGATTTCCAAACAGTTTAATAAGCAGCACCTTGTACTTTAATCTTTCCAATATTTGTTGCCATATTTAAATAGTAATATTAAGGTTGAAGTTTGTAGCTCACCTCTCAGTTGGTGGACCACCCAATGTGACACGGAGCTATAGAGAGAGCGGGTTCCAGTTTGCGCCGAGTTAGTTGATTTCGGCCGGAGTTATGTCGGGATGCTACACATGGCCTCAGTAATCTGTGGTGAGAGAAGAGAAAAGTCAGCTGAGGCTCCTGCTGCTGATCATTGGGTCATGAAAGGCGTTATATGAATGCAAGCTCTTTCTATGTAGGCACCCCTGTTGCAAAGCGTACTCGCGTGGATGTTGGGTCAGGGCAGGGTCGGGCTCGCTTGTGATGCCTTCCACCATCACATAATCTGCTGATGCTCGTCGCCCAGGCTCACCTAAAGAGTGGCCATTTGAAGTGAGGCACTGAGGACGGTTGCTGCCACTGCAGCAGCTTAACACTTTAAGGAGGGGAGGGAGGGAGGGGAGGGATGAAAATTGGAGGAGAAACAGAAAATAAAACATAATGGCCTCGATATTACCCCCCACCCCTGGGGGAGAGAGGCGGGGGTTAAAAATTTTAAAGCTGGGAAAGCAAGCCCAACCCGTCGCGTACACACCCATTGCCATTTTTGGAGCGAGTGTTCCACCATCGAGAGGCAGGACACTTCATTAACAAATCAGGCTCCCATGGTGCAGTTGGAAGCCTGATTTAAATTTAACAGTTTGCATGTTTCCCAGTCTCTCTGTCTCTCTCCTTGTCTTTCTGTTTTTCTCTCTCTGTTTTTCTCTGTCTCTCTCTGTCTCTATCTCTACTCTGTCTCTGACTCTGTCTCTCTCGCTCTCTGTCTCTGTCTCTCTGTCTTTCTCTCTCTGACTCTGTCACGCTCTCTCAGTAACACAGCGATGTCTCACTCTCCAGTCAGTCAGGGAGGTTGAAAGGCTTCAGGCTGAAATATGTAAACATTTGGCCAGTAAGAGAAGAGGTCAGTGCCAGTTAGTACAGGGACTATTTTGTTGTTTTATGGTACAAGGAGTAGTAGGAAATAAAGGTTTTTCACTGGAAAGCCGTGTTCTGTTCATTCATGTATTTTGTATAAAATAAAGCAGTTTGTTGCTTTGCAATTGGCCTCCCCTCACTCGAGTACTTTTCAGTGCACCTTCTGAACAGACAGGAGAGCATACTTGGCAGCACGTGTCAGATCATGGCATGAAGTACACACAACAGTGGACTTATTGTTACAATCTGTGAGTTGTACCATTGTTTCACGAGATGTTGGGCAGTAACTGTGCTCTCAACTGTGTAGCGTCTACAAGATGCACTGCAGCAACTCGCCAAAGGCTTCTTCGGCTGCACCTCCCAAACCCGCGATCTCTTCCACCTAGAAGGACAAGGGCAGCAGGCGCATGGGAACACCACCACCTCCAAGTTCTCCTCCAAGTCACACACCATCCTGACTTGGAAATATATCGCTGATCCTTCATCATCGCTGTGTCAAAATCCTGGACCTCCCTCCCTAACAGCACTGTGGGAGTACCTTCACCACATGGACTGCAGCGGTTCAAGAAGGTGGCTCACCACCACCTTCTCAAGGGCAACTAAGGATGGGCAATAAATGCTGGGCTTGCCAGCGACACCCACATCCCATGAACGAATTTAAAAGAAAATCATAGGGACCACGAGGTCCAGTTATGGGAGAGTCCTGGGATGCTGAACCCAGGAGAATATCTGCTGTGTACCAGTGAATTTATGATGTTCCCCTTCTACTTTCCTGCAGATTAGAGTTAGATTGCACTTTTACTGGCTTGATAATGTGTCCAAAATTCAATTATCCTAATGTACTGCAAAAAGTGAAATATAACCAAATACAAATGAAACTTAACTAACATTAACTGTGAGAGAAGGGAAACGCATTTTAATTAAGAAGTGACTGTGCAATTTATTTTACTTAATGGGCCAGGTTTTGCTGTCACAGGGTATCTAACAGCATCTGCCGTTAGTTAGATTTTCCCCTTCACTCTTCAGCTCAAAATTTTTTTTCCACCAAGTAGCTAAAAGTGCGAGCTGATAACAGCGCAGCAAGGGAAACAGGGCATCTGGGACCTGAGTGAGCAGGGAAAGCAACAGGGTATCTCCTCAACAGTGTGATTTAAGGATTGGGAAATAAACACAGGAAAGACTGAGAAGGAGGGTGAATTAAAGGGAATGAATTCAATGTCAAATCAGGAAGAGAAATAGAGAGAAAGAAAGATTGGACTAAGAGAGAAAAAAGAGACAGAAAGGAAAAGTAGGAAAATTTTTTTTTTAAATGTTACATTTTTAACATCTCCCCAAAAAATTCAAAACCTGAAAGAATGAGACTCCACATTTGTAATAGTTCATATTCGGTGCAAGAGAGGTTGATTGGCAGTAATAAACACTTATCACGTCATTAAAAGGGTACTTACGCTTCTAATGATGAGACTTAACATTCCGTGTCGAGCTTAATGGACAATTAATGGGCAAATCCAGCAAGTTCCTAAAAGAAACACGGGGAAGGCTAAGAGCGAGATGCCGTCTTTGTGAAGCTAACGGTGGAGTGGCGCAACTGGGACAGATATTCACGTTCGCCTCCGCTTCTCGCCTGAAGTTCCTGCCCCATTACCCAGAAACAACAGTGAACGCCAATACCCTCGCCGTTATTTTGACAGCAAATTCTGGCCCAATATGTTCAGAATATTTAGTTAATTTTGAAGAAAATGTTGCAAGAGAAAAGATTAGTTCAGTATCTTTTGATCCAAGCACTACTGGATATATTGCAGATGCTGGTGAATTAGTTTTTAAATGTGTCCGCTGTGGTGTTGACAGGATTATTATCCTATTAAATTCCCTTGATCATCTAGTTGGTGCAAAATAACAATGGTTTACAATTCTCAGACTCTTGGCTCAAGGGCTTCTTAAAAGGTGTATCTGGGTTCTAAATCCAATCATTTTGTATATCTGAATAAGACCATAAGAAATATGAGCAGGAGTAGGCCATACGGTCCCTCGAGCCTGCTGATCTTCTACCTCAACTCCACTTTCCTGCACTATCTCCATATCCCTTGATTCCCTTAATATCCAAAAATCTATCGATCTCTGTCTTGAATATACTCAACGACTGAGAATATAGTTCCTATCATGTGGGGAGCATGAATGTAATTTAATTGTATTCATAGTACAGCAGTTGGATGAATGACAATATGAAACCGTCCAGTTATATCATTTGAAAATGTATTAGCTTTGTGGAAAATATGGTAAGGTGCAATATATTTGGTGCTTTTTCTTAGCACAAAAACCTAGGCTGTCACTTGAGTGTGATGCTGAGTTGGAGGTGCCGTCTTCCGGATAAGAAGTTAAACCGAGGCTCTGTCTGCTCTCTCAGGTTGATGTAAAAGATCCCATGGCATTATTTCGAAGAAGAGTAGGGGAGTTATCCCCGGTGTCCTAGCCAATATTTATATTTCAATCAACATAACAAAAACAGATTATCTGGTCTTTATCACATTGCTGTTTGTGGGAGCTTGCTGTGTGCAATTGGCTGCCGCGTTTCCTACATTACAACAGTGACTACACTTCAAAAATACTTCATTGGCTGTAAAGCGCTTTGGGATGTCCTGAGGTCGTGAAAGGCGCTATAGAAATGTAAGTCTTTCTTTCTTATTACTTCTGGTGCTTCAATGTCCATTGTCTTTCTTCTTGCTAGTACGAGAGATGCCAACCCTCTCGGAATTCCTGAATGATCCTGAAAATTAAACATATCCATTTATGCTCTCAATTGAATCTCACCATGATACAAAACGTCCAACATGTGCAGAAAAGCAAGATATTGGGGTGTCATTTTCAACTTACTGCCGAAGAACATTGCAAGTCAGGCACCAATTATAGAAACCCAATGATATTTATTTTCATTGATTGCTCTCTGAGTCATCTCTGCCTCAAATGAACCTTAAATTAAAATGCACCAGATGCACCGGGGGATCATAGAGGGACGTATGCTTGAATGGAGCACTTTGGATAAAGGGAGGGGCACTGTCTCTCTTGGTGTGTCCCTGAAGGGGAGGGTTCTCAAATTGAAAAGTCTGCTTTACAATCTGCTCCTTATTTTACACCATGGTTGTGCATTTCCCACTTCCCTCATTAGTCTGATGTGGGAAGGAAGGCTTATTCACCTTGCAGATAGTAACGGTGCAGCAATTACATCATGTGATAATTGACTGTAAAAGTGACACATAGCAGTTGAGAAATCCTAACCGTCTATAATTATCAACACTTCGCAAATAGAATATGTCTGCCGGCTTCCATCCTTCAATTCCGCACTGCCCCATTCATTCTGAAAAAGCGCTCTCATTGAGGTTTAATAACGCACCCAGGGGAGGAAATTCTACATCGTTGCGCCCATTTTACGCTGAAGCTCACCGCAGAAACCGTCAAGTAGGTTTTATTACACTTACCTCAGTGTGGCAGCAGGAGTCGCAGGTGAGCTCCTCCTGCTTCCACATAAATACTGCGGAATGCTACCGAACCACAATCGCCACCCCTCCTGATTGCTCCCCTCTCCCCCAATCGCCCTCCTCCCCCAATCGTCACCTCCCCCAATCGCCCTCCTCCTCCAATCCCCCTCCTCCTCCAATCGCCCTCCTCCTCCAATCCCCCTCCTCCTCCAATCCCCCTCCTCCTCCAATCGCCCTCCTCCTCTAATCCCCCTCCTCCCCCAATCGCCCCCTCCTCCAGTCGCCCTCTTCCCAATCGCCCTCCTCCCCATCACCCCTCCTCCAATCGACAACTCCCCCAATCGCCCTCTCCCCCAGTCGCCACCTCCCCCAATCGCCCTCCTCTCCCAATCGCCCCCTCCCCAATCGCCCTCCTCTCCCAATCGCCCCCTCCCCAATCGCCCTCCTCTCCCAATCGCCCTCCTCTCCCAATCGCCCTCCTCCCCCAGTCGCCACCTCCCCCAATCGCCCCCCTCTCCCAATCGCCCCCTCCCCAATCGCCCTCCTCTCCCAATCGCCCTCCTCTCCCAATCGCCCCCTCCCCAATCGCCCTCCTCTCCCAATCGCCCCCTCCCCAATCGCCCTCCTCTCCCAATCGCCCCCTCCCCCAATCGCCTTCCTCCCCAATCGCCTTCCTCCCCCAATCGCATCCTCCCCCAATCGCATCCTCCCTCAATCGCCCACCTCCCCCAATCGCCCCCTCCCCCAATCGCCCCCTCCCCCAATCGCCCTCCTCCCCAATCGCCCTCCTCCCCCAATTGCCCCCTCCCCCAATTGCCCTCCCCAATCGCCGCCTCCCCCAATCGCCCTCCTCCCCAATTGCCTCCTCCCCCAGTTGCCCCCCTCCTCCAGTCACCCCCCTTCCCCAATCACCCTCCTCCCCAATCGCATCCTCCCCCAGTCGGCCCCCGCCTCCAGTGGCCCCCCTTCCCCAGTCACCCTCCTCCCCAGTCGCCCCCCTCCCCCAGTCGCCCCCCTCCCCTAGTCGCCCCCCTTCCAATCACTCCCTCCTCCCCCAATCGCCCTCCTCCCGAGTCACCCGCTTCCCCTAGTCGCCCCCTCCCCCAGTCGCCCCCCTCCCCCAGTCGCCCCCCTCCCAATCACTCCCTCCTCCCCCAATCGCCCTCCTCCCCAGTCACCCCCCTCCCCCAGTCACCCCCCTCCCCCAGTCGCCCCCCTCCCCCTATCGCCCCCCTCCCAATTACTCCCTCCCCCTCCCACAATTACTTCAACACTGCAGCCGGCATCTGAGCTGGACCAAATTGGTCAGGCCCTGACTGGCCAGCCACATCCAATTAGCGCCTGAGCTCGGCAGCCCGCGGACCAATTTAGGGCTGTTCTCAGGCCTGCCTCTCCTGGCACACGATTCCTGCAGCTGGCCAGATCGCACCTGGAATAGAAAATCTATAAAACATTGTTTCTGAGAGAGCATAAAATCGAATGAGAAAAGCCCACTCAGCCAATCAAACTCAATCCTTCCAACAAACTATGTACAATGTTATACAGAGCTGAACTCTTTCAAATTTACTTGATAACTCAAAGCACAAGTAATACTTTTCAGAAGAGAAAATTCTGAGACAGGATGAGGTGCTCGTCCATGTGCTTGCTTAATTAGGCCAGAGCAAACTGAGCATGCTCATACTAAGCCCTGTGACAAACCATATGATAATACATTACACTGCTTTCCCCTTTAAAAAAAGTATGTATTCCCCTCTCAAATACAACAAAACTATGGACCCACCTTTCCCAACATTACATGTACCACATAACAAAAACTCCTGTCTTTTTTTATTTTAAATGATCTACAAATCCAGTTTAATAACAGGCTTGCGGAGCTGTCCTGATCTCCTTACAGAAAGTTTTGGTGTTGTACCAATTATCGGGCTGTTTTGTTTTGGTTCCAAACTCAAAAGATGATCCTGTTTCTATCTCAGACTTGTTTGAATCTGGTACTTCAGTTACTGAAGTCTGAACTGAGTCAAACTCATGTATGTGTTCATGATCAAGTGGTTCAAGATCACTGTCCAATCCAGGCCAGTAAACAAAGCTTCTTGCAATTGATTTCATACTGACGATCCCTGGATGTTCAGTGTGAAGTTTGACCAGAATTCTATCTCTCAAAGAAGTAGGTACCACCACTCTGTTTCCCCACTTGATTCGACCTTGCTCACAAGACAATTCAGTACGACAGTTATGGAATGGTTTCAATTCTGTGTCAAACACTGATTAATCCATTCAAGGTGTTTTCATACACTCTTTTCAGTACTGAGTCATTTTGAGTCTCATCTGCAATCTCAGTTGCATTCACGGGAAAGTCTTTGTCAACTGCACCTAGCATGAAAATCTCGCCTTCACTCCCAACACATGAGTCCAAATGTGGCAACCTGGACAAGGCATCTGCGATTGCGTTTTGCTTTGAAGTGCGATATTCAATCGTGTAGTCATATTGTGACAACACTGCCCAACGTTGCATTCTTGATGCAGCCATTGCAGGGATGGCAGATTTGGTGTATGAGTACAGTCCCTTGTGTGTGTTGATGGTGAGATACTGTTGATTCTGTCAACATTCAGCTGAGCGTAAGCGTGCAACAGGTCAAGCTTGAAGAAAACCTTTGACCCAGAGAGTGCTGCCTACAAATCTTGCCATGTAGGAAACGGGTACTGCTCACCGTCAACTGCTTGGTTGATAGTAACATTGTAGTCACCGCACAAGCGTACAGTTTTGTCTGCTCTGGGCACTACCACGATCAGTTTTTACTAGCACTCCGTTCTCTCTGAGCTTCGCTAGCTCTTCCTCCACCTGACTTTCCAACGCATAGGGAACCAACCTTGCCTTACAATAGACAGGCTTCACTTTGGACTTGATGCAGATATGTGTGTCATACCCAGTGATGCCCTCAGAACTTGTTCAGCATTGTGTCGAGTCGCTTCTTTGAAGCACCTTCACTGAAGATGTTTTTCCAGTCTAGTTTTAACTTTTTTCAACCAGTCTTTGCCCATGAGGGTTGGCCTGTTGTTGTAGCTCGCTACAATAATAGGCAGCTTTACTGACTGGCCATTGTGTTGAACTATACATTCCATTTGTCCACATGTCTCTAGGATTTCTCCAGAGCAGGTCTTTAACTCTATGGTACTCTTCGTAAGTGGTATTCTTACTCTCATGTATCCTTACTCATGATAGAGCAGTCCGCCGCCATATTGATACACATATCAATATATTGCTCGTTGATCAAAAGTTTTGTATGGAAATCTTTCTCACAACTGCCTGCGTTGCCACGAGTGGCATAGATACTGTAGATGCCTTGTTCTTCAACATCAAGTGTGTTCACTTCAATATTGTGAACTCCTCCCATTTGTTATCATTGCTTTGCATTGCCATTAGAATGGTTCTTACTTCCTGCTTTAGATCTAGCTCTGCAAGCTGTTGAAATATGGCCTTGCTTCTGGTAGTGAAAACACTTCGCATTTCTGTATTGGCAGGACTGTGGTGAGTGATTTCCACTGCAGTGATAACAATTCACTGAACTGCTCTCACCGACATGCTTTTGACTCGGTCTCACAGCTTTAGGTTTGGCGGTGGCTTTGTGACTGTAGACCTCAGCTGCACTAGTCGCTTGAGTTGGACAGAGCTCCGTAGCATTCTTATTCGCCATCTCCACAGATAGAGCAATTTTCCATGCTGTGTCAAACGTTAGGTTCAGAGTGTTCAGTAACTTGGACTGTGTGTGCTCATCCACCAATCCACACACAAACTTATCTCGCACTGCTGATCCAAAAACTCAGCACGCTACCTGTGTACCTGAAGTTACAATGCAAAGACAGGTTCTTAAGAGCTACAATGTACTCACTGATGGTTTCACTTCGTTTTTGGTTTCTGGTACCAGGCTTATAGCTCTCTGCTATTTCTAACTGCTTTGGGTCGAAATGGTCCTCGAGGTTCTCGACAATATCTTTAAATGAAGCATCCTTCACTTTCCCTGGCACGAGTAGGTTTGTCAATGTTCTGTAAACATCTGGCCCGATCGCCGTTAGAAAACTTGCTTTCTTCCGTTCACGAATTACTTTATTTTGGGCTTCAACATTCTCATCTGCACTTTCGGTCTCAATAATGTTATTGGCCTTAAAAAACATCTCCATCCGCTCAATGTAAGAACTGAATGGTTCGCGAGCTTGGTCATACATTCCAAGGCTTCCAATGAATCCCGTCGGCATGGCCATGCTTGTCCCTGTGTACCTGTGAGAATCAATGCCGCTGTTGCTGTGTATATATACACACGAAGGCGAAGCACAGACAATTCTGCACGCTCATTAATCGTAAAACATCACAAAATTTCAGTTTAGGTGTCACAAATTCACCATAAACTTGTCCACTCAAAGGTTGAACGCTGTGTACTTCTAAGATCCCTAAAAATGGCTTTGGGATCCCATCCTCGACGCCAAAATGTAATATATGTGGGTAGAACAAATGAAGGACAGAGACACGATGAGTTTCTAGTCAAGGTGCTTGTTTACTAGGCCAGAGCGAACTGAGCATGCTCATACTCAGCCATGTGACAACCCATGTGACAAACCACGTGATAATACATTCCAAAATTCACTCACCCGAACCACTCCCTGAACCTGCTCAAAGGAGTCAACTGCTAACCACCGAACATCAACCTAATGTTACAACATTGACCACTTGTATTCCACAGATGAGATTCCCAAAGCCCGAACAAATCCGATACTATTATCTATTTGATATTTTTGTGGCGATCCTCAAAACCTTTTATACTTCTCGCAACTGGATGTACATTTTACCAAGTAAGATTCCCCAATCTTCTCTCCTCTTCGGCAAGGTCCTGTGCACTGACTCATCGGGAAATCTGGCTCCACAGATGCCAGGAACTCTCTAGTCCCTTGCCTTACTGGCCACTTTTTTTCTGTGTCAGGGACCCAAAGGAATGGTCCTCGGGCACTCGGTTAAGTATTTAGGATTGGGGTCGGGAGGGCCTCGTGGTCGGGGGATGGAATCCCAGGGAAGGGGAGGTCCAAGCTTTCTCTGTGGAGCCTTTCTCTGCGCTCCTCCAATTTTGGCTTCCTACGCATCCCCGATTTTAATCGCTCCACCATTGGCGGCCATGCTTTCAGCTGCCTAGACCCTAAGCTCTGGAATTCCCTCCCTAACCCTCTCCGCTTCTCTACCGTTTTCCCTTTAAGAGGCCCCTTAAAACCGACCTCTTTGACCAAGCTTTTGATCATCTGCTCTAATATCTCCTTATGTGGCTCGGTGTCAAATTTTGTTTGATAATCGCTCCTGTGAAGCGCCTTGGGACGTTTTACTACGTAAAGGCGCTATATAAATGCAAGTTGTTGTTGTTGTTATTTTTGTAAGCCTAGGCGAGGCATACTATTGAACTGTAGAGGGCATCGCACCTGAGCCTGATCCCCCGTGTACCGCCAACATTCACACGTGTGCACTTTCTAATTGGAGTTAGTGGACAGCAATCAGGAGTGGGAACTCCAGCTGATTGCCCCCCTCCTTTCCTACAACAGGGGCGCTTCGGCCCATCTCTGCTGCCCTTGCTGGGATGACGCAGCACAGACCAGGGGCAAAACTGAGTCTTCCAGTTCAGTACGAGAGGATGTGATTACCAAGTAAGCCATCGGAGAAGTCGCTATATTGCTGTGTATTATACTGAGTAATGTACTGTGGATTGTGATCTCCAGCAAAAACATATCTTGACCGCTCCACTTCTCCAGACCATGTTGCTGGTGTTTCCATGGCATTTTCACCCGTGTGCACCCCATGTTAGCGAGTAACCCATAAAGGGTAACCAAGGAATTAAAGCACACATGGCGATCAAAAAACACTGGCACACTCCGCTTTCTGTCTTACCTTTTGCTCATAAACGCATAAAAAGGTTAAAGTTCGCATGCATGCACTCCGCGAATATGAGTACTGAGATCACTTGGCCAACAGGATCTATTATTCATTTTTTATTTACTAATCAAAGTTACAATTAGCCACATCTGGATTCCCAATTAACCACATGTGGCTAATATATTGGACAACCCTGCTGTAGAATTTATGTAATTCTGTGTAATTCCAGGAGTATTTCTTTCCTGCTACCTGTACCGTGATGGAGCTCACTACCTCCCTCTCGTGACTGACTCGTGTGACTACATTTTCCTGTTCATATCATTGGTACAGTTGTTGCTGTGTCAGAACCTCCAGCTGCACCAATGTGACATTTTCCACATCATCCGTCCTCGTGGAGTCTGAGTCCCTACTCCTGATCCCTACACAACTATCCCTGTGGACACCAGGAGACAACGGGATTAGGCTCGGCAGTAATAAAAATAGGAAATGCTGGAAACACTCAGCAGGTCAGGAAGCATTTTGTGGAGTGAGAAACAGAGTTAATGGGGGGGGGGGGATTTTAACCCCCAAAAATGGGTGGGTTTGGATTAGGTGGGAAGTAAAAATGTAAAAAATTGCAAACCTGAACCCAACCCACCTCGAACCCGTCCACTTCCGGTTTTAACAGGGGGTGGGGGAACCAACCTGCTCCCAGGAGGCTTGTTGGTCATTTAAATATTATAATGAGTGCCTCAGATTTTTACTCTACTTTAATGATGGCCGGCCGGGTTTCCCAGGCCTCTGGAAACCCGGCAACTAAAGGGAGGTGAAGACTGCTACATGGAAGAGGTAAGTGTCTTTCCAGCACTGCTTGTAGGCCAGGAGGTGCAGGAGTGCTTCCCTCTGGCCCCCCGAGCAGACCTGTTAACCTCCCCAGCGACTGGACCCCCCACCCCACCTTGAAAATTTCACACCGAACGATTCACTTCCAGACGTAATAAGGTCAGGTTCATGCGGCAATCCAATTTCTTTATTCCACCACCAGCCTGTGTTTTTTCACTCAGCGCCTTGGTCTGCTTCAAGGCAATTCTGGATGCCACCAAAATCCCTACTGCTCTCTTTCTCTTACCTGCAGGCCCCCTCCATATACTGTTTCCCTTCCCACGCTGGCTTTGCTGGAGCAAAGGTAAAGAATTCTGTGCATATGTGTACAGTAAGCGTGAGTGCGCAGATTTAAAAAAAAGGTATTTAACAATATTCTTGCCAACACAGAAGGGAATAGCATTGGTGGGGAGGATTGGAGTTTGTTCGTTTTTTTAAAGGGGCAGCTCCACTGAAATAAGTTCAAAGAATCATCCCAGGTTATAACATCAGGACCCAGCATCAATTAAACAAGAGCAGGATACTTCACTCTCTCTCAAACCCCAGAGGTGAAAGAAAGATATTCGAACCCATTCTGCACCCTTTTCCTAAATTAATGCTTGGGAGCGTAGGACCAGGAGTAGTAGATTCAGCCCCTCGAGCCTGCTCCACCATTCAATTAGATCATGGCTGATCTGTACCTCAACTCCATTTACCCGCCTTTGCTCCAAATCCCTTGATACCCTTGCCTCGCAAAATTCTAGCGCTCTCAGTCTTGAAAGCTCCAATTGTCCCAAAGCTCCAAATTTCCTGGAAAAAATCCAAAGAGATTAAAGGCAGAATCACTTTGTCACTTTGTGGCAACAAAAATTAAAATTTGGAACCTCATTCTGAAATATTCTCAGAGGGTGAACTTTTCTCACGATGAACAGGAGAATATCTGTTTTACTTTATGGTTAGCGACCCGCTAATGAAATTGGGGGAGAACATGGCTTTGAAATGTGTAATCTCTGAGGCAGTGCTTTTGTGAACTGGCCATTAATTACGGAGAAGAACGGTCAATCTCTCTTCTGGCGAAAAGCAGGGAATTTGGACGGTTGCAACGATCAAAAGAAAGGAAATTGAAGTTAAGCCTCGGTGTAGAGCATCGGCAAAGGATGGGGCAAATGCAGGGGGATCCCTTTAATATGGTTCTGAAGATAGTGGAGGGGATAGGGCTCTCTCAATCAGCAGGCTGTAAGTGGAGTTACAGGTTTGTGTAGATAATCTCCTTGCCATTTTATTGCTCGGAATGTATGATAATCTACTCAACCTCAGAACTCTCAATACTATTCTCAAAAGCTTTCCTGTGAATCCAAGTGGGATGATGGCTGTATCTCGGAGAAAGTTTTATTTTTGCTGCAAAGTGATTGAGTAGATTGTTTATTTCTTTGGGAGATGACTGCATCGGACTTGTAAATTGGGGAGAATAATTTTGTACGATATGATTGGTGCTTTAATGAATTAGAAAAATAATCAATGAGAAACAAGAAGAACAGGGACTTAACCAATGAGAAGCAAGAACAGACTTAACCAATGAGAAGCAAGAACAGACTTAACCAATGAAAAGCAAGAACAGACTTAACCAATGAGAAGCAAGAACAGACTTAACCAATGAAGAAAAAGAAAATTGCCGCACAGAGACTCCACGATGACAAATTAGGTAACAGGCACAAGAAATGTTATTGAAAAGGCAGTATCTCGGTTTGCTATCTTGGTTAACATTGAAGAAAGTTTAGTGTTCAGAATTGAAATGAATGTGACCATGAGCCTCCTGTACAGTCCTTTGTTCAGAACAGATCCAACAACAGGATGTTTTAAGAATGGAATTAGCTTTTCTCTTCTCTACACTGCTTCCTCTCACTTTAATGTTGTGGTGTCCTCCAGCTCTAACATCTGCAGTTGACTTATCTTAAGTGCATTAAAACCTTCAGTCCCCACCTTTTTACCCCTTTCTTGTTATGCAGAATTTGTTGAGTGGGGAATCTAGATTTCTTGCGTTGGCTATTTAAAATCAATATAAAAATGCCACAAATTGGGGGACGGTGAGGAAAGTGGGCTCCTTATCATGTGAGCAGGTTGTGGAGCTGTAAGAAAACCGACTGGATTTTCTTTCTTCTGCAGACTTTTTACCTTCACAAGAAAGCTACGGACAAGCAAAACCGTTTGGCCCATTTTAGTTCATTCATCCAGATCGAGAAGCCTGTAATTCTCCCGTCATAGCATCCAACTGGCTCTTGAAGGATCTTAAGGTTTTTGCTTCTACTAGCCTACCTGTAAATCTATTCCAAGAGTTGATTCATTTTTGTGTGAAGAAATCCTTCCTGGCATCAGTCCTATATTTACCTTGCACCAACACGAATATATGCCTCTTTGTCCTATTGCCATGGTTTACCCTGAAGTGGCCTTCAAGGTGTTAGCCTTGGCTCAGTGGTAGCACTCTCATCTCTGAGTCAGAAGGTTGTGGTTTCAAGGACCCACTTCAGGATTTAAGCACATAATTCAGACTGATACCATGGAGTGCTGCACTGTCAGAGGTGACATCTTAAACCGACGCCCAATCTGCCCCCTCAGTTGGGTGTAAAAAATCCCATGGCACTATTTGAAAAAGAACAGAGGCGTTCTCACGGTATCCTGGCCATTATTTATGCCTCACTCAGCACCGCTAAAACAGATTATCTGATAATTTATCTCTTTTCTTTTTGTGGGGCCTTGCTGTGTACAAATTGGCTACTGCATTTTCCTATATTACAACAGTGCCTACACTTCAAAAGTAATTTGTTGGCTGTGAAGTGCTTTGGGATATCCGGAAGTCATGGAAGATGCTATATAAATGCAAGTTTGTTCTTTCTTTCCCAATTTACTGTTTGTGCACTTGTATATCTCTATCAGGTCACCTCTCAGTTATTTATTGAGGGTAAAGTTGGTTAAAGGTGCCACTGGTTGCAGGTCTATTAGTAATTGTAATTTCCCAAGTGCATCCAAGGGAGTGTGAACCACCTCGTGCCCAAACACTTTCTGAGTCGCCACACATTCTACACACATCTGCAGGATCCAATGACACTCAAAATATTGAGCGCACAACACTGAACATCATTTTACCACAAGTCATTGTTGATTGACCAGAGTTACAGAGATAAATATTTACAGGCTTTCCATGACTGAAAGGGACAGAGTGTAGCTGGAGAGACACACTGCAGCTGTGCCTGGATTCCCAGCGAAGACTGTTGATTGAGTGCTGTGTATCCATTGTGACAACACCAACAGATGCACCACAGGGCCTGGTGAGAAGCAGAGAATAAAGGCCAAACTGTCATCATTCTGTCACCCTCTTGTTAACAGCACTGCATATGAATTATATCTTTGCAGCCTGTGATAGTTTTTGATGTTTTGTAGTAATAGAGTTGACCTTTCCAAAAGCATAGCAGCTTAACTGACACACGTAACTTCTTTACAGATGTGACTATACAGATTCAGCTCACAACTGCTCAGTAACCGATAAAAATTAATAGAATTTGAATGAACAAAATATTTCACAGCCTTTCTTCAGGTATAAGTTCCAATCATGATTCGATAATTACACTTACAAAATATTATATCACACTCACCAACTGTACCGACCCTTTGTAAACGTGTCTTTACCTCTCTCATACAAATATCAGCAAAGATCTGTCTGTCAGTGGTAGACTCAGGTGATCAATGTGTTTTCTGATATTTGACACCTGGTTCTCGTGAGCATGCTCACCTCATCCCTTCAACAGTGCATTCGCGCTACAAGTTTAGTGTTGGTGGGAAGCTGTTTCGGCTTCACCCTGATGGTAAACTTGACGGCGACGATTTTGACTCGTTGGAAATAAAAATCGGGAGAGATGTAAAATGGGCTGGCAGTTCACTATTAATCACTTTACACTAGCGCACAAAGACAAAATGACGCCCCCCCCGTGGAGTGTAAATTAGGTGTGCAGAGCCAAACTTAAGTGAGACGACCTCCTTCAGTTTGGTGAAGGTGTTGTGTTGGTGCAAATCAAAAGCCCCTTTGCACCAAAGCTACAGTTATAGTGGGAATGCACCCTAATGCATCAGATAGGGCAACATTTTACACAGACATGTTGGGATTTTATTAAGCAGCCTTCTGCAGCACTGTTATTCCGTAAATATTCTTGATATTCCACAAACCATTAAAGTTATGGTTCACACCAGAGAAAATAAAATATTGCATTTGATACATCATATTACAGTCTATTAGAGACATGCCTGTCCCTTTCCGTATTACAAGTAGGCATCAATGGAGAAAGCCTTATTTTCCATCTAGCTCATTCATCTAGAAATGTCTCATAGTTCCCGCCCCCGCCACCCCCGCCACAACTGGCTCTTGAATAAATGCAAAGTTTTCATCTGCACCAGGCTACCCAAATGTCTATTACCGTGTTTGATCATTCCATGTGTGGAGAAGAACTTCCTGACATCAGCTTTAAAGTTGCCTTTGAACCCGTATCCCTTTTCCCTACAGTCATGGCTTACCTTGAAGTGAGATACAATCGGCACAGGCTCTTCGCTAATGGGATAATACCAGGAGCTCGAAGTAAACTGTCATTAGAGACAAGCTGCTCAGTGAGGAAGGATGCCTTGATATAATACATAAACAAAAACGTTATCTGAAATTGCTCTATCCTACAATAAAGTAAGTTTTATGACATGAACAAAATCTTCAACAGAGCATGTAACTTTGATTATTTTTCAATTCATGGGCAACACGGTGGCATAGTGGTTAGCACTGGTGCCTCACAGCGCCAGGGACCCGGGTTCGAATCTGACCTCGGGTGACTGTCTGTGTGGAGTTTGCACATTCTCCCCGTGTCTGCGTGGGTTTCCTCCGGGTGCTCCGGTTTCCTCCCACAGTCCAAAAATGTGCGGGTTAGGTTGATTTGGCTATGATAAATTGACCCTTAGTGTTAGGGGGGGATTAAATATGTGGGGTTATGGGGATAGGATGGGATATGTTAGGTGGAATTAAATATGTGGGGTTACGGGGGTAGGGTGGGATATGTGTACTGTGGGGATTAAAGCAGGGACAGGGTACTGGATTTGGATGATCAGCCATGATCGTATTGAATGGTGGAGCAGGCTCGATGGGCCGAATGGCCTACTCCTGCTCCTAGATTCTATGTTTCTATGTTTCTATAAAGGAAGCAATAGTCTGTTCCTGATTTCAGGTTTAGATTCTCTTAATTTCTTCCTCCAGCTCTTCTTTTGTGTACATGTGAAATATTTTTGAAGGTTCCATTGTTGCAAGCTCAATATTAGTAGCATTCAGTTTTTCTTCCATTACTTGTTTCAGGAATGTGAAGCAGTGCTCTGGATTTTACTTTACGGTACCGTTTAACACCTTGTATTCTTTCGTCTGGTTGCCTCTTAGGCTTTTCAGAAGGTTGTGGGTTCAAGTCCCACTCCAGAGACTTGAACCCTCAAAAATCTAGGCTGACACTCCAGGGCAGTACTGAGGGAGTGCTGCTCTCGCGGAGGTGCCATCTTTCGGATGAGACATTAAAAAGCGAGGCCCCGTCTGCTCTCTCAGATGGATGTAAAATATCCCATGGCACTCTTTCAAAGAAGAGCAGGGCAGATATGCCCGGTGTCCTGGCCAATATTTATCACTCAATCAACATCACTATAAACAGATTATCTGGTCATTATCACATTGCTCTTTGTGGGAGCTTGCTGTGCGCAAATTGGCTGCTGTGTTTCCTACATTACAACACTTCAGAAGTAGTTCATTGGCTGTACAGCGCTTTGGGATGTCCTGATGTCGTGAAAGGCGCTATATAAATGCAAGTATTTCTTTCTTTCTAAACGAAAGAGTCCCAGTTTACTTTAGTCTGCCCTCATGCCTCACTTGTTATGGTCTTTTCATTCTGTCACACTCTCTCTTTATATTATCACAATAATCTAGTTTGATTATCACTGCTGTCTACTCCATAGCACTTCATTTCAATTTTTTGTCCCTCTGATGTCGTTCTGTTCTTTCATTTAGAACAAGATCTGGGCAGGAAAAAATAGCCGAGAGGTAATGAAAACAGTATTTTGTTAAACAAGTCTTAAAATAAAAATAAATGATAGCTTATGACATCATTAAATAAAAACTATTAGTCTACCTCCCTGAGGAATAGGACATTAAAGGACATTAAAGGACAACCTAAATGGTGCTAGTAAAATCAATCGGAATCTGTAGAGCCAACTCCACAAAGTTCACCTGAGAGGGAAATGATACTTCAGCTACCTCGGCCCTTCTCAATCCCACGGGTCAACTGGTAACTCCAAGCACTCTAACTAATGGCAGCCCTGAAGTGCACGAAGGAAGGTAGCTGGTTGTGTGGCATTGTAGTCAGTTGGTTGACTGTTGAGCCATCTTACAAATAGTAAATGCTATTGTGCTGCTGGTGTGAGCAGACTGCAAAGTAACATCTACATTTGCAATGCCCTGTATCCTTGGAGTTCTCCCTGTGTATGCCTTGTCTCTGGTGGGAAGATAGATCTGAGCACAGTGGTTGATATGTCAGTCCTCTTTTACTTCACTTTTTTCAGGATGTGGGCATCGCTGGCAAGGCCAGCATTTATTGCCCATCCGTAATTGCCCTTGAGAAGGTGGTGGTGAGCCGCCATCTTGAACCGCTGCAGTCCGTATAGTGAAGATACTCACACTGTTAGGTGGGGAGTTCCAGGATTTTGACCCAGCGACGATGAAGGAACGACGACATATTTCCAAGACAAGGTGGTGTGTGACTTGGAGGGGAATTTGGAGGCGGTGGTGTTCCCATGCGCCTGCTGCACTTGTCCTTCTAGGTGGTAGAGGTCACGGGTTTAGGAGGTGCTGTCGAAGAAGCCTAGGCGAGTTGCTGAAGTGCATCTTGTAGATTTTTTTTATTCATTCATGGGATGTGGGCGTCGCTGGCAAGGCCAGCATTTATTGCCCATCCCTAGTTGCCCTTGAGAAGGTGGTGGTGAGCCGTCTTCTTGAACCGCTGCAGTCCGTGTGATGAGGGTACTCCCACAGTGTTGTTAGGGAGGGAGATCCAGGAGTTTGACCCAGCGACGATGAAGGAACGCTGATATATTTCCAAGTCAGGATGGTGTGTGACTTGGAGGGGAACTTGGAGGTGATGGTGTTCTGATGCGCCTGCTGCCCTTGTCCTTCTAGATGGTAGAGGTTGCGGGTTTGAGAGGTGCTGCTGAAGAAGCCTTGGCGAGTTGGTACACACAGCAGCCACGGTGTGCCGATGGTGAAGGGAGTGAATGTTTAAGGTGGTGGATGGGGTGCCGATCAAGTGGGCTGCTTTGTCCTGGATGGCCTTGAGGTCGATCTTAACTTTGTTACGGTAGTGTAAAGTGGGTGACAGTGAGTAGGCAGCACATTTTACATTTCTGCTGATTTGTATTTCCATCGAAGTCCAGATCTACCCCCCTTGTGCCTTTTCTGAGGTGCCAATGTGTTGGTTCCTGCCCAGCAGCTGTCTTCCTTCCTATCTGTCACCTGAGCTCTGGTTGTGCCGTTTTTTGGATCTTGTGAACTTTAAAGGATTGCACATTTCTCTTCAGAGCCATCTCTGCCCTCTGCATGCTCTGATACTATGGTGGGTTCATCCTCCCGACGCATCCATTGTTTCGGATGCAGATGAATCATCTATGAAGATATCGGCATGGAAAATTATGAATTTATGACTTCTTCATCAGATTAGTATCTCTGAACAATTTTTTTTTAAGACAACTGGATTAGATTTGTGTGGGCAATGCATCACTATGTCATTTTGTATTTGAGTTGCTAGTGGAATTTAATCATTTACATTGTGTAACACAAAAACCTCTCAACAACATGTAATTTAACTGCAGCTTCACAAAATCAAAGCGTAAAATTATGCAACCCTGCAATTTTCTCCTTTTTAATTCTGAGGTACTTAAAATAGCCCCTGACTTCAAAAAGAAATAGAAGCAGCTTCCATTCCATGTAGTAGCAGAGAGTGGTGGAAAGACTGTTGTCGGTTATATTTGGTAGTAAGTAACATCATGTGGGTTCGACCAAGGCCCCATGCTGTTGTCCATCTGCAGCAGGCGGCTCGAGGAAAGAAAGAACTTGCATTTAAATAGCGCCTTTCACAACCTCACGACGTCCCAAAGCACTTTTGAAGTGTGGTCACTGTCGTAATGTAGGAAACGCGGCAGCCAATTTGTGCACAGCAAGGTCCCTCAAACAGCAATGTGATAATGACCAGATAATCTGTTTTTTAGTGGTGTCAATTGAGGGATCAATATTGGCCAGGACACCAGGAAGAACTCCCCTGCTCTTTGAATAGTGATATGGGATCTTTTACGTCTACCTGAGAGGGCAGATGTGGCGTCGGTTTAACGTCTCATCTGAAAGATGGCACCTCTGACAGTGCGGCACTCTCTCAGTGCTGCACTGGAGTGTCAGCCTAGTTTATGCGTTCAAATCTATGGAATGGGACTTGAACCCGCAACCTTCTGACTCACGGGCGAGAGGACGACCCACTGTGCCACGACTGATGCAGGAGACTGACAGCTCTAAATCAAAGCAAAAGCAGTAAACTTTCATTCACTGTCGTCCCAACACCTCCTGCTGCATTGCACCTGGTAGAAATTGTGCTCTTTACCTCAATAACTAATAAATATCGAGTTATTTACAAATGTTCTTTAAGAATTTTTGAGCTTGTGTACGTTTAACCCTGGAAGAAAAGCACTATCACAATGTAAATAAAGTAGAAAAGATTTCCGAAAACCTAGCTCAGAGTCAGCTGCGAAGGGTATGCATGTACGCACATTGATTTTTCTCCCTACCGCATGTTTTTATCATTTTCACGGAGTGTATCAATAATGAACGAGAAAGCCTTCTGCCTGATAGCAATGCCAGGGATAGCGTATTGTAAGTCAGAATGCCAGGTCAGATCTCTGTCGTGCCATGACAAATGTTCTGGGGAAGCGGTAATAGAAACAAAGGTCAGCTATGGAGCAACATGCTATTAGTAGCTCGGAAGGAGGGGACTTGGGGCTTCATTAGCTAAGTTCAATCTAAGCTGACCTAGAACTGCACAGAAAGGAAGGCAGGCATTCATTACTATCTTGCATGTATAACTCGATGAAATGAGGTACAACTGTATCAGAAATAACACTTTAGTCCGGCTTTCTCTGGAGTGTTGCCCAAGCAATGAAAAATGTTTCGGCAGATTCAGTATCTCGCCCTGACAACTCATTGTTGTGGGTAACACGTTGATGGACATTGCAGAGTCACAATTGCTCCGCTATGAGCTATTCTAATGCAGCTGTAATATTGTCTGGCCTCAGTTTGTGTTGCATCCTTCTTCAACTTTAGAAGCGCAGTTAGTACTTGGCGCTTTAACACAAAAGCTAAAACTTCTGGGGAATCGAGCAAAAGACAGACGGGACAGTGGGCAGCTTGGAGAGTCGGGGGCAGCAATTCAGTTGCACAATTGTGAAGATGTCACAAACCAAATGAACAAACCTTGAACGATTTATAAACCCCAACATATTGTGAGATTAAAACACTGCCTCAATCTCACTGCGGGCATCTATTATTATTAACATATGCTGAATATAGATTTGATATTTATTTTTAATCAGAGATGTTTATGTGGTGAGCGTGATGTTTATGTTGTGAGCGTGTTCAGTTGAAGGTTAAAGTGTAACAAAGATAATTGTTAAGGTGTGTGGTATCACACTATTAGAATGATGGTAATATCACGTTTTATCAAGCAGTGAGTTGCCAGGAAATGTATTGTACGTTAAAATATTTTACCTGTTTAACTTGAAGAAAATTCAGCATTGAGATTGCTACAATTAGCATATCTATTTGTGTAAAAGACAGTTACATTTCTACTTGTTGTACACTTTGGATTATGCTTAAAATCTCCAGTCCTAAAACTCTGTTTGCACCTTCCACACTTCCAGCTCTGGTCTGCTGAGTGTCCCCAGCTCCCTCCATCCTACCATCAGTCGCAGCGCCTTAAGACACCTCAGTCCGACACTCTGCAACTCTCCCCCTAAACCTTTCTGTTTGCTATATCCCTTCCCACCTTTCAAAACCTCCTTAAAACAAACCTCTTTGAACATGCCTTCATCCATCTCCTCTCATCTCCCTTCCACACCCTGCTGAGTTCCCTGTGCACATAGTCTAGGCTGACACGCCAGTGCAGTACTGAGGGAGTGCTGCACTGTCGGAGGTGACGACTTTCAGATGAAGTTAAATAGAGGCCCTGCCTGCCCTCTCAGGTGGATGTAAAACATCCCATGGCATTGTTCGAAGAAGAGCAGGGGAGTTCTCCCCGGTGTCCTGGGCAATATTTATCCCTCAACCAACATTGGCAAAACAGATTATCTGGTCATTATCTCATTGCTGTTTGCTGTTTGTGGGACCTTCCTGTGCACAAATTGGCTGCCACGTTTCCTACTCTACAACAGTGGCCCCACTTCAAAAGTACTTCATTGGCTGTAAAGCGCTTTGGGACGTAGTGAAAGGCGCTACATTAATGCAAGTCTTTTTTTGGATATTGAACTATGAAACAGTTTGTTGAGTTCAAGGCCCTCTATAAATGTAAGTTGTTGCTGTTACAAGAGTCTGCTGTATTTGATTGCCATGAACACTAGAAGAAGTTGATTAGTTTTGATCAGTAAAGTTAGAGATTCTGACTCTGCCATTCACAGAAGGTTTGGGGCAACATGCAGCCCCTCTACCTAAACCAATCCAATTAACATTGGCAAGCTAGACAACTGAATACAAGCAGTCTGAATAATGAGTAATAAGCATTTTTATTGGAGTTGATAAGGTCAAGTAGAATGGTTCTTTTGTTAATTAGATACTGCTTTTAGCACAAGCCAACACAGCCTTCACCATGGAAGTAATGCAGTCAGACCCTTTCCATATTCAAAGGGTATTTGAAAGTGAAGTGTGTTGCACCATATTTGGAAGAAATAAATATTCATTGCTGTTCTGGCATTTGAACTGTGCTAAACAAGAGGATCAGTAATGCAGGCTGACATAAAGGAAATGCTGAAGTAAAATGAATTATTATTCAAGCTATAATTGTACATTATTATTGTTATACTTGTATGTATTCCTTGCGGCAGCTTGGAGTACTGATCTGTGTCCAATTTAGTACATTTAACGTACTAGACTATGAAAAATCACCCAAAAGAATCACCAAGCCAGTGCTTAAAAGTCTGAATATATCACCATAAATTGGTGCGTGGCTACAAGTATTGATATGTGTGTGGAAAAAAAACAGAAGAGCAAACCATATATTTTGATGACTGTCACTCTCCTTTGCAGTTGTTTCCTTGAGATTAATATTTCTGTGGTAATAACTCCATCTGCTGAGCTTTTCTTTTTTAATAAATGAATTAACGAGAATTGAAAATCAGTTCTATAATTGAACAAACTGCACTGGAACATTGTTAAAAGCTTACTTCATCGTAAGCTCATTAAAATGTACTTAAAGGCACCTCAATGAATAAATTCAGCACACGGTGTAGTAGTGAGCCGTATGTACCAGGGAGGTCCCCAGGTTTGATCTCCAATTTGTAGCTGACTTCAGTCAGGACAGCAATTATCCTCAGCATCCCTTGGGCTGAAATGAGGAAGATCTGTTCCCAATCACTGCTGAGTACCCCCTGTTGGACTGCTTTCTCGTTCGAATTTGTCTCGTTACCTTAAACAATAAAGCATACACACACATACAGTTGTAACAATGCAGGATCGGGTCATTATTGAGACACGATACTTCACGATTCCCGTATGAGTGCTGCTATACAATGATTCTCTCATATCTTATATACCATATTTATCTTTGATCACTACATTCCATACATACCACCAATAAATCATAGTGAAACAAAGATACATAAAAGTGACAACAGAATAACAACATGGACCCAGCACAAATGCACTTAACCCTTCTGATCGCCTCCAATCATTTTATTACCATGGTTATATTGCCCTCGTAAACGCTTCCGATCATTTAATTGCCATGACCTGATCCCCGACCTGATAGGCACGAAGGTCAGCCTTCTGATCTGTGGAGATACAATTGCCTTACTCATCAGAAGACTGTTTCAACTCATCATGTGCTGGTCCCACAGACTGCCCAGGATATTGAGGTACTCGGGTAGTGTGAACTCTCGCTCCCACTCCCCCTACTGGAAAGTGTATGCGAGTAAGTGTCAGGTGAGGACGAGAGTGGGCTCAGCTTAGCTGTGGTCTGATGGTGCCTACAACACTCACCATCCAGGCTCATGCCTGAAAAATACCCACTTGGGCAAGTTTGGAATAGCAGTTGACATCTATGGAGCTGTACCCAGCATGAATCAGCCCCGTCAGGAGAGGGGAGAGAAAAGGCAAGAAAATCCAAATCGTTTCAATTAACAAATGCTGTGCATAATCACTTTGAGGTTTGCAGTGATGAGGGAGAATATAAAATATGATACCAACGCAGGCCATCAGGGTGCTGCACCTTCACAGGAAGTGTTTGGCATAATTGTGTCACAGGTCATTGTCTTAAATGCCAATCTGAATCAACTTTGTGAATTGCGAAGTGAGGCTTTTCATAGAGTTTTTAAAAATTCATTCACGGGATGTGGGCGTCGCTGGCAAGGTCAGCATTTATTGTCCATCCCTAATTGCCCTTGAGAAGGTGGTGGTGAGCTGCCTTCTTGAACTGCTGCAGTCCGTGTAGTGAAGGTACTCCCACAGTGCTGTTAGGGAGGGAGTTCCAGGATTTTGACCCAGTGACGATGAATGAACGGCGATATATTTCCAAGTCAGGATGGTGTATGACTTGGAGAGGAACTTGGAGGTGGTGGTGTTCCCATGCTCCTGCTGCCCTTGTCCTTCTAGGTGATAGAGGTCGCGGGTTTGGGAGGTGCTGCCGAAGAAGCCTCGGCGAGTTGCTGCAGTGCATCTTGTAGTGAAAGGATATTTACTAGTCCTAGCCCCTTTGGGGCTATCCCGGATCAGGCATATTTCACAGATGTTCACCTTCAGCTAAAGGTTGAGGTAGCCGAATCCTAAAGACGCTTAACTGGGTCTAAAGGTCCGGCCTATCTCTCCCTAAGGAAAGGAACAACCCGAGAATGTTACCGTCCTCCAGATAGCGCTTTTAATAAGTTTAGCTAGACTGTAACGTCCCGGATATTATGAGGGTCCGGAGATCTCCCCTCAGAAAAATGTACTTCTTCACCAAAGAGTGTACAGAGATTGAGTTCGCGAGTTATTGATACAGAAGACTTACGTGAGACAATTCTAGAAATATATAGAGATTTATTAAAAGAACCAACATGCAATTTACAGTTGGTGAATCAGTCAATCGCAATGTTAACAGTTCTAAAAAGAGAAAAAATACGATCTTATTTTTAACAGAGAATCTTACTTTTAAATCTTAACTTCGCTACAGTATTACAGTTCTTAAAATTTTCTATACAGGATATCCATCAATATCAAAATACCTTTGATCCCCGAGGTACTTAGAGTGGAAGACCACAGAGCCGCCTCTGTAGTCGAGAATCACTTTGCCCGATTAAAGTGACTCTGATATCCCATTTGAGACTTCAATATTTATACCCTTTTTCAGTTGTATTTCCTTTAAGGTTTCTGCTGATGCAAGTTAATTATCACTGTTTATCTTTCTGCTGACCTCTACAATTCTTTACTGCCACATCAGCTTGTAATATTTCAGAATCTGCCACATCTCCAGGCGTCCTGAGTTTACCATATAAAAAGGTGTGAAAGGCAGATGTCCCTTATTTTATGTGTCATCTTTACGAGGGCAGATGTTCCTTATCTTATGTGCCATCTTTACGAAGTTTAATATGTATCACATATCTAGGTTTGACCATTGTGTTGTTGCCAAAAGGTCAGCCACTCGGAGCCATCCCATTCTTCTGTTTCAATAAGGTTATTTATTCAGGGTCAACAACTTGTCCTGTTTCAATAGCCAGAATTCTTTCATAGCTATCTCATAGTTAGGTTTCTAAATTTCCAAACCCAGTTTGTCATGTTTTAAAGAATTTATAAGGTAGAGTTCCTTATAAGGTACTCTTCAGGGTCAACCACTGTCTTATCTCAACAAGGCCAGAATTCTTTCATAAGATAGTGTATTTTTCTAAAAAGGCTATATAATATATTCCTTCACAGTAGATGGTACACACAGCAGACACGGTACGCCGGTGGTGGAGGGAGTGAATGTTTAAGGTGGTGGATGGGGTGCCAGTCAAGTGGGCTGCTTTGTCCTGGATGGTGTCGAGCTTCCTGAGTGTTGTTGGAGCTGCACTCATCCAAGCCAGTGGAGAGTATTCCATCACACCCCTGACTTGTGCCTTGTAGATGGTGGAAAGGCTTTAGGGAGTCAGGAGGTGAGTCACTCACCGCAGTTTACCCAGCCTTTGACCTGCTCTTGTAGTCACAGTATTTACGTAGCTGGTCCAGTTAAGTTTTTGGTTAATGGTGACTCCCAGGATGTTGATGGTGGGGGATTTGGTGATGGTAATGCCATTGAATATCAAGGGGAGGTGGTTAGACTTTTTCTTGTTGGAGATAGTCATTGCCTGGCACTTGTATGCCACGAATGTTACTTGCCACTTATCAGCCCAAGCCTGAATGTTGTTTAGGTCTTGCTACATGCAGGCATAGACTGCTTCATTATCTGAGGAGTTGTGAATGAAACTGAACACTGTGTGATCATCAGCGAACATCCCCACTTCTGATGTTATGATTGAGGGAAGGTCATTGATGAAGCAGCTGAAGATGGTTGGGTTTAGGACACTGCCCTGAGGAATTCTAGTAGTGATGTCCTGGGGCTGAGATGATTGGCCTCCAACAACCACAACCATCTTCCTTTGTGCTAGGTATGACTCTAGCCAGTGGAGAGTTTTCCTCCTGATTCCCATCGACTTCAATTTTACTCGGGCTCCTTGATGCCATACTCAGTCAAATGCTGCCATGATGTCAAGGGCAGTCACTCTCACCTCACCTCTGGAATTCAGCTCTTTTGTCCATATTTGGACCAAGGCTATAATGAGGTCTGGAGCCAAGTGATCCTGGCAGAACCCAAACTGAGCATCAGTGAGCAGGTTATTGGTGAGTAAGTGCCAGTTGATAGCACTGTCGATGACACCTTCCATCACTTGCTGATGATTAAAAGTAGACTGATGGCCAGTTTGGATTTGTCCTGCTTTTTGTGGACAGGACATACCTGGGCAATATTCCACTTTGTCGGGTAGATGCCAGTGTTGTAGCTGTAATGGAAAAGTTTGGCTAGAGGCGCGGCTAGTTTTGATGCACAAGTCTTCAGCACTACAACCGGGATGTTATCAGGGCCCATAGCCTTTGCTGTATCCAGTGCGCTCAGCCATTTCTTGATATCATGGGGAGTGAATCGAACTGGCTGAAGACAGGTGTCTGTAATGGTGGGGACCTCAGGAGGAGGCCGAGATAATCATCCACTCGGCACTTCTGGCTGAAGATGGTTGCAAACGCTTCAGCCTTATCTTTTGCACTCGCGTGCTGGGCTCTGCCATGAATGAGGATGGGGATATTCATGGAGCTTCCTCCTCCCGTTAGTTGTTTAATTGTCCACTACCATTCACGACTGGATGTGGCAAGACTGCAGAGCTTTGATCTGATCCGTTGGTTGTTCGGGTACTGCTGAGGAAATTTTAAAATATAATTCTGTCCTGTATTACAAGTTGGTAATTTGCTATCATTTGGGTTGTAAGTTATTTTGGTTTACTTGTCACAATACGGCTTTGTGGTACACCGTCACTCATTTTGGTGTTTCTAACAACCACTGCCACAGTCCAGCTGTGTGTGAGATATACTTTGTCAGATAGTCAAGACTGAAAATGGTTGCAGCTTAATTGTCGTGTTCCAGACCAAATCACCAGCTTTCACAAGGTTCCATTGAGTATAAGGTTAATAAAACAAATACAAGTGTCTCACATTTGATTATCAAACATGATGAACCATTCCTATTCTTATGTACTTCATTTTCTGTAAAGCACTTTGGGACATCTTGAGGTTGTGAAAGGCACTATATAAATGCAAGTCTATATAAATCTTTATATTATTGGATCGTTCGCACCTGGTTAGCAACTGTTATCAGAATACAAGGGAGACATTTCATGGCACCATAGACTGACACAGAAGGAGGCCATTTGGCCCATCGTGCCTGTGCCAGATCTTTGAAAGAGCTATCTAATTAGCCCCACTCTCCTGCCCTTTCCCCATAGCACTGCAAATGTTTCCCCTTCAAGTATTTATCTAATTCCCTTTTGAAAGTTATTATTGAATCTGCTTCCACCACCCTTTCAAGCAATTCATTCCAGATCCAGAACTCGCTGAGTAAAAAAAAACTCATCTCCCCTCTGGTTCTTTTGCCAATTAACTTAAATCTGTGCCCTCTGGTTGGGGAAACAGTTTCTCCCTATTTACTCCATCAAAACTTTCCATGATTTTGAACACCTCTATTTAATCTCCCCTAAACCTTCTCTGCTCTAAGGAGAACAACCACAGCTTCTCCAGTCTCTCCACATAACTGAAGTTCCGTATCCCTGGTACCATTCTAGTAAATCTCCTCTGCACCCTCTCTCGGGCCTTGACATCCTTCCTAAAGTGTGGTGCCCAGAATTGGACAGCTGGGGCCTAACCAGTGATTTATAAAGGTTTAGAGTTCTGTCATGTCCTGCTGACTATGTCTATATCTCAATAATATGAAATTGACATTTGTGCAAAGAAAATGGAAACGCATATGGATTTAAGTTGCAGTACGTTGTACGGTTGAAACACTTCAGACAAGACAGATTGCACAAGGTTCAATGCATAAGATAAGAAATAAGAATCAACTCAATCAACTCAACATGGGGCTTTCATTAATGTTTAAATGTTTTTTATCTTTCTAAAGCAGAATTGGGGGGCTTTGAAGTGGAAAAACATAAACCCACTGTGGTTAATTGCAGTTGAATTCAAAGTGAGTGGGTGTGCGGGGGCAAGAGTGGGAGCTATTTTGCAGTGCTGTCTATCTCTCTGTCACTTTTGTCTGCTTCTCCATTTATAACCTCAAAAACTTGCAACACGCTAAGCCATATTGATACTGAATTTCAGAATTGACCTCATTAGAGTCTGCAGTTCTTTATTGCAGTGGATTCGCTAGGGAGGGCAATGCACTTTCCTTTCTTGTGCAGCATGGGGGGATTACAGTGGCGAGGGTGGGGGCAGTGACTGTATATCACTGATTAACTATCTATTAATCATACAGTAATGCATAAGCAGCGTAGCAACCCTTCCAGTTTTGTGTCTGCTTGTCAGCAGTATAGGATCCAAATTCTACGATGACACCCACTCTCATTCATTGATCTTTATCTTTGCATGGAGAAATTTAATTAACCCGTGCACTTTCCTGCACAGACAGGGAATAATGTATGATTCCTTCCATCCAAATTTTGTCGCTGTCATTTTTAAGTAACTCTGTACTCAGATAAGCAGAAATTTTACTGGCTTCATTTGCGTTTGAAAATGCTTGCTGTTTGTTAAGAGTAAGGCGGAGCGCGGTTTTCTCTCACGTATCGTTGACAGCAGGTAATTCTTTGCACTTGCGTACTGGGCTATTTATCCTGGCACGAAGAGTGTTTGAGCCCAGGAGAATATCCTGATACCAGTCTCTAGCTTGGATTTTTGCTGAATATGCCAGTTGGGGAACTGGTGGTGTACTGGTGAAGGGATAATTACAAGTCCTAGCCCTTTTCGGGCTACCCCAGATCAGGCGTATTCCCCAGACGTTCACCTTCAACTAAAGTTAGCGGTAGCTGAATCCTATAAGACGCTTAATTGGGTCTAAAGGTTCAGACTATCTCTCTCTAAAGGAAAGGAACGGCCTGAAGATGTTACCACTTTAACAAGTTTAACTAGACTGTAACCTTCCGGATATTATGAGGGTCCGGAAAACCCCCCAGAATTCTGCAACTCCTTACAAAAGAGTGTACAGAAATTGAGTTCGTGAGGTTGATACAAAATTACTCTGTGAGATAATTCTAAAAATATATAGATTTATTAAAGAACCAACATTCAGCTAATAGCTGTTGATTTCATCGCAACTTTAACAGTTCAAAATACAAATAGCTTACATTTCTTATCAGAGATCATACTCTCAAATCTTAACTTCATTACATTTCCACACTTCTACTTATTTCTTAATCCAGAATATCCACCAAAATCAAATACCTTGATTACCCGAGACTCAAAGGGTTGTAGACCTACAGAGTGATTCTGAAGGCGAGAATCGCTCTGCCCCTTCCAGCGACTTCTGACTCTCTATCTGAAAAGCTCTATTTTTATACCTTTTTTTAGTGGTTTATCCTTTGAAGTTTTCTGCTGATGTAAGCTAATTATCTCTCGCCATACCTCTGTTGACTTCTTTCTATTCTTACTGTCATTTCAGCTGCCAACTTTTAGAATCCTGTCTGCTGTCTCGGTGTTTCAAAAACTTATCATAAAATATGGTATAACAGATTTATCTATTTGATGCCATTCTTTCGAAGGTTTTCCATTGAATTGTTAAATCACTTTAGCTGCTTGTATTACAGATGTCTCGTCTCCTTGTGTTCCAAGTTCAACACATAAACAGTGTGATTGCTTGGTACATCTATTGATGTAATATTTTCAAAGTCTCCTGTTTGTACCTTTTATAACATGTAAATTAAAAACACTTCATCTAGGGTGTTCTTTGCATTTCTTAGCTATTTCAATTGGTTGTATATATAATCGTGTTTCCTGTTTCATTTGATGTTACTTTTATCAAAGACACATTTTTTTTAATATTCCGTGATTCTTGTTCGAAGTGTTAGCTTTTAACACTTTACTCTAGGTATAGCTATTGTGTTGTTTCCAAACTGCAGACTCCTTGGAAGCAAGCCTTTGTTTCAATGAGGCCATTGTGTCAGTGTCAATAACCAATCTTTATCTCAAAAGTTTGTGTGGTGTTTACAACTTTTGTTAACAACTGATCTTATCTCAGAAGCCTGTGTTCTGTTTGCAGCTTGTGTCGTTGAGGCTTTTAGATTTTTAACCCCAGTTTTCATGTTTTAATAAAGTCAAAATTCCGTTCATAGGATGGTGTATCTCTTGGAATATGGCTATTCCATTACACTGGGTCCGATCAGCATGGGACCTGGGTTGCGAATCTATTCCAGGATGAAAGTATCCCTCTCTGTTAAGGGTAAAGGGGGCTCAAACTGAAACGTTTTAGGGTGGGAAATGGAAATGTCACGCCGCTGCGGCTGGGAGGGAATCAGGGGAGGGGAACAGTGGTGTGAGGGTGACACTGTGGCACACTATTGTCAGGGACCAGAGAGGTTTGCTGCTAACACTGGGTGGAACAAGTGCTCCATTCTCTTGCATTGTGACTGCCCTCACAAAAATTCCGTGCAACAATTGAAAACCTTGATATTAAATCACCCCACCTTCAATTCTCAGTTTGATTACAATCTTTCTGTGTCACCAACTGTAACTCGAATCTGTAAATGGCTTCCACCATTTCAAAATGGATACATTAGGAACTATTCTTGCATCCAGCAAAGTATGAAGCTGCGAAATACAGATACAACAATTTTTTAATATTTTTAAACTATCCTGAATGTTCTTTTCAAATACATCATTGCATGGCTGTGTCTTTTTTTCTGTTTTATTCCTACATTCTTTCCCCTTTACCATCTCAACTGTGCGCCTATCAATCCAGTTTCCCCCACATGACAACAGTGACTGCACGTCAGAAGTGCTTCAATGGCTGCAAAGCGCTTTGGGACCTCCTGAGGTCGTGAAAGGTGCCATATCAACGCAATTTCTTTTTTTGCTTTCTTTCTCAGATGAGAAGGTGGCTGGCTGAGTGGCAGTGAGCATCTCCGGCAATGACTCTCTGTGACTTTGCCAGTACGGCATGTGTGGGTATATATCATTGATCTCAGCTGGTACCTCTGATGGTTTCCCTGCTATCTAGGCTCATTTCCGCTCAGTTCTACACCCTGGTGAACTGTTGAGGTGAATAATATCCATCTGGGGGAAACCTGAGTGTGACTGTCAAGTGAGGCTGGGAATTGGATTCTAGTCTTCTAGCTTTTGGTAGATCACTCATCACAAATATATTTAAGTGTAAAAAAAAATCAAGTGAGTTAGCTTGATATTTAATCCATTTGGCAGGTGTTTGGTCTTGACTTGCCTTACCTTGTGCCTGAAATTCAACCTTCAAATCTTCTCACACGGGGATGGTGGGGGAGGGGGCTTGCTTCCTGATTTTTTATGTGTAATTTTTATGTTCTGGACGATTGCACTGGAGTGTCAGTCTCTTGTCACACTGGCCGTTCATAAGGGTTCAACATTTGTAAACATGGCATCTGATAGCGAACGTTCAGTTGTTGTTGAGGCTTTGACAAAGTCGGAGCACTGGCCGCAGAAGATCTCCACCCTCAGGATGCAGTGATGCTCCTGCACTTCATACTTGGAACACAGGCCAGAAAGAATGCAGTTATAACAACAGAAAACGCTGGAAAAACTCAGCAGGCCAGGCAGCATCCGTGGAGAGAGAAACAGAGTTAACGTTTCAGGTCGAAGACCCTTCGTCAGAACTGGATAAAGCAGGAAATGAAATAGATTTAAAGCAAGTATAAAGCTGGGAAAAGGGGGAGGGGATGAAAGAACAAAAGGAGAGATTAAGAGACATTGAGAGACATTAAGAGATGATCAAGGCAAGAGGAGGTGTTGATGTAACAGGTTGAGGCTAAATGAAGTGTGAAATGCATTGGCAGAATGAAGGACAGCTGCCAGCTTCTAGGAGGGAAAAAAAAGGGGGAGGGGGGGTAAACAAAAGAATGCAGTTATGGCAGGCTTTGTACAATGGGCTCACGACTGCTCAGTTGAATGTGAGATTTCTTTCAACCTCTGATCTATAACAGTTTCCAGCTTAAGAGACATTTTTTTTATACTCCCCGCTCCGAATTTGGATCCTGCCCTCCATTTTACTGAGGTCTATGTTAGTTTGTTGTAACACCTTCCTTAGTGAAGTGGGAAATACGTTTTCAACTCCACTTTAGTGGAGGAATAATATGCAAAGAGTGCAGTTTCCAGGACAGGTGGCTGTGAGGGGTAGGGTTGCCAGCACTGGTTAGACGTAGTCCTGGAGATTTCATCACCCCCGACCTCCCTGCCCCCACACTCCTGCCATTGACACCCTGCTTTCCCACCCCAATTGGAAAGTGATCAGACTCCTCATTTACCCAATTGGTTGATTCTTGACTGTCAGTCAAACAGTCCTTTTTTCCCCCATCTCCAATATTTTTATAACTAACAAATGAAAGTGTTCAAAGAAAATGAAAAAAACCCACAATTTTTTTTATTGCCCCAATTATTTTTCTCACGGTTTGCTTGCAGCATTGTCCTGGAGATTAATCTTTAATTCCTGGAGACTCCAGGATAAACCTGGAAGGTTGGCAACCCTAGTGATGGGGTTAAAATGAAAAAAGAAAGTCTTGGACTTGCATAGCACCTTATCACTATTCTCAGAAACATCTCCAAGTGCTTCACATATTAGGGGGGAATCAATGATCCCGTGTTCCTATTTCAGCCCTGCTCGCAGGGAGTGTGGGTCAAAGAATCAGGGCTGCAGTGTTGTGGCCCCATCTTCAGTTTACACTCCCTTTGAGCCAAGTTCCCCACGGGGATCATGAGATTGTGGAAGTATCCATGTATTGAATTACTGCTCCTATGTAAAGTGAACATGGCTGCCATTGTATGCACAACATGCTCATGAGGACATCAATGTCCAAATAGTGCAATGTCCACCTGAATCGCTAGAACTAGCAGATGTAACCGTGGTTTAACATTTCATCCAGTAGAAGGAACCTCTGACAATGCAGCAGTCCCTTGTCATTGCACCAGAGTGTTAGTCCCTGGTCATGGCACCAGAGTGTCAGTCTCTTGTCATTGCACCAGAGTGTCAGTCTCTTGTCATTGCACCAGAGTGTCAGTCTCTTGTCATTGCACCAGATTGTCAGTCTCTTGTCATTGCACCAGTGTGTCAATCTCTTGTCATTGCACCAGAGTGTCAGTCCCTGGTCATTGCACCAGAGTGTCAGTCTCTTGTCATTGCACCAGAGTGTCAGTCTCTTGTCATTGCACCAGAGTGTTAGTCCCTGGTAATGGCACCGGAGTGTCAGCCCCTGGTCATTGCACCAGAGTGTCAGTCTCTTGTCATTGCACCGGAGTGTCAGTCTCTTGTCATTGCACCAGAGTGTCAGTCACTGGTCATTGCACCGGAGTGTCAGTCTCTTGTCATTGCACCAGAGTGTCAGTCTCTTGTCATTGCACCGGAGTGTCAGTCTCTTGTCATTGCACCAGAGTGTCAGTCTCTTGTCATTGCACCGGAGTGTCAGTCTCTTGTCATTGCACCAGAGTGTCAGTCCCTGGTCATTGCACCAGAGTGTCAGTCCCTGGTCATTGCACCAGAGTGTCAGTCTCTTGTCATTGCACCGGAGTGTCAGTCACTGGTCATTGCACCAGAGTGTCAGTCTCTTGTCATTGCACCAGAGTGTCAGCCCCTGGTCATTGCACCGGAGTGTCAGTCCCTGGTCATTGCACCGGAGTGTCAGTCCCTGGTCATTGCACCGGAGTGTCAGTCTCTTGTCATTGCACCGGAGTGTCAGTCCCTGGTCATTGCACCAGAGTGTTAGTCCCTGGTCATGGCACCGGAGTGTCAGTCCCTGGTCATTGCACCGGAGTGTCAGTCCCTGGTCATTGCACCAGAGTGTCAGTCTCTTGTCATTGCACCAGAGTTTCAGTCCCTGGTCATTGCACCAGAGTGTCAGTCCCTGGTCATTGCACCAGAGTGTCAGTCTCTTGTCATTGCACCAGAGTGTCAGTCCCTGGTCATTGCACCAGAGTGTTAGTCCCTGGTCATTGCACCAGAGTGTCAGTCTCTTGTCATTGCACCGGAGTGTCAGTCCCTGGTCATTGCACCAGAGTGTCAGTCTCTTGTCATTGCACCGGAGTGTCAGCCCCTGGTCATTGCACCGGAGTGTCAGTCTCTTGTCATTGCACCGGAGTGTCAGCCCCTGGTCATTGCACCGGAGTGTCAGTCTCTTGTCATTGCACCGGAGTGTCAGTCTCTTGTCATTGCACCGGAGTGTCAGTCTCTTGTCATTGCACCAGAGTGTCAGTCCCTGGTCATTGCACCAGAGTGTCAGTCCCTGGTCATTGCACCAGAGTGTCAGTCCCTGGTCATTGCACCAGAGTGTCAGTCTCTTGTCATTACAGCAGAGTGTCAGTCTCTTGTCATTGCACCAGAGTGTCAGTCTCTTGTCATTGCACCAGAGTGTCAGTCTCTTGTCATTGCACCAGAGTTTCAGTCCCTGGTCATTGCACCAGAGTGTCAGCCCCTGGTCATTGCAACAGAGTGTCAGCCCCTGGTCATTGCAACAGAGTGTCAGTCTCTTGTCATTGCAACAGAGTGTCAGCCCCTGGTCATTGCAACAGAGTGTCAGTCCCTGGTCATTGCAACAGAGTGTCAGTCTCTTGTCATTGCACCAGAGTTTCAGTCCCTGGTCATTGCAACAGAGTGTCAGTCTCTTGTCATTGCACCAGAGTGTCAGTCCCTGGTCATTGCACCAGAGTGTCAGTCCCTGGTCATTGCACCAGAGTGTCAGTCGAGATTATGCATTCAGTTCTGGAATGGGCCTAAAACCTTACCGTTTCAGTCTTCCAAACACAGGCATTCCTGCCATATGTATGCCTTAGATAAGTTTACATTTCAAACAATGAAGAACATTGCTGTCAGACTGTAAATTCCAATATCAAATTCCTCTGGGCAGCTGGTCTAATGCAGTGTAATATTCAATTTGCTGAGGCGTCTGTAAATTACTGAGGATTCTTGACTGAATTGACTTGAAAAGACTTCTGCTCAATCAGTAA
Source organism: Squalus acanthias (assembly GCA_030390025.1). Taxonomy (NCBI): domain Eukaryota; kingdom Metazoa; phylum Chordata; class Chondrichthyes; order Squaliformes; family Squalidae; genus Squalus; species Squalus acanthias. The sequence goes on along the minus strand of CM059436.1, from coordinate 78,996,452 downwards.
ATTTGTTTTCCATTGATTTTGTGTTGGAAATTGTCAGGTATCGCACTTTCAACTTAATAGTAGCTTGACCTCGTCTTTTTGATTAAGTTGTATAATCTGGACACTGCTCAGCAAATTATAGCTGTGAGGAATGAAACACAAACCAGATACCTAGCTCATTTACAATTAAGGCTGGACTTGTTACCAGGCTGAGGCTCTTGTGTGACTGCAGAACCTCTGATCTTCTTAATACAGACCGGAACAGTGTCACTAAATCATTGCACTTGACAATCCCTGTTGGCTATTGTCATACACTGTATTGTGTACGCCAAAGGTTAATGCCATTTTTGAGCTCGTTACGTCTAACCAGGAAAGGCTTGCATAAAAAAAAATTTGTACATTTCATTGGCATTTCAATCTAGATAGCAAGATAAAACTGACTTCAATATTTATCTGCCAGACACATTCACCATAACCCAGTGAGATTAAATAGCAAAATTATTGATACCTTGCATAGATTAAAACAGCATCAGCTACATTTTCAAAATTGGCAATATCCAGCTTGAATCCTTTTTTACTTTGTTCTAATAATTCCATAATATACTAACTCTACCCCATCTTATGATGATGTTTTGCTCTGTGCGTGTTAAGCTTATTGAAAATCGAAACCTTTGGTATCGGTTAGAATAAGCCACTGCATGTGGACACTACAATTTAGAAATCTTTCTGAACAAATAAGAGAAAGTCGAACCACCTCCCCCTGACATTCAATGGCATTACCATCATCGAATCCCCCATCATCAACATCCTGGGGATCACCATTGACCAGAAACTTAACTGGACCAGCCACATAAATACTGTGGCAACACGAGCAGGTCAGAGGCTGGGTATTCTGCAGTGAGTGACTCACCTGATTACTCAAAGCCTTTCCACCATCTACAAGGCACAAGTCAGGAGTGTAATGGAATATTCTCCACTTGCCTGGATGAGTGCAGATCCTACAACACTCAAGAAGCTTGACAGCATCCAGGACAAAGCAGCCCGCTTGATTGGCACCCCATCCACCACCTTAAACATTCACTCCCTCCACCACTGGTGTACCGTGGCTGCAGTGTGTACCATCTACAAGATGCACTGCAGCAACTCGCTAAGGGATCTTCGACAGCACCTCTACCACCTAGAAGGACAAGGGCAGCAGGCGCATGGGAACACCACCACCTTCAAGCTCCCCTCCAAGTCACACACCATCCTGACTTGGAAATGCACCTTCATTGTAGCTTAGTCAAAATCCTGGAACTCCCTACCTAACAGCACTGTGGGAGTATCTTCAGCACACAGACTGCAGCGGTTCAAGAAGGCGGCTCACCACCACCTTCTCGAGGGCAATTAGGGATGGGCAATAAATGCTGGCCTTGCCAACGACGCCCACATCACATGAATGAATAACAAAAAAAAAGGATACTTCACGCAATACAATAGTGGAGCATAGGTCAGTATATCAGTAATACTGACCATCTCCCTTCTAGTCCTATATCACTAAATCAGCTTTTAGCAGCTCCTTTCCAGCAATCTAATTTGTCAGAAAATTCCTTCTTACTGCTTTAAACAGGGAAAACCAATTGCAGTGGGGTTGCTGGGAGGTTTTGACAATAAGGAGCATTTTGAGTTAAATGAAAACAACAACAACTTGTATTTATATAGTGCCTTTAACGTCAGTAAAACGTTCCAAGGTTCTTCACAGGAGCGTTATCAAACAAAATTTGACACTGAGCCACATAAGGAGATATTAGGGCAGATGCTTGGTCAAAGAGGTAGGTTTTAAGGAGCGTCTTAAAGGAGAAAAAAGAGTTCGAAAGGCGGAGAGGTTTAGTGAGGGAAGTTGAGAGCTTAGGGCTTTGGCAACTGAAGGCACGACCACCAATGGTGGAGCGATTGAAATCGGGGATGCTCAAGTGGCCAGAATTAGAGGAGCGCAGATATCACGGAAGATTGTGGGGCTGTAGTAGATTACATAGATAGGGAGGGGCAAAGCCATGGAGGGATTTGAAAACAAGGATGAGAATTCCTTGTTACGTACATTCCTCACATGAGTTGTGTGCAACAGCATTCCAATGGTGTAGATCTAAAATAGGACTGAGATTGTTGATCAACTATATTTTTCCTCAGCTAATAAAGTCAATCCTTTCATCCTGTGTGTTCCCACATCCTTCAGGAAGTAGCAGTACAATATATTTCCCTATGTCTAGTCATGTCCCACACTGGAATGGCATCCGTGTAATATCCCAATGTGCCACATAATTATGTTTCACACTAGACTGGTATCATGGCAAAGCCATGTTCTACATTTGCACAGTATCTGTGAAATGTCTCTGTGTGTAACCATATCCCATATTGGGACAGTAACTATGAAATGTCCCTTTGTGTAGCCATATTCCATATTGGGACAGTAACTGTGAAATGTCCCTTTGTGTAACCATATCCAAAATTGGGACAGTATCTGTGAAATGTCTCTGTGTGTAACCATATCCCATATTGGGACAGTATCTTGAAATGTCTCTTTGTGTAATCATATTCCATATTGGGACAATATCTGTGAAATGTCTCTGTGTTTAATCATATTCCATATTGGGACAATATCTGTGAAATGTCTCTGTGTGTAATCATATTCCATATTGGGAATGTATCTGTGAAATGTCCCTGTCTGTAGTCATGACCTACCCTGGGATGGTATTAATGCAATATCTCCATCTGTATGTAGCCATGTCCTATACCGGGAATGTATCCATCTTCTAACTAGGAAATTATCTGTGTTTATTCTGTTTCATCTACTAAAATAACCCTTACTAAGGTTCTTTTGGAAGAGTATATGTAGCTGACTTGATATTGCATAAATTGCTGTCATAAATCTTATTGCTGTCTATACTTAATCGACTTATAGAAATCAAAGAAAAATCTGAGTAGATGTTGATCATCAGTGATGCTATTTCAGATTGATGCCGGGGGAAGATGAAGTAAATCTTCCTTCACTCCATGGAATTGGGTTCGGGGGCTCGGGGGAATTTGGCTTCTATATCATCTCATTCAAAGCAATAAATTATTTCCGGCACTGGACTTTCAATGGACTGATCTTAATTCTAGCATGTGCCAGTATACTTATCATGGAGCAGACAAGCCAAATACAGTAAATACCATTTAATTTAACACTGATAGCAACAACAAGAGTGCTGTAAAACCCACTGTTACCATTTGTTGTAATGTGCTTTGCTGTGTACGTGTTGAACCTTGTAATATCTTCATTACGTGTTTCAATACCTGAAAAATAGCCACTAGCGTGAGGCAGCAGAGCACTGCAGCTGGTCACAGAATCTCATCCAGTATAGCTCACCCTCTTGAGGGGAAGACTGGGGCAAAAAAAAAATTGAAACCAAAAAAAAGACATGGGCGATTTTGCCTACCTTGGCGGGTCCGGGGCAGGTGACATCGGTGGCAGGTCTCAACCCCGCTGCTGGCTCCAGCCTGCTGTGTAGAATGATCTTCCCCTGATTGGCCTTGTTAAGCCCGCCCAGCGCATTTGACGGCCAATTGAAGGAAGCGGGTCTGATGACGTCATTTGATGACGCGTCATCATCCGGTTTCCTTAAATGGACCATGCGCAACTTGATTTTGACATTTGTGCTGTCAGTGTTCTACAGCATTGAGGTGCTGCAAACACTGACAAGCACAGCACAAAGGTGCATGGCTACACCCAGGCTCTCCCATGACTCCCTCCATATGCTTATGGAGGGAGTCACAGCACGCAGGGAGGTTCTCTTCCCTTCTCATGGGCGGAAGAGACCTCCCCAGAACACCAACGCAGCCTGGTTGCACATTGCACAGGAGGGCACAAGCAGGGATGTCATCAGGAGGACCAGGCTGCAGTGGCGCAAATCTTTCAATGATCTCAGTAGATCGCGAAATGTTACTGCAAAGCCACACTCAACCTCATCCTGCTGTGCCTCTCATCACATCCCCATCACTCTGCCTTCCCTACCCGACTCCTGCACATCCTTACTCACACCAACTTAGCTTGCATCTCCACCCATCCCTCTATCTACATTATCACTTCCCCATCTCACTAGCCACCCCTCACGCTCACCTTCATCCTAGTCCAATCATACCAGCTAACAACACACAAGAGTAGGCACTTGTGTGTTTTAGCCAATGTTCATGTAAAGTTTCTGTTATTGTGGTGTCAAACATTGAAACCTTTATTTTCAACACTTTTTGCGTTCTTGGACAGATTTGTGTGCACCTTTGGAAGTGGCTTAGTGAGTTGCAGTGAATGGTGAGACATAACGGTACCCCCCACAATACGAATGAGTGTGAAAGGAATGGCTTGGGCATTGTAGGGATGCTTTATGGTGTTGGTGTGGGGTGGTGCCAACCTGGCGCATCACATGGCAGTCAGGGGGTAGAGTCAAGTGAAGTAAATCTGGCCATGGTGAGACCATCCCTGGCGTCCCAGGCAGCAATGTGGTCGGGTGCTGATGTCCTCTGTCCTGTGCAGCATCAGGTGATTGCGGAGAAGGTTGGTGGTGTTGTTGGTGCTGCTGGTGTGCCAGGTGCTGCTGGTGTTGGGGCTGATTGTGGTGGGATTCTGAGGACCAAGATGAGATTTTTTCAAGGGCACCGATGTTGGTGTAATAGATGGCAGGTGAAGTTGAGATGACAGAAACGATCTGTCAACGGTGAGAGAGGTTGTTCCAATGAGGTGACACTGGATAGACAGTTGGTTCCAAACACTTGCAAGCTGCATAAAGCTCAATCTGTCTTCCAAATGCAGTAAGCAACAGCTTCTGAGCTTGGAAAGTGAACAGATGTGAGACGGGAGCTTTTATAGCACATTTGCAGCTGTCAAGTAAAGAGATGATTCCATGGTCATACAACTCTTGACCTCCTTACCTTACGTGATCCCCGAGCAGCGTGGACACCATGGACAACCTCGTAAAATGTAAAGGTGAGCTCAAAATACTTCTTAATGGGCTGTTAACAAGGTCATAATGACCTGAATTGCCTCCCCCGCCACTGCGTGTTGGGTCTGTTTAGCGCTGACAGACCCAACATCTGGGAAAGGCGGGTGGTGGTGGGTTAACAGCGGGGTCCCGACCCGCTGTCAACAAAAATGTTTTCGCACCTGACCCACCACCGAACGCGCCCGCTGACCCCCCCAAAAATTCCCTCCATGATTTCTCCATTATGAAAAGAGTATGTGGAGCAAATTAAACCGTAATCTCTTATTAAATTTCCTCTTGGTCTTTGCAGTACTGCTTATCTTAAAATAGCCTCTCAACATCAGACATGTCTCTGAGCACTGAAAAACCGATTGAACTTTCAAAGGATGTATCATTTCATTCATCTGTAAAGGTGATTTTCTAGATCAATTGTTTCTGATAGTTTATTCCGAGGATACTAACTTAACAAATGATAAATATTTTTGCACTAGATATTGTTTATTTTGGTGCAGAAGTGCTAGTCTTAAAAAGCCTAAATTTAAAACCAGTTGCTTTTAGAAGGGTCCCCTATGGCTCAGTAGGTGTTGGGACATACAGAGCTGGAAAGTGCCTATCTGCCACCATTGGACTGGCTCAGCTCTGATTCCCTCACATTCCGGTTAAATAGTCTGTTGACACACATTTGCATGACGTGCTAGAGGGTTCTTGGCACCCGTGGGACCATATTCCAGTGTGAGTTAACATCTTCAGATGAGGAAAGCATTGTAAATAGGAAATAAGATTGAATAATTTATTATTTATTTTAATTGAAATTGCTCCTGAAAAGAGCAAAAATTTGACAAATCAGCTTGATGTTCTGTTTATCTGTATTTATTAAAATTGGTATGTCTGTCCCATGTTCAATTGAAAGTTCTATCCAAACATGTTTGTGTGAACATTCTCGTGTTAAAATTGTCCACACTTACCTGTTATGCTTACCTATGACCAGTAGGCAATGCTCTAATAGGATTTCCAGTGTCAATCTGAACACAGGTTTAACATTGGGCATGCCACAAACCATAATGGTTTGTTACCACTAGACTCGACTATTCCAATACTCCCCTGGCTGGCCTCCCACCTTGCACCCTCCATAAACTTGAGCACATCCAAAACTCTGCTGCCCATATCCTAACTTGCACCAAGTCCCGTTCACCCAACACGCCTGTGCTTGCTGAACTACATTGACTCCTGGTCCGGCAATGCCTCAATTTTAAAATACTCTCTTCCTTGTTTCCAATCCCATCTATGGCCTTGCACCTCCCTATCTCTGTAACCTCGTCCAGCCCAACAATACTCCTAGATCTCTGCGCTCCACCATTTCTGACCTTTTGCACATCCCCCATTTTCATTGCTCCACCTTTGGTGGCCGTGCCTTCAGCTGCCTAAGCCCTAAGCACTGGAATTCCCTCCCTAAACTAATCCGCCTTTCTAACTCTGTCTCCTCCTTTCAAGACGCTCCTTAAAACCTACCTCTTTGACCAAGCTTTTGGTCACCGTGTCCTAATTTCTTCTTTTGTTTGATAATGCTCCTGTGAAGTGCCTTGGGACTTTACTACATTAAAGGTGCCATATCAATAAAAGCTTTTGTTGTTGTTACTGAGCTGAATTCACATTGTGTTTAGGTTGGGATTTCGTCACAAAACTGTCCTGCTTCAAACTCTCCACCATTTCTAATCTGGTCCTTATTGATGACCTTACCTGAAGCTGTACGCCTCCCTCCCCCCACTGGTTGACCCGCACCTACCTGTTTGTTGCGGCCTCCTGTCCTGCGTTCCCCGCCCGACTGGAAGCTAGCCTGTCAATCCTGCTCTGGGCAGGTCAGAAATGTCAAAACTCTGGCCATAGATTTTGCCCATCTGTTGGCTTTAAAATGCCATCGTTTTTAAGTTCTGAGGACATGTCACGTGTGGAAAATGCATATTTTATCAATAATGATCATCAAGCCAAGACAGATCGTAGGGTAGAAGGATGTCACACTGAAGATTCTTTCTCTCCAGATGGATAGCCCAAACTCAGAGAGTCACATAAGATGTATATAGATGTCAATCAGCCCTGGCTCAGTGAGTCGCACTTTCTCGTCTCTGAGTCAAAAGGTTGTGGGTTTAAGCCCCGCTCCAGAGACTTTAGCACAAAACCTTGGCTGACACTTCTGTGTTGTCCTGCATCCAGTTCTGGCCACCAAGAAATCAAAGAGACATTCAAGGACTGGAGGCAGTGCGGAGAAAAGCCACAAGCCTGATTGACCTGCAGTGTTGGGGCCTGAGCTATGAGGAAAGAACTGGAGAAACTTGAGCTATGCAGCCTGGAAAGGAGGCATCTTCCAAGGTGAGTACTACACGATTGTTAAGGTTATAGAAAAAGTTAAGCCAGAATATTACTTAAAACATTTTTTTTAGGACTCATATTAGGAAATTCTTCTTCAAAAAACAGATTAATATGTGGAATAAACTTCTAGATACAGTATAGCAAGCAGAAACCCGAGAATCATTGAAGAAACAGTTTGATATTACAGTGAGCGGAGTGGGGGCTGGGTTAGGACTCTATGGATGGATGAATTAGGAGGGCGGAATGGCCTTCCTCATCTGCCGTTACCATGTGATGACTGAACTCAGTTCTGTAGACTGACATGATAGCACAATTGAAAGTCTTCAGCTGTCGCTTCTCATTGATTGAATGGACTGGCATGAAATGTAAGCTTTTCCACAGCCTGAAATCTGTTTGCTGCTCAGTGGGTTCAGGTCAAGCAGGCCCTTGTCAGGCTGTCATTCATCCACTTCCACCTGACAATCAAAAACCACATTCGCGCTTCACAGGTGAGAGTGCCTTCCTGTGCTGGGATTATGACCTCCAGCTGCGGAGTTATGAAGTGAGCTGCTTCCCCCATTTCACTTCATTACATAAGTGAACCAGTCTAGAAAGGCTCCTGAGCACGTGCTTAATTGGATGAAGCTTTCCCGACAAAGTTACTCCAGGGTCTGTCACACAAGAGGTGCCTATATACTCACCCTGGGTTTTGTGAGGGCAGTGCCAAACCGACCTCTTGTGCATTGCTGCTCCACGTTTATTACCATCCTGGGCTTCTGCTGGGCCTGTTGGAGGTTTATTAAAGCGAGACCGGTTCTTCTGTGATTGTCTTCCAATTTAAAAAAGTATCAACACACTGATCGGGAGCTCGTATATTTCATCTCACACACTTGCATCATTATATAATTTTATGTCCTGAAGCAAGTATGCTGCAGTCTAAGGATGGGCCAGAGAGTATTCATAGGATCATAGAATGATACAGCACAGAAGAAGGCCATTCGGCCCATCAAGCCTGTGCCAGCTCTTTAAGAGAGCTATCCAATTAGTCCCATTCCCTTGCCCTTTCCCCGTGGCCCTACAAATTTTACCCCGTCAAATATTTATCTAATTCCCCTTTGAAAGTTACTATTGAATCTGCTTCCATCACCCTTTCAGGCAGTGCATTCCAGATCATAACAACTCGCTGCGTAAACCAAATTTTCCTCAACTCGCCTCTGGTTCTTTTGGCAATTACCTTAAATCTGTGTCCTCTGGTTACTGACTCTTCTGCCACTGGAAACAGTGTCTTTCTTATTTACTCTATCAAATCCCTATTGGTGGCTGATCAGAAATCGGGATAAAGTGGGGCTCCACTGCCATCAGATGAACAGGGGGCTGTAAGTTTACTTTTTTAGTCGTTCAGAATCCACTCATCAGTGAATCACTACAGTCATATAAAAGAGCCTTAGCTGTCCCAAACCCCATCTCGCTGCCAGAATTACTCCTTTCAGCTCGAACTAGTTAAGCATTTGGTTTTTGGTGCAGTCAGGACAGAGAGACCCTTGTTTAGTTGAAATTCATTTCATGTTCACACGTCTCCAAGTTCAGAGGATGGCTGATCTCTCTCTTTGCCTCAGGCTCTCTTTCCTGTGCCTATTGCTGTATCCTAGAGAATGCGGCCACAGGCATCATCTTCCCCATGTTGCTCAGTTCAGTCATGGGATGTGTGCTTAAACAAAATTGCTGTCTCCTCTCTCTACCATCTGTTCTGTTTTTCCCAGTCCCGTTTAAATGAAAATCAGGCACTGTAGCCTTGCAGTTTCCCAGCCAGCGCTCCCTGCAAGAGCCATTCCGCATGAGGAATGCCCAACCCCTGTATCAGTCCTACAATGGAAAGTTGGCCAATTTAGCTTCTTCTGACAAACTCTACACAATTTTTGACTGGAATTTCCCTGACCTAATTAAACTCCTGACAGAGTTGAATAATAATAGATAATCATTGCAAGAGAGGAAAACTCTGCAAAGTTCCTCCTTGACTTCTTAGGTGCCTGTAGACTAGCACTTGTTTAGTTCCCTCATTTACTTTGGCAGAATCATGGGCTGGCTGGATACAGAAGCAGATTTAGCCGTGTAAACTTGGGGACCCGGCTCACGAACGTGGGCCTCCTGGAATCCAAACTAAACAAGTGCCAGTGTAAAAGCACCTAAAGATATTTGTGTGAGAAACTTAACAGTCCAGGAGAAACTTCAGTTTTTCCCTCCTGTGTAAGCAATAGCTATTATTATTCATCTTCAGCTGGAGATTACAGAGAATGCCATAGAATTTACAGCACAGCAACAGGCCATTCGGCCCAACAGGTCTGTGCCAGTGTTTATGCTCCACACGAGCCTCCTCTCACCTTAATTCATCTCACCCTATCCGCATATCCTTCTATTCCTTTCTCCCTCATGTGTTTATCTAGCTTCCCCTTAAATGCATCTATGCTATTTGCTTCAACCACTCCCTGTGGCAGCAAGTTCCACATTCTCACCACTCTCTGAGTAAATAAGTTTCTCCTGAATTCCTTATTGGATTTATCAGTGACTATCTTATATTTATAGCCCCTAGTTTTGGACTCCCTCACAAATGGAAACATCATCTCTCTGTCTACCCTATTGAACCCCTTCATAATTTTAAAGACCTCTATCTGGTCACCTTTCAGTCTTCTCTTTTCTAGAGAAAAGAGTCCCAGTCTGTTCAATCTTTCCTGATAGTAGTACCCTCTCAATTCTGGGATCATCCTTGCAAATCTTTTTTGCACTTTCTCCAGTGCTTCTATATCCTTTTTGTAATATGAAGACCAGAACTGTGCGCAGTACTCCAAGTGTGGTATAACCAAGGTGGCAGGATTGGCAGCGTTAAGGGGGAGAACCACATGAGTTGCTGATGTTTTGGGTTGTTTCTAGCTGCACAAATTGCCAAATGGTGCTACTGAAAGCCATCCCCATTCTCTTCTGTAAGTAGGTCAGGGAGATACCGTTTCCCTTTTAAAAGAATTTAAAGACTTTGATTCAGCAACAGTTTGTGACACGGAATTCCACATTATAATCATCTTCTTTATAAAGAATTTTTATCTGACCTCCTCTCCAATTCTTTCAGTGATTTTAAATGTGTGGCCCCCTCGTAACCATCTTTCTGACCAATGGAAACAACCTATTACTATGGTAAAGCGTTTGGCAAGTCCTGAGGTCATGAAGGTGTATCAAATCCTTCATAATCTTGACGACCACCATCAGATCATCCCCTTAATCTTCACAGCGCTAGTGAACAAAGCCCTAATTACTCAAGTCCCTCTTCATAAACATAAGCCTATGTAGCAACCTCATAAAAGAACATGTTTACCACATCTCCAGTTAGCAACCAGAGCAGTTATTCCACCACCCGCCCCATTGTCTTGTTTATATTTAGCCTCTTTAATGTCCTGTATTCAATCTTTTCATTCAGTCACTCTGCTCCTTTCCCCATATCGCTCCCTGAAGCATATCTAACCCTTTTCCTTTTTTTGTTGTGCACTTTCGAGTTGTTGGATTTGCATTCCTGGTGCTGGCGCCATGTGCAACTTTGTACCTTGTAACGATATCACATTGTCACTTAGCCAATCTCAGCATAAAAAATGCTTTCTGTACTGAGAGTTCTCATTACTGTCATCACCTATGCTGTAATTATGTATTATATCAGCAAATAAACCGCCTCCATATGATACATTTCTATGAAAGTAAGTACAGCTGTAGATGGAGAGCACATAACAAGGATTAACTAGAAAAATAGGTTATTAAGTAACATCAGCATATGTAGTTCTTAAATGCCAAGGGTAGAGTTGAATCACAAGTTGTTTGGCAGAATTGGTCTTTCTGTGATCTACGGTTTTCTATTGTGTATTTTGTTGATGTAGCTTATCGCAGTTTTCTCCTCAAAATGATTAATGAATACATTTCAAGTATAAGTTCCCCCTCTAATGGAGCAAAGCTCTATTGCAGAGATCGGGGCTGGAGTACACAGTGGGACACACATTAGCATACAAAGTGTTCTAAAGTGATGCTTTAAATGCACTCTTCCATCAATACGGACTCCTGAAAAGTCCAAATCACGATGCCAGGCAGCCAGTTATTACAGATAATGTATCATTTGCTACAAGGCAGCTTATAAAGAGCGCAATGGACAACTGGAGCACCTGACACAAGCAACATAATGATATGTTCTAATTGTCACTGCACAGCATCGGAAGTCCCGATTATATTATTCACCTCAGTAAATATGCTATCAAATGCAATATATAGAGCATTGTCTTGTGATTGGTTTTGTGTTCAAAGGTATAGTAAGCAGCCACTCAACCAACAAAGGATCTGTACAAGCTTGATTGCAAAAGCACATCTATCCCTTTTATTTTCCATAATTTTATGTTTTCCAAGAACACAGCTACACATTTCACAACAGTGAGTACAAAACAAGTATTTAGAAAACAGCCTTTGTAAAGTAGTTATTTGTCACCTAATTTAGGGTATCATCCAGCTTCAAAAAACATTTGACATTATGCACCTATCCTTCACATGGCAGCCTTGATAGTGTGTGTCATCAGGCAACATCATCACCCACGTGTACATGTGTGCAGCGCACTTTATATTGGTGTCATTCGGTAACAATCAGGAGTGGAAGCGCACTAGCCGATCTTTTTTTATCTCCTCCCTTCTTAGTCTAGCAACACTAAGGTCAACTCTGGTGAGATTAACTAACTCAGCACAAAGTAGCATGGCCTATCTGGAATCCACTGCCTGAAAGGGTGGTGGAAGCAGATTCAATAATAACTTTCAAAAGGGAATTGAATAAATACTTGAAGGGGGAGAATTTGCAGGGCTATGGGGAAAGAGCAGGGGGAGTGGGACTAATTAGATAGTTCTTTCAAAGAGCCGGCACAGGCACAATGGGCCGAATGGCCTCCTTCTGTGCTGTATCATTCTATGATTCTATTATATGTCTACATTTAGACATCCTATCACAAGGATTAGGGTGGGGGGTGGGGGTGGTGGCTAGGTGCGAAACGTAGAAGGTCTTGGTAGGGGAGAAGCCACCAGGGCTTGCTTTCAAAAAAAACATTCTCAGGATGTGGATAACACTTTCAAGGCCATATTCATTGCCCATTCCTAGTTGTCTTTAAAAGGTGGCAGACCTTATCTTTGAAACACTCAGGGCTGGATTTTGATACTGGGGCGGGTTGGGGTCGTGTCATCCACTTTTCATGTTATCCACCCGACTGCAATTGGATGTGGGAGATTGATGCGATTTTCACCTAATTGGGCAATTGAGTTCCAGCATGTGGGAACCCATGACCCAATTAGTGTTTTCAGTCTGAAAGTCGCCTCTGATGATGTCATCATTGCTGCTGCATTGAAGGTCTGCAAAGACTGCCTGGCCTTTGCTGTGAGAGGACCTGGATGCAAAATGAGCAGCAGCAGTCCTAAGTCTGCTCCCAGATATTTTTGCACCACCACTCCCAGATATGTCTCCCATTCACCACCACTCCCAGATATGTCTCCCATTCATCACCACTCCCTCCCAGCCAGCCAGCCGATAGTCAGCTATCCAAATGTGCTCCCGCCAGGTTTCACATTCATGGTTCAGAACAGGCGTGCTTCACGTGGGAAAAGGGTTAAAATCACAAAGGCCTTTCAAAATGGCATTATAGATGCAATTTAGTGCTTGTTAAGGGTCTTAACAGCCTATCCCGCCTCTTAGAGGCGGGACGGAGTCGGGACCAGCAGACACGATTTAATGAAAATTGCGTGGAGGCGGGCTTGTGCCCGCCCGCCAGTTTTCGCAATTTTAACCCCCCACATGCCTCCAAACCCACCTCAACGGGTCAATGAAAATCCAGCCCTCAGTCTTTTTGGTGATGGATCTCCCATGATGGTTTGAGTAGAGAATTCCAAAGATATTGATCCAGCGATAATGAAGGAACAGCAATGTATGTCCAAGTCAGGGGGGGGGCGTAGAGTTTGGAGGGAATCTTTGAGTTGATTGTGTCACCATGACCCATAAGCTGTAGTATGAAGGGGTCAAGAGAGAACTTCTGGGCCAAAAAATGTTTCAAAAATGCATTCCATTTTTAAATAGTTTGGCCTGGAAATTTGTCCTGATGAGCAAGAGGACCATGCGATATTGGTCGTCTTGCGTCATCAGGACCCGACCGGCGTACTGTGGGCCCCATGAGGCAGTTCACCTGTTGTGGGAGGAGCAGAATCAGCCAGGTGGTAAGCCAGTGGCAGTCCTATGGTAAGTCCAAGAGGAAGGAGAGGCGATCGGGACGGTGGATGAGTGTGGGCTGGTAGCGGTCCGCAGTTTTAATGTAGAGCCAGGAAGAGCACTCCTGCTCATCCTGGCTGCACATTCAGGTAGGTTTTGAAAGTTTGCTGTTGTAATTCTTCCATGGCCTCCTTTAGGCCGCTGTAAAAACCTAAAAACTTACCGGAGCTTGCACAGCAAGCACAGGACCCTTCCTTGCATATTTAAGTTGGGCCAGCCCTGCTTTCAGGCAGCCACCAGTGCAATAAAGTGGTAGCCATACCCCCACTGCACATCAGGCACAAGACCTCGCGCCCAGAAAGTGGTATATGTTGCACCCATTTTATGCCCCAAAAAATGGGTAAAACACATACCTATTTCTGCCCCTTTATCTTTGTCTGTATGAACTACAGGAAGATTCTTTCCAAGTGTATCGCACCATATGCCTATTGACATAAACCTAATACAACTATATATGTCAATGCTATAGGTTTGACTCACAATTCCCCTAAGATCACCAAAGACGAGGACCAATTAATATTTAACACAGGCTATGTATTTTCCAGACAAAGCAGAAGACCCCAGATCTGGGCTACTTTGTAGGACTCTCAGACACATGAAGTCCCCTCATTGGCAGAGCTCAATTTGGATCAGGCTATTCTCTAAAGAGACATCGTCTTTCAAGAGAAAATTGACAAACATTGAATATGTTTGCAAATACACCCACAGAATTTTTATAATTGCATCTGGTCTCCATGCCTGGCAATGTAGGGTGCATTGAACGATGTAATGATGGACGTTATCTTATTGATGGTGTGCTGGCAGTGGCAGGCGAGTGGTGTCCTCTGGCTGTTGATAGTACACTGATATAAATCAGCCAAATGCCATTCCCAGAAACCACCCATGAAGGTTGGAGGTGTGGAAAATACAATTCTCTTTCTATTGGCTCAAACACGGACCATAGGAACAGAAGTAGGCCATTCAGCCCCTTGAGCTTGCTCTGCTATTCCTTTAGATCATGACAGATCTGTATCTCATCTCCAGACAGTACGGTGCTCTAAAACAGCAGAGAACAATGTGACTTGTTACGCCAGCCTCCCAAGCACCAGTATGAAGACACTTTTTTGCTGCCTGGACAATCTCTCGAGTCTAGGGAAAACGACTTCTGTGCAGCTCGCTCTTCTTTTCTTTTTACTTTGTTGGGTGCCAATTGAGGTGGACTGCTCTGTGGAATGCAAAGAGCCTATTGTTGTAACAATGGAAACATGGGGGATGGGCTCCGCCATTTACTTTCCTGAATATGGGCCCCTTAATCCAACAACCCCTTCATGGATCCACGTTTTCATGGCTTATGCCATTGGTCCCAGCACCCATGTTTATACTATGTTTAGATATTTTTTTCCTACGTTACAACAGTGACTACACTTCAGAAATACGTCATTGGCTGTAAAGCGTTTTGGGAAGTCCTGAGGTCGTGAAAGGCACCACAGAAATGCAAGTCTTTCTTTCTTTTATGGCATTAACCTGATGGAGGGAGACCCACGCGTCTCATGTCAGCTGTACACCGATAATAGGAAAGTGCCTACAGAGACTAGCCTGGAAACTCTGGGGAGTATCTCCTGATCTCCCACCGTCACTTCACCAGGAGATTGGCAGAACCCTTTGGCTGTTTACGCCGTTTCTTTGGAGATTCTCCTGGTCTCCTGTTGGAGTTAAGATCGGGAGAACAACACCTGCGGAATTTCAGGGCCATAATAATGTCGCAAATTATGTGGCTTTGTTTGTGAATATAGAAAGGGGTTTACTAAATAATGACACTGTTCCTTTAAACATCGACAGCTGTAACTTTCATTCTGATAACAGGTTCCAATTGAATTTTGAACGCCTCTTATAGGTTGTAATTCAATTCCATCTATTTGTCAATGTATATGAAAGTAGATCTTGTAAGAACTGATTTTACTTCAGGGACTGGATGCTTTAGGCTTTTGTATGAGTGTCACTCAAGACTTGAAAATGTTGCAACATCCAGTCATCCGTGTATTTTTAGGGTGGATATCAGACAAAGCATTTCAGCTTACCTATATATGGAATATTATTCTGCATCGTTCGTTCCAGAAAGCAAGCTTATCTGATAGCAATAGGGCAAGTGATTTGTTGCAACACAACATCTCACGGCAAATCCCAGAAAATTCTAAACTTGTCACGTGTAGCAGGATTAGTGACCGAAGTATCACAATTTTGCATTAAGAAGTCCTGGAAGCAACAGAAATGGCAGCTTAAGCTGATGTGAGCAATATATCGCTTGGTGCAACGAAGCACTTGCCCTACTTATCAGAATAGATTTGAAAGCTACTCCAGTTGTCAGCCACGTACAAGGCTCACAGACAAAAAGGATTAGATCCCCTTCATTGCATCTTTTAAGCCACATAGTATTTTCATTTAATGGCACAATTTGTTAAATTTATGAGCTAATTTGAAGTCTGTGGTCAGGAATCGTGCTTAATTTGAGTATGATGTAATCCATAAAACGCTACAAGCAAAATGGTTGTGCTATCTTTGTCCTTGAACAAACCTTCTATTGTGAAGTCAGTGGTTATATTAGATCATGTTGCAGTTGTTCTTGCTAATCTTTTGGATAGAAACAAAGACAAGTAGCATAAATAAACATGAGCCTTTCTTCCTAAATGAAAATATGCTTATTGTGAGTGGGGCTGATAAATTCAGATGAGGAATTACACTTTCTGAGGATTGACAAATTTGTACACCTTAAGTTTGTTAAACCCAGCTACAGCTGCAGAACATTCTGAGGGGGGAGGGTGAAAACAGCCAGAGGTCGTGGTCCATATCGGTACCAACGACATAGGTAGAAAGAGGGATGAGGTCCCGCAGGCAGATTTCAGGGAGCTAGGAAAGAGATTAAAAAGCAGGACCTCAAAGGTAGTAATCTCTGGATTACTCCCGGTGCCAGGCGCGAGTGAGTATAGGAATAGGAGGATAGAGCAGATACATGTATGGCTGGAGAGATGGTGCAGGAGGGAGGGCTTCAGATTCCTGGGTCATTGGGGCTGGTTCTGGGGGAGGTGGGACCTGTACAGGCCAGACGGGTTGCACCTCAACAGAGCCGGTACCAATATCCTCGCGGGGAGGTTTGCTAGTGCTGTTGGGGAGGGTTTAAACTAAGGGGGATGGGCACCAGGATGTAGCATTAGAAAGGAGAAACAAAGGGCAGAAAGGATTGGGAGAGACGGATAGCACTAAAGTAAGAAATTGTAAGTTATTAGGTGGGGTCAGACTCAGAGAGAACACAGGAGGGTCTAAGATAGGTTTACAGTGTATGTGTGTGAATGCACGAAGCATAGTAAACAAGGTTGGTGAGCTGCAGGCGCAAATAGCCACATGAGAATATGATGTCGTGGCAATAACGGAGACCTGGCTCAAAAAAAGGGCAGGATTGGGTATTAAGTATTCCTGGATATAAGGAAAGATTAACTGTAATCATCCGGCAGTGTTCTCTGACTATATATGCTGTGCCTATATGCATCTCTTCACTTCACCTGACGAAGGAACAGCGCTCCGAAAGCTTGTGATTTCAAGTAAAGCTGTTGGACTATAACCTGGTGTTGTGCGACTTCTCACCTTGGATATAAGGTGTTCAGGAAAGATAGGGAAGGAAAGATAGCAGATGGTGTGATAGTATTGGTTAAGGAGAATGTTACAGTGCTGGAGAGAGAGGATGTCCTGGAGGGGTCAATGACAGAATCTATATGTCTAGAGTTAAGAAATAATAGAGGTGCCATTACATGACTAGGTATATTCCATAGGCCACCAACTAGTGGGAAAAATATGGAGGAGCAAATTTGCAGAGAAATTACAGAGAGATGCAAGAACTATAGAGTAGTGATAATGGGGGACTTCAACTATCCTAATATAGACTGGGATAGTAATAGTGTAAAGGGCAGAGAGGGGGAAGAATTTCTGAAGTGTGTTCAGGAGAACTTTCTTGATCAGTATGTTTCCAGCCCAACGAGGAAAGAGGTATTGCTGGATCTGGTTCTGGGGAATGAGGTAGGTCAAGTGGAGCAAGTGTCAGTAGGTGAACATTTAGGGAACAGTGATCATAGTATCATAAGGTTTAGAATAGCTGTGGAAAAGGACAGGGAGCAACCTAGAGTAAAAACAGTGGTATGAGAACGGATCTGGCCTGGGTAAATTGGAATCAAAGATTGGCAGGCAAAACTGTAATGGAACATTGCCTTTAAAGAGGAAATAGTTCGGGTACAGTTGAGGTACATTCCCACTAGGGGGAAAGATAGGGCAAATAAAGACAGAGCTCCCTGGATGACGAAAGAGATAGAGAGTAAGATGAAGAAGAAAAAGAGCGCGTATGACAGATGTCAGGTCGAGAATACATCTGAGAATCAGGCTAAATATAGAAAGTTAAGAGGAGAAGTGAAAAAGAAAATAAGAGGGGCAAAGAGAGGGTATGAGAATAGAATGGCAGCTAACATAAAAGGTAATCCAAAAGTCTTCTATAGGCACATAAATAGTAAACGGGTAGTAAGAGCAGGGGTGGGGCCATTAGGGACCAAAATGGAGACCTATGCATGGAGGCAGAGGGTATGGCTGAGGTGCTAAATGAGAACTTTGCATCTGTCTTCACCAAGGAAGAAGATGCTGCTATAGACATAGTGAAGGAGGAGGTAGAGGAGAGACTGGATGGGATAAAAATTGATAAAGAGGAGGTACTAAAAAGGCTGGCTGTATTTAAAGTAGATGGCTCACCAGGACCAGATGAGATGCATCCTAGGACACTGAGGAAAGTGAAGGAAGAAATTGCGGCGGTACTGGCCATAATCTTCCAATCCTCCTTGGATACAGGGCTGGTGCCAGAGGACTGGAGAATTGCAAATGTTACACCCTTGTTCAAAAAAGGGTGTAAAGATAAACCCAGCAACTACAGGCCAGTCAGTTTAACCTTGGTAGTGGGGAAGCTTTTAGAAACAATAATCAGCGACAAAATTAACAGTCACTTGGACAAGTGTGGAATAATTAAGGAAAGCCAGCACAGATCTGTTAAAGACAAATCGTGTTTTACCAACTTGATTGAGTTTTTTGATGAGGTAACAGAGAGGGTTGATGAGGGCAATGCGGTTGACGTGGTATACATGGATTTCCAAAAGGCATTCGACAAAGTGCCACATAATAGGCTTGCCAGCAAAGTTGAAGCCCATGGAATAAAAGGGACAGTGGCAGCATGGATACGAAATTGGCTAAGTGACAGGAAACAGAGAGTAGTGGTGAACGGTTGTTTTTCGGACTGGAGGAAGTTATACAATGGTGTCCCCCAGGGTCAGTTCTAGGACAACTGCTTTTCTTGATATATATTAATGTCTTGGATGTTGGTGTACAGGGCACAATTTCAAAATTTGCAGATGATACAAAACTTGAAAGTATAGTGAACAGTGAGGAGGATAGTGATAGACTTCAAGAGGACATATACAGGATGGTGGTATGGGCGGACACGTGACAGATGAAATTTAACGCTGAAGATTGCTAAGTGATACATTTTGGAAGAAAGAATGAAGAGAGGAAATATAAACTAAGGGTACAATCCTAAAGGGGGTGCATGAACAGAGAGACCTGGGGTATATGTGCACAAATCGTTGAAGGTGGCAGGGCAGGTTGAGAAAACAGTTAAAAAAGCTTACGGGATCCTGGGTTTCATGAATAGAGTTATAGAGTACAAAAGCGTGGAAATTACGATGAACCTGTATAAAACACTGGTTCGGCCTCAACTGTAGTATTGTGTCCAATTCTGGGCACCGCACTTTAGGAAGGATGTGAAGGCCTTAGAGAGGGTGCAGAAAAGATTTACGAGAATGATCCCAGGGATGAGGGACTTCAGTTACGTTGATTGACTGGAGAAGCTGGGGTTGTTCTCCTTAGAGCAGAGAAGCTTGAAAGGAGATTTGATAGAGGTGTTCAAAATCATGAGGGGTCTGGACAGAATAGATCGAGAGAGACTGTTCCCATTGGCTGAAGGGTCGAGAACCAGAGGACACAGATTTAAGGTGATTGGCAGAAGAACCAAAGGCGATATGAGGAAAAACTTTTTTTATTCAGCAAGTGAATGTCCACCACCTTAAACATTCACTCCCTCCACCACCGGCGTACCGTGGCTGCAGTGTGTACCATCTACAAGATGCACTGCAGCTACTCGCCAAGGCTTGTTCAGCAGCACCTCCCAAACCCGCGACCTCTTCCACCTAGAAGGACAAGGGCAGCAGGCGCATGGGAACACCACCCCCTCCAAGTTCCCCTCCAAGTCACACACCATCCTGACTTAGAAGTATATCGCCAATCCTTAATCGTCGCTGGGTTCAAGAAGGCGGCTCACCACCACCTTCTCAAGGGCAACTAGGGATGGGCAATAAATGCTGGCCTTGCCAGCGACACCCAGATCCCATAAATTAATTTTTAAAAAGTGGTTAGGATCTGGAATGCAATGCCTGAAAGGGTGGTGGAGGCAGACTCAATCACGGCTTTCAAAAGGGAGTTGGATAAGTACCTGAAGGAAAAAAAATTGCAAGGCTACGGGGAAAGGGCGGGGGAGTGGGACTAGCTGAACTGCTCTTGCAGAGAGCCAGCACGGGCTCGACGGGCCGAATGGCCTCCTTCTGTGCTGTAACCATTCTATGATTGTGAAATTCCAACTTCTCTATTAACTATTAGTAATTTGGTTCATCTTCTGTGCTGAATTTATACAGTGTTTTTAATTCATTAAGGCTTTATTGTTGGCTATGATCTGTTGTCTACAGGACACATTTCTTGACAAAGTCAGTAATCGGCACCTTCCATTTTTAAGCACTAACCTGCCATTGAAATACTTATAAAGACACAACCAAACCCAACTTCACTGTGCCCAACTTCACTGTGCCCAACCATGCACACCTCCAGCAGGAGTTACTGGATAGCGCCTAGCGATGGGAAGCCTGGCCGATTTTCCCCTCTCTCACTCGGGTATTCAGTGATAGCAGCCCTACCTTGGATGAGTTTATCTACCTCAACACGGAATGAAAATCAAACCTGGGATCTTCCTGATTTGAGTAGCTCAACAACTCATTACCTTGTATGTGTAAGCCAGTAAGCAGCAGTGACGGAACAACTGGCAATGGTGCTGGTAGGAAATGGCTCTGAACATTTCAAGTTGTTTGTACGGTCCTACAGGTTCATTGTGTAAATACCACCAGATAGCTCACCCCTCCAAATCATACTTCAAAAGGCACAAATCGGTGCTCGTGTTTTTTCCTTTTTTTTTCTCCAAAGCGCTCCGACTAGATTATCCTATTTACCTAATAAGTGGATGCATAATATCAGTGTCAGCTGCAACTAAAACCATTATCCCTGTACGCAATCTGGTCTCAGTAAACAGATTAATTTTCAACCAACTGCCCTGTCAACTTAAGCAGCATTGTGCAAAGCTTTGCAGCAAACCTTGTGACAACACATCAGAGGAAATTATGCAAACCTAAGACATGTAATGGTACCAGTAGCTCTTCTTTGAAAAGCTGATGTGACACATGTAAGTCAAAGCTTCTTTACCTCAACATTTTCCTGCCCTCGGAGATTACACAATTGAGGATTATTTCCCATCGAAGAGCCTTGACTTTACAAGATGTCCGAGGCAGTCTCTGAGGTTCTGTTCTGCTCCAGTCTGCCATCTAGAGAAAGCCGTTTGGGAAGGACAGTTTTAGTTTTTAGCTCTGCCACTTGCCAATATTGTTGACTAATACTGCTCACTGTCAGGTGGAAAATGTCTCATGCCATTGACTGGGAATTCTGTTGGTGGTAGATGGTTTGAGTACAACAATAATGAATATATGTCATGAGTCACAGCTAGTTCCTTGCTTGACCCTTCATATTGTCCACCACTTTATGCATTGAGTGCCACGTTAGGAAACATCAATTGAACTCTGGGCTTTCGGCCCTATGTTAATATAACCAATGTACTGCATAGCTCTTCAGTCACATTCACTGTAACCTTGGCTAAGGTTCGTTTAAAACAATCCCTGCGCAATGTTTCAAAGAGGGCCAGTGGAGGCAGGTTCACACAAGATGGCCTACTGAACTGATTTGAACAGTTATGGGTTGGAATTTAAAGTAGGGAATGGTTAGCTGACTGGCCATTTCCTGGGTTTGTAGATTAAGCTGACTGGATATCCTTATTTAGCTGACTTTGGTTTGCTATTCAAAACAAGCGCTCTACTCGGAGCTCCGACATGGCAAGAGAGCCCCAGGTGGGCAGAGGAAACGCTTCAAGGACACCCTCAAAGCCTCCTTGAAAAAGTGCAACAACCCCACTGACAGCTGGGAATCCCTGGCCCAAGACCGCACAAAGTGGAGGAGAAGCATCCGGGAAGGCGCCGAACACCTCGAGTCTCTTCGCCGGGAGCAAGCGGAAGGAGCGCAAGGAGCGCACGTCAACCCAAGCACCCCACCCACCCGCCCCTTCAACCACTGTCTGCCCCACCTGTGACAGAGACTGTAGGTCCCGCATTGGACTCATCAGTCACCTGAGAACTCATTTTTAATGTGGAAGCAAGTTATCCTCGGTTCCGAGGGACTGCCTAAGAAGAAGAAGATTCCAATGATATTTTGCTTTGCTGCACTTAGTGTAAATGTAACCTAGAACCCGAGTCAAGGCCCGACCGGACATGAGGATGTTCCACTGACACTAAACATAGTGTGACTGCGCAATTCATTCCACCCATTAATCATATCATTCCTTCCTTGCCTCTGAGTCAGAAGGTTGTGGGTTCAAGTCCCACTTCAGGGACTTGAGCACATAAAGCTAGGCTGACACTCCAGTGCAGTGCTGAGGGAGTGCTGCACTGTCGGAGGCACTGTCTTTCGGATGAGACGTTAAACCGAGGCCCCTTCTGCTCTCTCAGGTGGACGTAAAAGATCCCATGGCACTATTTCGAAGAAGAGCAGGGGGGTTATCCCCGGTGTCCTGGCCAATATTTATCCCTCAACCAACATAACAAAAAAAAACAGATTATCTGGTCATTATCACATTGCTGTTTGTGGAACCTTGCTGTGCGCAAATTGGCTGCCGCGTTTCCCACATTACAACAGTGACTCCACTTCAAATAGTACTTCATTGGCTGTAAAGCGCTTTGAGACGTCCAGTAGTTGTGAAAGGCGCTATATAAATGCAAGTCTTTCTTTCTTCCATCCCCCACGCCAAACCCCCCCCAACACTCCACCCCATTATCATCTCTTCTGAAGGCACTGACTTGTGCTAAGATATGCTATAGACAGAAAGCTGTAGATGGCAGGAAGATATCAATGGACTGGTCAGGTGGGCAGAAAAGTGGCTAATGGAATTCAATCTGGAGAAGCTTGAGGTAATGCATTTCGGGACGGCTAACAAGGCAAGGGAATACACAATAAATGGTAGGATACTGAGAAGTGTAGAGGAACAGAGGGACTTTGGAGTGCATGTCCACAGATCCCTGAAGGCAGCAGGGCAGGCAGATAAGGTGACTAAGAAGGCATGCGGGATACTTTCCTTTATTAGCCAAGGGATAGAATACAAGAGCAGGGAGGTTATGCTTGAATTGTATAAAACACTAGTTTGGCCACAGCTAGAGTACTGTGTACAGTTGTGGTCACCACATTACAGGAATGATGTGATTGCTCTAGAGAGGGTACAGAGGAGATTTACGAGGATGTTGCCAGGACTGGAGAATTTTAGCTATGAGGAAAGATTGGATAGGCTGGGGTTGTTTTCTTTGGAACAGAGGAGGCTGAGGGGAGACGTTATTGAGGTATATAAAATTATGAGGGGCCTAGATAGAGTGGATAGGAAGGATCTATTTCCGTTAGCAGAGAGGTCAATAACCAGAGGGCATAGATTTAAAGTAATAGGTAGAAGGATTAGAGGGGAGTTGAGAGCTTCTTTGCACCCAGAGCGTGGTGGGGGGTCTGGAACTCACTACCTGAAAGGATGGTAGAGACAGAAACCCTCATCGCATTTAAAAAGTACTTGGATATGCACTTGAAGTGCCGTAACCTCAGGGCTACGGACCAAAAGCTGGAAAGTGAGATTAGGCTGGATAGCTCTTTATCGGCTGGCACAGACATGATGGGCTGAATGGCCTCCTTCTGCACTGTAAATTTCTATGGTTCTATGATAAGGTTCCATGGGTGCTGGCATTTTTTTCAGCACCTCACACAAGTGCCCATTCTGTATGTGGGAGCTTGCACAGTAAATGTCAGCAGGCTAGTCAACTGTGGACACCCTCCATCGTGTTGTGTGGCACTACCACCTTGCTAAATGGGATAGATTCAGAACAGATCTAGCAGCTCAAAACTAGGCATCCATGAGGCGCTGTGGGCCATCAGCAGCAGCAGCAGAATTGTATTCCACCACAATCTGTAACCTCATGGCCCGGCATATCCCTACCATTACCACCAAACCAGGGGACCAACCCTGGTTCAACAAGGAGTGTAGAAGAGCATACCAGAAGCAGCACCAGGCGTACCTAAAAATGAGGTGCCAACCTGGGGAAGCTGCAACACAGGACTACATGCATGCTAAAAAGTGGAAGCAGCATGCTACAGACAGGGCTAAGCGATCCCACAATCAACGGATCAGATCAATGTTCTGCAGTCCTGCCAAATCCAGTTGTGAATGGTGGTGGACCATTAAATAACTAACGGGAGGAGGAGGCTCCAAGAATATCCCCATCCTCAATGATGGTGGAGCCCAGCAAGTGAGTGCAAAAGACAAGGCTGAAGCGTTTGCAACCATCTTCAGCCAGAAGTGTCGAGTGGATGATCCATATCGGCCTACTCCCGAGGTCCCTACCATCACAGAAGCCAGTCTTCAGCCAATTCGATTCACTCCACGTGATATCAAGAAATAGCTGAGTGCACTGGATACAGCAAAGGCTACGGGCTCCAACAGCATCCCGGCAATCGTGCTGAAGACTTGTGCTCCAGAACTAGCCAGGCTTCTAGGCAAGCTGTTCCAGTACAGCTACAACACTGGCATCTATCCGACAATGTGGAAAACTGCCCAGGTATGTCCTGTCCACAAAAAGCAGGACAAATCCAACCCAGCCAATTACCGCCCCATCAGTCTACTCTCAATCATCAGCAAAGTGATGGAAGGTGTCATTGACAGTGCTATCAAGCGGCACTTACTCATCAATAACCTGCTCACTGATGCCCAGTTTGGGTTCCGCCAAGACCACTCAGCTCCCGACCTCATT
Organism: Squalus acanthias; assembly: GCA_030390025.1. NCBI lineage: Eukaryota > Metazoa > Chordata > Chondrichthyes > Squaliformes > Squalidae > Squalus > Squalus acanthias. The sequence continues at coordinate 78,971,562 of CM059436.1, read as the reverse complement.
ACAGCCTTGGTCCAAACATGGACAAAGGAGCTGAATTCCAGAGGTGAGGTGAGAGTGACTGCCTTTGACATCAAGGCAGCATTTGACTGAGTCTGGCATCAAGGAGCCCTAGTAAAACTGAAGTCAATGGGAATCAGGGGGAAAACGCTCCACTGGCTGGAGTCATACCTAGCACAAAGGAAGATGGTTGTGGTGGTTGAAGGTCAATCATCAGAGCCCCAAGACATCGCTGCAGGAGTTCCTCAGGGCAGTGTCCTTGGCCCAACCATCTTCAGCTGCTTCATCAATGACCTTCCATCCAACATAAAGTCAGAAATGGGGTTGTTCGCTGATGACTGCATGGTGTTCAGTGCCATTCACAACTCCTCAGATAATGAAGCAGTCCATGTCCGCATGCAACAAGACCTGGACGACGTTCAGGCTTGGGCTGATAAGTGGCAGGTAACATTCGCGCCACAGAAGTGCCAGGCAATGACTATCTCCAACAAGCGAGAGTCTAACCACCTCCCCTTGACATTCAATGGCATTACCATCGCCGAATCCCCCACTATCAACATCCTGGGGGGTCACCATTAACTAGAAACTTAACTGGACCAGCCACATAAATACTGTGGCAACAAGAGCATGTCAGAGGCTAGGTATTCTGCGGCGAGTGTCTCACCTCCTGACTCTCCAAAGCCTTTCCACTATCTACAAGGCACAAGTAAGGAGTGTGATGGAATACTCTCCACTTGCCTGGATGAGTGCAGCTCCAACAACACTCAAGAAGCTCGACACCATTCAGGACAAAGCAGCCTGCTTGATTGGTACCCCATCCACCACCTTAAACATTCACTCCCTCCACCACCGGCATACCGTGGCTACAGTGTGTACCAGCTACAAGATGCACTGCAGCAACTCGCCAAGGCTTCTTCTGCAGCACCTCCCAAACCCGCGACATCTTCCACCTAGAACGACAAGGGCAGCAGGCGCATAGGAACACCACCACCTCCAAGTTCCCCTCCAAGTCACACACCATCCTGACTTAGAAGTATATCGCCGATCCTTAATCGTCGCTGGGTCAAAATCCTGGAACTCCCTACCTAACAGCACTTTGGGAGTACGTTCACCACACAGACTGCAGCGGTTAAAGAGAGCGGCTCACCACCACCTTCTCAAGGGCAACTAGGGATGGGCAATAAATGCTGGCGTTGCCAACGACGCCCACATCCCATAAGTGAATTTTTAAAAAAATCACAGCTAAGTCCAACCCTCTCCTTACCTGATAACTCACATGCCCACTTTTCTGTAGGGTGGCAGGGAGGGGAGATCACTGGACAATGATCTGCAACAGGAACTCTGGCTAATTCTAGGTCAATCATTGCCATCCTAATTGAGATTAACTACCTCAGGACAGATGAGAAATTTAACCTGTGACCTTTCTGGTCAGTGCCACACCACCATGACTAATTAATCTGTACATCCTTTATAATAAGACTTCTTATGTTGCTATGGCTACAGTGTGACTATTCAATTTTTCATGTATGTTTCTCCTTTCTCATTGGTAATTTTCTGCTTCAGTTGCTCACCACTGTGCAAAACAGTTCTTTCCAATTTCAATTTTCTCTCCAATCAAATTCCACCAAATATAACGCTACTCGATGAAAATGTAACAAAAACACAACTTCGGCATACGTTTGACACCCATACCAGTATGCACCCTGAAAATGAGAGTCAGAAGTTTCCTCAGGGCTCTTCCCAATCGGCAGGTGAAAGTTTGACAGGAACCCTGGATAACTGAAGTTACGCCAGACGATTGGGAGGACCACCAAGGAAATAATAGAATCAAAGAATAGTACAGCACAGAAGGAGGCCATTCGGCCCATCGAGTCTGCGCCGGCTCTTTCGAAAAGCAATCCAGTTAGTCCCACTCCCCCGCTCTTACCCCATATCCCTGCAATTTTTTCTCCTTCAAGTATTTATACAATTTCCTTTTGAAGGCTACTATTGAATCTGTATCCACCATCCTATCAGGCAATGCATTCCAAATCCTAACCACTCGTTGCATAAAAAAGATTTTCCTCATCTCGCCTCTGGTTCTTTTGTCAATCACCTTAAATCTGTGCCTTCTGATTATCGACCCTTCAGCCATTGGAAACAGTTTCTCTTTATTTACTCTCTAAATCTTTCATGATTTTATACACCTCTATCAAATCACCTCTTAGTCTTCTCTGCTCTAAGGAGAACAACCCCAGCTTCTCCAGTCTATCCAAGTAACTGTAATCCCTCATCCCTGGAACCATTCTAGTAAATCTGTTCTGTACCCTCTCCAAAGCCTTCACATACTTCCTGAAGTGTGGTGCCCAGAATCGGTCACAATACTCCAGCTGGGGCCGAATTAGTGTTTTATATAGGTTTATATAATTCGCAGCAAATGTTACTAACACAATGTAAAAATGTCACCAATATACCCATCTGCCTTTCCAATGGCTTCAACATCTTTTCCTTACTTTGCCTGATACAACTTGATAGATCTCATGAACGACCTTGAACTCGAGTATACTACTACTTCATGGCTTAGAGTAAGATGCCCAGTTGAGCCCCAGCTTAATCCAATGCATCCAAGAAAGCATATGCATAAAGAAACCTCACTGTTCCCTCTGCTGACTCATTATGTCTTACACCTATGCAAGTAAATAACACATGAATAAAGTACTCCCAGGTCTCATGTCTGCCTCAAATGCTCCCAAACCTCACATCCATCCATGCTCCCAAGATCCTTCACAGGACAAAATTTGACACCAAGTCAAAGAAGGAGATATTTGATTGCATGATTAAAAGCTAAGTTCAAGATGTAGGTTTTAAACAGGGTCTTAAAGGAAGAGGGTAAGGTGGAGAGGCGGAGGAAATTTCAGAGCCTGAGGCCTTCACGACTGAAGGCACGGCCGCCAATGGTGGGGTGAATAGAGTGGGGATGCACAAGAGGCCAGAGTTGGAGGAACGCAGAGTGCTTGTAGGGTTGTAGGACTGGAGGAGGTTACAAAGATAGGGAGGGGCGAGGCCATGGAAGGATATAAGCCAAAGATGAGAATTGTAACATCAATGTGTTGATGGACTAGGAGTCAACGTAGATCAGTGAGCACAGGGTTGATGGGTTGATGGGACTTGGTGTGCGATAGGATACTGGCAGCAGCGTTTTGGTTGAGCTCAAGTTTATGGAGGGTGGAAAATGGCAGGCCAGCCAGGGTAGCATTGGAATAGTCGAGTGTGGATGTAACAAAAGCATGGATGAGGTTTTCAGCAGTAGATAAGCTGAGGCAGGGGTTGATGCAGGCGATGTTATGGAGCAGATATTTATCTCCTACTCTGCTTTATTCATTCAGCCACAGTCTTTTCAAAAGCAGGGTCATGTAATTGTCACATAGAGCCAGTAGGTCAGCTATTTTATACCACTCACCGACCAGTACTGTTTTTTACTCCAACATGTTATATCTATTTATTATCATTTGATTTGTGGTTGCAGTTTTTTACTCCTCTAAAAACTAGATGCTGTCACCAGGGTTACAGCTAAAGCATTTCAGAGATCATGCTGAGCTTCAGCCTCAACCCTATCTGCTCCTACTTAATTAGCTGTGTTTATAATTTTGTAATAATTTTTTTAAAAGATAAAATTATAACAGTTTCAGTGTATTTGATATATCCATAATGACATGCTATTATGTAGATAGGTATGCTTATTAACCAATTAGTTATAATTAATTTAAATATTTTTCATCTAAAATCATGTTTAATTTTATACAAATACTTCATGAAATATTTAGATTTTTATTTCATTGAACTTATTTATACAATTATATGTATTTGTAATTATCATATATTTTCAGCTATTTCTAATATTTGTAAAATATAACTCCTTTTTTGAACATAACAAGGGACAAGGGTGGATGAATAATAGATTTCATTGTGTAATGGTGTGGGTGAGAGTCACAGATTGATTAATTAGTTCATTTATTGGTGGGAATAGAGTGGCTGAGGGGGCACAAATTTATATATTCATGTCTGTACTCAATTATTTCTGTTTCTAATTTGTATTCCTGAACACTGCCATGGGGTAGTATTAAATATAATATACCTTCTTTGGTCTGGCATTCAATATCTATCAATGTGTCACTTTTCTGCACCCTGATTGGCTGACTATAGTGTCTGACTGATTTTATAGAGTCATAGAGTTATACAGCACAGAAAGAGGCCCTTCGGCCCATCGTGTCCGTGCCGGCCATCAAGCCCTGTCTATTCTAATCCCATTTTCCAGCACTTGGTCCGTAGCCTTGTATGCTATGGCGTTTCAAGTGCTCATCTAAATGCTTCTTGAATGTTGTGAGTGTTCCTGCCTCTACCACCCTTTCAGGCAGTGAGTTCCAGATTCCAACCACCCTCTGAGTGAAAAAGTTTTTCCTCAAATCCCCTCTTAACCTCCTGCCCCTTACCTTGAAACTATGCCCCCTGGTTATTGACCCCTCTACTAAGGGGAAAGTTCCTTTCTATCTACCCTATCTATGCCCCTCATAATTTTGTACACCTCAATCAGGTCCCCCGTCAGCCTTCTCTGCTCTAAGGAAAACAACCCCAGCCTGTCCAGTCTCTCTTCATAGCTGAAGCGCTCCAGCCCAGGTAACATCCTGGAGAATCTCCTCTGCACCCTCTCCAATGCAATCACATCCTTCCTATAGTGTGGCGACCAGAACTGCACACAGTATTCCAGCTGTGGCCTAACTAGCGTTTTGTACAGCTCCATCATAACCTCCCTGCTCTTATATTCTATTGAGAGGTCGCACAACACCAGGTTATAGTCCAACAGTTTTATTTGAAATCACAAGCTTTCGGAACTATCGCTCCTTCCTCAGGTGAAGTAAATTGGATACAGAATCGTCAGAGCATATATAGATGGAAAAAAAAGCATGTGTACTTTACAATTGCAGACCAATAAATTAAATCATCCTGACTATCTGCCGAGGTGTGATAAAGTTAATTAAGTCAGCCAGGAAGGTACCACATCAAAAGACATAGCAAGATACAACTGAGACAATGAGGTGAAGTCGCAGGGGTTCTAACGTGTCAAAAGCTGCCGTCTGTATGTAAAACGAAAAGCTTTTAAAAAAAAAAAAAAAAAATTTACTTTTTTACTGGGAAAATTTTTACTTTTTTACTGGGAATCACATCTGTGAACAAGCTAACGACGACTCGAGTCCGGATCACGTCATGTATCGTGACATAAACCCAAGATCCCGATTGAGACCGTCTTCATGAGTGCAGAACTTGGCTATCAGTTTCTGCTCGATGATTTTGCGTTGTCGTGTGTTTCTAAGGTTGCCTTGGAGAACGCTTACCCGCAGATCCGAGGCTGAATGTCCTTGACTGCTGAAGTGTTCCCCGACTGGGAGGTAACAATCCTGCCTGGCGATTGTTGCGCGGTGCTCGTTCATACGTTGTCTCAGTGTCTGCATGGTCTCGCCGATGTACCATGCCGCGGTGCATTCTTTCCTGCAACGTATGAGGTAGACAACGTTGGCCGAGTCACATGAGTATGTACCATGTACCTGGTGGGTAGTGTCCTCACGTGTGATGGTGGTATCTGTGTTGATGATCTGGCATGTCTTGCAGAGTTTGCCATGGCAGGGTTGTGTGGTGTCGTGGTCGCTGTTATCCTGAAAGCTGGGTAATTTGCTGCGAACGATGGTACTTCTGAGGTTAGGCGGCTGTTTGAAGGCAAGTAGTGGAGGCGTGGGGATGGCCTTAGCGAGGTGTTTGTCGTCATCGATGACATGTTGAAGGCTGCGAAGAACATGTCGTAGTTTCTCCGCTCCGGGGAAGTACTGGACGACGTAGGGTACCCTGTTGGTTGTGTCCCGTGTTTGCCTTCTGAGGAGGTCTATGCGATTTTTCGCTGTGGCCCGTCGGAACTGTCGATCGATGAGTCGAGCGTCATATCCCGTTCTTACGAGGGCGTTTTTCAGCGTCCGTAGGTGTCCATCGCGTTCCTCCTCGTCTGAGCAGATCCTGTGTATTCGCAGGGCTTGTCCATAGGGGATGGCTTCTTTAACATGGTTAGGGTGGAAGCTGGAGAAGTGGAGCATCGTGAGGTTGTCCGTGGGCTTGCGGTAGAGTGAAGTGCTGAGGTGTCCGTCTTTGATGGAGATTCGTGTGTCCAGGAATGAGACCGATTCTGAGGAGTAGTCCATGGTGAGTTTGATGGTGGGATGGAACTTGTTTATGTTATCGTGTAGTCTTTTCAGTGATCCTTCGCCATGGGTCCAAAGGAAGAAAATGTCGTCGATGTATCTGGTGTACAGCGTTGGCTGGAGGTCCTGTGCAGCGAAGAAGTCTTGCTCGAACTTGTGCATGAAGATGTTGGCGTATTGGGGTGCGAATTTGGTCCCCATGGCTGTTCCGTGTGTTTGGGTAAAAAAATGGTTGTCGAAGGTGAAGACATTGTGGTCAAGGATGAAGCGGATGAGTTGTAGGATGGCGTCTGGAGATTGGCTGTTGTTGATGTTGAGTACTGAGGCTGTTGCAGCGATGCCGTCATCGTGGGGGATACTGGTGTAGAGTGCCGATACGTCCATCGTGGCAAGGAGTGTTCCTGGTTCAACTGGTCCGTGGGTGCTGAGTTTCTGTAAGAAGTCTGTAGTGTCGCGACAGAAGCTGGGGGTTCCCTGTACGATGGGTTTCAGAATGCCCTCGACGTATCCAGAGAGGTTCTCACACAGGGTTCCATTGCCTGATACGATAGGACGTCCGGGTGTGTTGGCTTTGTGTATCTTTGGGAGGCAGTAGAAGTCTCCCACGCGGGGAGTACGTGGGATGAGAGCGCGTAGGATGTTTTGAAGGTCTGGATCGAAGGTCTTGATCAGTCTATTGAGTTGGCGGGTGTGTTCTTTGGTCGGATCTGCGGGTAGCTGTCTGTAGTGTTCCTGGTTGTCAAGTTGTCGGTATGCTTCTTTACAATAGTCCGTTCTGTTCTGTATGACGATGGCTCCTCCTTTGTCCGCTGGTTTGATGACAATGTTGCGGTTGGTCTTGAGAGTATGGATGGCGTTGCGTTGTGCTCGGGTGACATTCTGGACTGTCTTGTGAGTGCGGCTGATGAATCTGGCGTTGATGCATTTCCTGACAGCTTGAGCATACATGTCAAGCTTGGGGCAGCGACCCTCCGGAGGGGTCCAGTTTGACTCTTTTTTCTTCGGTTGCTGCACTGCGAGTCCCTCTGTCTGCTGTTCTGGATCATTGATTGTCTCATTGGGTTTGTTGCTGACATCTTGGGATTTGTGGAAGTATTCCCGGAGCCTCATTCTCCTGATGAATTCCTCCGTGTCTGCCGCGAGACCGATGGGGTCCATTTTGGTGGTTGGGCAGAACTTGAGCCCTAGGGCGAGAACTTCGATTTCGTCTGGTTGAAGGGTATGGTCGGACAAGTTGACGATGGACTTCCCTGTGGTTGCAGCCGTGGTACCGGGGGAGGCTTGGTTGCTGCTGGTGGTGATGCCGAGTTTCTCAAGCTTCCTGTTCTTGATGCGCATGTAGGCAGCGTAGTTCCGTTGCCTCGTCTGTTTGGTGGTGTCTCGTAACTGGTCTGCTGTGTCCTGAGCACATGACTTATATTCTATGCCTGTGCTAATGAAGGCAAGTATCCCATATGCCTTTTTAACCACCTTATCTACCTGCCCTGCTGCCTTCAGGGATCTATGTACATGCACACCAAGGTCCCTCTGACCCTCTGTCCTTCCTAGGGTCCTACCATTCATTGTGTATTCCCTTGCCTTGTTAGTCCTCCCAAAATGCATCACCTCACACTTTTCAGGGTTAAATTCCATTTGCCACTGTTCTGCCCATCTGACCAACCCGTCTATATTGTCCTGTAGCCTGAGGCTTCCCTCCTCCCTATTTACCACTCCACCAATTTTCATGTCATCTGCGAACTTACTGATCATACCTCCTACATTCATATCTAAATCATTAATGTACACTACAAACAGCAAAGGACCCAGCACCAATCCCTGCGGTACACCACTGGACACAGGCTTCCAGTCACAAAAACAACCTTTGACCATCACCCTCTGCCTCCTGCCACGAAGCCAATTTTGGATCCAATGTGCCAAATTGCCCTGGATCCCATGGGCTCTTACCTTCTTGACCAGTCTCCCATGCGGGACTTTGTCAAAAGCCTTACTGAAGTCCATGTAGACTACATCAACTGCACTACCCTCATCCACACACCTAGTCACCCCCTCGAAAAATTCAATCAAATTGGTTAGACATGATCTCCCCCTGACAAAGCTATGCTGACTATCCTTGATTAATCCTTGCCTCTCCAAGTGGAGACTAATTCTGTCCCTCAGAATTTTTTCCAATAATTTCCCTACCACTGATGTTAGGCTCACTGGCCTGTAATTCCCTGGTTTATCCCTACTACCCTTCTTGAATAATGGTACTACGTTAGCTGTCCTCCAGTCCTCTGGCACCTCCCCTGTGATGCGGAGATGCCCCTGTGGCCAGAGAGGTTCTGAAAATTTGTGTCAGAGCCCCTGCAAACTCCTCCCTTGCCTCAAACAACAGCCTGGGATACATCTCGTCTGGGCCTGGGGATTTATCCACTTTTAAGCCCGCTAAAACCGCTAGTACCTCTTCCCTCTCAATGCTAATTTGTTCAAGTATATCACAATCCCCCTGCCTGATTTCTATGCCTACATCGTCCTTCTCCATAGTGAACACAGATGCAAAATATTCATTTTAAACATCACCTTCATCTTCCAGCTCTACACACAGATTGCCACTTTGGTCCCTAATGGGCCCTACTCTTTCCCTGGTTATTCTCTTGTCCTTAATATACTTATAAAACACCTTGGGATTTTCCTTTATTTTGCCCGCCAGTGTTTTTTCATGCCCCCTCTTCGCTCTCCTAATTTCTTTTTTAAGTACCCCCCTGCACTTTCTATACTCCTCTAGGGCTTCCACTGTTTTAGTCCTTTGTATCTGCCAAAAGCCTCCCTTTTTTTCCTAATCCATTCTTGTATATCCCTTGACATCCAGGGTTCCCTGGACTTGTTGGTCCCACCCTTGATCTTTACGGGAACATGTTGGTGCTGTACTCTCTCTATTTCCTTTCTGAATGACTCCCACTGCTCTGATGTGGATTTTCCTACAAGTAGCTGATCCCAGTCCACTTTGGCCAGATCCTGCCTTATCATATTAAAATCAGCCTTCCCCCAATTTAGAACCTCTTTTTCTGGTCCATCTTTGTCCTTTTCCATGACTACCTTAAATCTCACCGAATTATGGTCACTGTCACCAAAATGCTCTCCTACTGACACTTCTACCACTTGCCCGGCTACATTCCCTAGAATTAGGTCCAGTACCGCCCCCTCTCTTGTAGGACTTTCTACATGCTGGCTCAAAAAGCTCTCCTGAATGCACTTTAAGAATTCCGAACCCTCTAAGCCTTTCACACTCTGACTATCCCAGGTAATATTGGAGAAGTTGAAATCCCCTACTATTATTACCCTATTATTTCTACACTTCTCTGAGATTTGCCTACATATCTGTTCCTCACCACTACTCACCAATCAACTTCTTCCCCTGCGCCGGCGTCACTTTGGAACACGTATATCTTTTAATCTACACCAAGGCACTTAAATTTAGACGCCCAAGTTTGGAAAAAAGCGAGAAATAGAGAAATACTCACCAACTAATCACTTACCTGCCTTCTGGTGACGTCACACTTCGATTACTATTTACTTCGTTACACTCACCGGTCCTTTGTATCTCAGCCGCTCCCGCTGCTTTTACTGCCGCCGAAGTCTGAGAATTTTCTGATTGGACAACCAAAATTAGTTTTCCCAGATGCAACCTTAGAAATGGAATTTAGATCCAGTAGGCAAAGAAATCTCTCCGAACAGCTGCCATCACAATTCCCACAGCTTTCCATGTTCAGCAGGTAAGTCCCTAGTTTTCTTAAGGTCCATTCCCCTACCCTACTGTACTCTGCTCTTAAGTATTGCTGCACTCTGCTCCCTCAACCCCACTGTGCTCTGTTTCCCTGCTTAGAATGGGACCCTGCTCAAATTGGCAATCACACTCCAGATAACTGGCTGTAGAGAATCATACAATCATAGAAATTTACAGCACAGAAGGAGGCCATTTGGCCTGTCATGCCTGTGCTGGCTCTTTGAAAGAATAACTGTACAAGACACGGTGGAGAGTTCACATCATCCTTGATCAAAATGTAGCACTCGAATAAAGATATTTGGCAGTGCAGCCTAGTGACCAAAAATTCATATTGCTCCATCCTTTAATCTTCATCAGGTAGACTAGGTCTTCAGTTGAGAAAATGTTAGAAGTTGTTCATTACTACAACTAGGTGGAAAATTCTTTATTTTTTTCCATGAAGTTGAAATTGCGCTGTTTGTTGTTTTTAGTGCAGTGGTTAATGAATTAGCACCAATCTCCTGTATGCATTATTTTGACAAAGCCAGTGTAAATGCACCAACCAGTGCGCAAAAGTCGGAGAGATAGAAACTTCCATTCACGGTTTATTTTGGATTGGGTTTTATTCTGCCTTTGTTTACCAAACTGCCTAAATGCCCCTGAATGTCCTCTTATAATGGCAATGGTTTTCACTTCTTCAAGCACATCTTGAGATTTTCATTAACAGCGATGTCAATGATTGTTTCTGCACTTGATTTAGCTGCTATAAACCTGCTGGACTATTTTACTGAAAAGCACTTGGGTCCCAAATTAAATAAACTGCAGAGTATCCAATAATTTTTTTTCAATAAACCAGCAGGCCTGGTCCTCTATATAATATACACTGACCAAGTGATTGTTGATTGATTCTCAATAAGCTTGCACTAATTAGGATGTATCTGTTCTTCCTCAATTGACTTATTATCCAACATCAATGACATGGAGCACACTGGTCTTACAACATGATAGATGCTGGCACTGAAACATTTCTGGTTCATGGTCTCTCGCATGCTTTTAGCTGTAGTGGCATTTTTCCTGAAATATAGGCTGATTGGGACTGTTGTTTTTTAGTTTGTGTTGGTTAGATTATAGAAATAAGCAAAATTTGACTTTATATGGTAGGTGACATTGTTTACTTTGTGCTGCCATTGTCATAGCAAGTGGGTCTAGGGAAACATTTTAATGCACTTAACAGGAATGACCAGCTCAAGGGAAAGAATATAAGGATTCCTGGGATGAGAGGGCTGTCCTATGATGAGAGATTGTGTAGAATGGGCCTATACTCTCTGGAGTTTAGAAGAATAAGAGGTAATCTCATTGAAACATACAAGATTCTGAAGATGCAACACATGCCCTTTTACCTCCCCTGTTCCCACTGTCCAGGGCCCCAAACACTCCTTCCAGGTGAAACAGCGACTTACTTGTACTTCTTGCAATTTAGTATACTGTGGGGGAGAAATTCAGTATCGCCCCATTTGGGGCGCAATTATCGGCCGGGCGCAAAGATTTGCGTCTGGCGCTAATTATCGCCACCGACTGCAAACTTGACTTTTATCGCCCCTGGAGGTGATTGGAGCGCTAAATCAGACGCTTCACACCTGTCTTAAGGCACAAAGGCCGAGGAGCGAGGCGCTACCTCAGAGCGCTGGCGAAGCTCATGTGATGTCAGTCAGCAATGAACACACACACAATGGCACGGGCCAGTTCTTAAAGGGGATGGTTGATCTTGCTTTCCATCCACATCCTGCTCATTGCAGCCTTGAATTTCGGCCTGGAGAGACCTGCACATCAAATCTGCTGGAAAGAACAATGGAGAGTACCAGGCAAAGAGCTCAGAGTGCAGCCCCCACAGTCTCTTCTAAATCGATACAAGGAATGGCAAATCAAAATGAACCTGCAAAGTGCTGCTCAGTACCCAAAACTCCTTCACACAACGTTGAATCTCTCCAGAGGTCTCTCTCCCTCTCTCTCAGAATGCGTGGTTCAAAAATGGCACCAACAATAAAAGGCAGGAAGCGGTCGCCTTTAAATAGCGCTCCCCCAGTCCCTTCATGACTGCAAAACGCTCCCCTCAACCTGTCGTTGCTAGCGTCAGGCAGTAAGGCAGGGGGCGCCACTCAGTATCCGCTCCGGGGCGATACCGGGGCGTTGCGCACTCGACTGACGTCACGATCTGCCGGCGCAGGAGATCGTGGCGGTAGTGTTTAGCGCCGCCGCAAAATGTCTAGTTAATTTCGCGAGCGGCGCAAACATCGCCGCGCCTGGGCGCTAGGTGATTTGCGCCCCATTAGCGCCCTCTTAAGGCGCTAACGGGAGGCACAACCAACTGAATTTTTCCCCCTGTATTCGCTGCTCACGATGTGGTCTCCTCTACATAGGAGAGACCAAATGCGGATTGGGTGACTGCTTTGCGGAACACCTCTGTTCAGTCCGTAAGGGTGACCCCGAGCTTCCGGTCGCCTGTCACTTTAATTCACCGCTCCACTCCACTCTGACCTCTCTGTCCTCGGCCTCTTACATTGTTCCAATGAAGCTGAACATAAGCTCGAGGAACAGCACCTCATCATCTTTCGATTAGGAATTTTACAGCCTTCTGGACTCAACATCGAGTTCAACAATTTCAGACCATAACCTCTGCCCCTATCCTTTTTTTTCCATTTATTTATTTTAATTGTTTTTTTCTCTCTCTCCCACATGGCAGCTGTCTTTCATTCTGCCAGTGCCATTTACACTTTATCTGGAGCCATCTTTTGTTTCTTAACTTGTCCCATTACCATCTCCTTTTGCCTTGCACCATCTTTTAATCTCCCTTAATGTCTCTTATCTCTCCTGCCTTGCATCCTATCACAGACCTTCCCTTTTGTTCTTTCCTCCCCTTCCCCCTTTCCCTGCCCCTGCACTTGCTTAAAAACCTGTTCCGTCTCCAGCTTTTTCCAGTTCTGACGAAGAGTCATCGACCTGAAACGTTAACTCTGTTTCTCTCTCCACAGATGCTGCCTGACCTGCTGAGTATTTCCAGCATTTTCTGTTTTTATTTCAGATTTCCAGCATTCACAGTATTTTGCTTTTGTAAGATTCTGAAGGGGATTGACGGGGTAGATGCTGAGAGGTTGTTTCCCCTGGCTGGAGTGTCTAGAACTAGGGGTCACAGTCTCAGGATAAGGGGTAGGCCATTTAAGACTGAGATAAGGAGAAATTTCTTCACTCAGAGGGTTGTGAATCTTTGGAATTCTCTGCCCCAGAGGGCTGTGAATGCTGAGTCTTTGAGTATATTCAAGGCTGATATAGATAGATTTTTGAACTCTAGGGGAATCAAGGGATATGGAGATCGGGCAGGAAAGTGGAGTTGAGATCGATGATCAGCCATGATCTTATTGAATGGCGAAGCAGGCTCGAGGGGCCATATGGCCTACTCCTGCTCTTATTTCTTATGTTCTTATGAATCTAGATACAAACTTTTTTCTTGCAACAGTGTTGACCAACAGAAATTGCCGACTAGCCACAGGTGTGACTGCGGTGACACTGATTCAGTCACATACACTCATTTTAGTAGAAACCACCTTGCACACACTCATACAAAATATACTTCACGTGTATATTTACTTAACAAACATCTACCACCATTCAGTAACCAAGGAAGTAAAGCACTCACAACGATCAAAAAGCTCTCTCACACTTTTGTCTTACCATTTTACCAAAAAACGCACAGAAAGATTAAAGTACACATGCAAAAATCACATGCCCATTGTCGCTGTCTTTTATTATTTTTTTTATTTATTAATCAGAAATACAATTAGCCACATCTAGATTGCCAGTTGGTGGCTAATGGCTAACAGATAGAGCAATAAAATCCTTGTGTTCATCAAGGTGCAAAATCTTAATGCAGGGAAATCTTTTCTACTTTAGGCACTCCATAGCATTATCAAGCACTCCCAAGCCAGGTTAGATACTGAACAAAACTCCCTGTATTGTATGCTGATAAATCAGAAGAGCTTCTCCCATTGTACCAGTGTGATCTTTCCATTTTCTGTACTAGGCATTTTTACAGCCTCTCCAAGTAAAATAGCCAGAGCTTAGTGTTAAATTCTAGGGAGTTTTGTGTTGTCTACCTGTATCTGCTACCAGCTAGGCTGAGCGTGTCTGAGCTCATAGCACATTGCGCCTTTACGCCCATCGGAGGCAGAGGAGGCTTTTATTCCATTGTTCTGGGTCGGTGTCAAACCCAGGCCCGAGAAGTGAGCAAACGTGTTCTAACTCACTAAGTCTGCTGAGTTCCTGTCTTTTTCAATCTCCATTTATCTTACATAAATACTTGCTTCTCCGATGTTCCTATTGAATTGTGTCGTCAATGCAAGAATACTGGAAGAGGTTTCACCACAGTTAGGAGTAAAATGCATTAGAAAAATGGCTTCTTAACGCAGACTGTCCTTTCATATTGTTCCAATTTGCTACACGTACAGCTGCATGTAAAATGATGGTCAATAAATGTTCAGACGATGTGAGATGGCAGAAGAGCAGGGTTAAGTAGATAATTCATTATTTCATGAGGCATAGCTCTTGCTCTTACTGGGAGAATGAGGTTGGAATGGCTGAAGCATGGTTTACCTTTTTAAGTCTATAGATGGTACTTCTGCTATCAGGGTGATTGAAAGGCAACTCTGGCAAGTACTCATGCTGCATTTTAAAAATAAATGAAGCTCGCTTGTATCGTGTGATGAAGGTGAAATCGGAAGCGTCGGATTAGAAATGATTCACTGGAAGTGAAGAATGAGCACCTTGCCTCTCTATTCAGAGCATTGACTTTATCTGTCACCAAGGTGTTAAGACTTTCAAAGGTTGAATTTATTGACTTCTGACACCGAATCTCAAAATGTCCATGTTTGTCTTTTGTGAGTCACCTCTGAGTCAAAGACGTATATTAGGCACATTCATTTCCAGCCAATTTGCCCCAGCTACATTGACTTAAAAGCAAATTTATTCACGTCCTGCGCTTAATAAGAAATTTAATCACATCTAATGTGAGAGGCTGAAAGGCAAGTGGTGAAGTTTCTGACTCAGATGGAATTGAAGGTGACTGACAGGAGTACCTTGGTCGGAACTGTACGAAATTCTTCAAACAGAAGTTATGCAAGGTGGATTTTCTCCAAAGCATACTGAGACCCACCTTGTTGTTTAACTATTTATTCCCAATTCCAGGAAAATATATTTTGGCCTTAAATTATTTAGTCGTCATTGATACTTTTCTCTGCAAGATTGAAAATGCAATTTTATCGCCACGTTCGTCTCCTTTCAGAAACGGCACTTAACGGGATTCCGTTGTCCTCATTATCCAACCAGCTGCAGGAAAACTCTCCCCAGAATTGGCACCACCTTTGTTGTGTATTTTGAGCTATAATTCCCTGAGAAGGCATGTTTTTTTTTAATGTAAGGTTAATAGTGCTTTGTGTACAGAGAAAAAAGGATCAATCTTGATGAATGGCCAAGGTATTTTATCTTCATCGTGTCTTCGTTGCTGATGTGCTAAAAAATGCATTTTACAGAACCCAAGTACAAACTGAAAAACGGAGCCAGATTGTCATTAGTTATTCCAAGAAATCCATCATTTACTTCACTGACTCTGGATTGCCTATCACTGCTGAATTTTTTATGGATTCTGTTCTGTGACAACATTTGCAAACATTATTTACAGATGTGGCATTGAATCTTAAAGTGTCTCACAAAATTTGGATTGCCTCGTTCAAAAGATAAGGAAGATTGTTTCCTTGATTGCCTTATTTTTTGATGGGAAAGAAGTGGGCTTTTCAATTCCGTAGGTTGCGTAACTAATTGCACCCGAGCAAAAGGTTATCATCTTCTGGGTTTTGAATTATTGTTCTGTGGCTATCAGCTTCTTCTTTCTTAGCTTGACTCAGCTGGTAGCTCTTTTGCCCTTGAGTGAGACGTTTATAGATTCTAGCACTGCTCCAGGACATCAGCAAATTGTCTAAATTAGCACTCCAATGCAGTACTTGAGGGAGTGCGACCATGTCAGATGGTAAGATGCTGAACTCAAATTCAATACGCTTGTTCCAATAGTTCAGGTGGAGGTGAAAGATCCCATGGACAAGTCACAGCTATTAACATAAACAAAGATCAGCTTCCTCAATGGTATAGTCAGTGGACCTTTCCAGCTGATATGGTGTTCAGTTATACAGACCTGGAATGTTCCAAGTTAATTTTCTGGCTTGTGCTGATCTTAGCCAGGGCAGTGTTAGGGATGTTACATTTGGTCTCAGCTATACTGGGGGCAGGGAAGAGAGAAAATCGGTCATGGTTCATGCTCCAGATCATCGTCCATTGACCCCCCGTGCTGGAAAGTGCTAGGCGAGGGCAGATTCAGCTGTCTGGGCTTACACATGAAGAATGGTCACTGGGATGAAATTCTGGGGAGTTGATTGCACCAGTGAAGCTGTACCCTAGCATGAGTCAGTGCTTTCAGGAGAGGAGGAGAGCAAATTGGAGTAAGAAAGAATTAAAGGGTTAATTAGTCAAATAATGTGAACCAGTGACTGATCGTGACTGGCGTAACTGCACAGTATATTAGTATACACACTGTAGCACTAGAGTGGCAGGATGTGATTCCAATAAATTTCACGCCAGCTCTATAACTCGTTTCTGAATCAAGGTGTTTTTGAGACAGCGGCAGTCCTGTGAATTTAGTACTTTAGTTCTGCTTAGTAGATTTTTAAGATGGCACCAGCCAGCTCTGGAGGGGTGAAAAGCAGCTCAATTGGCCTAATGGGAATTGTTAAAGTGCCTCCGTGCTCATCAGAGTCCTCATTAAAGTAAATTACAAAGGAAAGGTGAATAAAAACAATGGCTGTAAAATGGTACTTAAATCCACTTGAGTGATAGACGTGGAATAATCTACAAAAATCTGGACCTGTGCAGTCGGAGTTTTCTTTCCACTTCGAAACTTGCAGTTTATGATTCCAATCATGACTATAGTGCTCATTCTCATGGAAGCAAAGAATTGAAGAGCACACATTTCTCCATCGATTGCTCAATATGTGTTTGTAGATTCAGAGGAATTTAGGAATGAGAAAAGGCAATTCAGCTCATTCACCGTGCTCTTTCATTTAGATTCTCATTTGAGACTCTCACAATTTACTTTCATCTGCCGCCCACCTCAAAACCTTGCAATTCCTGCCGCATCAGGAATCTGCCTTTTGACTAGGTCACCTGACCTAGATTAACTGTGCCCGCTGGCACTTTGTTTCATAAAATGAGAAGATATTCCTCAAGTCTCCCATGGAGATTTAACGAGGAAGATATATCTTGTGCTGCGGTCTGCTGATAACATAAGAACATAAGAAATAGGGGCAGGAGTAGGCCATTTGGCCCTTCGAGCCTGCTCCGCCATTCAATAAGATCATGGCTGATCTTCTACCTCATCTCCACTTTGCTGCACTATCCCCATATCCCTTGATTCCCTTAATATTCAAAAATCTATCGATCTCTGTCTTGAATATACTCAACGACTGCACCTCCACAGCCCTCTGGGGTAGAGAATTCCAAAGATTCACCACCCTCTCAGTGAAGAGATTTCTCCTCATCTCAGTCCTAAATGGCCGACCCCTTATTCTGAGACTGTGACCCCTGGTTCTAGACTCCCCAGCCAGGGGAAACATCCTCCCTGCATCTACCCTGTCAAGCCCAGTAAGAATTTTGTATGTTTCAATGAGATCACCTCTCATTCTTCTAAGCTGTAGAGAATATAGGCCTAGTCTACTCAATCTCTCCTCATAGGACAATCCCCCCATCCCAGGAACCAGTCTGGTGAACCTTTGCTGCACTCCCTCTATGGCAAGTATATCCTTCCTTAGGTAAGGAGACCAAAACTGTACACAATACTCCAGGTGTGGTCTGATTTAGCTCATCTTGGAGAATGTGGCATTGGTACACTGTGGAAGGCATCTTAGATCCCTGCTGCAGCTATCCATTCACTCCTGCTCGAAAGTTGTGTATGTGCAGATGTTGGGTGAGGGCAGGATGCATTTAACTCTGATGCCCCATGGTCGAACGGGTCACTGAAGTCACAGGAAGACTTGCCATTTGGACAAGCTTTGGAGAGTTGCCTTGTGCAGGTTATCACAGCATGAAACGTGGCTTGAAGAGACGAAGGGTATGGGAGAACTAGCCAGTGAGATTATCGAACAGTAAGTGAACAAGCGAATATATAAAGGTAATCTAAAGGTGTCAGCCATGGCTCAGTTGGTAGCACTCTAACCTCTGAGTCAGAAGGTTGTGGGTCCAAGTCCCACTCCAGAGACTTGAGCACAAAATTGAGGCTGGCACTCCCAGTGAAGGACTGAGGGAGTGCTGCACTGTCAGAGGTGCCGACTTTCAGACAAAGATGTTAAACCAGGGCCCCGTCTGCCCTATCAAGTGGACGTAAAAGATCTCATGGCTCTATTTTAAAGAAGAGCAGGGGAGTTCTCCCCGGTGTCCTGGCCAATATTTATCCCTCAATCAACATCCCTAAAGCAAATTATCTGATCATTACCTCATTGCTGTTTGTGGGACCTTGCTGTGCACAAATTGGCTATTTCCTACATTGCAACAGTGACTACACTTCAAAAGTATGACAATCCAGCAGCTTCATGGTAGATGCAGGGAGGATGTTTCCCCTGGCTGGGGAGTCTAGAACCAGGGGTCACAGTCTCAGAATAAGGGGTCGGCCATTACTGATACCAGCTTTTTATTTCCGGATTTTTTTGAAACTGACTTCAAATTCTCAAACTGCTCTAGTGGGATTTGAACTCGCATTCTCTAGATTATTAGTCCACGTCTCTGGATTATTAGTAACATATCCACTACAATGCCATACCACGGAACAATTACCTTAATCTATCTATATGCATATAGCACAAGTTACTGTGAGAACTTGGCACAGTTCCTTAGATAGCAAAAGCTATTGTAAAGTCTTCCTGTTATGAAATAGCTTTTGTCTTCTCCTAGATCATACAAGAACCAGAGAGGCAAAAAGCATATTTCTGTGGGAAATGTTTCCTTTTTCCTTAAATGCCTATATTGTAAAGGACATACTGCACGAGAATGAAACTTTCCTAATCTGGTTTAGCAATATTCTAATCTTTTTGACAAGTCTGAACTATGGAGATTATTTACAATTTTACTTTACTGCAGTGGGAGGTATCAAGACAAAATGGTTCATAAAATGAAAATGCTTTCTTTATGAGGAAAAGAACCCATCTGGCTACATTGAAAAATAGGACTAGACTGTAATTGGGTTATTCTTTAAGTAGACAGTATGAATTCAGATAGCCGCAGTGTCTGTTTTGTAACCTCAAGCTTATAACAAAATATCCTTCAGAATCAGGTAGTGGCAGAGTGCTTGAATGTGACAGCGAGCATAAATCAGGAGGTCAGCATTATTAGATCCTAATGATGGTCATTTGGCTTCAAATAATGATGCAAAACTAGAGGGAACTGTGCCATGAATCTACTTTGAACGGGGAACATTGCAAATAAAGTCCAGGTCCTACACAATTTAAATCATTCTGTCAGAGGTATGTTGCCTGATTATAATAAAACATTACGAATTGTTGTTTCTTTAGAGGAAATAGTACTTTTCATTCAGAAGTAAGACAGATAGATCCATTAGTGAACATACATAATGTTCATTTCTGTGATTGAGAAAAGAAACCAGACTGCTCACCCTTCATCTTCCCCTGTGCACCCTAAAGTAATGGCTCATGTCCCATCTTGTACTATGTACCCTAAACTAACAACTCATACCCAGTATTGCGCTGTATACTCTAAACTAACTGCTCAGGTCATCTTGCACTGTGTAGACTAGACTGACAACTTGTCTCATCTTCTGCTGTATACCCTAATCAGACAGCATATGCCCTATTTTAGGGTGTGTACCGTAAACTGATAATTCACGTCCCAGCTCCTGCTGTGTACCACGAACCATTCACATCCCACCTTGTACTGTATACCCTGGGCTGTCAGCTCATAACCTCTCCATTCCTGTTGAATAGCCCGAGGCTAAAATTGGAAGATATTTCCTCTCTGAATTTGTTTGGCGGAGGAATTTTAGATTCCTTTCTTCTGAATTCTAATCTCCTTGCTGCAGCTCCATGCACACTCGTCACAAGATACAGATCAATATGGTATAAAATATGATGGTAGCATCATTTATTGAAACTTATGTAGAATGTCACAGGTTTAAATGGAAAGAACACAAAACTCTAGAAATATTATTGACAGTTCAATTAATCAGAATTCCCTTGATAAATGAAAAGGCAAGTCTCGGTCTTAATCATAATAATGCCTTGTTTTACCCCGCCATTAATCTCAGTGGTAGAAAACTAGGGGTGTAATCTCCTTTCTGCACTATTTTCAGTGTACTATTTACCGTGCTATTTGAATGCAGTCAACCTGTTTAATTGAAATGGTTTAGGGATTATGTTAGAACAATGCGGACAGAGCAACCTGAGCACATTAGCTCATCCACTGAAGATAGTGCGGAGAGGAAATTGAACCCTTCAGTATTTTAATCTAATATTTTAAATAACATGCTGTCACAGTGACTGTTTTTTACTAACAAGCCTTTCGGTTTAAACTGTGAGAAATGAAAAGAGGAAATCCAAGTCATCTTTTTATTTTCCCACAGTTTCTGTCTAACGAGAGTTTTGTGGCTGAATAATCTTGTTAATGCTATTCCTTTCTCAGTAGGTACCACAGATCTAATGGGGTTGCCATTTGCAGATGTTCCTGCTTCCCTCCCCCGTACTGATGAAACACCCACACTCACACAGTGCTCACACTAAACAGTAACTGTTATCACATAACCCCCCAGGATTGTCCTGGACTCTCCAGGAATTAAAGATCAACCTCCAGGACACTGCTATGAGCAATCCAGGAGAAAGATCATAGGGGCGTTAAATAAAATGGTGTGTTTTTTTCCATTTGCTTTGATCACTTTTGTTTATTAGTTATAAAAATATTGGCGATGGTGGCTGGGGGTGGAGGGAGAAAAAGGGATGTTTCATTGGGCGGGGTATTGGAGGGGGGAGGTTATGTGATGAAACCTCCAGGAACACGTCCATCCAGAGTTGGCAACCCTATCCCCCCCCCCCCACCCCCACCCCGCAGCCTCTGTCCCCACCCCCCCCCCCCTGCCTCCCGTTGCAACCTTCACATTGATGCAGCCATGTTGACATGACCTCATGCTTGGCAAGCCCATGGCTGATGCAAGTCCTGCAGTGATGCAGCCAGAACCAACAATTCAAAGACTTATAAAAACAGAAAATGCTGAAAACACTCAGCAGGTCAGGCAGCATCTGTGGAGAGAGAAAGAGAGTCAACGTTTCAGGTCAATGATCTTTCATCAGAACTGACGAAAGTTGCAGATGTAACAGATTTTAAGCAAGTGCAGGGGCAGGGAAATGGGGGAGAGGGAAGGAAAGAAGAAAGGGGAAGGTCTGTAACAGGGTGGAAGGCAGGAGGGATTAAATGACAAAAGGGATGGGATGGTGCAAGGCAAAAGGGGGTGGCAATGGGACAGGTAAAGAAACAAAAGTCCGAAGAGTCCTTGGTTTGTGTGATACTCAACAATAGAATTATTCATTTTTTTCTTTGACAAAACCTGGCATGAGTTCCACAACTATAATGAATGTATTTGTCACCACAAAATTTCCATATTATGCTGCAGAATGTGGTCATCCTTGCTATATTTGTGTGTTCTGCCTTGCTGCAGGATCTTGGGCGGGAGTGATCATGATGTAATTGCACTGCATGCTGGGGAACAGAGCAAAACAGCTCCTTTATTTTCATTTGATTGACATATTCTTGACATTTTATGCCATTCTCTGAAGTCATGATGCGGAGATGCCGGTGTTGGACTGGGGTGGACAAAAATGAGAAGTCGCACAACACCAGGTTGAAAAATTTCAAATAAAACTGTTGGGGGTAAAAATTCAGTTGGTTGCGCCTCCCGTTAGCGCCTTAAGAGGGCGCTAATGGGGCGCAAAGCCGCTAACGCCCGGGCGCAGCGATGTTTGCGCCGCTCGGGAACTTAACTTGACATTGTGCGGCGGCGCTAAAACTTACCGCTGCGACCACCTGCGCGCGCAGATTGTGACGTCATTCCATGATGCAACGCCCTTGTGGCGCCCCGGAGTGGAAATTGAGTGGCGCCCCCTGCCTTACCGCCTGGCGCTTCCAACGACCAGAAGACTGGAACGCTATCAATCGCTGTGGGGCTGGGGGGGGCGCTATTTAAAGGGAGCCTCTTCATGTCTTTTATTGTTGGTGGCATTTTTGAACTACGCATTCTGAGAGAGAGAGGGAGAGACTTCTGGAGAGATTCAACGTTGTGTGAAGGAGTTTTGGGTACTGAGCAGCACTTTGCAGGTTCATTTTGATTTGCCATTCCTTGTATCGATTTAGCAGAGACTGTGGGAGCTGCACTCTGAGCTCTTTGCCTGGTACTCTCCATTGTTCTTTCCAGCACATTTGATGTGCAAGTCTCTCCAGGCCGAGATTCAAGGCTGCAATGAACAGGATGTGGATGGAAAGCAAGATTAACCATCCCCTTTAAGAACTGGCCCATGCCATTGTGTGTGTGTTCCATTGCTGACTGACATTACATGAGCTTCGCCAGCGCTCTGAGTTAGCGCCTCACTGCTCGGCCTTTGCGCCTTAAGACAGGTGTGCAGCGCCTGCTTTAGCGCTCCACTCACCTCCCGGGGCGGTAAAAGTGAAATTTCCAGTCAGTGCCGATAATTAGCGCCAGGCGCTAATATTTGCGTCCAGACGATATTTGCGCCCCAAATGGGGCGCGACCTAATTTCTACCCCTTGGACTATAACCTGGTGTTGTGCGACTTCTCATTTTTATTCTCTGAAGTAAGTGCATGTACTGCTGGAAATGGTCTTAACCATTCTTGTGGAACATTTAATTAGCAGTTTGAGTTCATGACTTTATTTTTCAACACGTATTATAGAATCATAGAATAGTACAGCACAGAAGGAGGCCATTCGACCCATTGAGTCTGCGCCAGCTCTTTCGAGGAACAATTCAGTTAGTCCCACTCCCCTGCTCTTTCCCCATATCCCTGCAATTTTTTCTCCAAGTATTTATCCAATTCCCTTTTGAAGGCTACTATTAAATCTGTATCCACCACCCTATCGTGCAGTGCATTCTAAATCCGAACCACTCGTTGCGTAAAAAAGTTTTTCCTCATGTCGCCTCTGGTTCTTTTGCCAATCATCTTAATTCTGTGCCCTCTGGTTACTGACCCTTCAGTATTGTTGATTTCTTCTTAATTGCTGTTATTAAGGTGAAGTTGATACCACTACTGCGAAGTAGCATACTTTTGGGTCTCAAATGTAGGGCTACCAACTGTGGTTGGACGCATTCCTGGAGGTTTGATCATGGCACGATTGATCACATGACGGTTCATCACGTGATGCTCAGTCAGTAGAAGTTGGGTCCCCTGTAGTTGAGTGTCTTTGCACCCACAGTACCAGATCCAGCAAGTGTTGGTATCCTCAAAAGGGGGGAAAAGAAGAAAATAGGAAAAAATTGCAAATTTTTAACCTCGGGTCCTATAGTCATGAACAGAATGAAATAGCTATCTCATTTCAAACTGTACATTGTGGCACTTTCAGACAGGATTCTTGAACTACTGATAAAATATAGATATCTTAAGTTTCTATATTTAGTGTTGATCATTTATATTGAAAGTCAACAATAGTGTCAATACAAAGTTAGAAAGGTGTACAGACAGGCAATTGTCAAAAATAATTATTTCCACAATAACATTTTATAAGTGGTTCTGGCTTTAATGAAAGTAATGCTACCACTAGGTTATCCTATAGGTGCATTAAGCTTGGTCCATAAACCGTCTGAAATTCCTCATGAATTGGATTGAGAGTGTGTTATTTGTGGTGGTATAAATAGAAGTCATTTGATGCATTGATCTCCTTTGAACATTTCTGAAACGCATCATCTCCGCTGATTGGATCTTGCTGTGAAATTTTCTCTGCTGTGCTATTTTTCTCCATTCAGTGCAGACTAGCAAATGCAATTTAGTTCCCCTGCCTGTTCTTTCCCCTGGTTTGCCGGACATACCAGGAGCAGAAACAACCTGCAAAGCTGGAGTACCCACCTGCCGCCCTGGTCATTCAGAGAGTTGGGATTGCCCTTTGACTGGGCAGTGCGCACGCATATACGATCCCGATAGCCCGAGCCAGGCACCTTCACTTTGCAAAGGCCGGCGGTGACCCGCTCATTCGTTTTAAATAAAGAAGGACAGAGCAGGACCTCATGGAATATGTAGGGACACCAAAAACAGGGACAAAGCAGGCTGGAAAAGAAAGTCCAAATCCCAAAGTGTGAACTCTACTTCCCTATGATTTTTCTCCCGGGAGATGATCCTCAATTCCTGGAGACTCCCGACCAATCCAGGAGGGTTGGGAACCCTAGTCAAGTGTGAGGATCAGGCTCTTCCAGTTCAAGGTGTAACATGGTCCAGATGCAGAATAATGTTCTCTGTACTCTAGTCCAACAAATACGCCTTAGCTAAAACACCAGCGGTGGCTACACCCTCCCTGAACTAAATGACTGGTTTAGGAATAACTTGTGCCAAATTGTGGACTTCTTGTGCTATGGGCTCAAGCCAAACAAGAACTTGGTTGAGACCATCTAAACTCATTTCATTTAAGACCCTTGCAGCCTGCAGAAAGGAGGTTTTCATCCAGTCAGTCTGGGCTGGATTTGATCTTGGGCCATATAGGTAAAAGGGTAGCATCCAGTCCACTGAGGCTCCCAATTGTTTTACCTCATTGGTTACTTAAGTCATTGAGAAGGAGACGTATTTAGGCTGCATTTCAAAACAAGAACATGTTATTTCCAGGATCACTATTTACCCACTCTTAGAATGGCTGCTGCCGAATGCACTTCTGTAAAATTGGGTACAAGTAACTGCTTTGCCTGTGCAGCAGATAGGCCTATTCTAAGAATCTTTTGGTAAGCTCGATGTTAGCTGCTTCAACAAAGCAATTCACCTTGCCAAAGCAATCATTGTTTAACGACAATAATTGATTGCATTTAGCGTACTGTTATTTTTGCAACAAAAAGTGGGGTCACCCAGAGTTTAATAGTGTGTAGTTAAAAGTGCTATGTCAATGCAAGTTGTTGTTGTTATGCACCAGCACAAGTGACCGTTTGCTGATCAGCTTAAAAGTCACAAAGAAAGGTCTATACGTGAAACATCAACTGATTTGTGTTCACTCAGCAGAGACTGCTCTGAGGAGCTGCTGAGTGTCTCCAGCAATTTCTGATTTTGACTGATTTACATTGATTTAGCCAACACACCAGATTTTGTGATACATATAATTAAAGGGGAAGTTTCACATCAGTAGCCTGTTTAAAAAAAAAATAAGAGTTGACAAGAATCGTGGCTACCCGTAGTTTCTTTTGTGTTTCCTGTCTGAAATTTGTTAACTATTTTCTAAATATTTCATACGAAGTAGTGATCTGACTTATGTTGATTTATTAGCAAAACAGACTCCTTTTCAAAGCAACATGTGAAAGCCAAACAATCTTTTATGTGTCACCAGTCTGTGTGGATAAAGCTTTAGCCTTTTATCTGCATCTTTTAATTCCACCAGTTCAATTTGTAAGATGTCTTCTGGTGTTGGCTCAGAGGTTTTATTAGTTGATAAACTGTAGATGCTTTTGACTTGTTAGCTTAATGGAAAAAGAAAGAACTAGAAAACACAGTGCTCTCAGCGGATAAGGTGAAATGAAAATGACAGATAAGTTGGAAGAATGAAACCTTGATGCAAGCGACTGGTTCTCGACGTGAATATGAAAAGGTGGTTTACACGGATTATCGAAGCATTTCTACCGGCTCAAAAAGAGATTGCAATTTAACCTTCAATTAAGAGTTGTAAAAGAGAAATTTGTTACGGTTTGAACAGTAATCTGTTGCTCTCGATGAGAAATTAAGCTACAAATGTGACAACGAAGGCAGCACTTCACTGGGGATCTGCTCAAAACAATTTTGTATCTAAGGTGGTTGCAGAGAGCAGTGTTCATAATGAATGCGCAGCAGTTGTTCCTTTGCGCAAAACGAAGAACCAGAATTGCTGATAAGGTTCTGGACCATCACAGTAATTGAAAATGGGTGCAGTGCTTTCATTTAAACAAGGCTACTTTGTCCTCAGATTGCCCTTGTCTAAATAATGTTATTTTTCAGAATTCCTATGCCTGTTAGTAATTCATCAACTAAAGGGGCCAATTTCCCCTGCCAACTATATGGAGTGAATCTGTAATACATGCAGAACCCTAGAGTAGGCCAAGCGATCAGACTTCATTAGCAAATTTGTCTAATGTTAATGGTTGACTCACAAGTAAACTCATAGAATGTAGTCTGGATAAGGTGTACGAGATACAGGATCCCAAAGTACGTTAACTCTGTTTCTCTCTCCACGGATGTTGCCTGGCCTGCTGAGTTTTTCCAGCGCTTTCTGTTGTTATTTCAGTTTTCCAGCATCCGTAATATTTTGCTATTGTATCCCAAAGTACATATTGGTTTAAGCTATAATATCAAGATGGGCATTTTAACAGATATCTATCCATCAAAGTTTGTAGAAACGATAAGATTCCCGATTGCCCTCCCTTTCCTAGTTGCCCCCCTCCCGATCGCAACCCCTTCCCCTTTATTGACCTACTTGAGGGCAGCTGCTGGCGATGTAGTGGCCTGAAAGTCATGGCCTCTTCACTGACGAGTTGCCTGGGAGTGCCTAGCAGGTGTCAGCAGCTCGCTGGTCTCATTTAAATGAGGCCTGAGGCCCAATATCAGGTGCATCTCGGGCCTACCCTTTCAGGCACAGGGATAGTTCTCTGCACCCAGTTCACGATGGCAGGCCGGGGCGTATGCATTTCTTGGCCACTGAGTGTGAAGAGTTATCAACTATACAGATGATGTAAAGCATAGTGTTGGCATTTATCACCCATCAGTTTTAATCGGGCCTTCTGATTTTTGTGTTTTTTTCTGAATTTGGGTCCAAAAATTGGTTGTAATTAACCTTGAGCAAATGTGTTCCTTTTAGATCAAAGTGAAGTAATGTTTATGACCAGAAAATTTGGGTTTAATCAGTGAACATTTTTAAAAGGAACAAATAAAATAATGACAAACGGCCATGACAGTCTTCACATTGCTGATATGATTGGACCTGTATCATTAGCTGCATTACGCCAGAACTCTGGTATGCTGACATTGATGTTTTGGGGCATATTGGGTTTAACCCTGATTTTGGAATTCATCTTTTGGGGGTTAATCAATGAGTTTGACTGAAATCCTAAAATCAGGTGCCTTCATTTTAAATGAGGTAAAGCAGTCTGTTAACCTCTTTAGAAGCCTTTCTAGTGCAATCTTGACTTAGAAACCATTTGGATAGCTACAAAGAAACATAGCAATATACCGGACTAGAAAAAGACCCTTACAATCAATTGGGGTGGACCCATAGTCCAGACCTCAAATATCCACTTGATTTTACCGACACAATTTGCCTCTCTGAACTATTCATTCTAAGTATTCACCACCCACTGTGTTAACTAAGTAAATCTGAACCATTTCTTAACTTTCCCCTTCAAAGGTTCAGTCCATACGCTCTTGTTGCAGAGTTCGTGACTATATCAAGCATATTTGGGTTTACTTTATCTATACCCTTTGAGTATTTCAATAAGATTTATTTTTCAAGCATAAACATTTCCAGTTTCCAAAGCTTTTCCTTGTCGCTTAACACTATTCATGGATCATTGATTTAGTCATCTTCTCAGTACCCGTTCCAAAGCCAAGATGTCTCTACTGTAGTATGGCTACCAAAATTGTACAAAAATACAGCGGGTGGGGCTTAAACATTTATTCCTCAACCAACACCTAAAACAGATGGTCATTTATTTCCTTGCTGTTTGTGGGAGCTTGCTGTGTGCAATTTGGCTGCCACATTTGCTGCATTACAACAGTGACTACACTTTAAAAAAAAAAGTACTTCCTTGGCTGTGAAGCGCTTTGGGAGGTCCTGAGGTGTGAAAGGTGTTATATAAATGCAAGTCTTACCTTCTTTCTTCCTTTGAACAATACTCTGTACAAGGTCAGGGGTTGAATTTCCATGGGGGTTCTCCCAGTTCTCCACCATAACTTTGGCAGCAGATCTGTGGAAACGCCAGAGAATCTCATTAGCACCATGGATCTTCCACTCAAGTTATAGTAGACGAGCAGGAGAAAGCCCCCTGGAAAGTCCACCCCACAGTCTCACTTCCTGGGATCACTGACTGACAGAAAGGAGCTGAAAACATATGCCTGTGATCCTCTGGTACCTTGTTTGGTTGTTTTGAAGAAATCGTTGTGTTGCTGATGCACATGTACCCAGATTGTTGTTCTAAGTTGCTAGTTTCTTCAGGAACAACAATAGCACCTTTATTGAAAGCAAAATACTACGGATGCTGGAAATTTGACATAAAAACAGACAATGCTGGAAATACTCAGCAGGTCAGGCAGCATCTGTGGAGAGAGAAACAGAGTTAACGTTTCAGGTCGATGCCTCTTTAATCTAGGCTTGCATTTGCGATGCTCTATGTGAACTGAAAATTGGCCAACAGTTTGTGGGTTATTTCAAAGCGAGGGGTGTAAGGGTATAGTTGTAATTTGTTGAATTATTTCTGCTTTCCTTGAGACATGGTGAGATTTATATTTCTTTATAGCGTCAATGCAGAGATTTCAACAATCTGTGCTTTAATGCACAAATCCGGTTGAATGTCACTTCTGGAGAACTGGAAAAATATTCTCAAGTAAATATTGTAATATGCATTGTTATCCAGTAAAATACTAACTTACGACACTGTTTGCTCAGAGATGTGCGAGGTAGTAGGTAAAGTGGAAGACCGCAGCCCCATTCATCTCATTACCTTTCTGCTCCACACACAACCTCAATATAGAATTTTACACATGGCAACACACCATTGTCGATTGTGCCATCTTTCAGGGCTGCTCAACTGAATTATAGAAATTTCCTTGGCTTTTGTCCTTGAATTGGATTTGTGGGGGTTTATTCAAGGCGAGGACTCGCTCACAGATTAATCTACAAAGCTTTTGGCTTAAAGAGTTTCGAGCGAGAGGGGTTTGATTGATACTGTTTGATGAGACTGGCATTCAAATTGGTGAAACCTTTATCTTAATTGTCTCCCGCACAGCGAATCAGTCTTTTTAACTTAGCAATTACACAGATGATTTTTTTTATTCAGCACTGAGCATGCACAGTTAACAAATGGCAATTTTTATAACTGAGCTTTACTAAGTGTTTCAATTTAATAAAAGGAGCGAAATAAAAAAATAAAGTCTGGTCTTTTATTTTGCGCTGCAGTGTGTTTTAATTTTGAAGTACTGCAACAGCATAAAAACGTCAGCAACGACAACTTGCATTTGTATAGCCCCTTTAACATAGTAAAACGTCCCAAGGCGCTTCTCAGGACCGTTACCAGACAAAAATTGACACCAAGCCACAAAAGGAGATATTAAGATAGGTGACCAAAAGCAAGGTCAAAGAGGTAGGTTTGAAGGAGCCTCTTAAAGGATGCGAGAGAGGAATTTTAATATACATATATAAATTTGCGATTGTAAATTGGATTTTCAGTGAAAAAGAGACTTGTACAGCGGGTAAAAAGAAGAGAAAGAAAGACTTCCATTTATACAGCGCCTTTTACAACCTCAGGACATCCCAAAGCACTTTACAGCCAATAAAGTACTTTTGAAGTGTAGTCACTGTTGTAATGTAGGTAGAAGATTACAAGGAGAAAGCTGGAAATCTGAAATAAAAACAGAAAATGCTGGAAAGACTCAGCAGGCCAGGCAGCATCTGTGGAGAGAGCAAAGGAGTTAATGTTTTGATTTAATGAAGGATCCACACCTGAAACTTGAACTCCTCTGTTCTCTCCAAAGATGCTGCTCGGTCTACCAAGTGTTCCCGGCATTTTCTCTTCATTTGTTTCAGAAAGAAGATGCTTGATTCATTTCTTCTTCAATAATTTCAGTTCGTGGCTTTGAGTAGTACAGTGTGCTGCCAGACTAGAAATTACTGCCTATCATATTATCACATGAATATTTGTCACATTTCTGTCAATTTTCTCTCTCTGTCGTTTTAATGGGAGACATTAATTCAATTTAAAATAGCCAGGCTACCATCTCTGTTCTAAGAAAAGCAGGAGCTTGTATTCGTGCAGTGTCTTCCATGTCATCGGGACATCCAAACGTGCTTTACAGCCAATTAATTACTTTTGAAGTGCGGTCGCTGTTTTGTAGGCAAACGCAGCAGCTAATTTACACACAGCAGGATCCCACAGTAATGCGATAATGACTTGTTAATCTTTTTTGGTGCTGTTAGTTGAGAGATAAATGTTGGCCAGGACAACAACAATTTGCATTTATGTGGCGCCTTTAAGGTAGTAAAACGTCCCAAGCCGCTTCACAGGAACATTAAACAGGACATCAAGAGAAGTCCCCTGCTCTTCTTCGAATAGTGCCATGGGATCCACCTAAAGAGGCAGACAGGGCCTCGGTTTAATATCCTGTCCGAGCGAAGAGAGGAACTTGATGTAAGTACATTAAGCATTCATATAATAAGCAGACCGAAATTTTCAGGGTCCTGTTCAACGTTCCCGCTAAGCTGCGGTGGCCGTGCAGTCATCCGCAAGGTCCTGCGCGAGCCACTCACCGGCTTTTACATTGCAGATACCGTGCCTGCGCAAAAATCTGAATGGGCCCGCAGCGAGGAGGCAGGCCGCACAGGAGGCAGTGCAGCTTACAGGGGACGTTGGTCCTGTTCCTTCACCTCTGAGGCCAGGTTTTAAGTCCGACTAGCAATGGTGGAATAAAAGTTTCCTCACTCTGCTGACGTGCTTGGTTTGCTACTGTCACTGGGAGGTCGATTTAACAACAAGTTCGGTGTCCTGTGAGATGACATTAGTTGTGATCTAAGAGCTAAGATCACGTAACGGGGTGGGCCGCGAGAAGGCTGTCATCATCCACCTCACTCTGCTGACTGTAAAGACCCTTTGTAAAATGGGTTAAAGAAATCGCAGCTCACTTCTCAGAAGACATAGGTTCACAGTACAAAGCTGCATACAGTTCAAGATAAATTGACACCAAACTGACAATTTCACTGAGAAAGATTGTATGGGTGAGTGCTGTGCAGTGCAATGGAACCATTCTTACAGATGCAGTAGGGGGTGTTCTTACTGTTGTTGGGACCCAGGCACATTGTTAAAAAGAATAAAAAGAGCTTTACTGTGTGTTTGATCCATACTATACAGGGGGGGACTTGATGTGTTCCATTCTCCAGCACTGACATCTCTAACCTTGATGGGAGGAAAAATGCACAATTTTCTTTTAAGGAAAAAACTTCCATGAATTTTTATAAATATGTACATTAAGATGATGAGTTGAATCCCTTTGAATAATATAATGATACTGATCATATCTGATTATTGAATAATTATTCTGTTAAATCTGAGCATAGGAGATTGCGCTACAACCCACTTTCTCTCCATTTTTGCCAGGACACCAAGCTCCGAGAGTTGCTGGATGTTGGAAATCAGGGAAATCGTCTGGAGAACAGGATGGTTACCGTGGTTTACGGCCCCGACTTGGTCAACATTTCGTATCTCAACTTCATGGCCTTCCAGGAAGATGTAGCAAAGGTACCTGCGCATTCCCAAATTCCGTCCAAACCAGCGCCTTGCGCTCAGAATGCCCGTCTTCACGCTCCACTGCAGTTCAGGCATGTTTGAGAGGGCGGCGTTATGTTTCGGGTGAGGTGGAGCTCGTGTCTTTCTGCTGGCTCCTGAACACCTGCAGTTGCCGTTGTCACCGTTGCCTGAAAGTGAAGTGAAAGCCAGCTCCTCCAGCTTCAGTCCTTTCCAACCTCACAATGTCGCTGCATACCTTGTTTCAAGTTTGAAGTTTCATTTCACAACTCTCTATTATTTGTAAGGAATATATTTTGTTTGAGTGGATAAGATAGTTATGTTCTGGAATGCACTGCCTGAAAGGGCGGTGGAAGCAGATTCAATAATAACTTTCTAAAGGGAATTGGATAAATACATGACGAGAAATAACGTGCTGGGCTATGGGGCAAAGGTCAGGGGAGTGGGACGAATTGGATAGCTTTTTCAAAGAGCTGGCACAGGCACGATGGGCCGAATGGCCTCCTTCTGTGCGGTTTCATTATGATGGGCAAAAGGAGGCTAAAATGCACTCTACTGAGAGAAAGAAATGTCTCTGCTAATATGGTGTAAAAGTTGAAGCTCTTATTTACCTACGGTTAGTTGTCTTAAAACCGCCAGTTAAAAATATTTAGCGTCAACAAGAATTATAATTACATTTTTTTCTGGTTGAGATAGTGAAATGTACCATTTACTGAATTGAATTAAGTATGATTTCTTATTTTTTGGTATGTAATAAAAATCTATTCTCCCAAAGCTGAGGAGCAACCTGTAATTGAAGGGATGGGCAGGTGTACTGCTTCCTGCTCCCAGCCAGTCACGAGGAGGCGTGATAGCAGACTGGACACGACTCTCCTTATTTTAAACCCCATAGCGACATAGTGGTAAAGGAAGAACTTGGGTTTTGAGTTGAACTTATGTCCCGTACTGTTATGATGCTGTGTTGTGCCCAATTAGCCCACGTTTTATGCAACACAATTGCTTTTTAATACTGTGCTGTTCACAGACTAGGCTCTGTGCTATAGGGATAAAAGCAGGAAATGCTGGAAACACTCAGCCGTTCAGGCAGCACCTGTGGAGAGAGAAACAGAGATCACATGTCAGGTCGATGACCTTTCATCAGAACGTCCTGACGAAAAGTCATCGACCTGAAACGTTGACTCTCTTTCTCTCACCACAGATGCTGCCTGACCTGCTGAGTGTTCCCAGCATTTTCTGTTTTTTTTTGACAGATTAACATCCTTTTGTTTTGTTATATCTGTGTCATTGCATCTCCAGGTTTTTCCTGTGATCTCTTGTGGACGGATTTAGTGGTTACAGCAGGAATGTTTGTTTGGGAGTCAGTAAACAAAGTCTTGCTGCGAACATTCCTTAAAAAATGTTTCAGGCCATTTTTCTGGAATGATGTAAGTGGTGGTTTTGGTTAATAATGGGTTTTAACTCCGTTGATACTGATCTCAGCAAAACACAAATTATGCAGGGTAACATGGTTTTATGTCGCTCTTTTCTTATCCTTGGCAAAGTAATCCCCCATATCCATACACTACGCTTCTCAGTCCTCTATCTTTACACTGCCTTTGCTGTGACAGAGATATCTGCTATACGGGCCTTTCCTCACAGATAAAGAGTATGAGTAATAACCACTGCCATTTTGATTTTCCTGTCATGGATACAATAAGAGAGAAAGAACTTGCATTTATATAGGGCCTTTCACAGCCTTGGGATGTACTTTATGCCTCTATTTATAAAGCCAAG
The DNA here is from genome assembly GCA_030390025.1 of Squalus acanthias. Taxonomy (NCBI): domain Eukaryota; kingdom Metazoa; phylum Chordata; class Chondrichthyes; order Squaliformes; family Squalidae; genus Squalus; species Squalus acanthias. The sequence goes on along the minus strand of CM059436.1, from coordinate 78,938,007 downwards.
GATCCCATATTATTTTTTATCAACTTGTCCTGCCATCCTCAAATATTTGTTTATGTGATTGCCCCAGGTCTCTCTGTTCTTGCACCCCCTTTAAAATTGTACCATTTAGTTTATATTGCCTCTCCTCATTCTTCCTCACAAAATGCATCACTTTATACTTCTCCGCATTAAATTTTATCTGCCATGTGTCTGCCCATTTTACCAGTCTATGTCCTCCTGAAATCTGCTACTATCCTCCTCACTGTCATCCTCCTCACAATCATCAGTTTTTAGCTTTTGGTTGAGGGATAAATATTGGCCAGGACACTGGGGAGGACTCCCTTGCTCTTCTGCAAATAGTGCCATGGGGTCTTTTAAATCCACCTCAGGGCCACAGTTTAACGTCTCTTCTGAAAGATGGCACCTCCAACAGTGCTGCACTCCCTCAGTACTGCATGGAATTGTCAGCCCAGATTATGTGCTCAAGTCTCGGGAGTGGGGCTTGAACCCTCAACTCAGAGGCGAGAGTGCGATCAACTGAGCTAAGTCTGACATTGCAAGCCCACGTCCTGCTTCTCCCCGGTGAACTATGGGGCATTGGACAGATGAATCAGTGCCACTACCAGGGAACGGGTGGATTCAGCAACAACAGAAGGCTGCTAACCTTCTTTTCACTAAGGTACCAGGGAATAGATGGATGTGTTTACAACACAAGACCATCTTCCTTTCTGTTTACTGGACTAATGGGGACTGGATCCATTATAAAGCCTCATACCCCAATCCAGTAGATTGGCATTAATGGAACATATATATCACCAATATAAAATCAGTTGCATCACCCATTGAACCAAAGCTAGTCAGCATTTAATAGGTGCTTCACTGACCCGCTTAGACTAACTAGGAATGGATAGAATCTTGGGGGTAAAAATTCACTTGGTTGCGCCTCCCGTTAGCGCCTTAAGAGGGCGCTAATGGGGCGTTAAGCCGCTAACGCCCGGGCGCAGCGATGTTTGCGCCGCTCGAGAACTTAACTTGAGATTGTGCGGCGGCGCTAAAACTTACCGCTGCGACCACCTGCACGCGCAGATTATGACGTCATTCCATGGTGCAACGCCCTTGGGGCGCCCCGGAGCGGAAATTGAGTGGCGCCCCCTGCCTTACCGCCTGGCGCTTCCAACGACCGGAAGACTGGAACGCTATCAATCGGTGTGGGGCTGGGGGGGGCGCTATTTAAAGGGGGCCTCTTCCTGTCTTTTTCTGTGGTCGACATTTATGCACCACTCGTTCTGAGAGAGAGAGAGAGATTCGGAGAGAGAGAGAGAGAGACTTCTACATTGACTCAACGCTTTGTGAGGTAGTTTTGCCTATTCATCCTAACTTTGTTGCTACTTTAGTTGCTGTACCTCATTACTTTTCTGGCAAAGAGAATATGGGGGCTGCAATGATTGGGGGCGTCGTCCTGCTCCAGCTGAATCGGAGGATACAGAGACGCAGACAGAGAGTGGCAATGATGGCCAGACGGAGGAGGGCCATCAGGCGCATGTACAGGAGAGCTTACCCTCCCAGGGTATATCGTGAACAGCTCTCCTACATCCATATGTCCGAGGAGCTGTGTTTGCGAAGGCTGCGATTCAGCAAGGAGGTGGTCACTGAGCTCTGCCACCTGCTGCAGCCAGATCTGCAGCCTCAGCTGAGGTCCAGGACGTCTCTGTCGGTGGCAGTGAAGGTCACAGTGGCTTTGAACTTCTACGCCACTGGCTCATTCCAAGCTGCTGTTGGGGACCTCGCCAATATCTCCCAGTTTGCGGTGCATCGCTGCATCCGGCAGGTCACCAATGCCCTCTTCAGAAGGAGACGAGACTTCATCTCTTTCCCTATGACCCCAGACAAGCAGCGTGACCGTGCTCTGGGCTTTGCGAGGGTAGCGGGCTTCCCCATGGTGCAGGGCGCCATTGACTGCACGCATGTGGCTTTGCGTGCTCCGCGAGAGAATGCAGAGGAATTCAGGAACAGAAAGGGGTTCCATTCCTTGAATGTGCAGTTGGTCTGTGACCACAGACAGGTGATACTCGCTGTCAATGCCCACTATCCGGGCAGCTGCCACGATGCTTTCATCCTGCGCCAGACTACTGTGGCAGAAGTTTTCGAGGCACCGCATCAGCCAGTTGGTTGGCTTCTCGGGGACAAGGGGTACGCATTGAGCACCTGGCTGATGACACCGCTCCGTACGCCAAACACCCCTGCTGAGCTGCGGTACAATGAAAGCCATCAAGCAACCAGGAACATTATTGAGCGCACAATCGGCGTGCTGAAACAACGGTTCCGCTGTCTGGACCATTCCGGAGGAGCCCTGCAGTACTCGCCTGAGCAAGTTTCGAACTTCGTAGTCGTGTGCTGCATGTTGCACAACATGGCAATCCTCAGGACCCAGCCAATGCCACCAGGCCTTGTAGCACCACCAGAGGAGGAGGAGGAAGAGGAGGAAGAGGACGAGGACGATGATCATCAGCAGCACCAAGGCAGGGAGGGCGGCCCACAATGGTCAAACTGCAAGGGCCGTCCGTCAACGACTAATAGCAAGCCGCTTCTAGGGCCCCTGCCATTGCTACAAACACTAATCAACCCAGCACGCAACCCCTAAGCCGGCCAAGGCACCAGTAATTCCAACCACCAGCCATGTATATTTTGAATACAGAAACTTATTTATTTTACAAACTCTGTGTGTGTCAATTCCTCATGACAAACTCATAGAAATAAACACAAAAAAACAGTCAATAACATAACTGGTTCTCACAACCTGGAGATAATGTCCAAAACACTAAACAAAAGTTGGACCATGAACCTCGGCCTTTAATAAAAAAATGACCAGCATTTTGTCACACCTCCTACTTTTTGCCCTTCGAGGGTGATCTCCTTCCCTTGCGCACTTCCCCCCTTCTAACCCTGCTGCTCCTCCGTAATGGGACCTCAGTGGCTGCAGCAAGGCTGGTGGAAGGCTGCTGCTCGTCAGACCCTGACACTGCAGATGCCCCTGAAGGACGGCCTCGACCACTTCTGGGCCTGGAGGGCCCGGCTGCAGACTGCACCAACTCTGCATGGGCGGCAGCAGTCTGTCCTACAGGCGGTGGCAAGTGCAGTGGAGAAGTGACAGTGTTGGCAGCAGGAATGCTGTCATCGTGCGAGAGGACAGCAACTCCCTGCTCGCCCGACACACTGGCACTCCCACGGGGCAGCACTTCAGCATCCGGAGCAATCTGCCGGAGAACAGATTGCTGGCCTGCTGCGGCGCGGTGACAGCCCCGGGGACATGTGCACGAACCATCGAGGTTGGCAGCAGTCTGTGCTCGCGTGGCCTCCATCTGAGTCTGTATGAGAGCAGTCAGAGGTGGGATCACGGCAGCCAGTGACTGAATTGCAGCACTAAGCGTTAGTGTGGCATCCGCCTGTGCTACAGCGAAGTGCTCCACACTCCTTGCCAGTGACTCAATGCATTCGGGCACCCTTCCCACTGCACCCATGAGCTCAGTGTGCATGCACACCGCCTGGGTGTTCATTTCTGCAATCAGCCGCTCCTCCTCTGCGTCCATTGCAGTAGGAGTGTCTGGCATACTCTCCCTCTGGGGAGAAGGCCCCCGTTCTTCCCTACCCCCCCCATGGCGTTGCTGCAGCCCGCTGGGTCCTGGAGCTTCACCATCATCAGCCCCTTCCCCCCTGCTCCCCTCCGGGGAAGGCGTGTTCCCAGTGTGGGCATGGGCTTCCTCGGGAGAGGGTGGCACTGATGCTCTGGCTTCCTCTTCCTCCTCAGCTGCAGCATCACTCCCAGTGGCAGCTTCAGGGCCCGTCTCCTCAGCTGGTGAATCACCATCTGAAAGCAGGGAGGTACAAGAGTGGCTTTAGCGTGAGGACAGGGTGGCAGTAAGGGAGGAATAAGTGCAGCGAGTTAGCAAGTTGTATTGAAAGTGTCAAAGGCTGGTGTTGTGAGGGACAAGTGGAAGGACAGAGGACAAAAAGGTAATGACCTTACCATTGCTGTCCACAACGGGGTCGGCGTCTCCAGTGGCGACGGGACCGATCACCCGGCTTGCCACAATCCTGTGGACGCGCTCCTCCAGATCGCTGAGGGGTTGCAGCTGAGGCCGCCCTCCACCAGTCCGTTGCTCCGATTATGCGCCAGCTTGGCCTGTAAGAAAAAGGACAACATCTGAGTAAATATACAGCCATGGTCTTGCCTGATGTGCCTCCCATAGGTGAATAGCCCTTACAATATACAGCCATGGTCTTGCCTGATGTGCCTCCCATAGGTGAATAGACCTTACTGTATGCAAAGTGTGGAATGTGTGTGTGTGTTTGATGAAAGGGCCATAGGTGTTGGATGAGTGTTGTGCATTGGGGTTTTAAGACCCTCTGGCCATAGAGTGAGGTTGAGATGGAGGGATGGAGAGGTATTGAGAAAAAGCCACTCACCCTGACGACCCGAGTGAGGTCGTTGAACTTTTTGCGGCATTGAGTATGGGTCCTGGGCACCATGCTCCTGGAGGAGACGCTCTGAGCCACCTCCCTCCACACTCTTCTGAACTCGCGTGGCAAAGGCCTCCTGCCACTCTCAGGGAACAGCATACATCGTCTGCGCTCCACTGCGCCAACCAGAGCATCCAAGGCCCGCTCGGTGAAGCGATGAGCGCGTTCTCTCACCCTCTCCATGCTTGGCAGCAAAATGGATTCACAGGTCTCTCCAGGCTGAGATTCAAGGCTGCAATGAGCAGGGTGTGGCTGCGGAGCAAGTGGCCCCCCCCCGCTTTAAGAAGTGTCCGGCGCCAGTGTGTCTGTGTTCCCTCGCTAACTGGCAGCAGCTGCGCTGCGCTCGCGCGCTGAGTTAGCGCCTCACTCCTTGGCCTTTGCGCCTTAAGACAGGTGTGCAGCGCCTGCTTTAGCGCTCCACTCACCTCCCGGGGCGGTAAAAGTGAAGTTTCCTGTCAATGCCGATAATTAGCGCCAGGCGCTAATATTTGCGTCCGGACGATATTTGCGCCCCAAATGGGGCGCGACCTAATTTCTACCCCTTGATCTCCATAAACCTATCTACCTCCTCTGCACTAGAGTAATGGGGATTGAGCAAACCCATCACCATTATCGAGCCATTTACCCCCTCACAGGCCGAGCAAGGATTGGATAGACACATGACCCCTGCAAAACAATTGATCTCCTGCACGTGAGACACATTTTTAAAAAGTAGTTTAAAAAAACAAGGGGCTGGAGAGGGTCATGCATGTGTGTGTGTGGCGGGGGGGAGGGGGGGTGGAGGGATGGGAGTGTTAAATTGGTAAAAACATGAGGCCCGGCCCCAACCTGCCACGAATGCGCCTACTTCTGGTTTAACCGCAGCAGGTTTGGGGACGTCTGAGTAAACTGCTCTGGAGAAGTGGGTCTGTCCTTATCATATTTAAATGAGGCTGCGCGCCTCAGATTTTTTTACCAATTTGAATTTAACGGCTGCAGGCCGGGTTTCCCAGGGCTCGTGAAACCCAGCAGCTAAAGGGAGTCGGGAGCTGCCAGATCCTGCAGGTAAGTGTTTTTCCAGCACTGCTTGTGGGCCAGGAGGAGCAGGAGTGCATCCACCCCCCACCGCCCCTGGCCCTTCAAACAAACCTGTCGCAATCTCTCCCCCCGCCCACCTGGTGATCCAATCTCTCCTCCCCATGATCCCTCCCTCCCTCCCTCCTCACTGGCGCGCTCTGAGCCACCAACCCCCTGATACTCTCTGGTTGTCAGGGACCATTCCCAGTGGTCCCCGACTGCGGCCTTCTACTCTCAATCTGGCCAGCTGCCAGCCGGGAAACGGAATAGAACAATGCTAATGAGGTTCTGCCGTTAAATTTTGCAAGGCCGCCACCTTCCCAGTATTTCCAGGTTTCCCGGCCGCTGACACGCCCCCTCCCCGCCTTCCCCTAAATATCGGGGCCTACATTTCCTACAGCCCACCACCCAGCTGATGGGGGGATTTTGAAAATGGTGGCAGAGTACAATATTTTCAAAGTGATCGGCCAAACTAAATAGTTACAATGCAGGTATTTTGGAGAATTGACGTGAATGGCCCCAATTTGAATCACTTAGGAGTCAGGGGCTAGTCGGTTTTGGATAGGTGCTTCATCACTACACAGCCAGCTCTTAGACTAAATCGGAACAGATGGAATTGTAGTCTCTATAAAACCATTTAATGAGGAATAAAGAGATACATCATCATTATGGCTCGCGTCAATACTGCTTGAAGGGGAGAAAGAGTTTAGGGGAATAGTTTTTATTCAACTTACTCTCCCTTTTTATATTCTAAATGAATAATCTATATCTGAAATGTCTTGGACTTTTTCTTTCTCCAATGACTTCAAATTTGTTGCCAGCATGGAAGTGCTTGAGTCAGATCTCCTCCCTGCCACACCACTGTGGTGTAATTTGTGGGGAGAGAGACCTGAAGTGGCTCCATTGCGAGCAGCGAGGACTATGACTACCAGCAGGCCGAAGGGCCATTATGAAGCCTGCAAACCCCAAGAGACCACATTACAAGCTGGGAGATTCATCCTAAACCAGTTACTGTAAAACTTTTATTAGACTTTTTAAGCACGATATTGATTTTAATGTTATTAGTAGTAAGTAAAGTGAAAGTTGGCAGAAGCTCAAAATACATAAAAGCCATTTAAAGATTGGAAGTTGAATGTATGAATGCAAGCTTGACTTCAACTATATGTTGAAGTGGCTAATTAAACAATCGCATTAAATACAATGCTTTTTGCTCTGCATTCAGTGTACTACATTAGTTTATTACAAAGCCATTTAACAGGTTAAATGTTGACTGTTGGGATTATAAAGTTACTTGCTGAATGTCATGCAAATATTTCAGGAACAACAGGCAGAACTCAGGAAGAGTGTTAAATGTTTGTTGTCAGCTTCCTGGCTATTTATTTTGCGAGGTCGCACAACACCAGGTTATAGTCCAACAGTTTTATTTGAAATCACAAGCTTTCGGAGCTTACTACTCCTTCGTCGGGTGAAGTAAAAAGATACAGAATCGCCAAAGCATATATAGATAGAGAACAATGCATGTGTACTTTACAATTGCAGACAACTAAATTAAATCATCCTGACTATCTGCCGAGGTGTGATAAAGTTAATCAGGTCAGCCAGGAAGGTACCACATCAAAGACATAGCAAGATACAACTGAGACAATGAGGTGGAGTCACAGGGGGTCTAACGTGTCAAAAGCTGCCGTCTGTATGTAAAACGATAAGCTTTAGAATTTTTACTTTTTTACTGGGAAAATTTTTACTTTTTTACTGGGAATCACATCTGTGAACAAGCCAATGACGCTCGAGTCCGGATCACGTCATGTATCGTGACATAAACCCAAGATCCCGGTTGAGACCGTCTTCATGAGTGCGGAACTTGGCTATCAGTTTCTGCTCGATGATTTTGCGTTGTCGTGTGTTCCTAAGGTTGCCTTGGAGAACGCTTACCCGCAGATCCGAGGCTGAATGTCCTTGACTGCTGAAGTGTTCCCCGACTGGGAGGTAACAATCCTGCCTGGCGATTGTTGCGCGGTGCTCGTTCATACGTTGTCTCAGTGTCTGCATGGTCTCGCCGATGTACCATGCCGCGGTGCATTCTTTCCTGCAACGTATGAGGTAGACAACGTTGGCCGAGTCACATGAGTATGTACCATGTACCTGGTGGGTAGTGTCCTATTTATTTTGCAGCAGTCTGCTGTTCTGAAATCAGTTAATATTTTTATAAAGCATCTGAATGTGCTTAAGTATTATTTAAATTAGTTTTGTCTCTCCAATTTTCCCCCTCCTAGCCTCAGACACCCCTCAGACACCCGTGCTTGGACGCGGTCCCTTGTATTTTGTATTCATCTCCATCACTGGAGATTAACCGTGTCTCTGAATTCCCAATTACATCGTATTCCGCACTTGTTGCAGTAGCTTTGAATTCAGTTATCTTGTTGCCAACGCTGCTAGCATTCTTGCTAGCATATGAACCTTATTAGATGGCTCCTATCTTTTGCAGCATTCCTTTTCTTATTTGATCTTTCTGTTAGTGATTTATTTTCTTTCTGATTATATTTTGGTTTGCCCCTGACCAGTATTGTGTCACATGAAGGTAGACTTCTGAGTTTGATGCAATTGTGCTACAATCGCCAATGTTCCCCTAATGCCCATTGTGAAAGTTATAGAAGTGCAGTTTAATTCAGATAGGTTAATGGGACATACGATACACAGCACAGAGCAGGCCATTCCACCCAGCCAGTCCATGTCGGCGTTTATGCTCTACTCGAGCACGTCAGAATTGGTACTGTCGCTCCCATTTGTGTTGTTTGATGCATCCAGTGATATATAAATGCTCTTTAACAGGGAATTCTGTATGCCATATCAGAATTCTATATATTATCTATGACAGATATTATGCCCTGGTCTGTATGACAGTGCAGATGGCATCAAGGTGTGGTCGTATCAAGTCTGTTATCTTCTGAATTTGACATAAGAACTACTAACACTTAGAAAATCCCCGCCTCTGTTTCTTTGACCAAGTAACATTTCTCTAATTATCTTTCCAGGAATGGACTGATGCACTATTCAACCTGGCAACTAACCTACTGGCACAGAACAGGTCAAGAGACACTTTATTGGACAAAGTGTAAGTTTGATCTTTGTTTTGTTTTTGCTTCTTTCAACATTTTCTAAAACACAGAAAACATCGCTACCCTAAAGATTTTGGGGGAGAAATTCACTATCGTCCCGCTTGGGGAGCTCATTTTTAAAAGTTTGAAAAGTTAGCGCCAGGTGCTAATGATTTCAAACGTTAGAAACATTTGCCGTTTGCGCTCCAAGAAGGAAGTGGAACGCGAAATCAAGCGCTGATCGATCGCGGGCAGGAACCCGCGAAAAAAACTGGAACAAGAAAGGTAAGTTTTTTTTTTACTTACCTCGGCCTTTAATCATCGTCCCTGAAGCGGTCGGCCGCCCAATGCTCGCCTCCGGCAGCGGTCGGTGTTTCCAATTTCGGGTCCGGGGCGCGACCGGGGCAATGCGCACGGCAATGACGTCACGATCTCCGGGCAAAGGAGATCGAGGCGCAACGCCGTAGCAAAACTCTCGACGAATATGGCGAGAGTCGATGTAAGCGTCGTGCTCCCCCCCCCATTAGTGCCCCCGGAGGCACAAAGGCACCCAATTTCGCCACCTTTGTACCTTTATTCCCACAACTGGAATCAATACCACGGGGTTTAGATTAATATGTCTCACAACATAAATTCAATGGGTCAGGCAGCATCTGTAGAGAGAGAAACCGAGTTAACATTTCAGGTCAATGACCCTTCGTCAGAACTGGAAAAGGTTAGAGATGTAACAGATTTTTAAGCAAGTGTAGGACAGGAAGAGGGGGGAGAGGAGGAAAGAACAAAAGGGAAGGTCTGTGATAGGATGGAAGGCAGGAGAGATTAAAAGACAAAAGGGATGATGGTGCAAGGCAAAAGGAGATGGTAATGGGACAAGTTAAGAAACAAAATCTGACTCGAGATGAGGTGGAAATGGGAATGGAAGAATCATCAACAGCTGCCATATGAGAGAAAAAAAAGAGAAAAAAGAAAAAATAATAGAGGCCGAGGTTATAGTCTGAAATTGTTGAACTCGATGTTGAGTCCAGAAGGCTTTAAAATGCCTAATCGAAAGATGAGGTGCTGTTCCTCAAGCTTACATTGAGCTTCATTGGAACAGTGTAAGAGGCCGAGGATGGAGAGGTCAGAGTGGGTGTGGAGCAGAGAATTAAAGTGACAGGCGACCGGAAGCTCGGGGTCATGCTTATGGACTGAATAGAGGTGTTCCGCAAAGCGGTCACCCAATCTGCATTTGGTCTCCCCAATGTAGAGGAGATCGCATCGTGAGCAGCGAATACAGTATACTAAATTGCAAGAAGTACAAGGAAATCGCTGTTTCACCTGGAAGGAGTGCTTGGGGCTCTGGACAATGGGAAGGGAAGAGGTAAAAGGGCAGGTGTTGCATCTCCTGCGCTTGCACGGGAAGGTGCCTTGGAAAGGGGAAGGGGTGTTGGGGGTGATAGAGGAGTGGACCATGCTGAAAGGGGAGGGGAAGATATGTTTGGCGGTGGGATCATGCTGGAGTTGGCAGAAATGGTGGAGGATGATCCGTTGAATGTGGAGGCTGGTGGGGTGAAAGGTGAGGACAAGGGGATCCATATCATGGTTCTGGGAGGGAGGGGAAGGAGTGAGAGCAGAAGTGCGGGAAATAGAATGGACACGGTCAAGGGCCGTACCAACCACGGTAGAGGGGAATCCTCGGTTGAGGAAAAAGGAAGACATGTCGGAAGCACTAGTATGGAAGGTGGCATCGTCAGAGCAGATGCGGCGGAGACGGAGAAACTGCGAGAATGAAATAGAGTCCTTACAGGAAGTGGGGTGGGAGGAAGTGTAATCCAGGTAGCTGTGGGAGTCAGTGGGCTTATAGTGAATAGAGGGATGATGGTGCTTATAGCACCATCATCCCTTTTTTTCTTTTAATCTCTCCTGCCTTCCACCCTATCAAAGACCTTCCCTTTTGTTCTTTCCTCCCCTTCCCCCTTTCCCTGTCCCTACACTTGCTTAAAAATCTGTTACATCTCTAACTTTTTCCAGTTCTGACGAAGGGTCATCGACCTGAAACGTTAACTCTGTTTCTCTCTCCACGGATGCTGCCTGACCTGCTGAGTATTTCCAGCATTTTTTGTTTTTATTTCAGATTTCCAGTATCCGCAGTATTTTGCTTTTGTAAATTCAATGGGGTAGATTTTGCCTTTGTGCAATAGTGTTAAATGGGTGATAGTGAATTGGCAGCCCGTTTTATATCTCTCCCGATTTTTATTTCCATTTATTTCTCCGTTTTACACTGTTGACCACCTAGTTTACTTGTGTTTTACTATTTTTAGGTTTTGTGATCAGTATAATGTGACCCAAATTAAATATGTTTACTGGAATATTTTGGGGATCTCAGCTATGTTCCCATAAAGCTGCATGGCTGTGCGGCGATCTGGAGGTCCCGCGCATGCCACTCAACGGCTTTATAATGGAAAAAAACACACACGCGCGGTAATTTGAATGGGCCGCGCAGCCTCTTAAAGGGGCCATGCACCCCAAAAAAAAATTACCGCGAACATTGGATCTAGGTAATTTGGGCATTTGGTGGAAATACTTCAAATTGACAGACTGTATGTGACAATTCTAACCAATAACCTCATGCATCAGGGACCGAAAAGAAAATGTATGCCAGAGGTGGTAAGGAGTAAGGCAGTGGTGCTGTGCCAGGCAAAGCTTTTCTTGGGGAAGGGTGGTGGTGGTGGAATGCTTTTGCATTTTAGAGGTGGCTTTGTCCCGGTTGATCTACTCTCCCAATTTTGTAGACACCACCTGTCATAAATCGCAACTTCTACAAGAAGTAACTCAGGAAGTACTACTGGGCGGCCAGCTGGGGCGCCGTCCAGGGAGTATAAATACTCGGGCGTGGGCCCACCTTGGGCAGAGACAATCTGGAAATAGGAAGCTAGTGATTGCTAACTAGACCTTCATGTTTTGTTACAAGTCGATGAAAGCCTTGCTTTATGTTCAACCAAGTGCGTAGTGAGTCTTTATTACGTCAATTTAATCGACTTGACATCGTCTCCACGCTTTGGGTGATTCGGAACAACCAGCTGCAACTCGAACCACAGAAGGGAACTAGGGCAAGAAACTGATCCATCATGGAAAAACTCCTTAGACCCGCTCGTCTCGACCTGGACCCGAATGCACCTGTGGCAGCGAAGGTATGGAGGCATTGGTTTCGTACCTTTAGCAACTTCCTTGAAGAATGTGGGGTGGATACCCCTAATAAGTTGCGGAATGCTTATTAACGACGTGTCCCCTCATGTGTATGATTTTATTGAGGACTGTATAGACTACGACACTGCTGTCCGAATTTTACAGCAGCTATATGTCAAGTCCCCGAATGAAATCTTTGCTCGACACCTACTGGCCACAACTCGGCAGCAGCCTGGGGAATCACTTGATGAATTCCTCCAGAAACTTCGCAGGCTCAGCAAGGATTGTAACCTTAAAGCGATTACAGCGGAACAGTATCAAGAGGAACTAATCCGCGATTCCTTTATCAATGGGATTGCGTCCCCTTTTATACGTCAGCGCCTGCTGGAAAATAAAACCCTCAATTTACGGGCTGCTTATGACCAGGCGTGTTTCTTGGACTTGGCCAAGAAGAATGCAAACACTTATCTCCCACCACGTGCACGGGCGGCGGCTATCTCCTTTAATGAGTCTTTCGGTAGGTCTCGGGCGGATGCCCCCACTGATGTTGACTCTACTCTAACGAACGACGACCCTACCCTAGAGGCCTTCGCTGATGATGACCCCGCCCTAGCAGCATCCTGGCAATCAGGAAGAAAGTGTTTCTTTTGTGGAGGGGCGTGCCATTACAGAAAACTTTGCCCAGCTCGTAATGTGACCTGCAGTCATTGCAGCAAGAAAGGACACTTTTCCAAGGTATGCCAGTCACGGGCTTCTGCTAACAAGAAAGGCCGCTCTTCTAAAGTATACCGGTCGAGAGCTCCTGTTAGCTTCACAGCTGCTATCTCTGGAGCTGCTCCTCCCCCAAGAACCACTGTTAAGGCTACAGCTGCCGAAGGGAAAATTGCCCCTCCTCCCATCACGGCTGTTTTTCCCCAAAGTTTGTCCCATGCAGCCACGAAGGTTTCAGTAAATGGGCACACTCTAAGCGAACTAATCGACTCCTACAGCTCTGACAGCTTCATTAGTAAGTGGGCTGTCAGCAGGTTAAAACTGCGCATTTATCCCTCGGACAGGGAGATTGCAATGGCGCTGACGACTCTGACCACCAATTCTTCTGGCTTCTGTCTTGTCAACCTCGTCCTCAATGGCCGCACGTATCTCTCCACCTGGCTCGGAGTACTCAAACTTATGCAGCGATGTGCTTCTGGGACAGGACTTCCAGAAGCAGCACAAGAGGATCACTTTTGAGTTTGGAGGGTCAAGGCCGGAGCTTACCATTTCTAAGGTGCCGTTTTGTGCGCTCTCGGCAGCCTTACTCGGTGAACCCTCCCTGTTTGCCAATCTTCCCCCCCCCCCCCCACCCCAACCGCTGTAAACCCGTAGCCACCAAATCGCGGCGCTTTAGCCAAGACGATCGAGCATTTATCGAGGCGGAAATCTCTCACCTTTTTAGTCAACGGTATTATCGAGCCGTGTTCATCTCCCTGGCGGGCTCAGGTCGTCATTGTGAAAAATCCCTTAAAACAACATAAAAAACGTCTGTGTATCGATTATTCGCAGACTATTAATCAATATACCGATCTGGATGCCTACCCGCTGCCACGCATAGATGACATGGTCAACAACCTTGCCAAATACAAGGTATTTTCGACCTTCGATTTGAAAAGCGCGTACCATCAGGTGCCGCTGCAAGACTCCGACAAGAAGTATACGGCCTTTGAGGCCAATGGGCGGCTTTTCCAGTTTCGCCGCCTCCCATTCGGGGTCACCAATGGGGTGGCCGTCTTCCAATGGGCCATGGATGGCCTAGTCCAGCAAGAGAACTTGACGGATACCTTTCCGTATTTAGACAATATCACTATTGCCGGCCATGATCAAAAGTCGCATGATGCCAATCTTCAGAGATTTTTTGACGTACTCGGTCGTCGCCACTTAATGTTAAACGAATCCAAATCGGTGAAGTCGGTGCCATCGGTGAACATTCTTGGCTACTGGGTGGGCAACGGCGTTATTAAACCGGACCCAGAGCGACTTTGTCCACTTCAGGAGCTCCCTCCCCCTACGAACCTCGGCTCTCTTCGTCGGGCACTTGGCATGTTTGCTTATAACGCAAAATGGATACCACACTTCTCCGATAAAATACAGCCCCTGCTCCATGCGAAGTCTTTTCCATTGGAAGCTACGGCTATTGCTGCCTTCAACCTCCTCAAACGACAGCTGGAGAAAGCCACGCTTCGCTCCATTGACGAAAACCTTCCTTTTGTGGTCGAATGCGATGCATCGGAGGTGGTGATCTCGGCTACCTTGAATCATGGTGGCCGACCCATGGCATTCCTATCCAGAACCTTGCAGGGTAGCGAGCTCCATTACCCCTCCGTCGAGAAGGAGGCTACGGCCATCATCGAGGCTGTATGCCAATGGGGTCATTTTCTTGCTCAGCGTCATTTTACGCTTATAACTGACCAGCGCTCCGTGGCCTTCATGTTGGATAACCGGAGGCGCACGAAAATCAAAAATAATAAAATTCAACTCTGGAGGATGGAGCTGGCCGCCTTTGGATATACTATCCGTTACCGACCCGGCAAACAGAATGTGGCCCCAGATACCTTCACACGGGCATTTTGCTCCTCAATGTCAACGTCGACTCTGGCGGATTTGCATATGGACTTATGCCATCCTGGCGTGACCCGCATGTTGCACTTCGTGCGCTCCAAAAATCTACCATTTTCAACGGAGGACGTAAAGAAAACATGCTCCTCCTGTAGGATTTGTGCAGAATTGAAACCACAATTCTTTCGCCCATCAGATGGCTTACTCATACATGCAATGCAGCCTATGCAGAGGCTCAGCATAGACTTTAAAGGGCCATTGCCTTCGTCGACAAGGAACACCTACCTACTTACGATGGTAGATGAGTATTCACGCTTTCCGTTCCCCTGCCCTAATATGCTTACCGCTACGGTAATTAAATGCCTCGATCAGGTCTTTTCCCTTTGCGGGACGGCCAATTTTATCCACACGGATCGGGGTCCCTCCTTTATGTCGAGTGAACTTAAAGGTTATCTCTCCCAACGGGGAATCGCCTCAAGTAGGACGACACCATATCACCCAATCGGCAATGGATAGGTTGAACGATACAATGCCATCATCTGGAACGCTGTCCGTCTGGCACTGAGGACACGCAACCTACCGGACCAGCAGTGGGAAACGGTGCTCCCTGACGTGTTACACTCTATCGGGCCTCTTCTCTCCACATCTACTAATGTCACGTCTCATGAGCGATTCTTCAAATTCCGGCGTCGCTCTACGCATGGGACGTCTCTACCATCATGGTTGGTGGCTCCAGGCCCTGTGCTACTCCGGAGGTTCGTCCGGTCTGCCAAAAACGACCCTCTCGTTGACGAGGTGGAGTTAATGGAGGTAAACCCCACGTATGCGCATGTACGGTACCCTGATGGCCGGGAGGCCACCGTCTCGCTCAGAGATCTGGCTCCCTGCCCGACCGGTCACACGGGCCCGAATGAGGAAGGATCCCACGATGATGATATCAACATTCCGCACCCCTATGAAAATGACACCCCACTTGGGACATCGCGGGATCTGCCGGCAGCGCTACCGGATCAACTCAGGGAGCTGGACACTCCCCGTAGGATGGCCACCCGAGGCCAGGACGCCGGACAATCTCCAGCCATGACCCGGGATGAGGCCAGCTCTGCACCTGTGGGGACCCACACCCGGAGTCATGATATTCCCAGTCCTCCACAGGACGATCAAGACGACGCGGACTCTATCGACTTACCGGTACGGGCCAAGCGACCCAGGGACCCGGACACGGTCCGGGGAGACGTGCCTTCCGGTCACAAGCAGAGAGCTAAACGACTACGGCTATTTCTGGTCCGCCTAGTCCGTTAGAGGAAGACTGGACTTCCAAACCTTTTAGGGAGGAAGAATGTCATAAATCGCAACTTCTACAAGAAGTAACTCAGGAAGTACTACTGGGCGGCCAGCTGGGGCGCCGTCTGGGGAGTATAAATACTCGGGCGTGGGCCGACCTTGGGCAGAGACAATCTGGAAACAGGAAGCTAGTGACTGCTAACTAGACCTCCATGTTTTGTTACAAGTCGATTTAAAGCCTTGCTTTATGTTCAACCAAGTGCGTAGTGAGTCTTTATTACGTCACCACCATTAAATCTGTTGTTCATGCATCAACACTAACACCATCAAGACTCAAGTTGTTCAGACCTCTGTTTACCCTCCTTTTGGAAACATTGTATTCATGCTGAGTTCAATCTTTCTCCCAAAGAATGAGGAGGACTATGATTCATACATTCAGTTGTATGAAAGGACTCATTGTGATTGACTCTATATTAGCCTTGAAGCAGTCAAGCTTTTTCACAAATGTAAAACTACTGACGTATATAGAATAACTGGAAGCACACTGTCAATAAAATTGCTCCTAAGCATATTTGAAATAAAGTGGTTTCAAGACAAGGCACTAAACCATAGTTTGATGAGGCCTACAGGATTTACAGAGATGAAGAGTTAACATGGCACCAGTGGCATAAGCAACCATGTTAAGAGACTCACCATGTATTTACAGTGAATGAGAACAAATAAGGAACATTTTCCTTGATTATATGTCCTCTTTGCTTGTTGTCAAGGCCTGAAATGGTTGACTAGTCAAATTATGATTACACATCAAACTGTTGCTGTCAAATCGTGCGTGAATTAACGGAGATGTCTACTGATTCCAAAAATGAGAGATTTTGTACCAGAAACAAAGCTATAACAGGACTTTTAAATGACTCTTTGCTTCCAAGTCACAACCAAATGATAGAGGCAAAAGATAAGCAACAGAGATGCTATTCCAATCGCATTAAAGTCAGGGTTTGTGACCGAATACATAATTTATTGCTCTTGATGGAAGTAAGGTTCTAAGGACACACAGAATCATTGTCTGGTTTATCAAGATGTGCACATTCGAATCACTGCGATCCTTTATAAAGTTATCCTCTTTAGCATGAAGAAGCAGAAACTGCCCATTGGATGGAAGATTGCAAATATTGGGCCTGATATTTACGGGGAGGCGGGGGGGTGGTGCGGTATCGCGGGCAAAACCCGGCAAGGCTGGGGATCGTGGGAGTCCTGCCAAAGTTAACTGATTTTGCCATTCTTTTGACGTTGCTGCAATTGATATAATGATCTTAAGTCCGTTGTACATTGGGAAGACAATTGTTACACCTTACTCATAATTAAATGACAAGTCCTTTGGTCAGAGGTGGAAAGTTGTATCAGTTTGTATCTTGCTTTATGTAGCGTTGTCTGCCACCTATTACTGACACATTTTAAATTTGCACGGCAAGCAGCAAAAACATCCCCCCGCCCCCCCCTTCCCCATATAGTTTGGGACAGCTTTTACCTATTCCTTAGTGGCCATACCTACAAAAACTGTACTGCAGTAGAACTGTCACCGAGAGGCAATAGCATAAAACGGTAATTTGATACTGCAATCCCGTCAGAGGTTCTCAACGCTGATTAACAAATTTATTCTTGCCAACATGCATGGCGATTGACATTGACAGATATAATTAGCCCTGTAATAGACTGCTGTGGTAATATTTGATTATAATTTGAAATAAAAGTAAGTGGAATGAAAATATTATGAGATATATGTCACACAATCTCCTCGTGTTTGTGTGACTCCTGTGGTGGAAACAGGAATGGTGGATTCATCACTGTGGGTTTACAATTAAGTCGTATTTTAATCGTCTCCCTCCATTTATGGCACCATTGAATTTACAAACGATTTCACTCCAAATTTAACCAACTCTGCCCTTAGTCAAACTTCGACTTGGGGCATATTTTCCCAGAAATGAGTTCCCATTTATTTTTGCAGACTAATTACCCCTTTGCAGTGTTCTAAATTTCTCTAATGCTCCAGTTACCTTCTGGATTGTTGCAAAAGCTGGTTCTGTAGTTCCTCTCTAACCTTGCAGTAACTGTATCTGCTGCCATTATGTATTCCCATGCAACCCACAATCACCTCCTGCGTGATAAGTTACTTAAGTATGCCAATAAACAACACTTGCTGCCATAACTACTGCTGTTGCAATCTTATGTGCCAGAATTTTAATTTGAAAGGGGCATTAGGGACATCATTCAAAGTCACAGTATGACGTAAGGTATATTTCACATGCAGGACATCATGCACTATTATGGAAATGCACCCATTATAATTGAAAATCTGCATAAATCACATCATGAGACGCATACACATCATTGAAAATATCCAATGCCCTTGGGGAGCAGGAATTGTAGAGTTATTTGGCTTACTACCGCACTTTTAATGTTAAACAAAATCATAAGTTAATTAGATATTGGCCCGATTTTGCTGTCAGCGGCGAAGGAATGGCGCTTGCCGTTCACTATGCTGGCAGCTGCCCACAACGTTTTTGTGGGCTTTTGAGCGCAGACTTGCTCTAATCCGCATTCTGATCCAGTGCGGCGCCCTCTACTAGGGATCTGTGTCATGTGTGAGCAACAGCGAGGCTCTTCAACCAATCACATTGAGGAATCCTCACTGAGACACGCAGGGCTGGATTTTGCCAGGCCCGAGAAGGCGGGTTTGAAGGTGGGTCAGGTGGGAAAGTTGCCAGAAATGGTGTCGGGCTCCGATCCTGCCTCCGACCCGCCTCTGAGCAACTTTCCCAAATGCGGGCTTGCAGACCCCGTTTCGGTCCCGCCTCGAAGAGGTGGGATAGGCCCTTAAGGCACTTAACCACCACTTAAGTACCTCTACAATGCCATCTTGAGAGCCCTTTCAGAGTTTAACATATTTCCCGCGTGTTGCACGTCGCCCCTTGAACACGCCAGTTAATCCTGGCGGGCTCACAAGTGGTTGGCTTACTACCAGCTGCAGCTCCACAATAAAAACGGAGTTTTCCACAATGATCATTTGCAGGTGGCAGAACTTTCTTTTCTCAGGTCTGGGAGAACTTTTTGCGGGTCTACTGATGTTGGAAGTTTTGAAGCTGAGATCCATCTCCACTTTGACCTCCTGGGAAACCCCTCTCCCCACCTTGACTGAGCGCTTCCTCAACTGAGGTATATACCTGTAGCATGGGAACCATTTATTTCCTTTCCTCCTGGACCTCAGATTCGGACGAAAACCAGCCGCGGCAGCAGCAGAACCCGGAACAACAGCAGCACCAACCTGCTGCTCACCCACCTGAAGCTGCACAGGCAAGAAGGCACCAGCGCAGGGAAGGATGTTACTGCAGGAGATGCTCCCAAAACAGGGTTTCCAGACAGAGGATGAGCTACCTCAACATGACTGAGCAGCAGTGCCAAAGGAGGCTCAGACTTTCGCGAGAGGTAGAGGGCGACATCTGCGCAATGCTGCAGCAAGACCTGGAGCCCAGAGGAGCGGGTGGACACCTCTTACCAGTGGCCGTCAAAGTCACCACCGCACTCAACTTTTTTGCTTCAGGCTCATTCCAGGGATCAACAGCAGACATCAGCGCCATCTCCCAGGCGGCTGCACACACTTGCATCATGCAGGCAACCGATGCCCTCTTTGCCAATGCGCACAATTACATCAACTTCTCCAAGGATCAATCAAGTGTAACCGTGCGTGCGGTTGGATTTGCTAATCTGGCAGGCTTTCCAAGGGTGCAGGGCGTCGTAGACTGCACACATGTGGCCCTTAAGGCACCCAATCACAATCCAGGTATTTTTGTCAACCGCAAGGGCTTCCACTCCCTCAACGTGCAGCTGGTGTGTAACCACAAGAAGGAAATTTTGCTTGTTTGCGCCAAGTACCCTGGCAGTTGCCATGACTCCTTCATCCTGCGCCAGTCTAGTGTACCTCCGCTCCTCAGTCCGCCAGACCAACTTTGCGGATGGCTACTTGGAGACAAGGGCTACCCCCTGAAGACGTGGCTAATGACACCATTGAGGAGGCCATCCAACGAAGCTGAGGAGCGCTACAACTCCAGCCACATTTCCACCAGATCCATTATCGAGCAAACCATCGGCTTGCTGAAGATGCGATTCAGATGCCTTGATAGATCAGGTGGAGCCCTGCAGTACTCAGCAGCCAGGGTCTCCAGAATCGGCGTGGTCTGCTGTGCACTTCACAACATGGCACAGCATCGTGGCTTGCAGCTGCCTGAGGTACAAGTGGCTCATCGCATAGCCTCCTCAGATGAGGAGGAGGAGGAGAGCGACAACGAAGAGCTTGCGGAGGCGCATCAACCAGTGGCAGCAGCACGCGAGAACATTGCTGCCCGGGATGCAAGGGATGCACTGATCTTGGCCAGATTTGCTTAGGCTGCCCAATCAAACATATTTGGCTCGCACCTTCTTACCACACCATCGACAATGGACAAGAACCTGTGGCTTCCTAAATCTCTGACCACCATACTGACAATTGCAAGTCACCCTGAGCCCTCAACGTGGAAGTCCCATTTGCGAAATGACACCGCCCACAACTTTAGCAGTTTGCCATCAAGTCATTTTATAACATTAATTCACGAATGGCATTTCACAATTAAACACAACTGAACACCCATGTGATTACTCTTGTGACTACTTGTGCTTTATCTTCCTCTTATGCGTGCTCCTACGTGGTGCTTCCCCTGTGGCTTCAGCAGATGTGGAGGCCCCTTGCTCACTTTCATGCTGCTCCTGCCTTGACACCTTTGGTGGGCGTCCTCTGGGGTTGTGAGCCTGTGAGGGCTCGCCAACAGTCTGCTGCTCCTGCGGCTGTGCAGGGGATGAGATGCCCATCTCAGTTGGGTGAGGACTCTGGTGGGGCTCTGACCGAGGACTCTGCAGTGGCATGGAAGTGTGAGCACTTGTAGAGGAGCCCCCACTTCCTCGTTGTCTGCCACCAACATCCCTCTCATGGGTCAGGCCCACTTCAGAGCTGGCAAGTGGCTTGACAGCGCCTTGCTGCACTTCAGGGGGGCCATGAGGACCTGTTTCTGCACTGGCAGTCCTACTCCAGAGGACTTCCATGAAGCTCTGGTTTCTCTGCTCAATAGCTGTCCATCGCTCCTCCAGAGATGTCAGTCTATTCTGAACAATGACCATGTTTTGAACACTCTGGCGACTTAGCTCCTCCATGGCCATAGCCATCCTCTCCTCTACTGTAGCCATCTTTTCCACGGAGGTTGCTATCCTTTCCGTGGTGATGCGTTCATGCGCCAATGCTTCCACAAAGGCTCTGCTCATGTTAGCGATGGACTCCTCCATCTGCTCCACACTCGCAGTGACCCTGGAGACAAAACCTGCCAGAGACTCCTGCACCTGTTCCTGGAGTTCCAGCACCGCTCTCCTTCTGGATGGACTCGGAGGCACAGGGTCGACATGCAGCTGAGCCGAGCTGGGAGAGTCCTACGCCCTCCGACGAGGACCCTCCACTGCTGTCCCTGTCTCCACCATCTGCTGATGCTCACTTGTGAGCTGTGATACACCAGGTGACAACACTACTCTATGTCCCAAAGGTCCCACCGAGGTGTGAGTGTCTGTGCTGGTGCTGGGTGCGCTTAATCCTGGTGACGCTGCGCCCTCTGAGGTTGCAGCTTCCACTGAGGAGTCTTGTGGCTCAGGCTCTTCTTCCTGGACAGTGGGGAGGGGGGCTGTCAATGGTCCTGTGGGGGAGTAAAGGAAAGAGTTAGACATGTGAGATAAAAGTTGCATGCACATGGAATTTTGCAGATGATCATAAGTCAATCTATTAGAGCATCAGAATCAATATCAGTCACTCATGCAATGTCAATGAGAGAAATGAAAAACTATTCTGTCACCAGCTTGCTCTGATGCGCCCGTCTGTCCGTCCCCCACTTGTGCATCCTCCTCGACTCCCACAATCTTGTTGTCATAGCATTACAGTGATAGTGAGTGTGAGGGCTGCATAGTTGAATAGTTAAGTGAATGTGTACATAGAGAGAGAGGGAATGGTTAAGGGTGCAGGGATGTAAGGGTCAAGTGGGATGTGGAGGAGGAGGTTGACAATGAAGAGTGCTGGTGATGAGAGGTGATGGGGAGCAGATTGAGGGTCATGGTGATGTAATACTCACTTTTCCTGTGCGGAGAAGGTCATGAAACCTCTTTCTGCACTGCAGCCAGGTTCTGCTGCACATTGAGTTGGCACTGACCTCCTGTGCCACTTGCAGCCACACAGCTTTGGTCTGCTGGGGAGGCTTTTTCCTCCCAGAAGAAGGAAACTGCACTTCCTTCTGAGCTCTGGCTCCCTCCACCAGAGCTTGGAGGGAGTCCTCATCAAAGCGGGGTGCGCAGTTGGGCCTTGAGCTTGACATCTGTGCAAAACAAATCCCTCAGAAGGCTCTCCAAAAAAAGTTGTAAAGCAGAAAATGAACCAAGGCTGCTTGCAGGCCTTAAATGCAGCTGCATAAATGACGTCATCAGAGGCGAGTTTCAGGACCAAAAGACTCATTGGCCCAGGTGTTCGCACACGCTGGAAATCAAGTGCCAAATTAGGGCAAAATCGCTAAATTATCCCGCCTCACATCGGAGGCGGGGGCGGGACCCGCCGACCACCTGACCCGCCCCCAATGACAAAATCCAGCCTGCAGAGTCTAAAGCAGGATGAATAAATTAGATTGAAATAATGTACTGAAAGCAAAATAAAGACTGGGAAAGACAGATAGGATTAAGAGAGAGAGATAAAAACACTAATTAACTTTTGAAGGAATGAGACTCCACACTTGTAACATTACATTTTGAGGGCCAGAGATGTTGTTTGCCAGTAATTAGCACTTATCATGCCATTAAAAATTCATGAACTCCTGAATGCACCAGCCCTAACTTTTTCTGGCATCTTTAGTGGGGAACCAGTGGGTAACTACTGCAACTTCACGCCATTGCACTGATTTTAGTGCCGAGTCTATTGGCGAGGTTCTGTTATAACACACCCTGTGATGGAGCGGGGTATCTCTGACAGCATCTTCTGGATTTCTGCGTTTAACAGAACACGTGCGTAATAACGGTGAGCGCTGGATTAACAGGTCATGGCGGGGGAGTCCAGAACCAGGGGTCACAGTCTAAGGATAAGGGGTAAGCCATTTTGGACTGAGATGAGGAGGAATTTCTTCAGCCAGAGAGTGGTGAACCTGTGGAATTCTCTACCACACAAGGCAGTTGAGGCCAATTCATTAAATATATTCAAGAAGGAGTTAGATATATTTCTTAAGGCTAAAGGGATCAAGGGATATGGGGAGAAAGCAGGGACAGGGTACTGAATTTGGACGATCAGCCATGATCTCATTAAATGGCGGAACAAGCTTGAGGGGCCGAATGGCCTACTCCTGCTGCTATCTTCTATGTTTCTATGTCATCCAACAATGGCAAAACTGACCCCACTGTGAATATCGTGAATAAAAGAGGCACACAACAATCATAAAACCACATTAAATCACTGGGATCAAGCAGATGGGTAACCACGATACCTTCCATTTCTTATATTACCACAGTGACTGCGCTTCAAAAGTACTTCATTGGCTGTAAAGCACTTTTGGATGTCATGAGGTAGTGAAAGGCGCTATTAAAATGCATGTCTTTCTTTCCTTTTCCATTGTCCCTGCACGAAATTACGAAATGATTTCAGAGCATGTTTAAAAAGCTGATTGCTGTTGTTGTTACCAGCTGCCATTGTGAACATCCCCCTCACTGGACACATGTTTTTGCCTGCAGCATTTTAAAAAGGCACCTGAGCTCAAGTTGATATGAATGGGTGCAAGTGCAGATTCCCCCCGCCCCAAAATTAACTCAAATTGCCCCAAATCTGCCCAATTTAGTTACCCTATGAAAGCATACATCATGTCATGAAAATGTATCGAGTACATCTCAGTCTGCAGTGTATTAAATTGGTGGAATTCAGGATAGTGCTTGCGGTGAGAGTCCAGGTTTCTGTAAAACTGCTTATTTCATTTATCAGCTTGGGGTTCGTGTGTTGATGTTCTCGATGGTGCTATTTAATGTCGGGGCATCACTGGTAAAACAGGACTGTTGAGAGGTATGATGAACTGCATATCATACACTCTACAATGTATACTGGATATCTAAATTAACATCTCTTGAAGCTGCCTATGGTGGAATTGATTCTTGTGACATTACAGAAGCGACGGTGAGACAATTTGAATATTAATGAGTTCTCTGAGCTATAAATAGAATAAACTTAAGAAGTGCACTTTAATATTAAAAGGGGTCTTTGAATCCCAGCAGCACATTTTGTTGATCTAAAGATGCAACACTACGTTCTCAACAGTGGGAATAACGATGCATTGAAAATAGATATAAACCAAAACTGCATGTTGTGTACAGAACACTATACAGGGTGTGTACTATGTCAGTGCATGGTGTACGCGTGTGTACGAATGCAATAAACACTCACGTAACCGAGCCGAATAAGAAAGATTCTTATTTTTGAGTAAAACCATCTCATCGGATCACGACTGAGGTCAAAAGTCACCATGTCATGCAATGCCCCTCTACTTGTCACCCATGGCAGAAGTCAGTGGGGGTACAAGCAATAAAATCAGGAATAGTCACGGATGTTACAACAGGAAAATCTAAATAGAAAAGGTCAAAATGGGTGAGCTGTAATGTTCTGTCTAAGCTGCACGCGTGCGTGGCCGAGCAGCAATCTGGAAGGGACTGCGTCGGCCACTCACATGTTTTTCCCTCGAACATACCGTGCAGCAAATTTAAAGGTACTGAAACAAAGATTTAGGGGGAACATTGGTGAGCTATCTGAAATACAATTTACAAGGATGATTGGGAGGGTATTCAAGTCTGTTGTATTCATATGATATTTACAAACTGTTTTAGTTTCCCTCACTTGGTCTCATGAATCTTTTAATTGCGACACAGCCTCACAATTCACTTTTGGTTGTTATGCTCTAGGTCAGGGGTGGGCAGTTATTTGGGCTGGAGGGCCACTTAACAAGTGTTGGTGAGTTGCTGAGGGCCACACACCAATGTTCCCCCGAAGGTGCGCGGCCGCGCGCCAGTGGCGAGGTCCCGCGCAGGCCGCTCACCAGCTCCTGGCGCTGGAAGAGATACCGCGCATGCGCAACCGCGCAGCGAAGTTAAAGGGACCGCGCACGAAAAAGAAATTACAGGGAACGTTGCATAAACATAAACATAAATTTAGATAGTAGTCAGATACTATCTTAAATACACAAATTGCACTGAGAAACAGTAAAACCTTCTGTTATTAAATGAATGAAATGTTTGATAGATCGATTACATGTTGTACTGAAATCTACATGGCTCGAGTCTGTGGGGCCTCTGACGCGAGAGATGTTCCCTTTTTAGTGTGCTGAGTACGGGAGCCCGAGGCTTCGCAAGGCCTGAACTACAATTGCGTTAACTGGAGTCATTGTGCGCCGGGATTCACTCCCGTGTCTAAGACGGTGATGAGAACTCCCCTACCGTCATACTCTGGGTACCGGGAGAGGAAAGACGCAGCGCAGTTCTCTTTCTTTAGGAAAACTAAATAGTTGGCAGGGTTTGGGGTGGGGTTTGTTCAGGGCTCGGAGTGTGGGGTGAGCTCAGGGCTCCGTGTGGGGTGAGTTCAGGGCTGGGATTGTGGGGTGAGTTCAGGGCTGGGAGTGTGGGGTGAGTTCAGGGCTGGGAGTGTGGGGTGAGTTCAGGGCTCGGAGTGTGGGGTGAGTTCAGGGCTCGGAGTGTGGGGTGAGTTCAGGGCTCGGAGTGTGGGGTGAGTTCAGGGCTCAGTGTGGGGTGAGTTCAGGGCTCGGAGTGTGGGGTGAGTTCAGGGCTCGGAGTGTGGGGTGAGTTCAGGGCTCAGTGTGGGGTGAGTTCAGGGCTGGGAGTGTGGGGTGAGTTCAGGGCTGCGAGTATGGGGTGTGTTCAGGGCTCGAGTGTGGGGTGAGTTCAGGGCTCAGTGTGGGGTGAGTTCAGGGCTCGAGTGTGGGGTGAGTTCAGGGCTCAGTGTGGGGTGAGTTCAGGGCTGGGATTGTGGGGTGAGTTCAGGGCTGGGAGTGTGGGGTGAGTTCAGGGCTGGGAGTGTGGGGTGAGTTCAGGGCTGGGAGTGTGGGGTGAGTTCAGGGCTCGGAGTGTGGGGTGAGTTCAGGGCTCGGAGTGTGGGGTGAGTTCAGGGCTCAGTGTGGGGTGAGTTCAGGGCTCGGAGTGTGGGGTGAGTTCAGGGCTCGGAGTGTGGGGTGAGTTCAGGGCTCAGTGTGGGGTGAGTTCAGGGCTGGGAGTGTGGGGTGAGTTCAGGGCTGCGAGTATGGGGTGTGTTCAGGGCTCAGTGTGGGGTGAGTTCAGGGCTCAGTGTGGGGTGAGTTCAGGGCTCAGTGTGGGGTGAGTTCAGGGCTCAGTGTGGGGTGAGTTCAGGGCTCGGAGTGTGGGGCGAGTTCAGGGCTCAGTGTGGGGTGAGTTCAGGGCTGGGAGTGTGGGGTGAGTTCAGGGCTGGGAGTGTGGGGTGAGTTCAGGGCTCGGAGTGTGGGGCGAGTTCAGGGCTCAGTGTGGGGTGAGTTCAGGGCTCGGAGTGTGGGGTGAGTTCAGGGCTCAGTGTGGGGTGAGTTCGGGCTGGGAGTGTGGGGTGAGTTCACGGGCTGCGAGTGTGGGGTGAGTTCAGGGCTCAGTGTGGGGTGAGTTCAGGGCTCAGTGTGGGGTGAGTTCAGGGCTCGAGTGTGGGGTGAGTTCAGGGCTCAGTGTGGGGTGAGTTCAGGGCTCGGAGTGTGGGGCGAGTTCAGGGCTCAGTGTGGGGTGAGTTCAGGGCTGGGAGTGTGGGGTGAGTTCAGGGCTCAGTGTGGGGTGAGTTCAGGGCTGGGAGTGTGGGGTGAGTTCAGGGCTCAGTGTGGGGTGAGTTCAGGGCTGGGAGTGTGGGGTGAGTTCAGGGCTCGGAGTGTGGGGTGAGTTCAGGGCTCGGAGTGTGGGGTGAGTTCAGGGCTCGGAGTGTGGGGTGAGTTCAGGGCTCAGTGTGGGGTGAGTTCGGGGCTGGGAGTGTGGGGTGAGTTCAGGGCTGCGAGTGTGGGGTGAGTTCAGGGCTCAGTGTGGGGTGAGTTCAGGGCTCAGTGTGGGGTGAGTTCAGGGCTCAGTGTGGGGTGAGTTCAGGGCTCAGTGTGGGGTGAGTTCAGGGCTCGGAGTGTGGGGTGAGTTCAGGGCTCAGTGTGGGGTGAGTTCAGGGCTGGGAGTGTGGGGTGAGTTCAGGGCTCAGTGTGGGGTGAGTTCAGGGCTGGGAGTGTGGGGTGAGTTCAGGGCTCAGTGTGGGGTGAGTTCAGGGCTGGGAGTGTGGGGTGAGTTCAGGGCTCGGAGTGTGGGGTGAGTTCAGGGCTCGGAGTGTGGGGTGAGTTCAGGGCTCGGAGTGTGGGGTGAGTTCAGGGCTCAGTGTGGAGTGAGTTCAGGGCTCGGAGTGTGGGGTGAGTTCAGGGCTCGGAGTGTGGGGCGAGTTCAGGGCTCAGTGTGGGGTGAGTTCAGGGCTGGGAGTGTGGGGTGAGTTCAGGGCTGCGAGTATGGGGTGTGTTCAGGGCTCAGTGTGGGGTGAGTTCAGGGCTCAGTGTGGGGTGAGTTCAGGGCTCAGTGTGGGGTGAGTTCAGGGCTCAGTGTGGGGTGAGTTCAGGGCTGGGATTGTGGGGTGAGTTCAGGGCTGGGAGTGTGGGGTGAGTTCAGGGCTCGGAGTGTGGGGTGAGTTCAGGGCTCGGAGTGTGGGGTGAGTTCAGGGCTCGGAGTGTGGGGTGAGTTCAGGGCTCGGAGTGTGGGGTGAGTTCAGGGCTCAGTGTGGGGTGAGTTCAGGGCTCGGAGTGTGGGGTGAGTTCAGGGCTCGGAGTGTGGGGTGAGTTCAGGGCTCAGTGTGGGGTGAGTTCAGGGCTGGGAGTGTGGGGTGAGTTCAGGGCTGCGAGTATGGGGTGTGTTCAGGGCTCAGTGTGGGGTGAGTTCAGGGCTCAGTGTGGGGTGAGTTCAGGGCTCAGTGTGGGGTGAGTTCAGGGCTCAGTGTGGGGTGAGTTCAGGGCTCGGAGTGTGGGGCGAGTTCAGGGCTCAGTGTGGGGTGAGTTCAGGGCTGGGAGTGTGGGGTGAGTTCAGGGCTGGGAGTGTGGGGTGAGTTCAGGGCTCGGAGTGTGGGGTGAGTTCAGGGCTCAGTGTGGGGTGAGTTCAGGGCTCGGAGTGTGGGGTGAGTTCAGGGCTCAGTGTGGGGTGAGTTCGGGGCTGGGAGTGTGGGGTGAGTTCAGGGCTGCGAGTATGGGGTGTGTTCAGGGCTCAGTGTGGGGTGAGTTCAGGGCTCAGTGTGGGGTGAGTTCAGGGCTCAGTGTGGGGTGAGTTCAGGGCTCAGTGTGGGGTGAGTTCAGGGCTCGGAGTGTGGGGCGAGTTCAGGGCTCAGTGTGGGGTGAGTTCAGGGCTGGGAGTGTGGGGTGAGTTCAGGGCTCAGTGTGGGGTGAGTTCAGGGCTGGGAGTGTGGGGTGAGTTCAGGGCTCAGTGTGGGGTGAGTTCAGGGCTGGGAGTGTGGGGTGAGTTCAGGGCTGCGAGTGTGGGGTGTGTTCAGGGCTGGGAGTGTGGGGTGAGTTCAGGGCTGGGAGTGTGGGGTGAGTTCAGGGCTCATTGTGGGGTGAGTTCAGGGCTGGGAGTGTGGGGTGAGTTCAGGGCTGGGAGTGTGGGGTGAGTTCAGGGCTCAGTGTGGGGTGAGGTCAGGGTTGGGTGTGTGGGGTGAGTTCAGGGCTCAGTGTGGGGTGAGTTCAGGGCTCAGTGTGGGGTGAGTTCAGGGCTGGGAGTGTGGGGTGAGTTCAGGGCTCAGTGTGGGGTGAGTTCAGGGCTCAGTGTGGGGTGAGTTCAGGGCTCAGTGTGGGGTGAGTTCAGGGCTCAGTGTGGGGTGAGTTCAGGGCTCAGTGTGGGGTGAGTTCAGGGCTGGGAGTGTGGGGTGAGTTCAGGGCTGGGAGTGTGGGGTGAGTTCAGGGCTCAGTGTGGGGTGAGGTCAGGGTTGGGTGTGTGGGGTGAGGTCAGGGCTGGGAGTGTGGGGCGAGTTCAGGGCTCAGTGTGGGGTGAGTTCAGGGCTGGGAGTGTGGGGTGAGTTCAGGGCTGGGAGTGTGGGGTGAGTTCAGGGCTGGGAGTGTGGGGTGAGTTCAGGGCTGGGAGTGTGGGGTGAGTTCAGGGCTGGGAGTGTGGGCTTTGTTCAGGGCTGGGAGTGTGGGGTGAGTTCAGTGCTGGGAGTGTGGGGTGAGTTCAGGGCTGGGAGTGTGGTGTGAGTTCAGGACTCGGAGTGTGGGGTGAGTTCAGGGCTCAGTGTGGGGTGAGTTCAGGGCTGGGAGTGTGGGGTGAGTTCAGGGCTGGGAGTGTGGGGTGAGTTCAGGGCTCGGAGTTTGGGGTGAGTTCAGGGCTCGGAGTGTAGGGTGAGTTCAGGGCTCGGAGTGTGGGGTGAGTTCAGGGCTGGGAGTGTGGGGTGAGTTCAGGGCTCAGTGTGGGGTGAGTTCAGGGCTCAGTGTGGGGTGAGTTCAGGGCTGGGAGTGTGGAGTGAGTTCAGGGCTGGGAGTGTGGGGTGAGTTCAGGGCTGGAGTGTGGGTGAGTTCAGGGCTGGGAGTGTGGGGTGAGTTCAGGGCTCAGTGTGGGGTGAGTTCAGGGCTCGGAGTGTGGGGTGAGTTCAGGGCTCAGTGTGGGGTGAGTTCAGGGCTCAGTGTGGGGTGAGCTCAGGGCTGGGAGTGTGGAGTGAGTTCAGGGCTGGGAGTGTGGGGTGAGTTCAGCGCTGGGAGTGTGGGGTGAGTTCAGGGCTGGGAGTGTGGGTGAGTTCAGGGTTAGGAGTGTAGGGGGAGTTCAGGGCTGGGAGTGTGGGGTGAGTTCAGGGCTCGGAGTGTGGGGTGAGTTCAGGGCTCAGTGTGGGGTGAGTTCAGGGCTCGGAGTGTGGGATGAGTTCAGGGCTCGGAGTGTGGGGCGAGTTCAGGGCTCAGTGTGGGGTGAGTTCAGGGCTGGGAGTGTGGGGTGAGTTCAGGGCTGCGAGTATGGGGTGTGTTCAGGGCTCAGTGTGGGGTGAGTTCAGGGCTCGAGTGTGGGGTGAGTTCAGGGCTCAGTGTGGGGTGAGTTCAGGGCTCAGTGTGGGGTGAGTTCAGGGCTGGGATTGTGGGGTGAGTTCAGGGCTGGGAGTGTGGGGTGAGTTCAGGGCTGGGAGTGTGGGGTGAGTTCAGGGCTCGGAGTGTGGGGTGAGTTCAGGGCTCGGAGTGTGGGGTGAGTTCAGGGCTCGGAGTGTGGGGTGAGTTCAGGGCTCAGTGTGGGGTGAGTTCAGGGCTCGGAGTGTGGGGTGAGTTCAGGGCTCGGAGTGTGGGGTGAGTTCAGGGCTCAGTGTGGGGTGAGTTCAGGGCTGGGAGTGTGGGGTGAGTTCAGGGCTGGGAGAGTGGGGTGTGTTCAGGGCTCAGTGTGGGGTGAGTTCAGGGCTCAGTGTGGGGTGAGTTCAGGGCTCAGTGTGGGGTGAGTTCAGGGCTCAGTGTGGGGTGAGTTCAGGGCTCGGAGTGTGGGGCGAGTTCAGGGCTCAGTGTGGGGTGAGTTCAGGGCTGGGAGTGTGGGGTGAGTTCAGGGCTGGGAGTGTGGGGTGAGTTCAGGGCTCGGAGTGTGGGGCGAGTTCAGGGCTCAGTGTGGGGTGAGTTCAGGGCTCGGAGTGTGGGGTGAGTTCAGGGCTCAGTGTGGGGTGAGTTCGGGGCTGGGAGTGTGGGGTGAGTTCAGGGCTGCGAGTATGGGGTGTGTTCAGGGCTCAGTGTGGGGTGAGTTCAGGGCTCAGTGTGGGGTGAGTTCAGGGCTCAGTGTGGGGTGAGTTCAGGGCTCAGTGTGGGGTGAGTTCAGGGCTCGGAGTGTGGGGTGAGTTCAGGGCTCAGTGTGGGGTGAGTTCAGGGCTGGGAGTGTGGGGTGAGTTCAGGGCTCAGTGTGGGGTGAGTTCAGGGCTGGGAGTGTGGGGTGAGTTCAGGGCTCAGTGTGGGGTGAGTTCAGGGCTGGGAGTGTGGGGTGAGTTCAGGGCTGCGAGTGTGGGGTGAGTTCAGGGCTGGGAGTGTGGGGTGAGTTCAGGGCTGGGAGTGTGGGGTGAGTTCAGGGCTCATTGTGGGGTGAGTTCAGGGCTGGGAGTGTGGGGTGAGTTCAGGGCTGGGAGTGTGGGGTGAGTTCAGGGCTGGGAGTGTGGGGTGAGTTCAGGGCTCAGTGTGGGGTGAGTTCAGGGCTCAGTGTGGGGTGAGTTCAGGGCTGGGAGTGTGGAGTGAGTTCAGGGCTGGGAGTGTGGGTGAGTTCAGGGCTGGGAGTGTGGGGTGAGTTCAGGGCTCAGTGTGGGGTGAGTTCAGGGCTCGGAGTGTGGGGTGAGTTCAGGGCTCAGTGTGGGGTGAGTTCAGGGCTCAGTGTGGGGTGAGTTCAGGGCTCAGTGTGGGGTGAGCTCAGGGCTGGGAGTGTGGAGTGAGTTCAGGGCTGGGAGTGTGGGGTGAGTTCAGGGCTGGGAGTGTGGGGTGAGTTCAGGGCTGGGAGTGTGGGTGAGTTCAGGGTTGGGAGTGTAGGGGGAGTTCAGGGCTGGAAGTGTGGGGTGAGTTCAGGGCTCGGAGTGTGGGGTGAGTTCAGGGCTCAGTGTGGGGTGAGTTCAGGGCTCGGAGTGTGGGGTGAGTTCAGGGCTCGGAGTAATGGGCGAGTTCAGGGCTCAGTGTGGGGTGAGTTCAGGGCTGGGAGTGTGGGGTGAGTTCAGGGCTGCGAGTATGGGGTGTGTTCAGGGCTCAGTGTGGGGTGAGTTCAGGGCTCAGTGTGGGGTGAGTTCAGGGCTCAGATGTGGGGTGAGTTCAGGGCTCAGTGTGGGGTGAGTTCAGGGCTGGGATTGTGGGGTGAGTTCAGGGCTGGGAGTGTGGGGTGAGTTCAGGGCTGGGAGTGTGGGGTGAGTTCAGGGCTCGGAGTGTGGGGTGAGTTCAGGGCTCGGAGTGTGGGGTGAGTTCAGGGCTCGGAGTGTGGGGTGAGTTCAGGGCTCAGTGTGGGGTGAGTTCAGGGCTCGGAGTGTGGGGTGAGTTCAGGGCTCGGAGTGTGGGGTGAGTTCAGGGCTCAGTGTGGGGTGAGTTCAGGGCTGGGAGTGTGGGGTGAGTTCAGGGCTGGGAGAGTGGGGTGTGTTCAGGGCTCAGTGTGGGGTGAGTTCAGGGCTCCGTGTGGGGTGAGTTCAGGGCTCAGTGTGGGGTGAGTTCAGGGCTCAGTGTGGGGTGAGTTCAGGGCTCGGAGTGTGGGGCGAGTTCAGGGCTCAGTGTGGGGTGAGTTCAGGGCTGGGAGTGTGGGGTGAGTTCAGGGCTCGGAGTGTAGGGCGAGTTCAGGGCTCAGTGTGGGGTGAGTTCAGGGCTCGGAGTGTGGGGTGAGTTCAGGCTCAGTGTGGGGTGAGTTCGGGGCTGGGAGTGTGGGGTGAGTTCAGGGCTGCGAGTATGGGGTGTGTTCAGGGCTCAGTGTGGGGTGAGTTCAGGGCTCAGTGTGGGGTGAGTTCAGGGCTCAGTGTGGGGTGAGTTCAGGGCTCAGTGTGGGGTGAGTTCAGGGCTCGGAGTGTGGGGCGAGTTCAGGGCTCAGTGTGGGGTGAGTTCAGGGCTGGGAGTGTGGGGTGAGTTCAGGGCTCAGTGTGGGGTGAGTTCAGGGCTGGGAGTGTGGGGTGAGTTCAGGGCTGGGAGTGTGGGGTGAGTTCAGGGCTGGGAGTGTGGGGTGAGTTCAGGGCTGGGAGTGTGGAGCGAGTTCAGGGCAGGGAGTGTGGGGTGAATTCAGGACTCGGAGTGTGGGGTGAGTTCAGGGCTCAATGTGGGGTGAGTTCAGGGCTGGGAGTGTGTGGTGAGTTCAGGGCTCAGTGTGGAGTGAGGTCAGGGCTGGGAGTGTGGGGTGAGTTCAGGGCTGGGAGTGAGGGGTGAGTTCAGGGCTCAGTGTGGGGTGAGTTCAGGGCTCAGTGTGGGGTGAGTTCAGGGCTGGGAGAGTGGGGTGAGTTCAGGGCTGGGAGTGTGGGGTGAGTTCAGGGCTGGGAGTGTGGGGTGAGTTCAGGGCTGGGAGTGTGGGGTGAGTTCAGGGCTGGGAGTGTGGAGCGAGTTCAGGGCTGGGAGTGTGGGGTGAATTCAGGACTCGGAGAGTGGGTTGAGTTCAGGGCTCAGTGTGGGGTGAATTCAGGGCTGGGAGTGTGGGGTGAGTTCAGGGCTGGGAGTGTGGGGTGAGTTCAGGGCTGGGAGTGTGGGGTGAGTTCAGGGCTGGGAGTGTGGGGTGAGTTCAGGGCTGGGAGTGTGGGGTGAGGTCAGGGTTGGGAGTGTGGGGTGAGTTCAGGGCTGGGAGTGTGGGGTGAGTTCAGGGCTCAGTGTGGGGTGAGTTCAGGGCTGGGAGTGTGTGGGGAGTTCAGGGCTCGGAGTGTGGGGTGAGTTCAGGGCTGGGAGTGAGGGGTGAGTTCAGGGCTCAGTGTGGGGTGAGTTCAGGGCTCAGTGTGGTGTCAGTTCAGGGCTGGGAGTGTGGGGTGAGTTCAGGGCTCAGTGTGGGGTGAGTTCAGGGCTGGGAGTGTGGGGTGAGTTCAGGGCTCAGTGTGGGGTGAGTTCAGGGCTGGGAGTGTGGGGTGAGTTCAGGGCTCAGTGTGGGGTGAGTTCAGGGCTCAGTGTGGGGTGAGTTCAGGGCTCGGAGTGTGGGGTGAGTTCAGCGCTCAGTGTGGGGTGAGTTCAGGGCTGCGAGTGTGGGGTGAGTTCAGGGCTGGGTGTGTGGGGTGAGTTCAGGGCTGGGAGTGTGGGGTGAGTTCAGGGCTGGGAGTGTGGGGTGAGTTCAGGGCTCAGTGTGGGGTTAGTTCAGGGCTCAGTGTGGGGTGAGTTCAGGGCTGGGAGTGTGTGGTGAGTTCAGGGCTCAGTGTGGGGTGAGTTCAGGGCTGGGAGTGTGGGGTGAGTTCAGGGCTCAGTGTGGGGTGAGTTCAGGGCTGGGAGTGTGGGGTGAGTTCAGGGCTCAGTGTGGGGTGAGTTCAGGGCTCAGTGTGGGGTGAGTTCAGGGCTGGGAGTGTGGGGTGAGTTCAGCGCTCAGTGTGGGGTTAGTTCAGGGCTCAGTGTGGGGTGAGTTCAGGGCTCGGAGTGTGGAGTGAGTTCAGGGCTGGGAGTGTGGGGTGAGTTCAGGGCTCAGTGTGGGGTGAGTTCAGGTCTGGGAGAGTGGGGTGAGTTCAGGGCTGGGAGTGTGGGGTGAGTTCGGGGCTCAGTGTGGGGTGAGTTCAGGTCTGGGAGAGTGGGGTGAGTTCGGGTTTAGAGAGTGGGGTGAGTTCGGGGCTAGGAGAGTGGGGTGAGTTCAGGGCTCAGTGTGGGTTGAGTTCAGGGCTGGGAGTGTGGGGTGAGTTCGGGGCTCAGTGTGGGGTGAGTTCGGGGCTGGGAGTGTGGGTTGAGTTCGGGGCTGGGAGTGTGGGGTGAGTTCAGTGCTGGGAGTGTTGGGTGAGTTCAGGGCTCAGTGTTGGGTGTGTTCAGGGCTCAGTGTGGGATGAGTTCGGGGCTGGGAGTGTGGGGTGAGTTCGGGGCGGGGAGTGTGGGGTGAGTTCGGGGCGGGGAGTGTGGGGTGAGTTCAGGGCTCAGTGTGGGGTGAGTTCGGGGCTGGGAGTGTGGGGTGAGTTCAGGGCTGGGAGTGTGGGGTGAGTTCGGGGCGGGGAGTGTCGGGTGAGTTCAGGTCTCAGTGTGGGGTGAGTTCAGGTCTCAGTGTGGGGTGAGTTCTGGGCTCGGAGTGTGGGGTGTCTTTCTTCGGTAAAACTAAGAGTCGTCTCGATGAGCAGCCATGACTTGTCGGAGAAGGAGCGTTCAGTGAGCCGCGGAGCAGCGCCCACCAGCCAGCCAGCAATGAGCGGCGGATTTGGCGTGTTTTAGAAAACTGGTTCACGGAGCCAGAGCGGGAGAGAGCTGCAGACAGACAATAGCCGGCTCTGTGACACTAAAGGGAAGCAGCTCTGCATCAGACATCAAGCAGCAGTCTCGGCAGCTTTATTTTTTTTAATTGCCCTGGTTCATGGTCGCTGCCTGCTCCCAGGCAGCAGTAACCCTGAGTGATCTCTCCTCGGGCCCCCCCTCGCAAGACTCAGACCAATGTGCAGCTCGAGCTCCAGCGGGCCGGATAGAATGAACTGGCGGGCCGGATACGACCCGCTGGTCCTATTTTGCCCACTACTGTTCTCCATAATGCGTACATAATGGTATGTCCCAAAGCAAGACAAATTCCGAGATGAAGCAACTAGCTAATATACAGAGCCATCTAGTGTACCGACTGTGCAATCGTCTATCTATCGATAAATATATATATGTTTAGTTTGCACCTGCCACTCTGGGAGCTGGGAAGCAGTGGCTGAGTCAGCAGTGACTTCGCCAGTGCGACTCTTACTGTAAATGATGATCTTGTGAAGTGGTCAGGTTGTATTTCACTTATTAGAAAAACCACAGGGGTAAAAGATGTTCCAGAACAGTAATATTCTGAGTAAGTGGTGCGTGTCTTTCAGTCTCTGGTGTGTTCCGTTTTCAGTGTGTTCCACATATGCTGCATGGATTTGAGTGCCCGAGTCTGCATTTCTGTGTGTGATATATTCATTCTATTATATACATCTGAATTCAGTGCATGGTTTATGTTTGCACAGACACATGCTCCCAGCAGCCCTTTATGTAAATTGTATCGACTTTAATATCCACATATATAAAAGTGGCAAATACAAAATTGAATCACTCCATTGTACTGTTTATGCAATTGTATTATGGTTATATTTGGAATTTCTTCTACATTTCAAAGCAAAGTTTAAAATGAACAGTTGGCACGAAATGTATCCATTCTATCAAACAAATGGTGTTCTGTTTTCTAGGTACACCAAGCTCAAGCTTCAAACAAACCAGGACGCCCGGATCCCTGTCAAAAAGTATGTGGTCCCACATTACCATCTGGGCAGATTTGACCATTTCATAATCTTCTGAATAGTGTATGTTGTTGTAGCAGAGGCCTGTAATTATATTCCATGGCTTCTCCGATGGCTCATTTGGTAAGTGCACTGCCGGGCGTGAATCTGAGCCAGAAGGATCAGTAAGATCCCAGGTTAAGTTGCTGAGTTAGACAATCGCAACTGGGGCAATGGTGACAGCATCACACTTGACCTCGGAATCTCAGGCTAGGCCGGGGAAGAATCAGCTGGTGTTCCTGCTTCGAATTGTTATTCAGTGATTCCTGTTGGAAAATACTGGTGTGGATTTCAGACACAGACAGGATAAGGTTTCTTTGAGCTATCCGTTTGTTGGAATCGCCCGCCGGCATTCACTGTCTAGGCTCATGCGTGAAGAATCACTACTCGGGGCAAGGTACTGGAGAGCAGCCTGTGACTGTGGGACCGACCCTGGCAAATGTCAGCACCTTCAAGAGAGATGGGGAGAAATTTAATGGGGAAACGATATTGTATTCAGTAAATTTGTAAAGAATTAAATAGATGGTTGCGTTCCGGGATTCATGGTCATCGTAAATCCAAATAAAATCATGTATTTTCTGGTTGAATTTTTTGTGTCTTCCAGATATTCTGTCTCAATTTTTATGTTACTTAGAAAAGAAAATTCCCGCTCTTTTTTGTTCTAGGTTTTGCGTACCAAACCCTGGGTTAACTAGCAGGCTGGCAGCCTATTCGTAGGCCTCTCTTCCAATGCTGCTGTGTAGCCAGATGCTATGAGGCTTTAGAGAGTGGCATGTGGTTGCTCTTTGGCATTTTGCTGACCCCTCCCCGGGAAGTGGTTGGTTGCTATTTGGCAGTTGGCTTCGACGGGGCAACTGGGATTAAAACTGCCCAGGGAATTGTGGATGTGAACCTGAGCCACTGGCCTAATGCTCTGTGGATAGTGCGCACCTATGCTTCAAATATTCTTCCATTTTAAAACTACTTCAAGACAATCCCATCTTTGCATTCCTCTTTTGAAATTCGGAACTTATGCAAATGCACACTAACAACTGTCACAAGATATTCAGTCTGTGTTGTCAGTGTAGGGTAGCAGACCAGAATTGAATGGCATGAATGGATGAACAGGCTAGAGTTTTTGCTTTATAACCTTTGGTGATCAAGAAATATTTGTGTAGAGCTTCCCCTCAGTTGATTAAATGGGTGGGGTAGATTGGATGAAACAGTAGTTGGTCTATGGGCTGTGGACTGGTTGGGTGAAAGGCATTTTCTCGTCCTCTGTTTTTTAATGCTCTAAAATACATTATAAACACACTTAAATTCAAACATCACCAATCTTGTATTTTTCTTTTTTTTTGTGCAGCATTTTCCGGATGTTTTCTGCTGACCGAAAACGAGTAGAAACTGCATTGGACGCCTGTGGTCTTCCTTCTGGCAGGGTAAGCACTTTAGCCGTCAACCTCATTCTGTTACCGCAATTAGCATTCCTGAGCAAGAGGTAGCAATAGACCTATCGGCTGTGACTCAGTGGGTAGCACGCTCACCTCTGAGTCAGAAGGTTGTGGGTTCAAGTCCCACTCCAGAGACTTGAGCACAAAAACCTAGGCTGACACTCCAGTGCAGTACTGAGTGAGTGCTGCACTGTCGGAGGTGCCGTCTTTTGGATGAGACTTGAAACCGAGGCCCCATCTGCTCTCTCAAGTGGATGTAAAAGATCCCATGGCGCTATTTCGAAGAAGAGCAGGGGAGTTATCCCTGGTGTCCTGGCCAATATTTATCCTTCAATCAGCATAACAAAAAACAGATTATCTGGTCATTATCACATTGCTGTTTGTGGGAGCTTGCTGTGCGCAAATTGGCTGCCGCATTTCCCACATTACAACAGTGACTACACTCCAAAAGTACTTCATTGACTGTAAAGCGCTTTGAGACGTCCGGTGGTCGTGAAAGGTGCTGTATAAATCCAAGTCTTTCTTTCTTTATTTGTTTGCCCTAGCTAGCCATTGTATGGGATTGAATCAAACCTCGGTTATCTTTTTACTTAAAAGTTTTTCGCACAACATCTGTTGCCTATTTTCAGTGCAAACTTTTTTTTAATCTTGAAATCTTGTCTGCAACAACATCGCTGTAGGTTATAGTTTCCTCTGTGTCTGCGGCGCTATAGAAAAATGATCTTCCCAAACTCTCATTATAAATCAATAAATGTTTTGCAACAGAACTTATAGGAATCATTAAAAGTGAATTCCACTTCTATCAAGAAAGCTGCAGATGATATTGTATTATACTCTTGATCTAAATAACATTTCTACTTCTTTGCACTTTCATCAACATGACACACTCAATTACTCTACGAAAGTATAAATACTGTAACAATTATAAGAACCAGGTGGTCTACATATTTTCCTTAAATATGTAATTGATCATCAGGAGGTTTGTACAGTTATGATTACAATTTTAAAAATCAGACAATTCAAAGGAATATTACTTTTTTTTCCTGTACAATTCTATTTTATTTAACATATTTTTGTTGTGCATTGAGAGAAGTGGTTTGGGAGAATTATTTAGCCCAATGCGCTTGAGAGAGCTGATTTAATGGGCACTGGTGCAGTGATGAAATTTACTGTAGCATCATTGAGTTTAACTTGCTGAATGTCAGACCTCACACACCCACTAATTGTGCATGAAGGGGCAGTCATTTTGTTGGAATTAATAGAGTGGGCATTAACTTTTGCCCACGCTTGTAACATTCCTCCCAGAAGTGAACAGGTTTTAATACACAATGACACTCAGACCTGGGATGAACTTTTCTGTTTCTTGTTCACTGCTTGAATCAAAGAGAATTAATGAGAAATGTATAAGTTTACATCACATTCATTTATGTCAATTGAAACACCTGTCAACGCACAGGAGAAGCAGGCAGCTTTCGAGAGGTAAGCAAAGTGGGGAGAAGCCTTATGGA
Source organism: Squalus acanthias (assembly GCA_030390025.1). Taxonomy (NCBI): domain Eukaryota; kingdom Metazoa; phylum Chordata; class Chondrichthyes; order Squaliformes; family Squalidae; genus Squalus; species Squalus acanthias. Next base: position 78,899,402 of record CM059436.1, on the reverse strand, counting down.
ACTAGTAAAGGGGAGACTTTTAGTGAACTTTGCAGTAAGTGTTGGATCAATTATCTCCAGGCCAGACTTTCTGGAGGAGGAGGAGCCACAACAATGGCAGGAGACTATGGCCTGGGAGGTTAAAAGGTGGTAAGATTTATGGTCTTAAAAAAATATATTTATTCTTGGGATGTGGGTGTCGCTAGCAAGGCCGGCATTTATAGCCCATCCCTTGTTGCCTTAATAAGGTGGTGGGACTTCTTGAACCGCTGCAGTCTATGTGGTGAAGCTGCTCCCTCAATGCTGTTGGGTAGGGAGTTCCAGGATTTTGATCCAGTGATGTTGAAGGAACAGTGATATATATCCAAGTCGGGATGATGTGCGACTTGGAAGGGAACGTGGAGATGATGGTGTTCCCATGCACGTGCTGTCATTGACCTTCTAGGTGGTGGAGGTCGCTGATTTGGGAGGTGCTGCTGTAGAAGTCTTGGCAAGTTGCTTCTGTGCATTCTGTTGATAGTACACACTGCAGTTAGGTACGCCAGTGGTGGAGGGGGTGGATGTTTAGGGTAGTGGATGATGTGCTGATCAAGTGGACTGCTTTGTCTTGGATGGTGATGAGCTTCTTGAGTGTTGTTGCAGCTGCACCCATCCAGGAAAGTGACAGGTATTCCATCACACTCCTGACATGTGCCTTGTTGGTGGTGGAGAGGCTTTGGGGAGTCAGGATGTGAGCCACTTGTAGCAGAATACCCAGCCTCTGACCTGCTCTAGTAACCACGGCATTTATGTGATAGTCTAATTGAGTTGCTGGTGAGCGGTGTCCCCCAGGATGTTGATGGTGGGACACTCGGCAATGGTAATGCCATTGAATATCAAGGGGGGAGTTAGTTCGGCTCTCTCTTGTTGGAGATGGCTGTTGCCTAGCATGAATGTTACTTTCCATTTATCAGTCCAAGCTTGGATGTTGCCCAGGTCTTCCTGCATTTGGGCACGGATGACTTCATGATCTGAGGAATGGATCTTAACACTGCATTTATCAGGTTACGGATTACTCGTCCAGTATCATAACCACGAGGTTACCGTACTTGCTGCTACCTGATGCAGTGTGAGTAATGTAAAGGTGCCATCTATCTGTACCACACAGAGGAACAATGATTAAAGAGGCTGTGCCTTGACAGGGATCCAACCTCAGTCCTGTGTCAGCTCCTGGAACCAGACTCTCAAGAAACGAGCAACATCTGGAAAGAGGTGGAAGTGAAAGTGCATTAAACCTCTACAATACTGAGTGTTTCCAGGGACCAACAGGACATTCCACTCATATCAGCCAGTATGCCGTTGACTGCTGAATCAATGTGATAACAGATGCTAACTTTCTCCGTGTGTCAGCGTACATAAAGTACAGCATTGGCACCCAGCCCCAGCTGGAGAAGCAGACTCAGTGTTGTAAGTCATATGTCATTCCCAAGAACAAAGTGTTAGTGATTACAAGCAAATCACCAGTTGTGCGCCGGCAGACAATGCCGTCCCTTTTACCAACAGAAAGAGTTAGTGCCTCCCTCGACATTCAGATGGTATGCAGCCACTGGCAAAACAAAGTATGCAAATTGATGCATACATGAAGATTCAAGGTGATTGAAAAGTTCCCCAATTGTTCCTGAGAAAAGACATAATTGCAGCGAGTTGTTATGATCTGGAATGGTGGTGTAAGCAGATTCAATAATAACTTTCAAAAGGGAATTGGATAAATACTTGAAGAGGAACAATTTGCAGGGCTATGGGGAAAGGGCAGGGGAGCGGGACTAATTGGATAGCTCTTTCAAAGAGCAGGCACGATGGGCCGAATGGCCTCCTCCTGTGCTGTAACATTCAATGATTCTATGATTCTAAGGTTGGATCTTGGAATGCCAAGGTTGCTGACACCAAACACAACTGGTGACACCTTTGCAGAATCCTTGGACTTCACTGGAAAGAGCCTTTAATGACACATTTTCATGAGACAGAAATATAGGGGGAGAAATTCAGTATCGCCCCGTTTGGGGCACAATTATCATCCGGGCGCAAAGTTTAGCGCCTGGCGCTAATTATTGCCTCTGGCTGCAAACTTGGCTTCTATCACCCCTGGAGGTGATTGGAGTGCTAAATCAGGTGATACACACCTCTCTTAAGGCGCTAACGCCGAGGAGCGAGGCGTTACCTCAGAGCGCTGGCGAAGTTCATGTGATGTCAGTCAGCAATGGAACACAGACACACTGGCGCTGGCCAGTTCTTAAAGGGGAGGGTCGATCTTGCTCTCCATCCACACCCTGCTCATTGCAGCCTTGAATCTCGGCCTGGAGAGACCTATACATCAAATCTGCTGGAAAGAACAATGGAGAGGCCCAGGGAAAGAGCTCAGAGTGGAGCCCCCATAGACTCTTCTAAATCGATGCAAGGAAGGTCAAATCAAAATGAACCTGCAAAGTGCTGCTCAGTACCCAAAACTCCTTCACACAGTGTTGAATCTCTCCAGAAGTCTCTCTCTCTCTCTCAGAATGCGTGGTGCAAAAATGTCGCCGACAAAAAATGGCAGGAAGCGGTCGCTTTTAAATAGCGCTCCCCCAGTCTCTTCCCGACTGCAAAACGTTCCCCTCAACCTGTCGTTGCTAGCGGCAGGCAGAAAGGCAGGGGGTGCCACTCAATATCCGGTCCGGGGCGCTACCGGGGTGTTGCGCACTCGACTGACGTCACGATCTGCGGGCGCAGGAGATCGTGGCGGTAGTGTTTAGCACCGCTGCAAAATGTCTGGTCAATTTCGCGAGCGGCTCAAACATCGCCGCGCCCGGGCGCTAGTTGCTTTGCGACCCATTAGTGTCCTCTTGGGCACTAACGGGAGGCGCAAAGCAACCGAATTTTTCCCCCATAATGTCTTAACATATAACCTTTCCAACATTTCGTTCATTCTGGTGTGTCTTGCAGCAAATTGGCAGAAATTTAGCATGTTGAATGCTGTATAATATTCCCACTTGCATGCTTACCAATGAAGTGCTGCAGTGGTCTGCACAGACTGGGATTAAACGGAGTGGACCTGAATATAGTGTTTTATTTGGGAATTTGGAAAGAGTGGGAATTCGGAGAAGAGGGAGGAAGGAGTTGCTGCTTTTTGCCTACACTACTTGTAGTGCTTTGTGTTATAGGTAGATATTTAATTTCAGTACCCTTAACTTAATCTAGATCAAGTAAGTAGTCAAGAAACTACACTGTAAACTAAGTTACCTAATTATAAGTTTAATTACATTTAATTAAATAAAACAAGGTCATATAGGGATGGCAGTGCAGGTGGTGTGCCGCAACTGCAGCATGTGGGAGTTTGTGGAGAACATTGTGATCTCGGACAACCACGTTTGCAGTAAGTGACTGCATCTTAAGGAACTTCAGCTCAGAGTTTTTGAGCTGGAGTCTGAGGTGCAGACATTGCAGGGCATCAGGGATGGGGAGAGTTACCTGGACACTCTGATCCAGGAGGCAGTCACACCCCTTGGGTTAGGTAGTGGTACAGGTCTGGTTAATGGTCAGGGACAGGAGGGTGTGACTGCAACTCAGGCAGGTAAGGGGACCCCAAGTGCAGTGCTGGAGGAGCCTCAGCCTTTTCCCTTGTCCAACAGGTATGAGGTTCTTGCTGCCTGTGTGGATGAGGGAAAAGCCTGCAGGGTGGATGAGCAAGCTGACCATGGCACCATGGTGCAGGAGGCCATTCAAGTGGGGGGAGTGAAAATGAATGTTGTAGTGGTAGGGGACAGTATAGTCAGGGGGATAGATACTGTTCTCTGCAGCCGCGACCGAGAGTTCCGAAGGTTGTGTTGCCTGCCTGGTGCCAGGGTTAAAGACATCTCCTCACGGCTGGAGAAGAACTTGGAGTGGGAGGGGGAGAATCCAGTTGTCATGGTCCACGTAGGAACCAACGACATAGGTAGAACTAGGAATGAGGTTCTGCTGAGGGAGTTTGAGAAGCCAGGATCCAAATTAAAAAGCAGAACCTCAAAGGTAATAATCTCTGGATTGTTACCTGAGCCACGCACAAATTGGCATACGGACAAACAGATTAGAGGTTTAAATGTGTGGCTCAAAGAGTGGTGGAGGAGGAAGGGGTTTCAGTTCATGAAGCACTGGCACTAGTACTGGGGAAAGAAGGAGCTGTTCCGTTGGGATGGGCTCCACTTAAACCGGGCTGCGACCAGTGTCCTGACGAACTGAATAACTAGGGCAGTAGACAGGGCTTTAAACTAATGATGGGGGGGTTGGCAGGATTCTGGAAAGAGTAAATTTAAAAGCAGCGAGAAAAATGTCAAGGCGCTAGAGCAGAGTAGAGTTTTGGGTAAAAATAAGCAGAGTGGGTCAGGAAGGGACAGAGAGAGTAACAAAGGTAATAAGGCATCAGTGACTAAGGTGACATCAGGGGAAAATAGAAATAAGTCAAAGCTAAAGGCACTATATCTGAATGCGCGAAGCATTCGCAACAAAATAAATGAATTAATCGCGCAGATAGAAATTAATAGGCTTGATCGAATAGCCATTACGGAGACGTGGTTGCAATGTGGCCAAGGTTGGGAACTAAATATTCCAGGATAGTTAACTTTTAGTAGAGATAGGCAAAATGGAAAAGGAGGAGGGGTAGCCCTGATAATAAAGGATGGGATAAAGACAGTAGAGAGAAAGGATCTTAGCTCCGAAAATCAAGACGTAGAATCAGTTTGGGTGGAGATAAGAAACAGCAAGGGGCAGAAAACATTGGTGGGAGTTGTTTATAGGCCCCCAAACAGTAGTTGTAATGTAGGGTAAAGTATAAACCAGGAAATTCGAGGCGCATGTAACAAGGGTAATACAGTAATCATGGGGGACTTTAATCTACATATAGACTGGGCAAACCAAATTTGCAGTAATAGTGTGGAGAACGAATTCATTGAATGTATGCAAGATAGTTTTCTAGATCAGTATGTTGAGGAACCAACCACGGAACAGGCTATTTTAGATCTAGTATTGTGCAATGAGAAAGGGTTAATTAATAACCTTGTAGTAAAGGGGCCTTTAGGGAAGAGTGACCATAATATGATAGAATTTTATATTGAGTTTGAAAGTGATTTATTTAAATCTGAAACTAGGGTCTTAAATCTAAACAAAGCAAACTACGTAGGTATGAGGGGCGAGTTGGCTAAGGTAGACTGGGAAACTACATTAAAAGGTATGATGGTTGACAAGCAATGGCTAGCATTTAAAGAATTAACATATAATTTACAACAAATATACTTTCCTTTAAGGCACTAAAAACCCACAGGAAAAGTGGTCCAACTGTGGCAAACAAGAGAAGTTCAAGATAGTATTAGATCAAAGGAAGAGGCTTATAATGTTGCCAAAAAGAGTAGTAAGCCTGAGGATTGGAAGGATTTTAGAATTCAGCAAAGGAGAACCAAGAAATTGATCAAGAAAAGGAAAATAGAATATGAGAGTAAACTAGCGAGAGACATAAAAACAGATTGTAAAAGCTTCTATAGGTATGTAAAATGGAAAAGATTAGCGAAAGTAAATGTGGGTCCCTTACAGGCTGAGACAGGAGAAATTATAATGGGGAATAAGGAAATGGCAGAGAAATTAAACTAATACTTTGGGCTCGATTTCAATGAAGGAGGCGGGTTGACGGCGGGCCCGCTGCTCGGCATCTTCCGGACCCGCTCCCGGCTGCCACTGCCCTGCAGATGAGATTTTAGTTTCATTGGCCTCGTTATGGCCGACGTGCGGGTCCCTCCAGGCAATTACTTGCAGAGTGTCAGATTCTCGCCTCTGATGACGCGTTGTTTCAGTAAAGATTTAAAGGGGCCATGTCCCCTTTGCAGAAGCAATAGCTTTTTCCTGATTAAAGGGTTGGCTGCTGCAGCCATGGCAGCGCCAAAAACTAAGGCTGCACCAAGGTTCAATGAGGGCTCCCTCCATGCTTTTGTGGAGGGAGTTATAGGATATCAGGAGCTCCTCTTCCCTGGAAATGGAAGGAGGAGTCCTCCTCAGCAAACCAAGGCAGCTTGGCTGCAAATTGCTGAGGAGGTGAGTTTGAGGTCTGTATGCAGACGCACGTGGGTTCAGTGTGGAAAAAGGTTTAATGATCTGCTGAGATCATCTAAAGTGTGGCCTCTGTGTTCTGGGAAATGGAAGTTCAAGAGTGAGGGCTCAGGGTCATTTCCATGTAGAATGATGGTGGTGAAACTGAGCGCAAACCATTGTTTATTGGACAGATGATGCCTGGGGTTTTGAGAATGTCGGACTTATATTCCATGTGCCAGCCACCTGTGGTTGAAGCGTAAGCTTACTCGAATCTGTCATGGATGAGTGCATCCCTTACCTGATGGCTAGCAATGTGGTCGCTTGCTGTTGGATTGGCCACATCCGTTCCCACAAGGCGTCGCTCCCCATCCTCCTCCTCGTTCTCCTCCTCGTCCTCTTCCTCGTTCTCCTCCTCGTCCTCTTCCTCATCCTCTTCCTTGTCCTCTTCCTCTTCTTCCGAGGAGTGTGTGCGCTGAGCCACTTGTTTGTCTGGCAGCACTAAGCCGCACTGCTGTGTGATGACCACGACGATTCTGGACACCCTGGCTGGTGCATACTACAAGGCTCCACCAGATCTGTCCACGCATCGGAAGCGCATTTTGAGCAAGCTGATGGTTTGCTCGATGATGCTTCTGGTGGAAATGTGGCTGACATTGTACCGCTCCTCAGCTTTATTTGATGGCCTCCTCATCGGTGTCATGAGCCACTTTTATCAGGGGACAGCCCTTGTCGCCAGGAAGCCATCCGGAAAGTTGGGTTGGCGGATGGAAGAGCTGAGGCACAGTAGACTGGCACAGGATGAAGGAGTCATGGCAACTACCAGGGTACTTAACGCAAACATGCATGATGATCTTCCTGTGGTTACAAACCAGCTGGACGTTCAGGGAGTGGAATCCCTTGCGGTTGACAAATACAGCTGGGTTGTGATAGGGGGCTCTAATGGCTACATGTGTGCAGTCTATGACGCCCTGCACCATTGGCAAGCCTGCCATATTGGCAAAGCCCACCACACATGTGGTCACACTTGGGCCATCCGTGGAGAAGTGGATGTAATTGTGGGCCTTTGGAAAGAGGGCATCGGTGACCTGTGTGATGCAGGTGTGTGCGGCCGACTGGGAGATGCTGCTGATGTCTGCAGTTGATCCCTGGAAGGAGCCCAAAGCAAAGAAGTTGAGTGCGGTGGTGACTTTGACAGCCACTGGTAAGGAGTGTCCACCCGCTCCTCTGGGCTCCAGGTGTTGGTACAGCATTGCGCAGATGACAGCGACTACCTCTCTCGAAAGTCTCAGCCTCCTTTGGCACTGGTGCTCAGTCATGCTGAGGAAGCTGATCCTCTGCCTGTAAACCCTGTGTTGGGGGTATCTCCTGCGGCGAGGTGCAGCCCTACGCTGAGGCCTTCCGCCCTGTGCATCATCAGGTGGGTGAGGAGGAGGTTGGCGCTCCTGGTGCTGGTGCTGCTGTTGTGGCTGGTTGTGGAGCTGCCGCGGCTGCTCTTCCTCCGAATCGGACGACCAGGATGAGAGGATGTAAATGGTTCCCATCCCGTTGCTATAGATTTCAGTTGAGGCAAAAAGCTTGCAAGCGCACACTCAAAGTGGCCTGAAATTATTCCAATCAGGTCACACTGCAAATGGGTGTCGGCTTGAACAGTCACAAGGTCAGTAGATTTGCAAAATCTTATCCCAAACCTCCAACAATAAAGTTGTTGCATTTGAACATTAGCCATGTTACAGGAGCGCTTTTAAAGTGCTGCACCAATGACGACAAGTCATGTCCTCGAGAAACTCGTTTCCTTGCAGCTGGCCTGTTTCTGGCAAGTTGGGAAACAGGAGCCAGAAGCACAAAAATCAGAAACTACTATAAAAATAGGATTAGCAAGGCTGTTAACTGCCTTAACTACCTGTCCCACTGTTTCCCGTCGGGTCAGTTTGGGAGCGGCTGACCCGACACTCACAAAAATCGGGTGGGGGCGGGATGGAGGCAGGTTCGCAGCCCGACGCCATTTTTTCTGATTTTCACTGCCGACCCGCCTCCGAACCCTCCTCCTCAGGGCTATTAAAATCAAGCCCTTTGTGTCTGTCTTCACGGAAGAAGACGCAAAAAACTTCCAGGAAATAGTGGAGAACGAAGGGTCTAGTGAGAATGAGGAACTGAAAGAAATTAGTATTAGTAAAAAAAATAGTACTGGAGAAATTAATGGGACTGATAAATCTCCTGGACCTGATGGCCTACATCCTAGGGTTTTGAAAGAGGTGGCTATAGAGATAGTGGATGCATTGGTTGTCATTTTCCAAAATTCCATAGATTCTAGAATGGTTCCCGCGGATTGGAAGGTAGCAAATGTAACCCCACTATTTAAGAAAGGAGGGAGAGAGAAAACGGGGGACTACAGATCAGTTAGCCTGACATCAGTAGTAGGGAAAATGCTAGAATCTATTATTAAGGACGTGGTAACAGGGCACTTAGAAAATAATAATAGGATTGGGTAGTCAGCATGGATTTATGAAAGGGAAATCGTGTTTGACAAATCTGTTAGAATGTTTTGAGGTTGTAACTAGCAGAATAGATAAGGGGGAACCAGTGGATGTGGTGTATTTGGATTTTCAGAAGGCATTCGATAAGGTGCCACACAAGAGGTTATTAAACAAAAGTAGGGCTCATGGGATTGGGGGTAATATACTAGCATGGATTGAGGATTGGTTAACGGACAGAAAACAGAGAGTAGGAATAAACAGGTCAGTTTCAGGTTGGCAGGCTGTAACTAGTGGGGTACCACAAGGATCAGTGCTTGGGCCTCAGCTATTCACAATCTACATCAATGATTAGGATGAGGGGACCAAATGTAATATATCCAAGTTTGCTGATGATACAAAGCTGGGTGGGGATGTAAGTTGTGAGGAGGATGCAAGGAGGCTTCAAGGGGATATAGACAGGCTAAGTGAATGGGCAAGAACATGGAATATAATGTGGAGAAATGTGAAGTTATCCACTTTGGTAGGAAAAATAGAAAAGAGAGTATTTTTTAAATGGTGAGAGATTGGGAAATGTTGCTGTTCAGATGGACCTGGGTGTCCTTGTACACGAATCACTGAAAGTTAATATGCAGGTACAGCAAGCAATTAGGAAAGCATATGGTATGTTGGCCTTTATTACAAGAGGATTTGAGTATAAGAGTAAAGACGTCTTACTGCAATTATATAGGGCCCTGGTGAGACCACACCTGGAGTATTGTGTACAGTTTTGGTCTCTTTACCTAAGGAAGGATATACTTGCCATAGAGGGAGTGCAACGAAGGTTCACCAGACTGGTTCCTGGGATGGGGGGATTGTCCTATGAGGAGAGATTGAGTAGACTAGGCCTATATTCTCTATAGTTTAGAAGAATCAGAGGTGATCTCATTGAAACATATGAAATTCTTATAGGGCTTGACAGGGTAGATGCAGGGAGGATGTTTCCCCTGGCTGGGGAGTCTAGAACCAGGGGTCACAGTCTCAGAATAAGGGGTCGGCCATTTAGGACTGAGATGAGGAGAAATTTCTTCACTCAGAGGGTGGTGAATCTTTGGAATTCTCTACCCCAGAGGGCTGTGGAGGCTCAGTCGTTGAGTATATTCAAGACAGAGATCGATAGATTTTTGAATATTAAAGGAATCAAAGGATATGGGGATAGAGCAGCAAAGTGGAGATGAGGTAGAAGATCAGCCATGATCATATTGAAAGGCAGAGCAGGCTCGAGGGGCCAAATGGCCTATTCCTGCTCCTATTTCTTATGTTCTTATGTTTCTTATGTCTGTCCCAGATAGAGGATGAGGAGGAAACATGATCCTTTGCAGAACACTAGCCAGTGCCCAAAGGGTCACACAAGTGCAACAAGTACGAATCAACTGTTTTTTTTGAGGTATGCAAACAGCCTCTTCTGCAAACGGAAGAGCAGACTGCAGAACTGTGTAAATATATTTTACCTAAAATTGTCCAATTGTGTTCTTTTGGCACAAGACTTGATGTGTCTTTTTTACGTCGAAAAATACGATTGCAGTTTTTACTGAAGAGTATTTGCTTTTATAAATGTACGGGTGCATGTGTGCAATATGCCCTGGTTTTCTCCCCTTGGGCTTTATGTACTAATGTCCTGTATTGCTCTGAAGAATTCCTGAGAGGAACCTCAGGATTTGTTTCTGATTCCACTGGCAGATCTCCTTTACTTGTTGCAGACACACATGGTCCTGTATGTGTTGGAAAGAGCCGCTACTATTGCAGGTGCATCAGGCAACATGCTTTGCAGTCCTTGGTCTATCACTTGCTCACAGACTGTTGCTGGCAAAGGACAAGCATTGACTTGAGAGGCAGCTGCCGGTTCCTGTGTTTCTGTGTGCATGCTGTGACTAGAGGTGGAGTAACTCTCTGCTCAGAATGTGTTGCACTGCTGGGATTTTCTGAATCCATCTGACATGGCTTTGTCCAGTTTTTTTTCCAAGCGTATTGAAAACTAGACTGCATCATATGAGTACATTGCTGAAAGATGTGATTGCCACCGGTGTGCTTGAGGGTATCCCCTGCAAATGCTGCTGACGCTGAACACTGTTCAATGGCAGTCTGCAGGGCAGCCAATCCTTGTTCCGTGACTGTGCACAACTGGATGGTAAAATCAGTCCGACTTTCAATGTCTTGCGCAGTGGAGAAGTGACTTGCTCACCAGTTCAGGCCATTTTATCAGTGGCGCCACAAAAATCAAAACCTGGCTCTGTGGCCATTCTGTACCTTCACAGAGCAAAAGCCAATCTTGTTTTGCGTACCACCTCAACCCTTTCCTCAGCAGTGCTGACACGTCAACCTCACTAACACTCTCTGAATTGTGCGGGGGTAATCTTAACCCCCCAAAATGGGTGGGTTGAGGTCGGGTGAGTTGTTAAAATTTTTTAAGTCTCCAACCCGCCCACTTCCTGGTTTAATGGAGGCGGGACAAGGGATGGGCCATTTAAATATTAGAATGAGGCTGGGAGCCTCATATTTAACTTCCCTTACAGATTTAACCCTGGCTGGCCTGCTTTCCCAGGCCTCAAGAAACCCGGCAGCTCAAGGGAGTTGAGGACAGCTTCAGGGAGAAGGTAAGTCCCTTTACAGCACTGCTTGTGACCCAGGTGAAGCAGGAATGCTTCCCCCTGGCCCCCCAAGCTTATCCCCTTCCCTGGGATCGGACACCACCACATCTCCGCCCCCCCCCCCCCACATTAGAACCCACCCATCCAAAGACGTCCCCCTGGGGCCGGGGATCAGACATGCCTGTACCATATTTAATTCTATCATCAGGTTGCTGGGAGGTCCCTTTCCCTCCGTCTCCCACGATGTGAGTAGGTGCATAGAGAGTGAGGGATGGGTGCACCTTGCAAGGTAGGTCAGTGTGAGGATTGACGTACAGGAGTAGGCTTGGGAAGGCAGAGTGATGGGGATGGGCTGACACGCACATCAGGATGTAGTTAAATGTGGCATTGCACTCACCTTTCCTGACCTCATGAGATCATTAAATCTTTTCTGGCACTGGATCCAGGACCGCCTTACTACATCCCTGCTGCTGACCTCCTCTGCGATCTCCAGCCCTGCCCTCTTACTGTCTCTGGCTGCTCTTTTGCGCCCATCCCCAGGGAACAGGACCTCCCTGCGTGCTCTGACTCCCTGGACCAGGACTTCCAGGGAGGCATCGGAGAATCTGGGCGCAGCCTTCTGTTTGCTTGGACCCATACAATCTCTGAGGTATCGAGCAATTGCCACCTCTCCCAACCACCTTTATGCCTCCTCCAACAACCTTCAACTGGGATGTGTGCGAGGCTCCTTTAAATATCGGAGCTGAAAACGAGTCATCGGTGACGTCAGCACACCCGCTCCATTTCATTGGGCCGGAAAACCCACATGACTATTTCAATTGATGTAATTGAGTTAAACGCGCAGTGCAGAACGCGTTGTTGAAATCTTGGGGATGGCGACCCGCTATGTGGCCCGCACAAACCTGCTCCGATTCTCGGGTAAAGATTCCGGCCTATGTGTCTGGACTGGTGTCTGCTTCAGACTGCTGAGGTGAGTATGATTGTCCCACACTACTGGTTTCCTTCTCCAGTACTTGTGACCTTTTTGTAAAATAAAACTAACGCAATGGCACATGCTGTTTTTTTTGTGGCAGAGCACAAACACTCCTTTGCACCTGATGACGGTGAGCATCATTGCCACTCTGCATATATGCAATTATTATTACGCAAACCAGGAATGCTCTTGTCTCGACAAACTTCAGTGTTTGTCCATGTAGTGTACAGCTCCCAGCCTAAAGTCTCCACGACAACCTCCTCGTAGGAGGTAAAGGGTTCTTCTCCTTGCTGATTGCCAGTACCAGCACAGTGCCATCCAGTGGTGGGGTCAGGCAGGTCATGACTCTCCCCGCCCACCCAATCGTTTTTTGGTTGGCCAACATTGCTTTGGGAGATCGTCTCCATTTCACTCTCAGGAACCTCTGTCACACGTCTTTGGCCACCAGGTTCGTCCTGCAAGTCTGTGCAGTTCCTGGTTGGCTTTCGGATTAGGTAACTCAGCATTCCCCAATTCCCAGCTCGGTTCCCTTCATTCCAAGTCAGATAAATCTTGAATAAAAACAGAAAATGCTGGAGATACTTAGTAGGTCAGGCAGCATCTGTGAAGAGAGAAACAGAGTTACCGTTTCAGGTCGATGACCTTTCGTCAGAACTGGAAAAAAGCAGGAAATGAAACAGATTTTTAAGCAAGCTGGGAAAGGGGGAGGGGATGAAAGAACAAAAGGGAAGGTCTGTGATAGGATAGAAGGCAGGAGAAGTTAAGAGACATTAAGAGATATTCAAGGCAAAAGGAGATGAGAATGGGACAGGTTAAGAAATAAAGGATGGCTCTAGATGAAGTGTGAATTGCGCTGGCAGAATGAAGGACAGCTGCCACGTGGGAGGGAAGAAAAAAAAGGCACAAACAAAAAATGTGGATAAAAAATATATATATGATAGGGGCCGAGGTTATGATCTGAAATTGTTGAACTCTATGTTGAGTCCAGAGGGCTGTAGAGTGCCTAATCGAAAGATGAGGTGCTGTTCCTCGAGCTTACGCTGAGCTTCCATGGAACAATGCAAGAGGCCGAGGACGGTGAGGTCTGAGTGGGAGTGGAGCAGAGAATTAAAGTGACAGGCGACCGGAAGCTCGGGGTCCCCCTTACGGACTGAACGGAGGTGTTCCGCAAAGCAGTCACCCAATCTGCGTTTGGTCTCCCCAATGTAGAGGAGACCACATCGTGAGCAGCGAATACAGTATACTAAATTGCAAGAAGTACAAGTAAATCGCTGTTTCGCCTGGAAGGGGTGTTTGGGGCCCTGGACAGTGGGAAGGGGGGAGGTATAAGGGCATGTGCTGCATCTCCTGCGCTTGCACGGGAAGGTGCCGGGCGAAGGGGAAGAGGTGTTGGGGGTGATAGAGGAGTGGACTAGGGTGTCGCGGAGGGAGCGGTCCCTACAGAATGCTGAAAGGGGAGGTGAGGGGAAGATGCGTTTGGTGGTGGGATCACGCTGGAGGTGGCTGAAATGGCAGAGGATGATCCGTTGAATGTGGAGGCTGGTGGAGTGAAAGGTGAGTACAAGGGCAACTCTATCGTGGTTCCGGGAGGGAGGGGCAGGGGTGAGGGCAGAAGTGCGGGAGATAGAACGGACACGGTCGAGGGCCGTGTTAACCACTGTAGAGGGGAATCCTCGGTTCAGGAAAAAGGAAGACATGTCGGAAGCACTGGTATGGAAGGTGGCATCGTCAGAGCAGATGCAGTGGAGACGGAGAAACTGGGAGAATGGAATAGAGTCCTTACAGGAGGCGGGAAGGGAGGAAGTGTAGCCCAGGTAGCTGTGGGAGTCAGTGAGCTTGTAGTGAATGTTTGTCAATAACCTATCCCCAGAGATGGAGACGGAGAAGTCGAGGAAGGGGAGGGAAGAGTCGGAGATGGACCATGTGAAGGTGAAGGAAGGGTGGAAATTGGAAGCAAAGTGAATGAAATTATCTAGTTCAGGGCGAGAGCAGGAAACAACACCGACACAGTCATCAATGTACCGGAAAAAGAGGTGAGGGAGGGGACCCGAGTAGGACTGGAACAAAGAGTGTTCCACATATCCCACGAAAAGGCAGGCATAGCTAGGACCCATGCGGATTCCCATAGCAACACCTTTGATTTGGAGGAAATGAGTGGAGTCAAAGAGAAGTTGTTCAATGTGAGAACAAGTTCAGCCAGGCGGAGGAGGGTGGTGGTGGATGGGGACTGGTTGGGCCTCTGTTCAAGGAAGAAGTGGAGCGCCCTCAGGCCATCCTGGTGGGGGATGGAGGTGTAGAGGGATGGTACGTCCATAGTGAAAAGTAGGCAGTTGGGGCCAGGAAACTGGAAACTGTTAAAGTGGCGGAGGGCGTCGGAAGAGTCGCGGATGTAGGTGGGAAGAGACTGGACAAGGGGAGAAAAAATAGAGTTGAGATAGGAAGAGATAAGTTCCGTGGGGCAAGAACAGGCTGCAACGATGGGTCTATCAGGGCAGTCCTGTTTGTGGATCTTGGGAGGAGGTAGAAGCGGGCTGTGCGGGGTTGGGGAACTATGAGGTTGGCGGCGGTGGGGGGAAGATCTCCAGAGGAGATGAGGTCAGTGACAGTCTTGGAAACGGTGGCTTGATGTTCGGTAGTGGGGTCATGGTCCAGGCGGAGGTAGGAGGAGGTGTCGGAGAGTTGGCGTTCAGCTTCCGCTAGGTAGAGGTCGGTTCGCCAAACAACAACAGCACCACCCTTGTCAGCAGGTTTAATAATAATGTTGGGGCTGGATCTGAGAGAATGGAGGTCTGCAAGTTCAGAGGGAGGTAGGTTGGAGTGAGTGAGGGGAGCAGAGAAATGGAGACGGCCGATGTCACGCCAGCAGTTTGCAATGAAAAGATCTAGAGAGGGTAAGAGGCTAGAGGGAGGGGTCTAGGTTGAACGAGAATTCTGAAAGCGGGAGAAAGGGTCAGCCGTGCGGGGGGAAGACTCCTGGCCAAAGAAGTGGGCATGGAGACGAAGGCGGTGGAAAAAGAGCTCAGCATCGTGCTGAGCTCGAAATTCATTGAGGTGGCGTAAGGGGATGAAGCTCAGGCCTTTGCTAAGGACTGATCGTTCGGGGTCAGAGAGAGGAAGGTCAGAGGGGATAGTGAAAACACGGCAGGGGGTGAGATTGGGAAAAGGGATGGGGTCAGAGGAAAGTGAAGGGGAAGGTGGTTCCGGAGGGGCGTTGGTGTCCAAGAGTTGTTGAAGCTTGTGATCCTTGACACCTGAAAGGAAGAAAAAAAGTTTTTTGTTAAAGCGCCGGATGAGGTGAAGGATGAAATGGAACTGCGGACCAGGACAGCTTTGAGATAGAGTGAGTCGGTGCTGCTGAAGAGAGAGGTCGAGAGTGTTCATGTGCATGGCATTCAGCGTGGATCTCAGGATACGGCGAGAGCAGTGGTTCGAGGAACGCTGAATATCTTGGAGATATCTGTAGTCCTGGGTGGATCCAAAACACGAAGGGTGGAATTTCAGTTGGAATCCACGTGGAGTAAGTCGGAACCGGAGACAGTTGCTGAGGAAAAATATGTGGCAGTGAAAGTGAGTTTTGGCAGATACCTGATCAAACACAAGAAGGGAGACAGAAAGCAATGAAGATGAACAAGGTAAAAGAGACAAACGGAAATCCTGTCGGAGAGAAGAGCAGAACTTCTTCAAGGTGGGTATTCCTGGAAGAGAGGTGGCAGTGAATTAAACACTAATACAAAAAGAAAATACTGCAGATGCTGGAAATCTGAAATAAAAACAGAAAATGCTGGAGATACTTGAGTTTGCCCACCTCTGCCACCTGTTGAAGGCTGTCTTCTTCTGCCAAGAATGGTGCAAGGCACATTGCTTCAGCTGTAACTTTACAGAAAGAAACAACAACTGCACAGTCGCAAATATATTTCTGGATTTAGTAGAATGAAATGTAAAATACTTTACTAGCTGAAGATGGAAGTGAACCAGCAGCGTGAATAGTGTAGTCAGTTCTGTTTATGTATTTGGATAGTTACTGAACAGTTTTTCTCATAGAAACATAGAAGATAGGAGCAGGAGTAGGCCATTCGGCCCCTCGAGCCTGCTCCGCCATTCGATGAGATCATGGCTGATCATCCAAAGTCAGTACCCTGTCCCTGCCTTCTCCCCATATCCCTTGATACCTTTTGCCTTAAGAAATATATCTAACTCCTTCTTGAATATATTTACTGACTTGGAGTTAGATATATTTCTTAAGGCTAAAGGTAGTTAGTAAGCAAGTATGCCTTTTCTAGGCTGTTTTAGTACTCCTGCAATATCTTCATTATCTCCACTTACAGCAATGTACTGGCTAAATGTGGGTTAACAATGCTCTCTATTAAATTATTCAGGCAGGCATGGCTGACACCTTTACATCCATGAATAAGAATTTCTACCAATATAAAATAATTGGTACTCAAACCTATAAATAGTAATGTAATCTCCTTCAATCTTTAGTACTTAACCTTGGGGTCAACTAATCACTACATCATGATTTACCTTATCTATTCTTTTAGTTTTTCTTTGTTAGTGGTGTCTTGCACTATATGGTCAATCTATGAAACAGACTCCCTAGAGAGATAGTGGAAGCAGTTAATATAGATTCATTCAAAAGCAAATTAGATAGATTTCTTTCAGAAAAGAAGATTTTGAGATACAGGATATGAGTCATTTGAGCCATGACATGTGGTAAGTGCAGCTTGCTTGGAAGGAACAGTTGACGTTGTATCTATGATTCCCAAAGTTCTTCACCACTGGGGGTTTCCTCATGTCATGTAAGAAAGAAATAAAGACTTGCATTTCTATAGCGTCTTTCACTACCTCAGGATGTCACAAAGTGCTTTACAGCCAATGAAGTAGTTTTGAAGTGTAGTCAATGTTGTTCTGTAGGAGATGCACGAGCCAATTTGCGCACAGCAAGCTCCCGCAAACAACAATGTGATAATGACCAGACAATCTGCTTTTAGTGATGTTGGTTGAGGGATAAATATTGGCCAGGACAACGGGAAGAACTCCCCTGCTCTTCTTTGAAATAGTGCCATATCTTTTACGTCTACCTCAGAAGGCAGATGTCGACTAATTGATAGAGATTGATTGCTATCATTAGTCATCAACTCCATTATCATTGTATCATGGTAGAACGGAAGGCAAACTCGATGGACCTTGGTCTTTTTTGATCTAGCAAATCCTATGTCCCTATAGACTTAGGCCTTTTACCTTGATGTCCCAAAATATGCAGATGTGGTGCTTTTAAAGGCTTGAAGAAAAGAAAAACCTTCCCAATCCAATCTGAACCAGGAAAACCTTGCATTTAGCTTACTTTAATCAAACTCTTCCCTTTTCCAAACATTGGGCTCAGATTTGAGGATTCACTTTGTGTTCCTGGCTGGTCTTGCTTCTGTCTGGTTTTATCTGGTTACTAATGCTTTCCTCCCACGTTTCAATTACATGTTTCTCTTACAAAAACAGCAGTTGAAGGACTGATACACTGAAAAGTTAATGCCCCGCTCATGTCACTTTAATTGACAGAGGACTCTTTATTTACAAAACCTTTACACTGCATCTCAAAAAACGAAATAAAAGTAGATCAGAAACAGGTGCTTAAATACGTGCACTTTCATGTAGCTTTAAGTAGACGATGGCATGTATTTTAAATGCGCCTTCTTATGGGATTTGTAACTTTAAAGAGCGTAGAATTATGACACTTACTCTGGATAGATCCTACACTTAGCGAAAAGTGAAGTGCTTAAGTGATCCATTTAGGTGACCAATTATCAGATCAGTGTTTGCAAAGGTGAGAAGAGGTCGACAATAATCTGTTGTTTGAGGATGCACTGCACATGTGCAGTAGAAACGCATACACTTCAATAAAAATTACCGTTATTATTATAAACAATACATAACAGCTTGATGCGAAATTTGTATCCTTAAAATCAATGCGTATAAATTCTAGTAGCAGTTTGATACAACTGAGTGGCTTGCTAGGCCACTTCAGGGGCCGGTTGAGAGTTGGTTTGCAATTATATATAGGCCAAATGGGGTAAGGCCGGCAGGTTTTCTTCCCTAAAGGACATTAGTGAGCCAATTGGGTTTTTACAATAATCTAATAGCTTCATGGTCACTTTTTTTAAAACTAATACCAGCTTTTTATTTTCAGGTTTATTTTTTGAAAACTGAATTCAAATTCGCAAACTGCCATGCAATTTTTTTTTTGTCCTGGGAAATCATAGATTGAATATAAAGAACTAAAAAGACCATGATAGGTCTGTCACTGGTGCTCCTAATATGGATGGGGGCCTTTTCTCTTGCCCATGGCCCTGGGCAGACTTGTTCTTCTATATCTCTTTGATCACAGTGGATTTAGCTGTGAGACATTCGAATAATAGAATCTTACTCCACCGAAGGAGGCCATGTGGCCCATCGTGCCTGTGCCAGCTCTTTGAAAGAGCTATCCGATTAGTCCCACTGCCCCGCTCTTTAACCATAGCCCTGCAAATTTTCCTTTTCAAGTGCATAACCAATTCCCTTTTGCAAGTTACTATTAAATCTGCTTCCACCACCCTTTCAGGCAGTACATTCCAGATCATAACAACTCGTTGCGTAAAATAAATTCTTCTCATCTTCTCTCTTTTTATCAATCACCTTAAACCTGTGTCCTCTGTTTACTGACTCTCCTGCCAATGGAAACAATTTCTCCCAAGTACTCCACCAAAACCCCTCAAAATTTTGAACACCTCTATTAAATCTCCCCTTAACCTTCTCTGCTCTAAAGCGAACAGTCACAGCTTGTCTTATCTCGCCACATAACTGAAGTCCCTCATCCCTGGGACCATTCTAGTAAATCTGCTCTGCACCCTCTCCAAGGTCTTGACATCCTTCCTAAAACATGGTGCCCGGAATTGGACACAATGGGCCGGATTTTGCGGTGGAAATAACAGTGAGGCTATCAGCGGTCACCATTGTTTATGTGTAAATTGGACAGCAACTTCTGGCGAGCAAAGATGCGCAGTTAAACGTGGAAATCCGGATGTTGCTGTCCGAGGTGCCCTGCTCCTCCAAAAGCTTCCCAAAAATGGCATCTCGCCATCTGACTCTCCATTCAAATACATTGAATAGCATGAAGTTCCTATACTTACCTCATAGGTATGGACTAAACTCACCAGAAAAGGTTAGGGCTTGTCCATTCCATTGTAAGTACCCTTTAAAAGGTATGTTATGTCTTGATTACTGCCAAACAAACTCTCTGGCACTGAAAATTAACTTTTACAAGTGTGGCGTCTCATTCCTTCAGATCTTATTTATTATTGGAGATGTAAAAAAACATTTTAAAGTAATTTTAAAAATTTATCTTTCTGTCTTTTTTATCTCTCTCTCTGAATCCAATCTTTCTTTCCCTCTCTTTATTTGCTTTCTGTACCTATTTTGCTTTCTGTACCTGATTTGCCATTGAATTCAATATTTCAACTGACACTTCCTGATTCAGACTCTGCGCTGCTCATTAACAATTCTTCAATCTGATTGTAAGGAGAGACACCGTTGCTTGCCCTGTTCACATCGGCCCCAGATGTCCTGCAGAGGGCGCCGTGCTGTTTGGGTGTTTGACTGACAGCAGCTTCCAGTGTAAAAACCCAAAGAAAGTCTATGAGGCCTAACCAGTGATTTATAAATGTTGAGCATAACTTCCTTGCTTTTGTACTCTATGCCTCTGTTTATAAAGCTAAGGATCCCATATGCTTTTTTAACAGCCTTATCAATTTGTCCACCCACCTTCAAAGATTTGCGTACGTCAACCCGCAGGTCTCTCTGTTCCTGCACCACCTTTAAAATTGTACCATTTAGTTTATATTGCCGTTCCTCATTCTTCCTACCAAAAGGCATGACTTCTATTAGGAAGGAGAGCTATCACGGCAGAGTATGTGAGCACTTGGCCACCCCCTACTGTGCCACGATTGCTCATCAGGTGTGGAATCACAGGAGTCGAGCAGGTCCTAACACTCCATACTGCAGCCTGTACTCCATAGTGCAGCTTCCCAGAGACTGCCCTTCAAGCAGGTCACAGTCTCAGGACACGGGGTAGGACATTTAGGACTGAGATGAGGAGAAATTTCTTCACTCAGAGGGTGGTGAACCTGTGGAATTCTCTGCCACAGAAGGCTGTGGAGGCCAAGTCACTGAATATATTTAAGAAGGAGATAGATAGATTTCTAGACACAAAAGGCATCAAGGGGTATGGGGAGAGAGCGGGAATATGGTATTGAGATAGAGGATCAGCCATGATCATATTGAATGGCGGAGCAGGCTCGAAGGGCCGAATGGCCAACTCCTGCTCCTATTTTTCTATGTTTCTCTGCTTGATATTGTAGCTTTCAACAAAAAGTTAGTAACACTGGCCTAAGTTAGCCAAGTGCTTCCACGGAGTAATTTGAGACCAAGGAACCCAAAGAAAATATTGAAATTGTTAACACAGGAACGGGGCTGCCAATAGCAGGTGGACATCAGGTAAAACTAAGAGGGTGCCTCACAAATATGGATCTGTCAAGTTTGGTGGAGGAATGCATTACTAGTAAAGGATGATTATAACAGATATCAAAAGGCAGGATACAACAGCAGACGTGAAGATGGAAGAAGTAATTTGAATAGTAATTTGCAATGACGAGGGCAACAAAGTAATAATTGATTGCCAATTCCAAGTGAGCATTGTTTGGGTAAAAGAAAGAAAATCTTATAATCATGGAGGATTTTGATATTCAAGAGGTAAAACGTACAGATCAGGAAGAGGGACAAGAGGAGTGAAAGTATTTCATAGAGGTGAATAAAGGTTTTCTTAAACATTTGAAGCAGGATACAAGGGCAGATGCCACGTAAGATTGAGTATTTTGCAGTTCGCCAGAATTGTTAATGGCCTGCATGCGATTTCTAGTGATTAATGTGCAGTTGGATCTGATATCAAATTAAAGCAGAGGCCAAACATAACAATACAGTCGTACAAGGTTTTAGAAAAGCAAATTGTGGGGCAGTTGCGTCAGGAAGTTCCGGATAGGGTTACGAAGGAAACAGAACTAGAAGGTGAAACAACTGAAGAACGATAGAAATATTACTAGAGCCCAATTTAGGGCCTGTGGGAGACAAGAATGTCTCAAATTTTCTTCAAGGTGTTAAGTTTAATGAAAATTTCACTTGGCATTAATAACTGAAGTTTAAAATGGGTGAAAATTGTGGGGAAAACAACTCCTCTGGCGCTATTAGCAGGATTCCTCCAAGACACTAAGGGCTGCAAAGTAAACAGTGGAAAACCAACATTAAAAAGCCTGTTTAGGAGCTTGTTAATGCCTTTCAAGACCTCGTTAAAAGGAAATTCTACTCAACTTGTGCTGATTTCCTCAGGGAACAATGTAACAAGACTCTCTTCTCGTGAGACCGGGGGTTGGCTTTCATCTTAAGGTGTGAGTCAGCACTAAATGGTTTGGAACTGGTGAAAATCTTGCCTGAAAAGTCAAGTACTAATGGTACTAAATTCTCCGCTCTAAATTCATTTGCATAATTAATCACAGCACCAGGTGCAGATTCGGGGGGGCGAGGTCTCGGGATAACACGAGTGGTGGGAGAGGAAAAACTATGTAAATAAAATTTAAAGAGATGGGGACAATTATAGGGCCCATTTCTATGGTAACACGCTGGCTTAAGTTAGGGATCTACAGCTGAGCCTCACCTGTCAGAAAGGTCACCAGTCCACTGCAGGAAAGGGGGACTGGAGGCAATAAAATAATTAACAACAATTGGTACAAAAGTTCACAAAAGCCTAATTGCCAGTAGGAAATTTAAAAAGGGCCCCAAAATGGCTTAAAAACACTTGTCTGAATTACTGGGAGCCTTTTCAAGGTCCTCATGTCTGAAGCCTCCTTCCCACCAGATGTCCTGGGCTTGCCGCAAGATGATATGACACGCTTCCCTGATCCCTTTTGAGAGATTGGGGAGATTCTAACACCCACACTAGGCCCTGACCAGAAATTGGTATAGGGCTGAAATTAGGCAGTAATCTGACAAAACTGATTGCTGTTAATCAGACACTAAAATCAGCCCCAGGTGTTATTCTGAGAAAAGGGGTGGCACCTCATTGCCGTTGTAGCACGGCACTGTTGTGTTGTGACGGCCATCACTGACAGCTGTCTGCCAACCCCTGGTAGTACTTCTGAGCTCCTTACCACTATACAGCTGAACCCTCCCCACCACTACTAATACACAGCTGAGACAACCAAGTCAACCATCAGCTCAACCCACTGTGCTGATCCTCAGCGATAGCCCTCAGTGATCGAAAACGAATGAAGTTACGATTAAGCTACAACTTAATTCGTGTCTGTCAGTCATATATTTCTGTATCTAACACTTATAAAACGCTTACTCTTTTCTATACTAGAAATGTCAGCCATTCTTAAATTGAGTGGAAGGACATTCGTGGTGCGAGAAGTGTTAATCACAGAAGTACATGAAAATGTGGCCACTATGCCAAAATAGTGAATTCTGATTCTCGTGCCTTATAGCCTTAATTCCTTTGAAGGCATGGCTGTCAATCAATCATGATTGAAGAAACAAAAGTACAAAATATTTCTTCATAATATTGTCTTTTTTAATATTAAGACACAGTATTATGAAGACAGGCCTATGGAATGTTAATGAGAAGATAAATGCAGATAGTCCAGAGGCTATCATTTGGCTGCTTTCACGCACATCCGTTAGATATCATCAACACGAAACAACAAGAAGACACATCCATTAACAAACGTGTTATAACAAAATGTACAGACGCACAAAATTTCGAGCTGTGACAGGATACAATATTTCCAAAATGTTGAGGACAATTTGTTCCTTTCAAAGGCACTAAACTAATTATGTTAATTCAGAATGGAATGTTTGGGCCCTTTGAAGTCAGAAAAAAAATTCTTCTGCATGTAGGTGATTTGTTTTTAGCAAAAATAAATTGCAATTCGAAACATCTGGAGGTATGAGCAGTATAGTGATATCAGAAATAACAACAGAAAACGCTGGAAAAACTCAGCAGGCCAGGCAGCATCCGTGGAGAGAGAAAGAGAGTTGACGTTTCAGGTCGATGACCTTTCATCAGAACTGGGAAGAGCTGGAAATCAAATAGATTTAAGGCCAGGGTAAAGCTGGGAAAAGGGGGAGGGGATAAAGGAACAAAGGAGGAGATGAAGAGACATTAAGAGACAGTAATATCAGGTTTGGTGGTGTATTGGTAATGGCGTTTGCCTGTGTATTGGTAGCAGTGTTTGCCTATGTCTCAGTAGCAGGGTTTGCCTGTCTATTGGTAGCAGGGTTTGGCTGCGTAGTGATAATGGGGTTTGACTGTGTATTGCTAACAGACTTACAGGTGCAGGCTCTTTTTAAACACCTCTCGTCCTAAGCCAGCACAACCCATTGTGCCAGGTAAAGTGAGTTCTCACAGTGGTTTGGAGTTAACAAGGAGTATTATTGCTTCCAGAGGTTCCCTGCGAATAGGTCAGTTTTCCTTTCACACAGGTAATGACACCAAGAGGGCACGAGAAGTAAGGAGGTGAGTCAACCTTCTATCATTTCTCCAGGATGTGTCTTCACTGGCTATCCCTTTCCTGCACAATGCAGCAGGTCTTGGAGTTCTGGAGTTTGTAGTATGTCTCAACAATCTTCCTCCTTAATGCTTGCACCACACTCTTCCGTGGATTCCTGTTCACAGTCCCCAGGAGTCTGTAACATTCTGGCCCTCGCGTCTGCTTGTAACACATCAACAGATGAATTGGAAAACTTGGGGGCCCTTTCAGCGGCTGCTCCACCGCACCCCCCCCCACCAATACAGCCTCTTTCTCGATCAACTGTGGCTCAGTCGGTAGCGCTCTCGCCTCTGAGTCAGAAGGTTATGGGTTCAAGTCTCACTCCAGAGACTTGAGCACAAAAATCTAGGCTGACACTCCAGTGCAGTAATGAGGGAGTGCTGCACTGTCGGAGGTGCCGTCTTTTGGATGAGACGGTGAGGCCCGTCTGCCCTCTCAGGTGGATGGAAAAGATCCCAGGGCACTATTTTGAAGAAGAGCAGGGGAGTTATCCCCAGTGTCCTGGCCAATATTTATCCCGCAATCAACATCACTAAAACAGATTATCTGGTCATTATCACGTTGCTGTTTGTGGGAGCTTGCTGTGCTGAAATTGGCTACCATGTTTCCTACATTACAGCAGTGACTACACTTCAAAAAGTACTTCATTGTCTGCAAAGCTCTTTGGGACGGCCAGTGGTCATGAATGACGCTATATAAATGCAAGTCTATCTTTTTTTATTGCTCTTTTAACAGAAATGAACACGTTTTAGTTAGTGCTCAGACCAATTACCAGTGGTTTCACTGCTGCTATCCCAGCCCGCATGCGTTTTGTGAGGCCCTTGTCCAGACACTTAAGTAGATCAGCACAGTCACACCCTGCCACTATCATACCTATTAGGTCATGATGTGGAGAACGAGAGGGACAATGGGGCTCACAGAAAAACATTTCAGTATCAGTAGGCACAAGACTCGTTTGTTAATTTTCCATCTCCATTCTGCATAGAAAATCTCAAATGGAATTGAGATCATTCTTTTCCCCTCACACACTTCCTTGGCTCAGCTGTCTGACAATAACCATCTTTGACAGCCATCTTTTTACTTATTTATGGTAAAGTTATTCCTGATGGGTTTAGTCACAATGTAATGAACAGCCTTTCAAAATAAATTAGGTTCCACATTTGAATTTCAGTGACACCCAAGGAGAGGGATTTTCCCCCAACTTGTATTCACTCTAATCTAAAACCAGTTGTTTGATGTTTGTCGGTTCCAATTTCGTTCCAATTTCTTGATGTGTTTTGCAATATGTCTCTGGAAGGATCACAGCAGGTATTCGATATTAATGCTCTGCTTTGTTTTTTCAATATCAGCCGGTGATTTACCTAACTGCATCACCCAAGCTGTGGGATTTTCTGGTGATATTTATCAGACTGAATGTTTCTCTTGTGTATTTTCATGAATGGACTATTAATAATATTTGGGGTCACATTCAACGAAGGCAGGGGTGGAAAACTGGCAGTAGCAGATCGGCCACCCGCCTGCACACCTGTACACCCCACCTGCACACCTGTACACCCCGCCTGTACACCTGTACACCCTGCCTGTACACCTGTACACCTCGCCTGCACACCTGTACACCCCGCCTGCACACCCTGCCTGTACACCTGTACACCCTGCCTGCACACCCCGCCTGCACACCCTGCCTGTACACCTGTACACCCTGCCTGTACACCTGTACACCCTGCCTGCACACCTGTACACCCTGCCTGCACACCTGTACACCTGTACACCCTGCCTGCACACCTGTACACCCCGCCTGTACACCTGTACACCCCGCCTGCTCACCTGTACACCCTGCCTGTACACCCTGCCTGTACACCTGTACACCCCGCCTGCACACCTGTACACCCCGCCTGCACACCTGTACACCCCGCCTGCACACCTGTACACCCCACCTGCACACCTGTACACCCTGCCTGTACACCTGTACACACCGCCTGTACACCCCACCTGCACACCTGTACACCCTGCCTGTACACCTGTACACCCCACCTGTACACCCCGCCTGCACACCTGTACACCCTGCCTGTACACCCTGCCTGTATACCTGTACACCCCACCGGTACACCCCGCCTGCACACTTGTACACCCCGCCTGCACACCTGTACACCCCGCCTGCACACCTGTACACCCCACCTGTACACCCTGCCTGTACACCCTGCCTGTACACCCCACCTGCACACCTGTACACCCTGCCTGTACACCTGTACACCCCGCCTGCACACCTGTACACCCCGCCTGTACACCTGTACACCCCGCCTGTACACCTGTACACCCCGCCTGCACACCTGTACACCCCGCCTGTACACCTGTACACCCTGCCTGTACACCTGTACACCCCGCCTGCACACCTGTACACCCTGCCTGCACACCTGTACACCCTGCCTGCACACCTGTACACCCTGCCTGCACACCTGTACACCCTGCCTGCACACCTGTACACCCTGCCTGTACACCTGTACACCCTGCCTGCACACCTGTACACCCTGCCTGCACACCTGTACACCCTGCCTGCACACCTGTACACCCTGCCTGCACACCTGTACACCCTGGCTGCACACCTGTACACCCCGCCTGTACACCTGTAAACCCCGCCTGTACACCTGTACGCCCTGCCTGCACACCTGTACACCCCGCCTGCTCACCTGTACACCCTGCCTGTACACCTGTACACCCTGCCTGTACACCTGTACACCCTGCCTGTACACCTGTACACCCTGCCTGTACACCTGTACACCTCACCTGTACACCCTGCCTGCACACCTGTACACCCCGCCTGCACACCTGTACACCCTGCCTGCACACCTGTACACCCCGCCTGTACACCTGTACACCCTGCCTGTACACCTGTACACCCCGCCTGCACACCTGTACACCCTGCCTGCACACCTGTACACCCCGCCTGTACACCTGTACACCCTGCCTGTACACCTGTACACCCCGCCTGCACACCTGTACACCCCGCCTGTACACCTGTACACCCTGCCTGTACATCTGTACACCCCGCCTGCACACCTGTACACCCTGCCTGTACACCTGTACACCCTGCCTGTACACCCTGCCTGCACACCTGTACACCCTGCCTGTACACCCTGCCTGCACACCTGTACACCCCGCCTGTACACCCTGCCTGCACACCTGTACACCCTGCCTGCACACCTGTACACCCTGCCTGTACACCCTGCCTGTATACCTGTACACCCCACCGGTACACCTGTACACCCCGCCTGCACACCTGTACACCCCGCCTGTACACCTGTACACCCTGCCTGTACACCCTGCCTGTACACCTGTACACCCCGCCTGTACACCCTGCCTGTACACCTCGCCTGTACACCGGTACACCTCGCCTGTACACCTGTACACCTTGCCTGCACACCGGTACACCCCGCCTGTACACCTATACACCCCGCCTGTACACCTGTACACCCCGCCTGTACACCGGTACACCCCACCTGTACACCGGTACACCCCACCTGTACACCCCGCCTGTACACCGGTACACCCCGCCTGTACACCGGTACACCCCGCCTGTACACCGGTACACCTCGCCTGTACACCGGTACACCCCGCCTGTACACCGGTACACCCCGCCTGTACAACTGTTCATCTCGCCTGTCCACCGGTACACCCCGCCTGTCCACCGGTACACCCCGCCTGTCCACCGGTACACCCCGCCTGTCCACCGGTACACCCCGCCTGTACACTGGTACACCCCGCCTATACACTGGTACCCCACGCCTGTACACCTCGCCTGTACACTGGTACACCTCGCCTGTACACCGGTACACCGCTGCTTGATAGCACTGTCAACGAAATCTTCCATCACTTTACTAATGATTGAGAGTAGACTGATAGAGCGGCAATTGGCCGAATTGGATTTGTGCTGCTTTTTGTGGACAGGACATACCTGGGCAGTTTTCCACATTGTCGGGTAGATGCCAGTGTTGTAGCTGTACTGGAACAGCTTGGCTAGAGGCGCGGCTAGTTCTGGAGGACAAGTCTTCAGCACGACAGCCGGGTTGCTGTTGGGGCCCATAGCCTTTGCTGTATCCAGTGCGCTCAACCATTTCTTGATATCACTTGGAGTGAATCGAATTGGCTGAAGACTGGCTTCTGTGATGGTGTGGACCTCAGGAAGAGGCCCATATGGATCATCCACTCGGCACTTCTGACTGAAGATGATTGCAAACGCTTCAGCCTTGTCTTTTGCACTTGGGGATATTCCTGGAGCCTCCTCCTCCCATTGGTTGTTTAATTGTCCACCACCATTCATGACTGGATGTGGCAGGACTGCAGAGCTTTGATCTGATCCGTTGATTGTGGGATCGCTTAGCCCTATCTATAGCATGCTGCTTCCACTGTTTAGCATGCATGTAGTCCTGTGTTGCAGCTTCCCCAGGTTGGCACCTCATTTTTAGGTATGCCTGGTGCTGCTCTTGGCTTGCTCTTCTACACTCCTTATTGAACCAGGGTTGGTCCCCTGGCTTGATGGTAATGGTAGATTGAGGGATATGCCGGGCCATGAGGTCACAGATTGTGGTGGAATACAATTCTGCTGCTGCTGATGGCCCACAGCACCTCATGGATGTTCAGTTTTGAGCTGCTAGATCAGTTCTGAATCTATCCCATTTAGCATGGTAGTAGTGCCACACAACACGATGGAGGGTGTTCTCAGTGTGAAGCCTGGACTTCGTCTCCACAAGGACTGTGCGGTGGTCACTGCTACCAATCATGAACAGATGAACCTGCGACAGGTAGATTGGTGAGGACGAGGTCAAGTAGGTTTTTCCCCTCGTGTTGGTTCTCTCACCACCTGTCGCAGGCCCAGTCTGACAACTGGAGGTCTTCAGGACTTGGCCAGCATTGGTGCTACCAAGCACTCTTGGTAATGGACATTGAAGTCCCCCACCCAGAGTACATTCTGTGCCCTTGCTACCCTCAGTGCTTCTTCCAAGTGGTGTTCAATATGGAGGAGTACTGATTCATCAGCTGAGGGAGGGCAGTAGGTGGTAATCAGCAGGAGGTTTCCTTGCCCATGCTTGACCTGAAGCCATGAGACTTCATGGGGTCCGGAGTCAATGTTGAGGACTCCCAGGGAACTCCCTCCCGTATACCACTGTGCCTTAACTAGTCTGTGGGACAGCTCTCCCAATGTTGGCACATGTCCAAAAATGTGCGGGTTAGGTTGATTTGGCTATGATAAATTGACCCTTAGTGTTAGGGGGGGATTAAATATGTGGGGTTATGGGGATAGGATGGGATATGTTAGGGGGAATTAAATACGTGGGGTTATGGGGGTAGGGTGGAATATGTGTACTGTGGGGATTAAAGCAGGGACAGGGTACTGGATTTGGATGATCAGCCATGATCGTATTGAATGGTGGAGCAGGCTCGACGGGCCGAATGGCCTACTCCTGCTCCTAGATTCTATGTTTCTATGTCCTCAGATGTTAGTGAGGAGGACTTTACAGGGTCGAAGGCTGGTGCCAAGGTCGATGCCGGGTAGTCCATTTATTGTTTTTCGTAGCAGAATGTTAAAAGTGAGTGGCTTGCTAGTCCATTTCAGAGGGCAGTTAAGAGTCACATATAGGCCAGATCAGGTAAGGATGGCAGATTTCATTAGTGAACCAGATGGGGTTTTTTAAGTAAATCCGATAGTTTCATAGTCACCATTACTAGCTTTTTAATCCCAGAT
Source organism: Squalus acanthias (assembly GCA_030390025.1). NCBI lineage: Eukaryota > Metazoa > Chordata > Chondrichthyes > Squaliformes > Squalidae > Squalus > Squalus acanthias. The sequence continues at coordinate 78,869,919 of CM059436.1, read as the reverse complement.
TTATTTAATTAACTGAATTTAAATTCCCCAGCCATGGTGGGATTTGAACTCACGTCTCTGGATCATTAGTCCAGGCCTCTGGATTACTATTCCAGTAACGTAACCACAATGCTACCGTTCCCACTTCATTACCTGGGGCATTGCGAATGGAACTGAACACTGTGCAGTCATCAGCAAACATCCCAATTCCTGACCTTATGATGGAGGGAAGGTCATTGATGAAGCAGCTGAAGATGGTTGGGCCTAGTACACTGCCCAGAGGAACTCCTGCAGTGATGTCCTGGGGCTGAGATGATTCACCTATAGCTTACGCCACTGAAATAATTCCTTGATTATTCGGAATCAAGGCCATTAAACTTTATACTGTTATGAAAAAGCCCTTTGCAACAGACTCAGTCTTTACAGCTCAGGAGTAAAGTGTCTCATTGGCTTGTGGAGTGGGCAATGTATTCAATACCTTTCTTTACAGTGTTCTATATGTGCCAACAGTGCCACATACTGGTATTTAGTCCGGTAACGTTTTATCGAAAGACATTTTAGACACGATACAGAAGTATCACCCAGTACAGAAACAGTTTAGGTCCTGGGAATGAAAGCAATCTGTGTTTGCCCAAATTACATTACAGTCTGCATGGTGTCACAAAGAATTTGCATTCCACAGGAGTCTCGTGTGTTGAAAAAAATGAACTATTGCACAAGACTTCAGAGCATGAACAGTTTTGGTTCCTGGCAATCAAGGAGTTGCTTCATTTGCATGAGCTGCTGGTAGATGTGTGCATAAATCTTATTAAAGTTGCACAGCGAGATGTTAGAACCGTTGGCAGTGATGCATTAACGCAGAGACTTTTGAATTGTACAGAATGCGATTGAGCTGCGAATGTATAGACAGCTTTACTGTAAGCGACTGAAACCCAGAAACAAAATACATAAACATACGAAAGCAGATCACAGAATCACCACAGTGCAGATAGAGGCCATTTCGGCCCATTGAGCCTGCACCGACACATATCCCACCCTATCCCCGTAACCCCACGTATTTAATCCCCCCTAACACGAAGGGTCAATTTAGCATAGCCAAATCAACCTAACCCGCACATCTTTGGACTGTGGGAGGAAACCGGAGCACCCGGAGGAAACCCACGCAGACACGGGCAGAATGTGCAAACTCCACACAGAAAGTCACCCGAGGCCGGATTCGAACCCGGGTCCCTGGCGCTGTGAGGCAACAGTGCTAACCACTATGCCACCGATACTGAACAAATCTTCGCATCAAGCTATACATTATCACTCTTTCTACGGCTAAAGGATTGCAAGGTCACGGTGAAGCTTTGGTACATTGTAGGATGAAAACACATTAACTCAAATAATAACTTGAAGCATTGCTAAAGGCATTGTTGTTGTCCTTAGAACTGTCACCCAGCCTGTGCTAAGAATAAAGAAAGAAATCTTTTGGGAAGAAACTAGCTGTTTTGCTCGCTGTTCTGTTTGCTAGCTTGTGTTGCTTCATTGAGGCTGTTATACAACATAAGAAGGCTACATCTTCTCTTCTTCTTAGGCAGTCCCTCGGAACCGAGGATGACTTGCTTCCACATTAAAAATGAGTTCGCAGGTGACTGATGAGTCCAATGCGGGACCTACAGTCTCTGTCACAGGAGGGGCGAGTGGGTGGGGTGCTTGGGTTGACCTGCGCTCCTTGCGCTGCCTGCGCTTGGCTTCCGCTTGCTCCCGGCGAAGAGACTCGAGGTGTTCGGTGCCTTCCCGGATGCTTCTCCTCCACTTTGTGCGGTCTTGGACCAGGGATTCCCAGGTGTTGGTGGGGATGTTACACTTTTTCAAGGAGGCTTTGAGGGTGTCCTTGAAGCGTTTCCTCTGCCCACCTGGGGCTCTCTTGCAGTGCCGGAGCTCTGAGTAGAGCAATTGTTTCGGGAGTCTCGTATTGTGACCTGTCCATCGGAGCTGATCGAGCGTGGTCAAAGCTTCGATGCTGGGGCTGTTGGCCTGAGCGAGAACACTGACGTTGGTGCGCCTATCCTGCCAATGGATTTGCAGGATCTTGCGGAGGCAGCGTTGGTGGTACCTCTCCAGTGCATTGAGGTGCCTGCTGTACATGGTCCATGTCTCTGAGACATACAGCAGGGCGGGTATCACTGCTGCTCTGTAGACCATGAGCTTAGTGCCAGGTTTTGAGGTCCTGGTCTTCAAACACTCTCTTCCTCAGGCGACCGAAGGCTGCACTGGCAAACTGAAGGCGGTGTTGGACTTCGTCATTGACGTCTGCCCTTGTTGACAGTAGGCTCCCGAGGTATGGAAAGTGGTCCACGTTGTCCAAGGCCTTGTCGTGGATTTTGATAATCGGGGGGCAGCACTATGTGGCAGGGGCAGGTTGGTAGAGGACCTTTGTCTTACTGATGTTTAGTGTAAGGCCCATGCTCTCGTACGCTTCGGTGAAGGTGTTGACGATGGTTTGGAGTTCGACCTCCGAGTGAGCGCAGACGCAAGCGTCGTCTGCATACTGTAATTCGACGACAGAGGATGGGACGACCTTGGATCTGGACTGGAGGCGACGGAGGTTGAACAGTTTCCCGTTTGTTCTGTAAATTAGCTCCACTCCAGTGGGGAGCTTACTGAGGGTGAGATGGATCATTGCAGCAAGGAAGATTGAGAAGAGCGTTGGTGCAATGACACAGCCTTGCTTGACCCGGTTCGTACGTGAATTGGGTCTGTGGTGGAACCGTTGGTCAGGATCACGGCTTGCATGTCATCGTGAAGCAGGCGGAGGATGGTGACAAACTTTTGAGGGCAGCTGAATTTGAGGAGGACACTCCATAATCCCTCACGGTTGACAGTGTCGAAGGCCTTTGTGAGATCAAAGAAGGCCATGTAGAGCGGTTGGTGCTGTTCCCTGCATTTCTCTTGTAATTGACGTGCGGTGAAGATCATGTCCATTGTGCCCCTTAGTGGGCGGAAGCTGCATTGCGACTCTGGGAGGAGCTCTTCGGCCACTGGGAGAAGGCGATTGAGGAGATTCTTGCGATGACTTTCCATGTGGCAGACAGCAGGGAAACTCCTCTGTAATTACCGCAATCGGACTTGTCACCTTTCTTGAAGATGGTCACAATTACGGCGTCTCTGAGATCCCCTGGCATGCTCTCCTCCTTCCAGATAAGAGAAATGAGTTCATGAATTCGTGCCAGTAGTGCTTCTCCGCCATGCTTTAGTGCCTCGGCGGGGATTCCATCTGCTCCTGAGGCCTTGTTATTCTTCAGTTGTTGGATGGCCTTTTCAACCTCATGCCAGGCTGAGGTTGTGCTGAGATGGTGGCGGGTAGCATGCTGCGGGATGGAGTTGTGGACACTCGCGTCGAAGACAGAGTCTCGGTTAAGGAGATCTTCAAAGTGCTCCTTCCAGCGGGCACTGACTGCCTCTCTGTCCTTGATGAGTACCTCTCCGTTCTTGGCCCGCAGTGGGGTAGGGCCTTGGGTGCTTGGGCCGTAGATGGTCTTGACTGCGCTAAAGATTCCACGCACGTTGATCTTCACGCACACACGCACGTATCACTCAGCAGAGTACACGATCTGGGCAGAGAATAATGCCTAAAGTTATCAATATAGAAAGAAAAAACTTGCATTTGATTATATCTCTCTGAAATGTTCCAAAGCACTTCAATTACAATTCATGATAGATGAATGCATTGATGACTATGCAGGTCGATACATGATGTCCACCACAAGCTTTGCATGACCACATTCCTTGGGAGTTCTTCTGCTGATCCTTGTTGCTGATCCTTCCGTCTCTTGCGTCTCGCCTCCACACTGGTACAACAATGTAGCTCAAAGCGCTTCACCACTGAAGTTCAGTGAGTGTTGTTATGTAGGCAAACACAGCATCAGGACCATTTCATCTGTTTTTAGTTTAGGGAGGAGTGTGAACCTGGACAACCCATGCTCATCCTCAAACAGTGCAATGAGATTGTTAACATCCACCCGAACCAAAGAGCAGCATCTCTGACAATGTAGCACTCTCTCAGTATTGCACTGAAGTGTCAGCAGAGATGATGCATTCCAAAGCTGAAGTATGCTTGAACCCAAAATCTTCTAACTTAGAGATGTGAGTGCTATCATCTGATCCAAGCTGACATGAGGTTTTGCGAGGGTTGTTTTCCCAAAATTATTCTCTCCTCTCCTGAAGGAATTGGCTCATGTTAGGTTATGATTCAATGAGCACCAGTAATTCTCCAATATCTTGCCCAGATGCCTTAGATAGTGCAATTTGATCATGGGGACAGCTCAGCGGAGCCTTATACTGTTGTCACCTGACTTCACACAAACTCTTCAGCATGCATAGTGATCAGTAGTTGGAACCCTGGCTGATTTCCCCACTTCACCATCCAGTTTATGGGCATTGAGGCCAATTCCAGCACCATAATGTTCTCCCTGCTGAGATCACCTCACTCTGTACAGGCCTAGAATTAAACAAAGGATTTCTTTGCTGTTTATGGCTCAGAACCACACTGGTCACTGCATTTGTCCACTTAGCTATCGAGTTACGTGAATATTCCTAATTTTACTACATATGGAAGTGAAAAACTGAAAACTTTAGACATTTTAATAAATTAAATCTGTTGTTTAAATCATTTTAAAGCTCGATATCAAAGTAAGAAGACCAAAGAATTCTATTCTCCTCTTTTCAAACACCAAAGAGACATTTAAAATTGAATGAAGTCCGTTCTTGACACAAGTTTACTTGAGTTGCTGTGTAATGGCTATGAGTTGTTAAGGAAAAAGAATCATAAGCAACTTGCTTTCAAAACGTTCAAATCGTCACAAAGAACTACCATTACCATCCTTTTTTATTTTATCGCATCCATCTCCTTTGTCAGAAGTGCTGGATTGAATGAGCTTCTGAGGCTGGTAGGCAGGGAGCACAATTAACATCAGTTAATTCAGTGACAATCCGAAGGATACATCAGTGTAAATTGTACGCATTCAGCTTCCCTCAGACTGTTGGTCTTTGTGATCATTCCAAGGCATTGCCTCTGTTAATGTCACCAACATCTACCGTTCAAACAAAAATGTTGTTAAAAAAATGCAGATTGACAATGAACAGAAGAAAAGACAATTTGAGTTCAACTTAATTCTTTGCAATAGTTTGATTGTTTAAAGGGGGGAGGGTCCTGAAACAGCATTGACGGCACTTGTGATGTTTCAGTGGTTTAATGTGCACAATTAATGAGGCTAGAAGGACGATAGAGGGATAATAGTCTCTCTCACATACCTGCTGGTAAATTGCATACATTAAGACACTAGCATAAAATCAATAAATTGCTAACAAAAGTGTTGGCGTCACTGCTGATGTTTGAGGCTCCTTCTTCAATGTGGAGAAAATATACAAAACATATGAACATAAGAAATAGGAGCAGGAGTAGGCCATATGGCCCCTCGAGCCTGCTCCGCCATTCAATAAGATCATGGCTGATCTTTGACCTCAACTCCACTTTCCTGCCCTATCCCCATATCCCTTGATTCCCAAAACTGTTGTATAACAAGTTATTGTACGCTTTATTTTACTATTTATTTAAGACTTTTGTAAAACATACATGAATGCAAGATAAGTGTCTAAAAGGAAATGGAAATACAGCATCTACATTAAAAAACGTCAAAGGAACAAGACATTAAACTGAGCATTGGTCCTCTTCACAAATAAACAGGGAATTAGGTAGACTTGAGCAAATATGATGTCCTAATATCTCCTTATGTGGCTCAGTGTCAAATTTTGTTCGATAACGCTCCTGTGAAGCACCTTGGAATGTTTTACTTTGTTAAAGGTGCTATATAAAGGTAAGTTGCTGTTGTTGTTGTTGAAGCTTCCTGGCCATCAGGTCTGGTGTACCATGTCATTGTCAGGAATGGAGTTACCTTATTTTTGTCTGTTCTGGTGGTGTTACAGGACTGACTGCCCAATCCGTATTCAAGAAAGGAGGGAGAGAAAAAACAGGGAACTACAGGCCAGTTAGCCTGACATCAGTCGTCGGGAAAATGCTGGAATCCATTGTTAAGGAAGTGGTATCAAGTCACTTAGAAAATCATGACATGATTAGGTAGAGTCAGCACGGTTTTATGAAAGGGAAATCATGTTTGACAAATTTATTCGAGTTTTTTGAGGATGTAACTAGCAGGGTAGATAAAGGGGAACCAGTGGATGTAGTATATTTGGATTTCCAAAAGGCATTCGATAAGGTGCCACATAAAAGATTATTACACAAGATTAGGGCTCATGGGGTTGGGGGGGTAATATAGTAGCATGGATAGAGGATTGGTTAATGGACAGAAAACAGAGTAAGGATAAACGGATTTTTTTCAGGTTGGCAGGCTGTAACTAGTGGGGTGCCGCAAGGATCAGTGTTGGGGCCTCAGCTATTTACAATCTATATTAATTACCTAGATGAAGGGACCGAGTGCAATGTATCCAAGTTTGCTGATGATACAAAACTTGGTAGGACAGTAAGCTGTGAGGAGAACACAAAGAGTCTGCAAAGGGATATATATAGACTAAGTGAGTGGGCAGTAAGGTGGCAGTATAATGTAGGGAAATGTGAGGTTATTCACTTTGGTAGGAAGAATAGAATATTTTTTAAATGGTGAAAAACTTTCAAATGTTGGTGTTCAGAGAGATTTGGGTATCCTCGTGCAAGAAACACAGAAAGCGAGCATGCAGGTACAGCAAGCAATAAGGAAGGCAAATGGCATGTTGGCCTTTATTGCAAGGGGGTTGGAGTATAGGAGTAAGGAAGTCTTGCTACAATTTTACAGGGCCTTGGTGAGACCACACCTGGAGTACTGTGCACAGTTCTGGTCTCCTTATCTAAGGAAGGAAATACTTGCCTTGGAGGCGGTGCAGCAAAGGTTCACTAGATTGATTCCTGGGACGAGAGGGCTGTCCTATGATGAGAGATTGTGTAGAATGGGCCTATACCCTCTGGAGTTTAGAAGAATGAGAGGTGATCTCATTGAAACATACAAGATTCTGAAGGGGATTGACAGGGTAGATGCTGAGAGGTTGTTTCCCCTGGCTGGTGTGTCTAGAACTAGGGGGCATAGTCTCAGGATAAGGGGTAGGCCATTTAAGATTGAGATGAGGAGGCATTTCTTCACTCAGAGGGTTGTGAATCTTTGGAATTCTCTGCCCCAGAGGGCTGTGAATGCTGAGTCTTTGAGTATATTCAAGGCTGAGATAGATAGATTTTTGGACTCTAGGGGAATCAAGGGCTATGGGGAAAGGGCGGGAAAGTGGAGTTGAGGTCGATGATCAGCCATGATCTTATTGAATGGCGGAGCAGGCTCGAGGGGCCGTATGGCCTACTCCTGCTCTTACTTATAATGTTCTTAATCTTCACTGTCACTGTATTTTGCATCTCCCATATGGACATTCACTTTTATTTTACAATATACAAAGAACAAAATGATATATTGGTCACACTGTAGTTGGGGGAATAGTAGACTATGGACCCCAGGGAAGCCAGTGTTATTTAACTGAAATCGAATGATAATATGAAATGTCTGCTTATGTGAGGAGAAAACCTGATCTGGGCCAATGATGGTCCTCTTAAAGCATTGGATGGAAAATAAATGTGTTACTAATAGCAGTAAGGAGAAAAGATGGAAGGTTCTATAGATGAATTAATAGATGTCACAACTGGTGACTGATAGAAGTCTATTTAATCCTTTAGGTTTATTTTGTTCGATATTTCCTATAAAGCAGTGTTCTATAATAGATTCATCAGAAGGTTAATGTTCTTAGTACAAGCTGTTTGCGTCGAAGTACTTTTTGTTTTTATTTTAGATTTCCTGCAGTTTTCAGTATTTTCTTCATGGTCTCTGGAGATTACGATTGTGGTTGCTGACAGTAAATGCATTTAATACAAAGAATAGAGACTTTCTTTGCCACAAGATTAGTCTAAAATCTGTAAACAGGTTCTTGCTTTCCATTTTCTGGAAAAACTGAGAAATTGCACATTTAACTTAGATTGGCAGTGAAATTTGCAGTTGATTCTTAATATCAGTAACACTGAAACTCTCTCAAGATGTTATCAGAGCCACAGCAGTATTAAATCTTCCCACAGTCTCTGCCGTTTCTGCTGTAGTACCATATCATTGTTATATCTGTTTAGTTTTGCCTGTTGCTTCATCCACAATGTAGTTGTAATTAATTTTTTAAAAAAGCAATATTTGCCAGTAACATGTTCTTTTTATCATTTTCACCTACAGAATGACTCCGTTCCTCAAGAAAATTTCACAGCTGAAGCATTCCGAGCCTTCTTGAATAATATTTGTCCTCGGCCTGAAATCGACAGCATCTTTTTAGAATAGTAAGAAATCCATTTTCTTGTTTGATTCAATGTTGGCCGTTTGTTAAGTTATCTCTGACTTTGTGTTTGGTCTTCAAGCTCTTTTGTGATTGCAATGTTGATGACTTATAATAATTCCTCCCTTGTTTCTCTTATACTGCACTGTGCAAATACAGAACTTGGGCCTTGTTCTCACAAGATTAGATGGTTGGCCACAGCCTATTATAGATTGGATTGTGTCTGGTCTTTGGAAAGATCAGTCTTGTAGTGCCAAATAGTCTATTTTCTTTGTTCAATGCTTTCTTATATTCTGAAAGTCTTCATTTACAGATGTGTGGTCAATGACTTTTCATACAGCCTCACTTCCTGCCATAAGCCAGGAACGGTCTGCGCCAAACACCAGACTAAATTTCCACTTCACTAGCCATTGGGGAAATTTCCCACTTAAGCATATACGCTGCATTTTCATTCTTGCTTTTTCGCACTCTTTTAAATTTGTTACAGATGGGATTGGCGATCCAGTGACATTATTGCATTGTTCCTCTTTACTAACCTGTGGCGAAGATTTTGTACGTGTGCCAGGTGTAGTTACATAGAATGACATAGAATATACAACACAGAACAGGCCATTCAGCCCAACCAGTCCATGCCGAGTTTATGCTCCACTTGAGCCTCTTCCCACCCTTCCTCATCTAACTCTATCAATATAACCCTCTATTCCCTTCTCCCACATATGCTTATCTAGCTTACACTTAAATGCATCTATACTATTCGCCTTAGAAATTATAAGTTAAATCGTAAATTCATTGTTTATGAAGTCATATGATTTTGCTACACCTGGCAGACACTGGAAATCTTCCCTCCTCATTCGTTATCTGACAGGATCATTTCCAAGATGATAATTCGTCTCTAAAGCAATGGTTTCCAACTAATGGACAATTTTTCTATTTTTAGATTTAACATCAGTCACCAAATAACAATAATAATATACCTGAAGCCAATTCTTAAAAAGATTAGGTCATATTTCAAAGTTTTTCCTGCATCTATATCATTTGGATTCCCTGCAAAATAATTCCTAATCTGTAACATTGGCTGTGCAAAAATTGCAAGTTAATTAAGATTTTTTGGACCAAAGTGTCACTCCCTTGCTATCTGTATTCACATTCCTTTTTCTCCGTTCCGTATCACGTTGGGTTTTTCAACATTGCCAATGCTTGCGATTCACTTGCAAGTCCTGTAATTTTCAAAACTATTTCACTCATGATTCATGCAGAAAATTTAAACAGAGCTTTCTTTAAAGTTCCAGTGAGAAAAGCGAGTGTTAAAGTAAATGCAAAAGATGGGACTCGCGAGTGACCTCTGACTGTTGCTTTTTAATGGCAGCGCATTGAACATTTAACGCATTGACACGCCCAGAGCCTCGTGATGCACGTGTTCTGGCGATGTTTCGCTGGTTAGGTTTGTTGAAGACTAGGGCACCAAACTCCTGATGGGATCAGAGGGCACAGAGCAGGCCAATCCCTGGGTGTGGGAGAGCCGGCCACTGACACCTCGATGTTTCCAGAGGCAGAAGAGTCGGTAACCAGAGGATACAGATTTAAGGAGATTGGCAAAAGAACCAGAGGCAAGATCGGGGAGGGTGTCCCCAGGCTACTCAGGAAATTTCACCCGATGCACCATTAATAGGCCCAGCAGGACCAATAGTTACTAGAATGGTACCAGGTATGAGGGACTTTAGTTATATGGATAGACTGGAGAAGCTGGGGTTGTTCTCCTTAGAGCAAAGAAGGTTAGGAGGAGATTTGATAGAGGTGTTCTCAATCGTGAAGGGTTTTGATAGAGTAAATAAGGAGAAACTGTTTCCAGTGGCAGAAGTGTCGGTAATCAGGACACAGATTGAAGGTGATTGGCAAAAGAATCAAAGGTGAGATGAGGATTTTTCTTTACGCAGTGCTTTTTGTGATCTGGAATGCATTGGCTGAACGGGTGGTGGAAGCAGATTCAGTAGTAACATTCACAAGGGAATTGGATAAATATTTGAAAAGGAAAAAATTGCAGGGCTATAGGGAAAGAGCAGGGGTGTGGGATTAATTGGAAATCTCTACCAAAGAGGCAGCACAGGCACAATGGGTTGAATGGCCTCCTTCTGTGCTGCATTATTCTATGGGGGCGATTTTGTGAATGGATGCGCTTTGGAGACGGGACTTCTGCTTGTCGAGTTTCAGTCCCGCTTCCATCAAGTTGTGGCCGACCCACGCTATTTTCCCTTGATTGACCTTGTTAAGCCCGCCCAGCGGGCTTAGCAGGCCAATTAAGGGAAAGCTGGTTGCAGAGCACGTCAACGTATGACGTGTCATCTGTCAAAAATTTTTGACAGATGAATTGTCATCGTTTGACAGCTCAGTGAAGCTGTCAAACACTGACATTCTCTGCAGTTTGATGAGGTCTTGCATACAAGACCTCATCAACCTTCTTTCTTTTACAGAATTGAGATGTTTGTTGCATCTGAGAATGCAATGGACATCTCTCATCTGCAACACGGAGGTGCGAGACTCTCCGTATAGAAGCCGACTGAAGCCTGCAGAAAGAAATAAAGGTAAGTACACTTTTAAAAACACTTAGGACTTACCTCAGATACTCACCTCTACACCTTGCACCCATCACTTACCTTCACACCACACTTTTGCACCCCCGTGAGCCCTGCAGACCCAGTACTCGCCTCGCTGAGCTGGCGGGTTTTGGAGCTGTCGAGAAGCCCGCACTTGTGAGGGCAAAAAGGGGATAATCCTATTTTCTGCCTGTTAACTACCTGTTAACAGGCAGTTAATAGGCTTTAATCCCTTCCCGCCTCCAAGGAGATGGGACCCGGCGCGGAACGGCAACCCACCTCCTGGGAAGATGGCACGGAGGTGGGTTGGGGGCAGGTTTACCACCCGCCCCCAAATTCTGCCATTTTCCCGGCAGTCCCGCCTCCATACCCGCCTCCTCGGGGCTGAGAAAATTGCCCCCTTTGAGCCTACGATCAGATGAGAGTTCGTGTAGGCCCTATTCCAGAGCCCCCAAAATGTGTGCTGCTGAAAGTAATTGATCCCAGAAGATGAATTCCTTTTGTAAGACGATCTAGTTCTTTTTTGTTGGCCCTAAATGTGTCTTAAACTCTGCCATCGAAGCAGCTTGGTGCCACTGTGATTTTATGGTTTGTTGTCCCTGTACAGGCATGGACTGTCTGCCTTAATTATGGAAATGAGTTCACATCGACTGCTAAAGATGACGCTTCCAGCAACAGAGCAGGCCCCTGAAATTTTGCGACCTTAGATTTAAATTTTCTAATAGTCTATGCACGGAGTAATGCCAATTATTGGGGTGCTGGATAGCTAGGCATTGGTCGTGTATTTTGTGACGCCCTATGTTGCATTTCAAGTCATTTTTGAGATACTTCAAAACCAGCATAAAGCTGGAGAGTTGGAATATTTAGAGGTGCCTCATTATTCGATTTTCAAACAATTTCAAGCTAACACCTAATGAAACCTAGGGGTAAAAATTGAGTCGCGCCCCATTTGGGGCGCTAACCTCGCCGGGGCGCGACTTTTAGCGCCCCGAAAAAATTAGCGGCCCCGCGCCGGAACTTCAGTGGTTGCGCCCCAAGAGGGAAGCGGGGCGCCACTGGAAGCACCCCGCATCCCTCTTGGGGCGCTGCGAGGGAATATCGTGGCGCTACGTGGCGCTGCGGCACGTCGCGCCGCGGTATTGCAGGCCTTCCTCCCCTTCTTAAAGGGGAGGGACCCTGCGCAGCGCGAACCGGGGCCCAGCTGGGCCCCCAGGGATCGGGAGTGCCGGCAAAAGAGCCCGGCACTCAAGAGAAGTGCCGGGCTCTTGGAGCGCAGCCGGCACTTCACGGTGGGGGGGCTTCACAGGGGCCGGGGACAGCAACGGGGGCAGGTGCTGGCAGGCGGCCAGCAACAAAAATGGCCGCCTGCCACCTCCCCTTTAAATATCGCCGCCCCGGCCGCATGTATGCCTCCCTGAACCCGTCGGACATAGCGTCTGGCGGTAAATCAGGGGGCGCGACTGAAGATCACGGCCGGGGCGCGAGCGGGGTGCTGCGCACGGCGATGACGTCATCGCCGGCGGCGCAGCGCCACAGGGCGCTACCGGCTGCCGCCGCCGCTAACCTCCCACTGAATTTTTCGGGAGGCGTGGGCGGCGCTGCGCCCGGGCGTTAGCTGCTTTACGCCCCATTAGCGCCCTCTTAAGGCGCTAACGGGAGGCGCAAGCAGCTGAATTTTTCCCCCCTAGTGTCATAATGGAGAAAATAATTAATTCAAATAAATATGTTCATTAAGGGTAATTAAACCACTTAACCAATGACTCAGACACCCGTGTTAAGTGTCCTTGACAGACAACATTTTTTAAAAGTTCAAGAAGTCACATGCTCCCTCATTCATTCAGCCTCCACATTCTATTGCAATTCAGGGAAACTGCCCATTGTGAAGATTACTGGTGGTAGTGAAATGACAAAAAGGATGTGCCGCTTCCATCATTCAATCCTTATTTAAATAGCCATAAGCTGCACTTTTGCACTCCGCTCTCACAGCAAACGTGATGCAGTCACTAAAAATTGCGAAACCGCTCCCCTGATAATCTGCTAATAGTGTGATCGGTTGCGGGATAAATTCAGCATCGTTGCGCCTGTTTTATGGGCGTAAAATGGGCACAACGATAACCAATTTAGCAGGAAAGAGGCCTGCACGGGCGTTCGGACCACTGCTAGATTGGTCGGGGCCTTATTTTTTTAGGCAGCTCTGGCAGCTGCCTGAAATAAGCGCAGGCCTCATTTCAAAATTGAAATGAGGGCTCCTCGGCCATTTGCGACCCGGATTCCAAAATACAGTTAAACCTATCGGAGCGAGTGCTGCGTAGGCTCTGACAAGAATTTCCAGGTCTTGAGCGGCCTAACCAGCAGTCTTTAAAGGGACCGCCTTGGACCGCTTGAAAAATGGCCCCAAAACTTTTAGCAATTTTGTTTTTTGTGGAGTCGGAAGGAGCAGGAGTGGACTTCCTGGATCAACAAAACAACTGCGAGCCTCTGCCGGCCCACGCTTGCCTCCTCCAGACCAGTCAGTGTGCCCGCAGCACACTGGAATTATGATGATGAGGCCTGAGGACCAATTTGGGCCTGTCCCTTCTGATGCGCCCTCTTTCTTTGTCACTGGAAGCAGGCCTGGTTTTGGGCATTATCCAACTTCTACCCCTTTTACTCAAAAATGAGTTGATGAGAAACACGTGCAGTTTTAACATATTTTGCGGACACTATCGGATAATATTTGAACAATTAATAAGATTTTAAAAATGGAACCCAAAAAAACAGCAGGTCTAACTATCAAGCTCATTCCTTTCACAGACTGTGAACAATTTGTACTATCACCCTGAATCTCCTGGGAGAGGTGAACAAACAAACATAACACTTCCAAAAGTTAAACCTCTTCGATATTTCTCTCTGCACTCCAAATATAATTTAATGAAACTTCAGGATTTTAGTCTAACATTCTGGGCTGCAGTAACCATCCTAACCTGATGACATTTCCACAATCAAAAACAGCAAAAGAACCATTGCATTCTGTGGAATATTTGATCTTCTCTGTTTACATTTAATCTTATAGCCTTCAGTCTTGTTCATAAGCACATATTTATTTTGTTCTTTTTAATGGAACTAATCTACACAGAAATAATTGCTTTTGCTGGGAGTTTTGCATACATGGGATTACATAGGATATACGGCACAGAAACAGGCCATTCGGCCCAACCAGTCCATGCCGGTGTTTATGCTCCACTTGAGCCTCCTCCCGTCTTTCCTCATCTAAATCTATCAGTATAACCCTCTATTCCCTTCTCCCTCATATTCTTGTCTAGCCTGCCCTTAAATGCATCTATACTTTTCGCTTCAACCACTCCCTGTGGTAGCGAATTCCACATTCTCACCACTCTTTGGGTAAAGAAGTTTCTTCTGAATTCCCTATTGGATTTCTTGGTGACTATCTTATATTGATGGCCGCAAGTGGAAACATTCTCTCTGTATCCACTCTCTCAAAACCTTTCATAATTTTAAAGACCTCTATTAGGTCACCCCTCAGCCTTCTTTTTTCAAGAGAAAAGAGACCCAGTCTGTTCATCCTTTCCTGATATGTGTACCCTCGCATTTCTGGTATCATCCTTGTAAATCTTCTCTGCAACCTCTCCGGTGCCTCTATATCGTTTTTATAATGTGGCAACCAGAACTGTACACAGTACTCTGAGGGCGTGATCTTGCCAGCCCTGGGGAGGCGGGTATAGAGACGGGACTGCCGGGAAAATGGCAGAATTTGGGGGCGGGTGCCCAACCCGCCCCCAACCCGCCTCCGTGCCATCTTGCCAGGAGGCGGGTAGCCGACCTGCGCCGGGTCCCGTCTCCTTGGAGGCAGGAAGGGGATTACAGCCACTTAACAGGCAGTTAACCGGCAGATAAGAGGATTATCCTCATTTTGCCCACACAAGTGCGGGCTTCCCGAAGGCTCCGAACCCCGCCAGGGTCACCGAGGCGAGTAGTGGGTCTGCGGGGGTCGGAGGGGTGCAAAAATGCGCTGTGAAGGTAAGTGATGGGTGCAAGTGTGGAGAGGTAAGTATGTGAGGTAAGTGGAAAGTGTTAGAAAAAGTTTACTTACCTTTGT
The DNA here is from genome assembly GCA_030390025.1 of Squalus acanthias. Classification (NCBI taxonomy): domain Eukaryota; kingdom Metazoa; phylum Chordata; class Chondrichthyes; order Squaliformes; family Squalidae; genus Squalus; species Squalus acanthias. Next base: position 78,854,871 of record CM059436.1, on the reverse strand, counting down.
TTCTTCTGCAGGCTTCAAGAGTTGGGTATGCAGAGAGTCTCGCACCTCCGCGGCAGAGATGACAGATGGCCGTTGCATTCTCCAATGCAACAACCATCTAATTTCTGCAAAAGAAAGAGGTTTGATGAGGTCTTGAATTCAAGAACTCATCAAACTACAGAGAATATCAGTGTTTGACAGCTTCACAGAGCTGTCAAACGATGACAATTCATCTATCAAAAATTTTTGACAGATGAAACGTCATACGCTGATGTTCTCTGCAACCGGCGTTCCCTTAACTGGCCTGCTCAGCCCGCTGGGCAGGCTTAACAAGGTCAATCAAGGGAAAATAGCGTGGGTTGGCCAGAAGTTGATGGAGGCGGGACTGAAACCCGACAAGTGGGAGTCCCGCCTCCAAAAGCTCCCCATTGGCAAAATTCAGCCCTAAGTGTGGTCTAACCAAGGTTTGATTCAGGTTTAGCATAACTTCCCTACTTTTCAATTCTATACCTCTAGAAATAAACCCTAGTGCTTGGTTTGCTTTTTTTTTATGGCCTTGCTAACCTGTGTTGCAAATTTTAGTGATTTGTGTATTTGTACTCCGAGATCCCTTTGTTCCCACCTGGACTCGCACCCTCCAAGTAATAAGTGACCTTCCTATTCTTCCTACCAAAATGTAATACCTCACATTTATCTGTGTTGAACTTCATTTGCCAATTATATGCCCATTCTGCAAGTTTATTAATGTCCTCCTGTAATTTGTTGCAGTCCTCCTCAGTATTGACTACCCCCCCCCCCCAATTTGGTGTCATCCGCAAATTTAGAAATTGTTTTTTTGATTCCAAAGTCTAAATCGTTAATATAATTTGTGAACAACAGTGGTCCCAGCACTAATCCTTATGGAACACCACTACCCACCTTCTGCCACTGTGAATAGCTACCCTTTACCCCTACTCTCTGCTTTCTGTCTTGAAGCCAGCAAGCCATCCATTCTGCTACTTGTCCCCTGACTCTGCATTCTCTGACCTTGTTCATCAGTCTATTATGGGCTACCTTATCAAAGGCCTTTTGAAAATCTAGATAAATTGCATCTACTGCATTACCATTGTCAACTCTCTCTGTTACCTCTTCAAAAAATTCAATGAGGTTGGTCAAAGCAAGATTTTCCCTTTTGAAATCCATGCTGACTATGCATTACTATGTTTTTGGTTTCTAGATGTTCCTCTATTTTTTCCTTTAGTAGGGATTCCATTATTTTTCCTACCACCGATGTTAAGCTGACTGGTCTATAATTCCTGGACATGTTCTATCCCCCTTCTTAAATATAGGTATTATGTTAGCTTTCCACCAGTCCTTTGGCACTCCACCGTTTTCTAACAAATTATTAAATATGTGTAGTAATGCCATTATTCCACATGTTATTCCACATATCTACAATTATGTGGTAAATATCATCCTAATCTCCAGTCATACTTAGAGTCATAGAGTCATATGGCACAGAAGGTGGCCATTCAGGCCATCGAGTCCGTGCCGGCTCTCTGTAGAGCAATCCAGTCAGACCCATTCCCCCGCTCTATCGCCGTAGCCCTGCAAGTTTATTTCCCTCAAGTGCCTATCCAGTCTCCCCTTGAAAACATTGAGTGTCTCTGCTTCCACCACTTCCGTCGGCAGCGAATTCCAGGTCTTCACCACTTGCTGCATGAAAAAGTTTTTCCTCACATCCCCCCTGTATCTCTTGCCCAAACCCTTAAATCTGTGTCCCCTAGTCCTTGTACCATCAACTAGTGGGAACAGCCTTTCCCCGTCTAGCCTATCCAAACCTGTCATAATCTTGTACACCTCTATCAAATCACCCCTCAACCTCCTTTGCTCTAATGAAAACAAATCCAGCTTCTCCAACCTGTCCTTGTAGCTAAGATCCTCCATCCCCGGAACCATTCTGGTAAATCTCCTCTGCACCCTCTCAAGGGCCTTCATATCCTTCCTAAAGTGTGATGATCAGAACTGGACGCAATACTCCAGTTGCGGCCTAACCAGCGCTTTATAAAGGTTCAGCATAACTTCTCTACTTTTGTATACCTCTATTTATGAAGCCCAAGATCCCGTATGCTTTGCTAACCATTCTCTCAATATATCATGCCACCTTCAGGGACCTATGCACATTAACTCCCAGGTCCCTCTGTCCCTGCACACTTTTTATACTGTGCCATTAAGTATATATTGCCTCTCCCAGTTCCTTCTGCCAAATGCATCACCTCACACTTCTTTGTATTAAATTCCATCTGCCACTTGTCTGCCCATTCTGCTAGCATTTCTATGTTCTGTTGCAGTCGATTGGTATCATCCTCACTGTTTTGCCACACCCCCAAGTTTGGTGTCATCGGCAAATTTAGAAATTCTACTCTGTATTCCAATATCCAGGTTATTTATATATATCAAAAAATGCAGTGCCCCCAGCACTGACCCTTGGGGAACACCACTGTCTACCGTCCTCCAGTCTGAAAAACAACCATTTACCACAACTCGCTGTTTTCTGTCCTTAAGCCAATTCCTTATCCCCTTATCCAAGCTGCCACTGACCCACCTATTCCATGAGCTTCAATTTTGTTAACCAGCCTTCTATGTGGTACTTTGTCAAACGCCTTCTGAAAATCCAGGTAGACAACATCCATTGCATTCCCTTCATCAATCCTCTCTGTTACGTCATCAAAAAATTCAATTGGATTAGTCAAACACGATCTGCCTTTTACAAATCCGTGTTGGCTCTCCTTAATTAGCTTAAACCTCTCCAAGTGCCCGTTAATTTTTTCCTTGATTATTGTTTCTAAAACTTTACCCACCACTGATGTTAAACTGACCGGCCTGTAGTTACTAGGATTGTCCTTACACTCTTTCTTGAACAATGGTGTCACATTTGCCACTTTCCAATCCTCAGGCACCTCCCCCGCATCTAGGGAAGATTGGAAAATTATGGCAAGCCCTTCCGCTATCTCCACCCCCAATTCCCTTAGCAACCTGGGATGCATGTCATCTGGACCAGGCGACTTGTCCACTCTAAGCATACCCAGCCTTTCTAATACATCCTGTCTATCAATTTTCACCTCTTCCATTGCTTCTACCGATATTTTGTCAGCATCCACTCCTTAGTAAACACCGATACAAAGTTCTCATTGAGTATTCTAGCCTTGCCCTGCGCCTCTAAGCATATATCATCTTCTTTGTCTCTAATAGGCCCCACCCTGCCTCTTACTACCCACTTACTGTTTACATGCCGGTAGAAGATTTTTGGGTTCCGTTTTATGTTAACCGCCATTCTACTCTCATATTCTCTCTTTGCCAATCTTATTTTCATCTTCACTTCCCCTCTCAACTTATTGTATTTGGTCTGGTTCTCCCATGAAGAATTTACCTGACATGCATCATACACCCTCTTTTTTTGTTTCATCATCTTCTCTATCTCCCTCGTCATCCAAGGAGCCCTTGCTTCTTGTTGGAATGTTGGAATGTACCTAGCCTATACTTGGAACATCTTCTCCTTAAAGATCACCCATTGTTCCGTTACAGTTTTTCCTGTCAGTCTGTTAATTTTGTACCTGTGTCCTCTGTTCTGTTATCACAGTCTAAGTTAACTAACAACAATAAGTTGCATTTATATAGCGCCTTTAGTGTAGTAAAATGTCCCAAGGCGCTTCACAGGAGCGTTATCAAACAAAATTTGACACCGAGCCACATAAAGAGATATTAGGACAGATGACCAAAATCTTGGTCAAAGAGATACGTTTTAAAGAATCTCTTGGAAGGAGGAGAGAGAGGTAGAGAGGCGGAGAGGTTTAGGGAGGGAATTCCAGAACTTAGGACTTAGGCAGCTCAAGGGACGGCTGCCAAATGGTGGAGAGATGAAAATCGTGGAGAGATGAAAATCGGGGATGCGCGAGAGGCCAGAATTGGAGGAGCGCAGAGAACTTGGAGGGTTGTAGGGCTGGAGGAGATTACAGAGATAGGGAGGTAATAACCTTATTACATTCACGTTATCCACATCTCCCATTAGTTTAAAGTCTTGGATCACATTGTGGTCCCTTTTGTGAATGACTTCATAATCTAGAACCCTGAGTCCAAGAATCCTCCTTATTGCTTTTTTCTGAACCCTCTGCAATGGATCAATGTCCTTTTGAAGGATCAGTTGCTCAAAACTGCAAACAATATCCTACATGTGGCTTTACCAATGAGTTGCTCAAGATTCAAACCCATAATTAAATATTCTTAAGATGCATTTCACTATATAGTACATTGGTTAATTTTATTAACACCTGACTGGATGCTATCAATGGTTAACATTCATCTCAGATCCTTCTTGTCCCGTGTTTACTAATAGACTGTGTCCACATGTATCTGTGCTAATTTGCACTGTGTAATATTTATATGCACGTTGAAATCCATCAACGGTCCTTTATCTCATTTACATCATTGGTCCAACTCATTTTCAGTGCTGTCAACCTTTCTTCCATTAGTTGTCTAATCAAATAGAATTAAAAGCAGATATTATAGTACAATTTTGAATCTGAGATCGATAGATTTTTGCTAGCCAAGGGTATTAAGGGATATGGAGCCAAAGCGGGTAAATGGAGTTAGGATACAGATCAGCCATGATCTCATTTATTGGCGGAACAGGTTCGAGGAGCTGAATGGCCTACTCCTGTTCCTATGTTCCTTCCTAATAGTAATTTGGACCTTGGTTTTGAGGCTGTGGTGGGCTTTCTTCACCAGCCATCTCATTACCATCTTCATTCTTCTGCTCTGAGATAGTGATAATTTCTGGCTGTAAGTCAAAGGAACTGGATGTGGAGAGATGAAGAAATATTTCAGTAATTGGAGTTTGTACAATCAGTCTCTGCTGAAAGACAGAGAGAGAATTTATTCACTTTGTATACAACAAGCATTAAGCGTGATTTGTAAGACTATATGAAATGGATGGCTAGAAATAGTTTTATGCACTACATTTATCACACAAGTAGAGTCATTATGGCTGCCTATGGAATAAATGTAACGCATGGAGGAATTTATAGCCAATTACTGGAAATACTGCTGAAAATCTCTGAACATTGATATGATTTATTTGAAGTGTTTTTTTTTAAAAAAAGCATTTCTAAGATTAGAATCAAAAGACTCCAAGGAATTTCTGGCTTCCTTCCCTTTATATTGAGTTTACTTTATATTTTTTTCAATAAATAGAATCATAGAATGATACAGCACAGAAGGGGGCCATTCGACCCATCGTGCCTGTGCCGGCTCTTTGACAGAGCTATCCAATTTGTCCCACTCCCCTGCTCTTTCTCCATAGCCCTGCAGTTTTTTCCTTTTCAAGTATATCTCCAATTCTCTTTTGAAAGTTACTATTGAACCTGCTTCCACCACCCTTTCTGGCAGTGCATCCCAGATCATAACAACTCGCTGTGTAAAAGAAAATTCTCCTCATCTCCCCTCTGGTTCTTTTGCCAATAAAATTACCAGATTTATGGAATTCAATTTCACAACATACCATGTGAGATTTGAACTCACAACCTCCAAGTAACTAGTTCAAGATCGCAACCACTAACATTACTGTACCTCTTTATCTGACCCAAAGGGGCCTTTTGGGAGTAGGACATGTTATACTTCTCTGCCAAAGAATGATTTTACTGAATGATATTTTAGATTTCAATACATGCTTTTAAGCATTAATATGTTACCTGTGTCCTCTGAACTTCTAATAACCGTAACAAACTTTATTGAGTGGCAAATGTCCTTGAACCACATGTTTGTTGCAGGAGGTTTCGGATTGCACTACAGCAAGGAAATCCATCATCTGCTTTGCCAATAGCGAGATCTGTACGAGCTTGAGAATAGCAGGGGTTCATTGTCCTGCCTAGCATTGGCCATAATGCATGAGGTTGGGTCCAAGGGGGTGGCTTTTCCAGTCATAATTCCTTTGGCCTCACAGACGTCCTTTCAGAAGGGCTGGAGGATGGCGCAACACCCCTGTACCAGGTTCAGATGGAATTTTTTGAATTTGTGCCGGGTGAGTTATGTGCACCAGAGGATTCCAAGTTAAACCCTTTCTCATTCTGCTGAGGTCATGAGAACCAGTCCAGTTCTGAGTAGAGGGTTGAAATATACTAGTGGAGTGGCTCTGTGTTACAGTCAAGTTTATGGAGTGTAATTAAAATGCTTCTGAGTTATAGGATGCACACAAGAGGATGGGCCAGAATTTGCTGGAGCAGGGCATCTAACGGCATCTGGCGTGAGTTAGATTTTCCCCTTCACCATTCAGCTCAAAAAAATGTTGTCCACAATGTTACTGAACGTGCGAGCTGATAACGGCACAGCAAGGGAGACAGGGCATCTGGGACCTGAGTGAACAGGGTAACCAATGGGGTATCTCCTTAAGCAATCAGATTTAAGGATTGGGAAATAAACATGGGAAGGACTGAGAAGGAGGGTGAATTAAATTTCAAATCAGATACAGAAAGGGAAATAAAGAGAGGGAAAGAAAGATTGGATTAAGAGAGAGAGAAAAAAGAGACAGAAGGAAAAAGTAAGAAAAAAAATAATTTTAATCTCCCTGAAAAATTCAAATCCTGATGGGATGAGACTCCACACTTGCAATAGTTCATTTTCGGTGCCAGAGACATTGATTGGCAGTAATTAACAATTATCACATCATTAAAAGGGTACTTGTGCTTCTAATTACTAGCCCTAAATATCTGCAGTGGGTTTAGTTCGTATCTACCGCGCAAATACAGCAACTTCACACCATTCAGTGCATCTCAATTTTGAGGCAGACAGCGAGATGCCGTTTTCGCAAAGCTGACGGCGGAGTGGCGCAACTCGGACAGCAACCTTTGGATTTTCACATCTGCTCCTTGCCTGAATTTGCTGTACCATTCCCGCAAAAATAACGGTGAGCGCAATTAGCCTCACCATTATTTTGACAGCACAATCTGTCCCATTAAAAGATGTTTGTGTTGATTATGAATGTTGGGACTCGAAGAAGCATATTATAATAACAATAAAAGCAGAAAATGCTGGAAACACTCAGCAGGCCAGGCAGCATCTGTGGAGAGAGAAGCAAAAGTTAACATTTCAGGTCGATGACCTTTCATCAGAACTGGAAAAAGTTAGAGATATAACAGGTTTTAAGCAAGTGCAGAAGCAGGGAAAGGTGGGAGGGGAGGAAAGAACAAAAGGGTAGGTCTGTGATAGGGTGGAAGGCAGGAGAGATTAAATGACAAAAAGGATGATGGCGCAAGGCACAAGGGGATGGTAATGGGACAAGTAAAGAAACAAAAGATGGGTCTAGAGGAGGTGTAAGTGGCGATACAGATTCATTACCAAAAATAGTAACAGGTGTGCTCATTTACATGGCCACTGATTGCAGTAAGACTCTGAAGCTCCGACTGAGTATATTTTTCTGGGATCATAAATTAAATGTCACTGTATTTTTTTTTGTTTCGGACAATGTCTTGTGATGGTGGCATGATTTTCTTTCCTAAGTGACTGGCGGTGAACGTTCTATCAGTTTTTGTCAGTGGACGTATAAGTACTAGCAGAATTGAAGATGAGACAGATGCAAGCGAAAGGAGCTTTTAAAAATAAGAACATCTAATAGCATCTTATTTCAAAGTACTGCAAGTTCTGCCAATGTAATGGAAACCTACTGGGATTTATTCCTTCCTTTATTTTAGTGGTGCAAAGAGCAGGCCATATCTAACAGTGGACCAGATGACAGAATTCATCAATTCTAAGCAGAGAGATCCACGTTTGAATGAGATACTCTACCCTCCGGTGAAACAAGAACAAGTGCAACAGCTCATCGAGAAATACGAACCGAATATCAACCTTGCAAAGAGAGGTTGGTTTATTTTGCCGTTTATTCAGTATGATTGCACGCTTGTAATATTTTACGGGGGGAAATATAAGATGATGTTGTTACACTGGGGTCGCAATACTGTCAACTAATAAATAAACAGTTATGCTAAAAATAATAACGCACACACATTGGGAATGACACTCCTGTGTATGTATAGGTAACAATGTATGGCTTACAATACACAACAAGCTGGCAACACATCAAGTGACTCCGATGATAACTCACTGTGAGTGGGTTATCAACACCTGCTGCACGCTGAGATATGTTACGCCCTGAAGCACATTTCAACTTGTCATTCTATATATATATGCAAGGAAAGTTACTGTAATTTTGCAGTAGTTTTCCAAAACACAAGTAGCAAAAATTAATTCTGTATTACATGATTCATATTGGCGCATTGTCGTACCATGTGACTCATACTGGACTGGTGTTTTTACTTCACAGAGTACTACATATAGAATAACACGTAGGCTAATGTATGTTACACGGTGGTAACACATCAAGGGATAGAGGTGACACCGTCAACCATTGCAATTTCTCAGTGTCATGCACAACATTTTTGAATCGCACTCCTAGCTGTGTTACAGTGTGTAATATATGGAAGTGGATGTGAGTTAGGTAAATGCTTTGGCAAGAACAAGAACACATTATTGATAGTGATGAGTGTCCTGATGGTTAGTCGGCTTTGGCAATCAAAACATGACCTGAACTGAAGTGTGGCACCAGGTGATCTGAGTCGCAGTAGTATCCAGTTTTATTTCACAGCTCGCTACAGGTGAATAGAGCACTTGGGTATAAATGATGGGCTAAAAAGGAGCGATTTGCCGGAAGCAGATGGCAGTCCCACGCGGGAGTGTGAGGCAGATTGTAATGGTTGGGCCTCAATTGCTTGCCACTGGTCAGCTGCTCGGCCATTTCTGGTGGCAGGCCCCAGCTGGCTGGCGGGGAAAGGTGAAAAGCGGGCGGCTCCACCGACATCAGCACGAGGCTGCTGGCAGGAGGTGGACTGTTGCGAGGACCCCGCGGCTGGGCGGGGGTGGGGTAGGGGTGGTGGGGGAGGCCAAGGGCCTGGACTTTCCTTGTGTGTTCTGGAGGAGCACACGTGTACTTTTCAGTAGGGCTCACTTCAGTGTACGGGTAGGAATGCTGGCTGATTTCCCCCCTCCCCTCCCCTCCCCCCAATGATAGAGTCCCACTGATGGTCCAGCTGAGATTACTTATCTCAGCGCGGACTTGGGGATTGAACCTTGGACGTCCTATTCAGTACGGCTGAGTAACACACCGAGCAGTGCATTTCCACACTGAATTACCGGGGAGAACTCTTCGATAAAGTGCTGCTTATCTTGCGATGGCTTTTATTCCTCTGCAGAGCCTCTGCCAAGATTAGGGAGACATGTTATAATAAGATGGTTGGGATAAGACAGAAAGTGTCTAAGTTGATTTCAGCAGGGTGGTGGTAAGGCCACTACAATTGACCTCAGCATCTCGGGGATAGGGTGGGGATAATCAGCGTTCCCATTCCTTATCGCTATGCGATGACCTCTGCTGTAATGTATGCAGTCATCGGGTGAAGGCAAGATCGGACTTGGGTCTTCTGTATTCGGATAGCCTGCCAACACTCACTGTCTAGGCTCACACATGAAGAACGCTTACCTGGGTGAGGTAACGGAGACACTTATTAAACTGCACCCGAGGACAGATTAATGCCTTCAGGAGAGGAGAGGGGGAAAAGGTGTAGAAAGTTAGGGGGGGGGGGGCAGTGGGGGGGGAGTCGGCCCTGTCGACTTCACTCATCCCTTTCCTGTGGGAAAGTATCTGGACTGCAGTCAACAACTGCCCAGCATGGAAATTGGGAGCTCATGGTGTGGGGAAATGTTGGTAGAGATCGTGATCCCATCATTACATAGGTCACAGCATGTTGGAACATTTCTGAGAGTATTTGGAATTATGGCCCTTAAAAAAAATAGTGACGTGGACAGAGGCAGACAAAGAGGGAGAGACAGACAATTCCTTTGCTTTATATAGCAGGATTTTAGAGAGTATTGTGACTAGCATAAGAAATAAGAGCAGGAGTAGGCCATACGGCCCCTCGAGCCTGCTCCGCCATTCAATAAGATCACGGCTGAACATCGACCTCAACTCCACTTTCCCGCCCCTTCCCCATATCCCTTGATTCCCCTCGAGTCCAAAAATCTATCAATCTCAGCCTTGAATATACTCAAAGACTCAGCATCCACAGCCCTCTGGGGCAGAGAATTCTAAAGATTCACAACCCTCTGAGTGAAGAAATTCCTCCTCATCTCAGTCTTAAATGGCCTACCCCTTATCCTGAGACTATGACCCCTAGTTCTAGACTCTCCAGCCAGGGGAAACAACCTCTCAGCATCTACCCTTTCAATCCCCTTCAGAATCTTGTATGTTTCAATGAGATCACCTCTTATTCTTCTAAACTCCAGAGAGTATAGGCCCATTCCACACAATCTCTCATCATAGGACAGCCCTCTCATCCCAGGAATCAATCTAGTGAACCTTCATTGCACCGCCTCCAAGGCAAGTATATCCTTTCTTGGATAAGGAGACCAAAACTGTGCACAGTACTCCAGATGTGGTCTCACCAAGGCCCTGTACAATTGTAACAAGACTTCCTTACTCTTGTACTCCAACCCCCTTGCAATAAAGGCCAACCCTGAATGTTTCATTGAAGATCCAAGCAAAGTAATTAATGACTGCCTCAAGGCTAGTGCTCCCCATAATGCACAAATAAAATCATTATTAGTATGAATCTAAAGTGAGATTCCATTTTGCAGCTTTTAGAGCTGCTTTTTGAGGTTGAAGTGCACTAATGGTGATCCTCTTGGACGCTTTGCTGATTGAATGTTGTCATTATTAGGCCAAATGTTTACACGAGCCAGTGTGTAGGTGGCTTATTCATCTTTTTTCCAACATTTTAATCTCTAGCATATGATTATTTTTAACGGCAATGGATGTTGCAGTTGAAGTGGCTGCAGTACTTACCTTTGACCTCTGAGCCAGGATGAACATGCGAGGAACGTATTCTCTTGTAACAAGCATTGACTAAGTGCGTGCCCATTAACCTCTGAATGAACTATTTGCTGCAATACTTCTTCAAAGGCTTTACTGTAATTAAGAGCATAAGAATTTATTTAATGATGTAGCTTCCACAGCTTCCTGGGGCAGCAAATTCCACAGACCTACTACCCTCTAAGTGAAGAAGTTTCTCCTCATCTCAGTTTTGAAAGAGCAGCCCCTTATTCTAAGATTATGCCTCCTAGTTCTAGTTTCACCCATCCTTGGGAACATCCTTACCGCATCCACCCGATCAAGCCCCTTCACAATCTTATATGTTTCAATAAGATCGCCTCTCATTCTTCTGAACTCCAATGAGTAGAGTCCCAATCTACTCAACCTCTCCTCATATGTCCACCCCCTCATCCCCGGGATTAACCGAGTGAACCTTCTTTGTACTGCCTCAAGAGCAAGTATGTCTTTTCTTAAGTATGGACACCAAAACTGTACGCAGTATTCCAGGTGCGGTCTCACCAATACCTTATATAACTGCAGCAATACCTCCCTGTTTTTATAATCTATCCCCCTAGCAATAAAAGCCAACATTCCGTTGGCCTTCTTGATCACCTGCTGCACCTGCATACTAACTTTTTGATTTTCTTGCACTAGGACCCCCAGATCCCTTTGTACTGCAGTACTTTCCAGTTTCTCGCCATTAAGATAATAACTTGCTCTCTGATTTTTCCTGCCAAAGTGCATAACCTCACATTTTCCAATATTGTATTGCATCTGCCAAATCTCCGCCCACTCACCTAGCCTGTCTATATCCCCTTGTAGGTTTTTTATGTCCTCCTCACTTTCTACTTTCCCTCCCATCTTTGTATCATCTGCAAACTTTGATATGTTACACTCGGTCCCCTCCTCCAAATCGTTAATATAGATTGTAAAGAGTTGGGGACCCAGCACCGACCCCTGCGGAACACCACTGGCTGCCAGTCCGAGAATGAACCATTTATCCCAACTCTCTGCTTCCTGTTAGATAACCAGTCCTCCACCCATGCCAGAATATTACCCCCAATCCAGTGATTTTTTATCTTGAGCAATAATCTTTTATGTGGCACCTTGTCGAATGCCTTCTGGAAGTCTAAATACACTACGTCCACTGGTTCCCCTTTATCCACCCTGTACGTTATGTCCTCAAAGAACTCAAGCAAATTTGTCAGACATGACTTCCCCTTCATAAAGCCATGCTGACTTTGTCCTATTAAATTATGTTTATCTAAATGTTCCGTTACTGTCTCCTTAATAATAGACTCCAAAGTTTTACCCACCACAGATGTTAGGCTAACTGGTCTATAATTTCCAGCCTTCTGCCTACTACCCTTTTTAAATAAGGGTGTTACATTAGCAGTTTTCCAATCTGCTGGGACCTTTGCTGAGTCCAGGGAATTTTGGAAAATTATTACCAAAGCATCCACAATCCCTACTGTCACTTCCCTCAAGACCCTTGGATGTAAGCCATCAGGTCCAGGGGATTTATCCGCCTTGAGTCCCATTATTTTTCTGAGTAACAATTCCTTAGTGATTTTAATCGTATTTAGCTCCTCCCCCCCCCAGAGTCCCCTGTTTGTCCAGTGTTGGGATATTCTTAGTGTCCTCTACCGTAAAGACTGAAACAAAATATTTGTTCAGCATTTTTGCCATCTCCATGTTTCCCACCATTAATTTCCCGGTCTCATCCTCTAAGGGACCTACGTTTGCCTTAGCCACCCTTTTTCTTTTTATATAACTATAGAAAGTCTTGCTATCTGTTTTTATATTTTTTGCTAATTTATTTTCATAATCTATCTTCCCTTTCTTAATCAATCCTTTAGTTACTTTTAGCTGTCTTTTGAAGACTTCCCAATCTTCTATCCTCCCACTAAGTTTGGCTACCTTATATGTCCTTGTTTTTAGTCGGATACTATCCTTAATTTCTTTACTTAGCCACGGATGGCTGTCATTTCTTTTACACCCTTTTTTCCTCAGTGGAATATATTTCTTTTGAAAGTTGTAAAATAACTCCTTAAATGAACACCACTGCTCATGTACCGTCTTACCCTTTAATCTATTTTCCCAGTCCACTTTAATCAATTCCGCTCTCATACCATCATAGTCTCCTTTATTCAAGCTCAGTACGCTTGTTTGAGAACCAACCATCTCACCCTCTAATTGGATATGGAATTCAACCATGTTATGGTCACTCATTCCAAGGGGATCCTTAACTAGGACATTATTAATTAATCCTGACTCATTACACAGGACCAGGTCCAAGGTTGCTTGCCCCCTTGTAGGATCAGTTACATACTGCTCAAGAAATCCATCCCTAATACACTCAATAAACTCTTCCTCAAGGCTGCCCTGCCCAATTTGATTTGTCCAGTTAATATGATAGTTAAAATCCCCCATAATTATAGCTGTTCCCTTATTACATTCCCCAACTATTTCCTGATTAATACTTCTTCCAGCAGAGTTGCAACTATTAGGAGGCCTATATACTACTCCCACTAGTGTTTTTTTCCCCTTATTATTCCTTATCTCCACCCAAACGGTTTCATTATCCTGATCCTTTGACCCAATATCATTTCTCTGTATTACAGTGATTCCTTCCTTTATTAACATAGCCACCCCACCTCCCCTTCCTTCCTGCCTTTCCTTCCTGATTGTTAAATACCCTGGCATATTCAGTTCCCAGTCATTGTCACCCTGCAGCCATGTTTCTGTAATGGCCACAAGATCATACCCATACGTAGTTATTTGTGCCGTTAACTCGTCCATTTTGTTATGAATGCTACGTGCATTCAGATAAAGAACTTTTAAATATGTTTTGTGACACTTAGTTCCTGCTTTTTCCTTTTTTAACACTTTACCTTTCAGCCAGCAATGCAACTACCGACAAAATGGCCGAGGACACGAGACCCCGCCTTGCTGTCCCGCTGTGCACACAGCCACTTCACTCAACCTAACCTCAAACAAGATCCTATTTTTGCTGCTTCTCAGCTGATTTCCTTGGTAGATATGATTTCTTTGAGGATAAATATTAAATAAACACAACTGTAATTCCAACTTTCCAAAGCCATGAGCTTGTCTGAAGCCGTTGCTGTCTTCGTAATCTTGTGAGGTCCAGGCCTTGATCCCAGCCTAGACCCTCAGAGGGGCCCAAAATCGACTAAGTAGGCCTGGGGCACAGGAGTTCTGATGTTTAGAGCTCTGGGAAGGATGACATGCCACTAATTCCACTAGAAAATAGTTCTAAGATTCACATCCCCCCTTTATTATTGCTGCAAACTGTGCTTTTGCGTACTTTAGATGCTATATTTAGGGCTGTTTTTTCAACTATCAACTTTTTTGGGGCTGTCAGTTATTTTGAAACAATTGTACGATAGCAAAATACTGCGGATGCTGGAAAATTGAAACAACAACAGAAAACGCTGGAAAAACTCAGCAGGCCAGGCAACATCCGTGGAGAGAGAAACAGAGTTAATGTTTCAGGTCGAAACCCTTCGTCAGAACTGAGAAAAAAGCAGGGAATGAAACAGATAAAAAAGCAAGGGGGAGGCTGGGGGGAGGAATAAAAGAACAAAAGGGGTGGTCTATGGTAAGTAGAGACATTAAGCATGCTCAAGGCAAGACGAGATGGTAATAGGACAGGTTAAGAAACAAAAGGTGGCTCAGAAGTGTGAAGTGTGAAATGCTGGTAGAACGAGAGACAGCTGCCGTGGGGGGAGAGAGAGAAAAAAAAGGGAAAAGGCACAAACCAAAAGGGTGGATAAAATGTGTATATATATATATATATATATATGTATGTGGTAGGGGCCAAGGCACGGCAGCTGTCTCTCGTTCTACCAGCATTTCACACTTCACACTTCTGAGTCACCTTTTGTTTCTTAACCTGTCCCATTACCATCTCGTCTTGCCTTGAGCATCTCTTAATGTCTCTACTTACCATAGACCACCCCTTTTGTTCTTTTATTCCTCCCCCCAGCCTCCCTATTGCTTTTTTATCTGTTTCATTTCCTGCTTTTTTCTCAGTTCTGACGAAGGGTTTCGACCTGAAACGTTAACTCTGTTTCTCGCTCCACGGATGTTGCCTGGCCTGCTGAGTTTTTCCAGCGTTTTCTGATTTTGAAACAATTGGTCAGCATTTGCTAGTTTTCTAGTTTGGATGTATGGGAATTGTAGGTCTCCCAGCTTACATTAAAGGCGTTATATATAAATGCTGTCGGTGATGTTGCTGTCGTACATCCAGAGAGAAAGAGAGAAAAAGATAGAAACTGTGTGAGAGATGTACAGAAGAGAGGAGACAGAATCAAGGAGGGACTTACACAAAGAGAGAGAGAATGAGACAAACCCAGAGATGCACAAACAACAAAAAATGTGTGTGAGAGGTGTACAGAGAGCGACAGAAAAATTGCAAGACAAACAAAGCTAGCAAGAGAGAGTGAATGAAAATTGGAGAGTTGGAGACAGGTAGACAGTTATAAACACCATTTTTTTTCTCATGCTTCTCTAGAAACAAAGCTGCAGGAGATCATCTATAATTAACGGAACTGAATTGGTATGATAAAAGCTTCTGAAAGCCAAGGGACAGTTGTGCGAAAAATGGCTAAAATCTCAGGCAGTTATGGGGATACCTTTCTCATGGTTACATTCAACAGCACCAACAACTTGCATTTATACAGCGCCTACAACATAGTAAAACGTCCTAAGGCGCTTCACAGGAGCGATTATCAAACAGAGTTTGACACTGAGCCACATAAGGAGATATTAAGACAGGTGACCAAAAGCTTAGTCAAAGAGGTAGGTTTTAATGAATGTCTTAGAGGAGGAGAGACAGGTAGCGAGGCGGAGAGGTTTAGGGAGGGAATTCTAGAGTTTAGGGCCTTGGCAGCTGAAGGCAAGGCCGCTAATGGTGGAACGATTAAAATCGGGGATGCGCAAGAGGCCAGGCCAGAGTTGGAGGAGCGCAGAGATTTCGGAGGGTTGTAGGACTGGAGGAGGTTACAGAGACAGGGTGGGGTGAGGCCATGGAGGGACTTACAAACAAGGATGAGAATTTTAAAATTGAGGCGTTGTCGGACCGGCAGCCAACGTAGGTCAGCGAGCACAGGGGTGATGGGTGAACGGGACTTGGTGCGAGTTAGAATATGGGCAGCCGAGTTTTGGATGAGCTTGTTGAGGCTGCCGCGAAACACGAATTAAAGCTGAATCCATGTGTGGGAAACAGAGACTTTTTTAATAACTGCATGGCACAAAATGGCTGAACAGACTGCTCCCAGAATTCTCTGGAAAAACCCTAAGGCCCCGCCCACTCCTGCCTTAAAGGTAAGGTGTTTGGGGCGCAAATATCGTCTGGACGCAAATATTAGCGCCTGGCGCTAATTATCGGCACTGACTGGAAACTTCACTTTTACCGCCCCGGGAGGTGAGTGGAGCGCTAAAGCAGGCGCTGCACACCTGTCTTAAGGCGCAAAGGCCAAGGAGTGAGGCGCTAACTCAGAGCGCTGGCGAAGCTCATGTAATGTCAGTCAGCAATGGAACACACACACAATGGCACAGGCCAGTTCTTAAAGGGTATGGTTAATCTTGCTTTCCATCCACATCCTGTTCATTGCAGCCTTGAATCTCGGCCTGGAGAGACTTGCACATCAAATGAGCTGGAAAGAACAATGGAGAGTACCAGGCTAAGAGCTCAGAGTGCAGCTCCCACAATCTCTGCTAAATCGATACAAGGAAGGGCAAATCAAAATGAACCTGCAAAGTGCTGCTCAGTACCCAAAACTCCTTCACACAACGTTGAATCTCTCCAGAAGTCTCTCCCTCTCTCTCTCAGAATGCCTTAAAGGCAAGGTGCTCGATATTTTGTCTACGGACGGAAAAGTGGACAATGCCCGTTTAGGTGGCGATCCGCCACACAGCTCCCCCCAGAATCCGCTTAGGAGGTGTGGACGAGACGGTACGGCGGTCTGATGGGCCGGCCGAAGCGGCTCTTGTAGGACGCCGGTGGACGTGGAACAGCCGGGCGTGGAGCAGCCGGGTGAACCGGCTTGAGGGCAGGTCGGCCGCGTGGAGGTGGACGAGCTACAGGGACCTGCTCACTGGGCTCCGAGTGTGCTGGCTTGAGTCGGTCAACCGACACTTTTTCGGTCCTGTCGCCCACTTGCAGGGTGAAAAATTTGTCCCCAGCCTGTAGCACCATGTAGGGCCCGTCGTACGGGGGTTGAAGGGGTCCGCGGTGGGCGTCGTGCCGGACGAAAACAAACCGTGCTTGGTGCAGGCTTAGTGGGACGTGTGAGGTGGATTCGCCGTGTCGGGCAATGGGCACCGGGGCGAACTGCAGCGCCGGTGAGGCGAAGTCGTGGCATTGCTGGTCGGCTGACCAGGGTGTCGTGGCGGTGGGCAGGAACTCGCCGGGTACGCGCAGCGGCTGACCGTACATGAGCTCTGCTGCCGATGCGTGGAGGTCTTCTTTACCCGCGGTGCATAGGCCGAGGAGGACCCACGGAAGTCGGTCGGTCCAGGCGCCGTCTTGGAGGCTGGCTCGAAGAGAAGCCTTCAAGGATCTGTGGAACCGCTCACACAGTCCATTGGCTTGGGGGTGGTACGCTGTGGTGCGGTGAATGGTCACCCCGAGATTGCGTGCGACGGCGGTCCAGAGTTCAGAGGTAAATTGCGGACCTCTGTTCGACGTCATGTCGGAGGGGACGCCGAACCGTGCGACCCAGGTGCTGATGAAGGCTCTGGCGATGTCGGCAGTGGTGGTAGAGGTCAGTGGAATTGCCTCAGGCCAGCGTGTGGTGCGGTCAACGATGGTCAGCAAGTGCGTGTGGCCTTGCGACGGCGACAGGGGCCCGACGATGTCCACGTGGATGTGGTCGAATCTCCGCGAGGGGACGGTAAACTCCTCGAGGGGTGCTTTCGTGTGTTGCTGTACCTTGGCCCGTTGAAGCGGTTGGCTACCAATTTGATGGATGCGCGGGCGCCGGGGTGGGAGAGGTTGTGTAGAATGTCGAATACCCGGCGGCGCCAAGACGCTGGGACGACGGGCCGAGGTTGACATAGGGATATGTCGCACTTGACCGTGACTGCGGTCGGGCCACAGGCGACGTCGGCCAGGCGTAGCCCTGGTAGGTTGGTGGGTGCGGAGAGCAGTTCAGGGTCGGTGATCTGGTCTGCTGCGAGTTGAGCGTAGTCGACTGCCAGGTGTGCGGCGTGGATGGCGGGGCGGGAGAGGCAGTCGGCTACCACATTGTCTCGGCCGGAGACGTGTTGGATGTCCGTGGTGAACTTGGACACTGCCGCGAGCTGGCGCTGCTGCCTGGCGGACCAGGGGTCGGTTGTCTTTGCCATTGCGAATGTCAGGGGCTTGTGGTCGACAAACGCAGTGAAGGGGTGGCCCTCAAGCAAAAACCGGAAATGGCGGACCGCCAGGAACAGCGCGAGGAGCTCGCGGTCGAAGGTGCTGTACTTGACCTCCGGGGGGCGTAGTTGGCGGCTGAAGAAGGCAAGTGGTTGCCAGGCGCCGTCGACCCACTGCTCATACACGGCGCCGACCGCGTGGTCGGAGGCATCCGTGGTGAGCGCTAGCCTGGCATTGGGCCGTGGGTGCGCGAGCAGGGTGACGTTGGCGAGCGCGGTCTTGGTGGAGTCGAAGGCGGCGGATGCGTCTGCCGTCCATTCGACCGCCATCTTGCCGCTCCTGCCCCGGAGGGCTTCAGACAGGGGCCTCATGAGGGACGCCGCTTTGGGGATGAAGCGGTTATAGAAATTCACCATCCCGAGGAACTCCTGGAGGCCTTTGATGGTGGTGGGGCGGGGAAATTGTTGGACGGCCTGCACCTTGGTGGGCGGGGGAATGGCCCCAGCATGGGTGATGTGGTGGCCGAGGAAGTCGATCTTGTCCAGGCCGAACTGGCATTTGGCTGGGCTGAGGATGAGCCCGTGGTCGCTGAGGCGCCCGAACAGGATGCGAAGGTGTTCGAGGTGTTCCTGCTTGGAGGAACTGGCTACCAGGATGTCGTCCAGGTAGACAAACAGGAACTTCAGGTCCCGAAGGACTGAGTCCATGAGCCGTTGGAATGCCTGGGTCACGTTTTTGAGGCCGAAGGGCATCCGCAGGCACTCGAACAGGCTGAAGGGGGTGATTACGGCCGTCTTGGGGACGTCCGCGGGGTGGACGGGGACTTGATGGTAGCCGTGCACCAGGTCGACCTTGGAAAAGACTGAGCGGCCGGCCAGTCTAGCCGAGAAGTCCTGAATGTGCGGCACGGGGTACCGATCAGGGGTGGTGGCGTTGTTGAGGCGGCAGTAATCCCCGCAGGGGCGCCAACCTCCGCGTGGTTTGGGGGCGATGTGGAGTGGGGAGGCCCAGGGACTGTTGGAGCGGCGGATGATGCCAAGCTGTTCCATGGTGGCAAACTCGGTCCGCGCGATCTCCAGTTTGGTCGGGTCCAGCCTGCGGGCGTGGGCGTACACTGGGGGGCCTGTGGTGGGGATGAAGTGTTCAACCCCATGTTTGGCGGCCTCCGTGGAGAAGGTCGGATTGGTAAGGGCCGGGAATTCGGCCAGGAGTGCCGAGTAGTCATCCGTGGCCCGGGCATGGCACTGTGACGCCATGTCGGCGGGTTGACGGGGGGCCATGGCGCCCAGGATGGGGGACATGGTGTTCATGTTCACGAGGCGGTGACGGGGGATGTCTACCAGTAGGCCGTGGGCGCACAGGAAATCTGCGCCGATGAGAGGGGAGAGCACCTTGGCAGTGATCAACTCCCATCGGTAGCGGTGACCAGCGAGGTCAAGGGTGACTGTCCGGGTGCCATACGTCCGGATTTCTGAGCCGTTAGCAGCAGCCAGCGCCGGTCCTCGTTTGCCCTTTTGGATGTCGAGGGAGGAGGCCGGGATGATGCTGTGCTGAGCCTCAGTGTCGCACAGGAACCGGCGGCCGGTTTTGTCATCCGTGACGAACAGCAGGGAGCCCGCGTGGCCCACGGCCATCATGGGGGCTGGTACGGGGGCGGACTTGAAAGAGCAGGGAGGTGTGCACCGTTGTGCCCTGACGCCGAACCGTGCGTGGTAGTAACAGTGGCCCGGGTTAGTGGGGCGTGAAGGCCCCGTGGGCCTGGTGGCAGGCCCTTGTGGTGGCCGGTGAGGGGCGCGCCCAGGCATTGGCTGCCAGGTCCGGAGTGACGTCGCGGCTGGAGTGAGCGGACAGCAGCTTGTCGGCCTCATCGGCAAGGGCTTCCAGGTTCGTGAGGCCGGACGCCACGATCGCTGGGCGGATACTGAGAGGGAGCTGGCGGATGAACAGCATGTGGAAGAGGGATCCGGGTGGGCTCTCATCGGTGAGGGAGAGCATGTGGGAGAGGAGGTCTGATGGTGAGGCATCACCGAGGCCTGGAAGGTTGAGGAGGTGGCAGTTTCGCTGATATGCCGAGGCCGTAAATTTTTTAAGGAGCGCTGTCTTGAGATGTGCGTACTTGCCTTCCTCTGGTGGGTTCTGCAGCGTTGTCCAAACCTTCGAAACTGTGGCGCTACCGAGTGATGTGACGAGATAGTCGTACTTCGTCCCATCTATGGTGATGCTTCGCAGCCGGAAGCGCGATTCAGCTTGGAGAAACCAGGCTTCGGGCTGGTTTTCCCAAAACTCTGGCAGTTTCACGGAAACTGCGTTCGTGTCCGCCATTGCAGTGCTCGGAATACGTTCTGAGCGTCAGGGTCACCAATGTTGAGGCTGCCGCGAAACACGAATTAAAGCTGAATCCATGTGTGGGAAACAAGAGACTTTTTTAATAACTGCATGGCACAAAATGGTGGAACAGACTGCTCCCAGAATTCTCTGGAAAAATCCTGAGGCCCCGCCCACTCCTGCCTTAAAGGGAAGGTGCATCGATATATTGTCCACGGACGGAAAAGTGGACAATGCCCGTTTAGGTGGCGATCCGCCACAAGCTCAAGTTTATGATTAGGTAGCATGCTTTCAAATTGCCCCAGCTGGTCTGCTAAATATTGAATGAAAGTTTTCAGCCGGTTACCTTAACAACTGGCTGTACAGTTGACAAGCTAGCAGCTCTCTGGCACTGCTTAAAATAAGAATTTGGGATTTAATTGTAGGGACGTGGAGCTTGTTGGGACGTGGAGCTTGTGACAACTGTTACAGTAATCAGCTGGAAGCTTCCTTCACTCTTTTGACAGGTTGAAAGACGCAGAACACCGCTGCTTAAAATTATCGTGCTGTTCAGTAAGGAAGAGAAAGATGTGTTCTAGGATGAAAATCACAGGATTTGCTACAGGATATTGAGCTGCAACAAAACCCTTGCCTTCTGCATTCTGCATTTTGTGGTATAACGCTCCTGCCATTACAAGTTGGCGTATCCTCTGACTTGCTGTGAAACTAGTTGTTTATAGATTAGGAATAGTTGAGGTGTGAATGTTTCCTTTTGATTCAGTTAGCAAGTGCGGATTCATTCAAATAGTCGCAAATAGCACCAGCTGACAAATGCTGATAAGCTGGCACAGTTACTGAATGTCCAGTATTTTGAGGTGAACTGATGAAGGAATTGAATTAATTTTGGGGAACTTGAGAGGATAGGGACAGTATATTGAATTATTTGGTAATGATAGCAAATGAGGACATTTTTGGGACAAAAAGTTGTCCAGTATGGAAATAATTCCAGTATTCTGACTGTCCAGTTGGGATAAGTTATGGTATTTTTTTTTTCTCCTCCAATTTTACCTCCAATTTTCTCCTCTCCTGTCATGAAGAGACTGTCTCATACTAGGAAATGGCACCACAGATCTTCGGTACCTTGGCCATATGTCAGTTCTTCATGTATGAGCCTGGGCAATGAGTATTGGGTTATAGGGTCACGGGTGGGGTCACAGCTGAACCTGATAGTGTTGTCACCCAATGCCGACGCACAGGTTTTCTGTTATGTAATTGGCTAGTGATCAGATGTGGGAAACCGCGCTGAAATTTCTTCTCGTGTCCCAGGAAGAGTGTCACCTTTTGTCGTGGACCTACATTACAACAGCGACTATACTTCAAAAGTATTTCAGTGGCTGTAAAGCGCTTTGGGACATCCCGAGGTCATGCAAGTCTTTCTTTTGGACCCTTTGATCCGAGCTGAAATCAAGCAACTCAACACAGTTTAGGAATCAAACCTACTAGTCAGTATGGCTCATCACCACACCAGGCTCACAGTTTAGGGAGCTGAGAAATAATCGTTTTGCATTTCACCTCTTTCTACCATTTGAAAAGCATTATTAGAACTTACCAGCTGTCTCCTTGTAAAAGTAGCTAAAATATCTACACTTGAATCTTTACCTGCTTTTCTCCCATACCCTCTTTGTTTTGGTCAGGCCTATAAAGAAGTTATACTGCTTGTTCTGATGAAGAGTCCGCACTCAAAACATTCATCAGTCTTCACTGCTTCCGACGCTGGCAAACCTGCTGTGCATTTCCAGCACTGATGTTCTATTTATGATTCCCAGCATTTGAATTTTTCATTGTTATTCAGACAATATTTTTAATGGAGCACTTCATTAGAAAACTTCATTAGTAAAGTCAAGACAAGTGCCTTTCTGTTCAGATTTGGAGGCACAATAGAAAAGAAGAAAAGGGATTGATCAGGACAAACTAAGAGGATGTGGTCTGCACATATATTGCGTCAGGGTCCTTCAGCTTCAAAACAAAAGCAATGACATTTTTGAAGAGAGCAAAATATATTTTAGTCATTCTACTTGACTCTGCCAACACCCACATGGCTTCAGGCTGTCTTCTTTCTGATGTGCTTCCTGTCAGCATTTTTTCTTACTTTATTTTCTCTCTTGGGTTTGCCCTAACTGTGTCCTGATTCTTTCAAAAAAATTGGAGTGATTATCTTGTCAAGAATGTCAGCCCTGAGCGCCAAATGCTTTCCCCAGCTTTGCTGCCCAGTACTCCCAGGTCAACTACAGATAGAGCTCCATTTGCTCTGGCCTGATTTCAGAAGAACTCTCCCTACTGGACCAGCTTGACTTCCCATACCAATCATCCTCATGTCGTTTGAGTGAAATTGCCAATTTTGTGCAAGTTGATGCCAAATTATAGACAGTTTTTTTATTGTGGATCTGTACTAGCTCGGAATTGTCTTGATATTGCCTTCTCTCGTTTGATGTACGATCCTTAACAGCCTTTCAGCCTGACTTGGATGTGAACCTTAGCCCAAGCAGAATCGTGCACCCAATTTTCTTATGGGTTTATAGTTCTGCCGTAAATGTGGGGATCTAGTGTATCGACATCAAGCTCTGAACTAAACGACCACCAGTGTAAAAACTGCCGAGAGCGGCAGATTGAAAGGTTTTTGTAGGATCTAATGCAATGTCCTGTGTGCATTTTATGAGGAACACATACCTAGAAAACCTGGAAGAGGTCATCATTGTATAGTTACTGATTCAAGTGAGAATAGGGAGTAGATTGGCATCTACTCTATTGCCAGTCTACCTTGAGAGCTAAATAAGGTGATGTTATAACAGATCTTGGTCTTGTTATTTAGCTAGTGACAACTTAATGAATTTCCCTGTTGTATTATCACTAATAAAATTGGTTTAGAGCCACATTGGTCTTGCTTTTGGTGCTTTTCTCACTCAATGTGATGAGAGCTCTACTCTACCTTGGAAGTGCTTGGCTGCCTGCATTTTCATCTAGTCTAGGCAGCCCAATTGCCCAGCTCAAAAAGTAAACTGGACTGTGAAATGTGGTTTGAGAGTGAGGCAAAGGTGAATATCAAAACTATTATATTGTCTATAACTGTTTGCAATTGTATTGATGGGAGAATGTTAAAGGGCAAAGGTACAAGGAGAATAAAACCCACAATAGAGATATCACAATTACATGCCTAGCCAGCCGACAGCATATCTGTCAGTGGTGGAGCGAAGGGATGGGGGACGTACAAGAGGCCAGAGTCGGAGGAATGCAGAGTTCTCTGAGGGTTGTAGGGCTGGAGGAAATTACAGAGCTAGGGAGAGCCAGGCCCTGAATAGTTTTAAATACAATGATGAGAATTTTAAATTTGATGTGTTGGGCGACTTGGAGCCAGCATAAGGCAGCGAGCACAGAGGTGATGGGTGAGCAGAACTTGGCGTGGGATAGGATATGGGCAGTGGAGTTTTGGATCAGCTGAAGTTTATGGTGGGTGGAGGGTGGTAGGCCGTCCGGGAGAGCATTGGAATAGTCGAGTTGGGAGGTGACAAAGGCAATAGATAGTACAGGAAACTCTCGTTTAAACGGCACCTAAATATCCGGAATTCTCTAATAACCGGCAGAATTCATACTCCGAAAACTACAGTATACAGGCGTTTATAAGTTTTGTTTTACTGTTAAGTCATTAAAGAGTTATGGATTACCCTCAACTGGCATTACTGTACTTAATCAAGCATCTTCCACCATCCATTTAACACAACATTCTGTAGGGGAGTACCCAATTATACTGCACATTTCTTGATTTTTTTATTTTTGTTTGTTAAAAATAGCCTCGGTAGATATACCTCTCCGTTATCCGGAATTTTTAATCAACCGGCACCATCCCGGTCCCGTCGGTGCCGGATACGAAAGAGTTTCCTGTATATACTAAGAGACATTGCCCTCGATATTAACTGCTCCACAATGGGCGGGAGAGGGGCGGGGGGGGAGGGGGTTATAAAGTGATAGTCGCTATTTTTACGCCGGTGGATATTGGGGCGTCTGAGTGTCCTGCTGTGGAGAGGTGGGGCTCTTAATTAACATATTTAAATCAGGATCCCACAGTGCAATTGTGAACCAAATTTACAATTTACTGCTGCTGCACGGGTTTCTAGTCGTCGGGAAACTGGGAAGTGACAGTGAGGCGGGAGCTGCCGGCTCCACAAGGTAAGTGGCTGTTTCAGCACTCCTTGTGGGCCAGGAGGAGCAGGAATGCTCCCCTCTGGCACCTCATTGATACCTTCGGCCTCCCACCCCCCCCCCAGCCCCGCCCAATTTCCAGTAGAAAAACGTCCCATGGCACTTCACAGAGGCGTACGGTAAAAAATGGATGCTGAGCCAAAGAAGGAGAATTGTTTCTCGGTAATTTCTTAAATGATTCCAGTGTTTCTGCCACTACTCTATCTGGAAGTTTATTCCACACATTGATCATTTTTTTGTGAAGTAGAATTTCCTAATATCAGTCCCAAAATTACCTTCTACTAGTTTGAACCTGCGCCCCCAAGTTCAGCTCCTGCAGTTCAATTCAAAGTAATATTCTGGGTTAATTTTTTCTATACCCTTAATAATCACCACCTCTGATAGTATTAATGTCACCTTGTTCACTTTACCGCGTTGCTATTGATGGAAGCCTCAAGATCAATGGCAAAGTAAACAAGGTATCAATGCTGATATTTCAGGAGAATTGATGTGACAAAAATGGAATATATTGTCTATGGTGTATTATTTTTCTTTTCTCTAGGATTCGGATAGATTCTCTTAAAATAACATGGCATGAAGACTGCACGTCTCATTAAGCCAATGTACCTACCTCTAGAGTCAACGGGCTGCAATGAAACAGTTTACTTGAAAGGTTAATTACAACCTTGTTTATTTGCTTGTTTAGCTCTGAAGTCAGTCATTGAAGAAAAGGGGTTATAAGAAAAGGGAAATTGGGATCAGGTGGAATGGATTTATGTTTGATCTGTGAGAGGGGTTAACAAGACAGCCAGAGGGATTTATTTTGGCAACTTTCAATGTTTTTTTTTCCTGATCTTTTGGGTTCATTGAGCTGGAGATGAATAACTACAGAGTCGTAGGCATTTAAAGAAAGACTTGCATTTATATAGCGCCTTTCGCTACCTTAGGACGTCCCAAAGTGCTTTACAGTCAATGAAGTACTTTTGAAGAGTAGTCACTGTTGTAATGTAGGAAACGCAACAGCCAATTTGCACACAGCAAGCTCCCACGAACAGCATTGTGATAATGACCAGATAAACTGTTTTTAGTGGTTGATTGAGGGATAAATATTAGCCAGGACACCGGGGATAACTCCCTTGTTCTTCTTCGAAATAGTGCACTGGGATCTTTTTATATAGAGAGCAGACGGGGCCTCGGTTTAATGTCTCATCCAAAAGACGGCACCTCCGACAGTGCAGCACTCCCTCAGTACTGCACTGGAGTGTCAGCCTAGGTTTTTGTGCTCAAGTCTCTGGAGTGGGAATTGAACCCACAAGTTTCTGACTCAGAGGTGAGAGTGCTACCCACTGAGCCACAGCTGCTGAAGCCTCATACATATTAAGTTTGTATTAGAGACACTGGTCCAGGTTCAGTAGTATTAGAAAAGATAGCCAAGTGTCATTTATTAATTTTTGAAGGTACAAGTCAAAAGTGAATTGAAAACAGCTGCATTGATTCTCCACTCCTATCTATTTTTACTTTTAATGAACTTTATTTGTACACGTTCCGACAGAGCTTTAATTGTTCCACTATCCAAAGACCAAGGGAACACAAAAGGTCTTGTGTAAATTCAGGAGCTAATTACTGTTGTAACTGTTCAACTCCAGGGCAATGCTACATCATCAGATATTGTGCATCTGAAGTCACACTCCAGTTCGTAGCGAGAGAAGGTTCAGTTATGAGTGTGGTCATTGTCACTGAACACAAGAAAACATCTAAAAATGTAACCATGCTTTTACTGAATCACAAATCCAGACAATATCCTACTTAATTTTCCTAATTGGCTCTCGGCAATTTTACAATGTAACCAGCACTCTGTTTGCCCTGGTCAGAGAATGATTCAGAGCCGGGACACGACCTGGGCATAAACCTGACCTGGGCAAACCCTCTCGCAAGATGCCTTGTGGATCATCCCTTGCTGTGAGGAACTCTGACGCTTCTTGTCAACAACAACTTCTATTTATATAGCGCCTTTAACGTAGTAAAACGGCCCAAGGTGCTTCACAGGAGCGTTATAAAACAAAATTTGACAGAAGTTCTGATAGGCATCTGGACTGTCAATTGATATCCTGCAGAGAAAATGGTACATGGCCTAAGCCGCACAATAGATGCTAAACACAAAAATCCATTCCATCTGATTCTAAGTTCTTTTCTCTTGTGATCCTTTCTCTTGACTTAAGAACTAAAGAAGCAGATAAACAAGATTTGCAATTAACCTCTTAAGTAAACTGTTTCATTGCAGCCTGTTGCAGCCCATCAGTCCTTGCATCGCTCTCAGCTGGTACCAATAATACAACCATGCCCTTTGACCTCATTAATTATTTTAATCATTTTTATTTTGTTTATTCTACTGTAAATTAGCTCAAACAAGTTTCCTCAACTCACTTACTGTTTTGAGGCAAAGGTATATTACATAGATCACAGAGAATCCACAGTACAGAAACAGGCCATTCGGCCCAACTGGTCTGTGCCGGTGCATAGGCTCCACACGAGCCTCCTCTCACTCCTCTTCATCTAACCCTATGAGCTTATCCTTCTACTCCTTTCTTCCTCATGTGCTTATCTAGCTTCCCCTTAAATACATCTATGTTAGTCGACTCAACTACTCCTTGTGGTAGCGAGTTCCACATTCTAACCACTCTCTGGGAAAAGAAGTTTCAACTGAATTCCCTATTGGATTTATTAGTGGCTCTCTTATATTTATGGCCCCTAGTTTTTTGTCTCGTCCGCAAGTGGAAACATCTTCTCTACGTCTACTCTATCAAACCCTTTCATAATCTTGTAGACCTCTATCAGGTATAGTTCTCACTCTGTATATAAGACCTACATAAGATGAAGAAATACAATTAAAATAATGAAGCTGGGAATCTGGTCTGTCAAAGTGCCATCTGGTCCATTTTGTGATGAATTTACTCATTCACTTTAAGTTAATAAAGGAGCACTAGCAACTGTTGGCAGATAGATTACGATGGGGAGGGGGGGAGCTTTTTTATCCCCATGCCTCTGACAGGACCACCTCGCAAACTGAGGCTGTAAATCCTATTATCCCGGTGTCTTGCTGAAGTTTAATCAGCAATATTGAGGTTATTGAGCACTTTAGTAAACTATGTTGTAATACTTCAGAAAACAGCTTGAAAGAAAAAAAACTGTGGCTTAACCTCCAAAATATCACCGGAGAATCCGGAGATATCAATTATTTAACCTATTATAGTACAACACACCCACCGCAGCTCACTGCGAATGATTGCAAGCTGTATTATTGATAAATGTATAAAATGTCTCATCAAATAAGTTGGGCTGTTCTCAAGACTTGACCATATTAATCAAAATTCAAAATAAATGAATATATTCACACTTTAGTTTCCAGCTGCGTCCCTCTTGGCTACAAATCCATGGATTTGCTGTAAGTGTACCACACAATCAAGAAATAGTGACCTGTCAGCATATCCAGGGTAGATTTCATTGAATTTGAACAGACAAGCTATGTTTACGAGAAGTTTTTTCATAGCGATATTAATTTGTTTAGACAGTGCGAATAGCAGCATCGAACTCCTGGCAGTTCTAATATTCCCTGGAGCACGATTTGGTTAAATGTGGATTGGGAAATGTTGCTGTAACTGTTTAAGAGATGAAATGAAACATTGGCTACCTGCGAAGAAGGAACTGCCGGTGAATGGAGTTGAGGCAGAAGATCAGCCATGATCTCACTGAATGGCGGAGCAGGCTCGAAGGGCCGAATGGCCTACTCCTGCTCCTATTTCTTATGTTCTTATGATTTTACTAAAGCAACTCCCCCAGCAATCTGAGGCCTGGGCTCTTTGGATAGACAAATTGCAGCCGACCGTGCAGATTTGAAAAATGTCATACTGGCAGTTCACCAGTTTTTTCATTGCCAGTATACACTTCGGTCGCAGATACAAGAGGGTCAGTTATAACTATAACCCCAGGAAGGGAACGGCGCGAAGTCTTGCACGTACCGTCACGGTCACAGTCCCGCTCCGATGCCACTTCGCCGCCATTTTGCCCAGGGCCTTTACAATGGCGGGACAGGAGCCCACTGAAGTCAAACGGGAGCCTTATCAAATTATGCAAATAAACATGTATCAGACATGTGTCAGACAAAGGACCCCGAACACAATTTTGAGGTACAACACTCCGCCCATTTGTACCGGGCAGTTAGTGGCCTAAACAGTGGTCCTTAAAGTGACCATTGGAGGCCTTTTACAAAACAGGCCCAGGAAATATCTAATATTTTTCGTGGATCCGGCAAAGCCTCCCTCCTGGGCCCACAGTAAAAAAAAAACACCCAGATCCTGCCAACCCGTTCAAGGGCCACCAAAGGTCTTGACCGTCGGCCGGCTTAATGTGGGAGCTGCTATCGGGAGGGCTGGGAAGTGGCTGGAGATCGTGGCTAGGGTGGGGTGGGGGTAGGCTGGAGATCGGGGTTGGGTGTGGGGGGGGGGGGAGGAGCAGGTGAGGGGACCCCCGCCCTCCCAGAACCAGCGAGCTGGAGTAGGTGCCTGTTTGACACCTGCAACACACCGGCAGAGTGGAAGTGAAGCCCAGGCATCTAAATGGCTCAGGCCTCCCAGCAGCAAGAACGGGTTGGCAGCGAGATCTCCCACTCTCTGCCAGCAGCCCTAATGTGTGGCAAGTAAAAATTACTCTGCTACTAGTAAACTTCCCGGGGCGTTGCCCACAAACAGTTGATGTGCAAGATGCCGATGAATTTGGGATGGAGATTTCAAAGAACTTAACTATCTGTTCCACCTGCAGGCCAGAACCTGTAACTACGTCTTAAAAGGCAAATTGTTTACAAGCGGGATTTCTGTTCTAAGTAAAAACATGAGCACGAGTAGGCCATATGGCCCTCGAGCCTGCTACGCCATTCAATGAGGTCATGGCTGATCTTCTACCTCAACTCAACTTTCCTGCCCTATCCCCAAATGTTTACATAGACAGTTTCAGTGTTAAATGTTGACATAAAAGTGTGTCCATAATTGTGACATCAGGAAGTTCATGCATACACAACATTTTTAATCATATATTAATAGATATCCAGCTTCAGCACTACTTAAAAAAAAGACTTGCATTGATGTAGCAGCTTTTTATGTCTCTCAGAAACACATCAAAGTGCTCCCACTGACCTTAGAAATACAGTGACTGTTGTTATAGAAGCCAACTTTTCAAAAGAAACAAAAAAACATTTTGAAAATTAATTTCCTTACGGACGATAAATAAAATGCATGAGTACAGCTCTGCAGAGAGCTTGCAATGTCCCGTTCGATAACTGCTCAATAACACCATGATGATGGGCACCAGTAACGCAACCTGAAGTAAATAAATCATTTCAGAAACAATACTTCAAGGCCAGCTGTTCATAGGTTGCGATTGTGACTTTCTTTCATGGCCCCAAACATTCCCCATTGACTGAGGAGGGTCCTTGCAGGGCCGCAATTGGCATACATGTTTATTTACTTCCCATAAAAAGGGTGGAGGGTCATAAAAAATGTTTTTAATTATTTCTCAAGATATGGGAGCAAGGCGGCATTTATGGCCCATCCCTAATTGCCCTTGAGGAGGTGGTGGTGGGCCGCCAATCTTTGCAGTCCATGTGGCGAAGGTGCTCCCACATAGGGCCCTAGTTGTCTCTTCCCTTTTGTGGCTAGAGGTGCAGCTCAATAATGAATACTGCTGAGATTAGCTAACTGAGCACAGATTGAGGATTAAACCAGGGATGTTCTGGTCTGCATGGCTCAGTGCATCAGATGGTACATTTACCCAGGGGTGTGAGGGGGAAGGTCAACTTATATCAAAGTTATTGCATATTTTTCCCTCCTCCTTCCCGCTCCTTAGTTTCTACTCTCTTAAGTATTGTAGATTTTAACTGATTTTCATTTGTGACCGCTCTGCATAATCAATAACTAGCTGATTAATGAATAGCAACACTTTGCAGCTGTCAAAGGTTCTTCTGCAGTGAGGGACGGATGTAAATTTGATAATGTGGAATGCTAGAGATGTCTTAAATATTGATTCTCTGCCTTTCAACAGGGTGATAGACCGCAGGCTCCAAAAATGAACAGTTAAGATTTTGCACAGTTGGTCACATTTAAATGTAGGATTTCCCAAATCTGCTGATCAATAAGCTGGCAAATGAACGGGAAGGAGAATTGTTCAGTTTACTAACACATTTTAAAGGGGTACTGTCTTTATGCCAGCGAGAGTGAGTGAGATACCTATTCATGCCTTTTGTCGCGAGAGGTGATGTCATGTCAGGTCATGACAAAATGTTCATGAGGACGGTTTACAAATAGAGTTTCGATCCCTGCTGGGAGTGCAGGGTCAGTGAATTTACCCTTATATCCACTGCTGTGTGTATCTCTTTTTTTTCTTTTGGGTGAGTTTTGTGCTCATCCATGGGAGGAATGGGAGTGTTGGGAATGGAATACTTTTCCACTTCATTCACCCAGGGGCTGATTTTATGCTGCTGACAGGGGACCTTTCCCACCAGCCCAGATGTTGGGCAGTGCGTCTGCGATGTCCCAATATGTGCTTCTAGCAGGCGAGGCACCCCACCGATTCACACAAATTCACACAATCATCCCTCTCCTGTCAACATGAAGACCTGGCATATCATGAATTGGACATCATGGCCCGTAATTTGCGGTCAGCGGCGATACGACAGTGATCGCCGCTGACCTCGAAGAAAGATCTTGCGATCTCTGTGGCGAAAACTTGAGGTTTCTCGACGGGTAATTGATTGTAGCGCTGTGAATAGGGGATTCCTAGCGTAGTGCAGCAGTGACGTCATCAAGCTGTTTAAGCAGCCAATCACATTGAAGAATTCTCACAGCCACCAAACCAGGAGCTTTTATCCTCACTTTTTACAAATGTTACAGAGAGCGAAATAAAGATTGGGACATACACATGGGGTTAAGGTAGAAGTTGAAATATCAAGAACAAACTTTTAAAATAAATATTTTTTTGATAGAATTTTTTATTTTAACGATAATTTTTTATCATAATAGAGAAATTTGACATTCCAGAAATATAAAAACTGGGTTTTCAGGGCCAAACAGTTCCTTAGCAGTCATTACGCTGTTAAAACCCCAGGTACACCTATTCCAACAAGGCTTAACATTTAATGAGGTATTTAACAGTGATATTAGCGCGGAAAAGCTCAAGTTTTTGTCAGTTCCACTGATTTCACTGATTGCCGGCTATGGGGTTGGGGGGGGTGGAGGAATCCACAGCACAGCCTGTGTCGGAGCAGTGAATTTCCTGAATCCTGAAGTTGCGGTCAGTTTCAGAGGGGGACTGACAGCAAACGCTGACTGTTCGCCGTCATTACCCACTGCAAAATCCGGGCCAAGGTTTCTTCTTTTGATTTGTTCAGCCAGGTATCTGACATATTCAAAAGCCCATCACCTTGCTTTGAGCGTCTGCAAACCAAGTGTCAGCCTTGGTTCAGTGGTAGCGCTCTCGTCTCTGAGTCAGAAGGTTTGGAAATATTTAAGTGTGACGTTGGAATAGTTCTTGTGGCATTGATGAAAGGATTGGGTTCTGTTTAGCCTTATTCTTTCGGTGAATTTTTGTAGTCATCAATCAGAGGGATGTTTGTGCTGGAGGAATTAAAGGTTTATCACCCAGTACGGGCATGAAACACTATCGGGTGCTCTGCAGTAGAATAAAGCTCCCTCTACCTTGCTCTATATGCCATGAGCCTAACTAACCTCAGAAGGGTATTATCTACACCTCCAGAGGGAATTTTTTTTCCATTTCCTTTTTTCCTTTATAGCATCTCTCAGCGAGATTACCAATTTAGTGCCACTTTGTGGCAAATTATGTGTTTGATGTTGTGGGCTTGCAATTACTAGGAGCGCTCGGGTTGATACTAATCAAACTAATTTCAACCATGACCCATTCAGCTGACAGAGTGAGAAAAGGGCTTTTCTTCAGACTAGTCCAGGCTGTATTCCAAGCCAGGTTCCAGTGCGACAGGTCAGTGTATTAACTCACCCTGCAGCCCAATTCCTTGATTTTTGGCTTTCCCATTCATCTCTCTCCCAGTTTATTGCATTCCCTCAAATGCTGCTGCAGCTGGGTTCAAGTTGCTCTGCGGTGATTCTCAAATATGCCTTTAGTTACTTTCCACCGTCGAACTTTCTGCTGCAAAGCGTCTGTTTATGTACATTGAACTAATAAAATGTCCCACAGATTTCTGAAGATGGTAGTGAAATCAAATCGAAATAATAGGGGTTTTTTTTTGTTGCTTGGAAGGCATCTTATTCAAACCTAAATATAGGCTTCAGTGGGGAAAAAGTTTAAGAAAGTAGCTGTAAATCTGCACGCGGTAGGGCTTGGCTTATAAATGCTATTCATTCTTCAGGTATACTATTCAGTACCCCCAATTTTGTTACTTGTGACTAATTGTCCCCATCTGTTGATGTTGGCAACATAAATAGGGTGTAATGATTACGTGCATCCTTATTTAAATTAATTAGCCCCTTATAAAGTTATAAAACATTCCATCGTTTGGCAGCTGTAGATTGCTGCCCCAAACAGCAGGCACAGAAACGCTGGGCCAAGTAATCTATTTCTATCCTTTTGTTCTTCCCTCACCCCTTTCCCTGCCTCTGTACTTGCTTAAAACCTGTTACACCTGTAACATTTTCCAGTTCTGACGAAAGATCATCGACCTGAAACGTTGGCCGTGGTTTTGCCAACCTCGGCGGGTCCGTGGCGGGCGACGTCAGTGGCGGGTCCCAACCCTGCTGCTGGCTCCAGCCCACTGTCTGAAATGAATTTCCCCTGATTGGGCTTGTTAAGCCCGCCCAGCGCGTTTCCTGGCCAATTGAAGGAAGCGGGTCTGGTGACGTAATTTGATGACGAGTCATCAGCCTGTTTCCCTAAAGGGGCCATGGCCAAATTGATTTTGACAGTTGTGCTGTCAGTGTTCTACAGCATTGAGGTGCTGCAAACACTGACAAGCACTGCACAGAGGTGCACGGCTGCACCCAGGCTCTCCCATGACTCCCTCCATATGCACACCCATCGCCGAATCCCCCACTATCAACATCCTGGGGGGTCAGCATTAACCAGAAACTTAACTGGACCAGCCACATAAATACTGTGGCAACAAGAGCAGGTCAGAGGCTAGGTATTCTGCGGCGAGTGTCTTACCTCCTAACTCTCCAAAGCCTTTCCACCATCTACAAGGCACAAGTAAGGAGTGTGATGGAATACTCTCCACTTGCCTGGATGAGTGCAGCTCCAACAACACTCAAGAAGCTCGACACCATCCAGTACAAAGCAGCCCGCTTGATTGGCACCCCATCCACCACCTTAAACATTCACTCCTTCCACCACCAGTGTACCGTGGCTGCAGTGTGTACCATCTACAAAATACACTGCAGCAACTCGCCAAGGCTTCTTCAGCAGCACCACCCAAACCCGCGACCTCTTCCACCTAGAAGGACAAGGGCAGCAGGCGCATGGGAACACCACCACCTCCAAGTTCCCCTCCAAGTCACACACCATCCTGACTTAGAAGTGTATCGCCAATCCTTCATCATCGCTGGGTCAAAATCCTGGAACTCCCTACCTAACAGCACTGTGGGAGTACCATCACCACACGGACTGCAGCGGTTCAAGAAGGTGGCTCACCACCACCTTCTCAAGGGCAACTAAGGATGGGCAATAAATGTTGGCATTGCCAGCGATGCCCAGATCCCATAAATGAATTAAAAAAAAACACAGGGAGGTTCTTTTCCCTTCCCATGGGCGGAAGAGACCTCTCCAGGAGATCAACACAGCCTGGTTGTACATTGCACAGGAGGACACAAGCAGGGATGTGGTCAGGATGACCAGGCTGCAGTGGCACAAACCTTTCCATGATCTCAGTGGATCACGAAGCGTTAGTACAAAGCCACACTCTACCAAATCCTGCCTCTCATCACATCCCCATCACTCTGCTTTCCCTACCCTACTCCTGCACATCCTTACTCACACCAACTTACCTTGCACCTCCACCCATCCCTCTCTATCTATATTATCACTTCCCCATCTCAGTAACCACCCCTCACATTCACCCTCATCCTAGTCCAATCATACCAACTAACAACACAGAAGGGTAGGCACTTGGGTGTTTTATGCAATGTTCATGTAAATTTTCTGTTAATGTGGTGTGAAACATTGAAACCTTTATTTTCAACACTTTGCGTTCTTGGACAGATTTGTGTGCACCTTTGGAAGAAGCTTAGTGAGTTGCAGTGAATGGTGAAACATAACGGTACCCCCAGCAATGGTGGTGAGTGAAAGGAATGGCTTGGGCATTGTAGGGATGTTTTATGGTGTTGGTGTGGGGAGGTGCCAACCTGGCGCATCATGTGGCAGCCAGGGTGTACAGCGTCAAGTGAAGTAAATCTGGCCATGCTGAGGCCATCCCTGGCCTCCCGGGCAGCAGTGTGCTCGAGTGCTGATGCCCTGTGTCCTGTGCAGCATCAGTTGATTGTGGAGACAGTTGGTGGTGTTGTTGTTTGTGCTGCTGGTGTGCCTGGTGCTGCTAGTGTTGGGGCTGATCGTGGTGGGATTCTGAGGACCAAGGTGAGAGAGTATAAAGGGCACCCATGCTGATGAAATAGATGGCAGGTGAAGTAGAGATGACAGAAGCGATCTGCCAAAGGTGAGAGAGGTAATGAGGTCAGACTGGATGGAGACTTGTGTAAAGACTTGCAGCATGGTGAATCTGTTGTGGAAATGCAGTGAGGAAGAGCTTGTGGCTGAGGGAAGATATTTCTGTCAGGTGGGAGCTTTTACTGTCCATTTGAAGCTGTCAACTCAACAGCTGATTCCATGGCCACTGACTTCCCACCTCAGCTTCACAGACGTGGTCTAGCAACAACGTGAAACCTGTGGGCGAGCTGTCAAATTCAAAAGGTCAGTTTAAAACTATTGTTAAGTGGCTGTAAACAAGCCACTAATCATTTACATTGGCTCCCCCGCCGCTGCATGTCGGCTCTGCTCAGCACTCACAGACCTGCCATTTGGTAAAGGCGCGTGGCGGTGGGTGCACAGCGGAGTCCCGACCCGCAGGGGGAAAAAAAAACACTTTCCCACCCGACCCGCCACCGATCATGTCCTGCTGACCCCCCGGAACAACTCAGCCGTTAACTCTGTTTCTCTCTCCACAGATGCTGCCTGACCTGCTGAGCATTTCCAGCATTTTCTGTTTATATTTCAGATTTCCAGCATCCGCAGTATTTTGCCTTTTGTAATCTATTTCTGTGCTGTGAACTTGTATGGTTCTGAAACATCTGTAATTACTGTAGATTTGCTGTTTGTCTTTAAGACTGTTAAATTACCTCTTCAATGTTAATAGATCTGTTTGGTAGTTTATTGTCTGATAGAGTGTTTATTCTGCAGCTTTCTGACGTAAAGTAGTGTATCCAGTAAGCTGAAATACAGTGACAGGGGTTTCTGTTCAACCACCCGTTTATTCTGTTTTGCTATCTTGGATTCTTCCTGTAGTGTCTTATCCATCTTTCGGATGAGACGTTAAATCGAGGCCCTGTCTGCTCTCTCAGATGGATGTAAAAGAATCCATGGCACTATTTTGAAGAAGAGCAGGGGAGTTCTCCCTAGTGTCGTGGCCAATATTTATCCCTCATCCAACACTTAAAAACAGATTATTTGGTCATTATCACATTGCTGTTTGTGGGGGCTTGCTGTGCACAAATTAGCTGCCACATCTCCTACATTCCAACAGCTACTACACTTCAGAAGTACTTCATTGGCTGTGAAGCGCTTTGGGATGACCTGAGGTTGTGAAAGGCGCTATATAAATGCAAGTCTTTCTTTCTTTCTAATTGAAATGTTAGTTTTGGTTAGATTTAACACGACAGTCTGATCATTTAGATGTCTATCTCATCCCTGAGAAATAAATGTAAGACTTTTTCCTTGTATCGGGGTAATGGTGTCTCTCACTTTGTGAGCCATTTGTAAGATGGCATTCTGCAGCAGTAATATTCATAATGTGGCTAATCTCTTCCTAACCCGTGACTCACAGCAAACCTCTTGTTCCATATGTTTTTGGGCCTCTGCCCATAAACTACCAAATCTGGAATGTTGGGGGAACCAGGATATCAGATAGATAGGTAAATAGATAGGCTGTCAACGAAAAGCTAGTGGGTAACTTTGATCCGTACTACAGTGGAATTCAATTGTGGTGATTAATTTGGCCAGTTACCCAAATGATCACTACAATTGACTGGTCAGTGCTGTACAGCACTCACCAGCACTTTAAACAAGTGATTAATCAACTGCTTGGCCTCTCCTAATGCACTGTTTAGAATTTTACCTCTTAATGTTAAGTTCTTTTGTGCCCTATAAATTCAACCTACTAGGTCTCCAATATGGCGGGCAGGAAGCGCGTGTACGTTTCCGGCCGGAAGTGCACCTCCCGCCATATTGGGAAAGGAAATAAAAAGGTGTCCAGGGCCCACGCCCGAAACAGGTGTTGTGTCCTTTGCATATGCAAATAAAGGGCTTAAGGCCTGTTTGAGGCCCCCACTGCAAGATTGGCTTGCCCCAAGGCAGTCCGTGCCGGCACCGACTGCACTCAATAAAAGCAGACCGTAGGAGCACGGCTGCTACCAAAAAGGTAAGTTTGAAATTTACTTACCTGAATGTGGAGCCGCCGCTATCCCACCCCCTGATCGCTGCCACTCCCCCCAACCCGGTCTCTGATTACCCCTCCGCCAGCCTCCTGCCTGAAAGGGTGGTGGAAGCAGATTGAATAGTAACATTCAAGAGAGAATTGGATAAATACTTGAAGGGAAGAAACATTACAGGGCTATGGGGAAAGAGCAGGCGAGTGGGACTAATTGGAGAGCTCTACCAAAGAGCCAGCACAGGCACGATGGGCAAAATGGCCCTTCTGTGCTGTATCATTCTATGATTCTATCTCCCGACTCCTGGCCTCCGTCCTCCCGACCCCACTTCACTTACCTGAGGACCGCTGTGATGGTAACAGCGGCCTGATCTTGGTTTCCTCTTAGCCGACTAGTTTTTCGCACCACAATGGCACCATTGTAAAGATAGTGGGCGGATCCAGTCATCCAGGCACAGGGAGTGTATCCCATTCCGCTCCTTAGCTATGCTCTTGCTGCCAAGATTAGCTGGCACTGGTATAGCTGAACTATTAGCTGCTCGAAGCTCCTCCTCGCAAGCATCTGATGCAGCACCACCTGACCCTTCAGCAGCCATTAACGGGGAGGACAAGTGCTGGGCTGCACCATCAGTTGTCTGCGGACTCTCATTTCCTTCATCCCGACCCACCACTTCTTAAACCCATACCCTTTCAGCCTTGGCAAAGGTTGCTAATGTGTTGAGATGCCTTTTAGTGCCCTGCAGCCGATCCACGGCCAGCTTCCAGTCTGGAACTGTGCGAGACCTGCTCCTGCAAGAAAGAAGGGAGTGTGTTAGTGACAGTCTTATGGGCTGTTCCAAGAATGTGCCTGTCATGGTGGAATGGCTGGCATGCAGTGTGTGAGATGTGAGTTGTGGGGAAGTGAGGGTTGGAATAGTGGTGAGTGTGAGGAGAAGGAGGGGTAGTGACGTGTGATGCAGTGATTGTAGGGAAGTGGGGAAGGGGAGTATTGTGAGTAGTGAGGCTGGAGGTGGTGAAGGTGTGAGCGGAGAGTAAGAGAGCAGTATCGTTACCTTGACAACTCCGGTGAGATCATTGAACTTTTTCCGTCATTGCAGCCATGTCCTGGGAGCTAAGCTCCTAGCATTCATTTGCTCTGCCACCTCTCCCCATTGGCGACGGAGTTGGTGCCTGGAGGGCTTCCTGCTGCCTGGGTGGAAAGAGGATGGTCCTTCCTCCTGTCCAGTGCCTGCACCAGGGCCTCCAAGGCAACATCAGAAAACC
Source organism: Squalus acanthias (assembly GCA_030390025.1). Taxonomy (NCBI): domain Eukaryota; kingdom Metazoa; phylum Chordata; class Chondrichthyes; order Squaliformes; family Squalidae; genus Squalus; species Squalus acanthias. The sequence continues at coordinate 78,816,051 of CM059436.1, read as the reverse complement.
TGGGAGCACGACCTGTTCAGAACTGTTTACTCTCTTCTGCAGCCAGAGTGCCCCTCCCCTTTAAGAGGCGCCGGCTGTCTTTAGATGGCAAAAGAGATGCCCGATAACCAGCCCTCCCCAAACAGGTGTGCACTGAATGATTAGCATGGGCAGTGCTGGCTGCATGCCTGAGTGATGATAATCAGCAGGCAGTACGAATATTACATCCTGCTCGAGACCGCGCTAACGGACCCATTTCCGGACGCGATTGAATTTCTAGGCCATAGTGCTGCAGGGTGGTATTCAGCATACGAGAGATATGTAGAGTGCTGATAAAGTCATTAAATATTATCTAGCACTGCAGCCAGCTCCTGGGAATGATGCTGCTGGCACTGACCTACTCGGCCACATCTCTCCATGCCTGCTGAATAATTTGGCGTGGCCATCTGAGGGAATCAGGACCTCCTTACAGGCCTGACTTGTTCGATAAGCGCCTCCACAGCAGTGTCCAAAAATAACGTGTTTCCTGCCCGTTGACATTGTGCCTGCTTCTCCACAAATGCAGATTATGCACGGCACCAATGAAAAATCCACCTCCCTTTTAAGAAGTGAGAAGCTCCCAGACAGTGAGCTGCCTATGAGCATCGCCATGAGCACTGGCAGCTCGCCACTCAAATTTAAATGAGGTACCATCCTGGGAATTGATCGGGGCACCCTCCAATGACATCGGACGTGCAGAGCAATCGTCCTGCCCACCGCCTGCCCAGTGTAGGCTACACGTGAAAATTGACCCGATGGCATTCACAGCTCAAGACTGTTTTTGGTCTCTTTCAACCTTGCTGGCAGCTTCCTGCACAACAACTTGCATTTATATAGCACCTTTAATGTAGTAAAATGTCCCAAGGCGCTTCACAGGGGCGATTATCAAACAAAATTTGACACCGAGCCACATGAGGGGATATTAGGACAGGTGACCAAAAACTTGATCAATGAGGTAGGTTTTAAGGAGCATCTTAAAGGAGGAGAGAGAGGTAGAGAGGCGGAGAGGTTTAGGGAGGGAATTCCAGAGCTTAGAGCTAGACAGCTGAAGGCACGGCCACCAGTGGTGGAGCAATTAAAATTGGGGATGCACAAGAGGCCAGAATTGGGAGACTAAGGGCTGGATTTTGATACTGGGGCGGGTTGGGGTCGTGTCATCCGCATTTCGTGTTATCTACCCAACTGCAACTGGATGTGGGAGATTGATGCAATTTTCACCTAATTGGGCAATTGAGTTCCAGCATGTGGGAACCCATGAACCAATTAGCGGTTTCAGTCTGAAAGTCGCCTCTGATGATGTCATCATCGCTGCTGCATTGCAGGTCAGAGACTGCCTGGCCTTTGCTGTGAGAGGACCTGGATGCAAAATAAGCAGCAGCTCTAAAGAGAGAGCGCGAGATTTTTTTTGCATCCAGGTCCTCTCACAGCAAAGGCCAGGCAGTCTCCTGAAGACCTTCAATGCAGTAGGATCAGAGGCGACTTTGAGACCTAATACTACTACTACCTTCATCACATCTCCGTTGTAATAGTGGACCTGCAGCTGATAGTCAGCTATCCAAATGTGCTCCCGCCAGGTTTCACAATCGTGGTTCAGAACAGGCGTGCTTCACGTAGATCAAGGGTTAAAATCACAAAGGCCTTTCAAAATGGCATTATAGAGCCAATTTAGTGCTTGTTAAGGGCCTTAACAGCCTATCCCGCCTCTTAAGGCGGGACGGAGTCGGGACCAGCAGACACGATTTAATGAAAATTGCGTGGAGGCGGGATGGAGGCGGACTTGTGCCCGCCCGCCAGTTTTCGCAATTTTAACCCCCCACACGCCTCCAAACCCGCCTCCACGGGTCAATGAAAATCCAGCCCTAAATGTGGGTTCTCATAGTTAACGCCAAAACTATTTTGCAATACAGGTTAATTTTATGAATTCACCCCAGCATTAACATTGGATTTAGTTGTTGAATTCTTATTTAGTGATCTATAAAATTCCATAAAAAGTCATACCAACTTGATGATGATGCGACCTGCATTTGTACATATCTGAGTAGTTGGTTTAACCTGGTCCACTAAGTTGTGGCATTCTGTGTTAAAATGTACATATTGGTTGATTATTTGCAATTTAAGATTTATTTTTCCTTGTCTGTTACCAGGGCACATATCTATCGATGGTTTCAAGAGATATTTGAGTGGTGACGAAAATGGAGTTGTCCCACCTGAGAAATTAGATCTGAGTGAAGATATGACTCAACCCTTGTCCCACTATTTCATAAACTCCTCACATAACACCTACCTCACAGGTAAGAAATCAGGACTGTCTATAATGCCCCAGGATTTTTCTACATCAGAGGTAAATGCTTCATCAGAGTGACCTTCCTAACACTGAGACTCTCATCGCTAATTGAACAAAAAAAAAGCTGGAAACATTGTTCCCCCCCTTCTGAAGGCGCAGACTCATGCTGGGTACATGGGAGTTTAATGTCCTCCAGTGCCTCACCCATGTGGCAGTCTTTATTGGTCAGGAGGCTATTCGACTATGGAGAAAATGACAGCTGAGCCCGATCAGGTTATCACACAATAACTACAAATGTGTACTGCCAGCAGAAGTCGTGGACAGGAATTAGAAGAAGCCTGTTTTCCATTACAATATCTCAAATGAGAAATCACTTTATTACTGTGCTCATGGCATTTGCTGCTCAGATCATATTTGATCCACGGTTTGACTTTAACATATCTTAAAGCACAAAGCTGCTGAAGCACGTTTAGCGTAACTGTGGCACTTCTAGATATACCCGTCTCTGCCCCTGCCTCAGCACATCTGCTGATGAAACCCTCATTCATGCTTTTGTCACCTCTAGACTCGACTATTCCAATGCTGTCCTGGCTGGCCTCCCATCCTCCATCCTGTGTAAACTTGAGCTCATCCGAAACTCTGCTGCTCCGTATCCTAACCCGCACCAAGTCCTGCTCACCTATCAGCCCTACGCTCACTGATCTACATTCATAGAATCATAGAAGATAGGAGCAGGAGTAGGCCATTCGGCCCCTCTAGCCTGCTCCGCCATTCAATGCGATCATGGCTGATCATCCAAATTCAGTACCCTGTCCCTGCCTTCTCCCCATATCCCTTGATCCCTTTAGCCTTAAGAAATATATCCAACTCCTTCTTGAATCTATTTAATGAATTGGCCTCTACTGCCTTCTGTGGCAGAGAATTCCACAGGTTCACCACTCTCTGGGTGAAGAAATTCCTCCTCATTTCTGTCCTAAATGGCTTACCCCTTATCCTTAGACTGTGACCCCTGGTTCTGGACTCCCCGACCATCGGGAACATCCTTCCTGCATCTAGTTTGTCCTGTCCTGTCAGAATTTTATAAGTTTCAATGAGATTAGCTCCAGATCTACCCACACTCACCCATCAGACCTACGCTCACTGATCTACATTGGCTCCAGATCCACCCACACTCACCCATCAGCCCTGTGCTCACTGATCTACATTGACTCCAGATCCACCCACACTCACCCATCAGCCCTACGCTCACTGATCTACATTGACTCCAGATCCACCCACACTCACCCATCAGCCCTGTGCTCACTGATCTACATTGACTCCAGATCCACCCACACTCACCCATCAGCCCTGTGCTCACTGATCTACATTGACTCCAGATCCACCCACACTCACCCATCAGCCCTGTGCTCACTGATCTACATTGACTCCAGATCCACCCACACTCACCCATCAGCCCTGTGCTCACTGATCTACATTGACTCCAGATCCACCCACACTCACCCATCAGCCCTGTGCTCACTGATCTACATTGACTCCAGATCTACCCACACTCACCCATCAGCCCTGTGCTCACTGATCTACATTGACTCCAGGTCTACCCACACTCACCCATCAGCCCTGTGCTCACTGATCTACATTGACTCCAGGTCTACCCACACTCACCCATCAGCCCTGTGCTCACTGATCTACATTGACTCCAGGTCTACCCACACTCACCCATCAGCCCTGTGCTCACTGATCTACATTGACTCCAGGTCTACCCACACTCACCCATCAGCCCTGTGCTCACTGATCTACATTGACTCCAGGTCTACCCACACTCACCCATCAGCCCTGTGCTCACTGATCTACATTGACTCCAGGTCTACCCACACTCACCCATCAGCCCTGTGCTCACTGATCTACATTGACTCCAGGTCTACCCACACTCACCCATCAGCCCTACGCTCACTGATCTACATTGACTCCAGATCTACCCACACTCACCCATCAGCCCTGTGCTCACTGATCTACATTGACTCCAGATCCACCCACACTCACCCATCAGCCCTGTGCTCACTCAGCTGCATTGACTCCCAGTCCACCAGCACCTCAAATTTAAAATTCTCATCCTCATTTTCAGATCCCTTCATGACCTCACCACTCCCTATGTGTAACGTCCTCCAACCCTAGAACTCTGCGTTCCTCCAACTCTGGCCTCCCACTTCCTTCGCCCCATCATTGGCAGCCGTGCCTTTAGCTGTCTAGGCCAGAAGATCTGGAATTCCTTCCCTAAATCTCTACGCTTCAATCAATCACTGTCGGTTAAGTACTGCACCTGTCTTCTGGATTGCGAGATTTACCCATGATATAAAGGTCCTTCTGCAAGGCTTTTTAGGCACGTGCAACATGGTGGCTTTGAATCACCTTGTAGCTAGGTTGAAAGCAGTACTTTCCAACTATATTTGAGGTGTGGAGAAACGGTGGGTGAAATCCAGCCACACCATCAGAAGTACAATCAGCAAACACAGTAATTCAGTAAAATCAACACCTCTCCGTAACAAATGTATTTCATGTTTCCAAATAGATTTGTTGTAATGCGGCTATAGTGTGTATACGAATAAAGCAGAATGTAGAAAAATAGAGGTTTTGGGTCCCTTTGTTTTGATTTTAAACGGTGAAATTCTAGGACTAAGATCAGTGACAAAATTAACATTTTGATTCCAACAGTTTGGAATATGTTCCCCATCGTGACCACAGCCTGTAAACTTCTTACTGAAGTATAATGTTTTCATATCTCATTGGTGATTGTCACAGCGGTTGTTAAATGCTGCATAATTTTACTTGACATTTTCAAAGTGTCAAATGCTGTGTTGTTGCAGATTGTATACTTGCAGTGATTTTTATTGGTTTTTTTCTCCCCCTGAAATTATTGCCTGGATATTAACAGAGGCGGGTTACATAGACATGGGTGGGGCAGTGTTTCGGTCGGGAAACCCAGAAGTCCAGCTCAGAAGTCTAGGTTTCCCCACATGTTGTGGAGAACTCCACAGCGTGCATCTTTTGTCCTTGACAGGTTCCCTGCCTGGAAGTCAGCCTGATTGGCAGGCTTGACTTCCAGTCGGACAGGGAGGACTCCAGAGCATGCCGTAGGATCAGGTAGGTCTGATCCACAACTCCAGTTGTGGGGGTGGGGGTGGGGTGCGTGTTCGTGTTCGATCCATGACCCCGTGGGGGGCTGTCCTATCCCAGGGGGTGTTATCCCAGAACCTGGGGGGGGGTTCTGACCCCAAGGGGTATCCAATCCCCGACACCGGGGGCTTTTGTATGGGGGGGATCTGATTGGGGGGGGAGCTTGGGGGGAAGCAAGCAGTGCTGTGAAACCACTTACCTTCTCCCCGAAGCTGTCCTCGCCTCCTTTGAGCTGCCGGGTTTCCCGAGGCTTGGGAAACCCGGCTGGCCAGGGTTAAACCTGTAAAACAGGTTAAATCAGAGACTCCCAGCCTCATTATAATATTTAAATTGCCAACCCTCCACATGGGAGCGGTTGGCTGCCTGCCCCTGTTTTGCCTCCGTTAAACCCGGAAGTGAGCCGGTTGGGGTCAGGGGGTTGAGATTTTTAAAATTTTAACCTCTGACCCGACCCCAACTCACCCGTTTTTGGATGCTAAAGTCCAGTCCTATAACTCAACCATTCGTCTTGTTATTATGCCATGCATTGTTTGTGGATAGAAGTGATATCAAATTGCAAACGGAATTACTCTTCATGTGTCACTGGTGTAGCTGCTTTCTATTTTGTCTTGTGTTATCACAGCTGGACAGCTGGCTGGAAACTCTTCCGTCGAAATATACCGCCAGGTCCTATTGGCGGGATGCCGGTGTGTGGAGCTGGACTGCTGGAAGGGGCGTTCAACGGAGGAAGAACCAGTCATCACTCATGGATTTACGATGACAACTGAAATATGTTTCAAGGTGAAAATATTTTTTTTTGTTGGTTTGGTTAAGTTATCCCTGCCATTTTAAGTTCTTCCTTGTGGCATGAACGGTTGCTCAGTATGGCAGAGCTACTTCGTGCTATTGGTTTAAAGGGAACTGAAGGTGGGACTCCGTTAACTATTAGGGTATGCGGTGGCTCTTTTGTATGCAACTGTCGTGCACAATCTTGACTATTTTTAAATCTCACACCAGCACAGTTAATTAAACACACTGCACATGTTTAGACTGCACAATCCAAATTCAACCCACAGAGTCACAGCTCTAGGCAAAAATATTAAGCTTAGGCCCAGGCTTTTGGGAGAAACTGAAGCCTTCAAGTAAAAGCCTTTCATGGAGACATTAAAAGGCAGAAAAGACAATCCTGTGGATGAATTTAATTGTGTTATTTTGAAAGATTTAAAAAAAATTATTTTGGTTAAACCTTTCTTTTGGGCATTCGAAATATAAGTTACTGAAGGAAAAAGTGGTAATAAATAAATGTTCCAAAAGCATTTATGGGAATCTGGTGGCCAGATTGTGCAACCACAGGGTAGTATACTGTCACTATAAAATAACACGTATTGTGTGCCACATCAATAACATTGAATATACCGAGCAAAACACCACCTACAGAAGTAACAGACACTTGAAGTATTTATAATGAGTTTTCAATAAAACATGCACCAAACATACCAAATTTAATATGTAATAGATAGTGGGGTATGGAAAAATTTAGCACAAGTGCTCCAATGATTGTCTCCTGCTATTGTGACTTTGGTTTTGACTGACTGCCAGGAATGGCTGTAAATTGAATGATATTTGTCATTTCTCAGACAGACCACGTTGATACATAAGGGCCCGGATTTTGCGGTAAGAATAATGGAGAGGCTATCAGCGCTCACCGTTATTAAGGAGTATATTGGACAGCAACCTCTGGCATCCACACGTGCCCAGCTAAATGCGGAAATCTGGAAGTTGCTGTCCGAGTTGCCTTGCTCCTCCAGAAGCTTAGCTCAGAACACTATCTCGCCGAGAGACTCAGCATTGAAACACGTGAAGGGCATGAAGTTGTGGTATTTACCCACTAGAGTCCCACTAAACATGCCAGAAAAAGTTAGGGCTTGTCCATTCAAGTATAAGTGATATTTTAAAGTTTTAATTACTGCCAAACAACCTCTCCAACACTGAAAATTAACTTTTACAAGTGTGGAGTCTCATTCTTTCAGATTTTAATTTTGTTGGAGATTTAAAGAAATTTAATTTTTTTTTTCTTTTTCTTTCTGTCACTTTTCTCTCTCTCTCTCTTAATCCCATCTTTCTTTTCCTCTCTTTATCTCACTTTCTGTACCTGATTTTACTTTGAATTAAATATTCTAACTTATACTTCTTGGTTTATACTCTCAGAGGAGAATTTGAACCCTTAAAAACAGTGGGTTTGGGTCGGGTGGGATGTAAAAATTTTAACCTCTCCCCCACGATCGGACCCCCCCCCCCACCGCGATCATCAACAACCCCACCGACCCACCGATCTGTCTCTGACTCCCCTCACAATCACCCCCCGACCCTCCAAGCCACGCTGTACCCCCCCTGCCCCCACCACCCCCCCCCCACGATCTCTACCCCAGCAGCACGAAACCTACCTGATCCTGAGCTGCAGCCTCTTCTGCAGCGCTCGCTGCCCGACAGGGTGCCAAGCCTGTCAATCAGGCGGGTTTGCGGCCAGGGATCATGTTGGAAGAAAAATGCACACACTGTAGAGTTAAAACTCCACAACATTTGGGGAAACCCGGACTTCCAGTTCCGACCAGAAATCCTACCCCTCCCCCCCCCCCCCCCCCCCCCGTCCCCGCTTGTAAATTCCGCCCCAGTAAGGATTGGGGCCTGCGTGTCTCAGTAAGGATTCTTCAATCTGATTGATTAAGGAACTTACACGGTTGCTTGCCCTGTTCACACGGGTCCCAGATCCCTATAGAGGGCGCCGTGCTGTTTCGGATTTCTAATGATCGCAAATCACAGTGCAAAAGCCCACTGAAAGTCTGTGGACAAGTGTAAGTGTAATAAACAGCGAGCACCGTTCGTTCGCCGCTGACCACAAAATCCGGGCCATATTGACCTGATAGCGGGAAACTTGGAATTTGTGCATAATTGTTTTAACTGAAGCCTTTGAGAGCCAAGGTAAGTCTGTGAGGTGCAGATGAGGAAGTCTAGAATGTACTTAATTTGTTTGTCTTACTTCCCTGTTAGACGGATGAATATTTCATTGTGTATTGATGGTGAATGGGTTTGAAGTTGCTTAATGTATTTTTGTCTGCAGTTTTGGTTTGAAGTGTGCTTCATTTGTTTTCCTTCCCCACAACCGTCAGTCAGGTAGATTCAAAAATAGGCTTCAAAGCAAAATTGTGATTAATGTAAAGTCACAACATGTTTTTTTTATTCATTCATGGGATGTGGGCGTCGCTGGCAAGGTCAGCATTTATTGGTCATCCCTAATTGCCCTTGTGAAGGTGGTGGTGAGCCGCCTTCTTGAACCGCTGCAGTCCGTGAGGTGAAGGTACTCCCACAGTGCTGTTAGGGAGTGATTTCCAGGATTTTGACCCAGCGACGATGAAGGAATGATGATATATGTCCAAGTCAGGATGGTGTGTGACTTGGAGGGGTACTTGGAGGTGGTGGTGTTCCCATGTGCCTGCTGCCCTTGTCCTTCTAGGTGGTAGCGGTTGCGGGTTTGGGAGGTGCTGTCGAAGAAGCCTTGGCGAGTTGCTGCAGTGCATCTTGTTCATGTTTTCAGAGTGATATACAATATTTGGTCGTGGATTCAAATTTTAACTGTCCAGTCCGAACAGCTACATTTTCATGTCAAGATGCAACACGTTTCGGAGCTGTTTTGACTTGCAGAAGCTTCATCAGATATTCACATCATTCTACTCTGGTTAATGAATGGTGAAAATTGGTGGGTGGGATGGGAAATTAAATTATCTCCCCAAATTGTAGCAAATGAAATATTTTGTTTTTAAAAAATTCTTTTGCAGGAAGTAATTGAAGCTATCAATGAGTGTGCTTTTAAGACTTCTCCTTATCCAGTGATCCTTTCGTTTGAAAACCATGTTGATTCGTAAGTATTTATAGCAGTTTTAAACGATGGTGAAGTGTAATAATTACTACAATCACAAGAAGGGGGAAATTCATAAAAGTGAATTAAAACACACAAGGCGAGAAATTACTTTTGAAGATATTATCAGACTATACTACAAGAATCATATGAGATTGCTTTGCTGCTTCAGTGGAAGGACTAACCCAACAACAACAACTTGCATTTATATAGTGCCTTTAACGTAGTAAACGTCCCAAGCCCCTTTAAAATAAGTGGGTTGATGCATGCATTTAAATAGCAGACTGAAGAATGTTATATGAACATGTTACTATTACAGCATTATTGAAAAGTTATTACATTGGGTAGTTTTAATGGTTCATATTTATCCTTTTCTTTTTAAAAGCTTTTTTTGTGAATTTTTGACTTCATCAGGGTGGGGGATATCAGAAGCAGGGAATTGGACACTTTCTATTTCAAGGAACTTTGTATCCAGGTAACGTACCTGCAAGTGAGGAATAGCACAGCACTATGACATTTTCCGTTTCCCACCACGAGGCTGAATTTGAACCGAGGTCCCAGAGGTGAAAGGTCAGTTTCAGACCCACTGCAGCATCACAGTTTATATTTTTCACTGACTGTACAGACAGGTCAATAAAAGGGGAAATGCAAGGAATCTTTCGTATAAAATTCTGTTGGTTAAAAAGGCTTGCAGCTGAAGCAGAGTGGTGACAGTGCACATTGGACCAGTAACATGTAGCACCGAGGTGCAGTTCCTGTTTCTCTCTCTACTAAGTTCCCAGTCTCAACCTTTGGGCAATTGTCTCCCCATGGTGTTGGGTTGAGGAGAGAAAAATGAATAAGGATGCCTCGTAGCAACCCAACTACTTTGCCTCTTGTATGTAAGAGGTGGATGACGTTGGAAAGCACCAGCAAGAAGAGAAACTGAAAAAGAAGAGGCCGCTTGCTTTCATGAGAGATTACATACGTTCCAGAATAAATTAGTGTTGTTCCATCACAATTTTTGTTTGTGTCCCTTTAGCCCTAAACAACAGGCTAAAATGGCAGAGTACTGCAGGTCGATATTTGGAGATGCATTGCTGATGGACGACCTGGAAAAATATCCGGTGAGTGGATGATTCCTCTTCATGGCACTGTAATGACCCACACTTCATAAAATCATAGATTTTGGTTCATTTTATCTTTTTACTCTCAGATTCTAAGGGGTTGAAATTTCTCTTTCAACAAAAAAACGAGACAATGCCTTTTTTTCCCTCTGTGATTAAAGGTGATAAAATGAATGCATAGCTTTGAAGTCTACAATTTAAAAGGCTGCAATTTAATTTACAGGTTGTTCATTGCAGAGACAAGTAAATAGCCCCCTGTTCTGGTTTCCCAGGGTTATGCGCTCTGGTTGCTATGCAGCATCTGTTAGTTTCTCATGTGGATGTGAGATTTACCGTGCTAGTCATTCAAAAAACTTGTGCATCATACTTGGGCTGAAACTCGCCCTTGTCTGGGACTTGTGCTAATCCCGGCATAAACTTGAGCTGGTTTCCCCCCCGAGACCCACCAGATTTCTTAACTTGACTTGGGGAGTAACTCAGAAAACCAGATATTCCACCTGCCTAGATGCAATGTAGATGCAACTCTGGAGTGTGTGTCCAGATATTAGCATCTGTTGATGTCATTTGCATCATTACATGGACATTATTTCTTTGCACTTTGAACCACATTTTTATAAATGAGCATACAAACAATGCCGGACAGGAAAAGACTCTCCGATCCATCCAGCCTGTCCCACACAATTGCGATAATATACCCCACCTAACAACCATGTGATCTTCTGGGAGAGGTGAAAAAACAGATAAAAACTCAGGCCAATCTTAGGGAAAAAAATCTGGGTAATTCCTCTTCAACCCCCTTCAGAAACTAGTCCAGGAGATCACTCTGGCCCTAATAATGCTATGCAGTGCCTACCTTTTGTACAAGGTGACCTGCGCCCCATCCAGCAACAGGTCCAGCTCCCGCTTGAAATAATTCAGCAAATCGGGTGTCCACCGCATGAGCTGGCAGCCTGTTCCAGAGGTCCATCTGTATATCCAGATTGCACAGTTAGTCTCCTGTATAGTGGCCAAAGTAAGTGAGGGGAAAACTGCTATTCAGCGTGTAAAGTGGCCATGGGTAGGATGGGAGCTGTTGGGGAGTTAGCAGTTCCATTTTTATCTGTACCTACTCACAGATAAAATGGGCTGGCGCCAGGAAGGGACAAACATAGACATTGGAGTCAAAGTTAAATTCCACTGAATCTGGCATCCCTCTCCTCAACTAAATACAGGAAGAGATCTCTCAAGCTGGAGATTGAAGGGAGCCAGTATTACAAATATTGAAGGCAGCTGTCAGCTGAACGTCTTCAGTGCTGCGCTGCAGTGACAGACTGCCTAAATTCTAAAGTCAGTACAATCACAAACATACCTCGTTATAAATCTGCCACTCACTCATCTTTCACTGGGAGTCAGGGAACTACAAGAGGAGTAGCAAGGAAAGTGAAGAACTCCCAGATACTTCAGGGATCTCTGTGTGCACAGGAAAGCCTTGCTTATTTATTGCTTGCCCACTTTCCTCTGATTTTATCCTCCTGTAGATGTGATGTCCCTTTGTCTGCCCCATATACTCGTCTATCTAAAATAGGAACAGAAAATGCTGGAGATACTCAGCGGGCCAGGCAGCGTCTGTTGAGAAAGAAACAGAGTTAACGTTTCAGGTCAATGACCTTTCATCAGAATTGGAAGATTTTAGAGATTAACAGTTTTTAAGCAGGTGCAGAGCCAGGGAAAAGGTGGGGATGGGGGAGGGGGAAGAACAATGGGCTGGATCTGTCTATCTTGTTACTCCATTGCCAGGCGATGCCCAATGTCTGGTATATTTCTTAAGCATGTTTATATGGTTTATAACCAACTAAAGTTTGAAATAAAGAGACAAGACAAAATATTAAAATCATTTCTAGGTCTAAATTAAAATTGGTCCCACTACACAGTTTTATCACTTGACTTCTTAACAAAAAATCTGCATCTAAATATGAAAAAAGGTCACAAACAACTTAGCAATGCAGTGCTCAATAAAATACTACCATGTTGATCCTGAAAGTTCTCCTGTATTTGATTTGGCTGTAATGCTATTATTTTTATTCCCCTTTTTATCTTAGCTGGAGTCAGGAGTTCCCCTTCCAAGCCCGCACGATATGATTGGTAAAATTCTTATCAAAAACAAGAAGAAAGGGCACAAATCTTCCGATGGAAGTGCCAAAAAAAAGCTGTCCGAGCAAGCATCAAACACGTACAGTGACTCATCCAGCGTCTTCGAACCCTCGTCTCCAGGAGCAGGTATATTAACCCGCAGGTCTCTGAACAAGGCATTTGTTATGTTAGCTGTAAGCAGTTCTTGTTTCTTAACCAGGATAAGGATTGATCTTTGTAATAGGGTTGCAAGATCACAAGATAAATGTGGAAGAGGAAGCCATTCAGTCCATCTCTGCTCATCTACAAAAAAACGAGTTTATTCCACCTCCCCCACCTCCTCCAAGCATCTGTTTCTTAAATGACTACAAGGATTTTGCTTTGACTATCCTACCTCAGAGTCCATTACACAAGTTAATCACTCATTTGAGAAGAAATTTTTGAAATCAGTCCTAAATTTGCCTTTCACTAATTTAAACCAATTTCCCCCCCATCCCACCCTAACCATTTCTCATGCCCTGGTTTACCATGAAGTAGGGAATTGATGTTCCAAAGTGTGATGTGAATGAATTTTGTGTGTGATTCCACAGTTCCACATTACAATCTGACTGGGGCTTGTACTAACCCTGTGTTTGTAGCCAACCCGCAGCATAATGCGAACTTCAACATTTGTTAGCGTTTCCGTTGTTCAATGTTAATGTAGCTTGCAGCAGCAGAGATTTCAGATCTCAGCGTACAGGGGAGAAAAGGCACAGGGAGTATTGGCCAGGAAGGGGCAGGGAGGCCAAGATTGATAGAAATCTTTCAATGTAACTGGATGCCAACATTTGCGTGGTGCTGCATGCAGTACAAGCAGGAAAATTGGATATTGGTGGAGACTATTATACTGCACTAGTCCCATGGTGAAGTATAGCTGAGGGATTTGGCATCAATTGAGGTGCACAATGAGCCTGATTTCAAGAAGAAAATAATGGAGACCGTTCCAATTTGAGATGAAGAGCTGTACAGCAGGCAGCAAAACAGAGTGAAAGTATGAAAGACTATGAATGAAAGAATGTAAGAAAGTGTCTATATTGAAAGAGAGAGAATATATATACTAGGAACAATCTTTTTACAATATGTCCTTTGAAGGATAGGGAGGGGGCAAATAAAAGAGCATTCAGTGTTTTTACTATTGAGACAATGATGAAGGCTTTCGACAGAACTTGCATGCTACTCAAATTAAGATTTAAAAATGGGTTTTGGTGATTTGACTACTCCTCTTCCTTCAACCAGCTACCACACGCCATTAAATAAACCAAGTCAGTCCCATTGTCATCAACACATCAACAAATAACAAAATTCAACATTTTTCACCTACACACAAACTTATTTACACCTGTAGACGACCAGAACATCTATAGGCGCTGATGTTGCATAACTTGAACCTTTGCAGATTTGTCATTGGCTCCTCCAGCTTCCAGCAAGGTGCATTCCCCTTGTGCATCTGCCTCCCGTGGCCTTCAAGTCATTCCTTTGAAAAGCCCCACCCTCCCACGCTCTGTAAAATTGCTGCTGTTAGCAGCCACTTCTATTGAAGCGACTATGAGGACCATTTTGTGATGGGCGCAAATGTAGGTAAACGACACTGCTTACAAAATGGAGGTTCAGGGTGAAAGAGCCTGCATCAGGATTGGCTGGTAATCTCTGGCCACTGCAGCAATTCACATAGATTGTTAATCACTGTGGGTGCTGTTTAAGAAACAGGTGTCATTTGGGAGCTGGAGTGTAGATGGTAGTCATTTATCACTTGGTTCATCAAGGAGCAACATGCTCAACACCTACACAAAGTGAGCCTTCTGTAATTAGATTATTATGTATTTGGGGTGAGTTTTAACTGGAGTTTTCCTGCAAAGAACAAATTCAGTTGAATTGACCCAGTTACTACAGATGAGGAATGAGTGGCTCAGTGGATTATAACACTAGCCTTTCACTTTTGTAGATTAATCCGATCGAAATCTCCCCTCTCTCTGCCACCTGTCAGGGCCCTTAGTGAATTGAGTTAAGGAATATCAGTCCGATTCCTTGTGTGCACTAGGCCACAGTCTCAATCGAAATAGAAACATTTCTTCCTGATGCAAAATCTTCCTGAATTCCTCTTCTGAGATATAGGCTAAAGAAACCTTCTCAAGGAAGTGCAAAGGCAGATTGACAGTCCAGCTGAGCCATGTTGCACCTTAGCTTAATATACATTAATGAATTGGACTTGGTGGTACAGAGCACAACTTTGAAATTTGCAGATGACACGAAACTTGGAAGTGTAGTAAACAGTGAGGAAGATAGTAATAGACTTCAAGAAGACATAGACAGGCTTGGAATGGGCGGACACATGGCAGATGAAATTCAGTACAGAGAAGTTTGAGGTGATACATTTTGGTAGGAAAAATGAGGAGAGACCATACATACTAAATGGTACAATTTTAAAGGGGGTGCACAAAGGAAGATAGATGGTTGTGGTGGTTGAAGGTCAATCATCACAGCCCCAGGACATCGCTGCAGGAGTTCCTCAGGGCAGTGTCCTAGGCCCAACCATCTTCAGCTGCTTCATCAATGACCTTCCCTCCAACATAAGGTCAGAAATGGGGTTGTTCGCTGATGACTGCACAGTGTTCAGCGCCATTCACAACTCCTCAGATAATGAAGCAGTCCATGCCCGCATGCAACAAGACCTGGATAACTTTCAGGCTTGGGCTGATATGTGGCAGGTAACATTCGCTCCACACAAGTGCCAGGCAATGACTATCTCCAACAAGCGAGAGTCTAACCACCTCCCCTTGACATTCAATGGCATTACCATCGCCGAATCCCCCACCATCAACATCCTGGGGGGGTCACCATTGATCAGAAACTTAACTGGACCAGCCACATAAATACTGTGGCAACAAGAGCAGGTCAGAGGCTAGGTATTCTGTGGCAAGTGTCTCACCTCCTGACTCCCCAAAGCCTTTCCACCACCTACAAGGCACAAGTACAAGTAAGAAGTGTGATTTTTTTTTTATTCGTTTATGGGATGTGGACGTTGCTAGCAAGGCCAGCATTTATTGCCCATCCCTAATGGATGGAATACTCTCCGCATGCCTGGATGAGTGCAGCTCCAAGAACATTCAAGAAGCTTGACACCATCCAGGACAAAGCAGCCCGCTTGATTGGCACCCCATCCACCACCTTAAACATTCACTCCCTCCACCACCGGCGTACCGTGTCTGCAGTGTGTACCATCAACAAGATGCACTGCAGCAACTCGCCAAGGCTTCTTCGGCAGCACCACCCAAACCCGCGACCTCTTCCACCTAGAAGGACAAGGGCAGCAGGCGCATGGGAACACCACCACCTCCAAGTACCCCTCCAAATCACACACCATCCTGACTTAGAAGTATATCGCCGATCCTTCATCGTCGCTGGGTCAAAATCCTGGAACTCCCTACCTAACAGCACTGTGGGAGTACCTTCACCACATAGACTGCAGCGGTTCAAGAAGGCGGCTCACCACCACCTTCTCAAGGGCAATTAGGGATGGGCAATAAATGCTGGCCTTGCCAGCATCGCCCACATCCCAGGAATGAAAAAAAAAGAACAGAGAGACCTTGGGGGTGCTTGTGCACAAATCTTTGATGGTGGCAGGACAGGTTAACAAAGCAGTTAATAAAGCATATGGGATCCTGGGCTTTATAAATAGAAGCATAGAGTACAAAAGCCAGGAAGTTATGCTAAACCTTTATAAGACACTAGTTCTGCCCTAGCTGGAGTATTGTGTCCAATTCTTTAGGAACAGTGTGAAGTACAGAAGAGATTTACTAGAATTGTTCGAGGGATGAGGGAATACAGTTATATAGATAGACTAGAGAAGATGGGCCCAAACACCCCTTCCAGGTGAAACAGCAATTTACTTGTACTTCCTGCAATTTAGTATACTGTATTCGCTGCTCACGATGTGGTCTCCTCTACATTGGGGAGACCAAACGCAGATTGGGTGACCGCTTTGCGGAACACCTCCGTTCAGTCCGTAAGGGGGACCCCGAGCTCCCGGTCGCCTGTCACTTTAATTCACCGCTTCACTCCCACTCAGACCTCACTGTCCTAGGCCTATTACACTGTTCCACGGAAGCGCAGCGTAAGCTCGAGGAACAGCACCTCATCCTTCGTTTAGGCACGCTACAGCCCTCTGGACTCAATATCGAGTTCAACAATTTTAGATCATAACCTCAGCCCCAATCAGATTTATAGTTTATTTTTTCATCCACCCTTTTGTTTGCCCCCCCCCTTTTTTTTTTCCTCGTAGATGCTGGCAGCTGTCCTTCATTCTGCCAGTGCATTTCACACTTCTTTTAGCCTTAACCTGTCACATTAACACCACCTCTTGCCTTGAATATCTCTTATTGGGCCAGAAATTGATCTCGCTCTGTTCCCGCGGGGGTAAGCCTTCCCCGCGATCTCTCACTCCGCTTGTGCTTTTTCAGATCCAGCTCGCACGAACTTGATGTTCCAGACATCAGCCGGACAGTGCTTGCGTATCCCACCGGCGTAGTGAATTCGTGCGAGCTGTGGGATCACGTGACTCAGTTAGAGCCAATGGCAGCACACCATCTTCCATTCATAAGTTTCACATACGTGCTGTGAAATCTATGAATCTTACACCCCCCCAAAATAACAGCTAAACCTCAATTAAATTTTTAAAAAAACCATCACATTAATAAAATAAGTATAGTTAAATAAATTAACCATTTTAAATAAAAAATTAAATTTTTGAAAAAATTTAAAATCTTTTAAAAAGTTATAAAAATAAACTTACCTGTATTTAAAGTCTCTAAAAAAGATATACCTGTTAAAAAAAATTCAAAAAAATACTTAATTCACTACTTACCTTGTTAAAAGTGGGTCTTACTCCTCCTTTTTCCATTTCTAAAATCTTCAGTACTTACCTGCGCGTCCAAAGCATGAAGTGCACAGCGTGCGCGCAGCCTGTAGCGCGCACGCGATGCACCGAGGAACCGCCCCCTTTTCAAAAGACCAATTGCCGGTTTTCAGCGCATGCGCAGGGCATGCAGAAAACCGGCAATTGCAGAGGGAATACGCGAGAGTACGCAGTGCGTACTCTCGCGCAGCAGGATGAATTTTTGGCCCAATGTCTCTTAATCTCTCCTTTTGTTCTTTCATCCCCTCCCCCTTTTCCCAGCTTTATCCTTGCCTTAAATCTATTCCATTTCCTGCTATTTCCAGTTCTCTCTCCACGGATGCTGCCTCGCCTGCTGAGTTTTTCCAGCGTTTTCTGTTGTTATTTCTAGAGAAGATGGGGGTGTTCTCCTTGGAGCAGAGAAGGCTAAGAGGTGATTTGATAGAGGTGTTTAAAATCATGAAGGGTTTAGATAAAGTAAATAAAGAGAAACTGTTTCCAATGGCTGAATGGTCAATACGAGAGGGCACAGATTTAGGTGATTGGCAAAAGAACCAGAGGCAGCATGAGGAAAAACATTTTATGCAATGAGTGGTTAGGATTTGGAATGCACTGCCTGATAGGGTGGTGGATACAGATTCAATAGTCGCCTTCAAAAGGGAATTGGATAAATATTTGAAGGAGAAAAAATTGCAGAGATATGGGGAAAGAGTGGGGTAGTGGGACTAACTGGATTGCTCTTCGAAAGAGCCAGCACAGACTCGATAGGCCGAATGGCCTCCTCCTGTGCTGTACTATTCTATGATTCTATGACCTCGGAGAGCTTAATGCTGTTAGCACGGAGCCTGTTTTAGAGCTGTGCTATTTGCTGCAGGTCACCTGCAACACAGGAATAACACTTCCATTGGTAATCAAAATCATCACCTGACAGGAGGACCAACCTCGGCCAGAAGCTCGCTCTGCCTAGCGAGTTACTGCCAATCCTGGAAGAGTTGTTGGGGTCAGTCATCACTATTTTGAGCAAATGAAAATCTCACAGCCCGAGTGCTGAGATGATTACATATATGTTATTGGCCCTCAGAATAGCCAAAAGAAGTGATTTATATTTCATCATAGCTGTCACATTTGTTACAATCATTTTGAAGATCCTGACAGTGGGCAAATGTCACTGGAAAGCTATTTATCTTATTCCGTCTATGACACAGCTCTGAAATCCTCCAGGAATCACTCAGCACAAGTGCTTTTAGCCAACTATTCCTTGTTTATCTGGACCCACAGTCTGAGTGTAGAAATAATTTCAGGCAACTGTTCTCATTTCCACGACATTCCTGTTTTGTATCCAGCTTTGATGAGGACATAGAAGAGCGAATCCCCTTATTAGAGATAACTTCAATCTAAATTCTCTGCGTTACCAGAGTGCAGTGACCTGGACGAAGTTCGCCCTATCGATGATTTTACCAAAAAGTCAATGTAGGTATAAAACAAAATTTCCCATTTTGTACTTGTGCCGACCTTATTGATCGGCAATAGTTCACCCCCTTACTCCCAGCGATGCCAGGCCGCACCCTTGACTTGGGTGTTTGAGTAGGTGTAGAATATATCTCCAGTGAAGGTACTTTCAGGATGGAAGGGGTGGTCCAAAGCATGAAGGAACCAAAATACTTGATAAATGCATGTGTGAAGATATGGAATAAAAGCAGAAAATGCTGGATACACAGAGGTCAATCAGTCTATTAAGGGGAGCGACAGGTTAATGTTTTGGGTGGAACCCTTCTTAAGAACTCAGCTGTTTCTAGCATTTTCTGTTTTTCTTTTAACTCTACTCTGAGGGAGCTATGATGCTCTCACTTAATTGAACGCTGGTAATTTGTGGCAAATTTAGTTAACTTTCTGATCATGCAAACCTTGACCAAACCTTTAAGGGCTGGATTTTGCCAGCGCTCAGAGGGCGGGTTTGGAGGCGGGTCAAAGGTTAAAATCGTTTTGATTGAAGGTGGGTTGCGATCCTGCCGTCAACCCGCCTCCAAACAATTTTCCCAAGTGTCAGGTCCCCGATTTGCAAATGGACCCGACACCTAGTGGCGGGAAGAGGATTAAAAGCAATTACCTGCCTATTAACAGGTAGTTGCTAGTAGTTGACAGGCTATTTTTGAATTTTGCCGCTTCTGGCTCGGGTTTCCCGACGTCCGGACACCACGCCAGGTAAGTGTGGCGTGTTGTGAGTCTGGTGTAAGGTTTATGGATTGATGACAGCTGCAGAAGTGGTGTGAAGGATCCAATGTTGCACTGGTGAGTCTCAGAGGTAAGAAAATGTTGGGAAATGCATTTTTAATACATTTACACCCTTCTTTAGCTTACAAGTTTTTAAATCCAACTATATGTCCAGTGCCACCTCATTGGGAGAACCTCTCTCACCAGTGACAAATCGCTTCTGTCACCTCACCTGCAGCTGCCATCTATTCCAGCCTATGGAGGGAGTCATTGGAGAGCTTGGGTGCAAGAGGTCACCTTTTTACAATGATTGTCAGTGTTGGCAGCACCTCAATGCTGTCAAACACTGAGAAATCAGATGTCAAACAAAAATTGTGCGTGGTCCCTTTAAGAAAACCGGCAGATGACGCGTCATCAAATGATGTCATCTGACCAGCTTCCTCCTAATTGGCCGGCAAGCCCGCAGGGCGGGCTTAACAAGGTCAATCAACGTAAAATCATGTCTGTGGGCCGGATGCAGTTGGGGGTGGGACAGGATGCAGGAAACCACCTGACCTGCTCCCAACCCGCCTCCATTGAAAAAATCGCGGCCTAAGTGTCTCTTTAAATTAGTTCAGGGCACTGCATGCTGAGGGCTAACCATTAGGTGCTATTTTCAGACATATGAATAATCATTTTTGGTTTTCACACATGTAAAGTATCAATCCTGTGGGCAAGAAAATAAGCATTAGATTCATACAGAAAACGCAGATATGTAGCGTCGAGCATCCTTTTATGCAATGCCAATTAGACAAAACAAAATGCACCAGTGGATTTACCTGCACAAATTTGTTTCCATGCCTTTCAATCCAGCTTCTCTCCCTCATTCTTGGCTTCGGTCTTTCATTCCCTGTCTGTTGGTCCAGGGTTTGCATACATTAAACTTGTGCACAAACTCTTTTTCTTTTGACATTGAGGGGGAAAAATTCAGTATCGCCCCATTTGGGGCGCAATTATCGGCCGGGCGCAAAGATTAGCGCCTGGCGCTAATTATCGCCTCCGACTGCAAACTTGGCTTTTATCGCCCCTGGAGGTGATTGGAGCGCTAAATCAGGCGCTTCACACCTGTCTTAAGGCGCAAAGGCCGAGGAGCGAGGCACTACCTCAGAGCGCTGGCGAAGCTCATGTGATGTCAGTCAGCAATGGAACAGAGACAGAATGGCGCCGGCCAGTTCTTAAAGGGGAGGGTTGATCTTGCTCTCCATCCACACCCTGCTCATTGCAGCCTTGAATCTCGGCCTGGAGAGACCTGTACATCAAATCTGCTGGAAAGAACAATGGAGAGGACCAGGGAAGGAGCTCAGAGTGCAGCCCCCACAGTCTCTTCTAAATCGATGCAAGGAAGGGCAAATCAAAATTAACCTGCAAAGTGCTGCTCAGTACCCAAAACTCCTTCACACAGCGTTGAATCTCTCCAGAAGTCTCTCTCTCTCTCTCTCTCTCAGAATGCGTGGTGCAAAAATGTCATCAACAAAAAAAGGCAGGAAGCGTTCGCCTTTAAATAGCGCTCCCCCAGTCCCTTCCTGACAGCAAAACGCTCCCCTCAACCTGTCGTTGCTAGCGGCAGGCGGTAAGGCAGGGGGCGCCACTCAATATCCGCTCCAGGGCGCTACCGGGGCGTTGCGCACTCGACTGACGTCACGATCTGCTGGCGCAGGAGATCGTGGCGGTAGTGTTTAGTGCCGCCGCAAAATGTCTAGTTAATTTCGCGAGCGGCGCAAACATCGCCGCGCCCGGGCACTAGTTGCTTTGCGCCCCATTAGCGCCCTCTTAAGGCACTAATGGGAGGCACAACCAACTGAATTTTTCCCCCTGAGAGTTTTATAAAGGAATCAAGGAAGAGCAAATCTTGTATACAGAGAGAAACTGTACATAAGAGATATATTAAATAAAAGAAAAGTATTAGGGAAATTAGTTAGGCTAAAAGGAGGACAAAGTGCCGAGATCTGATATCCAAAAGATCCTTATGAAGATTGGGGAAGATATAGCAGAAGCCCTGGCAAAAGGTCAGCTTTCTCTTTCGGAGATCTATCAATTATTTTTCCCCTCTGTAGGTCACCTTTTGGCATGAAGGAAAGAGCAGGTGGTTAATCTGGAGCTTGTGCTCCGTCTGTACCACTTTTGAATCAAAGGGGGCTGAAAGGTGTGTAAAAGATAGCAGAATGATACAGCCTTCCCTTTTTTTCCCTACGTTTCCACTCAGTGCCGTTTTATAGCCTAGCATGTTAAGAGTACTAATACACTGAATCTGCAGCCTATCAGGAATAATGGCGTGGAATGTATGGTCAGTGGTGAAGCGACGGCGATTGCTGCTGACCACGAAGATTAGCTTTCTAGACCTTAATTTGATTGTAGCTGTTAAGCAACCTCCTTTCTCCTCTGGTTCCCAGCAACACGTTTCGAGTAAGCACGAGACTTCGTAGTGGAGTGTATGGAACAGACTTTATTGATATACAGTAAAGGTGATCAGTCTTAACTGTATACAGAGAGTGACTTTACCGGTTTCTGTATCTTTCGAGTACGCTCTGAGATACTGTTGAAAACCTTGCGCTCCTTTATACACCATATTTTGACTACATCAAAGGAAAATGTCAAAATGGCACATTTATTTCCCAAATCCTCTGAAAACAGATTATCTATGTAAACAGTTCTCAATTGTTTACCTCAGAACCATTTTCCCTGAACGAGTCTTCCTGACATAACATTTTCTAGCATCTTTGACCAATTATTTCTGTATCTAATGGACACCTACTTCCCATGTTTATTACCCTAAAACTGAACATTAACCATTCATGGGTGATGTCATCACTAACACTTATTCCCTTACTCAAGCATTTTACATTTCAGAAAACAAGCAATGCCTTCTCATCATGACACTTCAATGTCATCCTGCTTATATTGGAAAACCTGTTGCTTTAAGATACAAAGTAGTTCGACTGTTAAACTTTTAACTCCCCAAGATGTCCAACACACATCTCTCCAGGATGTCTAACAGTAGCGCTGTCAAAAGGGGAGCCCCAGCGTTCAGCAGGAGTGATGTCATCAAGCTGTTTAACCAGGAAATAAAAAGCACTGACTATCATTCACTTGTTAAAAATGTTACAGAGATCGAAATAAAGATTGGGACATACACATGGGGTTAAAGTGGAAGCTGATATATCATAAACAAACTTTTAAAAACAATTAAATAATATTTTTTATTATTTAAAAATTCTAGGAGGAAAAATTGGATTGCTTTGCGCCTCCCGTTAGCGCCCCCGTTAGCGCCTAACGGGGCACAAAGCCCCTAGCGCCCGCGGGGGGGTGTCGCTAACGCCTTCCGCGAAATTCAGTGGAGGTTAGTGGCGGCGGTAGCCGGTAACGCCCCGCGGCACTGCGCCGCTGGCGATGATGCCATCGCCGTGCACAGCGGTCCGCTCGCGCCCTGGCCGCAAACATCGGTTGCGCCCCCCTGACCTATCGCCGGACGATATGTCCGCCAGGGTCAGGGTGGCATTTTTGCAGCCGCGGCAGCACAAGTTAAAGGGCAGGTCATTTTTTTTTCGGCCGCCTGTCAGCACCTACCCTCTTCCCCTTTTTTATTCAGGGTGCCGGCCGCAATCGCTCAGCCCAGCACTCCTCTTGAGTGCCGGGCTGCTTTCCCGGCACCCCGCTCTCCGGTGGTCCAGCAGGGCCCCGGTGCGCACAGCGCTAGGCCCCTCCCCTTTAATCAGGGGAAGGAGGCCTGCAATACCGCAGCGCTACGTGCCGACGCGCAAGGCGCTGTTGCACGTAGCGTCACGCTATTCACTTGTAGCGCCTCAGGAAGGAGGGGGAGCGCTTCTAGTAGCGCCCTGCCTCCTGCTTGGGGCGCTACCACTGAATTTACGGCGCAGGGGCACTAACTTTTTCGGGAGTAGCGCCCCGGTGAAGTTGGCACCCCCTTTTTCCCTTTAGTAATTTTTATCATAATTGAGAAATTTGACATTCCACAAATATACAATTAGTTTTTCAGAGCCAGAACGGTTGTTCAGCAGTCAATACGCCATTAAAACCCAGTTACACCTCTTTCAACATGGCTTAACTTTTTATGGGGTGTTAACAGTGATATTAGAGCGGAAAAGGGGAGGTTTTTGTCAGTTCAAGTGATTTCACTGATTGCCGGCTATGGCACATTCCCCAGCGCAGCCTTTGGCGGAGCAGAGAATGACTGACTGCAACTTCAGGATTTCCACGTTTATCTATGCACGCGCTAAATCCTGCAGTTATGGTCAGTTTCAGAGGGGTAATGATGGCGAATGCTTACAGTTTCACCATCATTTTCTGTGATTCAATTTCTATGATTCTGTGATCATTACTATGGCAAAATGGGGCCATTAGGATTGTTAGAGGGGAACACAGCCATCTCAGTGGTGAAAAATGTCAAGGCCTTGGTCATAAACACAGTCACTTGGCCCAGGTTCTGAAATGCGTGGACCAAAGATGATGCATATTTTAAATGTAATAAAATATTTTCATAAATTTGTTATCTCACCAAATTATAACCATGTACTGAAGTTATGCACATAAACACTTCATCATTTCCATTGGATGACAGACCTCCCATTTAAAAAAATAAATTGTCATAATCTTAAATCTTCTGAATGTTATATCTTGCAGAACTAGAGTCAACGTGGAGTTGTGACTTTATTGTGGAATATTACGGCAAAATGTGCTGTATAAAGAAAGAGTTATGGTGTCTCTCTCCCTCCACTCCCACACCGCCCTAGAATGTAGTGTTACAGGCTGAATTTCTCCACACTTGGGCTAACGTTGCATTTTTGCCCTCTTGTAAATCAAGTTGAGTTCCTCGTTAAGGCGAGCCTTCAGTCTGGGTAGAGTAAATGAACCAGTAACTTGCTGCACTAATGGAGGCTCATTTGTTTCTGGCTAATAGACCCCTTGAGACGCAACATTTCATTAGCAGAGAATGATCCCAACTCGGTGCTGGGAAACAATTAATTAGTTGCAACGTTTGAGGTTATTTTATTGGCAAAAGTTTGTAGGTATATTATGTCCCCAGCATGTGCTATGTAACCCACTAAATTAATATTGCACTAATCAGGGAGGTATGAATATAAATGAGATGCCAGAGCCCAGTGTGACTGGGACTTTACATTGAGCAGTTAGGGGTCTTTCTCCCAATTGAGATAAGCCCATTAATGTGCCACTACAGGTGCAATAATTTGCATGGATTGTCAATTTACAAAGTGACAATAATTAATTTTTAAAATCCTATTGACTGGCGGTGAATAGAATTATGCAGGCCATGGAGTGGTGTACTTACTCCCATGAGCAACTGCAGCTCATTTTGCTGTTCAAGTCACTTTGGTTTTACAGAACATAAAGTGTGCTGGAGCTGCCTAATGGGCTGTAAATAAAATCATGGACGTTTACAGCGCAGTTGGAGATCTTTCGGTCCATAATGATTGTGCTGGCTCTTTGCTGGAGTAAAACTAATCTCACTCTCCGCACAGCCCTGTATTTTCCTCTGCTTCAAAAATGCAATGTTATCTGCCTCAACTATTCCCTGTGGCAAAGTGTTCTGATAATCCACTGTGTAAAGACATTTCTCCTAACCTCTCTCTTCACTGTCTTTGTGATCATTTAAAATTGATGATCCCTCATCATTGACTCCTCAACCAAAGGAAGCAGTCTCTCCCTATTGAGTCTATCAAAACCCTTAGAAATGATCAAACCTGGATTAAATTAAAGATAGTGGTCACTAAAAGACGGTCCTTTACAGAATTAAATTGCGATACCACCGCCATGAAAGTATGCTGTGGAATGCTAACATTCAACACTTAGCATGCTCCTCTGAAATTCCTCTCTCGCTGCTATTTCAGTGGTGGTGTCAACCCATTTAAACTAAGTGATAGCAGATTTCCCATGGTTATGGTCGCAACAAAGGAATGTTAGCCCCGCAACAATAACCTCCGCGTGACTCAGGCCCGAGTGGTTTTAAACAACAAGCTTTAATGTATATTGACTAATAACAGTATTGTTCTTATACAATTGTTCTACAGTATTACATTAATTGACAAGAAATGAATACAACCTGTTTCCACCACAAAGTTCAAGCTGATCAGGCTTGTAACCTTCGTGGGCTACCGTTAAGGCGCAAGGACTTCCGAGAGTGCTCTAACTTTTGGATGGGCCAGGTTCTACCTTATACTATTTGGCTACCTTGGGCTGCACGTACTCACAACAGTATCCTGCCAAGCTGACGCCACGCTTGAGGTGTTTGCGCATGCGCAACGTCCTAATCTTTTCGTCATCCAACTCTGTCTCACAAGCTTTGTTTATTGTCGTGTAATTTAATGCATAGGCCAATCATTATCAACTTATGGCCTTGCAGACCTTCCTATTTCTGACTGCCTTAGCAGTATCTCAGGTATTGCTCTTACTGTGGTAAATGGTGTCTTAGCAACTGCATGCCTGATTCTCATGGCTCAACTCGTTTTGTTCACACAGAGACGAAAAGCTTCCCTCTAGCACCGCCCCCACCCCATTCCTCCACATTCGCGCTCTGGCTAAAATGCTGGAGCAAAGCATGCTGGGATACTTGACCATTTAAACTACTGTAAAATATTCGAACAGTTAACTTCTCTTGAAATAATGCAGAGTGGAATTTCAGCTGAATGCCTTAAATGTTTGAACGCTATTATCCCCAGCGTCTAATTTCAAGGCCCATGTGAATAAGGGGCTAATGAATAAAGGATAAGTGTTTGCTTATCAAAACATTTCCACCAGTACATTTTTCTCTCGGAAGAGTTGAGCAAATCACCTTGATCTACTTCGAAGCCGTAAATTTTGGAAAAGTACAGCATGTGAAAAAGAAAGGCAGATTTAGGTTTCTGATGAAATGCCTCATTTTATTTCTCTTTCAGGTGCTGGTGAACTTGCTGTACATTTCCAGATTTTTCTTTTCTTTTCATTCCCTTTCATGTACTTCTTGTGCAGGCACACTTTTTTCCCCCCCAAAGTACTTTCTGCATAAGTGCAATGTCTGTCTGCTGGTCTAATGCATTGGGGGAGAGGGTAGGATACAGGAGGCACACATAGCAACATTTACAACGTCAATATGTTATAATGGTTCCGAAAATAATGTGCAACAAAACATCTTAGCTGATGTATTTTGAAATGAAAAAGAACTAGCATATATATAGGGCTTCATTACATCTCCAAGAAATGTCCCAAAGTGCTGCACAGTCAATGAATTGCTCTAATGTGCAAGCACTATTCTTATAGAATCAGAGGATAATACAGCACAGAAGGAGGCCATTCGGTCCCTCTTTGAAAGAGCTATCCAATTAGTCCCACTCCCCTGCTCTTTCCCCTTGCCCAGCATTTTGTTCCTTTTCAAGTATTTATCCAATTCCCTTTTAAAAGTTATTATTGAGTCTGTTTCCACCACCCTTTCAGGCAGTGCATTCCAGATCACAACAACTCACTGCGTAGACATGTTTTTCCTCATGTCGTTTCTGGTTCTTTTGCCAATCACCTTAAATCTGTGTCCTCTGGTTACCGACCCTTCTGCCACTGGAAACAGTTTCTCCTGACTTACTCTTTAAAAATGTTGAATACATCTAATCAAATCTCCCTTTGACCTTCTCTGCTCCAAAGAGAACAACCACAGTTCCTCTAGTCTTTCATCCCAGGTACCATTCTAGTAAATCTCCTCTGCACCCTCTCTCAGGCCGTGACATCTTTCCTTAAGTGTGGTCACAATACTCCAGCTGCGGTATGTATACTTATGTAAGTGACGTTCATTTCTAATCATCATACTCGACAAAAATAATGGAAGAACATCACTGCTGTTATGGTGCAGACTGGCTGTAAACACTAACGCTGTCATTCAAATAATCTTCAAAAAGAATCAACTGAGTTCCCTTGAAAAGTGTTTCGAAAATGGTCAGGCTGAGAGCCCATGCGTTATTGATGCTTCCAAAAGATGCAGTGTGTGGCCTCAGTCAGAGAAAGACACCTAACCAGAGCATAACCTCACTTATTCATGTCTTCTGCTTGTCACAATTGCTGTGCTTGAAGCTGTCACATCTGGTTTTATTTGTGAATTATTCAGCTGAGAACCAGCAGAGCACGGGACTGTGTCTGGACCCGGGCAGTAGCTTTTGTTCTTTAAGAAACGTGGGATGCGAGGGGTAAGAGTTCCTCCCATCGCTTTGTGTGGCAACACCGTGAGTGTGCTCGTGCATATTTCCTCTGTTGTTTCAAGCGAAATCACAAACACGCAATTTCCAGGCTTTATTGATGATTTGCTTACCTTAGATCAGAAGAGAATTTTTTTTATTCATTCACAGGATGTGGGTGTCGCTGGCAAGGCCAGCATTTATTGCCCATCCCTAATTGCCCTCGAGAAGGTGGTGGTGAGCCGTCGCCTTGAACCGCTGCAGTCCGTGTGGTATTCATAGGGTAAATTCACTGCAGCTGCACTCAAAAGGAGTTTGGATCAGAGAATTGGTGCTACAGTGTAAAAGCCCTTCTGCAACGGGTGAATGGGGAATTTATCTTTAATATGCTTGTCGGTGCCCAATAATTAATTGACCTCAAGCATTACCAATCCAAATTTGTGGAATGTTCAAAGGGCCCAAACACTTCAGCACAAATTACACATTAATAGCCGCATAGTTTGGACCAATCTACCCTGCATCTAAGCAGTATTGCCACTGACTCACACCTCCTCAATATTGCCTTTGGTTGTGAAGAAGATAAATGTTCTATTCCCACTTGTGTAATTTGTCAACTTAATGCACATCAAACTGACAAAAGGAAAAACAAATCATGTTAAACATTTCCCATACTGTAGTACTTTTAGTGACACAGGTGAGCAAGAAGTAGGTGAGCGCATTGGCGATATTATTTGTCTGTTCCTGCTATGAAGTTTAATTGATGATTTAATAAAGTAACGAAAAAGGGATGTCAGACCTCATGCTGATAATCTCATTATTATGAGGTGTTTGGCTTTATTTAGTCTGTACTGCCATCTGGTGTTCAACTCAGAGTAATGCCAGTGTTATAACCAGATACTTTTCAGTTTTGTTTCGTAGTGTCATAGACTGCATTGAACTGTATATTTGAAAACTACTTCACATGTATAATGGATTCCATTTAATATCAGCTTCCACTATCGTTTTTCATTTGTTGAAATAATACAGACTTTCTATTCATGATGTAGTTTTGGGAATATTGGCCGCGATTTCGCCTACCGAGGTGGCTGGGGTCGGTAGCGCAGTCCCAGCCCGCTGCTGGTCTAGCCCACTCTGTTGAAGTGATTTTACAATGATTGGGCTTGTAAAGCCCGGCCAATTAAAAGGAAGCGGGTCAGATGACATCATTTGATGATGCGTCATTAGCCAGTTTCCTTAAAGGGGCAATGTCCAAATTTACTTTGACAGTTGTGCTGTCAGTGTTCCACAGCATTGAGATGCCGCAAACACTGACAAGCACTGCATAAAGGTGGACGCTTGCACTCAGGCTCTCCAATGACTCCCTCCATATGCTTATGGAGGGAGTCACAGCACGCAGGGAGGGTCTCTTCCCTTCTAATGGGTGGAAGAGACCTCCCCAGGAGACCAACGCAGCCTGGTTGCACATTGCACAAGAGGACACAAGCAGGGATGTCGTTAGGAGGACCAGGCTGCAGTGGCGCAAACCTTTCAATGATCTCAGTGGATCACGAGATGTTACTGCAAAGCCACACTCAACCTCATCCTGCTGTGCCTCTCATCACATCCCCATCACTCTGCCTTCCCTACCCTACTCCTGCACATCCTTACTCACACCAACTTACCTTGCACCTCCACCCATCCCTCTCTATCTACATTATCACTTCCCCATCTCACTAGCCACCCCTCACACTCACCCTCATCCTAGTCCAATCATACCAACTAACAATACACAAGGGTAGGCATTTGGGTGTTTTAACTAATGTACATGTGAAGTTTCTGTTAATGTGGTGTCAAACATTGAAATCTTTATTTTCAACATTTTGCATTCTTGGACAGATGTGTGTGCACCTCTGGAAGTGTCTTAGTGAGTTACAGTGAATGGTGAGACATAACGGTACTCCCCGCAACGGTGATGAGTATGAAAGGAATGGCTTGGGCATTGTAGGGATGCTTCATGGTGTTGGTGTGGGGTGTTGCCAACCTGGCGCATCATGTGACATCCAGGGTGTATAGCGTCAAGTGAAGTAAATCTGGCCATGGTGAGGCCATCCCTGGCCTCCCGGGCAGCAATGTGCTCGGGTGCTGATGCCCAGTGTCTTGTGTAGCATCAGGTGATTGCGGAGAAGGTTGGTGTTGTTGTTGGTGATGCTGGTGTGCCTGGTGCTGCTGGTGTTGGGGCTGATCATGGTGGGATTCTGAGGACCAAGGTGAGATTTTTTGAAGGGCGCCGATGCTGATGGAACAGATGGCAGGGGAGATTGAGATGACAGAAACAATCTGTCAATGGTGGGAGAGGTTGTTCCAATGAGATGACACTGGATAGAGAGTTTGCTCCAAACACTTGCTACCTGCATAAAGGTCAATCTGTCTTCCAAATGCAGTAAGCAACAGCTTCTAATCTTGGAAAGTGAAGACCTATAAAATGGGAGCTTTTATAGACCATTTGCAGCTGTCAAGTTAGTAAATCATCCCATGCTGACATAACACCCAACCTCCTTACCTGACGTGATCCCCGAGCAGCGGGGAAGCCGTTGGCGAACTCTAAAAATCGAAAGGTAAGCTTAAAATAATGCTTAGTTGCCACTTAACAATTCAGCTAATGATCTAAATTGCCTCCCCCGCCGCTTGGGGTCGGGTCTGTTCAGCGCTGACAGACCCGACACCTGGGAGACTAGCGTGGAGGTGGGTTGACAGCGGGGTCCCGACCCGCTGTCAATCATTTCAAATTTCACAGCTGACCTGCCTCTGATCCCATCCTCTCAGCGCCAGCAAAATTCCAGCCATTGAGCTTGGAGACATAGGAACAGGAGTGGGCCACTCCACCCCTCGAGCCTGTTCTGCCATTCAGTTTGTTCATGACTGATCTGTACCTTAACTCCATCTATCCGCCTTGGTTCCGTAACTCTTAATACCCTTGCCTAACAAATATCTATCAATCTCAGTTTTGAAATTTTCAATTGACCCCCCAGCCTCAACAGCTTTTTGGGGGAGAGAGTTCCAGATCTCCACTACCCTTTGTGTGAAGAAGTGCTTCCTGACATCACCCTTGAACGGCCTAGCTCTAATTTTAAGGTTATGCCCCCTTGTTCTGGACTCTCCCATCAGAGGAAATAATTTCTCTCTCTTAGGCAGTCCCTCGGAACCGAGGATAACTTGCTTCCACATTAAAAATGAGTTCGCAGGTGACTGATGAGTCCGATGCGGGACCTACAGTCTCTGTCACAGGTGGAGCAGACGGTGGTTGAAGGGGCGGGTGGGTGGGGTGCTTGGGTTGACGTGCGCTCCTTCCGCTGTTTGCGCTTGGCTTCCACTTGCTCCCGGCGAAGAGATTCGAGGTGTTCGGCACCTTCCCAGATGCTTCTCCTTCACTTTGAGCAGTCTTGGGCCAGGGATTCCCAGGTGTCGGTGGGGATGTTACCCTTTTTCAAGGAGGCTTTGAGGGTGTCCTTAAAGCGTTTCCTCTGCCCACCTGGGGCTCTCCTGCGTGTCGGAGCTCCGAGTAGAGCGCTTGTTTTGGGAGTCTCGTATCGGGCTTGCGGATGATGTGGCCCGTCCATCGGAGCTGATCGAGCGTGGTCAAAGCTTCGATGCTGTGGATGTTGGCCTGAGCAACAACACTGACGTTGGTGCGCCTATCCTGCCAATGGATTTGCAGGATCTTGCGGAGGCAGCGTTGGTGGTACCTCTCCAATGCTTTGAGGTGCCTGCTGTACATGGTTCATGTCTCTGAGGCATACAGCAGGGCGGGTATCACTACTGCTCTGTAGACCATGAGCTTGGTGCCGGGTTTGAGGTCCTGGTCTTCAAACACTCTCTTCCTCAGTCATCGCAAGAATCCTCCTCAATCACCTTCTCCCAGTGGCCGAAGAGCTTCTCCCAGAGTCGCAATGCGGATTCCGCCCACTAAGGGGCACAATGGACATGATCTTCACGGCGCGTCAAATACAAGAGAAATGCAGGGAACAGCACCAACCGCTGTACATGGCCTTCTTTGATCTCACACGGGCCTTCGACACTGCCAACCGTGAGGGATTATGGAGTGTCCTCCGCAAATTCGGCTGCCCTCAAAAGTTTGTCACCATCCTCCGCCTGCTTCACGACGACATGCAAGCCGTGATCCTGACCAACAGATCCACCACAGACCCAATTCACGTATGGACTGGGGTCAAGCAAGGCTGTGTCATCGCACCAACGCTCTTCTCGATCTTCCTTGCTGCAATGCTCCGTCTCACCCTCAGTAAGCTCCCTGCTGGAGTGGAGCTAATCTACAGAACAAATGGGAAACTGTTCAACCTCCGTCGCCTCCAGTCCAGATCCAAGGTCGTCCCATCCTCTGTCATCGAATTACAGTATGCAGACGACGCTTGCGTCTGCGTACACGCTGAGGTCGAACTCCAAACCATCGTCAACACCTTCACCGAAGCGAGTCCCAAAGGACGACAAGCTGATCCTCCTTGGCGACTTTAACGCCAGAGTTGGAAAGGACACAGACCTGTGGGGAGGTGTGATCGGCAGAGACGGGGTAGAGAAAGCCAACTCCAACGGTACCCTCCTCCTGACGAAATGCTTAGAACATGGCCTTGTCATAACCAACACCTTGTTCCATCAGAGAGACAAGTACAAGGCTTCATGGCAGCACCCTCGCTCCAAGCACTGGCATCTGCTGGACTACGTCATCGTCCGAGCGAGGGACCGCAAGGACGTCCGCATCACCCGCGCCATGACAGGAGCTGACGACTGCTGGACAGACAACCGCCTAATCCGCTCTGTCATCTCCATCAACGTAGCCCCAAAACAGTGGCGGCAACAGAAACAATACCGCAGGAAAATCAACCTGGAGCACGCAAAGACCCTGCTAAGAAAGCCCTATTCAGCCTGCGCCTCACAACCAACCTGACGACTCCCAGTGATTTAGAGACACAGAGGGTTCGATTTTGCCAGGCCCGAGGAGGCGGGATTGGAGGCGTGTGAGTTGTTAAAATCGCCAAAAATGGCGGGCGGGCCCGATCCCGCCTCCATCCCGCCTCCGAGCAATTTTCCCTAATGCGTGTTTTCTGACCCCCTTTCCATCCCGCCTCCAAGAGGCGGGATAGGCCCTTAAGGCCCTTAACACCCACTTAATAGCCTCTATAATCCCACTTTAAGAGGCTTTTCCGATTTTTAGTCATTCCCCCCATCCCTCACGCCTCCTCTGGAACACGCCAGGTAATGCTGGCGGCCTCACAAGTGGATTGCTTACGACCAGCTGCAGCTCCACCATTACAAAGGAGTTTTCACCAATGATCATTTGCAGGTGGCAGAACTTTGTTGTTTCAGGTCTGGGGGAACTTTTAGCAGGCATACTCAGTGTTGTGGAAGTTTGGAGCCTGACACCCATCTCCAGTGTGACCTCCTGGGAAACCCCTCTCCCCACCTTGACTAAGCGCTTCCTCAACTGAGGCATATAGCAGAAGCATGGCGACCATTTAATTCCTTTCCTCCTGGACATCAGATTTGGATGAAGACCAGCCGCGGCAGCAGCAGAACCATGAGCAACAGCAGCACCAACAGCAGGACCATCAATAGGAGCGCCAAGCTGCTAGTCACCCACCTGAAGATGCACAGGCCAGAAGTCGCAAGAGCGCGACCATATTGCTGCCCAGGATGCAAGGGACGCACTCATGTTGGTCACATTTGCTTAGCCTGTACAATCAAACACTTTTGCCTCGCACCTTCTTTCCAGAGCATCGACAATGGATAAGAGCCTACGGATTCCTATCACTCTGACCACCATACTGACAATTGCAAGTCGCTCTAAGCCCTCAATGTGGAAGTCCCATTAGTGAAATGACACATGCCACAACTGCAACAGTTTGCCATCAGAATGTTTTATGACAATAAGCACCTGATGGCTTTTCAAAATTAAACACAACATTACACCCAAGTGACTACCCTTGTGACTACTTGTGCATTATCTTCCTCTTACGAGTGCTCCTACGTGGTGCTTCCCCTGTGGCTTCAGCAGATGTGGAGGCCCCTTGCTCACTTTCTTGCTGCTCCTGTCTAGATACCTTTGGCAGGCGTCCTCTGGGGTTGCGAGCCTGTGAGGGCTTGGCAACAGTCTGCTGCTCCTGCGGCTGTGCAGGGGTTGAGACGCCGATCTCAGTTGGGTGGGGACTCTGGTGGGGCTCTGACCGAGGGCTCTGCAGTGGCATGGTCGTGTGAGTGCTTGGAGAGGAGCCCCCACTTCCTTGTTGTATGCCACCAACATCCCTCTCATGGGTCAGCCCCACTTCAGAGCTAGCAAGTGGCTGGACAGCACCTTGCTGCACTGCAGGGGGGCCATGAGGACCCGTTTCTGCACTGGAAGTCCTACTCCAGGGGACTTGCATGAAGGTCTGGTTTCTCTGCTCAATAGCTGAACATCGCTCCTCAAGAGATGTCATTCTATTCTGAACAATGACCATGTTTTCCATACCCTGGCGACTAAGCTCCTCCATGGACGTAGTCATCCTCTCCTCTACCGTAGCCATCCTCTCCTCTGCGGTAGCCAGCCTTACCATGGAGGTAGCCATCCTTTTCAAGGAGGTTGCCATCCATTCCGTGGTGATGCGTTCATGCGCCAACGCCTCCACAAAAGCTCTGCTCATGTTCGCGATGGACTCCTCCATTCATTCCACACTCGCAGCGACCCTGGAGACAAAACCTGCCAGAGACTCCTGCACCTGTTCCTGGAGTTCCAGCACCTCTCTCCTTCTGGATGGACCCGGAGGCACAGGGTCGACATGCAGCGGAGCCGAGCTGGGAGCGTCCTCTCCACTGCGACGAGGACTCTCCACTGCTGTCCCTGTCTCCACCATCTGCTGATGCTCACTTGTGAGCTGTGATACACCAGGTGACAACTCTACTCTATGTCCCAAAGGTCCCACTGAGGTGTGAGTGTCTGCGCTGGTGCAGGGTGCGCTTAATTCTGCTGACGGAGCGCCCTCAGAGGTTGCAGCTTCCTCTGAGGAGTCTGGAAGCTCAGGCTCTTCCGCCTGGACAGTGGGGACGGGGGCTCTCGATGGTCCTGTGAGGGAGTAAAGGAAAGAGTTAGAGATGTGAGGTAAAGGTTGCATGCACATTGAATTGTGCAGATGATCATAAGTCAATCTGTTAGAGCATCAGAATCATTATCAGTGACTCATGCAATGTCAATGAGAGAGATGCCAAACTATTCTGTCACCAGCTTGCTGTGATGCGCCCGTCTGTCCGTCCCCCACTTGGGAATCCTCGTCGATCCCGGCAATTTCCAGGGCCGCCTCCTCTGAAATGGTGAGCTGAGCTACTGAGGGTGGCCCTCCTCCTGTCCTCGCTCTTTCCCTCTTATTGTGGGCTCTCTTTTCCTGCAATGAGGGACACAAGTGGAGTTTGAGTGAGAATGAAGGAGTGAGTGAAGAGAATCCATAGCATAGATGCTTAGAAGGATACCAAGGGCCCTCCCTGTGTGTTGTAAGTTGTTGTCATTGCATCACAGTGATAGAGAGTGTGAGGGCTGCATGGTCGAATAGTTAAGTGAATGTGACCATAGAGATAGAGGGAATGGGTAAGGGTGCAGGGATGTCAGTGTCAAGTGGGATGTGGAGGAAGAGGTTGGCAAAGCAGAGTGCTGGTGAGGAGAGGCGATGGGGATGAGGTTGAGGGTGATGAGAAAGTCATACTCACTTTTCCTGTGCGGAGAAGGTCATGAAACCTCTTCCTGCACTGCAGCCAGGTTCTGCGGAACATAGAGATTGCATTGACCTCCCGGGCCACTTGCAGCCACACAGCTTTAGTTTGTTGTGGTGGCATTTTTCTCCCTGAGGAAGGGAAGAGCACCTCCTTATTGGTTCTTGCTCCCTCCACCAGAGCTTGGAAGGAGGGCTCATCAAATCGTGGAGCACAGTTTTGCCTGCTGGTGGACATATTCGTACAATAAATTCCTCAGTACAATCAGCATAAAGATTGCAGTCTCCAGAAGAAGCAAGGCTGCTTGCAGGCCTTAAAAGCAGCAGCACTGATGACGTCATCGGAGGCGACTTTCTCGATGGAAAGACTAATTGGGCCAGGGGTTACCACACGCTGGAACTCAATTGCCCAATTAGGGGAAAATCCTACTTTTTCAGCACTTCAATTAGGAGTCGGGGTCCTGACACGATTTCCACCTGACACGCCCCAGCCAGCCCACACTGACAAAATCCAGCCCAGAGTGTCCACAGCGCCTGGTCTGCACTCAAGGCCTCCATAATCAGCACCTGTGAAGAGACGCTCGGTCACTCGACCAGGAAACACCAAGACTGGTTCGACAAGAACAACCAGGAGATCCAGGAGCTAATAACCCGCTAGCGCAAGGCATTCCTGATCTGGAAACAGCAACACAACTTGAGAGCAAGAAAGCAGCTCGACAGACGCCTGAAGGCCGAGGTCGAACAAAAAACTCAAGACCAAAAAGAACAGATGGTGGGTGGAGAAAGTGCAGGAGATCCAGTAGCTAGCTGACAACCACGAAGTGCGTGGATTCTTTAGCGCAGTCAAGACCATCTACGGCCCAAGCACCCAAGGCCCTACCCCACTGCGGGCCAAGAACGGAGAGGTACTCATCAAGGACAGAGAGGCAGTCAGTGCCCGCTGGAAGGAGCACTTCAAAGATCTCCTTAACTGAGACTCTGTCTTCGATGCGAGTGTCCTCAACACCATCCTGCAGCATGCTACCCGCCACCACCTCAGCACAACCCCAGCCCGGCATGAGGTTGAAAAGGCCATCCGATAACTGAAGAACAACAAGGCCTCAGGAGCAGATGGAATCCCCGCCGAGGCACTAAAACATGTCGGAGAAGCAGTATTGGCGCGAATACATAAACTCATTTCTCTTATCTGGAAGGAGGAGAGAATGCCAGGGGATCTCAGAGACGCCGTAATCGTGACCATCTTCAAGAAAGGTGACAAGTCCGATTGCGGTAATTACAGAGGAGTTTCCCTGCTGTCTGCCACAGGGAATTTCTCTCTACCTACCCCATCAACTCCTTTAATCACCCCCTGGTCTTCTATATTCAAGGGAATACAAGCTGTCCTCATAATTTAACCGTTTTAGCCCCTCAAAGAAAGGCAATGTAAAGAAAAGAAAAATCATTATTTGTTCCTTGAAAAAGATTGTATTCCCATCAGAGGCTTGAGCTACATCAGCGGGAGAAGTATCCAGTCTGTGAAATGTAATGCGACTGGTGATAGCCAGACTCCACATCCCAAAAAGACAGTTCTGAGGACAAATTGGAGGAGCAAAACTACTGGCAAGAAGGAAGACAGTTTGAAATGATGCTTGCTGTACATTGTTCTTTTCATGTTTTTTGTAAATACTGGGTTCACCACGGTGGTATTTGCTTGCTACATCACTGTAATGGTGGGGGTGATGCTCAAGAAAATCAGTGCCACCAGTTGATGTCGTGCAGTGACCTTAATGTAAGTGAGGTTCACTAAGGTGAGCCCCATGTGAAGGGCTTGTTTCAGATCATAAGAATCTCTAGAATTTGACCCCAAAAATCAATGGTGGTTTTGCCAGTATCCCACCGTAACTCTAGTGAGTGACCGGCAGCGCCCACTGAACCCTGGTGCACCAGGTCTGCACCCACTGAACCCTGGTGCACCATCGGCAGTGCCCACTGAACCCTGGTGCACCATCGGCAGTGCCCACTGAACCCTGGTGCACCATCGGCAGCGCCCACTGAACCCTAGTGCATCAGGTCTGCACCATTTTCCAGGATTTTCTGATGCGCTTGGTAAGGAATGGAACCTCCACCTGTCTCTTACAAAACAACTGTCATTGGGGTGAGGTGGGGTGTTGGCGGGTACAGAGCTGGGGGTCAGGACTCCCTGTGTTGGAAGCTCCCGCTGCCCTGGCTCAGTCGAGACCCAGCATTGGATTGGAAACTGGTAGGCTGAGTGAAATAGGGTGTAAAACGAAAGAAAGAACTTGCATTTATGTAGCACCTTTCATGACCTCAGGACATCCAAAAATGCTTTACAGCCAATTAAGTACTTTTGAAGTGTAGTCACTGTTGTAATGTAGGAAATGCGGCAGTCAATTTGCACATAGCAAGGTCCCACAATCAGCAGTGTGATAATCTGATAACCAGATAAACTGTTTTAGTGATGTTGGTTGAGGGATAAATAATGGGCAGGATACTGGGGATAACTCCCTGCTCTTTTTCAAAATAGTGCCATGGGATCTTTTACATCCACCTGAGAAGGCAGACAGGGCCTCGGTTTAACAACTCACCCAAAAGACGGTGTCTCTGACAGTGCAGTGTTCCCCCAGTAGATTATATGTTCTCTGGAGTGTGGCTTAAGCCCACGAGCTTCTGACCCAGCAGACAGAGTGCTAACCAACTGCGCACGACTGACACCAGATAGGTGGCAGTGGGTCCTTGAAGAATGGCCCAATTTTTGTTCAAAATAATCACGAGCTGACCTCTTACACATGGGGTTGACGGAAGTCGTGTGGGGGATCAGGGCAATTGCATCCCCGGAAGGCGGCCAGGTGCCAAATTTCAGGTTGCATGGGACAGGTGGGTGCCAAAGACGCACCCATGGTGGTGCTTGCAGCCACCTGCCCCGTGAAGGGGGGGCTTTTTATCTTCAAGTATAGATCCCGCAGTTCCGCATCAAGCAGTATATATTGTCCCATGGGAGAGAGCTCCTCTCGCACCATTCATAGATAGTATTGAACTTTAACCTCCCGATCTCTTGTTACTTTATCAATTAAAGTTCTACATGTGCATAGCAGTGAATTCTGCGAGGCTTGATTCCTGCCATGGAGCCGAGTTGAGAGCAGATCAGAAAATTCGGGCTACAGTGTTGTCGCCCCATCTGCCCCACCGCACTGGCTGTGCGCTGGCAAGATCGCGCCCCAAGAGTAATCAATAGGTGGGACGTTTATTTTCTGTAACATTTTACTTTTCAGATTAAACAACATAAACAGAAAAAAAAACACACAGCGATGGCAATACAACAACAATCTGCCTTTATTTTTCTTTATTTGTTTGTGGGAGGTGGGCGTCGCTGGCAAGGCCAGCATTTATTGCCCTCGAGAAGGTGGTGGTGAGCCGCCATTTCAGAGGGCAGTTAAGAGTCAACCATATTGCTGTGGGTCTGGAGTCACATATAGGCCAGACCGGCTAAGGACGGCAGATTTCTTTCCCTAAATGACATTAGTGAACCTTTATGAAGCACCTTAATGCAGGCACGTCACAAATAAATGCAGTGAAGCTGACGTCAAACCAGGAAGGGAGAGATTAGGAAGAGGGCCTGAAATCTTGGTCAGAGAGATGGGTTTTTTGAAATGATTTTTAAAGGTGAAGAAGCAGGGAGATTTAGGAAGGGAATTCAAGAGCGTTCTAAAGAATAGGACCAAGGCGGCTGAATGCTCCGCTGCCAATGGTGAGGCAAAGGGAGGTGGGAACAGTGTTTGAGAGGGTTATAGGGCTGGAGGAGATTGCAGAGATAGGATGGGGAGGCGCCATGGAGAGATTTATAGACAAGGACGAGGATTTTAAATTTCATGAGGTGATGAATGGAGAGGACAGGGAGAAATAAACAGAAAGCAGATTAAATTTGTCGTTGCTATGTAATACTTCCAGACAGAGGTGTCTTTTTGCCTTGCCTGCAGGCTCTCAAACTAAAAGCACAAAAGAAAACTTGAGAGCAGCACCACCACCAGGCATGGCTTCCATTCAATAAATCTGAGAGCCCTGGCTGCATTGCGAGTTAAATTAAAGGGACATTCTAACTTGAAACAGGATAGGTCCCCACTTCTGTCGCACTGGAGTAATGCAGGATGGTCTGTTATCATGGCTTCCCGATGATCAAGCTAATTTTTTCTATGAGGAACAGTTTGCTGCTTTGCACAAATACATCTTGTTTACAGAAAGCATTGCGATTGATGTATGTTATACCTGGCTGTTGCACACTTAATTACTATTAACAGTGTGCAAAATGATCTGTTAACTATATGCCTCTCCATAAGGTTGGAACCATTGCTAAAATTGGGATTTTTCTATTTTTACGTACATGCTAAGCATCAGTTTCTGTATATGTTGATAATTACTGATAATGATTTTAATTACAAACCTGAAAAAGTTTTATGAAAGGTTTTGTTTAAACTAACTCTCCATCCCCAGCTTCCACCTGTAGCGCTCTCGACATTCACTTTGGGAGATTTATTGTTCCTTCCCTATATACTAGAACAAGAACTAAACCAGCACCATTCATCATTGCAGCTTACCCCAGGCATTAGCTGATCTTATTTTCTGGATGGATGGTGCATGCTCTGGTTGATTTATGTGGATAGGTAGGAAATTTGGTAGTGCTTTAGTTGCAATTTATTGAAGAGAAGCTGGGTCCTCATTGGAACTGTATTCAGGGTTAGTGGCTACAGCTAATAATTGATTCCTATAGATGTAATGGCTAGCACCAACTATTTATCGATAAGCTGCAAAGAGCTAAGTGGCTGAAGAGGCCACAAGGTACTCATAGTGACATTGTTTACAATGCTGTTTATAATGAACTCTATGGAAGATGTAAATGCCCCTCTCACCTTTCGCTTTTACCTGATTCACAGCCAGTATAACCTCAGACAGTTTGTTCTGTGTCCCGAGAACCATGTTTTTCAATCCCTCATAAGCTTTCACAGTAATGTAGAGCGTTGTATTGAAGGTATAATTACAAGTCCTAGCCCTTTCGGACTACCCCAGATCAGGCGTATTCCCCAGACGTTTACCTTCAACTAAAGTTAGCGGTAGCCGGATCCCATAAGACGCTTAATTGGGTCTAAAGGTCAGACTACCTCTCCCTAAAGGAAAGAAACGGTCTAAAGATGTTACCGTCCTCCGGATAGTACTTTTAATAAGTTTAACTAGACTGTAACCTTCCGGATATTATGAGGGTCCGGAATACCCCCCAGAATTCTGCAACTCCTCACTGAAGAGTGTACAGAAATTTGAGTTCGCGAGATGATACAGAAATACTCTGAGACAATTCTAAAAATATATAGATTTATTAAAGAACCAACATTCAGTTAACATTTATTATGGCAATCGCAACTTTAACCGTTCAAAATACAAATAGCTTGCATTTCTTATCAGAGATCCTTATTCTCAAATCTTAACTTTGTTACATTTCCACACTTCTACTTATTTCTTAACCCAGAATATCTTAAGTCAATCGTGACTTTAATAGTTCAAAATACAAATAGCTTACATTTTTTTATTCTCAGAGATCCTTATTCTCAAATCTTAACTTTGTTACATTTCCACACTTCTCCTTATTTCTTAACCCAGAATATCCACCAAAATCAAATACCTTGATTACCCGAGACTCAAAAGTTAAAAACTTACAGAGCATGTCTGTGAAGTTGAGAAACGCTTGTCTTCCCAGCGACTTCTGACTTTCTATCTGAAAAGCTCTTATTTTTATACTCTTTTGCAGTGGTTTATTCTTTGAAGTTTCTGCTGATGTAAGCTAATTGTCTTTATTGATATCTCTGTTGAATGCTTTCTGTCTTTACTGTCAATTTAGCCAAAGCATGCATAATTATGTCTCTACCTTAGATGTTTCAAAAACCATCATGAACACAATGACAGCAATGGTTTCTGTTTGATGCAATTCTTATTGAAGGTCTCCCATTCAATTCTTAATATTGGCTTAACTGGTTATTATCAGATATTGTGACTCCATGGTATTCCAAGTTCAATACAAGAACAATGTAATTGCTTGGTGTATCTATTGATGTTATATTTTCAAAGCCTTTCTGTAGGTAAATTTTACAACTTGTAAACTGAAAACACTTCTCTTAAGGTGTTTACTTGTTTTCTTGCTATCTCAATTGGTTGCATATTTAATCGTGTTTCCTATCTTATTTGATGTTATATTATGAAGGTTTATGGTTGTTTAATATTCTAAGTTTCTGTTTGCATCAGTGTTAGCTTTTAACACTTTAAACTGGGTGATTCCATTGTGTTGGTTCCAATGTTCAGACATAGAGGAACCTTCAATGGTTTGCTTCAATAGGGCATTGTTTTAGTATTTTTAACGAATTCCCATTTCAAAGCTTGTGGTGTTTTACAACTTTGTTTAACAACTGATCTTATCTCAGAAGCCTGTATTCTGTTTGCAGCCTGTGTCTGCTAAGGCTTATGTCTTTTAAACCCAGTATGTCATTTATTAATAATTTCAGAAATCTGTTCTTAGTATCGTGCATTTTTCTGAATCCTGGCTATTCCTTCACAGTATGTTGATGCTTGTTTCCGGGCAATGTATTTTGCTGCTTTGATAAATTTGGACATTCAATCTATCAAACAATATGTTTCTTCAATTTTTTTTACTTGTGTTTTGTAATTGCGTGAGCTTGCTTCAAATTAGACACACGAGGCAGCCACTCGGACCAACGTTTCTACCCGTACCTACCCCGGGACATCTCCAGGTCAAACTAGTACTTCCTCCCTCCATTACAAGTTGCTGTTTCTTTCCAGCCACCAGGTGGCAATAATCTCTACGCAGTTTTATGTATCTGTATTTTACATTTGTTGCCAAGTTGTCGTCACAAATATGGGCATTTCAAAGAGTTATCACCATTTCAGAGTAAAAGGTACCTTCGGTCCCAAGTGCTTTGGAAAGAGGTTTTTTGAATATTTGCACACAAATGCTAACTGATACATATGAAATGCAATTGCTATTTTATCAAGTCATTAACCTGCTTATTTTAAATGGATTAATGCCTCTGTTAAACTAGCAGGTAAAAGAGTTTCATACAAATACTTTAAGCATTCATGCACTACTATTTCAAGAGCCATAATTTGAGGGAGAGAGTTCTGTAACTGAACTTCTACAGGACTTCAAAGAAATAACTATTGAATCTTGCTACTGTGAACCAAGTTATTGGTGGTTTAATATTCATCAACTTCTATTTCAGTCTCCAATACAATACTGTGTGAGATTGCATAACAATTTGTACCTTACAGTTTGTTCAGTTCCTGTGGGGGAGAAAACTGAAATAAAAAGTTAGTTTTTAAAAAAAAATAATATATATATGCAAAATCTTAACTATTTATCATTATCTGCACAACAGCCTCATCCAACCCTGAGGAGCCAGATGTAACCCAACAACCCAGTGTGGATGGAGGAGATAAACCTGTGGAAAAGATAGGGAAGGAGGTGGCTGAGCAGAAAGCAATCGGCAGAAAATCAATAGGTCAGAATATTCGCTATTGTTTTCAATGTATTGTATTGCTCTTGGACAGATTGGTTCATCTTGTACCTGCTGAGTAAAAGTGTCGCTAGTGTAAATAGTTAAATAATTACAATGGAATGTTGTTCAATGCAAAAAAAAATGCCTGCTAACAGATTTGCATTTACAGGGATGGTTATAACAGTACTTCAATGGAGGACAATAGGAATAGGAACATAGGAACAAAAGGAGGCCATTCAGCCCCTTGAGTCCATTCCGCCATTCAGTTAGATCATGGCTGATCTGTATCTTCATTCCATCTACCCGCCTTGGTTCCGTAACCCTTAATACTCTTGCCTAACAAAAATCTATCAATTTCAGTGGGGATTTGGGCTAATTTTCATGCCAGTCTTGCCACTTTCTTCCCGTCCACTCTTCTCCTGAAGTCTTTGACTTCTTGCTGAGGTACAATTACTAGGGTGCCACAGGTGCTAACCAGTTTCATTTAAATGGACGAACTCTTCTGTTAAAATAGCAGAGATATGAATCGAATACAAAGATGTTAAGCATTCATGCCATAGTGGCTGCTATTCATATGTGAGCCCTTGGTAACATCACAGGCTGATCTTGCTTGGATTTGTGGCTAATTCATTGTTGTTTGTGTGCTGATCAGGGGTTCGTTGTGAGTTATTGACAACATTTGGATGAGTTTACGCCTGCCGGTTTCCATGGAGATTTTCTGTGGGCTAAAATATGAGCATTCTCTGCTGCATTGGGGGGTCAGACAATAAGAAGGAATCCTCGATATCAGCTCCAAACTGCAACTAGGAGTCAGTTCAGCACACAAGGCAGCACTGAAAAGGCTGTAGGTTTGAGCATGACTCAGTGAGAAGATACAATCTGACAGATCAGAAGCTACAAGCATCTGCAAAGGATAAAAGGCACACCATTTACCATCGGAATCCCAGCAGGATGTCAGTGAAACCCAGCAGCCAACCTGCACCCGTACTCCTTCCTCCAATAAATCGTAAAGATAGGTTGCATGGCAACATAGAAACATAGAAGATAGGAACAGGAGTAGGCCATTCGGCCCCTCGAGCCTGCTCCGCCATTCGATGAGATCATGGCTGATCATCCAAACTCAGTACCCTGTACCTGCCTTCTCCCCATATCCCTTGATACCTTTAGCTTTAAGAAATATATCTAACTCATTCTTGAATATATTTAATGACTCGACCTCAACTACCTTCTGTGGTAGAGAATTCCACAGGTTCATCACTCTCTGGGTGAAGAAATTCTTCCTCATTTCTGTCCTAAATGGCTTACCCTTTATCCTTAGATTATGACCCCTGGTTCTGGACTCTCCGACCATCGGGAACATTCGTCCTGCATCTAGTTTGTCCAGACCTGTCAGAATTTTATATGTTTCGATGAGATCCCCTCTCATTCTTCTATACTCCAGCGAGTATAAGCCCAATCGACCC
Organism: Squalus acanthias; assembly: GCA_030390025.1. NCBI lineage: Eukaryota > Metazoa > Chordata > Chondrichthyes > Squaliformes > Squalidae > Squalus > Squalus acanthias. The sequence goes on along the minus strand of CM059436.1, from coordinate 78,771,386 downwards.
AATCTCTCCTCATATGTGATTCCTGCCATCTCAGGTATCAGCCTTGTGAATCTTCGCTGAACTCCTTCCATGGCAAGAACATCCTTCCTCAGATAAGGCGACCAAAACTGCACACAGTACTCAAGGTGTGGTCTCACCAAGGCCCTGTACAACTGCAGCAGGACATCCCTGTTCCTATACTCAAACCCTTTCGCTATGAAGGCCAACATACCATTTGCCGCCTTCACCGCCTGCTGCACATGCATGCTTTTTTTCAGCGACTGGTGCACAAGGACACCCAGGTCTCGTTGCACTTCCCCTTCTCCCAATCTATTGCCATTCAGATAATAGTCTGCCTTTCTGTTTTTGACACCAAAGTGGATAACCTCGCACTTATCCATGTTATATTGCATCTGCCACGCTTCTGCCCACTCACCCAACCTGTCCAAATCATCCTGGAGTTTCTCGGTATCCTCCTCGCAGCACACACTTCCACCCAGCTTTGTGTCATCTGCAAACTTGGAGATATTGAGGGAAAAATTCAGTTGGTTGCGCCTCCCGTTAGTGCCTTAAGAGGGCGCTAATGGGGCGCAAAGCCGCTAGCGCCCGGGCGCAGCGATGTTTGCGCCGCTCGGGAACTTAACTAGACATTGTGCGGCGGCGCTAAACTTTACCGCTGCGACCACCTGCGCGTGCAGATTGTGACGTCATTCCATGGTGCAACGCCCTTGTAGCGCCCCGGAGCGGAAATTGAATGGCGCCCCCTGCCTTACCGCCTGGCGCATCCAACGACCGGAAGACTGGAAAGCTATCAATCGCTGTGGGGCTGGGGGGGGCGCTATTTGAAGGGGGCCTCTTCCTGTCTTTTTCTGTGGTTGACATTTTTGCACCACTCGTTCTGAGAGAGAGAGAGAGATTCGGAGAGAGAGAAAGAGAGACTTCTGCATTGAGTCAACGCTTTGTGAGGTAGTTTTGCCTACTGATCCTAACTTCGCTGGTACTTTGGTTGCTGTCCTTCATAACTTTGCTTGCAAAGAGACTATGGGGGCTGCACTGAATGGGGGCGTCGTCCTGCTCCAGCTGAATCGGAGGACACAGAGACGCAGATAGAGAGTGGCAATGATGGCCAGACGGAGGAGGGCCAACAGGCGTCTGTACAGGAGAGCTTACCCTCCCAGGGTATATCGTGAACAGCTCTCCTACATTCATTTGTCTGAGGAGCTGTGTTTGCGAAGGCTGCGATTCAGCAAGGAGGTGGTCACTGAGCTCTGCCACCTGCTGCAGCCAGATCTGCAGCCTCAACTGAGGTCCAGGACGTCTCTGTCGGTGGCAGTGAAGGTCACAGTGGCTCTCAACTTCTATGCTACTGGCTCATTTCAAGCTGCTGCTGGGGACCTCGCCAATATCTCCCAGTTCGCGGTGCATTGCTGCATCCGGCAGGTCACAAATGCCCTCTTTAAAAGGAGACGAGAGTTCATCTCTTTCCCCATGACCCCAGACAAGCAGCGTGACCGCGCTCTGGGCTTTGCGAGGATAGCGGGCTTCCCCATGGTGCAGGGCGCCATTGACTGCACGCATGAGGCTTTGAGTGCTCCACATGAGAATGCCGAGGATTTCCGGAACAGAAAGGGGTTCCATTCCTTGAATGTTCAGTTGGCCTGTGACCACAGACAGCTGATACTCGCTGTCAATGCCCACTATCCTGGCAGCTGCCACGATGCTTTCATCCTGCGCCAGACTACTGTGGCAGAACTTTTCGAGGCACCGCATCAGCCAGTTGGTTGGCTTCTCGGGGACAAGGGGTATCCATTGAGCACCTGGCTGATGACACCGCTCCGTACGCCCAACACCCCTGCTGAGCTGCGGTACAATGAGAGCCATCAAGCTACCAGGAACATCATTGAGCACACAATCGGCGTGCTGAAGCAACGGTTCCGCTGTCTCGACCATTCTGGAGGAGCCCTGCAGTACTCGCCTGAGCGAGTATCCAACTTCGTAGTTGTGTGCTGCATGTTGCATAACATGGCAATCGTCAGGACCCAGCCAATGCCACCAGGCCTTGGAGCACCACCAGAGGAGGAGGAGGAAGAGGAGGAAGAGGACGAGGAGGATGATCATCAGCAGCACCAAGGCGGGAGGGCGGCCCACAATGGTGAAACTGCAAGGGCCGTCCGTCAACGGCTGATAGCAAGCCGCTTCTAGGGCCCCTGCTGTGGAAATGGCTTCTGCCATTGCTAACAACATCAATGAACCCAGCACGCAACCCCTAAGCCGGCCAAGGCACCAATGATTCCAAACACCAAACATGTATATTTTGAATACAAAAACTTATTTATTTTACAAACTCTGTGTGTGTCATTTCCTCATGACAAACTCATAGAAATAAACACAAAAAAACAGTCATTAACATAACTGGTTCTCACAACCTGGAGATAATGTCCAAAACACTAGACAAAAGTTGGACCACGAACCTCGGCCTTTAATAAAAAAATGACCAGCATTTTGTCACACCTCCTACTTTTTGCCCTTCGAGGGTGATCTCCTTCCCTTGCGCACTTCCCCCCTTCTAACCCTACTGCTCCTCCGTAATGGGACCTCAGTGGCTGCAGCAAGGCTGGTGGAAGGCTGCTGATTGTCAGACCCTGACACTGCAGATGCCCCTGAAGGACGGCCTCGACCAGTTCTGGGCCTGGAGGGCCCGGCTGCAGACTGCACCAACTCTGCATGGGCGGCAGCAGTCTGTCCTACAGGCGGTGGCAAGTGCAGTGGAGAAGTGACAGTGTTGGCAGCAGGAATGCTGTCATCGTGAGAGAGGACAGCAACTCCCTGCTCGACCAACACACTGGCACTCCCAAGGGGCAGCACTTCAGCATCCGGAGCAATCTGCTGGAGCACAGATTGCTGGCCTGCTGCGGCGCGGTGAGAGCCCCGGGGACATGTGAACGAACCATCGAGGTTGGCAGCAGTCAGTGCTCGCGTGGCCTCAATCTGAGTCTGCATGAGAGCAGTCAGAGATGGGATCACGGCAGTCAGTGAATGAATTGCAGCACTAAGCTTTAGTGTGGCATCCGCCTGTGCTACAGCGAAGTGCTCCACACTCCTTGCCAGTGACTCAATGCATTCGGGCACCCTTCCCACTGCACCCATGAGCTCAGTGTGCATGCCCACCGCCTGGGTGTTCATTTCTGCGATCAGCCGCTCCTCCTCTGCGTCCATTGCAGTAGGAGTCGCTGGCATACTCTCCCTCTGGGGAGAAGGCCCCCGTTCTTCCCTACCCCCATGGCGTTGCTGCAGCCCGCTGGGTCCTGGAGCTTCACCCTCATCAGACCCTTTCCCCCTGCTCCCCTCCAGGGAAGGCGTGTTCCCAGTGTGGGCATGGGCTTCCTTGGGAGAGGGTGGCACTGATGCTCCGGCTTCCTCTTCCTCCTCGGCTGCAGCTTCACTCCCACTGGCAGCTTCAGGGCCCGTCTCCTCAGCTGGTGAATCACCATCTGAAAGCAGGGAGGTACAAGAGTGGCTTTAGCGTGAGGACAGGGTGGCAGTAAGGGAGGAATAAGTGCAGCGAGTTAGCAAGTTGGATTGAAAGTGTCAAAGGCTGGTGTTGTGAGGGACAAGTGGAAGGACAGAGGACAAAAAGGTGATGACCTTACCATTGCTGTCCAGAACGGGGTCGGCGTCTCCAGTGGCGACGGGACCGATCACCCGGCTTGCCACAATCCTGTGGACGCGCTCCTCAAGATCGCTGAGGGGTTGCAGCTGAGGCCGCCCTCCACCTGTCCGTTGCTGCTGTCTCCTATTATGCGCCAGCTTGGCCTGCAAGAAAAAGGACAGCATCTGAGTAAATATACAGCCATGGTCTTGCCTGATGTGCCTCCCATAGGTGAATAGCCCTTACTGTATGCAGCCATGGTCTTGCCTGATGTGCCTCCCATAGGTGAATAGCCCTTACTGTATGCAAAGTGTGGAATGTGTGTGTGTGTTTCATGAAAGGGCCATAGGTGTTGGATGAGTGTTGTGCATTGGGGTTTTAAGACCCTCTGGCCATAGAGTGAGGTTGAGATGGAGGGATGGAGAGGTATTGAGAAAAAGCCACTCACCCTGACGACCCGAGTGAGGTCGTTGAACTTTTTGCGGCATTGAACATGGGTCCTGGGCACCATGCTCCTGGAGGAGACGCTCTGAGCCACCTCCCTCCACACTCTTCTGTACTCGCGTGGCAAAGGCCTCCTGCCACTCTCAGGGAAGAGTATAGATCTTCTGCGCTCCACCGCGCCAACCAGAACATCCAAGGCCCGCTCGGTGAAGCACTGAGCTCGTTCTCTCACCCTCTCCATCCTTGGCAGCAAAATGGATTCACAGGTCTCTCCAGGCCGAGATTCAAGGCTGCAATGAGCAGGGTGTGGCTGGGGAGCAAGTTGCCCCCCCCCCTTTAAGAACTGGCCGGCGCCAGTGTGTCTGTGTTCCCTCGCTAACTGGCAGCACCTGCGCTGCGCTCGCGCGCTGAGTTAGCGCCTCACTGCTCGGCCTTTGCGCCTTAAGACAGGTGTGCAGCGCCTGATTTAGCGCTCCACTCACCTCCCGGGGCGGTAAAAGTGAAGTTTCCAGTCAGTGGCGATAATTAGCGCCAGGCGCTAATTTTTGCGCCCAGACGATATTTGCGCCCCAAATGGGGCGCGACCTAATTTTTCCCCCATTACATTTAGTTCCCTTATCTAGATCATTAATGTATATTGTGAATAGCTGAGGTCCAAGGACCGATCCCTGCGGTACCCCACTAGTCACTGCTTGCCACTCGGAAGAAGACCCATTAATTCCTACTCTCTGCTTTCTGTCCGCCAACCAGTTCTCTATCCAAGTCAATACCTTGCCCCCAATCCCATGTGCCTTAACTTTACACGCTAATCTCTTATGCGGGACCTTATCGAAAGCCTTTTGAAAGTCCAAATACACCACATCTACTGGTTCTCCCTTATCTATTTTCCCAGTTACATCCTCAAAAAATTCCAGTAGATTAGTCAAGCACGATTTACCTTTTGTAAATCCATGTTGACTTTGTCCGATCCTGTCACTGTTTTTCAAGTGCTCAGCTATTACATCCTTTATAATGGACTCTAGCATTTTCCCCAATACCGATGTCAGACTTACTCAAACCCTTTCGCTATGAAGGCCAACATACCATTCCCCGCTTTCTCTCTACCACCCTTTTTGAATAGTGGGGTAACATTAGCTACACTCCAATCCATGGGTACAGTTCCAGATTCCATCGAATGTTGGAAGATGATCAGCAATGCATCTACTATTTCTAGGGCCACTTCCTTAAGTACCCTAGGATGTAGATTATCAGGCCCTGGGGATTTATCGGCCTTCAATCCCGTCAATTTCCCTAACACCATTTCCATGCAAATACTGATTTCTTTCAGTTCCTCCCTTTCATCAGATCGTATGTTCTCCAACATCTCTGGGAGGTTATTTGTGTCCTCCTTTGTGAAGACAGAACCAAACAACGGAAACATCGGAAACAAAGTACAAGCACCAAGGGTTAATACTATGCTGATTTATGCTACATTCACACACTATGTAATAAAGGAAATAGGTGCTCTGCAATCACATTGGGGGAAAAATTTGGTTGCTTTGCACCTCCCGTTAAACGGGGCGCAAAGCAACTAGTGCCTGGGCGCGGCACAGCCAACGCCTCCCGTGAAATTCAGCGGGAGTTTAGCGGTGGCGGTAACCGTTAGCGCCCGTGGCGCTATGCCGCCAGCGATGACATCATTGCCGTGCGCAGCGTCCCGCTCGTGCCCCGGCCGTGATCTTCGGTACTGTCCCCTGACTTACCGCTGGACGCTATGTCCGACGGGGTCAGGGGAGCCTACCTGCGGCCGGGGCAGCGCTATTTAAAGGTGAGGTGCCAAGCGGCCATTTTAGTTGCTGGCCATCTGCCAGCACCTGCCTCCGCTGCCGTCCCCAGCCTCCTGACCTGCCCCCCCCCCATGGAGTGCCGGCTGCGCTCCATGAGACCGGCCCTTTTCTTGAGTGCTGGGCTCTTTTGCCGGCACTCCGATCCCCAGTGGCCCAGCTGGGCCCTGGGTCGCGCAGCGCAAGGCCCCTCCCCTTTAAGAAGGGGAGAAAGGCCTGCAATACCGCGGCACATAGCGCCGCAATATTCCCTTGCAGCGCCCCAAGAGGGAGGTGGGCACTTCCAGTAGCGCCCCGCTTCCCTCTTGGGGTGCTACCACTCAATTTCGGCCGCGGGGGCGCTAATTTAGTAGCGCCCCGGCGAAGTTAGTGCCCCAAAGGGGGCGCGACTCAATTTTTCCCCCAGTGAGTATTTATTTGTGATTGATTACAATATAGAAGCAGCCCAGCATAAGATGGTATTTGAAGAACTGAGTACGCAAATGTTGGACAAGGTGTTGGGCACAGTTACTTGATAGGCGTGGTTTGCCTCTTTAAGAAGTGCCATTGCTCTTCTTGAATGGCATCTGTAATCAGTGCCTGGTGCAGTTGTCTTCCTCGTTGGTAGCTCATTAGCCTTTAACCCTCTAACTCTGCCATAACTTTGTCATTCTGGGCATTGAGCTGCTCAATGAGGACTGGCTAAATTATGGAGTCTGCAGTAGATGACAATTATTCTGGAAACCTGGGGCTGGGGGGTTACACTGTAAGGCTGTACCCAATCAGTCCAGACATGTGATGTTGATCATTCTGGCTGTACTATGATCTTTGTGGCATCTGTACTCTGCTTCTGCCTGTGGTTGGTGCAGGGGTGTCGTATGCCACAGATCGATGGTCTCCCTGGTACTGTCCTTCCACTCTCCATTTCACTTCAAATAAGGCAATTTAAGATAAAGGGGTCAATGCCTCTGTTAAAATAGCAGACAGAGGAATATTGCATGAATGATTCAGGCATCTGTCTGCGAGCATTGGTAGGAGTCATTTCTGGGCTATTGTTTATGGCAGAGTGGGTAGATTGCTGGGAAATGGGCTATTTTTAAACAGCTACAGCCTTCTGCTCTGTTAAACTCTTCTTCTGCTGCAATGTTATTGTACTACCTGTCTGAAACCAATTGCTGTGGAGAGCAAAGTGCAGTCACAGCAGGCAGCTGAATGTCACTCTGACCCCTCAGAGAGAGCTCTGTGCACTTATACGGGTATGCATCTTCCTTTTTTTTAAATGTTGGGCGATCACGATCGATGTTTCCATTTTCTCATTGCGTTAAAAAGTTTATAAAGTGCCCAGAGGACCCATTTGACATTAATTTGTTTGGGATTCAGAGGGGCGGTGGTTGGGAGAGGAACCTAACTCCAGAATTAACATCTGTTACATCTGTTTGTGGGACACCATTTCTCAGAGAAAGTAGGATTGCAACAGGCACCTTAAAAGCAATATATCTGCAAGGATTTGGAAATCTCAAAAAAAAATTACAAAGTGATTTCAGAATAGCACAATTTTAACTGAAAATTTTACTGTCAGCCGTGGCTCAGTGGGCAGCACTCACGCCTCTTAGTCAGAAGGTTGTGGGTTCACAGTCCCACTCCAGAGACTTGAGCACAAAAATCTAGGCTGACACTCCAGTGCAGTACTGAGGGCACGCTGCACTGTCAGATATGCCGTCTTTCGGATGAGACGTTAAACCGAAGCCCCGTCTGCTCTCTCAGGTAGACTTAAAAGATCCCATGGCACTATTTTGAAGAAGAGTAGGAGAGTTCTCACCGGTGTCCTGGACAATATTTATCCCTCAATCAACATAACAAAAACATATTATCTGGACATTATCACATTGCTGTTTGTGGGAGCTTGCTGTGCGCAAATTGGCTGCCGCGTTTCCTACATTACAACAGTGATTACACTTCAAAAGTAAATAAAAACAGAAAATGCTGGAAACGCTCAGCAGGTCAGGCAGCATCTGTGCAGAGAGAAACAAAGTTAACGTTTCAGGTCGATGACCCTTCATCAGAAAAGTTCTGACGAAAGGTCATCGACCCAAAACATTAACTCTGTTTCTCTCTGTGCAGATGCTGCCTGACCTGCTGAGTATTTCCAGCATTTTCTGTTTTTATTTCAGATTTTCAGCATCCTCAGTATTTTGCTTTTATACAGTTCAAAAGTACTTCATTGGCTGTAAAGCGCTTTGGAAACGTCCTGAGGTTGTGAAAGGCGCTATATAAATGCAAGTCTGTCTTTCTTTAAAATTAACTAGCATCTATAAATGTTGTGTTTCCCTTGTGTGTGTATGTCAGTACATGTCCATCTGTTGGCTGGGAATGCTGTATGTTTTACAACACTATTAACTAAGTTTTTAAGCAATTAGTGATCTGTTCTATATGATCTCATAGCCTCCAGTTAATGGCCTTGATGGATAATATTCATTTCTGTATATCATAAATGGTAAATAATAAAAGAAAACTATTCTGCATAAAATCATAATCAACAAATAAAAATATTTCCACAAGTTTTTTTCTTGTTCAATATCTCCAAGTCACACACCATCCTGACTTGGAAATATATCGCCGTTCCTTCAACTTCACTGGGTCAAAATCCTGGAACTCCCTACCAATGTACCCCCTAATTTTTTTTTGGCTGTGCGGCCCCTTCACAGAAATGTAAAATTGAAAAAGCCGGTCCCACACTGTGCGGAGCCAGCAGAGAGCTGCGCGGCCGCACAGCCGAGCAGCTTAGAGGGAACGTTGCTCACCACCACCTTCTCAAGGGTAATTAGGGATGGGCAATAAATGCTGGCCTTGCCAGCGACGCCCACATCCCGTGAATGAATTAAAAAAAAATCTCCACCAATTTTCTCCCCTCCCCCCACCCTCTCATCAAGGTGCTGACTCTTGCTTGAGTACATTTCCAAGGTCACTTGTCGCCCTCCACTGCTTTGCTTAAGTGGCTTTCACAGTGAGTACTGGCAAGCGGGCGAGATGTCTTTACTGAGCCTGGTCCTGTCCTTCACCTGACATCCACACATTAGCAATTCTGGCAGAGGTTGCTGGATTTTAATGTGTAGTAGGAGCGCTGATTGACTTTTCCCTCCCCAGCTCAGGGGCACTGAAGCCACTGTAAGGTCTATCAGCAAATTGAAAATCTTAACAGTATTCAGCTTACTTACAATTGCTTAATTGTACTGATTGACATCTGCCAAAAGTAACATCCCTTATAAATTATTATCAAATGTCTGTAGGAGATGGAGAAGCAGAAAGTGAAGAGGACGATGATGACGATGAAGATTCCAAGAAATCCTCTATGGATGAGGTAGGCCGCACCACTGAGTAATTTATATTACTTTGTGATATCTGTACGGTGCTCGCTTCATGGGGAAGGCAAATTCTGTTTGGGGACAAGATAGTCCAGAAACTGTGATTGGACTTTATTGTCTGAGAGGTTCAATTTGGAGTTGTGTCCAAGGTTGATGATTAAAACCACTTCCCACTAGGTGACTGTTGAATTTGTTGCTAGAAGCTCAAGTCGAGACAAATGCACAAGGTTCTCTGGAAGCTACTTTTATACTAGCATTGACAGTCTTGACTCAATGGTAGCACTCTCACCTCTCAGCCTGACAGTCAAGGATTCAAGTCCCACTCCAGAAACTTCAGTACGTAATCTAGGCTGACACATCAGTGCCTTCTGTCTGGTAACTATAGATCGGTTAGCCTAACATCTGTGGTAGGTAACATTTTGGAGTCCATTATTAAGGAAACAGTAACAGGACATTTGGATAATCATAATTTAATAGGGCAAAGTCAGCATGGTTTTACGAAGGGGAAGTCATGTTTGACAAATTTGCTGGAGTTCTTTGAGGAAGTAACATATAGAGTGGATAAAGGGGAACCAGTGGACGTAGTGTATTTAGACTTCCAATAGGCATTTGACAAGGTGCCACACAAAAGATTATTGCTTAAGGTAAAAAATCACGGGATTAGGGGTAATATTCTGGCATGGATAGAGGATTGGCTATCTAACAGAAAGCAAAGAGTTGGGATAAATGGTTCATTCTCAGACTGGCAATCAGTAACTAGTGGTGTTCCACAGGGGTCAGTGCTGGGTCCCCAACTCTTTACAATCTATATTAACGATTTGGAGGAAGGGACCAAGTGTAACATATCAAAATTTGCAGATGATACAAAGATGGGAGGGAAAGTAGTGAGTGAGGAGGACATAAAAAACCTGCAAGGGGACATAGACAGGCTAAGTAAGTGGGCAGAGATTTGGCAGATGGAATACAACACTGGAAAGTGTGAGGTGATGCACTTTGGCAGGAAAAATCCTAGAGCAATTTATTATCTTAATGGCAAGAAACTGGAGAGTACTGAAGTGCAAAGGGATCTGGGGGTCCTGGTGCACGAAACTCAAAAGGTTAGTATGCAGGTGCAGCAAGTGATTAAGAAGGCAAATGGAATGTTGGCTTTCATTGCTAGGGGGATAGAATATAAAAATAGGGAGGTATTGCTTCAGTTGTACAAGGTATTGGTGAGACCGCACCTGGAATACTGCATACAGTTTTGGTGTCCATACTTAAGGAAAGACATCCTTGCTCTCGAGGCAGTGCAAAAAAGGTTCACTCGGTTAATCCCGGGGATGAGGGGGTGGTCATATGAGGAGAGGTTGGGTAGATTGGGACTCTACTCATTGGAGTTCAGAAGAATGAGAGGCGATCTTATTGAAACATATAAGATTGTGAAGGGGTTGGATCGGGTGGATGCGGGGAGGATGTTCCCGATGACGGGTGAGACTAGAACTAGGGGACATAGTCTTAGAATAAGGGGCTGCTCTTTCAAAACTGAGATGAGGAGGAACTACTTCACTCAGAGGGTGGTAGGTCCATGGAATATGCTGCCACAAAAAGCTGTAGAAGCTACATCATTAAATAAATTTAAAACAGAAATAGACAGTTTCCCAGAAGTAAAGGGCATTAAGGGTTACGGGGAGCGGGCAGGAATTTGGACATGAGTCTAGGTTCGGATCGGTCATGGCCCTGTGGGTAGTGGAGCGGGCCCAGGGACCGTGTAGCCTGATTCTGCTCCTATTTCATGTGTGCAATTCTGTTAGATGCAGGAGATGGTTCTGTGATAGATGGTAGATTGGCGGTTAGGATCAGATCAGCCATGATCTTATTGAATGGCGGAGCAGGCTCGAGGGGCCGATTGGCCTACTCCTGCTCCTATTTCTTATGTTCTTATGTTCTTACTCATGGTGCCCTGCTCTGTGGGAGGTGCCATCTTTCGGATGAGACGTTAAATGAGGGCCCGTCTGGCCCCTCAGGTGGATGTAAAAGATTCTATGGCACGATTCTAAGAAGAGCAAGGGAATTCTTCCAATGCCCGAGCCAACATTTATCCTTCAACCAAAATCACTTAAAACAAAAACTGTTTATCTGGTCATTTATCTGATTACTGTTTCTGTGACCTTGCTGTGCGCAAATTGGCTGCCACGTTTCCCTACGTTACAACAGTGACTACACTTCAAAAGTACTTCATTGGCTGTGTAGCGCTTTGGGAAAGTTCTTTTACTGTTTTAGTTCAGATTCCAGGAAACCATGGGGCTGTCATCGATGAGCTTCCTCCCAACACCTACACTACTAGCGTTTGCACAAACATAACACTTCTAACCAGTTACTATTTAAACACTTTTTAAATACCCTGTTTTGTACAGTTCTTCCATTGTGTTTGATGTTCAGCTTCAGAACTGCTCAGAAAAAGCAGATATTATTTGGTGGTCACCGTGCATATTCTGAAAGCTGTAAAGGAACCCGAGTGCAAATATTGGAGTGGATTCACTATTAATCTCAGTTTTATGGTATACCATTTTCTCACCAACTGTTGTCAGAAATTTTCAGTCATTAATATATATGTTGTATTTCTTGAAACCAATTAGTATTCCTTTGGCATGTAGGCTGGTTATACAAAACACAGCCAAGAAAATGATGACTTTATTCGACCAAATCTGTACCGGGACCATAATTACATCATCGTAATTTAAAATGCATTTGTGACAGGTCTGGCATTTCATATTTGAAGTGCATGCAGCAAGGTGTGGGATATTTATGTAAACTCTCATTATAAATTATAGTGCTATCACTTCAGAGTATAAATGAACCATGAGATAAAATAGATAGGACTCCAGTATTAAAAAGTATTAAAAATATTTGTCTTCTGCTGCTTGAATTAAATGAATAGCTTAGTTAAACTATTCACAAAAAAGAGTTTAGCAGACTTTATTTTGTTTCAAGAGAGAGAAATTACTTTTTGGCACCATGAGATCCAGTGCCGGGATCGGACAAAATTTACGTCACTGTGTCCTTAAGCTGTAAACAAGCTCAACAAACACTGTTCCACAAAGTCACTGCCCTTCCAATGTCGATCTTTTTTACATTCTTTGATGGGAATAACAACAACTTGCATTTATATCGCGATTTTAACATAGAAAAATATCCCAAGGCCCTTCACAGAGGTGCAATCAGACAAAAGTTGATGCCAAGACAGAGAAGGAGATATTAGGAGGGCAAAAGGACTAAGCTCCAAAAGGTTGGTCAAAGAAGTGGCTTTGAAGTAGGACCATGAAAGAGGAGATGGAGGTGGACAGACAGAGGAGTTTAGGGAGGCAATTCCTGAGCATGGGGCCGAGACAGATGAGGGCACAGCTGCCAATGATGGAGCAAGGGGAGTGGGACTGATGCACAAGAGGCCAGTGTCACCAGAACAGAGAGTTTGAGGGGTTGTGGGGCTGGAGGAGGTTGGATAGAGAGGGGCAAGACTATGAAGGTATTTAAACATGAGGATGAGAATTTTAAATTTGAGACTTTAGGGGATCGGGAGCCAATGTAGATCATCAACAGTAACGGGAACGGTAGCATAGTGGTAATGTCACTAGGCTAATAATCCAGAGGCCTGAACTAATGATCCAGAGACGTGAGTTCAAATCCCACCACGGCAGCTGGGGAATTTAAATTCAGTTAATTAAATTAATCTGGAATTTAAAAAAGCTAGTATCAGTAATGGTAACCATGAAGCTATCGGATTGTCGTAAAAAAACCATCTGGTTCACTAATCTTTAGGGAAGGAAATCTGCCATCCTTGCCTGGTCTGGCCTATATGTGACTCCAGACCCACAGCAATGTGGTTGACTCTTAACTGCCCTCTGAAATGGCCTAGCAAGTCACTCAGTTGCAACAAATCGCTACGAAACATAATAAGAATGAAACCGGACGGACCACCCGGCATCAACCTCGGCACCGGCTACAGACACGGCAACGGCACACCCAGCCCAGTCGACCCTGCAAAGTCCTCCTCACCAACATCTGGGGACTTGTGCCAAAATTGGGAGAGCTGTCCCACAGACTAGTAAAACAACAGCCTGACATCGTCATACTCACAGAATCATACCTTTCAGCCAATGTCCGAAACTCCTCCATCACCATCCCTGGGTATGTCCTGTCCCACCAGGGGGTGGCGGCACAGTGGAATACAGTCGGGAAGTCGTGGCCCTGGGAGTCCTCAACATTGACTCCGAACCCCATGAAGTCTCATGGCTTCAGGTCAAGCATGGGCAAGGAAACCTCCTGCCGCACTCCCTCAACTGTGCTCCTCCATGTTGAACACCACTTGGAAGAAGCACTGAGAGTAGCAAGGGCACAGAATGTACTCTGAGTGGGGGACTTCAATGTCCATCACCAAGAGTGGCTCGGTAGCACCACTACTGACCGAGCTGGCCGAGTCCTGAAGGACATAACTGCCATTCTGGGCCTGCGACAGGTGGTGAGAGAACCAACACGAGGGAAAAACCTACTTGACCTCTTCATCACCAATCTACCTGTCGCAGATGTATCTGTCCATGACAGTATTGGTAGCAGTGACCACCGCACAGTCATTGTGGAGACAAAGTCCCGTCTTCACACGGAGGACACCCTCCATCATGTTGCGTGACACTACCACCGTGCTAAATGGGATACATTCAGAACAGATCCAGCAGCTCAAAACTGGGCATCCATGAGGTGCTGTGGGCCATCAGCAGCAGCATAATTGTATTCCACCACAATCTGTAGCCTCATGGCCCGGCATATCCCTCACTCTACCATTACCATCAAGCCAGGGGACCAACCCTGGTTCAATAAGGAGTGTAGACGAGCATGCCAGGAGCAGCACCAGGCGTACCTAAAAATGAGGTGCTAACCTGGGGAAGCTGCAACACAGGACTACATGCATGCTAAAAAGCGGAAGCAGCATGCAATAGACAGAGCTAAGCGATCCCACAATCAATGGATCAGATCAAAGCTCTGCAGTCCTGCCACATCCAGTTGTGAATGGTGGTGGACCATTAAACAACTAATGGGAGGAAGAGGCTTCATGAATATCCCCATCCTCAATGATGGTGGAGCCCAGCACGTGAGTGCAAAAGACAAGGCTGAAGCGTTTAGGGCCATGACCGATCCGAACCTAGACTCATGTCCAAATTCCTGCCCGCTCCCCGTAACCCTTAATGCCCTTTACTTCTAGGAAACTGTCTATTTCTGTTTTAAATTTATTTAATGATGTAGCTTCTACAGCTTTTTGTGGCAGCATATTCCATGGACCTACCACCCTCTGAGTGAAGTAGTTCCTCCTCATCTCAGTTTTGAAAGAGCAGCCCCTTATTCTAAGACTATGTCCCCTAGTTCTAGTCTCACCCGTCATCGGGAACATCCTCCCCGCATCCACCCGATCCAACCCCTTCACAATCTTATATGTTTCAATAAGATCGCCTCTCATTCTTCTGAACTCCAATGAGTAGAGTCCCAATCTACCCAACCTCTCCTCATATGACCACCCCCTCATCCCCGGGATTAACCGAGTGAACCTTTTTTGCACTGCCTCGAGAGCAAGGATGTCTTTCCTTAAGTAAGGACACCAAAACTGTATGCAGTATTCCAGGTGCGAAACATCTTCAGCCAGAAGTGCCGAGTGGATGATCCATATCGGCCTACTCCCGAGGTCCCCACCATCACAGAAGCCAGTCTTCAGCCAATTCGATTCACTCCACGTGATATCAAGAAACGACTAAGCGCACTGGATACAGCAAAGGCTATGGGCCCCGACAACATCACGACTATTCTGCTGAAGACTTGTGCTCCAGAACTAGCTGCGCCTCTAGCCAAGCTGTTCCAGTACAGCTAGAACACTGGCATCTATCCGACAATGTGGAAAACTGCCCAGGTACGTCCTGTCCACAAAAAGCAGAACTAATCCAATCCGACCAATTACTTCCCCATCAGTTACTCTCAATTATCAGCAAAGTGATGAAGGTGTCATCGACGTGCTATCAAGTGGCACTTACTCACCAATAACCTGCTCACTGATGCCCAGTTTGGGTTCCGCCAAGACCACTCTGCTCCCGACCTCATTACAGCCTTGGTCCAAACATGGACAAAGGAGCTAAATTCCAGAGGTGAGGTGAGAGTGACTGCCCTTGACATCAAGGTAGCATTTGACCGAGTGTGGCATCAAGGAGCCCTAGTAAAACTGAAGTCAATGGAATCAGGGGGAAAACGCTCCACTGGCTGGAGTCATACCTAGCACAAAGGAAGATGGTTGTGGTGGTTGAAGGTTAATCATCACAGCCCCAGGACATCACTGCAGGAGTTCCTCAGGGGAGTGTTCTAGGCCCAACCATCTTCAGCTGCTTCATCAATGAACTTCCCTCCAACATAAGGTCAGAAATGGGAATGTTTGTTGATGACTGCACAGTGTTCAGTGCCATTCACAACTCCTCAGATAATGAAGAAGTCCATGCCCACATGCAACAAGACCTGGACAACGTTCAGGCTTGGGCTGATAAGTGGCAGGTAACATTCGCGCCACAGAAGTGCCAGGCAATGACTATCTCCAGCAAGCGAGAGTCTAACCACCGCTCCTTGACATTCAATGGCATTACCATCGTTTAATCCCCACCATCAACATCCTGGGGGGTCACCATTGACCAGAAACTTAACTGGACCAGCCACATAAATACTGTGGCAACAAGAGCAGGTCAGAAGCTAAGTATTCTGCGGTGAGTGTCTTACCTCCTGACTCCCCAAAGCCTTTCCACCATCTACAAGGCACAAGTAAGGAGTGTGATGGAATACTCTCCACTTGCCTGGATGAGTGCAGCTCCAACAACACTCAAGAAGCTCGACACCATCCAGGATAAAGCAGCCCGCTCGATTGGCACCCCATCCACCACCTTAAACATTCACTCCCTCCACCACCGGCGTACTGTGGCTGCAGTGTGTACCATCTACAAGATGCACTGCAGCAACTCGCCAAGGCTTCTTCAGCAGCACCTCCCAAACCCGTGACCTCTTCCACCTAGAAGGACAAGGGCAGCAGGCGCAAGGGAACATCACCACCTCCAAGTTCCCCTCCAAGTCACACACCATCCTGACTTAGAAGTATATCGCCGATCCTTCATCGTCGCTGGGTCAAAATCCTGGAACTCCCTCCCTAACAGCACTGTGGGAGTACCTTCACCACACGGACTGCAGCTGTTCAAGAAGGCGGCTCACCACCATCTTCTCGAGGGCAATTAGGGATGGGCAATAAATGCTGGCCTTGCCAGCGACTCCCACATCCGATAAACGAAAAAAAGAAAATAACAGGACCAACAGGTGAAAGTGAACGTATTTTTTTGTCCCCATTTTTTGGTTTTTGGATGTTGGACATCATGTCCCAGCTGAGATCCATTGGCAACCTGCTTGTGCGACTGTGTCCAGGATAAAAGAAAGACTTGAATTTATATAGCGTCTTTCACAACCACAGGACTTCCCAAAATGAATTACAGCCAATGAAATACTTTTGAAATGCAGTCACTGTTGTAATGTAGGAAACACAGCAGCCAATCTGCACACAGCAAGCTCCCACAACCAGCAATGTGATAATGACCAGATAATCTGTTATTTTTAGTGATGTTGGTTGTGGGATAAATATTGGCCAGGACACCAGGAATAACTCCCCTGCTCCTCTTCGAAATGGTGCCATGGGATCTGTTACGTCCGCTCGAGAGAGAGAGAGCAGACGGGGCCTCCGTTTAACGTCTCATCCAAAAGGCGGCACCTCCGACAGTCCAGCGTTCTCTCAGTACTGCACTGGAGTGTCAGCCTAGATTTTTGTGCTCAAGTCTGTGGAGTGGGACTTGAACCCCCCCAAGCTTGTGATTCAGAGGCGAGGGTGCTACCAACTGAGCCACAGCTGACACCTGTTGACTCAGCTGCCAAGATACGCACAAAAGCCAATTTGCCCTCCTCCCGCATGCCTCCAGCCTGTGAGGGAGTGCCTAGCCTCTGCTCTATGCCTTCTCAATGGCACAGCCATATTTATCATGTGGAGGTTACATGGACACGTGTCCCAGCATTGCACCATTGCAACAACGCTACTGCACCATCTGGCTGAAAATGTTTTTAGATTTAAAGCTCTATTCAGAAATGTGCTAATTTGCAGGACTGGTATCGTAGGCCTTGAAACGCAGTATGTTCCATAGGACATGCATATTTATAACATCTTGCTGGTTTGTATTGCAGGGGACTGCTGGATGTGAAGCCAATGCCACAGAAGAAATGTCCAATCTGGTTAATTACATTCAACCTGTGAAGTTTGAGTCCTTCGAGGTGGCTAAGAGTGAGTGGCTTTTTACTTGTCAGTTTTCACACTGCAGAATATCACGATTTGTTGCCATAATTTTGAGATTGATAAGTAAATGTACTGCCATATAGCAGAAAATAATCCAAAATGGAATCCAGAGAGTGGTTAGAACGTGGAACGCGCTGCCACAGGGAGTAGTTGAGGCAAATAGCATAGATGCATTTAAGAGGAAGCTTGACAAGCACATGAAGAAGAAAGGAATAGAGGGATACGCTGACGGGGTGAGATGAAGAGGGGTGGGAGGAGGCTCGTGTGGAGCATAAACACCAGCATGGTCCAGTTGGGCCGAATGGCCTGTTTCTGTGCTACAAACTTTATATGTACTATGTAATTCTGTGTCAAAGTTGCAAAGTGTCAGCAGTGGGTTAACTACAGAGAATAAATGCACTGTTTTCTTCCTGGATTTGCTTTTGAGTCGCTAATTTGTTCTGCTTTTGTTGGCTACAGACACCCACTTTGAATTAGAAAATCTTACTGCCGATTCCTTTTTGGATAGTTAGATGGCAATCACTGTTCCCTTGGGTCTCTGCAGGCTATTTGTTCTGAGCAGACTGGGAAAAGCCATATACTCGAGCTCCAGAGAGACTGTAAATGCTGCGTTGATCCTTCTGCGTTTACCCGCTCCATAGGAATTCCTTCCCCCGTATCAATGCATTGAGCCCGTTCCATTACGTTATGCAATGAGGGGGCTGGGTACCCTGGAAATGAGGATAATGTTAAAATTGTACCTCATGTTAATTAAAACCAGCCGACCATCCATGTTTGATGCGGGTCATCAGCCATTTGGGGGCAGCGTCTGTTTTGGGAAAGGAAATCGGAGTGGACCACTTGGCCAAGTGTCAATCCTGAGTTGCTCCTCGTGGCAAGCCCACTGATTGACACCACCGCACGCGGAGTGGGAAATCTCGGGAGATTGGGAATTCCCTCCCACAGCACGCGATCGTTTATACCCGGGATGACAAAACATAGGGGCTCCAGAAAGGCACCTTCGCTGGCAGGAAAGGAAAGCAACGTTACTGGGGGATGGGTGGAGGGATGGCAGAGCAGCTGGGAGCAGTGTTTTGAGGGGGAGAGACGGCCGAAGCTGAGTGTGGTGCTTTGAGGGCACGGCTAAGTTAGGAGCACTGCTTGGTAGTGGGTGGGAGCGGGGGGGGGGCGGGTGGGGGTGGTGGTTGTAGAAGGCAGGAACAGCACTTTGCAGGGAGGTATTGCCCATATTAACTTAGGGGGAAGAAGGAAACATGCGAGGGGCGGGAGCTTATTGTCAGGTTGAGCTGGGGAATCTGGGAGGGAAAAAGAATGAGCCGCAGTCCCCTTTGAGGGCCACCAGAAGCCCACACCGATTCATGTAAAAGGGGTCAAAAGGGAGTGTCTAACTCTTCCGACCCATTTTCGCCAACTTCTAGCACTATATAAGTGACAGTAGAAGCTTCAGGAAGGTATCGCTGTGGTGGTTACCACATTGAGGAGGCCATGTGGTCCGCTGCCACTAAAGGCTGGTGTTACTTTGCCTGTATATTTACTTTGGAGGTTTAGTCAGGGCGTTTTCAGCTAGTTTCACTTGGCTTTTCTCAAAGTACTGCTTTGCATTTGGAACACGGATTTTCCAATGCGAAGACCTCGATGCAGATATGAAAGAGGTTAGATTTGAGTCAGGAATCTCAGAAAGCATCTCTTCCCTCGCTCATAGCCACTCACCAGGGTCTCCAGACCAAGAAAGTCTTGCTTAGACTTTTCTGGCCATCGGAGCTTCAGAAGGCTGTGCTTGCCTCCCCCTCCCCCCTGGAGGTTATTGGGGAAACAATGCAACAGCAGACTGAAGACCTGCAGCCCGCTTCCATTCGGGAGTGCATCAATGTCCGTAGCAGTCAAGTCACCACTGCCTTGAATTTCTTTGCATCTGGATCCTTCGGGGCTGCATCAGGTGATCTTTGCTACTTCAGTCAGGCAGCTGGCCACCATCACATCCACTGTGTTTGGAGGGGGTGCAGTGCCCCTGTGTACTGGCTCGGAAGGCAGTGGTGTGCCTTTATAAACCTGTGGGGAGGGGGGAACAGTATTTGAAAGACGATATGCAATTCTAAATGTGTTGCCTCCAGCCCTGACTAGAATGATTCTATGGTTAATAAGATCAGGTTCAAATCCCCTATTTGGTATTTGGCATTTCAATTCAAAAATGAAAATTAATTAAAACCTTTTGCTCCCAGTAATAGATTATCTGCAGCTACTGGGAGAAAGAAGGTTTAACATATAAAGAAAAAACATTCATTGCCAAAGTGCAATGGCCATTGTCAATTCCAAAATGGAAAATGCACCAAATAATGTATTAAAAATTAACGTTTACGCTGGGGTGAGGGCGAGATGATAGCTCCAGACTCTCCTTGACAATAAATCTAGTGCCTTCAACACTTGTATTCCCTTTTAGACTGTCATGTACTAATGTTTTTTTTCTTCCAATGCATGTGAAGGAATGTTGGGTATTCCTACAGATTAATTTACAAGCTACACATTCAGTGTAAGTGTTTGTTTTTACGTGTCGCAGGCTCATGTTCACGGGCGATTTTGAGTTGTCGGCTTTTTTTGATGCTGTTGGTCAACGTTTGTTAATTTTCTAGGTTGCCATGTACGTTCTATTCATAAACAGATTGCTGACAAGCCTTTAAAGATGTAAAGATTTCCTTTCAGACATATTTTACAAAAGGGCCATTCTTATTTCTTTTAGTAGGAAATATATAACTGGCTAATTTCCTGTTGCTTTGAGCACTCTTTACACATGAGTGCAATATTCAATGTGACTACAAGATAATCAAAATGATTCTTTCAGACTCTTCAGCAATAGTATGAATGCATTGAATTACATAGTCGGATTATTCACGGTGCTCCGTTACATTGAAAATCCTTTTTGGTTAATTGTCTTCTAATCATTTTCTTCCCTATTTCTGTTGGACCAGGAATGTTTGTGCCAAGTGTCTCTTTGCTGTTGAATCTCAGCAGCCTAAGGCTGAAGATTAGCCTAGCATAATTGCAGTCCGTGTAATGTCAGACATATGACTACTGGCATGAGACAGTGAACTACAGTTTTCAAAGACAGAGTAATCCTTGTTGAGAATTAGATAGGATCTTTACTTTTTTTTTTGGCCTTAAAGCACATGATGTATGAGACAAACAAGGAGTTTCACATTTTCAGGCTGTACTGATTTTTTTAAATTCTAGTTGTGATGGCTTTGAAATGTAATTGTGTATTCTACAGTCACATACTGGTGTTAAGGACCACACATACAAGGCTATGTACAGATTAGCAACTTTAGTTGCTTGAGTACAAAAAAGATTGCAATTTGCTGGCCATTTGTCCTGAATTATCTTTTGGGGCTTGTCAAGCAGATGTGGGCATTTGGTTTCATTGCGATTTTGAATTTATATTCAGCGCCTGGCCCACTTCAAATTCCTATTATCTGAATGCTGCTGCACAGACAGAGAGCGAGAGTTTCACCGGATTACTGGAGAAACTGGATGTTCAGATCTATTAGCAAGCAAGAAGAGGCCTAGTCTCATATTCCAGAGAACATGAGTCCAAATCCTACCATGGCAGAGAGGTGTGAGAAAAGTCTCACCTGATTTGGGAGCAGTATTGAAATCTCAGGCAGGCTTGGACTTCATAAATAGTTAAAAGTTGTTGAAGGGGAAAAAAAATGTCTGTCACAAAAGAGGAGACCAGGGGGGAGAAATTCGGTATCGCCCTGTTTGGGGCGCAATTATCGGCCGGGCGCAAAGTTTAGCGCCTGGTGCTAATTATCGCCTCCGACTGCAAACTTGGCTTCTATCGCCCCTGGAGGTGATTGGAGCGCTAAATCAGGCGCTACACACCTCTCTTAAGGCGCTAACGCCGAGGAGCGAGGCGCTACCTCAGAGCGCTGGCGAAGCTCATGTGATGTCAGTCAGCAATGGAACACAGACACACTGGCGCCGGCCAGTTCTTAAAGGGGAGGGTCGATCTTGCTCTCCATCCACACCCTGCTCATTGCAGCCTTGAATCTCGGCCTGGAGAGACCTGTACATCAATTCTGCTGGAAAGAACAATGGAGAGGCCCAGGGAAAGAGCTCAGAGTGCAGCCCCCATAGTCTCTTCTAAATCGATGCAAGGAAGGTCAAATCAAAATGAACCTGCAAAGTGCTGCTCAGTACCTAAAACTCCTTCACACAGCGTTGAATCTCTCCAGAAGTCTCTCTCTCTTTCTCAGAATGCGTGGTGCAAAAATGTCGCCGACAAAGAAAGGCAGGAAGCGGTCGCCTTTAAATAGCGCTCCCCCAGTCCCTTCCCAACTGCAAAACGCTTCCCTCAACCTGTCGTTGCTAGTGGCAGGCGGTAAGGCAGGGGGCGCCACTCAAAATCCGGTCTGGAACGTTGCACACTCGACTGACGTCACGATCTGCGGGCGCAGGTGATCGTGGCGGTAGTGTTTAGCGCTGCCGCAAAATGTCTGGTCAATTTCGCGAGCGACGCAAATATTGCTGCGCCCGGGCGCTAGTTTGCGCCTCGTAGGGCGCTAACGGGAGGCGCAAAGCAACCGAATTTTTCCCCAAAACCTCTTGCAATGGTGGAGATGCTGGAGTTCCATTTGAGTTCAGAGAGATTGACCGGGAGTTTCTCGGAATCAGGGGTTCCTATCCCGAGTGCTGCCTCCATAAGCCCGGGAGATCAGCAATTTCAATTTCCCCGCTGCAGTGCACCCACATGAACCACAGACACTTATGTGAGGTACTGTAAATAATGACTGACTGTTAGCCTGGCATCGGAACTCGGGGGGTAGGGGCTCTGAAATCGGCAGGCTGGGCGGAATCGGAAATTGGGGGAACTCTGAAATTGGGGGGGGGGGTGCTTGAGAGTGGGGAGGGGAGAGATGGAGACTGGGGAATGGGGAAGAGGGAGGCTGGGGAAAGGGGGTGTGGGGAGAGGGGAATGGGGGCTCAGGGAGAGAGGGAGACGGGACTGGGGGAGAGAGAGACTGGGGAATGGGGGCTCGGGGAGAGCGGAGACTGGAGACTGGGGGACAAGGGAACCAGGAATGGGGGAGATGGAGACTGGGGAAAGGGAGAGAGGGAGACTGGAGAATGGGAACTTGGGGAGAGAGGGAAACTGGAGACTGGGGGAGAGAAAGACTGGGAATGGGGGCTCGGGAGAGAGGGAGACTGGGGTATGGGGGACAAGGGAGCCAGGAATGGGGGAGAAGGAGACTGGGGAAAGGGAGAGAGGGAGACTGGGGAATGGGGACTTGGGGAGAGAGGGAGACTGGGGAATGGGGAGAGAGAGACTGGGAATGGGGGCTCAGCGAGAGAGGGAGACTGGGGTATGGGGGAGAGGAAGGCAGGAATGGGGGAGAAGGAGACTGGGGAAAGGGAAAGAGGGAGACTGGAGAATGGGGGAAGAGGGAGACAGGAATGGGGGAGAGGGAGATTGGGGAAAGGGGCTCGGGGAGAGAGGGAGACTGGGGACTGGGTGAGAGAGAGACTGGGGAATGGGGCTCAGAGAGAGGAAGACTGGGGTATGGGGGACAAGGGAACCAGGAATGGGGGAGAGGGAGACTGGGGAAAGGGAGACTGGGGAATGGGGAGAGGGAGACTGGGGAAAGGGGGCTCGGGGAGAGTGGGGGAATGGGGACTTGGGGAGAGGAGGAGACTGGGGGAATGGGGACTTGGGGAGAGGAGGAGACTGGGGGAATGGGGACTTGGGGAGAGGAGGAGACTGGGGATCAGGGAGAGTGGGGGAATGGGGACTTGGGGAGAGGAGGAGACTGGGGATCGAGGAGAGTGGGCGGATGGGGACTTTCGGACGGACTGTACAACGGGCTGCCAATTCGCTATCACCCATCTTGCGCTACTCCCCAAGATGACTTTTTAACCCATGTTTCTTTGAGGATCTGAAATAAAGAAGATTTTCATTGCCCCACCCTCGAACGTCGTGGTGGAGATCAAGATGAATTGAAAGGAGTGGAGGCAAGGCAAGTATGGAGAACCGAATGGATCAAGCACTGCAGCCTTTTCAATGGTCGATACATACTGGGTGAAGTTTTATCGGTGGTAATTATCAACTGGCAGACGCCCATTTCTCTGCTGAGAAATGGGAATCTGACCTTTAAAAATCAAGGGATGGGTAAGGGAGGGAGCTTGGCCACCAGATTGATGCCCAAAGTTCGCCTGATACAATTTTCAGGCAGGCATATATATGGGCAAGCAGCACCCCCCACCTGTTTCCTGCAGGAAGGCTGCTTAAATATGCAAATCGGGGTCCTAAGCCAGGAGGAGCTTGTCAGCCCGAGAGTCAAATAATGTCACCTTATGTGTGCAGGCCAGGTTACATTCTCCACATTCTGAAACACTCCATTTGGATGTAAAGCTGAAGGGGGAAAATTTGCAAGACTATGGGGAAAGAGCAAGGGAGTCGAACGAACAGGATAGCTCTTTCAAAGAGCCGCACAGACACGATGGGCCGAATGGTCTCCTTGTGTGCTGTATGATTCTATGCCAAGAAATCCGAGTGGCATTTGTGTTTGATGGTGTAATGTAATTATATATGTATCCAGCAGAGGGAGCTTGTCAGTCATTTATTGAGCTTCAGGGTGAGTGTTAGTTTGGTCAGAAAGGTCGAAAGTGGAAATAAGACAGACAGTGATTTTGAAAACAAGTCACTTCTTTTTAGTTTTATTCAGAACCCATTTCCACAGAGGAGGATTGGCAAATGCTGCTAAGATAATCGAGAGAAAAAAAACAAAAAAAACCATCTGAAATGAAAACAGAAAATGCTGGGAACACTCAGCAGGTCAGGCAGCATCGTTTGTGAAGAGAGAAACAGAGTTAACGTTTCAGGTCGATGACCCTTCGTCAGAACCGGAAAAAGTTAGAGATGTTTTTAAGCAAGTACAGAGGCAGGGAAAGGGTGGTAGGAAAAACAAAAGGGAAGGTCTGTGATAGGGTGGAAGGCAGGAGAGATTAAATGACAAAAGGGATGATGATGCAAGGCAAAAGGAGATGGTAATGGGACAAGTAACGAAATGAAAGATGGGTCTAGAGAAGCTGTAAATGGCAACAGCAGAACCATTACCAGCACCTCTGTCCGAAAAAATGGGAGCAGTGGTTATAATCTGAAAATGTTAAGCTCGATGTTGAGTCCAGAAGGCTGTAAAGTTTCTAATCGACAGATGAGGTGCTGTTCCTCGAGCTTCTGCTGAGCTTCATTGGAACAGTGTAGGAGGCCGAGGTCAGAGAGGTCAGAGTGGGAGTGGGACAGTGAATGAAAATGGCAAGCGACCGGAAACTTAGGGTCACGCCTGCGGACTGAACGGAGGTGTTCAGCGAAGCGATCACCCAATCTGCATTTGGAAAAACTATCTGTTTGAATCCACATGGTCTGTGAGTGTGGATCAGACCCTCAGTGATACCCATCCTGCTTGAAATTGCTGCACATATTTGCCTTTCCGCAATTGCGCCACACTGGTCGAAGTGGTTGAAGATGTTTGAAGGGATCTTAATCCCATGACAGCTTGCTGCACCAAGCAGGGAAAGGATTCTGCTCCTGCAGTCAGCTCTGGAATTCTCTTCCCAAACCTCTCCGCCTCTCCACCTCGTTCTCCTCCTTCAAAGAGGCTGCTTATAACCACTACCTCTTTCACCAAGCGTCTGGTCACCTGTCCTAATATCTTCTTCTTTAGCTCAGTGTCAATGTTACCTCTGAGTCATAAGGTTGTGGGTTCAAGCCCCACTCCAGAGACTTGAGCACATAATCTAGGCTACACTTCAGTGCAGTGCTGAGGGCGTGCTGCACTGTCAGAGGGACTCTGTGTTTCAGATGAGATGTTGGCATCCGCTCTCACAGGTGGACGTAAAAGACCTCATGACACTATTCGAAGACGATCAGGGGAGTTCTCCCAGTGTTCAACCAACATCAACAAAAAACAGAATCCTTTATCTCATTGCTGCTTGTGGGACCTTGCTGTGTGCAATTTGGCTGCCACATTTCCCTACATCACAACAATGACAACTTGCATTTATATAGCACCTTTAACATAGTACAGTAGTCACTACATTTCAAAACTACTTCATTGGCTGTAAAGTGGTTTTCTTTTTTTTCTCTCTTTCCTTCTTTCAAGCATAATGCTGGCTCTCTCCTAAGCATACAGATAGCAGAAAAGTTGCAATTGCTGACATCAGTAGCATTGCCGATAAAATATTTATGAATTTCCAAACATCTTCAAAGGCATTGTTAAACTGAAGGATACACAAATGAAACTACACGTACAAGTATCTGTGCAGCATTCGCTCAAATCAGTCTCAAATGATACAATAGATAGAACTTTAGGATCTTATCCGTGACTAAGTTATCCCAGAATGTTATCCGGCAAAGTTGACATCCCTGATGTCTTGAATGTGTCAGATGCTATCTTGGTAAGTCCACTCACTGAAGTGCAATATGACGCTTAATTAAGAACTGAAATGACTGAAAGAAAAAGGCTCATCAAAATTGTAAACGTAGTAAGTAGAAACCTCAGAATCATAGAATGATACAGCACAGAAGGAGGCCATTCGACCCATTGTGCCTGTGCCGGCTCTTTGGTAGAGCTATCCTATTAGTCCCACTCCCCTCCTCTTTCCCCATAGGCATGTAATTTTTTTTCCCTTCAAGGATTTATCCAATTCCCTTTTGAATGTTACTATTGAATCTGCTTCCACCACCCTTTCAGGCAGAGCATTCCAGATCACAACAACTCGCTGTTGGTTTGGCGTATGGAGATGATGGTCTGTCAACAGGCACCAAGGAGATGGAAGCTATCCAGAAGGCAGTCCCACCACCAAGTGCCACTGCGGTGAGACGCTCACTAGAGTGGTCACATACAGTTCACACTTTATCCTTAAGCCTCCTACAGTCACGGGACTACAACAGGAGCTAATGGTGAATGATGTGGATTTCTAGTGGATACGAGACATATCGAAACCTTACAGCAGTTGGAAAACTTACTTTCTAGTTATGTTGACGTGTAGTGTTTGATTCCCAATGGAGGTTTTTGAAATTATGCACGGTTTTGAGAGGGTAAAGAATTAAATATATAGGCCCGGATTTTCCTCTTTTGGGTGGCGTTTAGGCTAATTAGGTCGATTTACAGTGAGACAAGAGTATTCAAGTGGATTCATGTGTCCACTATTCTAACAAGGAGCCTATTCAAAAAGACACTAAAGCCTTGTTAAAAGACTGGTGGGATAATTGTTGGCATGATGCAGTAAGGTGTTTTGTTCTTACATTTTTGTAATATTTGCTCTCTCTCTGTTTGTTTCCTGTTGACCTAGAAATTGATACAAGTTTTTTTTCATCTATTAGGCTATGTTAACTCTTGGGACCCTGTCAAGCAATAAAATTATTGGCACCATTCTCCTCACCTTCTCAAGGACATCATTCTGTTTTATTAGTGCCACCCATCACATGAATCACACTCCCAGCGAGCAGCTCAGAAAATGGCTGAGCGCAGTACAATAGGCTGTAAAATATTCTTTCTTGTTCTCACTTGCCCCAGTTTACAATACGATTTGAATTCCTCTATTAGATTACATCTTGTGAGTCACTCCAAACTATGCAGCGTCCCATTCCAAGAACGGTTAAATAAATCCTAATTTGTTTCAGGGCCGGTGCCAAGCTGTATCAATCGGCTGTCTTAAAATCTAAAGATAACTGTCTGTGAGAGATGAAAATTGGGTGTTTATTGGATATTTATGCTTTATTTATAGAGAATAACAAGAGTTTCGAAATGTCATCTTTTGTGGAGACAAAGGCTCTGGAACAGTTGACTAAATCTCCAGTGGAATTTGTGGAGTATCCTTTCAATGTGATTCTGCACAGCCAGACCCCTTCTTGTGTTCTGACCGCACTCTCCAACACAGTTGGTTAAAAGTAATTCAATACAGTTTAGTTTCACAGAGAGAGATGTTCTCCAGAGATTCCCGTTGCGCTGTGCGATATTATGATACACAGAAGATATTAAACCATTTAAAATAAACGGGTTAATGTCAACTTTAAAATAGCACAGGCCAAGGAACTGCATGTACATGTGTTAATGATCTCATCGCACGCCGTGCAATTTCAACCCAAAAAATGTGCTTCAGGTTCATTCAGAGTCGGCCCCGATTTTAACTCCAGGTGGATTCCCCGCTCAGACCTGGGTTAAAATTGCAGTCGGCTCGCAATGATGTCATCGGGCCGTAACATGCATATGTAAAGAAGGACCCCTGTTGGCGCGTCCCTGCTACCAGCTCAGGGAAATTGCAGATGTTGGGATCATGGTGGCTTTCGGACAAGTAAGAGCCAGGGCGATTTTAACTGCCCACCCGCCAGGTTTCTGCTGATCAGGTAGGGTTAAAATCGCTCCCAAATGTCAGAGTTTGACATTGGGAGTTGGCCTGATGATATATTTTATTCTGTCATTTTCTGACTAGATTAAAAAAGATCCCATGAAATGATGTTTACTGTCAGAGAAAGATGACAGAAACGCATGAAAAATGCGAGAAACACCAAACCATCGTAAAACGAAACTGTGTGGAGGAGTTGTGTGTTGGGGGGAGGGGGAAGTGAAGGGTATTTTGAATTTTAACACATGTTTTCGTGGCGGAGCAGATTTTTAATGACCAGTGGCTCATACCTTGTTCTGTTCAAACAAGAGGAAAATCTGTTGTTATTATAAAATCAGAAAGCTGTTCTTCCAGACTATGGCCACTGGGTGGAGCTGTGTCTTTACAGACACGAGTCGTAGCAACAAGCAAGTGTGATTCGAATAGTTGTTTTTAGTTGCTCAATTTTATTTTACTCAGTATAACTCAGTAAGTTAAGGATATGATATATATTTTTTGGGCAGTTTATTCAATATATATGCACAACTTGCAATGCTGATCAAAAAAGATTTTTCAATTTATAAACTCCTTCAGGAAACTCCGGTTTTAACTTTTGGAAATTGCAGGGGGAAATGACAGGATCAGCTGTGTGCTGGTAGGATCAGATTTTGTAGCTTCACCTTTGACCTTAAGGGATTTTCTTAAAAGAAGGTCTGAAAATAATATATACTATAAAGAGAAAATGCTGGAAACACTCAGCAGGTCAGGCAGCATCTGTGGAGTGAGAAACAGAGTTAACGTTTCAGATCTGCGACCCTTTGTCAGAACTTGAAACGTTGGCCAGGATTTTGAAGTTTCGATCCACAGGGGGTGGTATTGTTTGTATGGAGTGGGTTGATGGTGGGTGAGCTTGGGGGGCCAGGAGAAAGCACTCCTGCTCCTCCCGGCCCACAAGGATTGCTCCCTGACGCTGTGCTCATTTCACTGCAACTACCAGGAATCCCGAGCCCCGGGATCCCTGGTCGGCCACAGTTAAAACTGCACAGCAGGTTAAAGCAGAGGCTTCAGGGCCTCATTATCCTATTTAAAATACTTACCTGCCTCCTGGCAGCGGGGTGGCTGCGCGCCCCCCCCCCCCCCCCACCCCCCCAGCCGTCCCGCCTGAGTAAAAGCTGAAACTGGGCAGGGTTAGAGGCGGGTTGGGGTCGGGATTTCGATTTATAACACGTTAACTTCACCACCCCCCCCCCACCCCGCCTCCAACCCACCTGTTTTTTCATGTTAAAATTCCCCCATTACTTCTGTTTCTCTCTCCACAGATGAGTATTTCCAGCATTTTCTGTTTATATTTCAGATTTCCAGCTTCCGCACTATTTTGCCTTTTCCAAAAATAAGATGATGCTCTTAAAAAACGAAATGTTACGACGAGGTGGAGTTTTTTCGGAGGCATTTCATTTTCTTGCTGTGGCAAGTTTCCTGAGTCTGACTTGTTTTGGTTTTCCGACCGTCAAGTATTTTACTGTGCCCGTTTTACTGTTTTGGTACAGGAACCATAGTTATTGAGATAGGAGCTCTTTTGGAAGCTTTATTGCTTCAACCGGGCACGATTTTCAACCGTGTGAGGGAGAATGTTCTAAGTAATCCGGTTGTCATCTTCCTTGCGATTGTGCCATTCATGTGATTCACTGATGTTCGGACAGTGCACTGACTGAGATTTGTTGAACATGTAGCAAGCTCACCTGCTTTGCCACCATTTATACAGTGCCCAATGCCAGCCATCACCACCTCAACAGTTCTCCTCCTCACAGTACTGCATGGGAGAACTTGGCATTAGAGTATTATATTCTGGCCTCTTGCGCATCCCTGATTTTAATCGCTCCACCATTGGCGGCCGTGCCTTCAGCTGCTGAGGCCCTAAGCTCTGCAATTCCCTCCCTAAACCTCTCCGCCCCTCTACCGCTCTCTCCTCCTTTAAGAAGCTCCTTAAAACCTATGTCTCCACCTGTCCTAATATCTACTTATGTGGCTAGGTGGCAAATTTTGTTTGATAACGCTCCTGTGAAGCACCGTGGGACATTTTACTACGTTAAAGGTGCTATATAAATGCAAATTGTTGTTGTTGTAGATGATTACCTTACGATGGGGGTTTAACAGGGTTAGGATATATTGGCCTGGGAAGGAGAGCAGCACAGATTCACCAGAATGTTACCAGGGCTCCAAGGGTTAGATTATGAGGAGAGATTGCATAAACTAGGCTCGTATTCACTGGAATATAGAAGGTAAAGGGGTGATTTGATTGAGGTTTTTAGGATTTTGAAAGGAATTGAGAGGGTAGATAAAGAAAAACTTTTTCCGTTGGTGGAGGGAGTCTAGGACAAGGGGACATAACCTTAAAATCAGAGCCAGGCCATTCAGGAGAGAAGTTAGGAAACACTGTTACATGCAAAGGGTGGTAGAAGTGTGGAACTCTCTCCCACAAAAAGCAGTCGATGCTAGCTCAGTTCATGATTTTAAATCTCAGATCAATAGATTTTTGTTAGCCAAGGCTATTGAGGGAAATGGAGCCACGGCCGGAGGATGGAGTTAGGGTACAGATCAGCCATGATCTCACTGAATGGCGGAACAGGCTGGAGGAGCTCAATGGCCTACTCCTGTTCCTATGTTCCTATGTAACAGCCCATTCCTCTGGTTCCTTTCATGGTGATTGTATTTGTAGTATCATTTATGCTTCCATCTGAAAAAGATACGAGTCCTTCATTCTGTTTACTTTGCCTTAGCATATGCTCTGCAGATATAATAAGAGGCAGCTGAGCCGCATTTATCCGAAGGGAACCCGAGTGGATTCCTCGAACTACATGCCTCAGGTATTTTGGAATGCTGG
Source organism: Squalus acanthias (assembly GCA_030390025.1). Lineage (NCBI taxonomy): Eukaryota > Metazoa > Chordata > Chondrichthyes > Squaliformes > Squalidae > Squalus > Squalus acanthias. Next base: position 78,740,512 of record CM059436.1, on the reverse strand, counting down.
ATGTCACCTGGTAGCCCTTAACTTCCAGACATTAGGTGAGTATCACAAACATGTAACATTTTTTGAGGGCTTGACAGGGGAGATGTTTTTCTCCATTACTTAATTTTTTGCTTATATTAAATCCACTAAGTTCTGTCCATTGCCTTATTTTCAGGTTCCCTTGTACCACTGGTATTTTGTTCTCCTTCTCCACTGTGAAAGCAGATGCAAAGTACTCATTTATCAGTTCCGCCATTCCCTTATAGTCCATTATAGGCTCGCCATCATCTACTTTAGTGGGCCCATATTCCCCTTTACCACTCTCTTTCTCTTAATACAGATTGATTTCTGGGATGAGAGGGCTGTCCTGTGAGGACAGATTGAGTAGAATGGGCCTATATTCTCTGGAGTTTCGAGGAATGAGAGGTGATCTCATTGAAACATGTAAGACTCTGAGGGGGATTGACAGGGTAGATGCTGGGAGGATGCTTCCCCTGGCTGGAGAGTCTAGAACTAGGGGGTCATAGTCTCAGGATAAGGGTCGGCCATTCAGGACTGAGATGAGGAGAAATTTCTTCACTCAGAGGGTTGTGAATCTTTAGAATTACGAAATTTCTTCACCCAGAGGGCTGTGGAGGCTCAGTCGTTGAGTATATTCATGACTGAGATCGATAGATTATTCGGCACTAAGGGAATCAAGGGATGTGGGGATAGGGCGGGAAAGTGGAGTTGAGGTAGAAATCAGCCATGATCCTATTGAATGGAGGAGCAGGCTCGAGGGAACGTATGGCCTACTCCTGCTCCTATTTCTTATGTAGCACTGTGTAGAGGATTCAGTTACACAAAAAATGAAGCCACTGAGCACAATCAAGCCTTTTAAAGATTAATTAATGGGGCGGGGTCATTTTCTGAGGCTCCGCCCCCAATGAGGAATCTTGTCAGCAACGAGTGCATCGGAAAAGTGGGGCAACAGTACCACAGCCCTGAAGCGACTGCTGCGCACACCCCAGGCGTGAATACTCATTAAATTACCCTGCAAGCCTTTCATGTTTGTAAAGATGGATTAAATTTAAGTTCCTGGAGCCTGGTGCATTAGTTTGGCATTGCCAGGGGTAGAATCACTAACATTACGATTTATCCATCAGGCTGTCAAATCAAAGCTGAAGTATTTAAAATGTTTCGGAGAAGTTATTAGAAGCGGATCAACACTCATGTTGCCTCCCCCCATTCCATAATTTAGCAACTGGGTGGCTGGGTTGACCACACGACGTAATTTTTAAAAAGACCCTTAAGGAAGATGAGCGTACAATGCGTTTATCTTTTAGTTATAAAACAAATTACAAATACAGCTTCTTCAAAGCCAAATAAGATAAAAGGCTAAATAAATAGGATTTCTTTACATTGATTATCTGACCTAGACTATCAAAATAGTCTGGTGTGGAATTCATAGAATCATCGAATGATACAGCACAGAAGGAGGCCATTCGGCCCATTGTGCCTGAGCCAGCTCTTTGAAAGTGCTATCCAACGAGTCCCACTCCCCTGCTCCTTCCCCATAGCCCTGCAAATTCGCCCCACCCCCACCCCCCACTTCAAGTATTTATCCAATTCCCTTTTGAAAGTTATTATTGACTCAGCCTCCACCACCCTTTCAGGCAGTGGATTCCAGATAGGCCATGCTGCTTTGTGCTGAGTTAGTTAATCTCACCAGAGTTGACCTTAGTGTTGCTAGACTAAGAAGGGAGGAGATTAAAAAAGATCGGCTAGTGCGCTTCCACTCCTGATTGTTACCGAATGACACCAATATAAAGTGCGCTGCACACATGTACACGTGGGGTGATGATGTTGCCTGACGACACACACTATCAAGGCTGCCATGTGAAGGATAGGTGCTTGGGTGAGATACCAGAATGTCTCTGCTGCTCATGGAAAGTCATCCCATGAAACACTGTATTCAGGAGAGGAGGGAGAAAAATAAAAGGATGAAAAAGGTGTAAATCATCACTAGCTTTTTTTGTCATAACAAAATGTTGACAGGTCCCAACTCCCATAGTGACGGTGAAAGTCCTGAGCTGAATTCTCTTTATTTTAATTATCTTTGTATCAACACGATATGCTGTTTACACCAAAAAGGTAAAAGCAAAAATATGATAAGTAACAAACGTCTTTATTTGGTCTTTAACAATTTACTCAGACCTGTCTATGCAACTGAACATGGGGATGTTTGAACACAACGGGAAAAGTGGCTTCCGCCTGAAGCCAGAGTTCATGAGACGAACAGATAAGCACTTTGACCCTTTCACTGAAAGCACCGTCGATGGAATCGTGGCCAACACCCTTTCAGTAAAGGTGCGAAACTCTCACTTTTGATCATGATTTTCAGAGGTGTTTATAATGTTGTGAGAGCGCAGTTGGTTCTCGACGAAAGTGCGATAGCGAATTGGCAGCCTGTTTTACACCGTGTCTGATTTTGAAAAGCGGGCGGCGGGTAAAAAGCGCTGCCGATTCGCAAAAGACCAAATTCATCCCCTAGGGCTACGGGGAAGAAATATAGGCCTGAAATTTATGCGCGGTTTCTGTCGCACTTCTGGCCAAGCAGCTCTGAGAAAGTTCTGGCCATAGATTTCTCATTCATTGTATTCCACATGGCATGTTGGGTGGGGGGGGTGGTGGTAAGTTTAGCAACTTGGAAGATCAGAAGTATGAGAGGTGAAAAGGACAGACAATTGCAGAGTCCAACATGGATGATACTTGTACTGGACCACATCCACAGCACATCAGATGGGGTGGATTTTCCCGGGTCCCACCCACATGGTGCGGGGGACCCGGGAGACGGCGGGACACCCGGAAGTACAGGTTTCCCGGCACGCTGTGGAGATAACGCCACAGCATGCGCGCGATGTAAAGGGGAGGGTTCCCCGCCCGGATGTCAGCCTGAGTGACTGGCTGGCTTCCAGTCATGCGGGGAACGCGGACAAGGGCGCCACAGGATCAGGTAGGTGCTGCGCCCAAGATGGATGGAGGGGGGATTACAAGCCGTGGGTGAGGAGTCCGATCCCCAACCCCGGAGTCGCAATCCCCCGGGGTGGGGGGTGGATGTTCCAGGCCCGGGGGTGGGACAGCCAACCCGCTCCCACTTTAAATATTATAATGAGGCTGGAAGCCTCTTTTTTAACCTCCATTTTGTTTTTAACTGCATGTGGACGGGTTTCACACAATTCGTGAAACCCGGCAGTTAAAGCGAGGCTGCATCGAGGAGGTAAGTGGCTTTATACCTACCTCCTGGATCCAGGGTCCCTACCTAACCCACCCCCCCTCCTCCCACGACCAGAGACCCCCTCATGAGGCCTCCGATCACCCCCCCCAGGCCTCTCCCCCCCAACAATGATGCTGAGGCCAGCCATGATCCTCTGGTGCCCGGCCCGAATCCTCTCTCTCCCCCACCCCCCGATCCTCTGCTCTGCCCCGATCCACGGTCCTCTCTTCACCGCCCCCCCGCGGCCCCGCCACCACCGCACCCCCCACAACCCTGCCTTCTGCCAGAAAATTCTGGGCATGCTCTTAATAACAGGTTGCTGGAAACATATACACTGGTTAATCAATGTAAACTGCTGTTGTCAGGTCACTTCATTCACTCTTTCCTCGGTATAAAAGATGTAATAGCAGAGCACTTGGAAAACAGTGACAGGATCGGACAAAGTCAACATGTATTTACAAAAGGTAAATCGTGCTTGACTAATCTACTGGAATTTTTTGAGGATGTAACTGGTAAAATAGATAAGGGAGAACCAGTGGATGTGGTGTATTTGGACTTTCAGAAGGCTTTCGATAAGGTCCCGCATAAGAGATTAGCGTGTAAAGTTAAGGCACATGGGATTGGGGTCAAGGTATTGACTTGGATAGAGAACTGGTTGGCAGACAGAAAGCAAAGAGTTGGAATAAACAGGTCTTTTTCTGAGTGGCAGGCAGTGACTAGTGGGGTACCGCAGGGATCGGTCCTAGGACCCCAGCTATTCACAATATATATTAATGATCTAGACGAGGGAATTGGATGTAATATCTCCAAGTTTGCAGACAACACAAAGCTGGGTGGGAGTGTGTGCCGTGAGGAGGATGCCGAGAAACTCCAGTATGATTTGGATAGGTTGGGTGATTGGGCAGAAGCATGGCAGATGCAATATAATGTGGATAAATGCGAGGTTATCCACTTTGGTGTCAAAAACAGGAAGGCAGATTATTATCTGAATGGCAATAGATTGGGAGAAGGGGAAGTGCAACGAGACCTGGGTGTCCTTGTGCACCAGTCGCTGAAGGTAAGCATGCAGGTGCAGCAGGCGGTTAAGAAGGCAAATGGTATGTTGGCCTTCGTAGCGAAAGGGTTCGAGTACAGGAATAAGGATGTCTTGCTGCAGTTGTACAGGGCCTTGGTGAGACCACATCTTGAGTATTGTGTGCAGTTTTGGTCGCCTTATCTGAGGAAGGATGTTCTTGCCATGGAGGGAGTGCAGCGAAGATTCACCAGGCTGATACCTGGGATGGCAGGAATGACGTATGAGGAGAGATTGGGTCGATTGGGCTTATACTCGCTGGAGTTTAGAAGAATGAGAGGGGATCTCATTGAAACTTATAAAATTCTAACAGGACTAGACAGACTAGATGCAGGAAGGATGTTCCCGATGGCCGGGGAGTCCAGAACCAGGGGTCACAGTCTAAGGATAAGGGGTAAGCCATTTAGGACTGAGATGAGGAGGAATTTCTTCACCCAGAGAGTGGTGAACCTGTGGAATTCTCTACCACAGAAGGCAGTAGAGGCCAATTCATTAAATATATTCAAGAAGGAGTTGGATATATTTCTTAAAGCTAAAGGGATCAAGGGATATGGAGAGAAGGCAGGGTACTGAATTTGGATGATCAGCCATGATCTCATTGAATGGCGGAGCAGGCTCGAGGGGCTGAATGGCCTACTCCTGCTCCTATCTTCTATGTTTCTATGTTTCTATGGTAAACACATACAGGCAGCACAGTTTCTATTACATGAGAAGTGTATTAAACACTACGTTATTTATATTTCATTCTCAGAATCATACAATTGGAGTGCAGAAAACATTGATAATTTTAAATATTAATTGTCATATTTTATGTTTTTAAAAATGTTGCCACTAAGTACATGTATTTTCTTGTGAAGTGATACCAGAATGGTTAACAATCCTTTCCGACGCACTCAAATGGGTTCCTTTCACAGTGAAACAGGCTCCTGCGCCTGCTTTCACTAACCGTAAAATTTTCAGACGTAATTACTGGGCAGTTGGTGGGCAAATAGCACAGCTCTTCACCAGCAATGAGTATTTCTCCGTCGGTGTGGATCAAGGCTTACCTTGACAGATGGCAAGTTCGGGATTTAGGAAATACCCACCATAAAATCTGCCCCATTATCTAGTCATTTATCACATTGCTGTGCGCAAATTGGCTGCCGTGTTTCCCTCATCACAAGAGTGACTATACTTCATTGTCTGTAAATGTCCTGAGGTCATGAAAGGCGCTATATAAATGCAAGTCTTTTTTATCTCACTCTGATTCTCTGGTTAAAAGAACTGACGATGCAGATTGAAAGGCAATCTTCGCAGGCAAGAATCTTTCAGCTAGTACTGATCTTCCTTTATGTGGGCCTCTCTCTGAATCTTGTGGTTTCAGTGTTTAGCTTAACTGAGCTAGTTGGAGCGCACCTGAATTCAATGTCCAATAACCATTCTACCTTTCACTCAAGGTAACAAATGTTAGATCTCTATTAAGATTTTTTTGTTGTTTCCCTCAGGTACTCTCTGGCCAATTTCTTTCTGACAAGAAAGTTGGGACCTATGTGGAGATAGACATGTTTGGTCTACCTGTGGACACGAGACGGAAAGCTTTCAAAACAAAAACTTCACAAAACAATGCAGTGAATCCAGTCTGGGAAGATGAGCCTATTGTGTTTAAAAAGGTTTGTATTTTAACATTTGAGACAATTCAGTATAACGATATTTTATTTAACACCAATTAAACTTTTTTTCCTGTTATGATCCTGAGACAAAAGGCAGAGCACATCATCTCAAAATATATGTATATATACACCAATGTTTGATCTCTGGTGCATTACATGGAAAGTTATACAATTATTTAATACTAGCGAATCTCCATGATATTGCTCATACAGGTCAGAGGTCACGCTGTTACAAAGGGGCTGCTGGGATGGGGAGGAGACGCAAGGAATGATATGCTCGGATGCAATGAAGTGTTTATCCATTAGCTCCGGGAACATTTGAGCCAATTATGATATTTCTGTTGACTAGAAACACTGCATGTGCAGCAAAATGTAACATTTATATATACACACGCATTAGCAGAACCTCCATGGCGTCGCTCAGAGTGAGTCAGAAGACATGCTGTTTTGTAATAATAGTCTTTTTTTCCCCCGCGGAATGCACGACAAAGTACGAAGGCCACAGATATTTCCAGCCACTCTCCTCAATCTTATATTTTCTTCCTCTCAATTTGCGGCTGTTTTACTTTGAGTCAATCAGCAGAGTGTGATGGCTTCAGTGTGACAGGAATTAAGTGTGTTGTGTACGGTAAGTGCTTTTTATCGGCAAGACTTTGAATATATTACCAGCAGAACTTCCACAGGTGTCGTCACAGTAAGTCAGAGGACATGCCGTTTTATAACAATCGGGGTGTTGTTTAAAAAAAAAAGTGAGAGAGGGGAAAGTGTGACAGGAAGTGTGACACTCATAAGAGGTGTGTGCTGGAAGCAGGACTTCCATTATATAGTTACTGGTGAACAGCAGAGGGAGATGGAGCAGGGTGCAGTGAATGGAGTACATTGGGTAAGGGGTGCCGGGAGTAGAGCAGACTGGGAGAGGTGCTCAAAAGTATATGCAGTTTGTGGGGTAGCAGCAAGTGTGTGCAGTCCTCTTGGTGCAGTTTCTCCTCCTCGTTTTCCTCCAAATGATATATAGAAAGAGAGATTCCTATAGGGACACCCATAGTCCTAATATGTAGGGGGCTATGCCTAAAATAAAAAGTTTCATCCACTAAAGTAGCCAAAATAAACAACACATTTAAAAAAAAACCGATACAAGCCAAAAGCAAACCATTTAACTTGCTGACTTTCCATGGACTGGTAATGTTGGATAGTCAACTTGCATGAGCGAAATTTTGCAAGTGTGTGTTTCTGGCATTTGCAACAGGAACTAGCACAAACTGTGAAACAACATCTTGGAAGCAGGAGGTCTAAATGCCGACCAGAAAATGCACATTGGCCCAGAATTTGCGGTTGTAATGACGGTGAAACTGTCAGCGTTTGCCGTCATTGCTCTGTAAAACTAACAGCAACTTCTGGCGTCCGCACATGCGCATTTAAACGCGGAAATACCGAAGTTGCTGTCAGTGATTCCCCGCTCCTCCACAGGGTGTGCTGTTGAAGTCCTCGCAGATAGAAATCTTACAAATCTCTTGAATTGACGTGAACTTCCATTTTTTTATGCTCTAATCACGCTGTAAAACCTGCTGAAATTGTTAAGCTTTGTTGAATGAGGCGTAACTGAGTTTTTAACAGCGTATTAAAAGAAAGGCTTGCATTTATATAGCACCTTTCACGACCTCAGGACGTCCCAAAGCGCGTTACAGCCAATGAAGTACTTTTGATGTGTAGTCACTGTTGTGATGTAGGAAACGCGGCAGCCAATTGCACACAGCAAGCTCCCACAAACAGCAATGTGATAATGACCAGATAATCTGTTTCTGTGATGTTCTGTGGTAGGAAAAATAATGGAATCCCTACTAAAGGAAGAAATAGAAGAACATCTAGAAACCAAAAATATAATAATGAATAGTCAGCATGGATTTCAAAAGGGAAAGTCTTGCATAACCAACTTCATTGAATTTTTTGAAGAGGTAACAGAGAGAGTAGTCAAGGATAATGCAGTAGATGTAATTTATGTAGATTTCCAAAAGGCCTTCGATAAGAACATAACATAAGAAATAGGAGCAGGAATAGGCCACTTGGCCCCTCGAGCCTGCTCCGCCATTCAATAAGATCATGGCTGATCTTGGGCTCAAAGCCACTTCCGTGCCCACTCCCCATAACCCTTCACTCCCTTATCTTGCAAAAATCTGTCTATCTCCACCTTAAATGTATTTAATGACCCAGCCTCCACAGCTCTCTGGGGCAGAGAATTCCACAGATTTACGACCCTCTGAGAGAAGAAGTTCCTCCTCATCTCAGTTCTAAAAGGGCGACCCTTTATTCTAAAACTGTGCCTCCGCGTTCTAGATTTCCCCACGAGGGGAAACATCCTCCCTGCATCTACCTTGTCGAGCCCCCTCAGTATCTTATATGTTTCAATAAGGTCACCTCTCATTCTTCTAAATTCCAATGAGTATAGGCCCAGCTGCTCAACCTTTCCTCATAAGTCAACCCCCTCATCTCTGGAATTAACCTAGTGAATCGTCTCTGAACAGCCTCCAATGCAAGTACATCCTTCCTTAAATAAGGAGACCAAAACTGTACGCAGTACTCAAGGCTAATATATTACCCCCAATTCCATGAGCTCTTATCTTCTGCAGTAACCTTTTATGTGGCACCTTATCGAATGCCTTCTGGAAATCCAAATACACCACATCCACTGGTTCACCTTTGTCCACCCTGCTTGTTACCTCCTCAGAGAACTCCAGCAAGTTTGTTAAACATGATTTCCCTTTCATAAAACCATGCTGACTCTGCTTGACTGCATTATGATTTTCCAAATGCCCTGCTACTGCTTCCTTAATGAAGGACTCCAGCATTTTCCCAACGACAGATGTTAGGCTAACTGGTCTATAGTTTCCTGCTTTCTGACTCCCTCCTTTCTTAAATAGGGGTGTTACATTTGCGGTTTTCCAATCCGCTGGGACCTCTCCAGAGTCCAGGGAATTTTGGTATATTACAACTAATGCATCCACAATCTCTGCAGCCACTTCTTTTAAGACCCTGGGATGCAGGCCATCTGGTCCAGGGGACTTGTCATCTTTTAGTCCCATTATTTTACCAAGTACTATTTCCTTAGTGATAGTGATTGTCTTTAGTTCCCCCTCCCTGTGGCCCCTTGATTATCCATTATTGGGATGTTGTTAGTGTCTTCTACCGTGAAGACAGATACAAAATATTTGTTCAGAGTCTCTGCCATTTCACCATTGCACATTATTAATTCCCCATTATTAATTCATCCTCTAAGGGACCAACGTTTACTTTAGCTACCCTCTTCCTTTTTATATACCTGTAGAAGCTCTTACTATCTGTTTTAATGCTTCTTTCCAGTTTACTCTCATAATTCATCTTCTCTCTCTTTATTTTTTTTTTAGTAAGGTACCCTATAATAGACTAATGAATAAGATCAGAGAATGCAAAGTCAGGAGACAAGTAGCAGAATGGATAGCTAGCTGGCTTCAAGATAGAAAGCAGAGAGTAGGGGTGAAGGGTAGCTATTCAGAGCGGCAGAAGGTGGAAAATGGGGTCCCACAAGGATCAGTGCGGGAACCACTGTTGTTCACAATTTATATTAACGATTTAGACTTCGGAATCAAACACAATTTCTAAATTTGTGAATGACACCAAATTGGGCTGGGGGGGGCGGAATAGTCAATACTGAGGAGGTCTGCAACAAATTACAAGAAGACATTAATTAACTTGCAGAATGGTCATATAATTGGAAAATGAATTTTTCAACACAGATAAATGTGAGGTATTACATTTTGGTAAGAAAAATAAGGAGGTCAAACATTACTTGGAAAATAAGAATCTAAATGGGGTAGAAGAGCAAAAGGATCTATTTGGAAGGAACATAGGAACAGGAGTAGGCCATTCAGCCCCTCAAACCTATTCCATCAATAAATGAGATCATGGCTGATCTGTATCCTAACTCCATTTACCCACTTTGGCTCCATATCCCTTAATACCCTTGGCTAGCAAAAATCTATCGACCTCAGATTCAAAATTGTACTATAATATCTGCTTTTAATTCTATTTGATTAGACAACTAATGGAAGAAAGGTTGACAGCACTGAAAATGAGTTGGACCAATTATGTAAATGAGATAAAGGACCGTTGATGGATTTTAATGTGCATATAAATATTACATGGTGCAAATTAGCACAGATACATGTGGACACAGTCTATTAGTAAACACGGGACAAGAAGGATCTGAGGTGAATGTTAACCATTGATAGCATCCAGTCAGGTGTTAATAAAACTAATCAAGTACTATATAGTGAAATGCATCTTAAGACTATTTAATTATGGGTTGTTTGAATCTTGAGCAACTCATTGGTAAAGCCACATGTAGGATATTGTTTGCAGTTTTGAGCAACTGATCCTTCAAAAGGACATTGATCCATTGCAGAGGGTTCAGAAAAAAGCAATAAGGAGGATTCTTGGACTCAGGGTTCTAGATTATGAAGTCATTCACAAAAGGAACCACAATGTGATCCAAGACTTTAAACTAATGGGAGATGTGGATAACGCGAATGTAATAAGGTTATTACCTCCCTATCTCTGTAATCTCCTCCAGCCCTACAACCCTCCAAATTCTCTGCGCTCCTCCAATTCTGGCCTCTCGCGCATCCCCGATTTTCCATCTCTCCACCATTTGGCAACCGTCCCTTGAGCTGCCTAGGTCCTAAGTTCTGGAATTCCCTCCCTAAACCTCTCCGCCTCTCTACCTCTCTCTCCTCCTTCCAAGAGATTCTTTAAAACGTATCTCTTTGACCAAGATTTTGGTCATCTGTCCTAATATCTCTTTATGTGGCTTATGTGTCAAATTTTGTTTGATAACGCTCCTGTGAAGTGCCTTGGGACATTTTACTACATTAAAGGCACTATATAAATGCAACTTATTGTTGTTAGTTAACTTAGACTGTGATAACAGAACAGAGGACACAGGTACAAAATTAACAGACTTCAAGTATGACTGGAGATTAGGATGATATTTACCACATAATTGTGGATATGTGGAATAATGGCATTACTACACATATTTAATAATTCGTTAGAAAAAGGTGGAATGCCAGAGGACTGGCGGAAAGCTAACGTAATACCTATATGTAAGAAGGGGGATAGAACATGTCCAGGGAATTATAGACCAGTCAGCTTAACATCGTGGTCGGAAAAATAATGGAATTCCTACTAAAGGAGAAAATAGAAGAACATCTAGAAACCAAAAACATAGTAATGAATAGTCAGCATGGATTTCAAAAGAGAAAGTCTTGCTTGACCAACCTCATTGAATTTTTTGAAGAGCTAACAGAGAGTAGACAATGGTAATGCAGTAGATGTAATTTATCTAGATTTTCAAAAGGCCTTCAATAAGGTACCCCATAATAGACTGATGAACAAGGTCAGAGAATGCAGAGTCAGGGGACAAGTAGCAGAATGGATAGCTTGCTGGCTTCAAGACAGAAAGCAGGGAGTAGGGGTAAAGGGTAGCTATTCACAGTGGCAGAAGGTCGGAAGTGGTGTTCCACAAGGATCAGTGCTGGGACCACTGTTGTTCACAAATTATATTAACAATTTAGACTTTGGAATTAAAAACAATTTCTAAATTTGCGGATGACACCAAATTAGAGGAGATAGTCAATACTGATGAGGACTGCAACAAGTTACAGGAGGACATTAATAAACTTGCAGAATGGGCATATAATTAGCAGATGAAGTTCAACACAGATAAATGTGAGGTATTACATTTTGGTAGAAAGAATAGGGAGGTCACTCATTACTTGGAGGGTGTGAGTCTAGGTGGGAACAAAGGGATCTTGGAGTACAAATACACAAATCACTAAAAGTAGCAACACAGGTTAATGAGGCCATAAAAAAGCAAACCAAGCACTACGGTTTATTTCTAGAGGGATAGAATTGAAAATTAGAGAAGTTATGCTAAACTAGCGAATCTTGGTTAGACCACACTTGGAGTACTTTGTACAATTCTGGTCGCCATATTATAAAAAGGATAGAGAGGCATTGGAGAGGGTGCAAAAAAGATTTACAAGGGTGATACCAGAAATGTGAGGTTATACCTATCAGGAAAGGATGAACAGGCTGGGTCTCTTTTCTCTTGAAAAGAGAAGGCTGAGGGGTGACCTAAGAGAGGTCTTTAAAATTATGAAAGGTTTTGATAGAGTAGACACAGAGAGAGTTTCCACTTGTGGGGAACAGCAAAACTAGAGGCCGTCAATACAAGATAGTCACCAAGAAATCAAATAGGGAATTCAGAAAAAACTTCTTTACCCAGAGAGTGGTGAGAATGTGGATCTCGCTACCACATGGAGTGGTTGAAGTGAAAAGTATAGATGCATTTAAGAGGAGGCTAGATAAGCATATGAGGGAGAAGGGAATAGAGGGCTATGCTGATAGATTTAGATGAGGAAAGATGGGAGAAGGCTCAAGTGGAGCATAAACCCCGACATGGATTGGTTAGACCGAATGGCCTGTTTCCATGCTGTATATCCTTTGTAATCCTATATGATTGAGGGATAAGTATTGGCCAGGTCACTGGGGATAACTCCCCTGCTCATTTTTAAAATAGTACCATGGGATCTTTTACGTCCACCTGAGAGAGCAGACAGGGCCTCGGTTTAACATCTCATCTGAAATACAGCACCTCCGACAGTGCAGCACTCCCTCAGTACTGCCATGGTGTGTTGATGTGTCAGCCTAAATTTTTGTGTTCAAGTCTCTGGAGTGGGACTTGAACCCACAACCTTCTAAGTCAGAGGCAAGAGAGCTGCCAACTAAGCCATGGCTTACACTAGTCATAATTGCTGCTGAACAACCTCTATGGCCCTGAAAAACTGATTTTATATTTGTGGAATGTCAAATTTCTCCATTATGATAGAAATTCCCATAGATATTTATAATATTTTTTTTAAGTTTGTTTATGATATTTCAGCTTCTACCTTAATCCGTTGTGTTTGTCCCAATCTTTATCTTGCTCTCTGTAAAATAATTTAAAAAGTGAAGGATAATCAATGCTTTTTACTTCCTGGTTTGCTGTCTGTGAGAATTCTTCAATGTGATTGGCTCAGCAGCTTGGAGCTCCCCTAGACTTGGCGCCAGAATGAAATTCACGTTGGGAAAGGTGAAATCCACTCCACAGAGATCGCTAGATCTTTGTGGGCAGCTTTCCTCAAGGTCAGCGGCGAGCGCTGTCACTTCGCCGCTGACCGCAAAATCCAGGCAATTATGTTCATTATGAGCAGCGATTTGACATAAGTCATTTGTGGGCTTGTAATCAAGCCAAAAATCAACCTTATAAATTTTCAGTCTAAAGTATCTTTCTAACTTTTGTAAAAGCTAAATACTCCAGATGCTGGCAATCTGAAATCCAGTGAAGGACTCCCAGATACTTCAGGGATCTCTGTGTGCGCAGGAGAGCCTTACTTATTTATTGCTTGCCCACTTTCCTCTGATTTTATCCTCCTGTAGATGTGATGCCCTCTTGTCTGCCCCATATACTCCTCTATCTTAAATTAGAACAGAAAATGCTGAAAATACTCAGCGGGTCAGGCAGCATCTGTGGAGAGAGAAACAGAGTTAACGTTTCAGGTCGATGACCCTTCGTCAGAACTCTCTCCACAGATGCTGCCTGACCTGCTGAGTATTTCCAACCTGTTTCATTTTTTTATTTCTAACTTTTGTGTCCTCTTTGTCCTTCCCAGGCTCGAAAGGTATCGAGCACTTTTTAAAATTAGTTCAGAGGTGTCAGCTACATTTGATTCAGAGTTCATTTGGAAGGAGATGTGCAGGCATTTATTTCAGACTGATGAACAGGATTCTGCAGCCGTCCAGCTGACTCAACCTCAATAAATTCCTGTACATACGTAAGCAGCTCCCTTTTTCCAACGCTCTCCTGGCCCACCTCCCATCTTCTACACTCCATAAACTCGAGCTCCTCCAAAACTCTGCTGCCCGTATCCTATTAGGGTGGGCGAGCGGGCAGAAGCTCTTGGGGCAAATAAGCAAGGGGCAGACCTGGGAGCAGTCAAGGTAGACAGGCGGTTGACCTTCACAAACTATCTGCCTCAATCCTCCCCATTGGTTTACTCCTCAGCTGTATAATAACAGCGTGGGCCCATCATTCATTTGTCCAGGAACATAGGGGATGCAGGGCGGGGGTAAAGTGACAATACGTTTAATTGCTGATCAGGTTTAGTGAGAACGCAATGAAGTCCAAGGACCCCAGACATCTAAACCCAGGCCTGCACATTTAGAGCAAAAAACAAACCAAATTCTCTGGTGAAGGGAATGACAGGGAAAGTAAGAATAGTAAATAAAAACATGCCTGTGTTGATTAACATGAATTGCATAAACAAAGAATCTCCTGTATCTATTTAATTACCTCAGATAAAGTACAAAAGTTCATTGTTTATGTTGTCTCCATAATATTGAGTTATCATCAGGCTTGTGGGGTTTTCCATCATTAGAGAAGAGGGTGCAAACAGCAAGTCCTGGTATGTTCTGTGAATGGCTAGTCCTGCTGCCAGTCATTTAAAAAAAACATGGGCCCAAAAATTCGTGAGGAAGCCTTCGTGCGAGGGTAAGGCTTCCCCGCGATCTCTCACTGCGCGTTGGCTTTTTCAGTTCCAGCTCGCACGAACTTGATGTTCTGGACAGCTGCTGTGCTGGGCTTTCGTATCCCACAGGCGTAGTTAATTCGTGCGAGCTGTGGGATCACGTGACTCAGTTAGAGCCAATGGCAGCACACCATCTTCCATTCATAACTTTCACATAAGTGCTGTGAAAGCTATGAATCTATACCCCCCCAAAATAACAGCTAAACTTCAATTAAATTTTTTTTAAAAACCATCACATTAATAAAATAAGTATAGTTAAATAAATTAACCATTTTAAATAAAAAATTAAATTTTTGAAAAAATTTAAAATCTTTTAAAAAGTTATAAAAATAAACTTACCTGTCTTTAAAGTCTCTAAAAAAGATATACCTGTTAAAAAAAAATTCAAAATAATACTTAATTCACTACTTACCTTGTTAAAAGTGGGTCTTACTCCTCCTTTTTTTATGTGTAAAATCTTCCATACTTACCTGCGCGTTGAAACCACTAAGTGCACTGCATGCGCGCAGCCTGTAGCGTGCACGCAGTTCAGCTAGGAACCGCCCCCTTTTCCATTCACCAAGTGCCGGTTTTCAGGGCATGCGCAGTGCATGCAGAAAACCGGCAATTGGAGACAGAATACGCGAGAGTACACAGTGCGTACTCTCGCGTAGCGGCACTAATTTTTGGGCCATGATATGTGATGCACAGCCACCCCTAACCCCCACCTCCAAAATGTGATGGTGTTCATAAGACTCAGAAGGGTAGGTTCTTCAATCCTACATTCTGTACACAAAATGACGAGGAGTAAATCGGGAGGAACTAAGACAATTGGAAATTATTTATACATTTGCGGGAAAAATTTTAGGTAAAGCCCATCCCAGTAATTCAAACTCCAGAATTCCAAATTGAGCCTGAGGCTCCCAACACAGGTTAGGCTCCACAGAAAGTGACTATGGCCCGCTGTCGGCGTATGCTCGCTCCCCTCTGGGAACAGCTCCCCCTCAGCCTTACTTGCTGACCAGTTCAATCATTCACATGAGGCTCGAATTTGAAAATGGCTCGGGCCTCCCGACGGGCAGAATTTGAAGATTTCCTCCCTTTCTGTTTCTTTTCATTCATTCATTTATTGAGTGTGGCTCCTACTCTCCAGAAATTTACTGCCGCACTTGCTTAAATTACTGACTGCGCTTCAGAAGTAGTCCTTGTGTTGTAAAATGGTTGGGATGTTTGGAAGATAGTGATAAGTCTCTACATAAACATAGGAAGAGGAGTAGGCCATTCAGCCCCTCGAGCCTGTTCCACCATTCAATGAGATCATGGCTGATCTGCAACCTAACTCTATATACCCGCCTTTGCCCCATATCCCTCAATACCTTTGGTTAACAGAAATCTATCAATCTCAGGTTTAAAATTGACAATTGACCCAGCACCAATTGCCATTTGCGGAAGAGAGTTCAAAACTTCTACCACCCTTTGTGTGTAGACGTGTTTCCGAACTTCACTCCTTAAAGGTCTGGGTCTAATTTTTAAACTATGCCCCCTAGTCCTAGAATCCCCAACCAGCGGAAATAGTTTCTCTCTCTCTACCCTCTCTGTTCCCCTTAACATCTTGAAAACTTTGATCAGATCACCTCTTAACCGTTTAAATTCCAGGGAATACAACCCTAGTTTGTGTAATCTCTCCTCGTAAGTCAGGTTCCTTTGTTATTTCTTTTGGAATGGAACCAGCTTGCCAAGGATATTTTCATCTTGGCTATTGGAGAGCCATCTGAGTGCTGCTGATTGACTAAAGAACATTGCAGTAATAAAACTCGTCAAGCATCAAGAATAGCTTTAATTACTGTAACTTTAGCCTCAACATATTAAAACACATAAAACACAAAGCTAACAAAAGCACTTCAGTTCAACTTGTCATTCCTATTTCCCCCATTCCTTCTTTTCTGTGCTCTATCTGTCCAGTTATTTTTTTATTAGTTATTAGTTTGACATTTTAACCTAATTTGACCTAGGCTATCCTCCCTGACTAGGCTTCCCCTAAAAAAAAGTAAGTTTTATATCTTTTATTTAGCTTTTTTCTTCTTCTGGAACAAGTTCATTTTGGAAGGTTGGAGCAAGTTGAAGGAAGCGGGGTTTTCGTTGACCGAAGATCATTCTTTAAAGATTTGTTTTGTCAGCCACTTGAAATGAGTAGCTGTGTCAGTACAGCAGTTCTCAGATGACTAAAGCTGTTTTGTAAATTCAATATTTAACATTTTTTTATGACAGAAAAAATAAGCGATTAATCAGAACATATTTCGAAATACACTTAATAATTTACAATATGCTTTTGAAAACTTTTTTTTTTAAATATTGGCAAACTCTTTCATATTATTTGAATCAATACAGTTCAAGCTGTCCCAATAATTCTCTGAAATTACAATGAGTTCCTAAAATGTGTGTTTTTTTTAATGGAAACACAATTCATTTTCAGGTTGTGCTGCCATCTTTGTCTTCATTGCGGATATCTGTCTATGAAGAAGGAGGTAAATTTATAGGCCACCGAATATTGCCTGTACAAGCTATTCGACCAGGTAAGCAGAGCCACGTTCCATATACGTTTCCACAACTGTTGGTGAGGATTTATTTTATTACAGTTTACCATCTCCTCTCCGTAACGTTGCTTTCTGTTGTATTTTAGGTTATCACTATATCTGTCTAAGGAATGAACGGAACCAGCCCCTGATGCTTCCTGCTCTCTTTGTATACATAGAGGTTAAGGATTATGTCCCTGATACTTTTGCAGGTAAAAATGAGCTGCTTAGTTCTCTTTTGTTTTAGGTTGTGAGCAAAACTGAGACCAGTGGTAAACAATGGAAGAACAAATCCAGTAACACATTTGCTGGCCAATCTAATCACATCTACTTTTCTATTACAATTAATATGCAAGTGTTTAAAAGAAAGATCTTATGAGGAAAGGTTGAGCAAGTTGGGCCTATACTCATTGGAGTTTAGAAGAATGAGAGGTGATCTTATTGAAACGTATAAGATTCTGAGGGGGCTTGACAGGGTAGATGCTGAGAGGATGTTTCCCCTCGTGGGGGAATCTAGAACTAGGGGGCGTAGTTTCAGAATAAGTGGTCGCCCATTTAAGACAGAAATGAGGAGGAATTTCTTCTTTCAGAGGGTCGTGAATCTTTGGAATTCTCTACCCCAGAGAGCTGTGGAGGCTGAGTTATTGAATATATTCAAGGCTGAGATAGACAGATTTTTGAACTACAGGGGAGTCAAGGGTTATGGGGAACAGGCAGAAAAGTGAAGTTGAGGCGAAGATCAGATCGGCCATGCTCTTACTGAATGGCGGAGCAGGCCCGAGGGGCTGAATGGCCTACTCCTGCCTCTATTTCTTATGTTCTTATTGCAATGTGATTTAAAAGTCTTTTTACACAATTTTAATTAATTAAACCCTCCCCCCTACTGAGAATATGATCTACAGACTAATATAAATCCTGCCAGTTTTCATCAAGTTCAGTTTCATTTATCCTTACAGATGTGATTGAGGCACTATCTAATCCTATTAGATATGTGAACCTGATGGAACAGAGAGCACAACAGCTAGTGGCTCTAACTCTAGAAGATGAGGAAGAAGAAAAGAAAGATGTAAGAAATGCTTTCAGCTTTTACTGCATAAGTACACAACAGTAATTGGGTTTAAAGCAGATACAATGGGCTGGATTTTGAATGACCCATGGAGTCGGGTTTGGAGGCGTGTGGGGGGTTAAATTTGCAGGGTCGGGGTTTCCGACCCCATCCCGACTCCATCCCGCCTCCACGCAATTTTGACAAAATCAGTCGCGGGGTTCCCGACTCCGTCCCACCTCCAAGAGGCGGGAGAGGCCATTAACATAGAAACATAGAAACATAGAATCTAGGAGCAGGAGTAGGCCATTCGGCCCGTCGAGCCTGCTCCGCCATTCAATACGATCATGGCTGATCATCCAAATCCAGTACCCTGTCCCTGCTTTAATCCCCACAGTACACATATCCCACCCTACCCCCGTAACCCCACGTATTTAATTCCCCCTAACATATCCCATCCTATCCCCATAACCCCACATATTTAATCCCCCCTAACACTAAGGGTCAATTTATCATAGCCAAATCAACCTAACCCACACATTTTTGGACTGTGGGAGGAAACCGGAGCACCCGGAGGAAACCCACGCAGACACGGGGAGAATGTGCAAACTCCACACAGACAGTCACCCGAGGTCAGATTCGAACCCGGGTCTCTGGCGCTGTGAGGCACCAGTGCTAACCACTATGCCACCGTGTTGCCCTTAAAGCCCTTAACAAGCTCTAAATTGGCTCTGTAATGCCATTTTGAAATGTTTTAGCTAGTTTAACCCTTTTCTGACATGAAGTATGCCTGGTGTGAAACACTCCAGTGAAACCTGGCGGGAGCACAAGTGGACAGCTGACTATCAGCTACAGGTCCACTATTATAACGGAGATGTGATGAAGGTAGTAGTAGTATTAGGTCTGAAAGTCGCCGCTGCTGCATTGAATGTGTTCAGAGACTGCCTGGCCTTTGCTGTGAGAGGACTTGGATGCAAAAACTCTCTCTCTCTCTCTCTCTCTCTCTCTCCTTCTCTCCTTCTCTCTCTCTCTCTCTCTCTCCTTCTCCCCCCCATATTTTGCATCCAGGTCCACTCACATCAAAAGCAAGCCAGGCAGGTCCTCTCTCACCAACAGTTTCTGAGACCAGGCAGTCAGCAATGATGACATCATCAGAGGCGACTTTCAGACTGAAACCACTAATTGGTTCATGGGTTCCCACATGCTGGAACTCAATTGCCCAATTAAGTGAAAATTGCATCATTCATCCACATTAATCTGGAGTCGGGGGGGAAACACGAAATGCGGATAACCCGACCCCAACCCGACCCCAAGACAAAATCCAGCCGAATGTGTCATAAAAGATTTTAACACTCAGCAGAACTGTTCCTTCTTTTATCAAGTCATTGTTACTTGCTGGAAGATTCTCTTGCTCACAATGTTTAAGACTGTTTCTACTCAATAAGTAGTGAATTCAATTTTATTTATTTATTGGCTGATCTCGCTTGGCAATGCTCACGGACTTTTTTTCTTCCTCTCCCTCCTTGTAATTGTCTTTTTCTCTGTCTTTCTGTTCGTATTCCACTTTTTTTTTGTCTCCTTCTTACTCTGTAGAACGCTCATACATTTTCTCTCATTACCATATCGGTCCTACAACCCTCGAGATATCTGCGTTCCTCCAATTCTGGCCTCTTGAGCATCCCCGATTTTAATCGCTCCACCATTGGCGGCCATGCCTTCAGCTGCCTAGGCCCTCAGCTCTGGAATTCCCTCCCTAAACCTCTCCGCCTCTCTACCTCTCTCTCCTCCTTTAAGGCGTTCCTTAAAACCTACCTCTTTGACCAAGCTTTCTGCCCTAATATCTCCTTATGTACCTCGGTGTCAAATTTTGTTTGATAACGCTCCTGGGAAGCATCTTGGGATGTTTTACTACATTAAAGGTGCTAGATAAATGCAAGTTGTTGTTGTTGCTGTCTCTCTGTTTGACTTTTTCCCCCTCTCTCTTCCTCCTTTGGTCTTTTCCCCTATCTTTCTAGTTTAAGATTTGGAGAGTAGGAACTCAACGCTGAGGCTCGGTGAGCATGGAGACTAGGGCAGGGAGACTGGGGCAGGAGTGTGCATGGAAGGTGGGAAAGAGCGCGGCCTAAGAATAAGAAGGCTGAGGCCTACAGATTGAAGGAGCACGTTGGGGTTGGACACTTGGAAAGCAGATTAGGCCAGGTGAGGCCGAAGCAGCCCCTGCACAATCGTACAGGACATGAAGCAAGATGGTAGTGTACTGAATGTTGCATTTGATTAGTCCCTAGTAACCACATGATCAACAATACAGAGGCCAATCAGAGCTGAGACATGGTTGGCACAGAACCTAGATGAGTGGAAATGAATAGGTGGATGGGCAGGTATTGGATGGACACAAATGTATATTTATATGTAGATTTAAAAAGGTTAAAAGTGGAGAATGGAATATTTCCCATTTTATGGCATCCTGGCGCTGAAATACATCAGGACAGAATAGTATACAAATCCTTAATACATTTATCTGAAATTCCTCTCTCAACCATTTTAAATGGTTAACATCCCTGCGAAAATGGCGGAGAGAGGGATTTCAGAAGAATGCATTAGTGTTTGTACACGAGTATCCCAAGATGTAAAGTCAGGGGCCCAGTGCCAACATCAAGTTCTCCCTGGTTAGCTGTCGTGCAATCAGCTGAGAGAATAAATCTCCTATACTGTTAGAACAATGTGCCTTATCTCCAGCCTCTATGCCCTACTCCATGGTATGGCATTTGCATTTGGATTTTCCACACCAGACATCCTCGTGACCTCTCTGAGTGAGATTACCAGTCTAGTGCTAATTAATTGCCTAAAGTTTAATGTTATGGGACCACATTAGTAGCAATTGGGTTGACACTTTGAAACTCTTGAATTTTACAAGGGTCTCGTATCCAGCAGGGAGAAACGTTCCCAAAAATCTGAACTGGATTCAAATTCAGGTCAACGAGGTGTTGGTGCAGTGTGCTAACCCACTCAGATCCCCCCACCCCACCCCACCCGACCTTTTAATTACTGTTTAGGATCATATTTTCATATGACAGGTTACTGGTCTACTATATAATACTGGGGAAGCAGTTTCATTTAATTGTCTTTTGAAGTTGTCCTTTCCCTCAATTCCATTGAAGAAGAATCATAAATTGAATCAGTCAGCTGTTGGCTAGCTTGCAGAAAAGCTAAGGTGACAAATCATTTTCATGAGCCTGTAGGGGATTGCGGAGCCGATCTGAAAGATCCATTAATCATTGGCAAATAGTTTAATTCTTCTGGTGGAAAATAAGCTCCGGTCTATAAATCTGGGCTTTTGTGCAGCAATGTGATGTGCAACCTTGGCCGGCTAGTCCTACTGTGTATATTGTGCCTTTCTGCATTAACATGAAATTGTTATTGGGTTGGACTCTTTCAACGTTTTTCTGTTGCTTCATTCTTTCGTTGCATTTCTTAGTTTTGTGAAGATAAGTGTCTAAATTATTTCAGTTTTAACTCTTCAACGACAATTCCATGTACAAAAACCCTCACTGATTAACAATCTGTCAGTGGCCACGTTCCACTCACCTTTGGGTTTTTGAAGCATGTCTTGAATTATGCTGTGTGCTAGTAATTTGGCAGCAATTTAAGAACCCTTTGCATGGGGTTAATTTCTAGAGGAATAGAATTGAAAAGCAGAGAGGTTATGTTAAACTTGTGTAGAACCTTGGTTAGACCACACTTGGAGTACTGTGCACAGTTCTGGTCTCCATATTACAAAAAGGAGATAGAGGCACTGGAGAAGGTGCAAACAAGATTTACAAGTATGATACCAAAACTGAGAGGTTATAACTATCAGGAAAAACTGAACAGGCTGGGGCTCTTTTCTCTAGAAAAGAGAAGGCTGAAGGCTGACCTAAAATTATGAAGTGATTTGACAGGGTACACGTAGAGAAGATGTTTCAACTTGTGGGGAGGGGAGTCCAAAACTAGGGGCCATAAATATAACATAGTCACTAAAAAATTCAATAAAGAATTCAAAAGAAACTTCTTTACCCAGAGAGTGGTTAGAATGTGGAACTTGCTACCACAGGGAAAAGTTAAGGTGAATAGCATAGATGCATTTAAGGGGAAGCTAGATAAGTGCATGAGGCATAGAGGAGTTGAAGGATATGTTGATAGGGTTAGATGTAGCAGGGTGGGAGGAGGCTCATGTGGCGTACAAACATCAGCATGAACCAGTTGGGCCGAGTGGCCTGTTTCTGTGCTGGAAATTCTATGTAATGTAATAGTTTCAAAGTGCATTTTATTGCAGGTATGAATCTGCTACCTTGATAGGTGATCTTCAAGCACATCACATGGTTTCATATAATTAGATTTTGAGTCTTTTGTGCCTGATTTCTTTGACTAATGGAAAAAATAAACAGGTTTGCCTATTTTACCCATTTGTAAAGACAAAATTGAGAGGCAGACAAAGGTGTTGCGTGATTACTAACATTTGTTGCTATTCTACTTAATTTTATGTTTCCTCAACTCTGAAGCATAAAGCTAGGGTACTTGCCCCATTAAGAATTAGTCCTGGCATTCCCTTAGATACTTCACACAGTGAAAGAAAGTGCATGAATCACATGCTTTGGAATAAAAGATCTCTCCATGAACTTATGTCACTCATTCACTTGTTTGGTGAATAGTTGTTGCGTGTAGAAGAGGCCTGTTAAATCTGCGGACCAGTATTCAGCGACAAGTAAAAGGCTTGAGCCTCCAGTGGCCATTTCCTGATCATTTTGGCCGCTAATTGGGTGGGTGGCAGCAGGAAATGGGACGGAGACCTGTACCAGTGGATCCCTGGCCACTTTAGTACCTGCCCCACATTACTGAATGTGGGAGCTTGCTGTGTGCAAATTGGCTGCCGCGTTGCCCACATTACTGAATGTGGGAGCTTGCTGTGTGCAAATTGGCTGCGGCGTTGCCCACATTACTGAATGTGGGAGCTTGCTGTGTGCAAATTGGCTGCCGCGTTGCCCACATTACTGAATGTGGGAGCTTGCTGTGTGTAAATTGGCTGCCGCGTTGCCCACATTACAACAGTGACCACACTCCAAAACTACTTCTTTGGCTGTAAAGTGCTTTGAGACGTCCGGTAGTCGTGAAAGGCGCTACATAAATGTAAGTCTTTCTTTTCTTTTAGCTTTTAGTGATTTGTGCGCATGGACACCTAAATCTGTTTGCTCCTCCACACCTCTCAGCCTCTCACCATTAAGAAAAATTTCCAATTTGTCTTTGTCAGATGCAAAGTTGGTGATCTTATACTCCCCACGTTGAACTCCATCTGCCATAGTTTTGCACACTCCATTAGTCTGTCTATGTTCGTTTGTAGCTTCTTGCTCCCATCCACACAACTTATTGTCCCTCCTAACTTAGTGTCATCTGCAAACTTGGATATACAAGTCTCTATTCCTTCATCCAAGTCAATAATATATGGTAAAAAGCTGAGACCCCCATTACAGATCCCTGGGGGACACCACTTGTCAAATCCCATCAATCTGAGAACATGCCCTTTACCCCCACTCTCTGTGTCCTACCTCTCAACCAATTACCAAGCTATGTCACAAAGTTACCTCCAATTTTATGCGCTTTCATTTTTGGTAATTTTTTGTTTGGAACCTTATCAAAAGCCTTATGGAAGTCCATACAGACAACATCCATATACACTCCCGTATCCACCATGCTAGTGGCCTCAAAAAATTCAACTCAATTAGTCAGACATAACCTACCCTTTGCAAATGTTGACTCTCTTTGATCAGCTCATACTTGTCCAAGTGCTCAGTCACTCAGGGGGTGATTTTAACCCGACTCGCTCAGCAGAAATCTGGCGGGTGGGCAGTTAAAATCGCCCTGGCTCTTATCTGTCCGAAAGCCGCCATGATCGCAACATCTACAATTGTAATCTGCTCTCCTGAGCAGGCAGCAAGGCCACACGCCCGGAGCCAACAGGGTCCTTCTTTATATATGCATGTTGCGGCCCCATGACATCATTGAGACCCGACTTAATTTTAACTCGGGCCCGAGCGGGGAATCCACCTGGAGTTAAAATCGGGGCCATCAGATATCACTGATGATAGATTCCAGTAACTTCCCCACAATTGATGTTAAACTGACAGGTCTGTAGTTGCTTTGTTTCTCTCTCTTTCCCTTCTTAAATAATGGAGTGACATTTGCAATTTTCCAAACCAAAGGCACAATTCCTGAATCTAGAGAGCTTTGCAAAATTATGACTAATGCATCTGCAATTTTCTCACTTATTTCTTATAATACTCTGGGGTGAAAGCCACCAAGTCCTAGAGATTTGTCTATCATAAGCCTCATTATTTTTTCCATTACCATTTTTTTTACTTACATTAAATCCACTAAGTTCTGTCCATTGCCTTATTTTCAGGTTCCCTTGTACCACTGGTATTTTGTTCTCCTTCTCCACTGTAAAAGCAGATGCAAAGTACTCATTTATCAGTTCCGCCATTCCCTTATAGTCCATTATAGGCTCGCCAGCATCTACTTTAATGGGCCCTATTCCCCTTTACCACTCTCTTTCTCTTAATATAGATTGATTTCTGGGATGAGAGGGCTGTCCTGTGAAAAGAGATTGAGGAGAATGGGCCTATATTCTCTGTAGTTTAGAAGAATGAGAGGTGATCTCATTAAAACATAAAATTCTTAGCGGGCTTGACAGGGTAGATGCTGAGAGGCTGTCTCCCCTGGCTGGAGAGTCTAGAACGAGGGGTCATAGTCTCAGGATAAGGGGTCAGCCATTTAGGATTGAGATGAGGAGGAATTTCTTCATTCAGGGGGTTGTGAATCTTTGGAATTCTCTAGCCCAGAGGGCTGTGGATGCTCAGTCGCTGAGTTTATTCAAGGCAGAGATTACTAGATTTTTGGACTCTATGGGGATATGGCGGGAAAGTGGAGTTGTAGTAGAAGTTCAGCATGATCATATTGAATGGCGGAGCAGGCTCAAGGGGCCGTATGGCCAACTCCTTCTCCTATTGCTTATGTTCTTAATATATTTAGAAAAAAACATCTGCTATTAGCTTTGATATCCATTGCAAGATTGTTTTAATATTCCTTCTTGCACCTTTTATTACTTTCTTTGTATCGCCCTTGTTGCTTTTGATAGTTCTCCCAGTCTGCTGGATTTCCACTTTTCCTTGCATTTGTGTAAGCCTTTTCTTTTAGCTTGATACTGTCTCTTACTTTGTTCACCATGGTTGTTTAACTACACAAGTGGAGCCTTTGCCTTTGTGCGTTGGTTTTGTATCATACCAAATACTGTACTTCTTTAATACTCCCGGCTGTCTGTAGGTTTACCCATTAACAGTTCAGCCCAGTTTACTGTCATCAATTTATTTCTCATCCCTTCGACGTTTGTAGTAATTCAATTTAAAACCTTAGTTTGTGACTCCCTCTTCACCCTCTCAAACTTAATATTAAATTCAGTAATAACATGGTCATTATTTGCAAGATGTTCCCTTACCGTCAGATTGTTAACTAATTGTGGTCCGTTACTCATCACTAAATCTAGTATGGCCTGTTCCCTTGTCGGTTCTAAAACACATTGGGGTAGAATTTGGACCTCTTCCGCCTGTTTTACGCCCTGTTCAATTTCGGGGACCAACATCTAATATCGGGTCAGGCAATTTTTCAGGCATCCCTGGCTGCTGCCTAAAACTGGCGTTAGGCCCCTTACGTGTGTAAGTCAGGTGCTTAACACCTGTTTTAGGCACCATGCCAAAATTCAATATTGCAGAACAGGAGCCAGGCCTGCTCCACTCGCGATCCTTAAGCAGTGGGAGACTCACATTTTTTTTTTAAAAGGACTTTTTCTGTTAAATTTGTGAGCCTTGCTTTGTAGAGTTCTACTTTCCATAAACTTCAGTTCATCCAAAACTCTGATGCCCGTGTCCTAACTCGCACCAAGTCCCGTTCACCCATCACTCCTGTGCTCGCTGACCTACATTGGCTCCCGGTCCAGCAACGCCTCAACTTTAAAATTCTGATCCTTGTTTTCAAATCCCTCCGTGGCCTCCTCCCTCCCTATCTCTGTAAGCTCCTCCAGCCCCACAACCCTCCGAGATCTCTGCGCTCCTCCAATTCTGGCCTCTTGAGCATCCCCAATTTCAATCGCTCCACCATTGGCGGCCGTGCCTTCAGCTGCCAAGGCCCTAAGCTCTGCAATTACCTCCCTAAACCTCTCCACCTCTCTTTCCTCCTTTAAGATGCTCCTTAAAACTTGCCACTTTGACCAAGCTTTTGCCCACCTGCCCTAATATCTCCTTATGTGGCTCGGTGTCAAATTTTGTTTGATAATCGCTCCTGTGAAGCGCCTTGGTTTTACTATGTTAAAGGCGCTATATAAATGCAAGTTGTTGTTATTAGTATTTGGTGAGGTTGTTGATCCAGTAAACGTTTGCACCTGTGGGCTGACAGTTGGTTAATCAGATATTGTAACATTTTATTGTAATATTCAGGTACCGGGTGTACTGAGTGTGACAAGTTTTTGATCCTACCGATACAAGGCACCTAGAGTCAGGGGCATGGGCCGGAATTTTTACTTTGCCGTTAAAAGTGCTGAAATTGACCGCGCATCAGGAAGCCGGCTTCAACCCGCTGGCTTCCGCCTTTAACTCAGGCGTGTTAATCAGTGCACCAAAGACCCGCTCGGGAGAGGCGGGTGACCTAATTAAAGCAGTTTAGAGCTCGTAAAGAGGCTATTAACAGCTTTTTTTACCTGATGTTGCAGCTTTTACTGGCTGTCCACGGGATTCCCGGGCTTGCTGAACATCGCCAGTGAAAGTAAGGCGAGAGCAGAGCGCCCGTTGTGGGAGTTGAACAAATGTCAGTTTTTAAAAAAATCACAGAAATACTCACACCTCACACCTGCTTCCTTGCCTAAGACAAAGGCTCTTGCTGACACCATTTGCGCTGTGCGTTTGCTTTCAGGAGTTTGCAGGTGATTTCTACAACGTTGGAAGTCACTCTCACTACATTGGAGGATTGTGCTTCTGATTTTACCTGGCATATATCAGATCAGAATGGGTGCCGCTTATGCTGTTTCACCTTGGACCTCAGATTCGGACCAAGATGAGCCCAACATCAACAACACCAGCAGTAGCAGCAGCAGCCTTCTCCTCACCAATCTGCCGCTCCACAGGAGAGAAAGGGTGAGCATGGGGTGCACCTCGCAGGAGGCGATACCCCAACACAGGGTATATAGGCAGAGGATTAGCTTCCCGGACATGACTGAGCAGCAGTGCCTCAGGAGGCTCAGGCTATCGCGTCAGACTGTGGCAGACATTTGTGGCCTGATGGAAGAAGACCTGCTGCCAAGTGGACCTGGTGGACACGTGTTACCAGTGGCTGCCAAAGTCACCACTGCCCTCAACTTCTTCGCCTCAGGCTCCTTCCAGGGATCTGCGGGAGATATTTGCAGGATCTCGCAGTCGGCTGCCCACAAATGCATCACCCAGGTGACCGATGCCATGTTTGACAAGTCATGCACTTGTGTACACTTTGCCACTGATGAAGCCAGTGTTACTGAGCGGGCGCTCGGCTTTACGGCCCTGGCTGGCTTCCCACAGGTGCAGAGTGTCATCGACTGCACACACGTGGCCATCAAGGCACCCCAGCTCACCCAGGAGAGTTTGTGAACTGTAAGGGCTTCCACTCCCTCAATGTGCAGCTCGTCTGTAACCACAAAAAGATCATCAAGCATGTGTGTTTTCCAGATTCCCAGGGAGCTGTCATGATTCATTCATCCTGCGCCCGTCCACCCTCCCTCAGCTCTTCGCACCTTCGACCAGACTTACTGGCTGGCTGCTTGGAGACAAGGGGTATCCACTGAAGACGTGGCTGATGACACCCTTGAGGAGACCAAGCAATGAGGCCGAAGAGCGCTACAATCAAAGCCACATGACGATGAGATGTGTCAGAGAGCAAACAATAGGGATGCTGAAGATGCGCTTCAAATGCCTTGACAGATCTGGAGGAGCCCTTGAGTACGCACCAGCCAGGGTCTCCAGAATCATCATGGTGTGCAGAACAGAGCGCAGCAGTGAGGATTGGAGCTGCAGGAGGAGCAGAGCGCAGAGCCTCTTCGGAGGAGGAGATGGATGAGGAGGAAGAGCAGGAAGAACACGAGGAGGAGGAGGAGGAGCAACCCGAAGTGGACAAGGCACCAGCAGCGGCGCACATTGCTGCGCAGGAGGCTGGGATGGCCTCATAATGGCACGATTTAGTTAAGTTGCACCAGTGCACCCATATGGCACCCAGATACTGAACCAACTTCCATGTCCCCTCTCACCATCATCCCTCTCATGGCCCACCCGCACTTCCCTACTAGCAAGGAGCTGGAGAGCACCTTGCTGCACATCAGTGGGGCGATGAACCACCAACTCTAGGTTTCTATCTATCCTGGATTTGGTTGCAATCAGAGTCTGCAAGCTGTTGCTCACAACAAACATGCACTCGTTCGACTGGCGCATTTGATGCTCCATGCAGGTGGCCACCCTTTCCATGGAAGAGCACATTGTAGTCATGGCCTGCGACATTGTGCTGCTCATATTGGAGATGGACTCCTCCATTTTCCCTACAATCTAGCACATCGCGGCTGGAAAGGCAGCCGGAGCCTTCCGTATATTTTGCTGCTCCTCAAGAATCATCCTCTTTGTCGATGGCCCCCGAGGTTCAGCATCCTCATCTAGCGGAGCACTGCTTGGAGCGTCCTGCGCCCTCCGACGAGGACTCTCCACTGCTGTCTCTGTCTCCACCATCTGCTCTTGCTCACATATGATCTGTAAGACACCAGCTGACAACACTACTTGCACTGTATCCACGACCTGGGTACCACACTCCTGCTGCTCACTTCCTCCGAGATCTCCAGCCATGCCCTCTTGGTCTCGGCTGCTGGCCTCTTCCTCACCAGGGAAGAGGACCTCCCTGCGGGCCCTGACTCCTTGGAGCAGGATTTCCAGGGAGGCATCACTAAATCTGGGGGGCAGCCTTTTGGCGTTGAGCCTGCATTTTTGATTATCAATCTGTATAAATTTATATACCAACAAGCAAATAACTCTTTACACAATGCACTCTCTCCCCCTACAACGTCTCTTGCACCTCCACCAACCTTCCAACTGCCATCTGTGCATTGCTCCTTTAAATAGCTGAGCTGAAGTCGAGTCATCCGTGACTTCATCAGACCCGCTCCAGTTAATTGGTCGGGAACTCGGAAATCTGATTCAATTGCAGTGGCTTCATTAAAAAGCCACTGCAAGACGCGTCGCTTCAACACGATCCACGGCCCCCCGCACCCGCCCCGACAGCAACATAAAAATTCAGCCTATGGTCTGTTTATGACCAGGACATGTCTATTCTAATCACCTAAATTCCCTCTATGTCCATTCACCTGCACATGTTGACTGCTGCTCTAGAACTGAGCCCATTACTTCTATCTCTTCTTTTTTCTCTTGTCTCCTCTCAGGCCCATTCTCTCCGTCTTCTCCCCTTCCAGTTGCCCAGTTAGACGATATTTCATTCCCAGTGCAGTACTGAGGGAGTGCTACACTGTCGGAGGTGCCGTGTTTTGGATGAGATATACCCTCTCTTGTGGACGGAAAAGATGCCATGGCACTATTTCAAAGAAGAGCAGGGGAGTTCTTGGCCAATATTTATCCCTCAATCAACATCACTAAAACGGATTATCTGGTCATTATCACATTGCTGTTTGTGGGACCTTGCTGTCCCAAACTGACTGCCGTTTTTCCTACATTGCAACAGTGACTACACTTCAAAAGTATGTCATCAGCTGTTAAGCGCTTTGGGACGTCCTGCGGTCATGAAAGGCGCTATATAAATGCAAGTTCTTTCTTTTTCTTTCTTTTGCCGTTCTCCGAAAGGCCCTTCGAGACATCCGATAGGCAGGAACCAGAACTGCCCCTCTCTCGGCAACCTTCCCGCCCAAAGTGCCCGCTGGGAGATAATTTCGCCAATCTTTTTCCCACCCCACTTACTCCATCCACTACTCGCCCCTCAGATGCTGCCATTGGATCAACAATCACAGCCCCTGTCTGCATGTCCCACCAGAATGTCCGATCACGCGCAGACAAGGCGCTTGCCATCCACAACCTCATTGTCAATTGCATTGACATCCTGACCTTGACTGAAACTTGGCTGATGGGTGGTGACATCTTGTCTCCATCTAATTTCTTCGACTGTTTTTGTTGAGCGGTCTCCGGCAGTCCTTTTAAGTATCGCTAGTTAAGCCACTCGACACTTGGTACAGTTGGGCGGAGCATACGCGGTGTATGTGCTTAAAACTGCAAGACAGGTCCTACAACCAGCGTAGGACTCCGATTTGCACATTTAAGCAGTCTCCCACCTGAAACAGGTGAGCGGGCTGCCCACCCATTTACAGGCCTGCCTGAAAATTGCATCATATGTGCCTTGGTTATCAATGGGGTTGGCTGAGGTGGAGGCCATTTTAAAGATGCTGCCTGCCTATTTTTCAGGCAAGAAATGGCATCCAACAGTAGAAAAACACCCCCCTCAGTGTCAGCATCCGGTCTGGTCAGATGTAAATTAAACTCTCTCTGAACTGGCTTTCTCCTCATTTTTCCATCCTCTTCTCTTCCTCCTCCACTCCGTGGCAGTTTTCTTGCTGCAGAGTGAGAAAAAGCGAAAGAACGCGATGGAGGCGGGATTTCCCCAGCACTTGTATATCGCCAGTGAAAGACTCAGATTAATATTATAGGGCCTGTAGATAGGGAGCTTTCACCGCCGCCATGGATTCTGGGTAAGACTTGCTCCCATCTGGTACCTTTACTTTCTCACTGGCCAAACTGTGATGGCAGCACTCATGCTCACAGCTGGGTGGGTGGGCTGTGAAAGGCATGGACAGAAGAGGAAAAAGCAGAGAAACAAGAAGAGGGAAAGCAACGGGGAGAAAAAGAACAACGAAAGAAAAAAGGCAGAGAGAGAGAGAGAAAGGGCAGTGGGAAAAGAAAAGGACAGGAAAAGACCAAAAGGCAATTAAAGGAAGAGAAATTATGAACGGGGTGGGGAGAGAAGGTGAAACACATATATTAATGTCAGGCTTAAACAGTTTTTGATGGATGCGGTATTGGCTGTATTCACAGGGCAAGTGGGTAAGCCATGTGCCACACCTTGTTCTCCTGACTTTAAAACTGAGGAAGGCAGCACTCCATGCATGCATTCAAATACGTGCGAAAGCATTGCTCATTGCCCATTTATTTTTAACAGTCAAAATAGCTGACAGAATTGTACTTTACAATCATTAAAATATGAATGGTGGTACAAGAGACTACCAGAGTTTGTTGTAACTTCAGCTGAAACTTACTTTTTTTTGGACGGGCTTGGCTGTGCCTGCTTTTATAGCTGTCTCCAATGCCCAGTGAGGTACGTGAAAACCTCTTCAAGCTGATTTGTGATCGGTGATTGGCTGGAAGCACTTCTTCTTGTGGTTGCCAGGAGACATGACTCAGTAGCTCTAATGATAACTGAAGAATTTCGGTGACTCAGAGCTTTTGAAAAGAGACTGCAAAACACTTCAAAATTTCCCCATTTTGATAAAAAAGGACATGCATGCAATGCCAGGCGATGATGAACAGCGTCAAAAGATGCCCACCATTAGGCTTGATCAAAATCTGGGGGACGGCCAGCAGCCAGCAGGCAGGTCGGTGCTTGGAATTGTGGGCCTCGGCCAAAAGTTAGTGAGTATCCCTGGCTAAACCTTTGGTGTGTGGTGAGAGCATCGCGTTTGAGAATGTGGATTATTATATATCTTCATTGAGTAATTGTTCTGCTCGTCTATTTACTTAACAAAGGAGTGTATTCTATAGTGGTCTATTGTCTGGCAGACCTTTCAATCATTATCACATTGTAGGTGAATAACTGTGTATATTTGACCTAAGTTAGATCAGATGTGGTTCAGCTATTTTTATTTCTACACTATGCAAATGGAAAAGTACAGACAAGAGTAATGTTTATATTGTAACTGCTAATTCCAGAGTGCTGGCTAGGGTTGCCAACTCTCCAGGATTGACCTGGTGTCTCCAGAAATTGGAGCTTAATCTCCAGGTCATTGTTGGGAACAACCCAGGAGAAAAATCATAGGGGGCATAAATTTTTTTTTTAAATCTTTCAACACTTTTGTTTATCAGTTATAAAAATGTTGGTGATGGGAAAGAAAAGGTTGTTTGACTGACAGTCAAGGGTCATCCAATCGGGTAACGAAGAGTCTGTTCGCTTTCCGATTGGCGCGTGAAGGTGGGGCGCCGTGAGACTGGACATGTCGGGCGCTCAATGAGGGGAGCGTAGGGGCGAGGCAGTTGGAGGGAGGCGGTCATGCCATGAAACCGCCAGGAATACACCCAGTCAGAGTTGGCTACCATATAAATTTGCAGCTGGCAGCGCTCTATATATGATTCTACCGTAGGTGAGCGGTACTCTCTCAGGGTAGTGCACACTGCTCATGTCTGGAGGTAGGTCAGTACACGACTTCAAAGTTAAACGCTGACTTTGCCTTGCTACGGAGTAGAAACCGCTTCACAGCAGTGGCAGAACGCTGTAACCTAAAACAGCCACGACTTATCTTTATAAAGCTTTCTGTATGTACTTTGTAGGGAAAACTTGCCGATCCTGCACACCCAGTGTACAGGTCAGAGATGAGGCTACAACACTGTAGCGCCGACTCCCCCATCCGCTTCCCCTTCGAACCCAGCTCCACACTCGGGACACAAGATCAATGAATTTATCCTTATATTTATTAAGAAGAACGAGCAAAAGAAAACTTGTAGTCCTGCAGACAAGGTTAAGGTTTTGTCACAAAGGTGATAAATGCCGATTTTCAAGAGATATTTGAGTTCCTCCTCAGTACTGTATTTAAAAATAGAAGTGTCCCCCCCAAAATGAACCCATTTTGGAGAGGGCTTTCAAACTGTTAAGAAGGTAAAAACTGACGCAGTTCAAAAAAAATTCTGTCTGAACTGTAAATAACATGTTTAAACAGTTGTGCTTTTCTCGAAAAGAAAAACTTAAAAAATGTAATAATCAACAGTTATTTCATTTCTAAATGATGTTGCTGGTGTCAGCTGATTTTTTTTCAGGCATTAAATTGATTTAAAAAAATAGGGTAAGCAGCAGGGGAAAGGGGCATAGTATGGACTGCGAAATAAAAGTCATAAGCTGCCCTTCACTCTTTTCAAAGAATATAAAAATGGCTTTGCCACTAATCTTTAGTAAATACATAATTAATCATTCAGTCATGAATCATAAAACGACAAATTTATTTGAGCCGTTCCTGTCTATATAATTTAAGCAAGAGTCCTTGCACTGGGGGGACTGGGTAATGGCACGAAAGAGCTTTTTTTCCCTGCTCATTGGCTGTAATTACCATCAAGGAGTGAAAGGAAAGCTGCCTGAAGAACAAATCCAAGCTGAAGCACACAGGACCACTCAATCAGGCGCCATGGCAACTGGTCATCAGAGTTTGGCCATCACAGGGTCTGAATTGCCTACAGAGAGTGTACGAGTTTTCTGAGGGGAAAATTGAAGTGTGTGTGTGTGTGTGTGTGTGTGTGTGTGTGTGAGAGCTACCGCAGATTTGGCATTCACAAGAATAATCTGCCCAGCATTCGGATGTCGACTGTGTAAAACTACAAACAGAAACAGTGAAGGAGAGAACAGACTGGATAGAATGTTGAAACATGCTTCGAAAAATTGGATATCAGAATTATGTTTACACAATTCACAGCAAAACAGAGGTACTGTTTCTCTTAAAATGTATTGATGGTGATGACTGCTTTATTTGAGGCGAATTATAAAAGCTTGTACCAAAATAAAAAAACCTCCATTCGTATATACCTGGGCAATAGAATAGTGTCGCGCACCAGTGTTATCTAGCAGCAGTCGTAGAAATGATATTTGTTTTTTCACTTCGGTCAATAAAATTCACGATTGACCGGCAACCTGCAGGTTTTTTAAGCCAAAAAAAAAGACTTGTTAGTGTACAGCAATGACCGTTTTCAATGGGATTGGTGGATTCCTTCGTTCTGAAGGGTGAATAATCCATTCCTGTATTTCCCTCAGGCTGAACCTGGTGACATTCCCACAGAACCTAATAATGATCCGAAGCCAGCTCCAGCAGAGAATGGTGTGACTCACACACCTGGTCTGACACCAAAACCCCCCACCCAAGTCACCCACGTTCAACCAGCGCCAGGTAAGTGCATTTATGCTTAATGGATTTTTGCTTAAAAACAACTAGTTAAGAAATAAGCTTTTGCAGCGATTTATGAGACTTGTTATTAATCAAAAATCTTTTGCATTGTGTGTTAGCTGCAGTCAAACCAGCTGGTAAGGCAGAAGATCTCATACAAAGCGTCTTGTCAGGTAAGATGGTAACAAACTATGTGTAACACAAGGACTTAAAATCGTTTCCATCCCACAGTTCAAATGAAGGCTAATGATAAAATAAGAAAAAGATATAGAGATAAAATAACAATGAAATGCCTGTAGAGTACATGATAAGATCTCGGATGGAAACTTAAAAAAAAGACTTACATGTATCCAAGTTTACACATAAGCAGACCATAGAGTGTAGATTCACTGAACAGGTTTACATACAAGAATGAAACCATGTCATCGAAAAATCTGTGACTGTTATGTGACATATAATTGTCATTTAACAACCATACATATGATAAGATTACTATATCCACATATGATATTGATAATCAGTGTCAGAGAAACCAGAGTTTGGCACTGTCACATTTAAAAGGACTTTCAGTGAAAAATGGCTTAGAAAGCTGATCTATTTTGTTTTGAGAGGAGAAAGCGGCCAGTTATGTATCATTTATGTTGCAGTGAACTCGCACGCAAATGAAGCAGTGAACCATCTCTACAATTTACCTCACTACATCATTTGTTTATAAACACATCAGAAAAGTTTTACCAAGCACTTTCTTGTGAAGCACAGCTTCATATAACTATTCCAGTTTGTTAAAAGCAATTGACTTATGCATAAATGCACATTACCTAGTGATTATGGACCAATCTTCCTTAGTTTTAACTTGTGTATGTATCTCTGAGACCCAAGCCTGGAAATTGCAGAGTGCTACAGTATTATCATTCAAACACGTTAACACATTCCTTTGTCTGTTATTTTAACAGAGTGTGTTAACTCGTTTAGCACCTCTGTTAAAATAGCAGGCAGGGGAATCCGAAAGGAACATGCATTTTTCACTCAGCATCATTTCAAGGCGTTCGACTCTTGTTTAAAATGGTCGAGGATATCGAGGAGGGAAGAGAACAGAGGCTTTGTAGAAGCTTGAATGTAAATACATTTTCTGTCTGTGTGAATTATACAAAGGTAAATTGGACTGTACTTTTAGAAAGCTGAAGTATAATGCTGAGCAGTATTTCAAGGTGTTGAATCAGATAAAAATAAATTCCTCGTGTTCCAAAATAAAAAATGAAAGGTGCTCAGATGTATACAAGATGTCTAAAAACATAATTAAAGCACATGCTAACTTCATGCCCAGTGCACACTTGATACAGTACATTTTTAATCTGTTCATCAACATCTTTCAAAGAGTCGGCACAGGCACAGGCACGATGGGCCGAATGGCCTCCATCCGTGCTATAAAATTCTACGAATTATTTAAGGGCAGATTGTAATAACCTTAATCTTTTCAAATATAAACGAGTTAGTAATTTTCAAGTGCATCTTCATTGAATATAAGTGTATATAAGGGATTCATAGAATCATAGAATGATACAGCACCGGCTCTTTGGTAGAGCTATCCAGTTAGTCCCACTCCCTTGCTCTTTCCCCATAGCCCTGCAAAAATTTTCCCCTTCAAGGATTCATATACTCCTGATAGTTCTCAGTGTGGTAGAGATTTTACTGAGGATGCATTGTAGTAACGTTATATTTTATGTGACCGTCTGAGTAGTTGCAGTAAGTCATTTACTAAAGGCAGAAGGGGGGAAAAAGCATTTGATGTGATAAATTGGTTTCTGTAAACTGCTGCAGAGGTGGAAGCCCAGACTGTGGAAGAGCTGAGACAACAGAAGACATTTGTGAAACTTCAGAAAAAACATTACAAAGAAATGAAGGAATTAGTGAAGAAACACCACAAAAAAACCACCGACCTGATCAAAGAGCACACGGCAAAATCCAGTGAGTTTCAGAATGAGTATTTAAGACGCAGGGTGCTTCTGGAAAAATCAGCAAAGAGAGATGGTAAGAAGAGGTAGGTGAACCATTCTCAAATACTTTTGAGTACTCACAGTGGGGCCTTGTGCGATTTCTAACTTGTATCAAGTGCTAAAATAATTCTTTGCCAGCCTATGTTAAAATAATTATAAGAAGTGTGGTTTTATACATGCTTTTATTATGGATTATTTTTAGATAATAGAAAATGACGAGACCTTTTTTTTTATTCCTGGCACATCCAGTGAGTCATTTTTTGCGCTGTTTGTTAAAACTGACTTCACTCACCTGCCCTCATATAAACACTCACCGCCGATCTGTGGTGCTTAAAATGTGAAATGTTTCATATTACAGCTGATGAAAAATAGCACAAAAGATTTTTCGGGTAGGATCCACATGGCAGTGGAATTAAATGATTTGTCAAAGGACACTGCTGTAAACATATTTTCTCGGATGTTTGTTTCAAATTTGGGTATCGGAGAGCCAGAACGCTGGAAACTGACAGAATAGTATCAGACACATTAAAAACAAAAATTGCCGATTCGTAGCGTAAAATAAAGCTCATGGTCTGCGTGGCATAATAAAAGTCTTTGAATTTGGAATGAAACAGACAGAATCACCAGGCTACAATTTGCAAGTAATCACTTGGATCTGCTGTTACCTCAGTTGTCATTTTAGATTTATCCATTACACAAAGTTGGTTTTAAAATCGATCTTATATTTGTGATTCAGGGCAGAATAAGCAGCATTTCGTTAGAAAAGGAACTGTCGAAAGGGATCGTGATTAACATGAATGTGTTTATTTAAACACGGCAGTGTCGGGTGAACTGGTCTGGATGAGGTATGGATTTCACGGTGTGAGGGAGCTGCAGTAACATTCAGAGTTGCATCACTCTCTGAATGATTGCTCCTCGGATGACATTAACTCCGCTCCCTCTCAGCGCCAGTGACTCCTCTCAGAGAGGCCCTCCATTGTTAACATCACCACTGAAATTAAAGCAAATGTTTTTTTTTTAACGTTTACTTTGAATGATAGCCGTGAAGCCTTGGTGTGCGTTAAAGGAGTCATTTTGCCAGGCTCTGCTCCCAGCATGGAGCCTCGTAGACTGGAGCATATGCCACAGAATTAGTGTTCCAGCCCTATCTACGACCCACACCTCCATCTGGCGAGGAACCTCACTGGAGATCGGACTTCACAAACGTTACCCAAAAGTGCAATTGTAAACATTTTGGACAGGCAAATGCACGGTATTATAAACCTCAAAAAAAAAAGCACAGAAACAGATGCAAAAAAGTGAGGCATGCCAAACGTTAAATAAATCTGTCATTATAATTCTTTTTGACTAATGAATTTCCACTGGGGTTGCTCACACTAAGTCAGGACATATGCTGCTTTACAACAGCAGGGTCATTTATACTGTGAAATGTACTATTATATATGCATTATTATATAATATTAGCTGATTTAAATGGTGTTGCAAACAGCACGGAGGATGAAGTGCTATTTTGTAGTGACAGGAACATTATACCGTACTGCATATTGGGCCTGATTACATGATTGGGTGCGCTGTAGTGCTGGTGCTAAGCGGGAGGGGGGGGGGCGTATAATCAGGTGATTTTGCGATCATGTTCACTAAGTATCTTTTTGCGACACACATCATCCGTAGGCTTCATACAACAAAGATCTGTCATACAAACTTGGTCACTTACTGATACCCCGGATGGGGTGAAGGTTGGGCATGTGGCAAAAACTTGGTCACTTACTGATACCCCGGATGGGGTGAAGGTTGGGCATGTGGCAAAAACTTGGTCACTTACTGATACCCCAGATGGGGTGAAGGTTGGGCATATGGCATTCATCAACGATCCCTTGTACTTTTGGAAATGCTGCAGTGCGGTGATTTTGGGCAGCCACATCCTGCTATTCAATGGGAAAGGAGATAAAGCGCTGGATTTGCTGACCAGTGCATCAGTTGTCTGTTTGATGCAGGTAAGGGGCAGCACGTTACTTGATACGGCAGTTCCTAACCAGTAATGGCCGATAGGCATAACCGTTAAAGGCAGTGTTGGCCTGCCAAGCACTGGCAGTGCCATCCCTATATTGGAAGTTGGCTACACAAGTATCCATGCAGCAGATGGTGAAGCTCTGTCCTGCTGATCCAGATCACCCTGAGGCAATCGTCCTCTGCCATTGGCAGGTAGTTTTGCCAAGCTTTCCAGATGGTTTCGAGCCTGTTTATCTCCACAGCATGCTTTATTTCATCTTGTACCTCAACCATGAACTACTGCATTTGAGGCACTTTAACTCTACTTAATGAGTTTGAAAAATGACACCCAAATTTGTTCTGAGCAAATAAATACGAATAAAAATATCAGAGATATGGAAAAAAAATCCAATAAAAAAAGCATTTCTCTGTAAACATTGCAAAGAGAAACATACAGAGTCAATTTAAGAGCTGCTTTGGCGTTTCCCTTTCAAATAAGTATACAAGAAAAAAAGAGCAAACCTATCCAAATCTTCCTGAATTATGTTAGATGTTCATTTAAATAACCTTGCACCAAATCAGAGGTCTTAAAGAAAAAGAAAAGAAAGACAGAGGCCGCAAAATTCAGTAGGTTAGCGCCTCCCATTAGCACCTGGTGGGGGCGCTAACGGGGCGCTAAGGGGTTAGCACCCGGCCGCGGCGAATCCAACGCCACATGCGACCTTCAGTGGCGAATTAGCGCTGGCGCTAACTGTTAGCGCCGAGGCCTCTAGCGCCTCTCACATGTGATGTCAATGCGTGTGCAACGCCCCATTAACGGCCCCGATGCAAAATTGCCTTTTGCCCCCTGCTTTAGCTCCTCGCGCCGACAACACCAGCAAGAGGAGACGTTGTGCACTCGGAAGTGCGCTACAGGAGCGGTAATTAAAGGGAATGCTTCCGTGTTGCTTGAACATCGTGAAAAAGGCGCTTTCAGTGATCACATCGTTTATTACTTGCACCAGTGTGTGCAAAACTTTTTACACCTTTTCCTCAAACATCTCCAAATGCTGCACTTTCTGAAGGTGATGGGGGCTGCAATGGCAGTCGCCCAGGTCACATTGGAAAAACACCACTGATGACTATGAGGTTATACAGCGTGATTGGCCCTTCCCTTTAAGAGATGGAAGCAGCCAGTGTGATTAAAGAGAGCCGTTTGGACTGCGCAGGACCTTCTTTTTCGCTCTGCTGGTAGCGCCCCGCTCTCAGAGGTTAACGCCCTAAGTTAGGAGTGTAGCACTTGATTTAGCACTCCACTTCCCTCTTGGAGTGCTAACGATGAATTTCGCGGGAGTTGACAATGATTAGCGCCTGGCGTTAATTCTTCAACTTTTAAAATTTTAGCGGCCCAGAAGGAGCTATACCGAATTTCTCTCCCTTACTTTTATATAGATTTAATTATTAGTCTTAATGAGACTGATACACAAAATGGGCTTAGGTACATCACTATACTAAACACAGAAGAGCACTGAGTTATAGCCTGGAAAGAAATTGGCATAGGTCCTGCTCGATCAAATTCAGCGCTCCCTCTCTACCGATTGTGAATCTGCTCTCCCAATCCAAAGGATCATTGAATTGTGAATCTGCTCTCCCAATGCAAAGGATCATTCAATTGTAAATCTGCTCTCCCAATCCAAAGGATCATTGAATTGTGAATCTGCTCTCCCAATGCAAAGGATCATTCAATTGTAAATCTGCTCTCCCAATCCAAAGGATCATTGAATTGTGAATCTGCTCTGCCAATCCAAAGGATCATTGAATTGTGAATCTGCTCTGCCAATCCAAAGGATCATTGAATTGTGAATCTGCTCTGCCAATCCAAAGGACCATTGAATTGACTCTTTGAATAGTTCTATTTCTTTTTTTTTAATTTGAAGATTTTCATTCATTCTCATAGTTAAAGATTTCTCATTGGCAGCAGTGGGAAGGTTGCAAATTTTTTTCGAGTAATTTGATTGGTTCATTTTGCTTTTTGAGAATTTCAGAATTCTGACTATTTTTCTCCCTCTTTTATGGATATTTAATTTCAGCCCATCTGGTCAAACTATGAAACAAAAATTGACATAGTGCAGGTGTGGCACAGAATCTGATGCATGAAATGTGGCTAGTGGCTCTCCAGTGGCATTGCTCACATTGAGTTGGAGGATATGGTAATACTGAGGAAGGGAAGAGCTTGGGGTTTGGCAGCACTGGAGGGGGACGAGGTATGAGTTTTGATAGCAGTCGTAATTTGTACTGAGAATTTAAAAAAAAACTTCTGTATATAATTGTTTATGATTTCTTAGTAAAGAAAGAAAGACTTGCATTTATATAGCACCTTTCATGACCTCTGGACGTCCCATAGTGCTTTACAGCCAATGAAGTACTTTTGAAGTGGAGTCATTGTTGTAATAGGAAACACGATAGCCAATTTGCGCACAGCAAGGTCCCACAAACAGCAATGAGAATTTTATTTTTAGTGATGTTGGTTGAGTGATAAATATTGGCCAGAACTCCCCTGCTCTTCTTCGAAATAGTGCCATTGGATTTTTTACATCTACCCGAGAGGGCAGACGGGGCCTCAGTTTAACATCTCAAGTATAAACAACAGAAAGCACAAATAGTGTAATCACTCCC
This sequence comes from Squalus acanthias, assembly GCA_030390025.1. NCBI lineage: Eukaryota > Metazoa > Chordata > Chondrichthyes > Squaliformes > Squalidae > Squalus > Squalus acanthias. Next base: position 78,699,382 of record CM059436.1, on the reverse strand, counting down.
TTGCTCCCTTTCTGATTTGTTTCCAAAGTAAAAATTAAGCATTTGATCATTTAAACGTGAAATTTTAGCAGAAGAGGTGCTTACAAGTTATTCTGCCATCTTGTTTTGAAAAACAAAGAAATTTAGCTTGGGAAATTCAGGGAATTGCAAGCACAGGTAGAGGTGGCAACTCCCTTCAGCTGACAGGGTGCTAGACATGGGGAGCACAACAATTACAAGCCCAGGCTTTTGAGAATGGCTGAGGCCCCCAAGTAATGAAGGTACTCAAAGACACAAATGATAACTTTATCGGTAAGTTTAATCATGTTATTGTGAAATATGTATTTTAAAAATGTTTCCATTTTGGTAGGAACCTTATTTTGAGACCATAGTTGACAGACTTGGGGGTGGGGGGGGGCTGGAATTGCCGACATATTTTGATTTATTTGCTCTTTCTTTTCTTTAACTGGTAGCTTTTGACTGTCCATGTTTGATTTGGGTTTTTTCCGAGCTTGTGATTTCCATTCCAGCTCGTTACTTGATGATTGATATGATGGCAGCCTGTTCCGTTGTAATTTGTTGCTGTATTAGGAAAATAAAAATTGAGACAATTATGGGGAACTGTAGCACAGAAATGTACATGTGATGGCCACAATGTGACAGGTAGAAGGAAGTGAGATGTTCAGATGTGATGCTTAAATCTTTGTGTGGATGAGGGGTCATACTTTTTATTAATATACGAACAGCATTCCCATTTCTTTGCTCGAGCTAAGTCCAGTGATATGCTGCTTTATAAGGACAGAGATTGATACGTTGCGATGTATTATTCTATCGCTCAGTTGAAGCTGTGACCATTTTAAGGTGGCAAAGTCTAATTGCTATTAAGTGGATAGTGGATGAGTTCATTCAGAGTTTAATTGTAAATAGACTTCAAGGCCAGAACCCTGGCTTTGTTTATCTTTTTTAAGGAAAATTGGTGAAGTCAATTAAGGGGCTGCAGATATTCTGCCTCCAGTCTTTCCTCTTCCTGGAGAGTATCTCTGTATGTTCCAAACGACTGCCTTTGTTTCTTCATACTCTTTTTAAAGTGCGACACAAAAATCTGAGTGGGACACCTGAAGTGTGATGGAGAAATGTAACAGACAGTAAAATGGAGAAGTATCACAGGCAGCAAATGTGTGCTAGATGTACCACATATATCAGGCAGCATCTGTGGAGCGAGAAACAAAGTTAACGGCCAGAATCTTTACCTTGGAGTCGGGTTTTGTGCGTGAAGAGCGCATAGCGGGTCGGGAACGCGATGTTCTGAGCAGTGCGTTGTTCAGAGCGATTGGAGCTTAACGGCCCCAATTGAAAGACTCGTGTGCATTTCCCAGCCCAATTAAATGGAACAGGTCTGATGACAACATCAATGACTCGTTTCCAGCACCGATATTTAAAGCAGCCTTGCACTCAACTCATTTGAAGGTTGCTAGAGGAGCGTGGAACCTGACATTCAAAGGCCTGAGTACTGTTATAAAGTAGCAAGGATGGATAGCCAAAGGCAGAGGGCTGCACCACAGTTTTCAGACACATCCCTGCATACTCTGGTGGAGGCAGTCAGAGCACACAAGGAGGTCCTCTTCCCTGCTGATAGACAAAGGAGACCTCCACAAGAGACCAAAAGAGCCAGGCTGGATATAGCTGAGGAGGTCAGCAGCAGGGATGTGGTCAGGAGGACCTGCATCCAGTGCAGGAAATGATTCAATGATCTCATGAGGTCAGGCAAGGTGAGTGCACTGACACACTCACCTTCATCCTGACGTGCCTGTCACCTTCATCCTGACGTGCCTGTCACCTTCATCCTGATGTGCCTGTCACCTCATCCCCATCACTCTGCCTTCCCAAGCCGACTCCTGCACATCATTCCTCACACCAACATACCTTGCACGTCCACCCATCCCTCTCTATGTACGTACTCACATCCCCATTTGACTAACCACCCCTGACACTCACCCTCATCCTAATGTAATCATACCAACTAACACCACAGAATGAGGCCATTTGGCATTGCCACCTCCCTCCCTCATAGTCACCCTCTACAGATGTAACCCATCCATTCCTTACACTGATTCCATCACTCTCACTCAAACTTTTCTTCTTTCCCTCCTTGCAGAAGAAAAGAGCCCAAAACACGTGCAAGAGACATAGAACCGGAGGTGGCCCTCCAGTCTTCACCCAACTAACAGCAGCAGAGGAGGGGCTCTGGAGATCTCGGGAGTTGGAGAGATGCTGGCGGTGGGAGACAGAGAGAGGGGGACATCCTAGCAACCTGGTGACAGAATCACAGCTCATAAAGCCACATGGCATACAACAATGGTGACTGATGTCAGCAGCCAGTGAAATGTCATCAGGGGAGAAATTCATTTTGGCCCCATTTGGAGCGCTAACTTTTAAAAGTTGAAAAAATTAGCGTCAGGTGCTAATGTTTCTCAACTTTTAAAGATTCAGTTTTGCACTCCAGGAAGGAAGTGGAGTGCTAAATCAAGCGCTCCACTTCCTTCCTGGAGCGCAAGGGACAGCAGGCGGGGCGGTAGGTGAGCAGCGCTGCACACTGGGCCGTGCAGCATTGCCACGTTGGAAGGCTCCTTCCCTCCCTTGAAGGGAAGGGCCATCGCTGCAAGCTCTGCAAGGGGAAAACTTACCTGGTCCCCGACGGCAGCTGCGATCCGGCCCGATCAGCCCGATGCACTGCAGCAGAGTGCCGGGCTGATCGAGCACTGGGGAAAAAAGAAAAAAAAGAGGAGCATTTGATTTTTTTTTCCCTACCTTGGCCACCTCACCTTTAAGTATCGCCCCGATGAACGCCTCCTGCAGCTGCCGGTGATGTCGCCCGGCGATGCTGCAGGGGGCCAAACCGAAGTTCAGGTCTGGGGCGCTACCGGGGCAATGCGCACGGCGATGACGTCACGATCTCCGGGCGCAGGAGATCGGTGCGCAATGCCATACTGCCGCTGCAAACTTCCCGCCGAATTTCCCAGGAGGCGATATTCTCGCTGCGCCCGGGCGGTAAGTGGTTAGCGCCCCGTTATTTCCCCCCGCCCCCCCCCGCATAATAGTAACTTTACCCATTCTTATCATAACACTTTTAATTCATCTCTTTACTCTATCACAGGTTCATCAAGTGCCCCCCCACTGTCCAGCCGGAGGAGGAAGATGACTCCTCAGAGGAACCTCCAGCCTCTGAGGGTGCACCGTTAGCAGACCCAAGCGCACCCAGCACTACCTCGGTGGGTCCTGTGCGAGATAGAGTAGTGTTGTCACCTGGTGTCTCTCACATCACAAGTGAGCAAGAGCAGGTGGTGTTGACAGGGACAGCAGTGGAGACTCCTCGCTGGAGGGCGCAGGACGCTCCAAGCTCTGCTGAGCTGCATGCAGACGCTGAGCCTCGGGGGCCATCCAGAAAGAGGGTGATCTTGGAGGGGCAGCAAGAAACGCAGGAGGCTCTGACATCTTTTGCAGCTGCGATGTCTGTGAATGTTCAGAGAATGGAAGAGTTCATCTCCAACATGAGCAGCACCATGTCGCAGGCGATGGCGACGATGTGCTGTTCCATGGAAAGGATGGCCACCTGCATGGAGCAGCAAATGTACCAGTCCAATGAGAACATGTTAGCTGTGGACAACAGATGGCAGAGGCTCATAGACCTCCTCTCTAGGAGGGATCTAAATGTAGACTTGGGTCCTCATGGCCCCACTGCTGTGCAGCAAGGTGCTCTCCAGCTCCTTGCTAGCAGGGAAATACGGGTGGCCCATGAGAGGGATGATGGTGAGAGGGGACATGAAAGTGGGGGCTCTTCTCAAAGTGCTCCCACTTCTCCCCGTTGCCTCCCCCTCAGTCAGAGCCCCACATGCTGCCTTGAATCCCGATGGCCGAGTCTGCCCCTGCACTGTCGCAGGAGGAGCAGACTTTGGTGGGGCCCTCACAGGCTCCAAAACCCAAAGAACGTCCGCCAAAAGTGTCTAATGAGTCGCAGGGAAGTGAGCAGCCTGCCTCTACCTCTGCTGAAGTCACAGGGAGTCACAGGGATTGCACCTCGTAGAATCACTCGGAAAAGAAAAATGACACAAAAGTAGATGCACATGGTTATGCACGTGGGTGTATCAAAAAATGTTAGTGCTAAGTTTCAGTTGTTTTGATGACACACATAAATGGTTTTCTTTGCATCACTTTCTGGTCTGGTCCATTTTTGCCTCAAACCTTGGAAGTGGCTTTGTCACTTGGAGTGAATGGAGAGACAGTACTTAACCTTGAGCAATGTGGGGTTGGATGGAGGAATGGCTTGGTCATTGTGGGGATGCTTTATGGTGTTGTTGGGGGGAACTTAGTACAGCATGTGGCTGCATTGGAGCAAGTTAAGTAAACCTGGCCATGATGAAGCCATCCCGGGCCTCCTGGGCAGCAATGTGCACCGCTGCTGGTGCCATCTCCACCTCAGGTTCATCCTCTTCCTCCTCCTTGTCTTCCACCTGCTCCTCCTCCTCTGAAGATGCTGTGCGCCTTGCTCCTCTTGCAGCTCCAATCCTCGCTGCTACCTTATGTTGTGCAGAGCGCAGCAGACGACAATGATTCTGGAGACCCTGGCTGGTGCATACTGATGGGCTCCTCCAGATCTGTCAAGGCATCTGAAGCGCATCTTCAGCATCTGGTGGAGATGTGGCTCTCATTATAACACTCCTCAGCCTCAGTACTTGGCGTTCTCAAGGGTGTCATGAGCCACGTCTTCAGTGGATAGCCTTTGTCTCCAAGCAGCCAGCCAGAAGAGCTGAGGGAGGGTGGACTGGGGCAGAACAAAAGAGTCATGACAGCTGCCAGGGAATCTGGTGCACCCATACATAATCATCTTTTTATGGTTGCAGACAAGCTGCACATTGAGTGAGTGGAAGCCCTTGCGATTCACAAACACTCCTGGGTAATGAAGGGGTGCCTTGATGGCCACATGTGTGCAGTCGATGACGCCCTGCACCCGTGGGAAGCCAGCCAGAGCCGCAAAGCCGAGCTCCCGTTCAGTAACACTGGTGTTATCAGTGGCAAAGTTGATATAATTGGCTGACTTGTGAAACATGGCATCGGTCACTGGGCGGCCAACTGCGAGATCCCGCAAATGTCTGCTCCAGATCCCTGGAAGGAGCCTGAGGCGAAGAAGTTGAGGGCGCTGGTGACTTTGGCAGTTGCGGTAAGGAGTGTCCATCAGGTCCTCTGGGCAGCAGGTCTTGTTCCAGCAAGCTCCAAATGTCTGCAATGACCTGGTGCGATAGCCTGAGCCTCCTGAAGCACTGCTGCTCAGTCATGTTGAGGAAGCTCATCCTCTGCCTGTATACCCTGTGTTGGGGGTATCGCCTCCGGCGCGCTGCAGCCCTGTGGTGCCCCCCTCTCTCCTGTGGAGCATCAGGTCATTGAGGAGAAGGCTGCTGGTGTGGTTGCTGCTGCTGCTGGAGTTGTTGGTGGTGGGGCTCAGCTTGGTCTGAATCTGAGGACCAAGGTGAGACAGTATAAGCGGCACCCATGCTGATGCAGTAGATGGCAGGTAAAGTGGAGATCAGAAGGCTAATCCCTCAATGTTGTGATAGTGAGTAGCAATCTGGTGAGAGTGGCTTCCGAGGTTTTTAAAAATGACCTGCAAACTGCTGACACCCAAATCTGTGGGCAAAACGGAGTTAGCAAGAGCCTTTCCATGAGACAAGTAATGAGGTGTAAGGTGTGAGTGTTTATGTGCTTTTCCCAGCTCTCAATGAATGAACTCGCACAATGGCCACTGAGCTTCCGCCTCCCCTTCACAGGCAAAGTACCCGAGCTCCATGAATCCCGTGCTCCTGCAGTTAAAATCAAAAGCTTGCGTTAAAAACACTCTTAAGGGTCTCTCAAAAAGCATTTAATGATTTCAATGAGGTCACCCGCCTCTGCCGATCGGGTCCGTGTCACGTCTTCAAAGCCGCCTGAGTTAAATGCGCGAGGCGGCGGGATGACAGCGGGTTCTCGACACGCTCACTATTTCCAGGATTTTTACTGCCGACCCGCCCCCCAAACCCGCGCGCTCAGCAACGGGAAAATTCTGGCCAACGTTTCAGGTCGATGAGCTTTCGTCTGACGAAATGTCATCGACCTGAAACGGTAACTCTGTTTCTCTCTCCACAGATGCTGCCTGACCTGTTGAGTATTTCCATCATTTTCTGTTTTTATTTCAGATTTCCAGCATCCATAGTAGTTTGCTGTTGTTTATATAATAGATAATGGGGTAGATATTGACTTTGTACAATAGTGTTAAACGGGTGATAGCAAATCGACAGCCCTTGATACAGCTCTCCCGATTTTTATTTCCACTGAAGTCACGGTTACCCCCATTGTGTGTGACTGCCCGAGCAGCGCAGTAGGAATTTTACATGAGCATGATATTAGAAGAAATGAGATAATTTGGGCCCAAAATTCCTCCTGGGGGCACATCAGGCCCATTATCTGAGCCGGCTAAGGCAGAATTTAGGGTGTATCTTGGCAACTCCTGCCCCGTTGTGTGCTCGTTCTTAATCTTGGTGAATTTGGGTACAAGCGCATAATGTTCGGGCATATTTATAACACTATTCAAATGAGGAAAATATGTCATGCAACATATTTCCTCCATTTGCACCCTAGTCTTGCTGAGCACAAGGGTGCTTGTGTGCCTCTGCTGCTAAGGGCTCGGGTGAGAAAATTAAATTTTAAATGGCCAGTTTTCTTACCGAAATCAATTCTAATATAAAGTTGAGAGTTTAGTGTGAGCCCAATCCCATCTCAAATTTTCACACGTCAGTTTGTCAGGGATATTTGCAGGTGATTTAAGTTATATACGCTATCACCATTTGCAGCACATTTCTATAAGCAGTTTATTAGCATGTTGAAATAATATAAACTTGGTTTGATGTGTCAGGACTGGAAAGGGTGAATCCAATATTGAAATATTTCTGCGGCTTTTCAGTGATTTAAGGTAAAGCGCCACCTTGTGGCCAGATGATTTCTCCCCCCCCCAATATCCATTCCTCGGCTTTTGAAGTTTTATAGGTGACTGATCACAAAACGCACAGCTCTTCCACATCAGTGCGAGCCGCAGGTACTCAAACTGACACAAATGGCAATGCAGCAGCTCTGCTCTATAATGAAAAGGCTCAGCCGTGCACTGACACTCCCAACAGGAACCTCTCGAGAAAACCTAGAGCTGCTTGCAACTGAGACACAGTTGACCACAAGAAGAACTCTTGCTGAAATATTAAAGGTGTTACAATCCTTGACTTAAGGTGGTCCAAAATTTTCTGCAATAAATGGTACCTGCAAAAAAAATGACTGGGGGGGTAATTTTAATTTTTAGCACTGGGCGAAAAGATAATTAATTGGGCGAGGTGTAGAACGGCTGCCGAGTCGTAATTCTTCACCCAGCAACTTAAAATGACCCCCACTGATTCTTGAGCGATTTTGATACAGTAAAATGTTTTTGCAGGTTCTCCATTTAATACAACGGCCATGTTAATCTGTCCCTTTCTCTTTCCAGATGGTGATGGACCTGCTGTGTATTTCCAGCATTTTCTCATTTTAATTCCGATTTGCAGCATTGACAGTGTTTTTCTTTGTTTTATCTGTGTGTGTGTGTCTATTTAATGAGTTCACCAGGTTTGTTTCGCACATCTCCACATTTGTTTCGTACTGTCTGCCGTTAAATAATTTACTACCTGAAAATGTAAAACCTTTTTCAAAGTGACATAAAATAGGAATAAAGGGGGAGAAATTCCCCTAGAGGGCCATTTGGGGCGCTAAGTCAAAAATGTTTGAAAAGTTAGTGCCAGGCGCTAACCTTTTCAAACATATGAGAAATTCCCATTTTTTGCTCCAAGAAGGAAGTGGAGCATTAAATCAAGCTCCACTTGCCTCTTGGAGTACAAGAGGCGGGGAATGTCGCAATCCGGGGCGATGTGCTCAGCAGCGCCACTTGTGGTCACACATGGCACTACCGCGTTGCAGGGGCTCTTCCCTCAACTAAAGGGAAGGGCTCCCCACTGCAAGCTCTGCATTTTTTTTGGCATCTGCTGGAGCACTCAGCCTGCGTCCAGTGCTCAGAATTTTTTTTTTTTAATTGCCGATTTTTTTCATGTCGGCCGGCCACCGCGCCTTTAAATGGCGCCCCGTGAGCGGCCGGCCTCACTGTTCGCGACCCCTGCAGCAGTCGGTAACATTGCCCGGCGCTCTTGCGGGGCGCTAGGGGGAGTTTTTCTCCTGAGGCGCTACCGGGGAGCTGCGCCCGGAGATGACATCATGATCTCCGGGCGCAGAAGATCGGGGCGATACCCGGTAGCGCCGCCACTAACCTCCCGCGGAATTTCACGGGAGGCGCGGTTAGTGCCTCAGAGGGGGGGGGGTGAAAAGCCATTTGCGCCCCGTTAACGCCTCTCACCAGAGGCACCACCGATGCGAATTTCGCCCCCGAATTCTTTAACATCAACAACAAAAAGTTGCATTTATATAGCACCTTTAATGTAGTAAAAAGTCCCAAATCACTTCACAGGAGCGATTATCAAACAAAATTTGACACCGAGCCACATGAGGAGATATTAGGACAGGGACAGGTTTTAAGGAGCGTCTTAAAGGAGGAGAGAGAGGGAGAGAGGCGGAGAGGTTTAGGCAGGGAATTCCAGAGCTGAGGACCTAGGCAGCTGAAGGCACGGCTGCCAATGGTGGAGCGATTAAAATCGAGGGATGCTCAAGAGGCCAGAATTGGAGGAGTACAGATATCTCGGGGTGGGTTTTTAAAGATTTAAAAAAAAAGACCACATTCATGATTTAGACGAAATCAAACAATGACGATGCTGGAAAACCTGAAACAAAACCTGAAAATGCTTGTCACAGCATCTGCAAGAGAAAATTGATTCTCAGTTCAGCTGGAACTCTTCATTAGAACCTGAGTGTGATGAAGGCTCACAACCAGTACCATAACCTCCCTTTGTCTTTTAGATACCGATTGACCAGCTGTGCGAGTGCCAGATGACTCTATACTGATGAGAAGAAAAATATTTCCGGTAGATTTTTTTTCCTGTGTGATAATACAAGTACGTTCTGATTATTTTTTTGTCGTGACAGGCCTGAATCAGCAAGCCCAGAACATACCTGTTCAAGTATCGAGCAAGAGCTTGCTGCCCTTGATGCAGAAATGACACAGAAATTAGCAGAGCTCAAAGAACAACAGCAGCAACAACTATTGAACCTGAGACAGGAGCAGTATTACAGCGAAAAATATCAGAAACGGGAGCATGTTAAACAGGTGGGGACAAGGGTCGCTCAATATTTTGTTTCCTCAATTCAGCCATTTCTATTGTTTTTTGTGCTACCTGCAAATCAAATAATGACAGATTAGATAGACTACTTACCTTATATATACATATACACACACACACATACATATATATATATATATCGGCATTTATTGCCCATCCCCAGTTGCTCTGAAAAGGTGGTGGTGGTGCTGCCTTCTTGAACCGCCGCCGTCAATGTGGTCTGATAGATATTCTTTATTCATTTTAGGAATGTGGGCATTGCTGGCAAGGCTGGCATTTATTGCCCATCCTGAGTTGCCCTTGTACAACTAAGTGGCTTGCTGGAAAGCCAGGCCACCTCAGAGAGCAGTTAAGAGTGAACCACATTGGTGTAGGACTGGAGTCACATATCGACCCAGACCGGGTAAGGATGACAGGTTACCGTCCCAAAACGACATTAGTGAACCAGTTGGGTTTTTACGATAACCTGGCAGCTTCACGGTCACTTTTACTGATCCCAGCTCTTTATTTTCAGATTTTAAAAACTGAATTCAAATTCTCAACCTGTCATGGTGGGATTTGAATTTGCGTTCTCTGGATTATTAATCCAGACCTACAAGTCCAGTAACATAATCGTTACATTGCCCTACCCATGGATAAAGCTTGTCAGCTGGTTAGCAGTAAAGCTGTAATACCACTAATTTCATCACTAAAATATAATTCCCTCAGGCATATTGCTCATTGAGATCAGCTTGGACGGAAAACCTATCTTTGTAGGAATGCACACATAACAGGAGTCCTATGTTACAAATTGGCCCCAATTCCTTTTCTTGGTTAGAGCAAAGGCAAATCAAGATGGAAAGTTGGTTGATTTCCATCATTGCCTCACTCCCATGTTTTAGCATTGAGCCCTACACATGAAATGAAATCTTCAAATTGTGCATTAATTCTTCTGTCAGTCTGTTTTTCGACTGTTTGAGACAGACAAAATCGGAAACGTCCTTAGGACGTTTTACTAAAAAAAAGACTTGCATTTATGTAGCGCCTTTCACACCCTAAAGACGTCCAAAGCGCTTCACAGCCAATGAAGTGCAGTCACTGTTGTAATATAGAAAAAGCAGCAGCCAATTTGCACACAGCAAGCTCCCAGCAATTTGATAATGACCAGATTAATTTGGTTATTTTTGTGATGTTAGTTTGGGGATAAATATTGGCCAGGACACCAGAGATCAATCCCCTGCTCTTCTTTGAAATAGTGCCATGGGATCTTTTATGTCCACCTGAGAGAGCCGACGGGACCTCAGTTTAATGCCTCATCTGAAAGACGGCACCTCGGACAGTTCAGCACTCCCTCAGTACTGCACTGGAGTGTCAGCCTAGATTTTTGTGCTCAAGTCTCTGGAGTGGGACTTGAACCCACAACCTTGTGACTCAGAGGCGAGAGTGCTACCCACTGAGCCAACTGAGCTGCAGCTGACACTGCTATGTCAAAGGTGTGATCTAAATGCGAGTTGTTGTTGGTGTTTGCCTATTGGGTTGGTCTTATCCCTGCACAGCAGTTCATATTGTGTTGGATATGAGGCACGTGAAGCTCGATCCTGCCCAATCTTCAGCCAAACTTCATTAATAGAGCTGGGGTATGTTAGCTCTGTAGTATCTATGCTTTTTCAGTGCAGAAGAGGGTAAAAAGTTGAAAGTGAGTACAAGGCTAATTGTGTAGCTGGCCTGGGTGTAAATACTTTTTTCCCAGTGCAGTAGCTGCGTTGGGTGTAAAAAAAAATGTTTCCCTCCCCCAGCATAAATGTAATGGGCACCATTCTGCCTGTTAAAAAAAAAACGATGCCTATTTAAATCTAGGCTGACACTCCAGTTCAGTGCTGCGGGAGCGCTGCATTGTCGGAGGTGCCGTCTTTCGGATGAGACGTTAAACCGAGGCCCCGTCTGCTCTCTCAGGTGGACATAAAAGATCCCATGGCACTATTTCGAAGAAGAGCAGGGGAGTTATCCCCGGTGTCCTGGCCAATATTTATCCCTCAATCAAGGTAACAAAAGCAGATTATCTGGTCATCATCACATTGCTGTTTGTGGGAGCACAAATTGGCTGCCGCGTTTCCCACATTACAACAGTGACTACACTTCAAAAATACTTCATCGGTTGTAAAACACTTTAAGACGTCCAGTGGTCATGAAAGGCGCTATAGAAATGCAAGTCTTTCTTTGTTTCTTTGAATGCTAGTCATCATTATAGTTCAACATTTTCAGCTATTCTGCCTTAAATGCTTATGTAGCAATAGTTGCTCCACTTCAAAGTAATGAATTGCATGTGAAGTGCTTTGGGTCATTTGCGAGAGATGCGATAAAGTGTTATATAAAAGCGTCTTTCTTAAATGTTTTTAAAGATAATTAAAAATATCTGGGAGTGTACAGTGAGCGCTGAAAGGGTTTCACTGTGAACTAATATCCTTTAGACTGAGATTTAACATGAAATAAAGATTTAGCATTTGTTGCTGAATTCCATATAAAAACACATTCAATGTCAGAATTGGATTTTACTTAACATTTTCAGTGCCTTTCTTCTGAGATCATCCTTTTCAACCAGTCCAAACACCATTTTCCCTCATAATCTTTCTTTTCTCTCACTCCGTCTATTTCATTGACACAGCCTTGCTCACTGTTCCTCTAACTTTCCTCTCCTCTTCTTCCTCAGCTCCAGATAGGCATTCCACATACATTCCTCGCCACATCCTCGCCACCTTGAAATCAAAATTCATCACAGTCTCCTACTTTAACTCATTCTTTTCCAGGATCTCAAAACTGTGGAACTCCTTACTGCCCTCAGTCTTCCCACAATCTATAGACCTTCAAAACCCAAGATCGGTGTCATAAAATCGTCACTTCAATTTACCTTTCATAAGAAATAGGAGCAGGAGCAGGCCATTTGGCCCCTCGAGCCATTCAATAAGATCATGGCTGATCTGATCTTGGCTTCAACCCCACTTTCTTTTCAACCTTGGTAGTGTCCGGAACTGTGCACTTTGGCCTTGTAGGTTTATCTTAAGCACATGAATCTCTGAATGTGACATGTAGCCAGAATTCATTACCTTAGTAAATAATCAACATTTATGTGTTCCTGAAGGTGCTATCTTCCTGAGGATTTGAGTTTGCTTTATTATGGCTTCTTAAAAATTATTTGTATTTACTGCAGATTTATTAACGCAGAATATAATCTTGTTCATCTTATTTTTCAAATTTTCTCTGCTTGACTCCCCCTTCTCCAGCCTCATACTGAGCTTCAGTTCCATGGGTGCAAGGGGCCCTGTAGTACCTGAGGAACATAGGAATAGGAGTAGGCCATTCAGCCCCTCGAGCCTGTTCCGCCATTCATTGAGATTGTGGCTGATCTGTATCCTAACTCCATCCACCTGCCTTAGCCACATGATCTTTCTTCAAGTGTGAGCCGAGACAGCAGGTTTTACCGGGCTGTTTGAGTTTTGGGAAGCATCATACCTGAATTGAATCTACCCCTCACCCAATGTCCACAAATAGGCACAATCCAGCACTGGTCACTGGATGGTAACCAGAAGCAGAACTCCTGATTGATCTTTTTCATCTCTCTATCTGGGTGTTGCTGAGGACAGTACTCGTGCCTCTGTCCCAGCTGAGATGGAATCCAGAACCTTCCTGGTCTTTATAGTTCAGTAGGTGTCAGCCTTGGTTTAGTGATAGCACACTTGCCTCTGAATTAGAGGTTTAAGCCCCACTCCAGAGACTTCAGTACATAATCTAAACTGACATTTCAGTGCAGTACTGAAGGAGTGTTACACTGGCAGAGGTGCCATCTTTCGGATGAGAGGTTAAACTGAGGCCCTCTCAGGTGGACATAAAAGATCCCACGGCACTATTCGAAGAAGAGCACAGTTTTCCCAGTGTCTGGCCAATAATTGTCTTTCACCCAACGTCACTAAAGGTCATTGACCTGAAACGTTAACTCTGTTTCTTTCTCCACAGATGCTGCCTGATCTGCTGAGTATTTCCAACATTTTCTGGGGGGGGGGGTTTATCACTAAAAGACATATTTTCAGGTCCTCTAACTCATTTCTGTTTGTGGGATCTTGCTGTATGCAAATTGGCTGCCACATTTGCCTACATTACCACAGTGACTACACTTCAAAAGTAGTTCATTGCTGTGAAGGGCTATGGGGTCTCCTGAGGTCATGAAAGGCACCATATAAATGTATGTTCTTTCTTTACCACACCAAGCAATGCATTCTTTATTCTTGCACTGGATGTCCTTATGACACATGACTTTTGCTTCTCCAAAGGAGTAACAACCTGTCTTTAACCTCAACCTCAAAAGAACACTCCTTGTGGAAGAAGTGCCGCAGTAGCCTTTAAGAAGCCAGTTTAAATGAGATTGGCAATTTAGTTCCAGTTCATTTTGTATTCTGCACAGTTTGTGCTGTAGACCTATGCCCACAAGGAATTGCATTGAGGCAGTACAAACTCAGTCATTTAAATGTATTAAAGGCATCCTTGAGAGGAGATTTGATCCCATTAGTCTGGGCTGGATACAAGCCAAAATCACATTGGTGAAAGGCCCGTTTTTTGTATTATTGTCTCCAAGGGTATTTCCACTTCCTCTGCACTTTTGTAGATCCTTTCCAGCCTAGGCCCTAAGCTCTGGAATTCTCTCCATAAACCTCTCCGCCTCTCTTCCTCTCTTTTCTTCTTTTAAGACGCTTCTTAAAACCTACCTCTTTGACCAAGCCCTGTCCTAATATCTCCTTATGTGGCTCGGTGTCAAAACTTTGTTTGATAATCTCTCCTGTGAAGCGCCTTGGGACGTTTTACTACGTTAAAAATGCTGCATAAATGCAAGTTGTTGTTGTTTTTGTTATAAACCACTGTTGCTTCCAGTGCAATTCCAGTGCTGCTCTTTTCACGTCAGCCTGGGGGCACACAATGGGTGAGAAGTCTCCCCCTGATACTTCTCGTCATCTCCCCTTGGTTGCCTCCCTCTGCAGGGAGCACAAATTGGCACCTGAGTGTTAATCCCCCAACTGAGATGCCCAAGAACAGCATTTAAACTAACCATGTCATCCAACACCTTAACTTGTTCAGCAGGTCAGGCAGCACCTGTGGAGAGAGAAGCAGGGTTAATGTTTCAGGTGGATGAACTTTCGTCAGAGCTTCTAACGAAAGGTCATCGACCTGAAACGTTAACTCTGTTTCTCTCTCCACAGACGCTGCCTGGCCTGCTGAGTATTTCCAGCATTTTCTGTTTTCATTTCAGATTTCCAGCATCCGCAATATTTTGCTTTTGACCTTAACTTGTTCTTCTGGTAACAAAATATCTGCTAAAATCTAGCACACGTATTAAATTAACCATTTGTCCTGATATGGTTGTAAGTTGATCTCAAAAAGGCAAATGCATGTGTGAGCTCCATTCGTTGCTATGACTATGATTTCAGTGATCTCCCAGAAACTAAAGGACAATGAGAATGTCAAAAAAAATGATTTTACTACTGCATAATATTTGTTGCCCTCAATTCACAAAATATATGGAAGGAAAAATTGGGTTGTTTTGCGCCTCTTGTTAGCGCCCCCGGGAGGCACTAATGGGGCGCAAATCCCCTAGTGCCTGGGCGCGGTGCCGCTAACACCTCCCGCGAAATTCAGCGAGAGGTTAGCGGCGGCAGTAGCCGGTAGTGCCCCTCAGACCTGCGCTGCCGACAATGGCGTCATCGCCGTGTGCAGCGCCCCGCTTCCCTTGCGTCCCCTGACCTATCACCGGACGATATGCCCGTCAGGATCAGGGGGTGTTTTTGCAGCGGCGGCGGCGCAAGTTAAAGGGGCAGGTGTTGGGCGGCCATTTTTATTTTGGCCGACTGCCAGCACTGGCCCCCTTTCACTTTTTTATGCAGCGTGCCGACCGCGATCGAGAGGAGTGTCAGGCTGTATTCACGGCACCCCGCTCCCTGGTGGTCTAGCAGGGCCCTGGTGCACGCAGCACTAGGCCCCTCCCCTTTAATCAGGGAGTGAGGCCTGCACTGACGCGGCTCTGCTGCACGTAGCGCCGCCAAATTCAGTAGTAGCGCCCCAAGCAGGAGGTGGAGCACTCTCCTGTAGCACTCCATCTCCTGCTTGGGGCGCTACTACTGAATTTATGGCGGAGGGGCGCAAACTTTTTCGGGGCGCTAAAAGTCGCACCCCGGCGACGTTAGCGCCCCAAATTTTTCCCCCATGGTGCCTCCTGCACTATTCTACTTTCTTGACTTCTCTCCAATCACCCACTATTGGCTGTGATCTCCTTTCTCTTAAACTCTATTCGACCTAACTTTCTTCCTCCTACCCTCTACTGGCCTGACCGCTTTCCACAATTCCTCCTGGCTCTGGCCTCTTTTATCACTTTCCTACTGTCTCCAACTTCCATTCTTTCACCTGTCTACTGGTCCTGACTTCTTTCCTCTTACTCCACCACTAGCCTCGAGTTCCCGCCTCTCACTTCTATACAACGCTGACGTCCACCATCCCTTACCTTGCGCTGACCTCAATCTCCTCACCCCTGCCCTGGCCCTAACATCACCAATCTCCCTTCTGCCAAACCATCCCCCAGGGCTACTGACATAAATTAAACACTACTACATCACGAAGCAAACTATCGCATTTAAAAAGTTCTGTCATCTGAAGCATTCCATTTTAGGGGAAAACAGTCCTAGAAAAAAAAAATACATGTTCTCCCCTGAAAAGGAATGTACAATATTTATGCAATGTGCATATATATACCATAATCTGGAGGGAATGCGGTGGTAAGTACCACACCATGATTTGTGTGCCACTATTGTACCTGCTTCTGCCCAGTAGAATGACTTAAAATCGGCCCCACTGACTCTGCTTTAGTTCGGATATGGGGAGACCAGTACCACTGAGCAGGCTCCCCACATGTCCACAACCAAATCTGGCTTTCTTATCCTGATGACCGAATTGTTGGCCCAGTTTCTGTGGGACTGTGATGCTGCCACCGGGGATTTGGGAGCCGTTAGTTAGCAATGTAAATAGTTGGCTCCAGTTTCCCGAATCCAAACTAAAACAGTGCCGGAATTTTAAAAAACTCTTCCTCCGGTGCTCGCTGCTAACCACGCGTGGCAGAGTTGGGACCTGAGATTAGAAACGCAACTTTTATTTTCCTACTAGAAGGGAAAGAAATTTCAGTGTAAATCGTCTGCCAAGAAAGTCTGTAGCCGAGTGGGACCTAAAAGGGGAGAAAAAAAATGATGGATTAGCATGTCATTTACAGAGGTAAACAAATGGTTTAATACAAATTAGCAGGTCATTAATGGTGGGGAAAAAAACAGGAATCCCACCCCCCTTTTTTCCTCAGAAAAAGAATTTCAACTCAAATGATTCTTCAAAAGCTCCTAACTACTGTGAGCCATGCAATGCACTGTCCCGATCCCTGGAGATACAAGGTTGGGTTTGAAATACTGATATAATGGGCCAGACTTTGTTGTAGCAGGGCATCTAACAGCATCTGCCATTAGTTAGATTTGCCCCTTCACCCTTCAGCTCCAAACATTTTTGCCCACAAAGTTGCTGAAAGTACGAGCTGGTAACGGCGCAGCGAGGGAAACAGGGCATCTGGGACCTGAGTGAACAGGGCAACCAACGGGGTATTTCCTCAACCAATGAGATTTAAGGACTGGGAAACAAACAGTGCAAGGACTGAGAAGGAGGGTGAATTAGAGGGGGTGAATTCACTGTCAAGTCAGGTATAGGAAAAGAAATAAAGAGAGGGAAAGCAAGATTGGATTAAGAGAGAGAGTAAAGAGAAACAAAGAAAAAGTAAAAAAAAAATTAATTAAAAATTTGACATTTTTAAAATCTCCCTTAAATATTAAAAACTGGAAGGAATGAGACTCCACCCTTGTAATAGTTAATTTTCGGTGCCAGAGAGGTTGATTGGCAGTAATTAACACTTGTCACGTTGTTAGAAGGGTACTTACGTGTGTAATGGCAAGACTTAACATTCTGTTAATGGGCAAAAACAGCAATTCCTAAAAATAAAAGGGGAGGCTAAGGGCGTGATGCCGTTTTCGCGAAGCTAACGGCGGAGCAGCGCAACTAGGGCAGCAACCTTTGGATATTCGCATTTAACCGCGCATCAGCAACTCGCCTGGCGTTGCTGTACCATTTACCCATAAATAACAGCGAGTGTCATTCGCCTTGCCGTTGTTTTGACAGCAGATTCTGGCCCACTGTAGTTGCATTTCACTTAGAAATAAAGTTAGACAAAGGCCCAAAAATTAGTGCCGCTTGCGTACTCTCGCGTATTCTGTCTCCAATTGCCGGTTTTCTGCATGCACTGCGCATGCGCTGAAAACCGGCACTTGGTGAATGGAAAAGGGGGCGGGTCCTAGGTGAACCGCGTGCGCGCTACAGGCTGCGCGCACGCTGTGCACTTAGTGGTTTCAACGCGCAGGTAAGTACGGAAGATTCTACACATAAAAAAAGGAGGAGTAAGACCCACTTTTAACAAGGTAAGTAGTGAATTAAGTATTATTTTGAATTTTTTTTAACAGGTATATCTTTTTTAGAGACTTTAAAGACAGGTAAGTTTATTTTTATAACTTTTTAAAAGATTTTAAATTTTTTCAAAAATTTAATTTTTTATTTAAAATGGTTAATTTATTTAACTATACTTATTTTATTAATGTGATGGTTTTTTTTTAAAATTTAATTGAGGTTTAGCAGTTCTTTTGGGGGGCTATAGTATTCATAACTTTCACAGCACTTATGTGAAAGTTATGAATGGAAGATGGTGTGCTGCCATCGGCTCTAACTGAGTCACGTGATCCCACAGCTCACACGAATTAACTACGCCGGTGGGATACGCAAGCCCAGCACAGCAGCTGTCCAGAACATCAAGTTCGTGCGAGCTGGAACTGAAAAAGCCAACGCGCAGTGAGAGATCGCGGGGAGGCCTTACCCTCGCACGAAGGCTTCCTCACGAATTTTTGGGCCAATGTGTTATACTTGGCATTTAGACGTGCAGTGCAAGAAATATGTGATTTTCTTGATCACAGAAAAACAAAACCTCAGTGACTCTGCCGTGCGATTCACCCGTTATTAATAAGTGTTTTCTGGTTTTCACAGCTAGTGCAAAAACTCACCGAGGTAGCTGAGGAATGCCAAGCCAACCAGTTAAAGAAACTGAAAGAGCTTTGTGAAAAGTAAGCCTCACGTGCAACATTTTTAATTTAAAAAAAAAATCTCTAGCTGAGATTTCCGAAGATGAATAGATTATTTGTTGTTATTTTCAGGGAAAAGAAAGAATTGAAGAAGAAAATGGACAAAAAGCGTCAGGAGAAGATCACCGAGGCAAAATCAAAAGACAAAAACCAAATGGAAGAGTGAGTCTTTCAGTCTTTATATGAATGCATTGTTGTAATCTTCAAAGTAGATTCTTCAGTGGACGATGTGGCCTCAGCAACACCTGCCAACAAAGATTTTTTTTTAAATTAAAAATAAATGTTGCTGTGGAGCCAAGAAGAGCAGGAAATCAGCCGCAACTCTACAGTAGCCCGATCAGCGCCACCCCCCCACCCCCCCTCCCAAAACCGCTCCCCACCCGGGACCTACCTTCGAGTGAAGCAAACGGCCCAATATTCATTCCTTCAAATGGGCGAGCTGTCTGTAGAAGTCGACAGGGGCCCCCCACCAGAAGCTATCTCCTGCTATTTTCAAATGAGTAGGACCATCCGACGTAATTCATTTGGATGGTTCACAGAGATGTCTGAATGCCCCCCATTGTCCGGAACTGAAGTAATAATCAGGAGCAACATTCCACAAATTGGTTCATCTGGTTTGAATAAATAATTCCTGTTCCGAGAATGTAACCCCTTGAGGATTACATTTAATTTAAGAGCAACATTTTTAATATAAATCATACCAAGGTCCTTCTGTGATGAAGTAGTCAGAAATCCCGAAATGTGACAGAGGGAATCTTTTTAAAGGGAATCTATTATCGGAAGACAATTTTTAAGTCAGATTTGATCTTTCGCGAGTCATATTAAAAAAACAGAAATCTTTCCCTATTTGGCAATGGACAAAATCTCCGCTTTTGTCACAAGAGTTAAAATACTCCCTTTGAATAATCACTCACGTTAGTATGGTGCCCATGAATCACCACACGCTACAAAGAACTTTGCTTTGTTCTAATTGTCCTCAGCAGCAAGTGACTCCCACACTTCGATTAAAAACCTCAGTCAGTGACCCTGACATTTAAGGCGGACATGAGCAGTTTTATTGCTTTATTCACTCCAGACAAATGAAACTTATTTTCTTAAGTGTAGACTATAGCTATAGATTCATAATTGCCAGTTGACAGCGCCCAAGGTTATCTCATTTTCTGGCTGTGTCCATCAAAAGAGCCAGAAGGCTTACTATCAACTTGGTGGAAATTGTATCGAATCATTTAGAGACCTATTTATTCCAAACTGTACACTGTGATGTAGCACTGTTTCATAAAAAGCAATGGAGCTCCCGAGGCAGTATGTGTTCTTTCTTTCGCGAGTCTATGTCTCCATATTTAATTTCACTTCAGGAGCCGAGGATCCAGTTTTTCTCCCAAACAGCTATTTTCTCAGTCATTGGCACAAGAAAGTAAAAATCTATGTGTAAGAGGTAGGAAAACAAATCTTCGGTCACCACTCACAAATGTTCTTTCCATAAACATTTTTTGGATGTTTATTATTAATTGTAATTTTGCTCTATCCCTGACCCTTTTGTGGAAGCTAAGCTGTATCTAACGGTGTTGTACTGATCCAACATGCATTTTTAAAAAGCGAGTTTTTTCGGTAGGTTTCTGCAAATTATCCGATTCCTCTGCAGCCAAGAAGGCAAGGGCAAGGCTTGCTGTCAACTTACGATCAATGATCCCATTGCATAGACAACAACAGGTGCCAAAAGCCTTAACGGAATGACTCTCCCCCTACTTCATCCACTCCCACCCCTGCCCCCCCGCACCCCCCCACCCCCACCCCCACGTGGAGATGTCACAACCTTTCCACTATCCATCCCTACTTGACATAGCATGGTTCAGATTGGGAACTGGCAAGAACTTGCTTCTATTCCCACTCTGCGGCATTCTGACATGGAGCCCTAGAGAAAACCCTGAGTTAATAGAGTCAGAGGATGAACCATTAACTACAACATAGACAGAGGAAACCAGATAGGCGTGAACGTAGCCCTAGTGGGATCTTCTGCACTGCCATCAGTCAGTCTGTCACCATAGAGATCACAGGACCATGCCATCATGCTATCACCTCTGCTATCTCTAGCTGTCGCTGTTAATTCAGGTCTTCCCATTAACGAAAGTTCATGTAATGTGGTACATTGACAGCATAGCACAATCATAGAATGATACATCACAGAAGGAGGCCATTTGGCCCATCGTGCCTGTGCCGGCTCTTTGAAAGAGCTATCCAATTAGTCCCACTCCCCTGCTCTTTCCCCATAGCCCTGCAATTTTTTTACTTTCAAGTATTTATCCAATTCCCTTTTGAAAGTTACTATTGAATCAGCTTCCACAACCCTTTCAGGCAGAGCCATCCAGATAATAACACGCTGCGTTAAAAAATAAATGTCGAATGTGCTTACACCATGTATTCTACATAAGGGGGGTGAATTTCCGCAGGGGTTCGCCCTCCCGTCTGCCATAACTTCAGTGGCAGCATCGCAGAAACCCTGGAAAAATGCCATAAACGCCATTTACGCTGTTTTCCAGGGGTTTTCAAGGCTCTTTGAGGTTATGACAGGCGAGCTGGAGATACCCACGCCCCCCACGGAAATTTAACTCCCAAGGAATCTTGAAAAAAATTAAGTTTCTGCTTTATGATACGGATTGAAACAAAACTCAATAATTGCAAGTGTAATAATAGACCTACGTCCTACATTGAGAGAAACACAGCAGGATGGGAGTGATAGCAGCAATTTGTTTAGCTTTCTCTTTCTGGTGGCGATTACAGTGTCTGTAAACAGCTCACTGCCGTCTCGAAATACTTAAACAATTGGCAAGTAACCATCCCCAGGATCTATTATTGGTTTCCTGGGATCCAGCTGTGGTAGTGGGATTCTACAGATGTTTTCTGTTCGTCGGCTGTGTTCCATTACCAATGGAATTAGTTCTAATTATTATTTAAGCCGAATGCGAGAAGCTGATTTATTTTGAACATGAACATCTGAATATACTGCTGCCTAGTTTAGGGATGTATTTTGTTGGTAAGTTTTGTTTTCATTTTTGTGCAGCAGGTACTTTTTCCCCTTATTCTGTTTCCATGGTAACTCTGATGTAAATTTGGTTGCTCTGCCTCCAGAATGCGTTCACTGCACTCTAACCCCAGCGCACATCTGTTCAGTTTGCAATGTAATAGCACAACACATAGAAGTTGGATGATCTGTCTTATTATTTGTTAACATGTGAAGCGAATGCTGCCCATACTTGGGATATCATACAGGCTTTATTACTTTACTTTGGGTGCCACATTCATACACATTATGGAATCCACTGAGAAATATTAGTGCCAAAAGTACAATTGCTTTATCTCTGTAATGTCCGAGCTCTAACATTGTTCTCCATGATTGATTAGAAAGCTCAGAACAACTCACAACAACATTTTATTTACTTAGCTGAGCATTCAGCTACACTTTAGAATGCACAGAATGTAAACTCTGATCTTCACTGTTTTACTCTGATAGGACGTTTGCTACCAAGTTGTCATATGATAGATATTCTTATATAAAAACAGAAAATGCTGGAAACACTCAGCAGGTCAGGCAGCATCTGTGGAGAGAGAAACAGAGTTAACACTTCAGGTCGATGACCTTTTGTCAGAACTGATATTCTGATGGTTATTAATTTGATTCTATGTGGGGAGACTAGAACAGTGGGATTGCTCTCCTTCGAGCAAAGAAGGTTTAGGGGAAATAACAACAGAAAGCGCTGGAAAAACTCAGCAGGCCAGGCAGCATCCGTGGAGAGAGAAACAGAGTTAACGTTTCAGGTCGATGACCTTTCGTCAGAACTGGAAAAAAGCAGGAAATGGAATAGATTTTAAAGCAAGTTTAGGGGCTGGGAAATGGGGGAGGGGATGAAAGAACAAAAGGGAAGGTCAGTGATAGGATAGAAAGCAGGAGAGATTAAGAGACATTGACAGACATTAAGAGATATTCAAGGCAAGAGGTGGTAATGGGACAGGTTAAGGAACAAAGGATGGCTCAGATGAAGTGTGAATTGCGCTGGCAGAATGAAGGACAGCTGCCATGTGGGAGAGAAGATAAAAAGGGCCAAACAAAAAGTGTGGATAAAAAAAAAATATATATATATATGTGATAGGGGCCGAAGTTATGATCTGAAATTGTTGAACTCTATGTTGAGTCCAGAGGGCTGTAGGGTGCCTAATCGAAAGATGAGGTGCTGTTCCTCGAGCTTACGCTGAGCTTCCGTGGAACAATGCAAGAGGCCGAGCACGGTGAGGTCTGAGTGGGAGTGAAGCGGTGAATTAAAGTGACAGGCCACCGGGAGCTCGGGGTCCCCCTTACGGACTGAACGGAGGTGTTCCGCAAAGCGGTCACACAATCTGCGTTTGGTCTCCCCAATGTAGAGGAGACCACATCGTGAGTAGCGAATACAGTGTACTAAATTGCAAGAAGTACAAGTAAATTGCTGTTTCACCTGGAAGGGGTGTTTGGCGCTATTTCCGCCACCTCCAGCGCGATCCCACCACCAAACGCATCTTCCCCTCACCTCCCCTTTCAGCATTCCGTAGGGACCGCTCCCTCCGCAACACCCTAGTCGACTCCTCTATCACCCCCAGCACCCCTTCCCCTTCGCCTGGCACCTTCCCGTGCAAGCGCAGGAGTTGCAACACATGCCCTTATACCTCCCCCTTCCCACTGTCCAGGGCCCCAAACACCCCTTCCAGGTGAAACAGCGATTTACTTGTACTTCTTGCAATTTAGTATACTGTATTCGCTACTCACGATGTGGTCTCCTCTACATTGGGGAGACCAAACGCAGATTGGGTGACCGCTTTGCGGAACACCTCCGTTCAGTCCGTAAGGGGTACCCCGAGCTCCCAGTGGCCTGTCACTTTAATTCACCGCTTCACTCACACTCTGACCTCACCGTCCTCGGCCTCTTGCATTGTTCCACGGAAGCTCAGCGTAAGCTCGAGGAACAGCACCTCATCTTTCGATTAGGCACTCTACAGCCCTCTGGACTCAACATAGAGTTCAACAATTTCAGATCATAATCTTGGCCCCTATCTCATATATATATATATATTTTTTATCCACACTTTTTGTTTGGCCCTTTTTTTCTTCTCTCCCACATGGCAGCTGTCCTTCATTCTGCCAGCGCAATTCACACTTCATCTAGAGCCATCCTTTGTTCCTTAACCTGTCACATTACCACCTCCTCTTGCCTTGAATATCTCTTAATGTCTCTCATGTCTCTTTATCTCTCCTGCTTTCTATCCTATCACTGACCTTCCCTTTTGTTCTTTCATCCCCTCCCCCATTTCCCAGCCCCTAAACCTGCTTTAAAATCTGTTCATTTCCTGCTTTTTTCCAGTTCTGACGAAAGGTCTTCGACCCGAAACGTTAACTCTGTTTCTCTCTCCACGGATGCTGCCTGGCCTGCTGAGTTTTTCCAGCGTTTTCTGTTGTTATTTCGGATTTCCAGCATCCGCAGTATTTTGCTATTGTATGAAGGTTTAGGGGATATTTAATAGAGGTGTTCAAAATTATATGGGGTTTTGATAGAGTAGATAGGGGAAACCTGTTTTCCACTGGCAGGAGGGTCGGTAACCAGAGGGCTCAGTTTTAAGAACTGGGGGGGAGATTTGGAGAATTTGTTTTACACAGCGAGTTGTTATGATCTGGAATGTACTGCCTGAAAGGACGGTGGAAGTAGATTCAATAGTGACTTTCAAAAGGGAATTGATACATACTTGAAAAGGAAAGATTGCAGGACTATGGGGAAAGAGCAGGGAAGTGGGATTAATTGGATAGCTCTTTTAAGGAGCCGGCACAGACACGATGGGCTGAACGGCCTCATTTTTTGCTGTATGGTTCTATGATTATTTATTCCATGTAAGTCCACCTTGAATATAGAGACATAAGAAAGTCTGGATTGAAATTAAGCCGTTCGATCCATCAAGTCTGCTTCTTCCACACACCGTAGATAATCTACCCTAACGTGGACTCTTCCTCACCCATTTAATCTCCTGATGAATAATTATGCATAAATACTCCTGGATCTCCAACGATTACCAAGGAAAGCTCCAGATTATCGGAACTTTCCTCACAACTATTTGAATTGTGAGTCTGCATGGCCTGACCTTCAAACAATATTCTGCCCTCCCCAGCAGCACAGGAACTATTGGAAAACAATTTTCTTGTCCTTTACACCCCATGTGCACCATTCCCTGGGATGTTAGGGAGATGAACAAAGGGGCAGAAACCCATAACAATGGATCTCTGGCAGGCCCGCGAACAGGAGTAGGCAGCCAGGTGACTTGGAATCAATACCCATTGTACCTGGGCATCCTGGGTTGCTAGGCAATGAGCAGCGGCAGCAGAAGGTTGTCATGGAAGTTTGATGCAATTTCTGGCCCAGATTTTTTTTTTTCTCCTGGCACTTGGGTTCTCGTGAGCTTTTCTGCTGGTTGTTTTCATTTTTTTGTCCGAAGCATCATTGTTGGCATTAAAGAAAGAACTTGCATTTATATAGCGCCTTTAACGACCTCAGGACATCACAAAGCACTTTACAGCCAATGAAGTACTTTTGAAGTGTCGTCACTGTTGTAATGTAGGGAACCCGTTAATGAGTTTCCCAATTGGAATGACCTGATTTAAGATACTGGGGGAAATGAAAAGGACCACCAAAGGGATGCTAAGCACAAAAGGTGCCCTGCCCAGATGCTGGTACCCCACGCACCTGCATCTGTCGACAGAGGTGACCAAACCTCACTTTGACCGATGCTTAGTGCATGCGGAGGCTCCAACTGACAAGACACGTTGTGACAGCAGGCTCATCGCTGCACCTACCTAGCACCTTCTGCTGGTAAGTGTCTTCACAGGGTCTGGACCAGCAGAGAGCCAGATGCAGGGGTGTGCCATTAGCTATAATATAACGTGCAGCATAGGGTTGGCATGTGGGGCTTCTGTTCCCTTCATTTTTATCGATTACTTCTTAACCCATGCCCCTTCAGCCTTGGCAAAGTCTGCTAATGCCTTCAGCTGCCTAGGGCGCTAAGCTCTGGAATTGCCCCCCCTAAACCTCTCCACCTCTCTCTCCTCCTTCAAGATGCTCCTTAAAACCTAACTCTTTGACCAAGCATTTGGTCACCTGTCCTAATATCTCCTTATATGACTCAGTGTCAAATTTTGTTTGATAACGCTCCTGTGAAGCGCCTTGAGATGTTTTACTGTGTTAAAGGTGGCTATAGGCTATAAAAATGCAAGTTGTTGTTGTTGAAATATATTTTGAGACTTTCTATAGGCATTCAGAATTTGTGTCCCCCATTGTAATACTCCCCTTTAATTGCCTATCACTTTTTCACTTACACACAATCTTTTGATGGCAACACTAGTCTGGTCTGGATCTATGATTAATGGAAAATAACCCGATCCAGGACATTTAACAAATTGCAATTCAGGTGGGATTAACATCAGTTTATAACCTATTAGACATGACTTGCACCAGTAGAGGAATATTTATCCCACTGTGTCCTATTAAGTATTTGATCACTTTAATCTATACATATTCCTGTAACATTGATTCCCATTCCCAACCAAGTACTGTAGTTTGAAAGGATTAATCAACTTCTTTCTTTGGAAGTCTATTCCACACGTATAAACCATTTCATGAAAGCTTTATTGTGTATTGTTCATTAGGGACTGACGCCAAACCATTTGAATTGTGAGCTTAGTGACCTGGATTTGACTAGTGTAAGTTTATTTGTTAAACACCTACTTTGTCCCAATTCTGACCGCTTGGACGAGGCGGCTATGTCCCTCTGTTTACCCAAGTGCTGCCATTATTCAGCACGTTGAGTATAAAGTTCACATAATATCAATGGCATTGGGATTCTGGACGCTTTTGCTGTTCTCGTTTGGCTATTTATTGAAGTCAATCTGTTTAGTGTAAATTTGGATTGAAGTAGTTACACAGAATAAAGTTGTTTCATTAGGTTTAGATAGAGGTACGCATAGGTTTTTTTTGGCAGAGAGAGAGAGAGAGAGAGAGAACAGTAGAGAAAACACTGAAGTAATTGGGGAAATAATTACTAACATACAGGAAGTTTACAGTGTCAGCCGTGGCTCAGTGGGCAGCACTCTCACCTCTGAGTCAGAAGGTCGTGGGTTCAAGTCCCACTCCAGGGACTTGAGCACAAAAATCCAGGCTGACACTCCCAGTGCAGTACTGAGGGAGCGCTGCACTGTCGGAGATGCCGTCGTTTGGATGAGACGTTAAACCGAGGCCCCGTCTGCTCTCTCAGGTGTACGTAAAAGATCCCATGACACTGTATCGAAGAAGTGCAGGGGAGTTCTTCCCGGTGTCCTTGGCCAATATTTATCCATCAATCAACATCACTAAAACAGATTATCTGGTCATTATCACAATGCTGTTTCGTTACTGCAAATTGGCTGCCGCGTTTCCTACATTACAACAGTGACTGCACTTCAAAAGTACTTCATTGGCTGTAAAGCGCTTTGAGACATCCTGAGGTTGTGAAAAGCACTATATAAATGCAAGGCTTTCTTTTTTTACTTGCTGGATTTGTGTGCATAGGAAGGCAGATGAATGGTAACAGAGGGTAAAAGCTATACAGTGATCAGACAGTACAGTGCTCATGGTGAATTGTTCCTGAGCATCACTGGATTTAAAAGGGACGCTCTGTGATTGCTGACATTCAGATAACACTACCGATTCAGTTTATTGGGGATTATTTAAAATAAAGTGTCACCTGAATTTGTCCACACACTGTTATACAGGAGATTAATAGGACCTCATAAAGAGGTTTGGTAAAGTGCGGGGCAATCAATTCAATATCTGAGCAGGAAAGCATGACTAATTCACTGTCTTGTTGCAGGGAAAAGACAGAAATTATCCGATCTTACATACATGAAGTAGTGCAGTCAATTAAAAGGGTAAGTAGGAAGTATTTTCATTTTGCATCTCTCAGCTGAAGTTTTGTAAAATGTTTACCTTTTCTGATGAATATTTGCCCTTATCAAGGTCAGGGAAGTCAGTGCTGCAGAATAGAGCACTTTTCTATTTTTTGGCTCAACGGTATCAGCGTTAAGCACATCCAGGTCAAGGATGCCACAACCAGGTGTAAAGTTCCCCGTACTTTACCTCAACAATGTGCCCTGGCCCCAAACTCAAAAGAGCACCTCACTCGTGTTTGATGTCCATTTCCCTCGACACACATCCTTGGAGCCTGCCTAATTGACACTCCCAAGTTAGTGGAAAATTTTGTACAATCACGGGGTCGGTGAATTTATGCCGTTGAAAAAAGTTCTACCGCCCAACTCCCTCACCTATAGTCTCCAGAGCTTCTAATTTCCTCTCCCCGGCCCGGCTTCCACACTGATAGCAGCATCTCTGTCAGTCTGATCAACAACTCCCATGCCTTCATTTTCAGTGCCCCTGTATCTGCAGATCGCTCACGCGGCTTCACTTGGTAGAGCAGCCACTTCTTTAGTCTCAAGCTCTGGGCTGGAAGTGTACAAGACCTACGTCCAACCCTGGCTATTCGTTTAGCAGATATATGCTTGGCCACCTCAAACAGATAGGGTAGATAGAGAGAAGCTATTTCCGCTGGTTGGGAATTCTAGGACTAGGGTGCATAGTTTTAAAATTAGAGCCAGACCTTTCAGGAGTGAAATTAGGAAACACTTCTACACACAAAGAGTGATAGAAGTTTGGAACTCTCTTCCACAAATGGCAATTGATGCTCGATCAATTGTTAATTTTAATTCTGAGATTGATAGATTTTTGTAAACCAAAGGTATTGAGGGATATGGGCCAAAGACAGGTATATGGAGTTAGGTTGCAGATCAGCCATGATCTCATTGAATGGCGGAACAGACTCGAGGGGCTCAATGACCTACTCCTGTTCCTAAACACTGGTGCCTCTCCCTGTTCTAGGACAAAGTTACTCTGTTTGGCTGTGCCTTTAACATGCTCCCCATTCACTCTACCCCCTGCTTAATGTTCACTTCACCCCTTTGAAAAGGGTTATTTTTTGTGAGGAGTGCTATATGAATGTAAGGTG
Organism: Squalus acanthias; assembly: GCA_030390025.1. Lineage (NCBI taxonomy): Eukaryota > Metazoa > Chordata > Chondrichthyes > Squaliformes > Squalidae > Squalus > Squalus acanthias. The sequence goes on along the minus strand of CM059436.1, from coordinate 78,670,749 downwards.
CTCTTGTTGAGGAAGCCGGTTGAAACTATACAAGTCCGCTTCACTTTGAATGTTTGTAACTAACAGAAAGAGAAGATGTCTGTGCTTTTAGCCAGAGCTAGGGAGGAGTCCAATCCCAAGGATAAAGGGGCAGTGTACTAAGCCACTGCACACCACATTTCTCTCCTCCACCCCTTGCGTCAATTATTTGTTATTTGATAGAACTCAGTATATCATTCTAAAGCTTCAGCACGTGTTTATCTTTCACATAATGTTGATTCGTTTATACAGTGTCATTTTAAAAGTTTATTTACAGATAAAGCTTATCAACTGATTTTGTTTCGTTTTATTGTATTATGTCCATGTACTTGTCTGATTCCAGGGACTAGACCTTGAAAAGTTTCCTAACTATCAAGTAATAAAAAGCATTGTAAAATGTATTAACTCTTTCACAGCTGTGGCAAAGGACAAGTCTCTTTTTTTTCTCTTTCTTGTTTAGATCTGGGAAACTACCTAAGAGAAAAACATTGAGATATGCTTCTGAGGTTTTTTATGTACATATTATATGAACTGATAATATTACTTGCCAACAACCGACTGTTGATTATCACTGAATAAACTTGGGGTGACTATACCACAATTGTTAATTGCTAAGTGTGGACAACCTCATCAACCAGCAACTACATACAGCATCCCAGCAATCAAAGGGAAAATTAAACGGACAAAAAATGAATTAAAACTACGCAGAATACAATAAACTCTCGTTTAAACGGCACCTAATCAATCGGAATTCTTTAATAACCGGCAAAATAGATAACCGGTAATCTTGCCGAATCCATCCATTTTTCGTTTTTCCGAGTCCGAGTTTCCCGCGGTGGCCGAGTTAGTCACTGGTTTTTATTTTGTTTTGTGTTAAAAATTGCCTACCTCTCTGTTATCCAGAATTTTTAATCAACCGGCACCATCTCGGTCCGGTCGGTGCCGGATACGAAGAGTTTACTGTATATATAATAAAGAAAGATAACCGATACATAAAAGTAAATAAGGTAGTCTTTTCAACTGATCTCAGGGTCCAGGTGATAATCATAAACCATTCAAACTTTGCCCTCATTCTGGTTGTCATGTTTAAAACTGTATCATATAATTGCCTATGTGTCCAGCAGAGGGAGTCAAGTCCTGAAGGTAATGCTGTTCTTCATTTGATATGATGCTGGCTGCTATGTAGAGCAGTGGTTCTCAAATTTTTTTGGTTGAAGGACCCCTTTTCAAATAGATTAGTAATCACAGACCCCCTATCTAAATTATTATTGCCCCCTTATATTGATTTTGTACCAGGACAATGAATTGTAATATAGAAATGGTGACATTTACAAAACGGGAATCCCTCAAGTATGTATGAATAAAATGATAGTGATTTTAAAGCATTGATTTTTCAAAATTACAAATGCATTCAGTGTATTCAAGTGCTGTGCAGATTATTATGTCAGAATTGCTCCTTGGCCAGCCCTTGACCTTGGACAGACAGAGCTAATGTAATGTATGTCCGACTGATGGGCCCTGTTCTTTTTGGCCGTATCCCGGCGCTGCTGCAGCCGACTGGTCGTCGGGACGGGATCTTTGTTTATAGACGGTCGATTCCTCTCTCAACAGCTTTTCCGCCTCCAACTCCTGCTGCTGGTGGTGACGTTGCGGCCGCTGCTGGCCCGCAGTCTTTTCCCCTCCCTCCTTCTCCTCCCCCTCTTCCTGCAGCGGACAGCCGCTGCTGCCAGCGTCATGGTAACCATTCACCGCCCAGTTCAGCAGCGCCCAGCCGCTCCGTACCGGCTCGCTCTCCATCACCGATTGGGCTTTTATTCGCGGACCGCCTGGAAAATCTCTGCAGACTCCCAGGGGTCTGTGGACCCCAGTTTGAGAACCACTGATACAGAAGATCAGCAAGGAAGAACATCACTCCTGAAAAGAGAAATAGACACATGGATCTTGTAAAATGACTGGCTTCTCTTGCATGTTATTCAAACCCAGCTTCACACACAACGCTAGTGTCCTCTGAACTCCCCAGTAAGATTATTATCAGTCCTGAGCATCTTTACTTGCTCTTTAAACAGACACTAAAAGTTGCTTTTCTGATGGGAACTGAGTGACAACATCACCATCTTTTCCTCCTGCTTGTCCTTCGTCTAAAATGTTTGCCCCTTTTTTGTTCCTAAAAAGGCACTTTCCACTAAAAAGTGAAGTGCATGCCGAACCATTTTAGGAGTGCCCTTGAAACTATCTCACCTTGGTCCTCAGAATACCACCACGATCAGCCCCAACACCAGCAGCACCAGGCACACCAGCAGCACCAACAACAACACCACCAACCATCTCCGCAATCACCTGATGTTGCACAGGACAGAGGGCATCAGCACCCGACCACATTGCTGCCTGGGAGGCCAGGGATGGCCTGATTTACTTCACTTGACGCTGTACACCCTGGCTGCCACATGATGCGCCAGGTTGGCACCACCCCACACCAACAACATAAAGCATCCCTACAATGTCTAAGCCATTCCTTTCACACTCACCACCATTGCGGGGGGTACCGTTATGTCTCACCATTCACTGCAACTCACTAAGCCACTTCCAAAGGTGCACACAAATCTGTCCAAGAACGCAAAGTGTTGAAAATAAAGGTTTCAATGTTTGACACCACATTCACAGAAACTTCACATGAACATTGGCTAAAACACCCAAGTGACTACCCTTGTGTGTTAGTTGGTATGATTGGACTAGGATGAGGGTGAGTGTGAGGGGTGGCTAGTGAGATGGGGAAGTGATAATGTAGATAGAGAGGGATGGGTGGAGGTGCAAGGTAAGTTGGTGTGAGTAAGGAAGTGCAGGGGTAGTGTAGGGAAGGCAGAGTGATGGGGATGTGATGAGTGGCACAGGAGGATGAGGTTGAGTGTGGCTTTGCAGTAACATTTCGTGATTTACTGAGATCATTGAAAGGTTTGCGCCACTGCAGCCTGGTCCTCCTAACGACATCCCTGCTTGTGTCCTCCTGTGCAATGTGCAACCAGGCTGTGTTGGTGTCCTGGGGAAGTCTCTTCCACCCATTGGAAGGGAAGAGGACCTCCCTGCGTGCTGTGACTCCCTCCATAAGCATATGGAGGGAGTCATGGGAGAGCCTGGGTGCAGCCGTGCACCTCTGTGCAGTGCTTGTCAGTGTTTGCAGCATCTCAATGCTGTAGAACACTGACAGCGCAACTGTCAAAGTAAATTTGCGCATGGTCCCTTTAAGGAAACCGGCTGATGACGCATCATCAAATGACGTCATCAGACCCGCTTCCTTCAATTGGCCGTCAAATGCGCTGGGCGAGCTTAACAAGCCCAATCAATGTAAAATCATTTTGGACAGCGGGCTGGAGCCAGCTGCGGGGTCAGGACCCACCACCGACCTCGCCCGCCACGGACCCACCGAGGTAGGGGAAATCGTGGCCTGTGTTTTTGCTGAAATGGCATCATGTGCAAATGATACAATGATGTGTTTTGATGCAATTGAGTTGTATCTTTGTTAACCATTGAACAATTGGTTTGGCAAACACTTTTGTTTAAGATAATGCAAACAGCTTGAATGCAAGCCATTTTGTCAGACCCCACCAGAAATATCGGCCCTGATCCTATCCCCCAGCTTAGATGCCCAGTCAAGCTTAACCTGGCCCTGTACAACCTTACTGTCCTCCTCAAACTTAAGCTGAACTTTAAACTGTACATCCAGTTCATCACCGAGATTATCTACTTCTACATACAAAATATTACCTGCTTCAGTTCCGACCTCAGCTTCACTGCCACTGAAACCCTAATCCATGCCGTTGTCACATCCAGATTCAACGTTTGAAAGTACCTCCTTGTTGTCACTTAAACTCAAACGCCAGCATCCTGTTCCGCACAAGATCCTATTCACCTATCACCCCATCTGTTGGCTTTCCGTTCGCAACTGCATCAATTGTAAAAATCCTCCTCCTCATATTCAAATGTGGAACTCGCTACCACAAGGAGTAGTTGAGGCGACGAGCATAGCTTCATTTAAGGGGAAGGCAGATGAACACATGCGGGAGAAAGGAATAAAAGGTTATGCTGATAGGGTTAGATGAAGAGGGGTGGAAGGAGGCTCGTGTGGAGCATAAACACCTGCATGAACAAGTTGGGCCAAACGGCTTGTTCTTGTTCTGTACGTTCTATGCAACTCTATGTAAATCCCTCCATGACCTTGGCCCTACCCTCACCCTCTGTTCTTCCATCTCTGGAGTACTGCTTATTTCCCTCATCCATCCACTTGCCACTGGTGGCAGCACTAAAGCTATTTTGCTCCCACACTCTGGAACTGCCTCCTTAAACCCTTTCATCTTGTTCCATTTCTCCCGCCATTCAAAAATGTCCTTCAAACCTGCCTCTCCAGTAATGCCTTTGGCCATCTTCTAATTTCCTTCCTGTGCTAATCCACCTCCTATCCTGCAAAGGTCCGACCCCCGACCTGAAGCACCTTGTCCCTTATCTCTCCTCATCCTGCTCAACCTGTCTGCAGCCTTTGACACGGTTGACCACACCATCCTCCTCCAACGCCCCTCCTCTGTTGTCCAGCTGAGTGGGACTGCCCTCGCCTGGCTCCACTCTTATTTTTCATGCAAAGCCAGAAAATCTATTGCAATGGCTTCTCTTTTTGCCCCCTGCACCGTTACGTCTGGAGACCTCCAAGATCTATCCTTGGACCCCTCCTATTTCTTATCTATATGCTGCTCCTCGGAGACATAACAAAGACACAACATCAGATTCCACATGTACGCTGACGACACCCAGCTCTACCTCACCACCACCTCTCGACCCCTCCACTGCCTCGATGTTGTCAGACTGCATGTCCAACATCCAGTCCTGAATGAGTTGGAATTTTCACCAATTAAACATTGGGAAGACCAAAGCCACTATTTTCAACGCCCTTGACAAACTCTATTCCCTAGCTACCGATTCCATTCCCCTCCCTGGCAACTGTCTTAGGCTGAAACAGACTGTTCACAACCTCGGTGTCCTAGATGAGCTTCCGACTCCATATCATCTCCATCACAAAGACCGCCTATTTCCACCTCCGTAATATCACCTATCTCTGCCCCTGCCTCAGCTCATCTGCTGCTGGAACCCATATCCATGTTTTTGCTACCTTCGGACTCTACTTTACCAATGCTCTCCTGGCCGGCCTCCCATTTTCCGCCCTCCATCAACTTGAGCTCATCCAAAATTTTGCTGCCCATATCCTAACTCGCACCAAGTCTCGTTCACCCATCATCCCTGTGCTCACTGACCTACTCTGACTCCCAGTCCACCAACGCCTCAATTTTAAAATTCTCATCCTTGTTTTCAAATCCCTCAATGTTCTCGCCCCTCCCTATCTTTGTAATCTCCTCAAGCCCCACAACCCTCTGAAAACTCTGCGTTCCTCCAACTCTGGCGTCTTGTATATCCCCTACTTCCTTCGTCCCACCATTGGTGGCCATGCCTTCAGCTGACTAGGCCCTAAGCTCTGGAATTTCCCCCCGAAATCATACCACCTCTCTACCTCTCCTCCTTCAAGACACTCCTTAAAACCTAACTTTTGATCACCTGTCCTAATGTTTCCTTCTTTGGCTCAGTGTCAGTTTTTGTCTGATTACGCTCCTGCATAAGTGCCTTGGGACATTTTACTATGTTAAAGGCGCTATATAATTGCAAGTTGTCGTTGGAACTTCTTGCAGTGCTGGAGGTGCTATCTAAATGTTGCTGTTCAAGTTGCTGTTTAAAGTTGTGCTATCACCTTCGCTAATTCAAACTCAGAGATAAACAGAAACACTATGGGGGAAAAATTGAGTCGCGCCCCCTTTGGGGTGCTCACTTCGCTACTTTTAGCACCCCGGAAAAATTAGCGCCCCTGTAGCCAAAATTGAGTGGTAGCGCCCCAAGAGGGAAGCGGGGCGCTACTTGAAACGGCCCGTCTCCATCTTGGGGCGCTGCAAGGGAATATCGCGGCGCTACGTGCCACGGTACTGCAGGCCTTCCTCCCTCTTAAAGGGGAGGGGCCTTGCACAGCGCGACCCGGGGCCCAGCTGGGTCCCCGGGGATACGGAGTGCCGGCAAAAGTGCCCGGTACTCAAGAGAAGTGCCAGGCTCATGGAGCGCAGCCGGCACTCCGCGGGTGGGCGGGTCAGGAGGCCTGGGATGGGAGCGGAGGCAGGCGCTGGCAGGTGGCCAGCAACAAAAATGGCCGCCCGGCATCTCGCCTTTAAATAGCGCTGCCCCAGCCGCAGGTAGGCCCCCCGACCCCGTCGGACATAGCGTCTGGCGGTAAGTCAGGGGGCAATACCGAAGAGCGCGAGCGGGGTGCTGCGCACTGCGATTAAGTCATCTCCAGTGCCGCGAGGCGCTAACGGTTACCGCCACCGCTAACCTCCCGTTGCATTTCGTGGGAGGAGTTGGCGGCGCCACGCCCGGGCGCTAGTTGCTTTGTGCCCCGTTAGCGCCCTAAGAGGACGCTAACGGGAGGCACAAATCAACCGAATTTTTCCCCCGTGAAATTCAGCAAGAGGTTAGTGGCAGTGGTAGCCGATAGCGCCCCACGACACTGCACTGCCGGTGATGACGTCATCACTATGCGCAGCGCCCCGCTCGTGCTCCAGCCGCAAACTTGGGTTGCGCCCCCTGACCTATCGCTGGACGATATGTCCAATAGAGTCAGGGGGGCGTTTTTGCAGTGGTGGCGGCGCTAGTAAAAGGGGCAGGTGTCGGGCGGTCATTTTTTTTTGGCCAACTCGCAGCACCTGCCCGCTTCCCCTTTTTCCCTCAGGGTGCTGGCCGCGATCGCTCAGCCCGGCACTCCTCATGAGTGCTGTGCTGTTTTCACGGCACCCCGCTCCCCGGTGGTCCAGCAGGGCCCCGGTGCGCACAGCGCTAGGCCCCTCCCCTTTAATCAGGGGAAGGAGGCCTGCAATGACGCGGCGCTACGTGCTGACGCGTGTGACGCTGTTGCACATAGCGCCACAATATTCAGTTTTAGCGCCCCAAGAAGGAGATGGCGTGCTTCCAGTCGTGCTCCACCTCCTGCTTGGGGCGCTACAACTGAATTTCAGGCGGAGGGGCAGTAATTTTTTCGGGGCACTAAAATTAGCGCCCTGGCGACGTTAGCGCCCCAAAAGGGGCGACACCGAATTTTTCCCCCATAGATTTAAAGGGAATTAATTACATTAACTTCTATGGGTATGAATGTCCTTCAAGTGGGATTTTAACCAGGAACCTGCATCTGTTAGTGGGATCTTTCATTCCCTGTGTGTGTTGTACCCAATGTTTAAATCAAGACCATATGTCTCAAGTATGAAAAGCAAAAAGAAGAATGCAGAGTATTTCTTTTGGGTGAAGATGCACCAGTCTGGTGTGGCTTCACTACACAGCTGGATGAGTTTCAATGATGTAAAGAGTACAGCAGGCTGTTTTTAAACTGACCATTAACATTTTAAGTGAAAGAAATGGCTATAATTAATTTTTCATATTCAGGATATTTTTGCAGTTAGTTTAGAGGGAATAGGCAGGCATTTTATCATTTAGCAGAGGTATTGGACACAGTTTTCACATTGTTCAATGGCATGGGCAGTTTTGAATGGGGAGAAATGGGAAAGCTGAAAACATGGAGAATAAATGAAAACTCTTTTCTCCTCGGCAAGTCCAGTCAGGAAATGTTTGATTTTCAGTGGAAGAGTACGAAGATGGTTAGAGTTCCTTATTTGCATGGAAGAATGTAACCATAGTTTTTCTGTGAGCTGCACTCCATATTAACTGTATCAAATTATGTAATTGTAGCCTTGACGGCTCAGTGGGTAAATGCACTGCCCGCTGTGGTCGGACATCATTACCATCGATATTAACCTCTATGGGTATGAATGTCTTTCAAATAGGACTTTAACCAGGAATCTGCATCTGTCAGTGGGACCTCTCATTCCCTGTGTGTGTTAATCCCCATGTTTAAATCAAGAGCATCTGTTTCAAGTATGAAAAGCAGAAAGAAGAATTGGAGCCACTGGGGTGCCAGTCCGCAGGAGATGAGACAATAAAATTGAAACAAAAATCACTGGCCTAGAAATTCACCTCGGGCAGTGGCGCGAAACGCGCGGTATTGGATCGGCCGCCCGTTATACGCAGCACCTGATATTCAGGTCCATTGACTGTAGTGGAGCTGACTATCAGTCGCTGCGTATTACGGGCAGCCGATCCGATACCGTCCTTTTTGCGCCACGGAGCCAAATTTCTAGCCCAGCGTCTTTTTGGGGTGTGGCTTAAGTAACAAAATTTGTTCGACACTCTTGTTATCTGTGGTAATGTCTCATCACTGACTTGCAACAATCCATCGCTCTTTCCACATTGTACTGATAGCATTTCATATTTCCTTGTTATTTCCCCAGTTGGAAGATGCTCAGTGCAAGAGGCAAGAGAAACTGGTAGAAAAACACAAAGAAGTGCGTCAGCAAATTCTGGATGAAAAACCAAAGGTACAATTACATGACTTGAACTAGTTAAAATATATAATTAAATTATACGTGATCAAAGGGCTTAAGCATCTGGCTGCAAGTAACATGTAAACAAGCCTCCAAGAATACAGCATAAATGTTGCATTAAGAGATTTTTTTTTTTTACAGACTTTCTGCTATCTGCTATAGCAGGGTAGGGTCAGGGGTATATATGGTTAGCTGTAATCTGTCAGTCAGACTTGACAGACTGTTTATATTCAATTTTGTTTTTCCCCTTCTGGGGACCTGTTTATCAAAATGTCTACTTAAATTGGCACTGAAGGGTAAGGATTCTTCTGCTCATTTTGTGTAGCAACATTGTAAATGCATTTGTGTGGATTTTCACTACCATTATTACTCGTGGATTTAATAAATGCATCTCAATCAGCATGTTTACAATTTTGCTAGAAACTTTCACAAACGCATTTCTGATGTTGCCACACATAGTAACACATAGAATGCCTACACCTCTGTGTTCTTAAAGGCAAAGTGTTCTATTGGTACTGCAGTGTTATCTGATACATATCAACATCAAGGGAGAATATGAAGAGGACTGATTTTATACCAGTTTGATAATGAGATGAGAATGCGTCATGCCTCATTTTTTCTGTTGCTATTCTGGCCATTGCCAGATAGAAGAGCGGACCACAAAATACTGAATCCCTAAAGTCATCGAGGTGAAATTGGCCTCGGGCAGTAGAACGGAATGTGCGATGGTGAATCGGCTGTCCGTTTTACACCTCATCGATTTCAATGGAAAAGAAAAATCGGGCGGGGTGTAAAATGGACTGCCAATTCGTTATCACCTTTTTTGCGCTACAGCCCAAAACCAATATCACGCCCTTAAAAACATTTAAAGAGTCATCGAACATTATAACAACAACAACTTACATTTATATAGCGCCTTTAACGTAATAAAACGTCCCAAGGCGCTTCACAGCAGTGTTATCAAAAAACAAAATTTGACTCCGAACCACATGAGATATTAGTACAGATGGCCAAAAGCTTGGTCAAAGAGGTAGGTTTTAAGGAGCATCTTAAAGGAAGAAAGAGAGGTAGAGAGGCAAAGAAGTTTAGGGAGAGCTTAGGACCTAGGTAGCTGAAGGCACGCCCGCCAATGGTGGAGCAATTAAAATCAGGGATGTTCAAGAGGCCAGAATTAGCGGAGCGCAGAGATCTCGAGGGAATGTAGGGCCGGAGGAGATTATAGACATAAGGAGGGGCAAGCCCATGGAGGGACTTGAAAACAAGGGTGAGAATTTTAAAATCCAGCCATTGCTTAACAGGGAGCCAATGTAGGTCAGCAAGCACAGGGGAGATGGGTGAGCGGGACTTGCTGCGAGTTAGGACACGGACGGCAGAGTTTTGAATGACTTCAAGTTTATGGAGGGCCAGCCAGGAGAGCGTTGGAATAGTCAAGTCTAGAGGTAACGAAGGCATGGATGAGGGTTTCAGCAGCAGATAAGCTGAAGTAAGGGCGGAGACGGACGATGTTACAGAGGTGGAAATGGGCAGTCTTAGTGATGGAGAGGATATGAGGTAGGAAGCTCAACTCGTGATCAAATATGACACCAAGGTTACGAACAGACTTGGTCAGCCTCAGACAGTTGCCAGGGACACGGTTGGAATCAGTGGCAAGGCAAGGGAAGGGAGTTTGTGACGTGGACCGAAGACAATGGCTTCAGTTTTCTCGATATTTAATTGGAGGAAATTTCTACTCATCCTGGACAAGCAGTCTGACAGTATCGAGACTGCACAGAAGGCGGCCATTCGGCCCATAGTGCCTGTGCCGACTCTTTGAAAGAGCTATCCAATTAGTCCCATTCCCCAGCTGTTTCCCCATAGCCCTGCAAATTTTTCCTTTTCAAGTATATATCCAATTCCCTTTTGAAAGTTACTGTTAAATCTGCTTCCTCCACCCTTTCAGGCAGTGCATTCCAGATCATAATAACTTGCTGCATAAAACAAAAAATCTCCTCATCTCCCCCTGGTTCTTTTGCAATTATCTTAAAGTTAGACATTTGAACTTTACGAAGATATAGATGACTATCACCTTCAAAAAAACATTCTGAAGGAATCATCCAACGTTCCCATAAATAATGCTACTCTCGCCACAGGTACGTAGTGCTACATGCTCACAAGTGTCAACAGTTAATAAGGTAATTTCAAGTGTAGATGTAAAATAAGATCTGAAAGCACACCTGTCTGCTACATCATTCACATGAAAAGCATTTAGTTAGGGCTGTTTATGATTTGATATCTTTGCTGCCAAAGACTATAATCAGTGTCAAGCTAAGCTTTCAAGGCTGAGCCAGCAGATCAGAAATCTCCACGGTTGACTATCTGGTTTGTGCTGGGTTAACTGATCGCGGTCAGGCAGAGTACAGCGTCCCAGTTGGGGAGGGGAAGATCAGCTAATGTTCTTGCTCCTAAATGTTATCCAACGACTCCTGCTGGAAGTGCTTGGGCCTGGAGATCAGGAGAAGAGGAGATAGGGCTTGAGTGATTAGTCGAATAGTCTGCTTGTACTCATTTTCCAAGCCTCCAAAATGAATAATGGGCATTTGGGTGAGCTACGAGAGTGCACCCAGCACCAATGGAACTGTATCCAGCAAGAAGTGAATACCTTCATGAGTTGAGGGGATGGGAGGAAGAAAGTTGGTGATGAGGAGAAAAAAGAGGAAGAACATATCATAATTCTGTACCTGGTGTGAATAACTGACTACTACTTGGACATACACTGCCTTAAAATATGCTTCAATGCATAGACATTTCTTCTGGTTTGACATAATGTTGATGGTTATTCAAAGTACATTAAATGGGGATCGTGATTTAATTTTGCCAGCTTTAGTAGTGAAACCATATTTTGATCTGTATAAGTGGGGAGTTATATGAATAAGGCACAAAAAGTACTTAGCATATTCAGTGCAGATTAATTTCACTTGGGTGTTGGCACTTCCATCTGGACCTGACAGATTAACTGAGAAACGACTGACCCTTGACTCATGTGCACTGTGGCCGTGTGGTCTTGCCTTAATCAGTGGACAATGAATTGTACTACCCTCAATAAATCAACTTTTCCTGGCCAGGTTAGTTTTTTCTTTAATTAATTTTCCGTAGATGCTCATACACTCTTTTTATTGTGTTGCAGTGAGGGCTCCACTCAGCACATGCAGCTCAAACCTCTCCATGAGCCAACAATTAATTCAGTAAAGATATTGGCCCAGAAATTGATCTCGCTCTGTTCCCGCGGGGGTAAGCCTTCCCCGCGATGTCTCACCTCGCTTATGCTTTTTCAGATCCAGCTCGCACGAACTTGATGTTCCAGACATCAGCTGTGCTGGGCTTGCGTATCCCAGCGGCGTAGTGAATTCGTGCGAGCTGTGGGATCACGTGACTCAGTTAGAGCCAATGGCAGCACACCATCTTCCATTCATAAGTCTCACAGCATGGCTGTGAAATCTATGAATCTTACACCCCCCCAAAATAACAGCTAAACCTCAATTAAATTTTAAAAAAAAAACCATCACATTAATAAAATAAGTATAGTTAATTAAATTAACCATTTTAAATAAAAAATTAAATTTTTGAAAAAATTTAAAATCTTTTAAAAAGTTATAAAAATAAACTTACCTGTCTTTAAAGTCTATAAAAAAGATATACCTGTAAAAAAAAATTCAAAAAAATACTTAATTCACTACTTACCTTCTTAAAAGTGGGTCTTACTCCTCCTTTTTACATTTCCAAAATCTTCCCTACTTACCTGCGCGTCCAAAGCATGAAGTGCACAGCGTGCGCGCAGCCTGTAGCGCGCACGCGATGCACCCAGGCCCCGCCCCCTTTTCAGAAGAGCAATTGCCGGTTTTCAGCGCATGCACAGGGCATGCAGAAAACCGGCAATTGGAGTGGGAATACGCGAGAGTACGCACTGCGTACTCTCGCGTCCCGGGATCAATTTTCGGCCCAATGTCAGTCTCTTTCTCTCATGTCTCTTAGGGTTCGGCAACCATGGGGGGAATTTTAGCCTAAATAAATGGGGGGTGTGGGGGTAGTTAAAGTGTTAAAAATTGGAATCCCGACCTGAACCCACCTCCTACCCACCCACTTCCAGTTTGAACAGAGGCGGGGTTGGGGGGGAGGTGGGGGGTGGGCAGCCAATCTGCTGCCAGGAGGCAGGTTGTCCATTTAAATATTACAATGAGGCTGGAAGCCTCTGCTCTAAGTTCCATTTTGAATTTAAATTTAGCTGGTCGGGTTTTGCACACCTCGTGAAACCCGACCAGCTAAAGCAAGGCGGGGATTGCTGGATCCAGGAGGTAAGAGCCTTTGCACTTACCTCCTGGATACAGCGTCCCTGCCTAACCCACCTCCGCGATTGGAGAACCCCCCCACGAAGCTACCAACCACCCCACCTCCCAGGCCTCCGATCAACCCCCCCACCTTCCAGGCCTTCCCCCCACTCCCCCCCACCCCCCCGGCCCCCTCCATCCCCGCAGGCCTCCAATCCCTCCCCCAGGCCTCCCCCACCAACCCCCCAGGCTTCCGATCCCCCACAAGGACTCCCTCCCCAACCCCCGCTACTCCAGCCCTCCCTGTGCTGCTCCCAGCCCAGGATCCCTTCAGACCACCACCCGCCCCCCGCTGCTGCTGCCGCCCCACGCAATCCCTCCCTCCCTCCCTCCCTCCGTCCTCTCTGCGGCCTAGTGCCACAGGCCTAACCGGCCTCTCAATCTGGCTGGCTGCGGGTGGGAAACAGGCTTCCCATTCATATCAGGCCCTGCCGCTAAATTCAGCAGGGCCGGCGGGAAACCCGTTCTCCCGGGTTTCCCAACCGCCTCGGAGCCAACCCCAACCCGCCTTCCCCATTAAAATTCAGCCGCATGTCTCTCAGTGGCCTCCTTCTGTGCAGAAGTTTCTATGAAATTAATATTGTATGTTCATTTTAACAAGTTGGTTGTCCGCATACCTTTTTTGGTTATTTGGTTTTGCTAGCTATGAAATTGTAAAAGTAGTTATAGAACTATATGAATTGCATAGAATAAATCCTACTTCTAATGTTTTCAAATTCATGGATACAATTACACAAAGCTAACAACTGACCATTGTGCTGCCTTGTGTAATTCTAATAAGGATGTCTGAACTTGGAAAAATTCAACCGCAGTTGTGCAGGTGCTGAGTATGCACCTGTGTTACACGTATGCCGTATACCATCCCGCCCTTTCAAATACACTGGCAGTGAAATAAACTTTTTTAGAACTAAAAATGCCATGCAATTTTTAGAACAACATTAAATGTAATTATTAATTATTATTCATATCAGCTGCGCACAATGCCCGTAGCTGCCTTCGTCTAGTCTCTGATTATGACAAATTTGAAATTATGATTAGAATACAGGAACAGTTTGGAATATAGACTAATAATATAGCTGTAAAATGTCAAAGTCCTGTAGTAAAAGATGTAAAAATGGCATGATCCTTTTGATCCTCTCAAGAGCTGAGTGGGTTCTACAATGAAATGCTATTGTGTAGGAGATAAAAGCAAATGAGTGTTCTTCAGGAGATCAAGGTTGAAGTTCATTTTTATTCTGCACAGATTCTGAACTATGCAACAGTATTTAACCCATTCAATCTTGTAACATTTTATAGATCACAATTGCATTTCTAATCACATCACTATTAGAAGATGGAAAGGCATTTAAAACGTGAATGAAAATATTACTACATGATCCCTAATCAAAAATGATGCACCCATGAGGGCATTTTATTCATTAGCATGGAATTACAATGCATGCATATTAAAAATAGTTAAATATAAGGGAGTTGATCCAAAGTTTTTCGATTGACATTAAATTGAATTTTCACTGTGTAATACAATACAAATGCATTATTGCAATGTTAAGTCGCACACTGGTAATGTACTCAAACAACTTAAATTATGGGGCAATTCACAACGGCCCTAAAATTCCTCGGTTCACAATCCTGGCTCTTACTCATTCAGTGTACCCATCTCCACTAATACCCCAGGTACCTGTGCAGCCTGAGGAGTGGGATCCCTGCCCCAGGCTCTGCCCCATGTTCATCACTTGCCTTCTAAGGGGTAGATGGAGGTTCTGCCCCTTACAGGGCAACCAAAAAATGTAACCAGTTCTCCGTCATTTTCCTGGGAGCTATGGTGGAAGACAGGCAGAACATGTTGGAATTTTGAGGCCAATGTATTGTGGGAATGGTGCATTTTAGGCTTTTGTGATGTGGCAAAAATGCTATGTATCAAATTCCATTAAAAAATCTGCAACTGTCTAAGTGAAAAGACCAGTTAATGGGACAAGACCACTTGATCATGTCCTTCCACATTTTCATTTAAATAAAGAAAAAATAATATTAGCGGGAGTGGTCATTGGATTTAACTGCCATTCTACCCATTCTTGAGACCAGACCTTACTGGGGTCATCTATATTTTGTCAGTTGCAAGATTGATACCTACATTGAACAGAAGCTTAAATATTGGAATGATAGTAATGATCCAGTGTAAAGGAACATAAGTAAGGTATCTGCGCTCCAGCACAGAGAGGATAAATTGGGTCACAAGCACCAATGCAAATTCCATTTTACAACCAAGAGTTTAATTAAATAAAACATTATTCCATTCCTATTTAATTTGCTGCTTGTTTCTAATCTAAAGGAATTATAATATATGATTAGCATTTAAACCGATATCTCTCACACCATTCAGCATCACTAACAGCTAACAGAATGCAGGCCATAATCTCTCTGTTCTAAGCAACCCTATAGATAAAAGCTCATAATTGGAGAATGACGCCTGCAACTCCCTACCTAACAGCACTGTGGGATTACCTTCACCACACGGACTGCAGCGGTTCAAGAAGGCGGCTCACCACCACCTTCTCAAGGGCAATTAGGGATGGGCAATAAATGCTGGCCCGGCCAGCGACGCCCACATTCTGTGAATGAATAAATTTTTAAAAAGATAACTCATTAAAATGTTGTTACATATTTACCTTGTAACCTTGCGTAAACCAAAAACTTACTCCTTCACCTGCTCCCAGGTTCGGGTCAAAGGTGAGTCCATGACCCTCAACTATGCTGTCTGGTGGTGCGCTTTATTATGGGTGACACTCTCCTCCAAATACAGCCACCCTTAGCTGTGACACCACCTGAAGCATGAACTACAAAGCCTGGTTGTGTCCTCAACCAACTTGCAGCCTAAAAAGATGTCAATCTTTAAGGGTAACAGTACTTGACAAAAACAACAACAACTTACATTTATATACCGCATTTAACACAGCAAAACGTCCCAAGGCTTAATAAGAGCAATATCAATAAAAATATTTTTGACACTGAGCCACAGAAGGCGACATCAGGACAGATGACCAAAAGCTTGGTCAAAAAGGTAGGTTTTTAATGAGCATCTTAAATGAGGAGAGATAGGTAGCGAGGCGGAGAGCTTTAGGGAGGCAATCCCAGAGTTTAGGGCCTAGACAGCTGAAAGCACAGCCGCCAATGGTGGAGCGATTAAAATCGGGGATGCTCAAGAGTCCAGAATTGAAGGAGCGCAGATATCTCATAAGCTTGTAGGGCTGGTGGGGGGTTAAAGAGATACAACAACAACAACAACAACAAGTATTTATATAGCACCTTTAACATAGTAAAAGTCCCAAGGTGCTTCACGGGAGTGTTACAAAAAAAAATTGACACCGAGCTACATAAGAAGAAATTAGGGCAGATGACCAAAAGCTTGGTCAAAGGGGTAGGTTTTAAGGAGTGTCTTAAAGGAGGAAAAAGAGGTAGAGAGGCGGAGAGGTTTAGGGAGGGAATCCCAGAGTTTAGGGTCTAGGCAGCTGAAAGCACAGCCGCCAATGGTGGAGCGATTAAAATCGGTGATGCTCAAGAGGCCAGGATTAGAGGAGCGCAGATATCTCAGGGGGGTTGTGGGGCTGGAGGAGGTTACAGAGATAGGGAGGGGCGAGGCCATGGAGGGATTTGAAAATAAGGATGAGAATTTTGAAATCAAGGCGTTGCTTAACCGGGAGCCAATGTAGGTCAGCGAGCACAGGGGTGATGGGTGAACGGGACTTGGTGCGAGTTAGGACACGGGCAGCTGAGTTTTGGATGACCTCAAGTTTACGTAGGGTAGAATGTGAGAGGCCAGCCAGGAGTGCATTGAAATAGTCAAGTCTAGAGGTAACAAAGGCATGGATGAGGGTTTCAGCAGCAGATGAGCTGAGGCAAGGGCAGAGATGGGCGATGTTACGGTGGTGGAAATAGATGGTCTTAGTTATGCTGCGGATATGTGGTCGGAAACTAATTTCAGGGTCAAATATGACAGCAAGGTTGCAAACAGTTTGGTTCAGCCTCAGACAGATGTTAGGGAGAGGGATGGAGTCAGTGGCTAGGGAACGGAGTTTGTGGCGGAGACGGAAAACAATAGCTTCGGTCTTCCCAATATTTAATTGGAGAAAATTTCTGCTCAGCCAGTACTGGATGTCGGACAAGCAGTCTGACAAGTTCGAGACAGTGGAGGGGTCGAGAGAAGTGGTGGTGAGGTAGAGCTGGGTGTCGTCAGCGTACATGTGGAAACTGATGCTGTGTTTTCGGATGATGTTGCCGAGGGGCAGCATGTAAATGAGAAATAGGTGACCAAGGATAAATCCTTGGGGGACACCAGAGGTAACTATGTGGGAGCACGAAGAGAAACCGTTGCAGGTGATTCTCTGGCTCTGATTAGATAGATCAGATTGGAACCAGACGAGTGCAGTCCCACCCAGCTGAGCGACGGTGGAGCGGGGTTGGAGGAGGATGGAATGGTCAACCGTGTCAAAGATGCAGACAAGTCAAGAAGGATGAGGAGGGATAGTTTACCTTTGTCACAGTCACATAGGACGTCATTTGTGAATTTGATAAGAGCTGTTTCGGTACTATGGCAGGAGCAAAAACCTGATCAGAGGGATTCAAACATGGAGTTCCGGGAAAGGTGGACACGGATTTGGGAGGCGACAACACGTTCAAGGACTTTGGAGAGAAAAGGAAGGTTGGAGATGGGCAGTAGTTTGCAAGGACGGAGGGGTCAAGGGTTGTTTTTTTGAGGAGAAGGGTGATGACGGCAGATTTGAAGGAGAGGGGGAGAGAGTTGCTAGCACAGAAATTTCCATCCCCTGACCATGGCGCACTCCCAGCGCATCATGTATTGTACATTGGAACGCTGGCAAAATGTGCTGAATGAACTAACCTCACATTACTGGGCATGGTCAGTCTTTTGGGGTACCGCTACATTGAGACCATTGTTGGCCCCAATGTTAAATTAAATCAGACGATATCAAATCTGAAGGTGTATTACCTAAAAAGCCTTGTTCAGTTAAGTGGATTTGATTTTCCTGTCCTAAAAGAGGGTTATAGTTTCTTCAATTGTTGACCCAGCAACGATGAAGGAACAGCGATATATTTCCAAGTCAGGATGCTGTGCGACTTGGAGGGGAACTTGGAGGTGGTGATGTTCCCATGCACCTGCTGCCCTTGTCCTTCTAGGTGGTAGAGGTCACTGGTTTGGGAGGTGCTGTCAAAGGAGCCTTGGCGAGTTGCTGCAGTGCATCTTGTAGATGATGCACACTGCAGCCACGGTACGCCAGTGGTGGAGGGAGTGAATGTTTAAGATGGTGGATGGGGTACCAATCAAGCGGTCTGCTTTGTCCTGGATGGTGTCGAGCTTCTTGAGTGTTGGTGGAGCTGCACTCATCCAGGCAAGTGGAGAATATTCTATCACACTCCTGGCTTGTGCCTTGTAGATGGTGGAAAGGCTTTGGGGAGTCAGGAGGTGAGTCACTCGCCACAGAATATCCAGCCTCTGACCTGCTCTTGTTGCCACATTATTTATGTGGCTGGTCCAGTTATGTTTCTGGTCAATGGTGACCCCCCCCAAGATGTTCATGGTGGGGGATTTAACTATGGTAATGCCATTGAGTGTCAAGGGGTGGTGGTCAGACTCTCTCTTGTTGGAGATGGTCATTGCCCGGCACTTGTGTGACGCAAATGTTACTTGCCATTTATCAGCCCAAGCCTGGATGTTGTCCAGGTCTTGCTGCATGCGGATTGCTTCATTATCTGAGGAGTTGCGAATGGAACTGAACCCTGAGCAATCATCAGCGAACATCCCCACTTCTCACCTTATGATGTAGGGAAGGTCATTGATAAAGCAGCTGAAGATCATAGAGCCATAGAGTCATTACGGCACAGAAGGAGGCCATTTGGCCCATCGAGTCCATGCCAGCTCTCTGTAGAGCAATCCAGTCAGTCCTATTCCCCCGCTCTATCCCTGTAGCCCTGCAAGTTTATTTCCCTCAAGTGCCTATCCAATTTCCTTTTGAAATCATTGATCGTCTCCGCTTCCACCACCCTCGTCGGCAGCGAGTTCCAGGTCCTTACCCCTCACTGCATAAAACAGTTCTTCCTCACATCCCCCCTGTATCTCTTGCCCAAAACCTTAAATCTGTGTCCCCTAGTCCTTGTACCATCATCTAATGGGAACAGCCTTTCTCTGTCTACCTTATCCAAACCCGTCATAATCTTGTACACCTCTATCAAATCTCCCCTCAACCTCCTTTGCTCCAAGGAGAACAACTCCAGCTTCTCCAACCTAACCTTGTAGCTAAAATCCCTCATCCCTGGAACCATTCTGGTAAATCTCCTCTACACCCTCTCAAGGATCTCCACATCCTTCCTAAAGTGTGGTGACCAGAACTCGCAATACTCTAGTTGTGGCCTAACCAGAGCTTTATAAAGGTTCAGCATAACTTCCCTGCTTTTGTATTCAATACCTCTATTTATGATGCCCAAGATCCCATATGCTTTGCTAACCACTCTCTCAATAGGTCCTGCCACCTTCAAAGATCTATACACATTGGGCTGGATTTTGAATGACCCATGGAGTCGGGTTTGGAGGCGTGTGGGGGGTTAAATTTGCGGGGTCGGGGGTCCCGACCACATCCCGACTCCATCCCGCCTCCACGCAATTTTGACAAAATCAGTCGCGGGGTTCCCGACTCCATCCCGCCTCCAAGAGGCGGGAGAGGCCATTAAAGCCCTTAACAAGCCCTAAATTGGCTCTGTAATGCCATTTTGAAACGTTTTAGCTAGTTTAACCCTTTTCCGACGTGAAGTACGCCTGATGTGAAACACTCCAGTGAAACCTGGCGGGAGCACAAGTGGATAGCTGACTATCAGCTGCAGGTCCACTATTACAACAGAGATGTGATGAAGGTAATAGTATTAGGTGTGAAAGTCGCCTCTGATGCTGCTGAATGTCTTCAGAGACTGCATGGCTCTCTCTCTCGCTCTCTCTCTCTCTTTCTGTTTCTCTTTCTCTCTCACCAACAGCCAGACAGTCAGCAATGATGACATCATCAGAGGCAACTTTCAGACTGAAACCACTAATTAGTTCATGGGTTCCCACATGCTGGAACTCAATTGCCCAATTAAGTGAAAATTGCATCATTCATCCACATTAATCTGGAGTCGGGGGGGAACACGAAATGCGGATTACACGACCCCAAGACAAAATCCAGCCCATTAACTCCCAGGTCCCTCTGTCCCTGCACACTCTTTAGAACTGTGCCATTAAGTCTATATTGCCTCTCCCAATCCCTTCTGCCAAAATGCATCATCTCACACTTCTCTGTATTAAATTCTATCTGCCACTTGTCTGCCCATTCTGCTAGCCTATCTATGTCCTGTTGCAGTCGATTGGTATCCTCCTCACTGCCACACCTCCAAGTTTGGTATCATCGGCAAATTTTGAAATTTTACTCTGTATTCCAATATCCAAGTCATTTATATATATCAAAAAAAGCAGTGGTCCTAGCACTGACCCTTGAGGAACACCACTGTCTATCATCCTCCAGTCTGAAAAACAACCATTTACCACAACTCGTTGTTTTCTGTCATTAAGCCAATTTCTTATCCAAGCTGACATTGACCCTCCTATTCCATGAGCCTCAATTTTGTTAACCAGCCTTTTATGTGGTACTTTGTCAAACGCTTTCATAAAATCCATATAGAAAACATCAAAAAATTCGATTAGATTAGTCAAACACGGTCTGCCTTTTACAAATCCATGCTGGCTCTCCTTAATTAACTTAAACCTCTCCAAGTGCCTGTTAATTTTTTCCCTGATTATTGTTTCTAAAACCTTAAGAAAGAAAAACTTGCATTTATATAGCGCCTCTTCACGACCACCGGACGTCTCAAAGCGCTTTACAGTGGAGTCACTGTTGTAATGTGGGAAACGCAGCAGCCAATTTGCACACAGCAAGGTCCCACAAACAGCAATGTGATAATGACCAGGTAATCTGTTTTTGTTATGTTGGTTGAGGGAGATAAATTGGCCAGGACACCGGGGATAACTCCCCTACTCTTCTTCGAAATAGTGCCATGGGATCTTTTACGTCCACCTGAGAGGGCAGACGGGACCTCGGTTTAACGTCTCATCCGAAAGACGGCACCTCCCTCAGCCTAGCTTTATGTGCTCAAGTCCCTGGAGTGGGACTTGAACCCACAACCTTCTGACTCAGAAGCAAGTGTGCTACCAACTGAGCCACAGCTGACACTGATGTCGAATTGACCGGCCTGTAGTTACTAGAATTGTCCTTACATCATTTCTTGAACAAGGGTGTCACATTTGCCATTTTCCAATCCTCTGGCACCTCCCCCATATCTAGAGAAGATTGGAAGATTATGGCAAACCTTTCCGCTATCTCCACCCCCACTTCCCTTAGCAACCTGGGATGCAAGCCATCCGGACTAGGCGACTTATCCACTCTAAGCATATCCAGCCTTTCCAGTACATCGTGTCTATCAATTTTCACCCCATTCATTACCTCTACCATTTCCGCTTCTACCGATACTTTGTCAGCATCCTCTTCCTTAGTAAACACCGGTACAAAGTATTCATTAAGTATTCTAGCCTTGCCCTGCGCCTCCCACCTCTTACTACCCACTTACTATTTACATGCCTGTAGAATATTTTTGGGTTCCCTTTTATGTTAACTGCCATTCTATTCTCATATTCTCTCTTTGCCAGTCTTATTTTCCTCTTCACTTCCCCTCTCAACTTATTGTATTTGGCCTGGTTCTCACTTGAAGAATTCACCTGACATGCATCATGCACCCTCTTTTTTTGTTTCATCATATTCTCTATCTCCCTTGTCATCCAAGGAGCCCTGGCTTTGCTTCCCCTACCTTTCCTCTTGTTGGAATGTACCTAGCCTGTACCTGAAACATCTCCTCCTTAAAGACCACCCATTGTTCTGTTACAATTTTTCCTGTCAATCTTTGGTTCCATTTTACCCTGGCTAGATCCCCTTTCATCCCATTCAAGTTAGCCCTCTTCCAATTTTGAAGCTCTACTTTAGGTTGTTCCTTGCTCTTCTCCATTACTGACCTAAACCTTATGACACGATGATCACTCTTACCCAAGTGTTCTCCCACAGACACTTGGTGCACTTGGCCCACCTCATTCCCCAGCACCAGATCCAGCAATGCCTCCTTCCTAGTTGGACCGAGAACATACTGGTCAAGGAAGTTCTCCTGAACACATTTCAGAAATTCCTCCCCCTCCTTTCCCTTTACCCTAGCATTATCCCAATTAATATTTGGGTAATTAAAGTCCCCTAATATCACCACTCTATAGCTCTTGCATATCTCTGCGATTTCCCTGCAGATTTGCTCCTCTATCTCACTCTCTCTCACTATTTGGAGGCCTATAGAATACCCCCAATAGTGTGATCAAACCCTTTTTGCTTCTCAACTCTAACCAAATGGATTCTGTCCTTGCCCCCCGAAGGACATCCTCTCTTTCCAACACTACAATGTCTTCCCTAATCAGTACTGCCACTCCACCTCCCTTTTTTCCTTCCCAATCTTTTCTGAACACCTTGTTTCTGTGAATATTAAGCACCCAGTCCTCACCATGTTTAAGTCACGTTTCCGTTCTTGCCACTACATCATATTCCCACACGGCTAATTGTGCTTGTAGCTCACCAACTTTATTCATTACATACATGCATTCCAAACCTGTCTTTGTATTCCTCGTAGTTCTTCTTAGTCTGCTCCTATCTAATATGGTACTCCTTCCTTCTCTAGTACTATCCAACACTCTCCCTCCTCTATGCACCTTATTCCTCTTTTCTACTTCTATATGCTGGTGCCTACCCCTCTGCCAATTTAGTTTAAACCCTCCCCAACCACCTGGTTGGGCCTAGCTCCTTTATTGCTCTTCCCTGTAATCTTGGTGCACCAACCCTAAGGAGAATGCAGGAAACATTGCCAAATGCTGATCTTTGTAAATGCACAGGCTTGCACAATTTCTACCTTTTCACTAGCATCTTGCAATATCACAGCGTCGCACCTATTGTCCATTAAAGAGATCAAGTATCAGGTGCCAGTGCAATGCCAGGATAAGGTTCCTTAGAGCTGCATGTTCACACACTCACATAAGGTGGCAGCTGTCCAGGCACATAGGTAGAATTCATATTACTTATGTATGTTCCTTTCATATCTGCTTGCAAGAGAAGACTGCACATAACAAGAATCAATGCTTGAAGACAAGGAAGGGGTTTATCAATGCTACATCCCTTGACTCCTTATGAGGTGAGGGCGATTGAGATTATGGGTGTGGAGGTAATGGAGGGAAGTGTGGAATCAAAGGATTCCCCAAGCTTATGTCTAGTATCCTTTGCCTTTCATTTTTTATCTTCTTATCACTTATTCATTCTCCCGCACACAGCCCCACAATGAAGCATTTCAGGGGTGTCTTACTCCAAACATTGTAAGCTATGTTCTTCTGGTTCTCTAGGTGCCCAAGAGTAAGAGACAGTCAAGCCAACTGTGCAACCTCAACCTAGCAGTTAACAGCACATAACGTAGTCTACTCCTACTTTGATGAACACCAACACAAATATATCACTTTCAGGATCTGTTAGCAAGTTGCAGGAGGGAGGGCTTGGTGAAGCACTGTGCACAAGTGAGGAGGGGGAAGTGCAGGTGGAATCACAGGTGACACAACCTATTGGCCAGATGGTCAGCTCAGTGCCTTGTTTAGCTGCTGAGCTCAGATATCTGAGCCTCACAGAGCCTGCCTACAAACATTCATTGGTAGCACAACATCTACACTTCATGGAGTTATTTGACACTGTGCTTTGAAACCTGAATAGTTTGACTGTGTCCATGAAAGAGTCTACAACCTGCATCTGTGCAGTGCTACATGACTGCTGAACGGCCTGCAGAGCATCATAGATAACGACCACTTCAGGGCCCTCTTCAGCAGAGCTCCCTCAGGTTTTGAGCTGAGGCGTAGCTTGACTGCTTTGACTTGTGCTATGGAGACCATAGGGTAAAAATTGGGTAGCGCCCCCTTTGGGGAGAGGGGGCTGGAAGTGCCCCACCTCCCTCTTGGGGCACTGCGAGCCAATATCGCGGCGCTACACTGCAGCATGTCGCACCGTGGTACTGCAGGCCTTCCTCCCCTTGTTAAAGGGGAGTAGCCTGGCGCAGCGCGTCCCGGCGCCCAGCTGGGCCACCAGGGATCGGGAGTGCCAGCAAATGACCCCAGCACTCAAGCGGAGTGCCGGGCTCATGGAGAGCAGCCGGCACCTCGTGGGGGGGCTTCACGGGGGCCGGGGACAGGAACGGGGGCAGGTGCTGGCAGGCGGCCAGCAACAAAAATGGCCACCTGCCACCTCCCCTTTAACTAGCGCCGCCCCGGCCGCAGGTAGGCCCCCTGACCCCGGCGGACATAGCGTCCGGCAGTAAGTCGGGGGGCGCCACCCAATATTACAGCCGGGGCGCGAGCGGGCGCTGCACACAGCGATGACGTCAGCGCTGGTGGTGCAGTGCCGCACGGCACTAACGGTTAGCGCCACCGCTAACCTCCCGCTGAAATTCGCGGGAGGCGTTAGCGGCGCGGTGCCCAGGCGCGAGTTGATTTGCAGCCCCGTTAGCGCCCTCTTAAATCAACCGAATTTAGCCCCCCATGAGTTCCAAACTACAACAGCTAGGAGTTCCCACATTGAGGAGTCAAATTGAGATAGCATAACATAAGGCTGAACTACGTCACTGCTGCCTTAGAACTGATCCTACCCTGGTCTCTGGCCATGCTGAGAGTGCCCAGCATCAGGAAAATGTCAGGAGTTGGCACAACTGATGGAGATGGCTCTCAGGGCAATACCACACCCCAAACCAGCAATCTGAGCAGCTTGTTCAGCAGGCAGCTCTTTTTCCTTGTGATTGACTTCCTCCTCTTCTTGCAGTCTTTCTTTTCCTGGCTGCTCCATCATTAGGCCCCTTTTGCCCGGCAAAATTGTGGAGGACACAGCAGGCAACAATCACCTCACCACCCTTGACTAGACTGTAATGCGCAACTCACCCTGACCAGACCAAGCAAGGGAATTTGCTGTTTCAAGATGGTGAAGGTGGCTTCCTCTTCCTCCCAATGTATCGTGTTGGATGCTAGCTCCTCCAAAGGTGTTAATTCTGTTGAACTTTAGGCTTTAGGTTCCATTATGACCCTGATAGATGCCTGGACCTCATGTACCTCTCTTGTTCTTGTTCTTGTTCTTGTTCTTGGGCACGCCACAGCTGCAGGGCATATTCTTCATTTCCCCCAACAGCCCTAGAGTGTTTCTGGCCCTCCAAATAAGGCCGGCAATGACAACTGCTGCAGGACGAATGAATCATAGGAGCTGCCAGGGAAATATGCATTCATGTCCATAATTCTGTTCCTGTCACCATAGGCCTCATACACATTGATGGAGCGACCTCTCTGACCCCCTTAGGCGATCGAAACTAGTCCAGGAGACCACTCTGGCCCCGATAATTCCTTGCAGTTACCCATCTATTGTACAAGGTCATCTCTGTTTGAGCCTGAAACAGGTCCAGCTCTCGCTTGAAGGAATTGTAGTTGGTAGTGGTAGGTTTCTCCAAGCACACCCAGATAAAAGACCGTGGCTCTGTATACACAAGTATCAGCAAAAGGAGATGTCCAAGGTGTAATCCACTTATCTAGCTTGTCTTGTCCTCCTCCTCCTTCCTTCTTCCTCCTGTAGGCCGATAGTTGGATGCTAATGAACTCTCTAACAACTGCAACTCTACAGTCACTGACAATAAATGCAATACAGCATCAAGTAGCTATCAGAAAGGCTCTTACAAGTCTTAGCAACTTCCTTTGTTCCTGCACTTTTTTTGTTCTTGTTCGACAATCAGTTGCTAAGAGATACAGCAGGACCCAACAGAAGGGAACAGTCCTCTCCAGCAGCACCTATTTTATACAAGTGCTGCTCAAGCCCCACAGTTGCATTATGGCGAGGAGGGCTCATTTAATTAAAATTCTAGACAGGAATGAGCTTTGCACACTGTCTGTGTGCAGGATCCACATGCTTCAGGGTCACATTTCAGCACAGTATGCACATCAGACACTTGGTAGGTGAACGACAGTAGCATCAACTTGCATTTATATACCACCTTTAACACTGACAAAGTCCCAGGTCCTTTACAGAAGTGTAGTAAGACAATAATGGATGCTGGGCCAAAAAGAGTTATTAGGAGGAGTGACCAAAAGCTTGGTCAAAGAGGTGGATTTTAAGGAGGGTCTTAAAGGAGGAGAGAGAGGTGGAGGGGTTTAGGGAGGGAATTCCAGAAGCTGGGCCTAAATGTCTGAAGGCACGGCCATCAATGGTGGGGTGAAAGGAAGCCAGAATCGGAGGAACTTCGAGTTCTGGGAAATTGCGGAACTGCAAGACATTACAGGAATAGGGAGGGGTGAGGCCAGTAAGAGTTTTAAAAACAAGGATGAGAATTTTAAATGCGAGACATTGCGGGACTGGGAGCCAATGTAGGTCAGTGAGGACAGGAGTGATGGGTGAGTGGGATTTGGTGCAGGACCACACACGGGCAGCAGTTTACAGAGCTTGGAAGATGGGAGGCTAGCCAGTCGAGCATTGGGACAGTCAAGTCTGGAGATTACAAAGACATGGATGGGAGTTTCAGCAGGAGGAAAGTCTCATGGACAAGATGAGCTTGGAGAGGGTGTGAGGGGAGATAGAGAAACTAGAGAAAGACATGGGATCGCAACTTGGGCAGGGGGTAGCCTGGGGTGGGGGGAAATTTTGCTCAGTGGGCAAAGAAAGGAGGGGAAGCAGCAGAAAACTACAGGCCAGTTAGCCTGACATTGGTTGTCGGGAAAATGCTGGAATCCATTATTAAGGAAGTGGTAAACGGGCACTTAGAAAATCATAACATGATTAGGCAGAGTCAACATGGTTTTATGAAAGGGAAATCATGTTTGACAAATTTATTAGAGTTTTTTGAGGATGTAACTAGCAGGGTAGATAAAGGGGAACTAATGGATGTCGTATATTTGGATTTCCAAAAGGCATTCGATAAGGTGCCACATAAAAGGTTGTTACGCAAGATAAGGGCACATGGAGTTGGGGATAATGTATTAGCATGGATAGAGGATTGGTTAACGGACAGAAAACAGAGAGTAGGGATAAACTAGTAATTTTCAGATTGGCAGGCTGTAACTACTGGGGTGCCGCAAGGATCAGTGCTTGGGCCTCGGCTATTTACAATCTATATTAATGACTTAAATGAAGGGGCCGAGTGCAATGTATCCAAGTTTGCTGATGATACAAAGCTAGGTGGGAAAGTAAGCTGCGAGGAGGACACAGAGCCTGCAAAGGGATATGGACAGGTTAAGTGAGTGGGCAATAAGGTGGCAGATGGAGTATAATGTGGGGAAATCTGAGGTTATTCACTTTGGTAGGAAGAATAGAAAAGCAGGATATTTTTTAAATGGTGAGAAACTATTAAATGTTGGTGCTCAGTGAGATTTAGGTGTCCTAGTACAAGAAACACAGAGGGCTGGATTTTACTCACCGAGACGCGTTGGGGGCGGGACTGCTGCCTTCCGGGTTCTAGTCCTGCCCCCAGCGACGTCTGACGAACAGACGTTATTTTGCCCTGATTGGCCTTGTTAAGCCCACCCTGCGGGCTTGCCGGCCAATTAAGGGAAAGCCGGTGTCAGATGACGTCAGTTGATGACACTTCATCTGCCGGTTTTCTTAAAGGCATATGCACCACACTTGTTTGACAGATGGTTTGACAGCATTGAGGTGCTGTCAAACACTGACAATCACCGTCCAAAGGTGAGCCCTTGCACCCAGACTCTCCAATTACTCTCTCCTTAGGATAAAACAGATGGCAGCTGCAGCTGAGATTGCAGAAGCCATCTGTCACTTCTCCCGATGAGATGAGGCTACACAAACACTTCACAGCTTGTCACCTGCAGAAATATCTAACCACATTAAAAATTACTTTCCCAACATTTCCTTTCCTCTGATACTAACCAGTGTCCCATTGCATCCTTCACACCACTTCTGCAGCTGTCATCCAAACACCAACATAACAACAGACTCACAGCACGCCTCACTAACCCTGGCGAGGTTCGCCAATGTCGGGAAGCTCGCAGCAGCAGTCGAAAAATTGGCGGTGCAGCCAAGGATCACTAGATTGATTCCTGGGATGAGAGGGTTGTCCTTTGAGGAGAAATTGCGTAGATTGGGCCTATACTCTCTGGAGTTTCAAAGAATGAGAGGAGATCTCATTGAAACATACAAGATTCTGAAGGGGATTTACAGGATAGATGCTGAGCGATAGTTTCCCCTGGCTGGAGAATCTAGAACTAGGGGTCATAGTCTCAGGATTTAAGACTGAGATGAGGAGGAATTTCTTCACTCCGAGGGTTGTGAATCTTTGGAATTGTCTGTCCCAAAGAGCTGTGGATGCTGAGTCGTTGAGTATATTCAAGGCTGAGATAGAAAGATTTTTGGACTCTAGAGGCATCAAGCGATATGGGGATATAGCAGGAAAGTGGAGTTGAGGTCGAAGATCAGCCATGATCTTATTGAATGGCGGAGCAGGCTCGAGGGGCTGTCCGGCCTTGCACCTGTCATTGGAGAAGAGGGTAGACAGGGCAGGGTATAATGTATTATCACATGGTTTGTCACATGGTTTAGTATGAGCATGCTCAGTTCGCTCTGGCCTAGTAAAGCAAGTACATTGACTAGAAACTCATCGTGTCTCTGCCCTTCATTTGTTTTACCCACATATATTAAATTTTTGGCGACAAAGATGGGATGCCGAAGCCATTTTTAGGGATCATGGAAGGACACGGTGTTCAACCTTCATGTGGAAAAGTTTAAGGTACACAGGTAATATGCTCAGTCACTGTTCGACGGGATCGGAACAATCATGGCCGCACCTACGGGATTCATCGGAAGCCTCGGCATGTATGACCGAGCTCGCGAACCATTCAGTTCTTACATTGAGCAGATGGAGATGTTTTTTAGGGCCAATAACATTATTGAGACCGAAGGTGCAGATGAGAATGTTCAAACTCAAAATAAAGTAATTCGTGAACAGAAGAAAGCAATTTTTCTAACGGAGATCGGGCCAGATGTCTACGGAACGTTGACAAACCTACTCGCACCAGGGAAAGCGAAGGATGTGTCGTTTGAAGACATTGTCAAGAAACTCAAGGACCATTTCGACCCAAAGCCATTAGAAACAGCAGAGAGCTACAAGTTTGGTACCAGAAACCAAAAACAAAGTGAAACCATCAGTGAGTACATTGTAGCTCTTAAAAACCTGTCCTTGCATTGTAACTTCAGCACATTTTTAGATTGTGCATTGCGAGATAAGTTTGTGTGTGGACTGGTGGATGAGCGCACACAGTCCTAGCTACTGAACACTCCGAACCTAACGTTTGACATAGCATGCAAAATTGTCCTATCAATGGACATGACATCTAAGAATGCTAGGGAGCTAGCGAAGCTGAAAGAGAACGGTGTGCTAGTAAAAACTGACAAAAGTGAATGGGCTACCCTGATCGTGGTAGTGCCCAAGCAGACAAAACTGTACGCTTGTGCAGTGACTACAAAGTTACTATCAACCAAGCAGTTGACAGTGAGCAGTACCCGTTACCTACATCACAAGATTTGTATGCAGCACTCTCTGGGTCAAAGGTTTTCTCCAAGCTTGACCTGTCGCACGCTTACGCTCAGCTGAATGTTGACAAAGAGAGTCTACAGTATCTCACCATCAACACACACAAGGGACTGTACTCATACACCAAGCTGCCATATGGTGTAAAGTCCTCCCCCAAAATCTTCCAGGCTACGATGGATAAGATTTTGCAAAGAGTTCCAAATTGCTTATGCAATCAAGATGATGTGCTGATCGCAACAAGCAGCAAGGAAGAAAATCTAGAAGTGTTAGATTTAGTGCTTCAAAGGTTGAATGCCCACAACGTCAAATTGAAAAGGATCAAATGTGCTTTTGTGCAGCCTGAGGTTGTGCAGCTTGGTCTGAAAGTTTACGCAAATGGCTTGCAACCAATTAAGGAAAAGGTTGATGCTGTCATCAGTGTTCCAGAGCAACAGAACGTGTCTGAGATAATATCTTTCCTTGGAATGGTCCAGTACTACGCATGTTTCTTACCTGAATTAGCAACCATGTTAGCTCCATTGCACGAGCTCCTCAAGTAAGATGTTCAGTGGAAGTGGACAAAAGCGCAACAGGAAGCTTACGACACTTGTAAGAGAAGTCTCTCTAGCGATTCTCTACTTGTGCACTATGACACAGAGCATGGGCTTAGGTTAGCGTGTGATGCTTCTAGCTATGGTGAGGGAGCTGTCAGAAGCCACGTAATGGATGACGGCCAAGAGAAACCAATTGCATTTGCATCGCGAACCCTCACAAAGACCGAAAGAAACTACGCACAAATTGAAAAGAAAGCGCTCACCATAGTGTTTGGAATCAAGAAATTCCAACAGTTCTTAATCGGCAAAATGTTTACCCTGATAACCGATCACAAACCGCTCCTAGCAATATTGGGGCCCAAATCTGCCATCCCTGCAATGGCCGCATCAAGAAGGCAACGTTGGGCAGTGTTGTCACAATATGACTACACGATTGAATATCGCACTTCAAAGCAAAACACAATCGCAGATGCCTTGTCCAGGTTGTCACAACAGGACTCATGTTAGGAGTGAAGGTATGAAATCAATTGCAAGAAGCTTTGTTTACTGGCCTGGATTAGACAGTGATCTTGAATCACTTGTCAGCAAAGTGGATTGAAGTGAAACATATTAGGTTCAAACAAATCTGAGATAGAAACAGGATCATCTTTGAGTTCGGAACCAAAACAAAACAGTCTGAAAATTGGTTCAACGCCAAAATCTTCAGTAAGGAGATCAGTAATATCAGGAAGGCTCTGCAAACCTGTTATTAAACTTGATTTATAGTTCATCTGTAGCATTTGTAGTTCATTTAAAAGAATAAAAGCCAAGAGTTTTTGTTATGTGGTACATGTAATGCTGGGAAAGGTGGGACCATAATTTTGTTGTATTTGAGAGGGGAACACATATGGTTTTTTAAGGGGATAGCAGTGTAATGTATTATCACATGGTTTGTCACATGGTTTAGTATGAGCATGCTCAGTTCGCTCTGGCCTAGTAAAGCAAGTACATGGACTAGCAACTCATCGTGTCTCTGCCCTTCATTTGTTCTACCCACATATATTACACCGGGGAGAGGAGTTTAAGGAGGCGGTTGTTTTTGTTTAATGCGTTCATAGGATGTGGGCTTCGCAGGCAAGGCCAGCATTTATTGCCCATCCCTAATTGCCCTTGAGAAGGTGGTGGCGAGCCGCCTTCTTGAACCGCTGCAGTCTGTGTGGTGAAGGTACTCCATAGTGCTGTTAGGGAGGAAGTTCCAGGATTTTGACCCAGCGACGATGAAGGAATGGCGATATACTTCCAAGTCAGGATGGTGTGTGACTTGGAGGGGAACTTGGAGGTGGTGGTGTTCCCATGCGCCTGCTGTCCTTGTCCTTCTAGGTGGAAGAGGTCGCGGGTTTGGGAGGTGCTGCCAAAGAAGCCTTGGCGAGTTGCTGCAGTGCATCTTGTAGATGGTACACACTGCAGACACGGTACGCCGGTGGTGGAGGGAGTGAATGTTTAAGGTGGTGGATGGGGTGCCAATCAAGCGGGCTGCTTTATCCTGGATGGTGTCGAGCTTCTTGAGTGTTGTTGAGCTGCACTCATCCAGGCAAGTGGAGAGTATTCCATCACACTCCTTACTTGTGCCTTGTAGATGGTGGAAAGGCTTTGGGGAGTCAGGAGGTGAGACACTCGCTGCAGAATACCCAGGCTCTGACCTGCTCTTGTTGCCACAGTATTTATGTGGCTGGTCCAGTTAAGTTTCTGGTCAATGGTGACCCCCAGAATGTTGATGGTGGGGGATTCGGCGATGGTAATGCCGTTGAATGTCAAGGGGCGGTGGTTAGACACTCGCTTGTTGGTAGTGGAGAAAAGAACCCGGGGGTTTTCTTTGCTCTCCAGTCAGATCTGGTGATGGATGGCTAAACTAGTTCTACACCAAATTTAGACGAGGGAGCAAAGATGGGGGGCCACACCAGGTGACATGACCAAGATGGGAGATATTAAAGGTTTTACTGGGGACAAGGGGATCAAAGGTGGAGGCGAGGGAGTGATTGAGCAGATCGAGAGCTGCAGAAGTATCGTGGCAAATGGAAGACTAAGGGCTTGGCAACTGGTAACTTAAAAGTGCAATTGTAAGTGATTTGGAATCAGACATCTGTATAATACAGAATACCAGCCATGATTCTCATCAGCGTTTTATGGGCTCATTACAATTACGTTTTATCAATCCACTTCAATGGCATTGTGATGCCGTCACATAATGAAGTATGCGCTACATTTTTGTAGGTAATTATGCAAGGGTTTAAAAAAGACTCATGCTTCAGTGCGATGAATCTATCTGATCCTCAAGTTACTCGTAAATTAGGAAGGCAAACCTAGTAGGTAGTTTTCCTCCTTAGGAACTAAATATCTGGTTATAGAGTTTCTCTCCAGAGTAATCAGCTATAAAATTTAAAAATTCTTAACCATTTGGCATTTTGCTTGGCGGTTTCAGTTTGTGTAAACATTGTAAAGCTACAAGAAGCACTTGTATTTATGCTGCAGATCACCTGCCCTTTACAGAACCTGTATGATTTTCATTCCGTTGGGGGATGTGGCGGGTTCTATGAAGGATGAGCAGCCCACTCCACCAAGTTACTGCCTAGGCGATGAAGACGAAATTCTAGCCCCTAGTGTCTTGATCCATACAGAAGGAACTGTATCGTAGTCTCTTCACAGAGGGTGGTCGTACACCAGATTTATTGGGTTCATTTTGACCACCATCCTGCTAATCCTCCTGCTAATCCTTGGATTCAGTCTGCGGCCAGAACTGTTTTTGGATCCTGTAAGGGGCCTAACACTACCATTGATGAACAATCTGATTCAGGCAATGAAATGCACTCCAATTGCATTTCATGACATGCAAGATCTTCTGTCACCAGCTTTCCTGGTCACATTTATCAGGTTTTACCTCAGACCTCCCAGTGAGATTACTAGAAATTCCACTATGAAAATTCCTGAAGCAAAAATGCTGAAGAGGTGCTGATATTTAAAAAACGCACCAGCGGAACCTCAAAACAAATGGGCATAGTTTTACACTTCACAGAAGCACAGAGAAGGTTTGTACGAGCTTTTCTGTCAGAGCACCTCCATGGCGCCCCCATGCTTGGTTTCAAGAGGGATTATTAATATGGGGTTAGGAATAAAACACATACAGTATTCTTAAATCCCCAACTACCAAAATCCCTCTTGTAATCATCTATTATTGTATGGGAACAAGTTGGTAGTTGTGCAAAGCAATGGAAATGCATTAAAATATATGCATGGGTCTGGGATGCAAACCGATAAACACACCATCCTGATCCTCCAAGAGTTTGTCAGGGAAATGTTCCAACATTTAAAAGGGTTATTTGCTTAGATCAGTCAGATAGTATTGTTTTGACATTTGGAAGTTAAGGCTTTGCTTTATTTATATTTCATAGAGGGGTTCTCCAATGCTTCGTAAAACAAAGATTAGCAGACTCTAATGCAATGTCAAGATGATCCGCCCATCCCATAGTACTAAAAGTCACATTCCCATAGACAGAAAATAGGTTTTAATGGTTCTGCGTGGGACTCAGACATTGGTGGAGTCCTGCAGGGATCAGTGTTAATTCCCCACACTTCACCATCTGGACAAACGCATGGGGGAGCTATCCACAATTTTGCAGATGACAAGAAGATACATGCAGGTGCAAGGACCTTAAATGATAAAAATAGATTGTACATGACTCTAGATGGGATAGGGAAATGGGCCCGTATGTGACAGATGACTTTTTTAATATAGGTAAACGTAGCGCGATGCACTTGGGTAGAGACATTCCAAGCAGGAATATACCATGCAGAGCTGCGTGCTCAAGGCTGCGGAGCAAGAGAAGGACCTGGGGGTCATTGGGCCCAAATCATTGAAGGTCCATGACCAATGCCGCGAGGCTATTGCAAAAGCAAACAGGGTGTTCGGGTTTATTGCCAGGATAATTAAATATAAAGTTAAAAACACTATCCTTTCTCTGTACAAGGCCTTGGCCAGGTCATGTCGAGAATACTGTGTGCAGTTTCGGTCCCCTCCATGGTGAGAGATGTAGAAGCCCTGGAGAAAGTTCAGAGAAGGGCCTCTAGAATGATATCTAGTTTATGGGCTATCAGGATAGGCTAAGAAAGCTGAGGCTTTTTACATTGGAAAAGCGTAGTCTTCAAGGAGATTTAATTGCGGTCTTTAAAATAATGAAAGGATTAGACTCATTCTAAGTGGAGAGGCTATTCGAGCTGGTTAGACTAGGCTGGACCAGGGGACACAAGTATACATTACAAAATCATAGAAATTAGATTAAATAGTGACTACAGTTCAAAAGTACTTCATTGGCTGTAAAGCGTTTGGGATGTCCTGAGGTTGTGAAAGGCGCTATAGAAATGCAAGTCTTTTAAATGCTAGGAGGTACTTCTTTTCGCAGAGAGCTGTCAATCTCTGGAATAAGTTACTACCATGAGCAGTGAGTGCAGATTCGCTCATTTAAAAGGGAGCTGGTGGATTCCTGAGAATGGCTAATATATTGACATTTAGAAGGTAGCTGGATCATTGGGCATTGTCAGCCAGTCACTCTGATCTCCTGGAGCTTTCCGATCCCCTTCAGGAGTGAGAAAGGAACTTCCCAGAGTTTTTTTCCCCTAAATTGGCCTACGCTATTTTTCCCCTGATTTTTTTTGCCTCTCCCAAGAGATTGTGCGGCTGTGTGTGGGTGGGGGAAAGGGACAATAGTGTACAGAAGTCACACCATGCCAAGATGGGACATGCTCGATAGACCAGCTGGTCTTTACCTGTCCTTTATCATTTGTTTGAATGTGGATCATTATCTGCAGGAACATAAGGACTGTGAGAATGAATAGTTGAACAGGAGGTAAAAGAGATAGGTGTCTAATAGAAGCTAGTTAGTTATAGGAAGATTAATAGATAGCTGATACAAAATAATGATTTTGTGTGTATACACATCAATGTGGGAACTCTTTTTACTGTACTTTGCTTCTGACATGAGGCAGAATAAGGAGCACATGTGTGTTATTATTGACAGCTGGATACACTAGCAATAGCACATATCAAACATTATGGGTGCAGCAAAAATGGCAATAAAGAAATTAATCTCAGTTGTAGCTCTAAGGTAATCAACGGAGTATTTCACATTTTATGTTCATAAATTTATTAGTGAGCATAAAGTATTGTCATTTTTAACTGCTTTTAATCTCATAGGAAAGAATGAATTAGGAACTAAAACCCATTCATTAAATACAGGATCTGAAATGATTTAACTTGAACTAATCTCCAATTCTGTGCATTTGGGTATTTGTCCAAGCTTTTGTGTGTTCTGAACAAACCTATATTTTAAATGGACTAGATTTAAGAAGGAATGTCAAGAAGGGGATTAAAGGATCAGAGGAACACGTGACATCATTCAGGGAATTGAAAGTCAATGTGTGTTATTCCGAACAAATGGCTAACAATATAAAAAAGATTAAAAACACTAGAATCCTACATTTTTATACAATAGGAAAAAGCTGAAGTGAATAAACTGTGATGTGGCTGTAAATATTTCCAATATGCCCCCGCTTTGCCAATCAGTAAACATTTCAAATACCCCTTACACCAATCATTTAGCAAAGGAAATCAAATCATCAATAAATATTACGTCACCACGACTTAAAGCTCATTTCTGTCAGCAAAGTAGCACCTTGCTTTATGAGAACTATTAAAATAAAGGAAGTGTAACATGCTACTGCAGAACTGCTGGGATCTCTGTTGCTAATCCATGGTTGTAATACCAGGAGTTGAGCTTCAGTGATACTGATGTACCAACAGATGGCACCCTAGTAATTCAAAATCATATTTTTAAACATTTTGGGGCATTTCTGTTCAGAGATTGAACATTGCATTGGCTTGAATTTCATAGCCATTAAGGTTTAAAAAAAAAACACTTTGCCAACTGTGTTTGAACTTCAAGTGCACTTGCGCATGTAGTTAATGTTTAATAGGCTCTGAGCTTTATCTGAGGCATTGAAACAGCTGTCGTATTACTTACAGAGCCAAAATGAAGCCATTCAGAATGGTGTGGTTTAGCTATTTGAAATTGGCATCTTAAAGTTATACAGTCTGAAATAATTAAAGTTCATAATATATTTTAGAGATGTGTTTGAAATTACCACTTTAATGCTCTATATTATGCAAAACTATTTAACGTGTTTCTCTGTGCAGGTTTTGTAGCAAGGTAATTAATATATGTGTTTTCAATCAATTTCTATGATGTTTCTATTATAAATATTATTTTCATTCTCCCCATTTTGCTGCAGTATTTGCAAGACATTGAGGCAGAATACTCTGAAAAAAATGTTGCTCTTGAGTAATACCCCCCAGAGCTCTGTGTGTTACTTTCCCTGTAAGTACAGACAAAGACAAAAATCATTGTGCACAAAATTCAATCGTTACTCTTTTTTAAAAAAAATTATTGGTTCATCAATTTGTTTTCTAAATTTATTGTGTCTTGATTTCTCTAGCTCTCGTGAAAATAACAGTTGAATCATCATGTTATTATGCCGGCATGCATCCAAATTTGTTACCACGATTCAACAGAAAAAAAATGATTTTCATTGCCAATCACTGACCCCATTAGCCTGATCAGAGCATAATATTCGGTTTCTTGAAAACAGGAAGTTCAGTAGACTGCTTAGCAACAGAAAATGGTAATAATTCAGGGTTGCCTAAAGAGCCGTATTGCTAATGGGCGTGATCTAGTACTGCCACCAATGGGAATGATTTTGTTGCCTTAGTAACTTGCTTGTCCCCTGGCATTGTGAGGACTAGTTCAATTACAGGCTGCGGTTACTCGTTTCACTAGAAGCTAGTTTTAAAATATCAATTGTACAATATATGTTTGAGCTTGATCTTAGACATTAGATAAAGCAGTCTGTCTGTTTGTACAAGTTGGGGGAACATTAGTAGGTTCTAGCATTGTGTTAGGGACGGATTTGTTATAAAACTCACTTTTCTTATTCAGGAACTAGATGCAGAGTTTTATTTTCTTGCGTAGTTATAACTTAGTTAATGATTAGCTAGGGACTTAACACTGCAGCATATTTTTCAAGTTGGTATCGTTGTGCAATTGTAACAGGCATGTTTTAGTTTGAGTTGATATTAGTAGATCTTTCTGTTTTGGGAGTTGTATGCTGATTAAGGTTTTGGGATGGAACACTTTTTTGTCTTTGCACCTACTGAGAGTGTCAATTCGTCACAGCAGATGTGTACATTTTGATGGAGCATAACACTTCATGTCAATTGTCCTAATGTAGAACAGTGCCTGCCATAAAAGAGCACTCCTATTGCATTATGAAAGGTGTGTATATATACTCTAAGCCCTTTAATGGCCTTTTTCTCAAGTTTCTTTACAGACAATGGGCCAAAAATTCATCCTGCTGCGCGAGAGTACGCACCGCATACTCTCGCGTATTCCCTCTGCAATTGCCGGTTTTCTGCATGCCCTGCGCATGCGCTGAAAACCGGCAATTGCTCTTTTGAAAAGGGGGCGGTTCCTCGGTGCATCGCGTGCGCGCTACAGGCTGCGCGCACGCTGTGCACTTCATGCTTTGGACGCGCAGGTAAGTACTGAAGATTTTAGAAATGGAAAAAGGAGGAGTAAGACCCACTTTTAACAAGGTAAGTAGTGAATTAAGTATTTTTTTGAATTTTTTTTAACAGGTATATCTTTTTTAGAGACTTTAAAGACAGGTAAGTTTATTTTTATAACTTTTTAAAAGATTTTAAATTTTTCAAAAATTTAATTTTTTATTTAAAATGGTTAATTTATTTAACTATACTTATTTTATTAATGTGATGGTTTTTTTTTAAAATTTAATTGAGGTTTAGCTGTTATTTTGGGGGGGTGTAAGATTCATAGATTTCACAGCACGTATGTGAAACTTATGAATGGAAGATGGTGTGCTGCCATTGGCTCTAACTGAGTCACGTGATCCCACAGCTCGCATGAATTCACTACGCCGCTGGGATACGCAAGCACTGCCCGGCTGATGTCTGGAACATCAAGTTCGTGCGAGCTGGATCTGAAAAAGCACAAGCGGAGTGAGAGATCGCGGGGAAGGCTTACCCCCGCGGGAACAGAGCGAGATCAATTTCTGGGCCAATATAAACCCCCAATGAAAAATTTAGGAAGCATTATTCTTACGGCTTTTAAAACAATACTTTTGCCTGTGACGTGACAGAAGTTGGAGCATGTTCAGGAATATACAACTGTTAATACAAAGTTAATGTATTAGAATGAAATCCAGTGTAAAAATGAGGCCCATGTGGGTGGTGAGGGAGGTAGTAATAAACAGTGGCAATATAAACTAAATGGTATTATTTTACAGGGAGGAACACCAGAGAGGCATTTGAGGGTACAGATGGATATATTGCTGAGGCCATCAGCACCATATTCAGCAACAATAAAGAGAGCAAATAGAATATTAGACTGTATAGCTGAAGGAATAGTGCACAAATCTGAAGAAGTGAGTGAATTTATACAGAGCGCTGGTATGACTCCACATGTAGAAATGTGTGTGATTCTGGTCACCATAATATGAGAAAGTCATTCAGGCATTCAGGAGAGGGTGCAGCAAAAGGCAACTAAATGATATCTGGGAGTAGGCACTCGTGTTATGAGGAGAGACTGCAGAAGCTGAGAATATTTATACTGGAGAATCTTATTGAAGTATTCAAAATCGTAAAGGGTATAAACAAGATACATGTCAGTGGCTCTGAAATCCCACAGGGTTTCTAACGGACTCCTGCCACAACTACAACGGTTTTTCATCTGGAGTTATGGTAGGATCCCCGCAAGCTTTTAGGCCCAATATGTTTAACGTAATCATAGATTTTGTAACATAAGAACATAAGAAATAGGAGCAGCAGTAGGCCATTCAATAAGATCATGGCTGATCTTCTACCTCATCTCCACTTTCCTGAACTATCCCCATATCCCTTGATTCCCACAATATTCAAAAATCTATCGATCTCTGTCTTGAATATACTCAACGACTGAGCCTCCACAGCCCTCTGGGGTAGAGAATTCCAAAGATTCACCACCCTCTGAGTGAAGAAATTTCTCCTCATCTCAGTCCTAACTGGCCGACCCCTTATTCTGAGACTGTGACCCCCTGGTTCTAGACTCCCCAGTCAGGGGAAACATCCTCCCTGCATCTACCCTGTCAAGCCCTGTAAGAATTTTGTATGTTTCAATAAGATCACCTCTCATTCTTCTAAACTCTAGAGGATATAGGCCTAGTCTACTCAATCTATCCTCATAGGACAATCCCCCCATCCCAGGAACCAGTCTGGTGAGCCTTCATTGCACTCCCTCTATGGCAAGTATATCCTTCTTTAGGTAAGGAGACCAAAATTGTACACAATACTCCAGGTGTGGTCTCACCAGGGCCCTATATAATTGCAGTAAGACTTCTTTACTCTTATACTCAAATTCTCTTGTAATAAAGGCCAACATACCATTTGCTTTCCTAATTGCTTGCTGTACCTGCATGTTAACTTTCAGTAATTTGTGTACAAGGACACCCAGGTTCCTCTGAACACCAACATTTCCCAATCTTTCACCATTTAAAAAATACTCTGTTTTTCTGTTTTTCCTACCAAAGTGGATAACTTCACATTTCTCCATATTATATTCCATTTGCCATGTTCTTGCCCACTCACTTAGCCTGTCTATATCCCCTTGAAGCCTCCTTGCATCCTCCTCACAACTTACATTCCCACCCAGCTTTGTATCATCAGCAAACTTGGATATATTACATTTGGTCCCCTCATCCAAATCATTGATGTAGATTGTGAATAGCTGAGGCCCAAGCACTGATCCTTGCGGTACCCCACTAGTTACAGCCTGCCGACCCGAAAATGACCCGTTTATTCCTACTCTCTGTTTTCTGTCCGTTAACCAATCCTCAATCCATGCTAGTATATTACCCCCAATCCCATGAGCCCTAATTTTGTTTAATAACCTCTTGTGTGGCACCTTATCGAATGCCTTCTGAAAATCCAAAAACACCACATCCACAAGTTCCCCCTTAGCTATTCTGTAACAAGAGGGCATAGACTCATATTGAGAAGAAGGAGTCCAGATTTAACTACTATACACAGAGAGTGGTGAACGGATGGAATGGACGTCCATGGGAGGCAGTGGTTAGCTGACTGCATCAGAAAATTCACAAAAGAGTTGGATAAGTACCTAATGAAAAATTTGATAGAAGATGAGTGGCATAGTGGGATATGATATTTGTTAGATAGTGGGACTAGCTAGATGGACTGCAGTGGTCATTTCTAGTCCTATATATTCCTAATTCCCTGAGACTTGTACCCTGAATTTACCAGTAATAGTTGATGTCCCATGGTAGTCTGGGATGTGAAACGAGGTTGTGATATATAGCAAGGTCCCATTCCGAGCCTGGGAGAATTGCACAGTGAGGGTGAGGTGTGCTGCAAGGTAAAGAATTTTGAAGTTAAAAGTATTGGATCTCAAGAGAAGGGGAGGCTTGTTATGGCATTCCTTCAGGTAACTATTAACTTGAAAATAAACTTATAACTCAATAGAGCAGTAGAAAACATCTAGTTTATGCAGTACGATTATACACCCAGTTCTGAATGATCTCCATTCAAAAGACCCCAAGCAGTACCCATATTCGTACACTAACCGCTGTCTGTCAGGAGTCCAAACACCGCCGGCTGATCCACTTTACTACAGGCCTTACCTTTTTACTAGCACTGCAGATTTGGTAAACTGTGATGAGCGCTTTTCTGAGAGAATGTTTCTTTCTGGATCCGATTAAATCGGGAGGGCGTACTCAAGAGAAATAAAAATGTTGTTTGTTCAATTGAAAAGCAGAATGTGTCTTTAAGGCTCTAAGGGAGTGATTGTCCCTTTGGGCACGGAAGGAACACTGGCGATTGCAGATCTGCTGCCCGTTGTACACCCAGCCCGCTTCAGGTAGGGTGCTTAGTGAGTGGCCGATCCACAAGCACCACCGATATGAATAGCAAGAGTCTCAGGATTAATCTCCAAGGGACGACTCTGGTCCCAGCTCCTCAACCAGAACTTTACCAATTACTATTTATAACTATTACTCCTTTTTTCGTATTATCTGGTTTACAACTTCAGTTTTGATACATTCTTGACATGAGTCTCCCATCAGAGACCTGATCAGAAGATTTCTTAAAATCAAGATGTATAATGATCATTACTTTTCTTACATCCTCAAAGAATTCCAGTGAATTTATTCGGCATGATTTGCATTTCATGAATCTGTGTTACCGTGGAAATAGTCCCTTTACGCTTATTAAATGCTCTTGAACAGCTTCCTTAATAATAGACCAGTACTTTTTCCACTCTAGATGCCAAATTGATAGATCCATAGTTCTCAGGATCTTGCTTCTGACCTCTTAATGCAAAGCAAAGGAAGTCAGCAGCTAAAATAAAACCTTCAAAGGAGGCAGATTATTTGTCTATAGTTCAGCAACTTCAGTAGTTTTATTGCATTTCATTCATCTGTTTTCTAGATTACAAGTAGAAATCTAAAGAAGAAACCAATGCTTACCTTTAGATAGCATTATTATCACCATGGTCAAGACTTTCCTTTCGATGTGTGGTGCTGAGTTACTGCTGGCCATAAATCCATATACCTTTGTTGCTTTTTTAAAATTTTTCCATCACTGCTGGTAACTAACAGATTAAAAAGATATAAATGACTGCTCCATAGCATCATGGGCATGTTTAGTCCAGCAGTGGCCTCTCCCACCAGTAAGCTGGGGAGAAAATCCAGCCAAGGAGTGAATAGAAACCCCTTTCCCGAGAATGTTGCTTAAATGCATAATTGGAAGTGCTGCCTAGTAAGAACAGGAATCTTTTCTGCTGTGAAAATAAGATCTCATGGTCATTATCTCCATTTTGTCTCTTTTTTTTGTTGCTGTTCAATTAATTTTGCTCCCACCACCTCCCTCTGCCATTGCACAACTTTCTCTGGTTACTGAAGCCCTGCTCCTATGCCTACACTAATACTGATGTACAGCTTTTTCAAAACACCCTGACTGACTACCACACCTGACTCTTTGAAAGGTATGAGAATGCTCCAGGATGTATACCTGGGTTTCCCTCACTCCGCCTGGGAAACTGCACACGTTCCAGAGCGAATCTCCTGCAATGGCTTCTCTTCCCACCCCTGCACCTTTACTTCTGGAGTCCCCCATCCTTGGCCCTCCTATTTTTCATCTAAATGCTGCCCGTTGGCGACATCATCTGAAGACATTACATCAGGTTCCACATGTACACTGACGACACCCAGCTCTACCTCACCACTACCTCTCTCGACCTCTCCACTACCTCTGTATTGTCAGACAGCTTGTCCGACAACCAATCCTGGATGAACCAAAATTTCCTCCAATTAATTATTGGGAAGACGGAAGCTATTGACTTTGGCCCCTGCCACAAACTCCAATCCTTAGGTGCCGATTCCATCCCCCTCCCTGGCGACTATCTCAGGCTGAACCAGATTGTTCGCAACCTCGGTGTCATATTTGACCCTAAGCTAAGCTTCCGACCCCGTAGCCACTCCAGCACAAAGACCACCTACTTCCACCTCCATAATATCGCCATCTCCGCCCCTGTCTCAGCTCATCTGCTGCTGAAACGCTGCCTTTGTTACCTCTAGACTCGACTATTCCTAACCGGCCCTCCATAAACTTGAGCTCATCCAAAACTCTGCTTCCCGTATCCAAGTCCTGTTCTCCCATACCCCTGTGCTCGCTGACACATATTGGCTCCCGGTCCGACGATGCCTCGATTTTAAAATTCTCAACCTGTTCAAATCCCTCCATGGCTCTCGCCCCTCCCTATCTCTGTAACCTCCTCCAACCCTACAACCTTCTGAGAACTCAGCGTTCCTCCAACCATGTGCACCCCCCACTTCCTTCACCCCACTATCGATGGCTGTGCCTTCAGCCGTCTAGGCCCGAAGATCTGGAATTCCCTATATAAACCGCTCCACCTCTTTCTGCTCCCTTAAAACGCTCTTTAAAACCTAACTCTTTGACCAAGCTTTTGGTCACCTGTCCTCATATCGCCTTCTTTGGCTTAGTGCCAATTTTTGTCCTTGACTGCTACTTTAAAGAGGTAATTGAAGTCCATCATTTCAATCCTTCATTTATTTAATAGGCTTTTACGGCTCTATTTTATATTACTGGCTGTTCCTTAAAAGTATGTCAAACAACTGGTTTAACTCAATGTGTTAGCTAATTATTAACTGCCTGTTGATAGTGTGATTAGCTAGCAAATCAACTTGTTTTGAGTGTGTCCTTAAATACTTCTATGAAAACAATAATAAGTTAAAGAGAGCAAGTATTTAGGACTTATTCAATTTGCCATCCATTCACTTTCATTTGGTATTCTTACACAGATAAATAGGGATCAATTAATTACTCAGATATGAAAAAAATAAAACTGATAGCTAAACATCCATAATCAATTCATTTAAAATGGACAGTAGTTCCGACAAAATCCCTTCAATGCTACCATCTTACATTACTTGATAATCATGCAGCATTGTCACGGAGTCAGAATTGCATATACTTTGATAAATCTTGCAGTATTTCTTAGCAGCCATTAAAAGGTGGTAGAGAACGTTACAAAAATATTACCATTCTTAAAATAACTTTTTATGGACCAAAGGTCAACAGTAAGCATCATTAAAATGGCGGACATATCTTTCAATCAATACATCCTCACTTCAGTTTCTGCAGCTGAACCTGAACATAATAGAGCTGATTTTACAACTGTGCACTCCCAGTGGGGAGCCTTGCTCACCGGGAGCACAGATCAGAAAATTACAGGCATCCTGTCCACAATTGTCCACCAATGAATGGAAAATCATGGAGAGCACGCCCGCAATGTCCCGATATGTGCTCCTGGAGGCTCGTGATTCCCGTGGGCTGCACACGTTTGTAAAATCAGACCCAGTGCGCTTTCCGAAAGGATAAAAGTTACACTGTTGCAAATTTCAATCAACGCAGGATCATTAAATGTGCTATCCAATTATGTACTAAAGACCTGTCATTCTCGGCTTACCACTGTGACTGTCCACCTCATTCTAATCTCAGGAACCATGCTGCTGTACTGTGCTGGGAGCAGATGGGTCAGATATTCAGACTCGGCAAGTCAAGCACACCAACTATGTAGCAAAATTAAAATTTTAATCAAAGGCTTCATGCGCTTTGCTAGGAACTAAGCAAGCAGATTGTTAGCTTTGTAAGTAGGTCACACATTGTGTTGAGCAATCTTGCTTTGTCCTTAGCCATCTGGTATCATGAATCAATGTCAGATGGATGAAAATATAACTAAGAAGGTGACCTTGGTAAGTGTACTGGTCCAGTGAGCTTAGACCACAAGAGGTTTATCTGCTTCTGCAAGTATATTTTAAGGGCAACTCGAGTAGTAATAGTAACTCTGGGAACAA
Organism: Squalus acanthias; assembly: GCA_030390025.1. Lineage (NCBI taxonomy): Eukaryota > Metazoa > Chordata > Chondrichthyes > Squaliformes > Squalidae > Squalus > Squalus acanthias. The sequence continues at coordinate 78,626,085 of CM059436.1, read as the reverse complement.
GGTACTCTTCAGGTACTGTATTAAATCTTTTTATAAAGCACAGCTCTTAACTTATTTAAGGCAACACCATTACACTCAGAAATTTAATGTAATAACCATATCCTGCCACACTCTGGTGAGGAAATCAGTCTACCTCTGTGCCACCTTAAATTTGTCATTAAGAGAGGAAAACTTGCATTTAGAAAGCACCTTATCACATCCCACAAAAACAATTTAAAGAACGTCAGTCACGTGTATTATTTAGGAAAACACCAAATCCACGCAGTTAAACAACATAATACTGCTTATAGTCAAAAGTAATTCTTTTGATGTATTTATTTTTTTTCAAAATTTCAGTGTGTTCCAGGTATGCTCTGAATATAGGTTAATGCACATTAAAAGGCGACAGTTGCCTTTTAACAGTAGTTATGCAGAGATGTAAAGGGTAATATTAGGAATAAGCAGAAGGCTTTGAAAACATACAAAGAATCTAGTAGCAGGGGATTTACATCAATTTTGAAGTTAAGTAAAAGCAGGTGACCTGAGAAGTCAAGAGAAACAGCAAATGTAAGGTTACTGGGAATACCCTAAGCAACAATGAAGTGTTGTTCAATTTCAAGGATGGGAAAAAGTATTGGTCCACTTAAAGTGACCGTAGGAAATTGGAATCCAGAGTTATTAAATACCCACTTCACATCTATTTTTACTCAAGAAATGGAGGAAAATATGCCTAATTCTCATGGACAGCAGAGGAGGACCTAGCAAGTATGAATATGATGATGGGTGTGGTGAAAAATGGTTAGATGCTCATAAAAGTTTGATGCTTTTAAAATACATGGTGGAAAAAACTTGAGTTTTAATGTGATGGGGACTTGAAACTACTGAAGTTTATCTGACTAAATTGTGTCGAGAATCCTGAGAATTGGGAAGTGGAAAAACTAACTCAGAATTTGTTTTTTTTTAAAATCAAGAGACATACTTTGAAACTGCAGACCATAAGTTTAAAATTACTTGTAGGATAAGTCTTTGAAATGATTTTGAGATCTAGTGCATGAACAGTTGGAAAAAAATAACTTTTTAATGTACTGGATTCAGGAAAGAGGAGGCCATGTTTAACTGGCCTGCATTTTTTTAAAGCTATTACTGCACGGTTAACAGGGTAGTTAATATATACCAGGACTTTCAGTGTCAGCTGTGGCTCAGTGGGCAGCACCCTCACCTCCTGAGTCAGACGGTTGTGGGTTCAAGTCCCACTCCAGAGACTTGGGCACAAAAATCTAGGCTGACACTCCAGTGCAGTATTGAGGGAGTGCTGCACTGTCGAAGGTGCCGTCTTTCGGATGAGACATTAAACTAAGGCCCCATCTGCTCTTTCAGGCGGATGTAAAAGATCCCATGGCACTATTTTGAAGAAGAGCATGGGAGTTATCGCTGGTGTCCTGGCCAATATTGATCCCTCAACAGAATCACTAAAAACAGATTATTATCACATTATAACAACAGAAAATGCTGGAAATACTCAGCAGGCCAGGCAGCATCCGTGGAGAGAGAAACAGAGTTAACGTTTCAGGTCTGGGACCCTTCATCAGAACTGGAAAAAGCTGGAGATGTAACAGATATTAGGGCAGGTGCAGAGACGGTTGGGGGGGAGTGCGGTTTTAGGAGGGGAGGAAGGAGTTGAAAGAACATACTGTGCTTATGTAAGAGGCAGGAAAGATAAAATGTTGCAAATGGGAATGGCAAAATCATACAGCATGAAAAATGGGGGCAGGGATTATTGTCTGAAATTGTTGAACTCGATGTTAAGTCCGGAAGGCTGTAAAGTGCCTAATCGAAAGATGAGGTGCTGTTCCTCGAGCTTACGTTGAGCTTCATTGGAACAATGTAATAGGCCGAGGACAGAGAGATCAGAGTGGGAGTGAAGCGGAGAATTAAAGTGACAGGCGACCGGAAGCTCAGGGTCACCCTTACGGACTGAACGGAGGTGTTCCGCAAAGCGGTCACCCAATCTGCGTTTGGTCTCCCCAATGTAGAGGAGACCGCATCGTGAGCAGCGAATACAGTATATTAAATTGCAAGAAGTACAAGTAAATCGCTGTTTCACCTGGAAGGGGTGTTTGGGGCCCTGGACAGTGGGAAGGGAGGAGGTAAAAGGGCACGTGTTGCATCTCCTGCGCTTGCACGGGAAGGTGCCAGGCGAAGGAGAAGGGCTGTTAGGGGTGATTGAGGAGTGGACCAGGGTGTCGCAGAGGGAGCGGTCCCTTCGGAATGCTGAAAGGGGAGGTGAGGGGAAGATGTGTTTGGTGGTGGGATCACGTTGGAGGTGGCAGAAATGGCGGCGGATTATCTGTTGAATGTGGAGGCTGGTGGGATGAAAAGTGAGGACAAGGGGAACCCTATCGTGGTTCTGGGAGGGAGGGGAAGGGGTGAGAGCAGAAGTGCGGGAAATGGAACGGACACGGTCAAGGGCCGTGTCAACCACAGTAGAGGGGAATCCTCGGTTGAGGAAAAAGGAAGACATGCCGGAAGCACTGGTATGGAAGGTGGCATCGTCAGAACAGACGCGGCGGAGACGGAGAAACTGGGAGAATGGAATAGAGTCCTTACAGGAAGCGGGATGGGAGGAAGTGTAGTCCAGGTAGCTGTGGGAGTCAGTGGGCTTGTAGTGGATGTTTGTCGAAAGCCGATCGCCAGAAATGGAGACGGAGAAGTCAAGGAAGGGAAGGGAAGAGTCGGAGATGGACCATGTAAAGGTGAGGGAAGGGTGGAAATTGGAAGTAAAGTGAATGAACTTATCTAGTTCAGGTCGAGAGCAGGAAACGGCACCGATACAGTCATCGATGTACCGGAAAAAGAGGTGAGGGAGGGGACCTGAGTAGGACTGGAACAAAGAATGTTCCACATATCCCATGAACAGGCAGGCATAGCTAGGGCCCATGCGGGTTCCCATAGCAACACCTTTAATTTGGAGGAAGTGACTGGAGTCAAAGGAGAAGTTGTTTAATGTGAGAACAAGTTCAGCCAGGCGGAGGAGGGTGGTGGTGGATGGGGACTGGTTGGGCCTCTGTTCAAGGAAGAAACGGAGCGCCCTCAGACCGTCCTGGTGGGGGATGGAGGTGTAGAGGGATGGTACGTCCATTGTGGAAAGGAGACGGTTGGGGCCAGGAAACTGGAAACTGTTAAAGTGACGGAGGGCGTCGGAAGAGTCGCGAATGTAGGTGGGAAGAGACTGGACAAGGGGAGAAAAAATAGAGTCGAGATAGGAAGAGATAAGTTCCGTGGGGCAAGAACAGGCTGAAACGATGGGTCTACCAGGGCAGTCCTGTTTGTGGATCTTGGGAAGGAGGTAGAAGCGGGCTGTGCGAGGTTGGGGGACTATGAGGTTGGCGGCCATGGAGGGAAGATCTCCAGAGGAGATGAGGTCAGTGACAGTCTTGGAAACAATGGCCTGATGTTTGCTAGTGGGGTCATGGTCCAGGCGGAGGTAGGAGGAGGTGTCGGAGAGTTGGCGTTCAGCTTCCGCACAGTAGAGGTCGGTTCGCCAAACAACAACAGCACCACCCTTATTAGCAGGTATTATTATCACATTGCTGTTTGTGGGGAGCTTGCTGTCTGCAGATTGGCTGCCACGTTTCCTACATCACAACAGTGATTACACTTCAAAAAGTACTTCATTGGCTGTAAAGCGCTTTGCGACGTCTGATGGTCGTGAATGGCGCTATAGAAATGCAAGTCTTTATTTTTTTCAGAAAGCTGATACAAATGCCTTTGGGTACCTGGATCATTCCAAGGGTACACCCTTAATTGCTTAAGGAAAATGGGAGAAAGTAGGCAGGTCTGTGCTAAGATATTAGGAGCCCCACAAATATATGTACTGTACCTTAGGAATTGAGGATAACAAGTTTTATCTCAATAATCATAAAAATAGTGCGGCATGAATCTGAGAATTATAGACCAGTTCGTCTATCATCTGTAGTGGGGGAAAATACACAAGAACATTTTACACGTGCTATCAGTATTAACCAAAAGAAAGCAATGTGGATTAGAAGCAATCGGTTACACCTCAGTAACCTATTGGGATTCTTTGAGGATGTAAGTAAATTAGCAGATGAGGGCTATTCAGTGGATATTAGGGTAAATTCATGGATAAGATCCTGTATTCCCAGCAGTGAACCTTGCCCAAAGGGAGTGCAGGTCAGTAAATTGGGGCAACTGTTTCAAAGACCTGTCACTGAGTCTCTTCCAGAGCGCGAGATCAATGACATTTCCCAATAACTTAGTTGGATTTTATAAAGTTGAAAGTATGGGGCATTTACAGAAAATCGCAGCTCATAAAAGTAATGGCAAATTAGCTAGTCGGACTGACAATAGGAAGCACAAGGTGATGATAAATGGAAAATGTGTTGACTGGAAGCCATTAAGTTCCACATGGATTCCTGCGACCCTGCTGTTGAAAATAGTAGTAAACGATTGACACAGTCGAACTACACAGTCAGAAGGCAACATGGTCGGCTGTGCTGCATTATTTCATAAAAAAGCTGGTGAACAAAGGAGGCAGAGCCTGCTGCTGCCGGAAAACACGCACAGCCAGGAGACAATGGAAAATGGCAGCGTGCAGGACGACAAAGGGGAGCATTGTACCAGAAGGCTGGGGTGAGCAGAACAAACAAAGGTAAAGAAGACACTAAAAGGGGCAGGTTTTAACTCTCGGTTGGCCATCCCATCATGCCGGCGGAACGCCAGGTCCATTTTGAGGGCCGAGCTTCATTAGCATGCTGCCGGCGAGCTGCATGGTCCAAATAGGTGTCTCGCTGCAGCTTGCTGGCTTCATGCCGGCGCAATACCGGGCAGCCCGGAGGCCGACCTAGCCATAGGTCACAGGGGGGCAGGGTTAGGTCATGGGGAAGGGGGGCGCGTGGGTCTGGATGGCAGCGACTCACATTATTCTTGTGGAACCCGGAGAACCACTCCTGCTTGTCCTGGCCCCGTGATAGTAATTTTTCGCTTACTTTTTTGGGGGCTCTTCCTTTTCATCACCTGGTACATTTGGACGGAGCATGCACATCGGGCCCCCAATTAGCATACAGTTATAAGGCACTGGCCGATTCAGGCAGGCACCTGGGCTACCCAGCGGAAGGCCCCAGTAAATATGGCATGGAGCAGGAACGGGGCACCACAGCTACTTAAACTCCGCTGCCACCCTGTTTATGTCGGGCAGGCCGAGCTGAAATCGGCCCCTAAGAGTGAGAAAGTGACCATAGGAAGCAAGATATAAAAGCAGGCCTGAGAGCCACCCAGAGAGGAAGACCTCTCATTTGAGCAGCCAGTGTTAGTAGAGGGAGACCAGCAATGAAAAGGAAGAGGCAAACCTGATCAGCCCTGCCAGACTTGTCCAAATTTGATGAAGACATTGATAATCAAATTTGGTCAGGACATTATCAATCAGTGGGGTTAATCTATCCACTTGAGACTTGCAAGCACCAAAATGGGGTTAGTCCAGGCCTGGCACTCGAGATACAGAATTATATTGAACTTGTAAATTGTAAGGTTGCATGATACACTGTTAAGTGAACTGTGTTGTCATAGATGGAGAGCTCAACCTGTAACTGTGAAGTGGAATAAGATAGTCAAGACCACCTATGGACCACTCAATGGTCTTGCTCCACCTTACAGTTAGTAACGTTTTAACATTTCCACTACATGGTTCCTAACCAGTAGATATTTAAGCATACCATATGAATAGCCATTGGTGCAGGTAAGTGAAACTGAGAAGGTGAAGGAGAGTATTTATATAAAACTTGCTGATCACACAGAGCTGTGTGACCAGATGATGAATATATATTCAAAGTAATCTTGACAGATTAAGTGGGTTCGCTAAGGAATAGCAGATGGATAATACTGCAAATAAATGTTAGGTATTGCACATTGAAAAAGGTAGCATAAAATGTGTGTGCTCAGTGAATGGATATCATTTAGCAAATATGAAACAAGAAAAAATTTAGATAGAATTGTCCGCGAACGTGAGGCTGTTATTAACGAGGAAGATCATGTGCTGGGATGTTTTTAAATATATGTTCTTGATACTAAAAAGGCTGCATTTATTGCCCATCTCTAGTTGTGAGAAAGTAGAGGTGAGTCGTCACCTTTAGTTGCAGTAGTCCTTGTGATGATGGTGCCTTTACAATGGCGTTAGTTTAGGAATTCCAGGATATTGATCCAGCAACAATGAAGGAATGGCTGTATTTTCCAAGTCAGAATGGTGTGTGACTTGGAAGGAAACTTGAAAATGGTGGTGTTCTCATAACATTGTTGCTATTGTCCTTTGTGGTGGTAGAGGTAACAGGGAAAGGAGGTGTTGTTGAAGTAACTTTTGTGAGTTACTGCAGCCATAGTGTGTTGCTGATGGAGGGATGGATATTCAGTCCAGTGTCAGGGGCACTGATTAAGCAAACTGCTCTGCCCTGGATGGTGGTGAGCTTCTTGAGCCTTGTTGGGACTGCACCAATCCAGGTGAGTGATGAGTCTTCCATCACACTCCTGACTTGAGCCTTGCAGATGATGGAGAGGCTTTGAGGTCTCAGGAGGTGAGCCACTCATCACAGAGTATCCAGTCTCTGCTATGTTCTTGTAGCCACGGTGTTGTTATAGCTGGTCTAGTTCAGCTTCTAATCAAGAATGTTGATGATTGTGAACTCTGCGATGGTAGTGCCATTGAGGGTCAAGGGAAGATGGCTGGGCTTTCTCTTGTTCGAGATTGTCATTACCTGGCACTTAAGTGGTGTGAATGTTACCCTCCACTTGTGAGCCCAATTCTGGTCCTGCTGTAGACTGGCATGGGCTCTTCATTATTAGAGGTGAACACTTTGGAATCATAAGCAAACAATCCCACTCCTGACCTTATGATGGAGGGAAGTTCATTGGTGAAACAGCTGAAGATGGTTGAGCCTAGGACGCTTCCCTGAGGAACTCCTGCAGCGATGTCCTGGGGCTACGATGATTGGCCTCCAACAACCACAAACATGCATCAGGTGTGACTCCAGCCAGTGGAGGTTTTCCCCCTTGACTCCAATAGACATAAATTTTTCTAGAGCCATACTTGGTCAAATGTAACCTTGATGTCAAGGATGGCTATATCTCCTCTGTGCTATTGCCTGGGTCAAGTGCTGAGGTCTGGAACCGAGTGGATCTGTCAGAACCTGAACTGAGTGTCGTGAGCAGGTAATTGGTGAGTAGGTGTTTCTTGATGGTGCCTCCTTTCACACTTTACTGATGAATGGAAGGAGACTGATATGGTGGTAATGGCTGGGTTAGGTTTATCCTGTGTTTTATGGATAGGACATACCAGAGCAATCTTCCAGTTATGTCCTATCCACAAAAAATGTAATTCAACAACATTTAAACTACACAAAAATTAAAGCAGATTATTTAACTCTATATTTGCAATATTTTGTGCAATTTTAAGCACCTACCCCTCACAAGAGCACTGTTGCGTAAAAAGAAAAAAAAGAGCACTGTTGCAATAGGAAATACTTTGTAGAGGGAGAAGAATGATTCGGGAACTTAAAACGTTTTTGTGAGGAAATTCAAGAAAGAAAGCTTGTTCTCAGTGGAGAAAAGAAGATTCAGGACAAACATGATCCAGAGCTATAAAATGCTGAGAGACTTAGATAATGTAGATGTAAGAATGATATTTTCATTAAGCTGTGATCATTAAACTAAAAGACATGGGTGCAAAATTAATTTTAAAAATCTAGCAAGTCTACTGAATGGAAGAAGTCTTTTTTCAAAAGGTGGTAGATATGGGAAGAAGTCTCCTATCCAAAGCAATTAATGTTGTGTTGCATCCTTTTAATGATGGGTTCTCGAGGAGTCTGCAAATTTACACAGTGAATAGCTGACCAATGCAGACTAGGAAATTACCAGATTCAGTCCCAATTTATCCTGCGTTATCTGATCTCAGCTGGGACGGAGATAGGGGCGCTATAATTGGAGGGGAGGGGGGGAATCCTCCATGGTTACCAGTGATCCCTACAATAGGTGGACACGTGTGCACATTAGGTGAGAGCAGGAACATGCCGAATTGTGATGCATGAAAAAATAGCCTGCTAACACTGTAAATGGTTCACATATAAATAATGGTCACTGAGACGAGCTAATACCTTACCCCCTGCTAGAAATTAACACCTTCAGGACAGAGGCAGGGAGAAAATTGGGAAGGAAAATAAACTTCTTCAAAAAGAGTGAGATGAATAGCTGCTTAAAGATAAGGGTACCGGCTGCAAGGATAAGCTGCGTATGGACATGATCAATGCAGCTCGAGAGTCAAGGAGACCTTCAGAGATCTGCAAGGATTCTTTTTCTGCCTCTCACTTTCTGTTTTTTTTAAAATCTCTGTGTTTCTTTTTCTTTTGTTCTGTATTTTCTCTGCTCACTTTCACTTTGGCCTGCGCCCTTCAGTGTACTGCCTAATGTGTCAGTAAATTGCTGTAAAAATAGACCCTGTTAAAAGTTATGCATTTTCTCAATAATCTCAATGGTAATCTTGAAAACAGACAGGAAAGTACAGTGTGGATTAGTGGGGTTTGTTGTCATACATGTTTGAGCTTTTTTTCCCGTTGATTTTTGTTTTGAATTTCAGTAGAGATGGGTATTGTATGAGATAGAGTTTCCCTGAAAATTACATATTGTAGTCTCCTATACTTTCCACTATCTAATTACAGCATATTCTTTGCTCTCAGAATAAGCCCTCTGAAATACCGCTGACTTCACTAACTTATCTTTCAGTCAACTGTTCGATATGGAAGTAGCAAAGAACCGTATTTAGCTCTGTGCTTTAATTTCACCAAAATGTAAACCTGCGTAAACAGGGGTGCAATATCAGTAGAAAGCAGTAATGGAATATTCATCCACTTTTACCACCAGTCCTTTCATCTTAATGGGTTCACAGAAATTAGCAAAAGAAAAACAAAACATATTTTTGCTTGTTAAGGCCTTGTTAAAGACCAGTCACAATAAGCTCATGCAGAATTACACAATATGGTGGGGGTTAAAAATTAAAAGGCGAAGTTTGAACTCCGGGAGAGACCCCAGCATTAAACAGCACAACCAAGATTTTAAAGTATTGCCATAGCACTGACAGTGCAGAGGGGATTTTAGGGCATGTGTGCTATTACCGTGCATGTCTTTCTACCAGGAGCAGCACCAGGCGTACCTAAGAATGAGGTGCCAACCTGGTGAAGCTACAGCACAGGACTACATGCATGCTAAACAGTGGAAGCAGCATGCTATAGACAGAGCTAAACAATCCCACAACCAACAGATCAGATCAAAGCTCTGCAGTCCGGCCACATCGAGTCGTGAATGGTGGTGGACAATTAAACAACTAACTGGAGGAAGAGGCTCCATGAACATCCCCATCCTCAATGATGGCGGAGCCCTGCGCATGAGTGCAAAAGACAAGGCTGATATGTTGATGGCAAAGTGGTATTTCACAAACTTCCCTTTACATACTTAGCGAAGACATGTCAGAACCCAAGTTAAGAGATTTTCAGGGCTGGAGAATTTTAGCTATGAGGAAAGATTGGAAAGGCTGGGGTTGTTTTCTTTGAAACGGAGGAGGCTGAGGGGAGACTTAATTGAGGTGCTAAAATTATGAGGGGCCGAGATAGAGTGGATAGGAAGGACCTATTTCCCTTAGCAGAGAGGTCAATAACCAGGGGGCATAGATATAAAGTAATTGGTAGAAGGATTAGAGGGGAGTTGAGGAGAACTGTTTTCACCCAGAGGGTGGTGGGGGTCTGGAACTCACTGCCTGAAGAGTGGTAGAGGCAGAAACCCTCATCACATTTAAAAAGTATTTGGATATGCACTTGAAGTGCTGTAACCTGCAAGGCTACGGACCAAGAGCTGGAAAGTGGGATTAGGCTGGATAGCTCTTTTTCGGGCGGCGCAAACACAATGGGCCGAATCTCCTCCTTCTGTGCCATAAATTTCTATTTCTATGAAGCGTTTGCAACCACCATTAGCCAGAAGTGCCGAATGGATGACCCATATCAGCCTCCTCCTGAAATGTTCCCTCACAGATGGAACAAAAATATGATGGAACCAATAGGAGAAGATTTCCTTATCCATCCAAGCATTTTTTTGATCTTTGTACTCAACAGGTAAGTGCCTCACATTTTTAAATGCACGGGGGTTTTTATACTTCCCAATAACAAGAAGTTTAACCCGGTGTGATCCAGCAGCGTTCGCACATGTTAGCACGGTTACACGATCTTTATTTTTCTTGTAACCTGAAGCATTAGCCTCACTAGCCCCAGCAAGCATTGATTCTGGCAAAAACCTCCAAAACACGCCAGTTTCATCGGCATTATATATCTGTGCTGGCGACAAATCATGTTGCTGCACAATCCGATTGAAATAATCGCAGTCTTCTTCTGCGGCATCGTGATCAGCTGATTTCTTCTCCCCGGAAATATCGAGTCGTCGTATCCCGTGCCGTAACTTGAAGCACGTTAGCCATCCCTCGGAGAAAGCACACTTGTCAGTGAGCTCCATCCTTTCGTAGAAATCCTTCGCTTTCTCGATTAGCATGGGTCCGGAAATTGGAACACCCTCTGAACGCTTAAGAGAAAACCATTCATAAAGCACAGTATCCAGCTCTTCAAGCTTAGGCTTACGAAGCGTACGCCATTTCTCTACACTCTTAGATGTCTCCGAGCTTGAATAAAGCTTGAGCAGCTTATCCTTCTGCGATTTGATGTCGTAGATTGTTGACGAACAGATTTTGAATTCATTCATAATGTTGATACGCTTCTCTCCCCTTTCTAGTCGTTGGCATATCTCGATTTTCTGTTTTAAAGTTAAGACCACTCTCTTCCTTTTGCTTGGACCAGCTTTTGGGAATTCCATAATGCAAGATGGGGGAGATAATTTCCGATAAAGATGGAGAGACACACAGAAAAATGGTGGCTAGGAAGAGACTACCAGCAGCACGGGAGACACACAGTAAAATGGCGGATCAGAAGAGACTACCAGCAGCGCGGGAGACACACAGTAAAATGGTATATCAGAAGAGACTCCCGGCAGCGTGGGAGACACACAGTAAAATGGCAGATCAGAAGAGACTACCGGCAGCGCGGGAGAATCAGACTCCTGTTATTGCAGTGTTCGGACTTCCGACAGCGCCAGGAAGCCGAGTAGTGGCACTTTGGAGAACTACTCCCACTGACTAACTCGGCGTTCGCGGGAGACTCGGACTCTGACTTGGAAACATTGCCGGTTATTTGAGAGGAGTTTTCGGAGTATGAATTTTGCCGGTTAATAGAGAATGCCGGATATTTAGGTGCCGTTTAAACGAGAGTTTCCTGTACTGCCCCATCAGTCTACTCTCAATCATCAGCAAAGTGATGGAAGATGTCATCAATGATGGCCCTGAAATTGCGGTCAGCAGCGTAGCTAAGGAGTACACCGCCGACCTCCAAATGAAATCCGCACTTACCTGGTGCGAGGCCCCAAACGAAAACGTGCTTTGAAATGCTGCAGAGTTGTGCACAGCCTAGTGGCCCATGGATCCCGGGGGCGCACTGTTGTGTGTAAGCGTACCGGGATCACGTGGGGCGGTGCTCCTTTCGCTAGCCAATCAGGAAACAGAAAGTCCCGTGGAATCCAGCCAAAGCAGAGTTAAGCATAGCAATCTGACAGCCTCATTATAAATATTGGCTGGCCTTCACTCTTAGATTTATTTTTCTTTCAACACAATTGCAAGCTCAGATTAATACATATCTGTAAATGACCTGACAAAAAGTTGAAATCTAGTTTGACACCATAAACTTGATAACATTATTTTATATATATATAAATAATACACGAACGCAAAACCCTGTCACCTCAGAATTGTGACGACCGAACCCTTTTATGGCCCAGAAATTGCAATTTTCTCATCCCATACCCCCTCCCCTTACGCTGTGCAAACAGGTTCCTGTGCCAGTTTGCACCAGCCGTATCATTTTCCAGCGTAATTGATGCGCAGTTGGTGGGCAATTAGCCCAACTTTTCACCAGCAATGAGGATTTGAAAGTCGCAGCGGATCATTTTTCTATTCGGAATTTGACCGGTCACAATTCGGGATTATGCGCATGCGTAAATCCCAAACCTGCGGTCAATTTCAAAGGCGGTATGACAGCGTACTCTGAGAATACGCCATTATACTGACCGCAAATTCAGGACCAGTGCTAACAAGTGGCACTTACTCACAAATAACCTGCTCACCGATAATCAGTTTGGGTTCCGGCAGGACCACTCAGCTCCAGTCCTCATTACAGCCTTGGTCCAAACATGGACAAAAGAGCTGAATTTCAAAGGTAAGGGGAGAGTGACTGCCCTTGACATCAAGGCAGAATTTGACTGAGTATGGCATCAAGGAGCCCTAGTAAAACTGAAGTCAATGGGAATCTGGGAGAAAACTCTCCACTGCCTGGAGTCATACCGAGCACAGAGGAATGTGGTTGTTGGAGGCCAATCATCACAGCCCCAGGACATCGCTGCAGGGGTTCCTCAGGGCAGTGTCCTAGGCCCAACCATCTTCAGCTGCTTCATCAATGACCTTCCCTCCATCATAAGGTCAGAAATGGGAATGTTCGCTGATGATTGCACAGTGTTCAGTTCCATTCGCAACTCCTCTGATAATGAAGCAGTCCGTGCTCGCATGCAACAAGACCTGGACAAAATTCAGACTTGGGCTGATAAATGGCAAATAACATTCGCACCACACAAGTGCCAGGCAATGACCATCTCCAACAAGAGAAACTCTAACTACCTCCCCATGACATTCAGTGGCATTACCATCGCCGAATCCACCACCATCAACATCCTGAGGGTCACCATTGACGAGAAACTTAACTGGACCAGCCACATAAATACTGTGGATACAAGAGCAGGTCAGAGGCTGGGTATTCTGAGGCGAGTGACTCACCTCCTGACTTCCCAAGCCTTTCCAACGTCTACAAGGCACAACTCAGGAGTGTGATGGAATTTTCTCCACTTGCCTGGATGAGTGCAGCTCCAACAACACTCAAGAAACTCGACACCATCCAGGACAAAGTAACCCGCTTGATCGGCACCCCATCCACCATCTTAAACATTCACTCCCTGCACCACCAGTGCACCGTGGCTGCAGTGTGTACCATCTACAAGATGCACAGCAGCAACTCGCCAAGGTTCCTTCAACTGCACCTCCCAAACCCGTGACTTCTTCCACCTAGAAGGACAAGGGCAGCAGGAACACCACCATCTCCAAGTTCCCCTCCAAATCACACACCATCCTGACTTGGAAATCTATCACCGTTTCTTCATCGTCGCTGGGTCAAAATCTTGGAACTCCCCACCTAACAATACTGGGGAGTACCTTCACCACACGGACTGCAGCAGCTCAAGAAGGCGGCTCACCACCACCTTTTTAAGGGCAATTAGCAATGGGCATTCAATCATGGCTTTGTCAGCGACGCCCGCATCCCGTGAATGAATAAAAGAAGGTCTGCGGGTAAAGCTGTTGCTACCGTACTAATGGCAGCTCCAACCAATGCATGTGTAGTAAATGCCTTCAACTTGTGTCCCAAGGGTGTAGGCCCACAAAGCTGAGGCGTCATTGATAGCATGTTATTGCCAATTGGCCAAGGATTTGCAATGGAACATCCATCGCTACATATTCAGCGCTACAGATGACTGTTACAGCGCTACAGATTACTGCCAACCTTTACACACAATTTAACTAGTGCATGATCAGACTAGAATTCCACGCCTGGCATCTCCTATATGCTTAGTGATCAATAAATTGTTGGGGAAAAAATTATCTTCATTTTGCTCCAGGGTTATTCATGTATGCTAGATCTATTTCCACCTACATTTATGAGAGATGCACTTACTACAAAGCCTATGCCTCATTTGACTAAGGTTATCACTGCAGCTTTCACTGGTGTTGCTTCCTGCTCAGTGGAAGATTGCAGTGCAGATTACTATGGGGTCAAAGGTCTGGAGCCCTTTCAGTCCTACTGTAACTCTGGTGGTATTACAGGAGAAGGGCCACAAATTAGGCCAGGACCCAGTATAAAAGAAAAGAAAGACTTGCATTTATATAGCACCTTTCACGACCACCGGACGTCTCAAGGTGCTTTGCAGCCAATGAAGTACTTTTTTGAAGTGTAGTCACTGTTGTAATGTAGGAAACGCGGCAGCCAATTTGCGCACAGCAAGGTCCCACAAACAGCAATGTGATAATGACCAGATAATCTGTTTTTGTTATGTTGGTTGAGGGATAAATATTGGCCAGGACACCGGGGATAACTCACCTGCTCTTCTTCAAAATAGTGCCATGGGATCTTTTACGTCCACCTGAGAGAGCAGACACGGCCTCGGTTTAACGTCTCATCCAAAAGTATATCCTCATGAACCAAAATGGTAATTTGTTTTTCCTTCACACAGTTCACAAATCCTGTCAGATCTGGTCAAGCAATATGAGCTTTACAACCTTGTGCTAAGCCATTATACTGAAATATTGCACATTCACAGTTTGATTGACAATTCTTTGTCTATTATATTGATTAAATGGCTTGTTAAGTCATTTGAGAAGTATTAAAGGATTCATTATTGTAGGCACATTGTGATTGGCTGTTTGTTTTTCTTTTGTTCCTTGCATACAAATAATAGAAGCTTTGGGACGGGAAGAAAGTATAGACAACAAATTCAGACTTGATAATGGAGAGCAGCAGGCATCAAAAACAAAGCACGACCACATTAGGAACAATGTACCGATGGGATGAAAGGAGTGCCTGATCAAACAACATGTAATTTCACAAATCACAGTGGAGTAAAGCGTTACCATTCCAAATTAAACCCTGTACCTCTTGCAATTAATAGTCTATAAAACCTCTACCTCTATTGCAATTAATAGACAGTCTATTTCTGATGAGGTCAATAGGGGCCCTAATTGCTCGTAGCATATACAGCGTGCTGTCAAAAGTTAGTAGAAAGGCCAAATTAATTTTTAGATTTGTTAAATTAAAAAAGATACGATTTTATTATCAGATATAGCATTGCTTCTAATTAAGCATGCTTAAAAAATCACACTGAAAGGATAGCTAACTTGCTGGGTGACAAATTTACTTGTAAAGTGCAACTCCTTCCCCAAGAATTTTTTTTAACCAAGTAAAACCATTGTTGCTAGAGAATTGTACTCTGACTACACGGTCAATAGTTGAAACCAAGCAAATAATCTGAGGTGCAAATTAAGCAACTAATATCTGACATGTAACAGTGTAAGAGTCAAAGGGTGACCCAAGACTGCCTGTTTCCAGTTATTAATTCTTTATGGATACCCAAAGATCTCCTTGGTTTTTCTAAAGCAGAATAGTAGATTGAGTGATCTCAGGGAGGGGCAACAGCCAGCAATTTATATGTTCAGATCAATCACCAGATTTTGCTGGTTAAAGGTAAGTTCCTTTTGTTTTACCAGACACTTTTCAGATTTATGTATGGTAAGATATCTTTAAATTAGGAGAAAAGCCTTGCCCCTTTAAAAGAAATACCCTTGAAGACTAGCAGAAACCGTCATAGCAGGCACAGTGAGTTGAGAAGGTGGATTTGAGTGAAGAAGGTGCTTAGGTGTTTGGAGAGGATGCTCTTGGAATTGAGAGGAAGAATATGATAGATAAAGAGGTGAGTGAAGCTGCCTGTGTAGTTGTTTTTTTTTGTATCTTTACGCTCTCTTTGGAGAATAGTATAAAATAGTGGAAAGGATTCGCCAGCTAATTAACAGTCCTTCCATAGCCATCATCATCTTTATTCCAGTCAATAGGGTGGTTAAGGTGGAAGGATTTTATGAACTCCCACAACCCATATGATCAGGGGGTGGGACTCACACCTACCAGGCACGACTATCCCACTGGATGTCAACCCAGAATTCAGAGCTGTAACTCGCCAGGAGTGTCTGGAGCGGGGTTTGAACCTTGCACCTTCTGGCTCAGAGGCGGGAATGCTACCACAAAGTCAAAGGCTCGCTCTGCCTGAGTGGTAGACGATATAAATCGGCACCAGAACATTGACCATCCTTGTGAGGTCATTGAAGCTCTTTCTGCATGTGCGGCAGTTCTTGGGGTACTGGAAGTTGCACTGACTGCCTCTGCCACCTCCCTCCAGACTGCCTGCACCACCCTCCTATATGGCTTCGTGCCCTCAGTGTCCATCAGACAGTCCCTCCTGACCCTCACTTCTGTCAGCAGCACCTCCACTGACTCTATGGAAAGTCTGGGGGGCCGCCCAGCTGCTGACACCCCCGAAGCTGCTGCTCCTTCTGCCATCCTGCTGAGAAGTGCCCTTTAACTGGCTGCAGCCTTTTAAACCAGAACTGCAGTCTT
The DNA here is from genome assembly GCA_030390025.1 of Squalus acanthias. NCBI lineage: Eukaryota > Metazoa > Chordata > Chondrichthyes > Squaliformes > Squalidae > Squalus > Squalus acanthias. Next base: position 78,609,697 of record CM059436.1, on the reverse strand, counting down.
CCATCTCCCAGTGGCGGTAAGCCAATCAAGGGCGGTCATCTCCAAACTGCCCTACATGGATAATGACGATTCTGGGAGAAAATTGCAGTGGCTAAATGGCGGTTTCACATTGGGGGGTTGTTAGGACCGCCCTATCGCAAATCCTGCAAAAGGGAGGAGAATTCAGGCCCATATCTCTATCCAGCACTCCCCTTCTCTTTAATCAAAACTGAAAATGCCGACTGAATAGGTCAGGTGACATCTGCTGAGAGAGAAGTGTAGGGCTAACGTTTCAGGTCGGTGACCTTTCATAATAGAATCATAGAATGATACAGCACAGAAGGAGGCCATTTGGCCCATCGTGCCTGTGCCGGCTCTTTGGTAGAGTCTAATCTCTTTCCTTTTGCTTCTCAGCTAACCCACAGGAAAAACTCAGCAAAACTTGGTGTAAAATTAAAATGAGGTTTTATGGTTGGTGTATGCGCAGAATAATGTTTGGGTGTTTAGTGACAGGTGCTGGATGCACTCCCAAAGGATTCCGTGTTTCACAATAGTAAACTTCAGCATTAGGAAACTGTCAGTTAACACAGCTCCACCAAGGATTCCTTTAGAATAGGCTTTTCTTAGAACACAAAAGCTTTTCTTTTTCTTTAAACTATCCCTGAAAAACATAAAGAGGGATAAGTAGTTTATATTAAAATAGTTGTTTTATTCGTTCATGAGATGTGGGCGTCGCTGGCAAGGCCAGCATTTATTGCCCATCCCTAATTGCCCTTGAGAAGGTGGTGGTAAGCCGCCTTCTCCCATTGTCTTCTTTAAGAGCTGTTTCTATACTTTCATTTCAATTAAAAGACTTGCATTTTTATATAACACCTTCTCACATCTCTCAGAAATGTCCTAAAGCACTACATATACAAAGAATATTTTTTGAAGTGGAGTGACTATTGTTTTGCAGATAAACAAACTGTTAGTTGTTAGTATCCTATTTCTGATGCAGAAATATATAGTGGAGTTAGTCTGTTGTATTCTTATTATATGCTGCACCTTACTGTTAGAAAATTCCATGGGAAATTATTAGCTCAGTATTTTATATTCAGATTTTTGCATCTAGCCTTTTCTAACATGAGACTTAAAATCATAGATTTGACAGGACACAGAAGCCTGAGAAAATTAACATTCTAGGGAGATGGCCTAATCTACCTCGACAATGAAATGAAGGGATAAATGATGTTTAGTGTATGCTGATTTGAAAACCTTTAATTGATGACATTACATTGCAGAATCAAATTTGAAGTTTGGTAGTCTCCTCGGGCAAGAGTATTGTGAACTGCCAACATAAGTGCAACAGCAATTAATCATCAGGGTATTTTCAGGTCAGGATGTGAAAGCACATACACCAGTTGATACTCATTTCATTTACCTTTACATATAAAAGGCTTATTCATTGTAGCAGAATTTCCAATAGGCAAGTTGCATCCTGAGACTAATGTTTGGATTGTTTCCAGTTACTACGCATATGTATGTGCATGTGTCTGTGTGTGAATGCTGGGCTCCACTTAATAATTATAATACTGCATCATGAAGAACACAAATAATTTATATCAAGACTAAAAGCCAAATACTGCAGATGCTAGGAATTTGAAGTAAATACAGAAAATGCTGGAAACACTCAGCAGATCAGGCAGCATCTGTGGAGAAAGGAAAAAGGTTAGGTTAACGTTTCAGGTCTATGACCATTCGTCAGAACCCCAACAAAGGTGTTAGATTCTGATGGAGGGTCATCGAGCTGAAACGTTAACTCTGTTTCTCTCTCACCGATGCTGCCTGACCTGCTGAGTGTCTCCAGCATTTTCTGTTTTTACTTCCTTAGGTTAAGACTTGGATTTGGCATTACTGAGTAACCAACAATTGTCATTTCTCCAACATTAAGACATTTTGTATAGTGTCATTAGTTTCTTATTTTATAAAGAGGAAAAAGTTATATTAATGGGGCGAAATTTGTGGTTGGAGGTGTACCTCCGGAGTACACCTCGGGCCCGAAAAAAAATCCAAACCTACCTGCTGGCTCCCGGGCTTCGGAGTCTTCGGGCCCAAGGGCCAGCGTAAAGGCCCACGAATCCCAGGGACCCAGGCGGTTCGGAAGCGTCCCTGTGATCACGTGGACCAGGCCAACCAATTAGAAAGGGGGATTTCCTCATATGCTTACGGGGATTCCATTTATGAACGGAACCGCCATAAGCTTATGAGGAAGCCCCAAATAAATAAATAATGAATACAGCTTAAATAAAAATAATGTCCCCACATTCAAAATTAATTAAGTCTCTTTTAATTAAGCATATAAAATAAAAATGTAATTTTTTTGAAAAATAATTTTAAACATTTTTAATCCGGGCTAAAATTTACATAACTAATTTTAAATGTTTTTGTATGCTTTAATCATTTTTTAATTTAACATTTATTTTAACCCTGAAGCAGGCCCTACGCTTTTACCGGACGTAAGGGTTTCGTGGGCAGCAGCTCAACTCTGCGCCAGCGAAAGTGCTTTTAGGGCGCATGCGGACGATCTGTCAAGGCAAACCTTGACAGATCGCAAGTTCCGGGGTTTTGCGCATACCTTGCGGGACCTTTTACAAGGCTTCCGGCAGTGTACGCCGGCATCGGCACCATGATTTCAGGCCCATTGTGTACATTTCAGAAAATCATAGCACATATCCATATTTTATGAGGTCAGTATACCATTTGTATGGTATTTATGGAAGATTGCACTGCTACCTGGATTTTCCTGGGAATTATGCATGCTTAGGGATCATTTTGCTTACATTGACTACTGGTCATCCTGGATTAGATCACTGGGTTAGGTGCTGGTGTGTAATGTTTGTAATATTATGACATGTAGGATACCATGCAAATAATTTAATTATCCTTTTAAGAATTTTGAGTTAAATATGCTTTCATTACCAATTATAATCCTACTTTATATGCATTTTAAAAAATCTAGTGCATTCATATAAATGTTGCATATTTAATCTGTGAAGCACTGCTGTGAAATGCCATTTTATTATTATTTCTGTGAGTTTATGTTTCCACGTTGTGTAACATTTGTTTTTTTGTTTTTGCTGCTTGCCAATATTCTCCCCTCCCTTCTTCTCCTGAAAGCATTGATGTAAAAATTCGCCTGGGGCCGTTTTGAGGCCCAGGCCCAGGAGCAGGCCCAGGCCCGAGCGCTGTGCAGGCAGCAGGCGCCCGAGCCAAGAGGCCCAAGGATCGATGGAAATTGGAACTCGGGCCTCTTCAACATATTCGGGATGAGCTGCCAGCACTGGCCGCGCCTCCACAGGCAGCTCGGAGGAGGACACCAATGTCAGGCCGCTTGCCTCGCCAGCAGCAGCCCTCAGCTAAATCCCGGGAAGGGTGGGGGGGCGGGGCGGTTAGAGCGGGTTCCAGAGGGGAGGGGGTGATTGCCACGCCTGTGGATTCGGCGGATCAGTCCTGTTCCTCCTGGCTCCACAGGAAAGGTTTTTTAAAAAGTAAAATAATTCTAAAACTTACCTTTGGTCGGCGGCCGCTGACCAATCCCGATGCGTGCCACGCTCTTTCTGACTAATTCCAGCAAAGGCTCCTTCAATAGGCATTAGGCCCCTAATTATATTCAAGAGGCCGAATGCCTGTTTTAGGCGTCCGCCCTGGATTGGGCGCAGGCCGTCCCACTGCTAAATTGGTATGTTTTACGCCCGCAAAATGGGGGCGACGCATACCAATTTCTACCCCGTTAACATTTTGCTGGGGTGCCGTGGGCATCGGTCGCCATTCAGAATCTTGCCTCGTGTGTGAGGTTTGATAGTGGCCACGGGAACCATTACAGCCAACCCCGATCGGGTCCGCGCGCACACGCACGCATGCATACACTTTCAGCAGGGCATATTGGGATCAGGAGGAGGAACCATGACTGACCACCTCCACTCCGTAGCCTGGAAATACTGAGCCCAATTGTCGCACACCTACTCCTGCCCTGGCTGAGATCAGCAAACTCCGCACAGCCAGGAGAACAAACCCGGAAACTTTACGCTCACTGGATAAAAGCACTGATGCATTGGGGAGTCACTCACAATTTCAAATCACAGCTTGTATCCAAGATAGACCGAACGATGTAATGTCTGAATCCTAAACTTGCTCAATGGGGAGTTTCAATAGTTGTTGCACTGCAGCTTATTAAAGAACATGAAAAATAGGAGCAGGAATAGGCCATACGGCCCCTCGAGCCTGCTCCGCCACTCAATAAGATCTCAGTTCTAAGTGGCTGACCCCTTATTCTGAGACTGTGACCCCTAGTTCTAGACTCTCCAGTCAGGGGAAACAGCCTCTCAGCATCTACCCTGTCAAGCCCTCTCAGAATCTTATGGGGGAAAAATTGGGTCGGAAAAACTTTTAGCGCCCCGGAAAAATTAGAGCCCCTGCGGTCGAAATTCATCAGTAGCGCCCCAAGAGGGAAGCGGGGCGCTACTGGAAGCACCCCGCCTCCCTCTTGGGACGATACTGAAAGCGCCCCACCTCCCTCTTGGGGCGATACTGAAAGCGCCCCGCCTCCCTCTTGGGACGATACTGAAAGCGCCCCGGCTCCCTCTTGGGGCGATACTGAACGCCCCGCCTCCCTCTTGGGGCGATACTGAAAGCGCCCCGCCTCCCTCTTGGGGCGATACTGAAAGCGCCCCGGCTCCCTCTTGGGGCGATACTGAAAGCGCCCCGCCTCCCTCTTGGGGCGATACTGAAAGCGCCCCGCCTCCCTCTTGGGGCGATACTGAAAGCGCCCCACCTCCCTCTTGGGGCGCTGCGAGGGAATACATCGCGCCGCGGTACTGCAGGGCTTCCTCCCCTTAAAGGGGAGGGGCCTTGTGCAACGCGACCCGGGGCGCAGCTGGGCCACCAGGGATCGGAGTGCCAGCAAAAGAGCCTGGCACTCAAGAGAAGTGCTGGGCTCACGGAGCGCAGCCGGCACTCCGTGGGGGGGTTGAAGAGGAGGCCGGGGACGGCAACGGGGGCAGGTGCTAGCAGGCGGCCAGCAACAAAAATGGCCACCCGGCACCTCGCCTTTAATTAGCGCCACCCCAGCCGCAGGTAGGCCCCCCTCACCCTGTCGAACATAGCGTCTGGCGGTAAGTCAGGGGGCGCTACCGAAGATCGTGGCTGGGACGCGAGTGGGGCGCTGCGCACGGCGATGACGTCATCGCCAGCGGCGCAGCGCTGCGGGGCACTAACGATTACCGCCACCGCTAACCTCCCGCTGAATTTGGCGGGAGGCGTTGGCGGCACCGCACCCTGGCGCTAGTTGCTTTGCGCCCCGTTAGCGCCCTCTTAGTGCACTAACAGGAGGCGCAAAGCAACCAAATTTTTCCCCCTATATGTTTCAATGAGATTACCTCTCATTCTTCTGAACTCCAGGGAGTATAAAAACAAAAAAGAAAAACTTGCACTTATATATCGCATTTCACGACCACCGGATGTCCCAAAGTGCTTTACAGCCAATGAAGTACTTTTGAAATGAAGTCACTGTTGTAACATAGGAAATGCAGCAGCCAATTTGCTCACACAAACAGCAATGTGATAATGACCAGATAATCTGTTTTTGTTATGTTGGTTGAGGGATAAATATTGGCCGGCACACCGGGGATAACTCCCCTGCTCTTCTTCGAAATAGTGCCATGGGATCTTTTACGTCCACCTGAGAGAGAAGACGGGGCCTCAGTTTAACGTCTCATCTGAAAGACGGCACCTCCGACAGTGCAGCACTCCCTCAGCACTGCACTGGAGTGTCAGCTTAGATTTTTGTGCTCAAGTCTCTGGAGTGGGACTTGAACCAACTATCTTCTGACTCAGAAGCAAGAGTGCTACCAACTGAGCCACAGTTGACGCTGTGGCCCATTCTACTCAATCTCTCCTCATAGGAAAACCCTCTCATCACAGGACTCTTTGCTACAAGATTTTGGACAGCAAAAATTTTACCATTTTACAGTAGCTGTAGGAAAAACTTTTTTTAATATTCGTTCATGGGATGTGGGCATCGCTGGCAAGGCCAGCATTTATTGCCCATCCCTAATTGCCCTTGAGAAGGTGGTGGTGAGCCGCCGCCTTGAACCATTGCAGTCCGTGAGGTGAAGGTACTCCCACTGTGCTGTTAGGGAGGGAGTTCCAGGATTTTGACCCAGCGACGATGAAGAAACGCCGATATACTTCCAAGTCAGGATGGTGTGTGACTTGGAGGGGAACCTGGAGGTGCTGGTGTTCCCATACGCCTGCTGCCCTTGTCCTTCTAGGTGGTAGAGGTCGCGGGTTTGGTGCTGCCGAAGAAGTCTTGGTGAGTTGCTGCAGTGAATCTTGTAGATGGTACACACTGCAGCCACGGTATGCCGGTAGTGGAAGGAGTGACTGTTTAAGGTGGTGGATGAGGTGCCAATCAAGCGGGCTGCTTTGTCCTGGATGGTGTTGAGCTTCTTGAGTGTTGTTGGAGCTACACTCATCCAGGCAAGTGGAGAGTATTCCATCACACTCCTGATTTGTGCCTTGTAGATGATGGAAAGTCTTTGGGGAGTCAGGAGGTGAGACACTCGCCGCAGAATACCCAGCCTCTGACCTGCTCTTGTTGCCACAGTATTTATGCGGCTGGTCCAGTTAAGTTTCTGGTCAATGGTGACTCCCAGGATATTGATGGTGGGGGATTCGGCGATGGCAATGCCGTTGAATGTCAAGGGCGGTGGTTAGACACTCGCTTGTTGGAGATAATCATTGCCTGTTACTTCTGTGACGCGAATGTTACCTGCCACTTATCAGCCGAAGCCTGAATGTCATCCAGGTCATGCTGCATGCGGGCATGGACTGCTTCATTATCTGAGGAGTTGCGAATGGAACTGAACATTGTGCAGTCATCAGCGAACATCCCCACTTCTGACCTTATGTTGGAGGGAAGGTCATCGATGGAGCAGCTGAAGTTGGTTGGGCCTCGGACACTGCCTTGAGAAACTCCTGCAGCGATGCCCTGGGCCTGTGATGATTGACCTCCAACCACCACAACCATCTTCCTTTGTGCAAGGATGAGAACTGGTCTTCATTTATGCCTCTCTCTCAAGAACACATGGCAGAAGTCCATCACCCCCTTCCCTCAGCACAAGGACACACTGCACTACTTCTCATTCTCATTACAAGCACGCATTCATCTCTTCCTCACTCTCTTCACACCAGCCACTAGCCTCTGATTTGCTAGCCTTTGTACAACCACCAACTTCTCTCAGGACTCCTTCCTCACTTCACACTCCACGCACTTGCTTCCCATTCAGCACCTCCTCATCCTGCTTGCATCTTGCTTCTCCTCCTTCTCAGCATATGCACTACCAGCAGAAGCCCCACATAGCGGCACTCTCCTTTCAGTAGCCACTAACTCTTGCCCTCTCTTTCTGCAGGACTAAACGATGACAATATTCGTGAGAGGAGCAAGGGGAGGACCAGCTAACCCCATGATCCTGAGCGAGCTGGAGCAGCAAGCCATGGAAATGTGTGGGCCTGCCAGTGCCGTGTGCATCGGGCATTTCGAGGTTGTGGGGCTTCATTAAGCAGGGTCTCTGAAAATTACTTGTACCCCTTCAGTAAGCACTGGTGAAACACACATTCAGCCAGCTTGACTACATCAAATTACATTGTGATACATGTTTTCTGCAACTGTGCAGCCTCCCATTGCCATCCTAACACTTGTCCCTTTTCTCTTCCTCTAGGTCCTTCTCAACAGCCAGAGCCCCCTCCCCTCCGCAAAGAAGACACCTCAGTGGAGGAGAATCCACCTGAGGAGCCACTGCCATGTGCTCCATCACTCCCAAACACCAGCACAGAGATTAGCACCGTGGCTGAATTAGTGAGTGACGTAGAGGGGTCTGCATGTAGCACTTGTGCACAGGAGCAGGTATTTTGGTAACAGGGACAGCCCAGGAGACAGCTTGTGAGGTCCTCTCCCAGCTTTGCTGAGGAGGACAGAGATACGAACTTCATGAGCCCAGCAACAAGAAGAAAGGTGCTGACCTCACACAAGCAGTTGTACGAGGTATTGAAAGTCCTGCTAAGAAGTTTTACCACCAAGGCGGAAAGTGTCGAGGAGTCTGCTTCCAGCCTGACTGGTGTCGTCTCACATGGCTTCAGCACTCTGCAGTGTCAGCCTTTGCTCAGTGGCTAGCACTCTCACCTGAGTCAGAAGTTTGTGGGTTCAAGCCCCACTCCAAGATTTGAGCCCATAATCTAGGCTGACACTTCTGTGCAGTGCTGAGGGAGTGCTGCACTGTCGGAGGTGCCATCTTTCAGGTGAGATGTTAAACCAAGACGAGGAATGTCTGCCCTCTCAGGTGGACAGAAAAGATCCCACGACACTATTCAAAGGAGAGCAGGAGAGTGTCCTGTCCAACATTTATCCCTCAACCAGCACCTAAGAACAGATGATCTGGTCATTTATTTCATTGCCGTTTGTGAGCCCTTGCTGTGGGTGAATTGGAAGCCACCTTTCCCTACATTACACCAGTGGCTACACTTTAAAAATACTTCATTGGCTGTAAAGTGCTTTGGGATGTCCTGAGGTTGTGATAGGTGCTTTATAAATGCAAGTCTTTTCTTTCTTTTACCTTGGAGATTGTGGCCACCTCCAGTGATGCTGCAGCCGGGCCCTCAGAACAGAAGTAAATGTTCGCAAGATAGGCAGCTCGAATGGTTGCCAGGCAGACTCTGGGCTCACACCCGCGTTGTGCCTTGGAGAGACAGACTGGTGGATAGGGGCTTTCAAGGAGTCACTCATCTTCTGCTCTCGGCCCTCCTGCCGATCAGTGGATGTGTTGAGCCCCAACCCCATGGGAGCGGCTGTGGCTCAGCGGGAGTGGCACATGTTACCCTCTCTCAGGATGTAAATAGGTTTGCTCCCTCGCCACCCCTTCAACTAGTACCCAGTATGGTGCCAGAAAGCCAGCTGGGCCAGACTGCCCTGGCAGAAGTCGAAGTCCCGCAGTCTACAGCCGGGCCCGCTCAGGCTCGAGCACCCAGCCGTCTCCAGATAGGAGTCGCAAGGGTCCCTACATGAGCATCAGCAGCCTTCCACCTGCTGAAGCCACTGCGGAAGCATCTCGTAGGGGTAGTAGAATGAGGAAAGCTTCTGTTTAGATAAGCACTCTGGATTGAGCACTTCAATCTTCTCTTTGTGAATAAATTCATCAGCTTTTTCACATTTGGGAGTTTGGTGTATGGTCTCTTTGCATTGCAGCTTGTTAGTCTGCATTGTCAGAACATCACTGCTAAAGAGGTTGGCTGAATGGTTTCACTGTTCTTCAATGCAGAATGAAGGGAGTAGTGAAGGGGGTAACAAGGACTGTTAACGCAGAGCGGCTTTTTGTCACTTTCTAGGTGAGTGGATTAAAAAGGTCAACAAGAGAGTTTCTGTATCAGCTGATCCCTGGCCTCTCTGGCTTCCCCCTCACCTGCTGTACTTTGACATGCCCAGTTGCTGCTTGTCCTGAATTGATGAGGCTGCTGTTGCTGCTCCTGTTCAGCCAACTGTCCCTCTAATCAGAGTACATAAGCAATACAGGCACCCATGACAAGCAGAGAGTGCTTAATCAGGGTGAGTGAAGCCACAAAAGCGAGAAAACATTAATGTGGTAGCTTACCAATGCCTTGGGAATCCATTAAGTTCTGCAGCACGGGCATCTCTGTAAACCTCTGCCTTCAGGTAAGTTCCCCGTTAAATTCTTTAGTCATTCTGGTCAGTCAGTTTCTGAGGCCAGTCTGAGGTTTTACTGAGCAGGTTGGCCCCTGGGCAGGTCTTCCGCCCGGCCCATTTAAAATAGCATCAGGGCCCCAATGACATCATGGGACCCCGACTTGCATATATTTATTAGGTAAGGCAATTTTCACAATTTTAACCACTCACCTTCCCTGTTCCCGCTGGGTGCGTAGGGTTAAAATCAGGGCCATATTGTCTGTTCCTGTTGGTGTAATAATTCATTCAAAAAGCTATCCGAAGGGTTCCCTGATGACTCAGTTGGTAAAGTCAGTTGTATCTTGAGCCATTCAGACCAGAAGGTCCCAAATTCAATTCCTAGTCTGTGCTGAGTTAACTGAGGTCAGTCCAGGCAGCTATTTTAATGCTACAGTTAGACTTAGCACCCCATTGGATAGTGAGAGGAAAAATCAGGCAGGGTTTTGACTCATGATCATTATCTAATGATCCCTGCTGAAAAGTGCATGTGTATGTGGATAGTGGGTGAGGACAAGATTGGGCCCTGTGGTCAAAGAGCCTCCCACACTCATTGTGTCAGCTCAGACATGAAGACTGGCTATTGAACAAGGTATGAAAGGATGCCTGGCATCCTTGGAACAATGCTCCAGCAGTCGAGAATGAGGGAAGGGAATTGGCAAAGAAAAAAATGTTTTGGGGTCTTGATTTCATTATGTATATAGCACCATAAGGTGAGAACTGTCTGTTTTCCTACCGGACCAGTTACCAAAAAACATCAACAAATTTTTAGGCTTAACTAAAAGGATTAACGTGACCTAGAAAAACAAATGTGTTCTTTATATCGGAGTGCACTTGTGTGGGACAAAAAGGAACAAAATTTATTGGTTCGGAGAATTTATTACACTACAGTTTTTCTGTTGTTTGCAGCTACAGAGTGATCTCGATCAAGAATACCAAGACAAGTTTAAGAGGCTGCCTCTGGAAATCCAAGAATTTGTACAGGATACACTGAAAGGAAAATTCAGTGAAGATGGAGACCACAGCGCTCCACCTCCCTCCCTAGCTCCAGATAATGGGAAATTGAACCACAAGTCATGCTCAAATGAAGATGATTTAGAAGACACTAAGTCAGATAAAGTGTTTGATACCTCACTTTAATAGGCAGATCCCATCTTTAAACTGCGTTGATCTATTGTATTTATGGGCTGCTACACAAAGGATGTAGACAGGAGAATAACTGCTTGAGTACATGTTTGTGCTCTGGAAGACCTATTCAAACATACAGTACAGTGTCAGGATCATGTGTGTGTACATTCTGTTCAAGTGCCAGTGCGAAACTAATTGTACAGTGCCACACATTACATTTGAAAACCATCAAAGAGGAACTTGAGATCCACAGTACGTAATAGGCAAAGCTCAACAGCCATGTATCCATAACATTGCATGTTTGCACTGTGTTGTAAGAAACCTTTGCTTTAGCTGCAAGCACAGGTTTGCCATTGTCTGTGCTTTATACATAAGTACACTTACCTAAGTAATTGTACATTGCTGCATACTTTAATGTCGGCATTGCTGAATTAAGAATGCTGCTTAATATAATGGGAGTTTTGGTTGTGCAATTCTAAAACTTTCTGTATAGCTTTGTTCAGTATATTAAAGGGAAACAAGTTTCAGGGATGCATGCATGATGGAAGTATTGTGGCTATCACTGTGGATACTTTAAAATATAATTGTAAGGAGCAGTTTTGTTGTGGAGTTTGTGCTGTAATGTACTTTGATAGCTTTGCAGGGTAAAAAAAAGCGTATTTGACTTGTGTGTACAAAGTAGAGTAACATTGATATCACAGTTTTTCTAAACCAAGGTTATTATTACAAGTTAATGTGAGTGACGTAACAGAAAGTCCTTATATCCAACTGCACAATCAAAATATTGTAACTTGTTACACATCTAAGACATTTGTAAGATTTTTTTTGTACAATACAAGTGGTTGTAAATATCTTGAAGGGAGAAATGCAAGCAAGTCATTGTATTGATGTGTATGTATGCACTTTGTGAATGAAATTTTAATTTCAAAATTAAACACTGAAAATGCGATATTGTTGACGATTAATCAACACTGGTAACTTTAGCAAGCATTGGTATAATGAATAGTCACCTAAACAAATTGTGCAACCTGAGTTCTTTGGCATTATTCACTCTATGCCATATACCCAGTACATAACAGATACAGGTATTGCAACAGTTGAATTAACAGGAAAAATAGTTCAAGGTTTAAGGAACTATTTTATGGTAAGAACCTTTCAATTTCATAGTGGTTGCTCAAACTATGAAATGCATAAATCTAAAGACTCTTATATTTCCATTGCATTCAGTACGTATAATTATTCTGAGTGAAAACATTTCATTGCCATCATTTGGTGCAGTATTTGTCTAATATGATGTTTCAGTAAAACATTCAAACATCTCTTTATTTTTATACGATTTAACATGCTATTTTAATGAAAACCCTACCAGTGTTGGGTCTAGCCATTTAAATGCTCATTATTTATAATGGGGCATTTCTCATTTTTTACTTTTCATTGCTTTTAACAGTGTGACAGATTATTGCAAAAATAGAAATTCATAGTTTTATTCAGTCTGTATCACACCCTATAGTTTTCAACAGTTGCAACAGAAAAAAATATATATATAATATACACATACATACATACCCATTATATTTGTTGTTTAACGTTACTTGAATTAGATTTGTTGAATCTAACAAAACTAAGAAGGGGTCTATATGATGTGAGAGTCTTGTGCCTTTAAAGTGTTTGCCTTGTTCTGTATCTGTCTAAGTAGAATATTCAAAGTACTTATTGTGGAAATCTGTATTTATGGGCTGTTCTGTACTGAACTAGGTTGTATGTGCACTTCATGTAACAACTGCAAACACTACTGCTTGTGTTCAGCATTAAATGCGGGTCATTTTTGGATTAGGACGTTTAACGGTGTTTCACAAACTTTAGCTCGTACATCAGATCTAGACAAATCATAAAGTGTGTGGTAACATCGAGTGAAACATAACCCTGTTTATCTCATGAATCATATTAAATGGATGGTCTGTGCTCTAATATTGTTAAATTGTTTTGATTTAAAGTTGACTGTAGAATAACAAAACGTGACAAAGGGAATACTTAACATAAAAAGGATGTAAATAATATTGTCTTTAACAATGATAACGTGTTCTGAAATGCATATTCAAATTTTGTATGAATTCTATGCAATTTTCTGGCATGATGTTTCTTCCACGAGTAATTTTATGTGCATTCATCAGTTACAATGGAGAAATAAAAATTCTTTAAACATGAATTTCTCTGTGTCAGCTGCTATGTAACATTCTTTTAAAAAAAAGACAATTCCATTTAGTTTGAGAAAATACACTGCCAAACACAGTAATAAATAGCATGTGTACAAGCAGCTACTGTGTCAGCTCCTTACAACAATACAAATTTGGGAGATAATAGCATGAAAACATAGGTTATTTGTTTTTGTAACAAATGTTTCACAAAGTATAGCATGCAGAAATTGGGCCCTTCGGTGAAGTTATAAAACCATGTCAGATTTAACACTTTAGTTACTTCCATAGCACTCTGCAATGTTTGCAAATTGAGCAAGAACTAAATGCAGTGGGCTTTGAGCACTGAATCTCCCAGAATTACTTAATTATGTATGTGCAGCGAGGAACCCAGTACGTAATACACCAGTCACTAGGGGTCAAGTTTTGGGGACAGAATATCTAGTGCTACTCAACGGATTTTAAAGGCCTACAGCGGCAGTTTAAATGGGAGAAGGTTTTTGGTGGATCTAAGTTTGACCATCTTAGAAATCATTGCCACTTGTAATACCCCAGTTTGCTGCTGCATCATCAGAAGTGCTGATGGAAGAGGTTCAGAAAAGAGGAGAGGGACTGCTTGGCAGTGCAAGGCACCATCCACAAGAGGAGTCATACAGATTGCATGAGAAGAGGTAGGAGTCCAAGTCAGTAGTGCTTCCATCATGCAAAGGACCTGGCTGCAATTATTGAAGAAGTTTAGAGACGTCAGCAAATCAGTCACGGTAAATCTATTCACCATGATCTTATAACATGTAGATTGGCAAAGTATGCATAGCTTGTCCTCTCATTCAGACTATCTCAGATGCTTACCGTGCATGCCCATCTACTGCAAGAGTGTACTTTGCAGCAACAAGCTATACCTGTAACTCTTGCCATGCTGATATACTTAAAGGGTTTCACTCCAAAAATAGTAACAACAGAATCTCGCTGCAGAGTGCATATACAACGTACTCACCTCTACAATGGGATACAGGATGGCTACTTGAGGGTCACTATCTGCCCTAATATTTCCAACCTTTCAACACTGCTTTCTGTACAAGATGCAGATAACAAGAGGAAACATCTGGAAAGAGCTTTTTATTATGGGATGAGGGCCCTGTAATGCAAAGCCTTTTCAGTTCCTTCAAAGAGGTCACAGTGGAAATCATTGGCTTGAGTGGAATGGGGAAGGGTGAAGTCAGAGGACTCGCCAAACTCAAGAGCCAGTTCCATTTTCTCCTGTTCATTTCACCCTACTCACTCTTTCATTAACTTACTAACTCGCTGCACTCCAGGCATGCGCTCAATCACAATGGATATGATCCAGTATGGCCCAGATTTTGCAGGAGCGGGGCATCTCGCGGTGTGCCCCGTTAGTTAGACTTGTTTGTGCAAGTTTAGGTTTTAAAAATCTTTACCCGCAAAGTTGCTGGAAGTGCGAGCTGATAACAGCGCAGCGAGGTCAACAGGGAATCTGGGACATTGGTGAACAATGGGCCAAACAGTCTATCTCCTTAACCAATGAGATTTAAGGATTGAGAAATCAACAGGTGAAGGAGGGTGAATTAGAGTGGGTGAATTCAATGTCAAATTAGGTACAGAAAGAGAAATAAAGAGAGGGAAATAAAGATTGGCTTAAGAGAGAGAGAGAAAAGAGACAGAAATGAAAAGTAAGAAAAACAATTAATTTAAAATTTGATCTTTTTTAAATCTCCAACAATTCACACCCTGATGGAATGAGACTCCACACTTATAATTGTTCACTTTCTGGGCAAGAGAGTCATTGGCACTCATTAACAATTATGTAATTAAAAGGGTACTTATGCCATTAATTACTAGACTTAACTTTCAGTGGCAAGTTTAATGGACAATTAATGTGCAAGTGCAGCAACTTCATGAAAATCACGGGGAGATTAAGTGTAAGATGTCATTTTCATGAAGCTAACGGCAGAGCAGCGCAAGTCACCCAGCAACTTGTGGCGATTCGTAATTCACAGGGTAACTCTTCCTCGCCACAAGTTGCTGAACAATTTGCGCATTAATAACGGCGTGTATCGTTCAGACACCCTTACTTTCTCGGCAAATTCTGGGCCATTGTTGCCACGTAAACAATTGGAAGGGGTGTTATATAGGCAACATTATAATATATGTTCCTGTTCTCTTTCTATAGCTGTGAAATAAGAAGCTAGTGCCAAGTCTCAGTGTTGGAACATGGAGAAGGAAGAGGCAGAGAGGTTGATGGGAAATTAAGGCTAGCTTAGCATTAGCTTATGAGGCAAATGAACTAGCTTGGTGTTTAAATTAGTGGCCCAGAAATTCCGTTCACAGGCCTCCCGCAGGCGGAGGGCTGCGATCTGGAAAAATCTGCACCCTTACCTGAGGGCTCCCTGGAGGCGCAGAGTTCCGTTGCTGGGCCTCTCCAAACTGCTGGTGTGCAGGGCCCACGTATCCCATAGGCGCAGGCGGTTCGCAGCGTCCCTGGGATCACGTGGGCCATGGGGAGCCAATCAGAGAAGGGAATCTCCCTTCATACATTTGACAGGAAGACCTGTCAAATATATGAATAGAGATCACCCCCAAAACATAGTAAAACTTTAAATAATTTTTTTTTTAAATCACATTTTTAAAATGACTTTAAATTACAATAAATTAAGTATTTTAAACAAAAATTTCATTTTTTGAAAAAAATAATTAAAGTTTTTAACGGGGCTAAAAATAAACTAACCTTTCTTTAAAGTATTTTTAAATGATAAATCAATGGAAAAAATGTTTTTAAACTTTTTTTCAACTCTTGTAAGTGTTTTCTGCGGGCGGAGGGTCTCCAAAAAACGGAACTCTCCACCCGCAGAGGCCCTGCTCCCGGGCAGGCGGAGGATCTGTCAAGAACTTTCTTGACAGATCGGAAATGCCGGTTTCCAGCGCATGCGCAGTGCATGCCTGAAACCGGCATCTCCGTTGGCCCTACGGGTGAGTACACAGCACGTACACACCCGTAGGGATCGGAATTTCTGCCTCAGTATTTCCTTACAGCTAGACTAGTCGTTAGTTTCAAGGCCTCCATTAACTGTTGAATAAAGAATGTTTGTAGGAAGCTAAAAACAAAGATTAGGGAACCTAAGCCTTGTCTCTGTCTAATTAGAATAATGTCAAGGACATTCAGCCTCGGATCTGCGGGTAAGCGTTCTCCAAGGCGGCCTTCGAGACACACGACAATGCAAAATCATCGAGCAGAAACTGATAACCAAGTTCCG
Organism: Squalus acanthias; assembly: GCA_030390025.1. NCBI lineage: Eukaryota > Metazoa > Chordata > Chondrichthyes > Squaliformes > Squalidae > Squalus > Squalus acanthias. Next base: position 78,593,360 of record CM059436.1, on the reverse strand, counting down.
CACCCATGAGGACAGCCTCAATAGGGATATCGGGTTCATGTCACGCTACAGAACGTGACTCGACATCGTTGTCTGTCTTTCCAGTTTTTAAAAAAAAACACAAAAAAAAACAAACCTAAAAAACACAAAAAGAAAAAAAAAGGTTAAAAGCTCAACTGCAGACAGCAGGATTTGACACGTTGGACCCCCTGTGACCCATCTCATTGTCTTGGCTGTGCTCTGGTGTGTCTTTGATGTAATGCCTCCCAAAAGATTGTATCTCTGCAGACAAATTGCTTTTTGTGTTTATATACTGTGTAATATTGTAGATTCCCTCATTGTACCTTTACCTGACGAAGGGGCAACAGCTCCGAAAGCTTGTAATTTTAAATAAATCTGTTGGACTATAACCTGGTGTTGTGCGACTTCTCGTAATTAGAATAGGACTAGGCACAATGGGGCACCATCATAATAATCCATAGGTAGTGTGTGTGTAAGCTGGTTAGCAACAGTTAATTGAACAAAAGACATTGTGCCTGGATCTTAAAAAAAACTTGCCAAAGAAGAGCTTTTTAGATAGTTGCCTGGAAACTAAATTGGACATACAGCTGCAAAACCGTATAATAACTAAGACTCCCTTGTTCACACAGAAAAGCTGGCCAATTAAGAGTTGGGAGCAGATGAGATAAGGGACCTGTTACATCCCATGAAGCTTATTCTTTGGGTTAGGCTGGCTGTAATGGAAATGTACTGGAGGGGAGTGGCCACATTAAGTCAGGTGACAGAAGGAATCCAATCAAGGGAAAAGAGGCAGATTCGAGTTCATTACAGGCACAGAATGATATAAAAACAGACATTTTGTGTTTTATAGAGTTTAGTACAATGTTAGGATGCATGCTTACATCTGTTGTACTCTGTCAATCTACTCTGCTTGTAAATTGCTTTGCATGCTGAAGGAAGAAATAAAGGTATTGAACATGAAGCGACAACTTTTTTCATTACTACTCAAGTAAAGAGACAACGTGGGTCTCTTTACCAACTTTATTTACTTCACCCAGTTCCACAGAAGAAGCCAGCACCTCACAGCATCCTGAGTCACTCACTCCTCTTCGTGTAACTACCAGGATAGGTACATCCACCCGTAGAAGATGGGTAGTGAGGAGGGATTTAGGAGGCAGCACTAAGTGAAGCACTGGGAACGAGGAGGAGGAGCAAGTGTAGGTAACAGTGGAAAAGCAGGACCCTGATAGCCACAGAACCAGTTCATGTCATTCCTCAGCTGCACAGCCCCAGGATTTAAAACTAGGATGCAGTCTGAGCACCAAAATGTTCTGCAGTCATTAGGAGATGTACGAAACAACACCCTGTAAGATCTAATAGGAAATGTGAAGGAGTTGATTAGCTGCCTTTGTGCACAGAATGCAAGTACTGCAGACTACCGCAGAGCACGAGGCATCTCCAGGGCCATCTGCAACAGAGACCCAGTGACAACCGTTTTAAGCCTGGTCAGAATGTCAATGTTCAGACTGCTACTATGGAGGCCTTGGGTTTCAAGCTACAACAGGGTCTCTCATCTAGTTTCACTGTGCTGGGGGATCAGATGGAATGTGCTATTATGAAGAGAATCGCTGCCCAGAGGTCAGCCCCCGAGCAGATTTGCAACCCCTCCCTTGCTTCCCTTCGCTCTCCTACAAGCAATGCACCACGCTTTATTCAACATCCTTCTCCTACTGCCACACTCTGCAGCTCCTGCTCTCCTCACTGGCTCTGTTCCCCACACCTCTGCCATCTTTCACACAAAATCCACACTCTTCTACCTGGCAACACACATTCTCAGAACAAGACTACCACTAGCAGACATCCTTCTGTCTTGCAGGAGAAACTGGTAGGCAATACGTGGGTGCAGGCAGCGACTGGAGGAAGCCAAGGTCACATCCATGTCCTGTCCTTAGTCAAGGAGGAGGTGCTGGGCGTTGTGGGCAGGGACAAGGCATGGGCGTGCAGACTGGACCGTCTGGAGGAGAATTCCCACAGGGTCTCTTCACGTTTCACCCTTTGTTTCCCTTATCACTTGTATCTCACCCTACAAACTCTGCGTGACAAAGTGCAGCTACTTCAAGCGGCCAATTATCTCTGCTTACCCTTGACACTAAAAGCTCACCCTTGTCCCTCTCTTCCATTTCAGGTGCAGAAAATGAGGGAGCACAGGAAGAGGAGAGCAGCACCCATAATGAAGCACTGTCACCTACTTTGAGCAAGCACCAGCTCAGAGAATGGCACCACTCGTAGTTTAGAGTTTAGGCTAGAGGGGTCTTCATGTGGCCAGCGCGCATTAGTTTGGGCGAGAGGATCTGATGGCACAGGAACCAGCTTGTCGGAGGGCAACCTCGCATCCTAGCCCTGCTGCAAAGGACTCAGATGCTCACCTCAGGGTCCCAAAGTATAGAAGAAGGCTGATGGCTATACTCCAGGTACAGCTGAATGGCCTTCTCCTGTCCTATGTTCCTGTGTATTTTAGACTACAGCATAGTTTTGCTTGCTAGGGACTGAGAAGTTAGGCAAAAGTTCTTTTAAAGGGCATGGTAATATAAACAAGTGTTTATATCATACTTAACCAATGCTGTGTTTTGGGGGTATTACATGAGCTACACCTTTCCAACATTTGCTCCTTTTCAGTCATTGAAGACCTGGACAAGCAGACTTCCACCACTACTAATAACCCAGTGTAAGACACCTTGCATCTATCTTACTAGCACATCCACACAATCCCAGAGGATGCATTATGGGCTGGCATCAGTTGAGGCAGAGTGCACTGGTGAGGTAGACAAGAGTAGGAACCTGCTCACTGAATGGCCACAGGGTTTCCAACTATATCCCTGTATTTTGTCAAACGCAGAGGTGTGGTGAAATTGGACAGCTATGTCATGCTTCTGTTGTTTGTTAGTGAGAAAGGACATTAAAGTGCTGGCCATGCTGATCAATGCATTAGCCAGCTGTTTGATGCATGTTATGGCCATCACATTACCTTATACAGCAGTGCTAGCCCAGAATAAGCCAGATGCAGATAGGTTGAGGGTGGTGGTGACCTACACTGCCACAGGAAGTGCCTGTATTGCAGGTTGGCTACAGATAGCCTTGCAGCAGATGGCAAAGCTCTGCAACTAGATTCTAGCCGACCCAGAAGCTGTGGAGGTAGTTGTTCTCAGTCATTGTCAGGTAAGTATGCCAAGGGCTCATTGATGGCATTATGGCAGGAGTAGCCAGCATAGCTCAGGGGCCTGCTGGTATCTCTAACATGTCTTCTTTCATCATGTACCACTTTAACCATGAAATAAAATGTCTTTAGGGAATTTTAACCCAGCCTTAACTTTAACTTGACTTGTCAACTACCACGGAACTCTGTCGCCTCCCCATGAAACTATCAGAATGTCGTAGAAACCCATCTGGTTCACTGATGTCCTGTAGGGAAGGAAATCTGCCATCCTTACCCGGTCTGGCTTATATGTCACTCTAGACCTACAGCAATGTGGTTGGCTCTTAACTGCCCTCTGAAATGGCCTAGCAAGCCACTCAGTTGTACACAACCGCTACGATAAACAATAATAAGAATAAAACCGGACAGACCACCCGGTATTGACCTCGGCACTGGCATCAGACACGACAGTAGACCCAGTAGACCTTGCAAAGTCCTTCTCACTAACATCTGGGGACTTGTACCAAAATTGGGAGAGCAACAGTCTGACATAGTCATACTCACAGAATCATACCTTTCAGCCACTGTCCCAGATTCCTCCATTCCCACCGGCAGGACAGACCCACCAGGGGTGGTAGCACAGTGGTATACAGTCGGGAAGGAGTGGCCCTGGGAGTCCTCAACATTGACTCTGGACCCCATGACGTCTCATGGCTTCAGATCAAGCACGGGCAAGGAAACCTCCTGCTGATTACCACTTACCGCACTCCCTCAGCTGATGAATCAGTACTCCTCCATGTTGAACACCACTTCACACTGGGGACACCCTCCATCGTGTTGTGTGGCACTACCACCGTGCTAAATGAGATAGATTCAGAACAGATCTAGCAGCTCAAAACTGGGCATCCATGAGGCGCTGTGGGCCATCAGCAGCAGCAAAATTCTACTCCACCACAATCTGTAATCTCATGGCCCGGCATATCCCTCACTCTACCATTACCATCAAGCCTGGGGACCAAACCTGGTTCAATGAGGAGTGCAGAAGAGCAAGCCAGGAGCAGCACAAGGCGTACTTAAAAATGAGGTGCCAACCTGGGGAAGCTGCAACACAGGACTACATGCATGCTAAACAGTGGAAGCAGCATGCTATAGACAGAGCTAAGCGATCCCACAATCAATGGATCAGATCAAAGCTCTGCAGTCCTGCCACATCCAGTCATGAATGGTGGTGGACAATTAAACAACTAACGGGAGGAGGAGGCTCCAGGAATTTACCCAAGTGCAAAAGACAAGGCTGAAGCTTTTGCAATCATCTTCAGCCAGAAGTGCCGAGTGGATGATCCATATTGGCCTCATCCTCACAGAAGCCTGTCTTCAGCCAATTCGATTCGCTCCACGTGATATCAAGAAACGGCTGAGTACACTGGATACAGCAAAAACTATTGGCCCTGACAACATCCCGGCTGTCGTGCTGAAGACTTGTGCTCCCGAACTAGTCGCGCCTCTAGCCAAGTTGTTCCAGTACAGCTACAACACTGGCATTTACCCGACAATGTGGAAAACTGCCCAGGTATGTCCTATCCACAAAAAGCAGGACAAATCAATCCAGCTAATTACCACCCCATCAGTCTACTCTCAATCATCAGCAAAGTGATGGACTGTGTCATCGACAGTGCTATCAAGCGGCACTTACTGAACAATAACCTGCTCACCGATTCTCAGTTTGGGTTCCGCCAGGACCACTCGGCTCCAGAGCTCATTACAGCCTTGGTCCAAACATGGACGAAAGAGCTGAATTCCAGAGGTGAGGTAAGAGTGACTGTCCTTGACATCAAGGCAGCATTTGACCAAGTGTGGCATCAAGGAGCTCTAGTGAAATTGAAGTCAATGGGAATCGGGGAAAACTCTCCACTGGCTGGAGTCATACCTAGCACAAAGGAAGATGGTTGTGGTTGTTGCAAGTCAATCATCTCAGCCCCAGGACATCGCTGCAGGAGTTCCTCAGGGCAGTGTCCTAGGACCAACCATCTTCAGCTGCTTCATCAATGACCTTCCCTTCATCATAAGGTCATAAATGATGATTGCACAGTGTTCAGTTCCATTTGCAACTCCTCAGATAACGAAGCAGTCCATGCCCGAATGCAGCAAGACCTGCATGACATTCAGGATTGGGCTGATAGTGGCAGGTAACATTGGCGCCACACAAGTGCCAGGCAATGACTATCTCCAACAAGCGAGAGTCTAACCACCGTCCCTTGACATTCAATGGCATTACCATTGCTGAATCCCCCACTATCAACATCCTGGGGGTCACCATTTGTCAGAAACTTAACTGAGCCAGCCACATAAATACTGTGGCTACAAGAGCAGGTCAAAGGCTGGGTATTCTGCAGCGAGTGTCTCACTGCCTGCCTCCCCAAAGCCTTTCCACCATCTACAAGGCACAAGTCAGCAGTGTGATGGAATACTCTCCACTTGCCTGGATGAGTGCAGCTCCAACAACACTCAAGAAGCTCGACGCCATCCAGGACAAAGCAGCCCACTTGATTGTCACCCCATCCACCACCTTAAACATTCACTCACTGCACCACCGGCGTACCGCGGCTGCAGTGTGTACCATCTACAAGATGCACGGCAGCAACTCGCCAAGTCTTCTTTGGCAGCACCTCCCAAACTTGTGACCTCTACCATCTAGAAGGACAAGGGCAGCAGGCGCATGGGAACACCACCACCTGCAAGTTCCCCTCCAAGTTACACACCATTCTGACTTGGAAGTATATCGCCGATCCTTCATCATCGCTGGGCCAAAATCCTGGAACTCCCTCCCTAACAGCAGTGTGGGAGTATCTTCACCACACGGACTGCAGCGGTTAAAGAATGCGGCTCACCACCACCTTCTCAAGGGCAATTAGGGATGGGCAATAAATGCTGGCCTTGCCAGCGACGCCCACATCCCAGGAACAAATAAAAAAAAGTTTTGTCACTTCTGTGCTCCATTAAAAGTTTTTATTGTAAGAGTTCCCTTTCATGTCCTTTCTTCCTGTTCTGCTGAAATCTTGTAAATGCGTCATTTACATGTTGCCTTGCGACGATTTTTCTGGACAATATTTGGCTATTTTTGTTTTCAACCGAAATATTCCCTACTTGTTCCAATAGCAAATTTAAAATAAAAAGCGGAGAGAAACACAAAAGAACCCAAAGGCCAGCAGCAATAAGATACTGTGAAAGCGAACATAAATAAATCAAACAAAAAATCTCTGCCCCTTTAAGAGCTTTGTGAAGGGAGCCCACCTTTACACCCACTCCAGATGAGTGAGCACAGCACACAGAACGATCCCGACCGATACAGGCGAGGAATTCTGCTGTCCTATATTTGAACGCTTGAAAGCCGTCTTAATTTCAAGTGAAGCTCTTGTACATTTTGTGCTTTAGGCTGGCCTGAAAGATTACTGGAAGATCACGTACTGCACTAATTCAGTGGGTTCTGATTTCCTGGCATCCACTCTCTTGTTCCACACCGGTGGACCTGAAATTTTTTGTCAATGGTGCTCATAATGACTTAAGAATGAGTTGAACAATAGTCTATTATCTAGATTTGTAGTTTGCATTCCCCTTTATGCCACTAATGTAAGCTGAGAAATGATTGTTGGTGATATAAGCAGAGAAATCCATAACACACTCATTACATTTCTTTGTCCATTCAGCATTAAATTGGTTAATACCTCTGCTAATGTCATGGATTGAACAATCATCCACTAATATCAGCAACAGTAATTTTGAGGCTCTAGTCTTTTAAGAGGACTCTCAACCTCATCATTGCAATGGTTTACTCACAAACATTTTCTACCCATTAGGAACTATGTGTGAATGTGTTGTCCAACGGATAAAATTGGATTTTTCACCTTCTAAGCCGTGACATTTTGTTTACCTTCAGTTAATAGGCTCACGTCACTGTGAATAGATTTCCTGGAAAAATCATCATATTAATGGGACACATTGTTCTAAATGATGCTTTGTATAATATATCCCATCTGGGACCCTTTTTGCAAGGAAATTTGTTCACAATTAATTCAATAGAGAAGCCAAAATGTTCTCCACCCATATGATAAAAAATCAATGCTACCAGCTGGATAGTTCCACAATGTAGCGGCATATAATTGGCACATTTCATGATTTTTTGTGACCATTTTTCCACAGAAAAGATTTGAAAAAATGGGTTACTTTTATTTCTTTTAGGCAATGCATATTCCCACACGTTTAAAAATGCCACCTAAAAGAAAGGTGGTTAATATGCCAAATAGAAATTGTTTTCCACAGTGACTAAACAATAAACAATCTGTTAGCTTGTCTCTCATTGTGTTGAAAATCCCTTTGATCTTTGTCTGTGAAAAGGGGGAAAAATAAAGATACGGAGACAGGAAAAGAGTTTTTGAAAAGGAAGGCTATGAAGGCAGTCAGGTTTGGTAAGTAGAGAAGCTGTTGAGGCAGAGGGGCTGTAGAATTCGCAATATATCGCGATTTTATAAATAAGGAGAAAAACACATAGTTTCGCTCAAACAGCTTTTATTTCAGCAGAATGCTGTCAGGTTTTCAAAGTGGACACAAGCAGCTTGTAAAATGGCCGCCACGCCTCGTGGCGGAACATTCTAGACTTTTCGACAGGCAGACAAGATGGCGTTCCAATAAACATTTGTGCAAGATCGATCAAGACTCAGCACATTTAAGATAATACACGAGACATCATGGGTTTGCAGTATACACATAAATACTGAAATCGGTCTCCCAGGTGCGAATAAGGGCTATTGTACCAAGTAATCAAGAACCCATCCAAAGACATTAATATGCAAAATCCCAACGACTCTACGATGAGAGAGCCGTTAGCGGGTAGTTACAGAAAACATTTGGGAGCCCCAAAACCCCTCCAGGGAGAACACCGACCGATTAAACAATGGGAGAAATATTAACAGGTACTCAGACAGTTACGAGTATCCCCGAAACCCATTAAAAACGGAGATCACCCTATACAAGAAATTTGAGCGCCAAACCCTAACAAAAGAAAAGACATTAAGGTTGGGCGGGAAAAAGGAAGATTTTGCACTATAACTGCAAGCTCCAACCGTCCATCTCTCTCTTATCCTCTTATCCTGCTGGCGTTTATCCTCGTGGCTGCTCTTGTGCTCTTATCCTTTCGACTCCTTGCCACCTGCCTCGTGTCTTTGCCTCTTGCAGCTTTTAAAGACTGTTGAACTTTACGATCCGCTCGGATCTACCTCGTGGCGTGCCGCGAAGATCTGTGTGGAACTGGGCTGTGAAGCCTTGAAACGGGCGCACCATCCCGAGAAGTCGGTAAACGGTGTTGGAACCGAAGGCCCGAGATGAGATGAGATGAGATGAGATGAGAAGAGAAGAAGACCATACGTATCGCCACGGTCAGTAAGCTCCGACCGCGCCTGTAGGTCGAATAGACACTTTCCTTGCCAGGAAGACTTCTTCGAGTTTTACAGAACAGCCAGGAAGACTATTCTTTGAATTTTATCGCATCAGTGCAAGGGCACAGGAAGACTTTTTTTTTTTGAGTAGAGTCGGAACTCCGAGGACAACACAGATCTTCATGACAGCAGACGTTCCAGCCTGCTAGCCGGAGCAGAAACGAGTAAACAAGTGGGGTACAGAGACCCCTGATCGACACGTGGGTGATCAGGTGCTGCGGTGAAAAACATCCGATCAGAGTTTTCGGAATTCTCCGAGTTATCACGAGTGGTGAGCATGAGTCTCGATCCTACAAATCTAGCTTAGGGCAGATATTGATAGGGGAGGGTTTAAGTTTTAAGGATAATTGTAATGTGTGCCCCCATTTACGATGTGTCGTTTGTTCCTCGTTTCCCTGAAATTAGTTACATAACTGCGTGTAAGGTTGTACTGTCATTAATCTGTGCTTATGACATGTATTTCGTAATCTTGAATAATATGCAATAAAGATTTTCCATTTCGTACCATTCAACCGGGTCTACCTGAGTTTTATCTCCATTACTGCTCTTGCATCTAAGTCCAGTGTCAGAACCGTAAGGGCGAGTGGGTCGAACCACTCACAGGTGTCTAGTGCTCCCAGACTGGCTGGAGACCAGAACAGGCAATAAGGCCTAAACCCGCACTAGCATCCAGGCTGCACAGAGCCACACGAATCTCACAGGTTCAGGGAGAGAAACCCTTATAGGGCTCCATAAAAAGGCAGTCTCAGAAAAAGATGGGCAACTGCAGGGAGAGAAGGTTCTGAACTAGGCTGCAGGCCACAAAACTGCTGGGTTATTCTATTTAAGTTAAATAAAATGACCCACTGATGTGGGGAAGCATAGTATGTTAATTACTTTATATTGTTGCATAAAGACACGTTGTATTCATTGAAATAAGTGAATTGGATTATAACTGGATGTTTACCTGACATGAAATAAAACAGTTTAACAATTCCTATCAAGCCTCATCTTACCAAATGTTTGCTCGATCCACCTTTGGAGAGATTGAAGAAATATATGTATGAAAGACACAGAGATCCGGTTCAGGTCAGAAAGGTGTACTATTGTTACACCCCCCACCGGGCCATACAAGTACATGTACAGTAAGGTGGGTCAACTCCCATAAAAGTGAGATGCACAGACTGCTTAAGGGAACAACTTGACACCACTGACTCTGAGAAAGTATCTGCAGCAGACCCAAATTGGCAACAACAATCATTAGGAAGAAGGATTCTGTTTGTGAACAAACTTTTCTTTTAAACAGAGCTGAAACATGAAATGCAAGCTGCAGCCACCAAGCTGTTCAAAGTGTAGAACACTGTCTTATTTCATCTCAAATCAACAAAGCAATTATAAGATGCAATAGTGGCTAAAGTTGAGCTCATTTCTTTAATTAATAGAGAATACTTTGGAGGAAACTAATACCTAAATTGCACCCTCGTTAACATGATGAAAGATATTTGCTTCAAACATCACCAGCATGAGCTGAGGTATTTCTGTTAAACATGTCAAATACAACATTTGGGAATACAGTCCCCACCACTTACAACATCCAAGCTTATCGCGGGCAGGCGCCTATGTCAGGCAAATGGCACTAACCATTTGGCATTACCATAGGAGTCAATTACAAAGGCGCCATTGATAACCTATTAAGCATGCTGACTATTTCAGGCAGTTTAATCGGCACTTACCCTGTACTAACTGATTTAAAAAGCTCTGCTGATTTCAGGCAAAGTCGGGTCTTCAAGCAGTTTCAATCAGCTGTTCGCACCTTGTTAAAGTGTGATTACATTAGTGATGAGATTCTGGATCCAACTGCTGACAATTAGGAGAGGCAGTAGCTAAGTGGAGATTGCCTGTTTTAAAAAATGTTGGTTACTTACATTTGGTTTACCATCCATTGCGTATCGTGGGCAAATCATGTCAACACATATGACATGCTATAAGCGGCGGGGCTGCTTTAGATGAAAAACATTTCCCCATGAATATTGGAAACACTCAGCAGGTCAGGCAGCCTCTGTGGAGAAAGAAACAGAGTCAATGTTTCAGGTCGATGGCCTTTTGTCAGAACTGGAAAAAATTAGAGATGCAATAGATTTTTAAGCAAGTGTCGGGGCAGGGAAAGGGGGGAGGGGGAGGAAAGAACAAAAGGGAAAGTCTGTGATAGGGTGGAAGGCAGGAGAGAGTAAAAGACAAAAGGGATGATGGTGCAAGGCAAAAGGAGATGGTAATGGGACAAGTTAAGAAACAAAAGACGGAGACGGAGAAACTGGGAGAATAGATTGGAGTCCTTCCAGGAAGCGGGGTGGGAGGAATTGTAGTTAAGGTAGCTGTGGGAGTCAGTAGGCTTATAGTGAATGCTTGTCAATAGCCTATCCCCAGAAATGGAGACAGAGAAGTCGAGGAAGGGTAGGGAAGAATCGGAGAGGGGCCATGTGAAGGTGAGGGAAGGGTAGAAATTGGAAGCAGAGTGAATGAAATTTTCTAGTTCAGGACAAGAGCAGCAAACTTCACTGATACAGACATCAATGTATCAGAAAAAGAGGTGAGGGAGGGGACCTGAGTAGGACTGAAACAAAGAATGTTCCACATATCGCACGAAAGGGCAGGCATAGCTAGGGCCCATGCGGGCTCCCATAGCAACACCATGGGGGAGAAATTCGGTATCGCTCCGTTTGGGGTGTAATTATTGGCCGGGCACAAGTTTAGCGCCTGGCGCAAATTATCGCCTCCGACTGCAAACTTGGCTTCAATCACCCCTGGAGGTGATTGGAGCGCTAAATCAGGCGCTACACACCTCTCTTAAGGCGCTAACGCCGAGGAGCGAGGCGCTAACTCAGAGCGCTGGCGAAGCTCAGGTGATGTCAGTTAGCAATGGAACACAGACACACTGCACACTGGCGTCGGCCAGTTCTTAAAGGGGAGGGTCGATCTTGCTCTCCAGCCACACCCTACTCATTGCAGCCTTGAATCTCGGCCTGGAGAGACCTGTACATCAATTCTGCTGGAAAGAACAATGGAGAGGCCCAGGGAAAGAGCTCAGAGTGCAGCCCCCGTAGTCTCTTCTAAATCGATGCAAGGAAGGTCAAATCAAAATGAACCTGCAAAGTGCTGCTCAGTACCCAAAACCCCTTCACACAGAAGTCTCTCTCTCTCTCTCAGAATGCGTGGTGCAAAAATGTCTCTGACAAAAAAAGGCAGGAAGAGGCCGCCTTTAAATAGCGCTCCCCCAGCCCCTTCCCGACTGCAAAACGTTCCCCTCTACCTGTCGTTGCTAGTGGCAGGTGGAAAGGAAGGGGGCGCCACTCAATATCCGGTCCGGGGCATTGCACGCTCGACTGACGTCACGATCTGCGGACACAGGCAATTGTGGCAGTAGAGTTTAGCGGCGCCGCAAAAGCTCTGGTCAATTTCGCGAGCGCCGCAAACATCGCCGCGCCCGGGCGCTAGTTATTTGCGCCCCTTTAGCGCCCTCTTAGGGCGCAAACAGGAGGCGCTAATCAACTAAATTTTTTCCCCCATTAATTTGGAGGAAGTGAGTGGAGTCTTCAACATGTCATCGATGACGACGAACACCTCGCTAAGGCCATCCCCATGCCACCACTACTCGCCTTCAAACAGCCGCCTAACCTCAAACAGACCATCGTTCGCAGCAAATTACCCAGCTTTCAGGAGAACAGCGACCACGACACCACACAACCCTGCCACGGCAACCTCTGCAAGACATGCCAGATCATCAACACAGATACCATCATCACACGTGAGGACACCACCCACCAGGTACATGGTACATACTCATGTGACTCGGCCAACGTTGTCTACCTCATATGTTGCAGGAAAGGATGCCCCGGAGCATGGTACATTGGCGAGACCATGCAGACACTGAGACAACGTATGAACGGACACCGCGCAACAATCGCCAGGCAGGAGTGTTACCTCCCAGTCGAGGAACACTTCAGCAGTCAAGGACATTCAGCCTCCAATCTTCGGGTAAGCGTTCTCCAAGGCAGCCTTCGAGACACACGACAACGCAAAATCGTCGAGCAGAAACTGATAGCCAAGTTCCGCACCCATGAGGACGGCCTCAACCGGGATCTTGGGTTCATGTCACGCTACATGTAACCCCACCTGACATAGAGTCATCCAGACTCGAGTCGTCATTGGCTTGTTCTCTCTACACAGATGCGGCCGGACCTGCTGTGATTTCCAGCAAAAAAAGTTTTTTGTTTTCCATACAGACCCCAGCATCTGCCACATTGTCTTTGATGTAATGTTTTCCTGACTGACCTGTTTGGACACCGTCCACACCCTTGATTGCCGTGATTATCTCTCTGCCGAGGTGTGATAAAGGGCAGTTGGAAAGATTAACTGTAATCATCTGGCTGTGTTCTCTGACTATATATGCTGTGCCTATATGCATCTCTTCACTTCACCTGATGAAGGAGCCGCGCTCCGAAAGCTTGTGATTTCAAATAAAGCTGTTGGACTATAACCTGGTGTTGTGAGACTTCTCACAAGGGGAGGTAGGAAGAGGCGTCAGAGAGTTGGCGTTCAGCCTCCGCAAGGTAGAGGTTGGTTCGCCAAACAACAACAGCGCCACCCTTGTCAGCAGGTTTAATAACAATGTTGGGATTGGATCTGAGAGAACGGAGTGCTGCCCTTTTACCTCCTCCCTTCCCACTGTCCAGGGCCCCAAACACTCCTTCCAGGTGAAACAGCGATTTACTTGTACTTCTTGCAATTTAGTATACTGTATTCGCTGCTCATTTTGCAGTCTCCTCTACATTGGGGAGACCAAACGTAGATTGGGTGACCGCTTTGCGGAACACCTTCGTTCAGTCCATAAGTGTGACCTCGAGCTTCTTGTCGCCTGTCACTTTAATTTTCCGCTCCACTCCCACTCTGATCTCTCCATCCTCGGCCTTTTACACTGTTCCAACGAAGCTCAACGTAGGCTCGAGGAACAGCACCTCATCTTTCGATTAGGCACTTTACAGCCTTCTGGACTCAACATCGAGTTCAACAATTTCAGACCATAACCTCTGCCCCTATTTTCTTTTTCACATGGCAACTGTTGATGATTCTTCCATTCCCATTTCCACCTCATCTAGAGTCATATTTTGTTTCTTAACTTGTCCCCTTACCATCTCCTTTTGCCTTGCACCATCATCCCTTTTGTCTTTTAATCTCTCCTGCCTTCCAGCCTATCACACACCTTCCCTTTTGTTCTTTCCTCCCCTCCCCCCTTTCCCTGCCTCTGCACTTGCTTAAAAATCTGTTACATCTCTAATTTTTTCCAGTTATGACGAAGGCTCATCGACCTGAAACGTTAACTTGGTTTCTCTCTCCACAGATGCTGCCTGACCTGCTGATTGTTTCCAGCATTTTTGGTTTTTATTTCAGATTTCCAGCATCCACAGTATTTTGCTTTTGTGTCCCCTCGAATTTTGTTTTCTTGTAACTGAAAACATATACATATGGACCGACCCCTGACTGGGGCAGAGATTGCATCATATAAAAGTGTCTTTATAGATAACACTTAGTCCGTGTGATCTCCTGGACAGGGTTTCGATCGTCTGAGGGGGTCGGAGAGGAATTTTCCAGTGTATTTTTTTCCCTTAATGGCCCTGAATTTTTTGACTCTACCAGTAGATTACATGGCTGCGGGGCTGGATGGGAGCTGAGGGCAGAGGCAAGAAGTGTTTAGCCATGATGCTCCAGTCATAATGGTATGGGGAAGGCTTGATGGATTCCCTGGCCTTTTCCTGCCCGTCAATTTTGCATGTTTTTATGTGCTACAAATTGAATGTTCCCACGCACTGCTGAACTTCATTTTATGGTAGCACTTGCTCATGCCTTGGATTTTCACCGATTTCTGGCCTCCTTTGTGCGTCTTGTTAAATGGTGTATTTTTAGGCCAAACAGGTGGGTCTTGCTTCCAATGTTTAAATGCTACAATTAGAAGGAAATATCCTCATTTGCATCCCATTATCATATGGCCACCCATGTGTGGATAGGTTGGTGGTGGTGCTGCAGACCAGCCCCTGGAAAACAGGGGAGGAGGGCAGCAGACTGAGGCGGGAAGGCAGCAGAGCAATTCCTTGAGCACAGTTCCCCCTCGGCCCACCCCAGATCTCCAGGAAAATTGGCGGGTCGGACAGTCTTTGAAAAAGTAAGACCTTCTGAAAGTCTTCTGGGCAGATCGCCTAATACTCAGCCCTTAGAGTGGGATTGTCCCTGTGCCAGCAAGGATTACTGATTGCAGATTAGGCTTTACATCAAGCTGAGAGATTGATCATGCTGACAACTGGTCTGTTTCCAACCACATGGAAAAGAGAGGGGCCAGATGGGCCCAAGGCTGGCGCAAGCTGCACTTGACCAGTGATTACATTTACATCATCACTTGTTAGTTACCATCATGAAGAACTATTGATGTGTTAAAAAGTGTTTTTCTAAAATTGTAAATAGTATTTAATATAATTCTGATATCAAAGCAAACATATTAAATGATGGCATGTGGGAGGAATTGCTTTGATCAATATGTGTAACAACATTGTAAATGTGCTCGAAGTATTTCTAAAGGTCAGTTTTTCTCGGCAACCCTTAAATGCATTGAAAAATAACACATTTCTGATTTTGTCAGAAAGCCCAATAAAAATCTGAATGAATGTATTTACAGTCACAATACACAACAGCCAACTGCTTCCATAGTTCTTTGTGCGCTATATGCATCGGTACTTTCATTTTGAACTCCTACACTTGAGATTAACCACATGACCGAAATTAAACCTTTTTTATTTCTTTTGCCTGCAGTTTGGGGCACAGCATGATATCTGCATCAAATAAATCCATCATGCAAACAAGCATTTTAGTTTGGAGCTAGCCTATCAATTAACAATCAGAAGATTATACTGAGGTGGATGGAGTTGGTCTTCCTGTAACTTGTAATGCCTGCGGAGTTTTAGGATGTCTCTGTTCAACTTCTTCCACCCCAAGGGTGGATTGTGCTCTTTTTCAGTGATAGCGATACTGCAATTTTATTTTATAAACACGTCATTAATTTGTTTTTATGAAAACATATGATAATGGCCTTGAAAACAAGCATTTTAAATGTAACGTTTTCAAGAACAAAGTTAACAAGCTTAGCATGAAACATTAAGGGGTAGAAATTAGGTCGCGCCCCATTTGGGGCGCAAATATCGTCCGGACGCAAATATTAGCGCCTGGCGCTAATTATCGGCACTGACGGGAAACTTCACTTTTACCGCCCCGGGAGGTGAGTGGAGCGCTAAAGCAGGCGCTGCACACCTCTCTTAAGGCGCAAAGGCCGAGCAGTGAGGCGCTAACTCGGAGCGCTGGCGAAGCTCATGTAATGTCAGTCAGCAATGGAACACACACACAATGGCACGGGCCAGTTCTTAAAGGGGATGGTTAATCTTGCTTTCCATCCACATCCTGTTCATTGCTGCCTTGAATCTCGGCCTGGAGAGACTTGCACATCAAATGTGCTGGAAAGAACAATGGAGAGCACCAGGCAAAGAGCTCAGAGTGCAGCTCCCACGGTCTCTGCTAAATCGATACAAGGAATGGCAAATCAAAATGAACCTGCAAAGTGCAAAACTCCTTCACACAACGTTGAATCTCTCCAGAAGTCTCTCCCTCTCTCTCTCAGAATGCGTAGTTCAAAAATGCCACCAACAATAAAAGACAGGAAGAGGCCCCCTTTAAATAGCGCCCCCCCCAGCCCCACAGCGATTGATAGCGTTCCAGTCTTCTGGTCGTTGGAAGCGCCAGGCGGTAAGGCAGGGGGCGCCACTCAATTTCCGCTACGGGGCGCCCCAAGGGCGTTGCACCATGGAATGACGTCACAATCTGCGCGCGCAGGTGGTCGCAGCGGTAAGTTTCAGCGCCGCCGCACAATCTCAAGTTAAGTTCTCGAGCGGCGCAAACATCGCTGCGCCCGGACGTTAGCGGCTTTGCGCCCCATTAGCGCCCTCTTAAGGCGCTAACGGGTGGCGCAACCAAGTGAATTTTTACCCCTAATAGTTATAACAGAAGTTTAGAATTACTGTTACAAGGTCAGATTAGGCCATTACTGTCATTTTTGGTTAACTATGTTCAGTAGACTTTTGTGCTGTAGTTTGGATGTATATCCGAAGTCTGTCTTTTTAAATTATTTGTTCCTAAAATGTGGGTGACGCTGGCAAGGCCACATTTATTGCCCACCCCCAGTTGCCCTGCAAAGGTGCTGGTGGACCTACTCCTTGAATCGCTGCAATCATTGTGGTGATGGTGCTTCCACGATGGTGGGTAGTGGTGTTCCACAAGGATCAGTGCTGGGACCACTGTTGTTCACAATTTATATTAACGATTTAGACTTTGGAATCAAAAACACAATTTCTAAATTTGCGGATTACACCAAATTGGGATAGTCAATACTGAGGAAGACTGCAACAAATTACAGGAGGACATTAATAAACTTGCAGAATGGGCATATAATTGACAAATGAAATTCAACACAGATAAATGTGAGGTATTACATTTTGGTAGAAAGAATAGGGAGGTCACTTATCACTTGGAGAGTGCGAGTCTAGGTGGTGTAGAGGAACAAAGGGATCTCTGAGTCCAAATACACAAATCACTAAAAGTTGCGACACAGGTTAGCAAGGCCATAAAAAAAAGCAAACCAAGCACTAGGGTTTATTTCTAGAGGGATAGAATTGAAAAGTAGGGAAGTTATGCTAAACCTGTATCGAACCTTAGTTAGACCACACTTAGAGTACTGCATACAGTTCTGGTCGCCATATTATAAAAAGGATAGAGAGGCACTGGAGAGGGTGCAGCGAAGATATACTAGGATGATACCAGAAATGCGAGGGTATACATATCAGGAAAGGATTAACAGGCTGGGTCTCTTTTCTCTTGAAAAAGGAAGGTTGAGGGGTGACCTAATAGGGATCTTTAAAATTATGAAAGGTTTTGATAGAGTGGATACGGAGAGAATGTTTCCACTTGTGGGGCAGAGCATAACTAGAGGCCATCAATATAAGATAGTCACCAAGAAATCCAACAAGGAATTCAGAAGAAACTTCTTTACTCAGAGAGTGGTGAGAATGTGGAACTCGCTACCACAGGGAGTGGTTGAAGCGAATAGTATCGATGCATTTAAGGGGAGGCTAGACAAGCATATGAGGGAGAAGGGAATAGAGGGTTATGCTGATAGATTTAGATGAGGAAAGACAGGAGGAGACTCGAGTGGAGCATAAACGCCGGCATGGACTGGTTGGGCCGAATGGCCTGTTTCTGTGCCATATATCCGATATAATCCTGTGTAGATGGAGAGCTTTTTGTCTGCTGGTGCATTCCCTGGCAATTAGCTGTTTCTGTCCATCAAACATTAATGTGCCCGAGATTTCAAAAGGTTAACAAAAGGTAGCACATTTTTAATTCATTTTAAAATGTACTAATAGTATATCTGGCACTATTAATCAATATAAAAATAAATTTGATCGTCCAAGTAGTGCACATTACCGCTTCTGAAGTTATGAGATCACTTGACCTGAGTGAAGGGATGAGTGCTGCACTATAGCACCTTGGTCATTTCTCTGCCAAGGTGCTTAATTATTAATCAGTTCAGAATTTGTGTCAGACATGTAGGGGTAGAAATTGGTCTGAATTGTGCTTGTTTTTCAGGCATAAAACAGGCACAAAATGAGTCGGCAGCCCGTTTTATGTCTCTCCTGATTTTTATTTCCATTGACTTCACCAACGTCATTGGCAGGTATCATGGACACACCACCTGCCCAATAAAAGCACCCCCAGTGTCCTGAGGAAATTTGATAAAACAGAATACAAACATTATAAGTTCCAGTTATGATTACTATAAATAAATTCCCATGCTGTAATCCTAGTTAAAATCAGTTTAAATCGACATAATGGAATCGATATTAACCAACTCCTCCCCCCACCCCCGGCAAGACAGGAGGGAGGGGGTGAGGCGGGGCACTTCGGTATAATATTTAAATCAGGCTACCGCAGTGCAGTTGGGAGCCTGGTTTAAATTTAACAGCTGCGGGCCCTGGTTTTCCATGGCTCGGGAAACCCGGCAGCTAAATAGAGATGGGTGCAGCTGGCTGCAGATGGAAAATGCATTTTGGAGCACTGCTTGTGGGCCAAGAGGAGCAGGACTGCTCCCCCCGTCCACTCAAGCAAACCTTTGCCAATCGCAGCCTCGCTCCTGTGATCTGCCGACCCCACCATCTCCAAACCTGCGATGCTGAGCCTTTGCCCCGCGATCTTTCTCTCTCTCCCTCCGATTGCTGGTCCGCCCTCACCCCCCCACTTCTGCCCCGCGATCTTTCCCGATTGCCAGGAACCGTCCTCAGCAGCCTTCTGCCACTGGCTTTCCTGTTCGGCAACAGGCAACAGAACGTTAAATTCGGCAGGACCTCCGCGTCCCTGGAATTTCCGGTTCTACCTCCCACAACCGCCCTCCCCCGCTCCACCCACCCCACCCCCGTATAATTTTTCAGTGGCCGCTGAACTTCACACACTTTTCAGTGAAGTGATGCTGCTTAAAGGAATTTAAACTAGCCAGAATAATAGTGTAATGATTTACTATCCTGAAATTACTCACAGGCTCATAAATCTACACAGATTCTTTCGTGCCTTCTAGCAGTTCCATGTTCAGAACAACTGAATAATCTGTCTATTAAAGATGTCTTGTTACAAAAAGTTAACACTTTACAACATAATGTTAAAATCTTTTATATAGAATGAAGTTCAGTGACAAGCTGATAGTATTGTTGAAGAAAGTCCAAAACCTATTACTGCTGAGCCTAGTTATTTACAATATTTGTCAGTGGGCGATAATATAGTTGTGTGTAATCATGGAATAGGAATCACAGGACGATTAGTGACTATAATCTATCAAAAACAATTCAGCCGTGAAATTTGGTCCGTTTGCGTCGGCCGTTAAGGCTGGTTTGGATGAAAAAATGGCTGCTGCCTCGCTTCCGCCCACTTCCGGCGCAGAACGCGGTGGCCGCCATTTTGGGTAGGTCAGCAGCGCTCCCGTTGCCTGCGCAGATATGGAAATTAGTCAGTTCGTGCGGTCAATCAGAGTGCAACACTGAATTGACACATGACCTGCTATTTTGGACGTTACCGCTCCTTTTAATGCCCTCTCCAAAGCATGCACAGCACAACTTGCATGCAGCTATACGATGGACCCCCTACCAGTGCTTCTTAAAGGGACACATGCAACTTTCAGGTAAGTTTACATTTTTGCTTTTTTTACTGGTTTCTTTACATTTTATTGGAGTACTGGAATGGTGTAAGACATTTAAAAAATCTTTAAAGTGTGAAGGGAGTGCAGGGAGTGCTGCTGAACATTTTCAAGGCTTTGGTTCTTAAAGTAGGCCTCTGAGAACACCACTTGCTCCCAGTCCTGGGGGCTTTAGTTGCAGTCACCCTTGGGCTGCAGCATGACATGGAGATAGAACAGAGGCAGCAAAGGGGAAAAGCTTCTCGCAGAGGGAGGATGAGGAGGAAGAGGAAGAAGCAGAAGAGGAAGAAGGAGAAGAGGAGCAAGCAGAAAGAAAGAGGCAACCCAGGCAGCCCCTTTCTGGCCGGGATATCCGGGATCGAATCACCTGCCTGCGATACCTGTGGACACAACCCGAATTCCCCTTTCAACATTTGTCTCACACCTTACCTTCCCTCTGTTACTGACCATCACAGCGTCCTCTTGGTCACAATGCTGAAATAAAAACCACCACAAAGCAAACTTTCCAAACCAACTTTATCCATATATGCATCCAATATGACATCAAGAAATCAATGAATCACCCTTGTGAATGAATCATTCCCTTAGTGACTGTCTTGTGTGTGCCTTTGCCCATCCTAGTGATGTCACACACTGCTACCCCAGTGGTTGCAGCATGGCTGGTGGAAGGCTGCTGAATCTCAGTGGGGGACACTGCAGATGGGCTTGCAGGACAACCTCGAGAAGCTGGTGGCTGGGAGTGTCAAATCGAGTGACGGTGTTTCTTCTTCTTCTTCTTCTTCACTCTCTTCTCCCTCTTCTTGGTCAACCATTGGCTGGGCTAGCTGGATTTCTTGGGTGTGTAAATGAGGAAGGTACAAGGGTAGCATTGTGGTGAGGGGACGGTGGGAATGCAAGAGGTGCATACTTACACTATGTGCACCTTGTAAATCAGAAGATATTGTGGGATGAGGGGGAAGTGGGATGTGAGAAAGAGGATAATGTATGAGGATACCAGCATCTTGTATTCTTTCAGCCCCGCCACTAGCCAAGGGATCAGCCATGCCCCTGCCAAGAATCCAAGAGGGTGAGGTGAAGCTAGAAATGTGAGGTGTGCCTCATGTGTGGTAGAGATTGTTGGTAGGTAAGTGATGGGGGGCTCGTGCATTGAGCAGTGTATAAGGCTGGTGGTGCAGTTGGTAAGAAATGGCTTTTGAAGATGCATTCACTGACCTTGACCACTGGTCTGAGATCATGAATGGGTGGAGATAAGGAATAACAAGGGGCAGAAAACACTGGTAGGAGTAGCATATAGGCCCCCTAACAGTAGCTATACCGTTAGACAGAATATTAATCAAAAATAGTAGGAGCTTGCAACAAAGGTAATGCAATAATCTTGGGGGACTTTAATCTTCATATAGACTGGACAAATCAAATTGGCAAAGGCAGTATGGAGGACGAGTTCATGGAATGCATTCGGGACAGTTTTCTAGAACAATATGTCATGGAACCAACCAGGGAACGGGTTATTTTAGATCTTGTATTGTGTAATGAGACAGGGTTAATTAGCAATCTCATAGTAAAGGAACCTCTGGGGCAGAATGATCATAATATGATAGAATTTCACATTAATTTTGAGAGTGACTTGCCTAAGTCCGAAACTAGAGTCTTAAACTTAAATAAAGCCAATTACATAGGTATGAGGGGCGAGTTGGCTAAGGCAGATTGGAAAAATAGATTAATAGGTATGGCGGTAGATAAGCAGTGACTAGCATTTAAAGAAATATTTCATAATTCTGAACAAAAACTCCATGGGAAAAGTGATCCAACCGTCGCTAACTAAAGAAGTTAATGATAGCATTAGATTGAAAGAAGAAGCTTATAATGTTGCAAAGAATAATGGTAAGCCTGAGGATTGGGAGAGTTTCAGAAACCAGCAAAGGTTGACCAAAAAATTGATAAAAAGGGAAAAAATAGAATATGAGAGAAAACTAGCAAGAAATATAAAAGCAGATTGTAAGAGTTTCTACAAGTATGCAAAAAAGAAAAGAGTAGCAAAAGTAAACGTTGGTCCCTTAGAGGCTGAGACAGGAGAAATTATTATGGGGAATAAGGAAATGGCAGAAACGTTAAACAAATATTTTGTATCTGCCTTCACAGTAGAAGACACAAAAAGCATACCAAAATGGTGGGGAACCAAGGGTCTAATGAGGGTGAGGAACTTAACGTAATTTATATAAGTAGAGAAAAAGTACTAGAGAAACTAATGGAACTAAAAGCCGACAAATCCCCTGGACCTGACGGCCTACATCCTCGGGTTCTAAAAGAGGTGGCTGAAGAGATAGTGGATGCATTGGTTTTGATTTTCCAAAATTCCCTAGATTCTGGAATGGTCCCAGCGGATTGGAAGGTCGCAAATGTAACACCTCTATTCAAGAAAGGAGAGAGGGAAAAAACAGGGAACTACAGGCCAGTTAGCCTGACATCAGTCATCGGGAAAATGGTGGAATCCATTGTTAAGGAAGTGGTATCAAGTCACTTACAAAATCATAACATGATTAGGCAGAGTCAACATGGTTTTATGAAAGGGAAATTGTGTTTAACAAATTTATTAGAGTTTTTTGAGGATGAAACTAGCAGGGTAGATAAAGGGGAACCAGTGGATGTAGTATATTTGGATTTCCAAAAGGCATTCGATAAGGTGCCACATAAAAGGTTATTACACAAGATTAGGGCTCATGGGGTTGGGGGTAATATAGTAGCATGGATATAGGATTGGTTAGTGGACAGAAAACAGAGAGTAGGGATAAACGGATCTTTTCCAGGTTGGCAGGCTGTAACTAGTGGAGTGCCGCAAGGATCAGTGTTGGGGCCTCAGCTATTTACAATCTATATTAATGACCTAGATGAAGGGACCAAGTGTAATGTATCCAAGTTTGCTGATGATACAAAGCTAGGTGAGACAGTAAGCTGTGAGGAGAACACAATGGGCAGAATTTTCATTGACCTGTGGAGGCGAGTTTGGAGGCGTGTGGGGTGGGAAAATAACAGATTCGGGGTCCCGCCCTCAACCCACCTCCATGCCAGTTTCACAGGAGGCGAGTACCCGACCTGTGCTGGGACCTGCCTCTCTGAGGCGGGAAGGGGATTAGTGCCAATAAACTGCCTGTTAACAGGTAGTTAACAGGCAGTTTTTTGCCTAATCCCTATTTTTAGCCCTGAAGTGTGGGCTTCCCGACAGGTCCGAACCACGCCGTTTTAGCGAGGCGGACCGTGGGTCTGCAGGGGTTGGAGGGGTCGATATGTCCGGTGGGCAGGTGAGTGATGGGTGCATGAATGCAGAGGTAAGTGTGTAAGGTAAGTGTAAAGTGTGGAAAAAAGTTTTACTTACCCTAACTTCCTCCTGCAGGTGTCAGCCCTTCAGGTCTCGGGAGTCAGAAATCTCACCGGCACAGAAAGCAGAATGGCCGTTGAGCTGTCAAAAGCTGCAGCCTCTGCATTTTGTTCTGCAGAGATCTCTAAATCAGCCTGAGAGGAAGGAATTAACTTAGAGGACAGATTGTCAGTGTTTGACAGCTTCAAGGAGCTGTCAAACACTGATATTTCATCTGTCAAAAGCTCTTGACAGATGAAATGTCAATCTGTGACGTCACCTGTTGCCGGGTGGCCCTTAATTGGCCTGCTGACCCCGCTGGGCGGGCTTAACAAGGTCAATCAAGGGAAAATGTTGGCCACAAGTCAATGGAAGCGGGACTACAACCCAAAAAGTAGGAGTCCCGCCTCCATCACGTCCCCATTGACAAAATCCAGCCCAAAGAGTCTGCAAAGGGATATAGATAGACTAAGTGAGTGGGCAAACATTTGGCAGATGGAGTATAATGTGGGAAAGTGCGAGGTTATCCACTTTGGCAGGAAAAATAAAAAAGCAAATTATTATAAGGGAGCAGAGACCAAGTGGGTGGTTTTAAAGGAAGAATGGGAATTATTGCAAGCTGAAAAATGCAAGGGGGCCATTCTCTGTGCAAAGGCTAAAGATGTGTTGGAGGGAGGAAGATGCACTTGATATTTTCTAGAGCAAGAGAAGCTACGGCAGAGATTATCATTAATTGGAGAGTTGAAGGTTGGGTAGAAGATCTTTAATGAAAAAGGGGAGATTTCAGAGGCGGCTTGCAGCTTTTTATAAAGAGTTATATACAAAAGAAAGACATTTCCAAATTGGTGATGGAGAAGGTTAGTGCTTTTATTGAAGAGGGTTTAAAAGAGGATGAGAGAAGCATGTGTGACCAAGAATTTGGATTAGCGGAAATAAAAGCAGCAATAAATGGAATGACGGGGTGGGGGAAGCCCAGGGTCCGATGGAATACTTGCAGAATTTTATAAAGAAATTTTAGAGATTTTAAGTCCATTGCTCTTAGAGGTTTTTGAGGAGATTAAAATTGAGGGAAGCCTGGCCCCATCTATGAGGAGAGGTATCATAAGCTTAGCTTATAAAAATAAGGGGGATAGAAGGGATCTAAAGAATTGGAGGCCCATCACATTATTAAATGTGGATTATAAGATCTTGGCGAGGGTTATGGCAAATTGTATGAAGGAGGTGATGCCGCAGATAGTTTTGCCCTCTCGGTCCAATGGAGTCATAGGCTGGGACATCGCAGACTCTGCGGTCTCAATCCGAGATGCGATAGAGCTAATGGAAGAGAGTGGGAGGGAGGTTTATGTATTAAAGATAGATCAAGAGAAAGCCTTTGATAGGGTCTCTCATGAGTTTTTATTGATGGTTTTGGAAGCATTTGGTTTCGGGAAAAATTTCATTGAGTGGATAAGGAATTTTTATTCAAACATATTTAGCTGTGTTAAATGTAACATTTTTTTATCCAAGTATTTTCCGATACAGAGGTCAGTGAGACAGGGTTGTCCCCTGACCCCATTGTTGTACACGTTGGTAGCAGAAGCATTAGGTTACATGATGCGAAAGGAACAAGGCGTGGTCGGGATTGCGGTTCCCAGTTCCGGGCGGGTGTCGGTGATACAGCAATGTGCAGATGACACAACCTTAACGTTGAGAGATGGGGAGTCAGTGAGGAAAGCTATGGGAGTAGTGGAGGGGTATTGTTGAGCTTCAGGAGCCAGAGTGAATTACAGCAAGTCCCAGTGCCTGGTTATGGGAAGGGGTAGGTTGGAGGAAAGCCCCTTTAAGGTGGTGGAGGTTTTGGAAGTTCTGGGGGTGCATATGGGGTGCAAAAAGGACAGGGATGAAGTGGATCAATTAAATTGAGAACTGAAGGTTATGAAAATTGAAAAGATTTTTGGAAGATGGGAAAGTCCTGCTATCTAAGCAACAGTACTTATTGAGGGTGGAGGATATTCCTGAGTGGGCGGAAAAGTCCATTCGAGAGGCTTGTGTGAGGTTTTTATGGGAAGGGAAACCAGCCTTGGTTGCTTACAATACCATCATTGGACAAAGAAATCAGGGAGGCCTCAATTTCCCAGATATTGATTTGAAGAAAAAATCCTTTAGAATCAAATGGGTGAAGAGATTTCTTCAGAAGTCAAATACAAGTTATTGGAAGAGTTGTTTTGAGTATTTTTTACAACGAAGTGGGATAGGAGGGCAGGGGATATTGTATATGGAATACAATAATATGTTTTTGAAATCAATTATACCTCTCCCTAGGTTTTATAAGAAGGTTGTAGAGACTTGGGCCCAATTTTTAAAAAGTGTGCAGAGGAATTTTTAGAACAGCCCTTATTTTTGAACAGGTGGGTCAACATTGAAAGAGAGGTATTATTTAATCAAGCTTTTATAAAAGCTGGTATTATATATGTGAAAGATGTATTATATGAGGTAATTCCAGGTTGGTTGCCGGAAGCGATAGTGAGGGACATGGTGTGGGAGGAGGATCAGGAGGTCGAGGAAAAAGCAATTATAATCATGTATGAGAAGATTGTGAGGGCAATGCCACAGGATTGGATGGAAGAAATAAATGCGGAAATCTCCAAAGGAAGTAAAATGCAACCTGCTTTTCCAAGCTTTCTGCTGGAGAAAGGGGAGGTATTGGTCCAATTTGACAACTGTAATGCTCGAGATTTCTATGGGGTATTTACAGAATGGAGATTCAAGACACCTGCTGCTCAGGAGTTTTGGCAGAGTATATACCCACAGCTGGACTTCAACAGGATTTGGAAGGGATTGTGGGCGAAATTTAAATGTCCAGAGTGGATTGAACTGGATTTCAAATTAGCTCATAACCGGATTTTTACCATGACAGTCTTATGTAAGATTGGACGAGTGGAGGGGGCAACTTGCCCAGTATGTGGGACACGGGATGAGACTGTCCCATTTACTGGTGTTATGTCGGCAGTTAAAGGATTTTAAGTACTATGTTCGACAGTTGTGTGAGGTTTTTTTGCTGGGTGCGAGAATGGGAATCCCGTGGGACTCAATTTCGAGATGGGGATTGCAGGAGATGGCCGAGTCTAGCGGAGCGGCAATTAATTTAATGTTCAGTTTGGCTAGATTCGTGATTGTGCAAAGAAGGAATGCTCTGTTTTTTAAGTGGAGGCGAATAAATCTAAAAGAGTATTTTAAATATAAGCTAAAAGATCATTATAAGGCTCTGTGGATGTTTTATTCAGAAAGGAATTTAAAGATAGTATTTTATGATCAATTTTTAAAGTACAATAGATTAATATATGTTTCGGGAGACAAATTAAACTTCAGGTTCTGATAAAATGTGGTGGAGGAATGGCTGTGCAGAGTGGCGGAATGGATTTGTATGATACAATGGAATGATCACGATGTTGTAAATATTTTGAATGTTCAATAAATAAAAAAGAAAGTTGGTAACACTCTCACCTCTGAATCAGAAGGCTGTGGGTTCAAGTCCCACTCCAGAGACTTGAGCACAATATCTAGGCTGACTCTCCAGTGCAATACTAAGGGAATGCTGCACCGTCGGAGGTGCTGTCTTTCCAATGAGACGTTAAAGCCGAGGCCCCGTCTGCTCTTTCAGGTGGACGTAAAAGATCCCATGGCATTATTTCAAAGAAGAGCAGGGGAGTTATCCCCGGTGTCCTGGCCAATATTTATCCCTCAATCAACATCACAAAAAAACAGATTATCTAGTCATTATCTCATTGCTGCTTGTGGGAGCTTGCTGTGCGCAAATTGGCTGACGCATTTCCTACATTACAACAGTGACTACACTTCAAAAGTACTTCATTGGCTGTAAAGGATGTTCCGAGGTTGTGAAAGGTGCTATATAAATGCAAGTTTTTCTTATTTTCTGGACTTGGAATGAATCTGGGGAATCTAAACCCCAGGTCCTAGTGGTCATGAGCCCACTACTACCCCTAAATGGGTATTTCAATCAGAAAGGCTGGCAGGATGAATGGTAAACAGCACACTAATGTATTCAGAACTAGCCTTCTGATGTTGGGGCCAAGGCTAGGTGCTGAGATGAACTTGGGGAAACTTTACGCCACAGCTAATTGCACCATATCTGATCTAGAAATGCTCAACACTGACACTGGCGCGGTAATTTCCTCGGGGCATCTCCCAAACGGCCTCTGTAACTTGCCAGAAGATCGGCAGAAAACCCGGATCAGCCACGTAAACAGGTTTTCCCTCCGAACGGCCGCCGAAGTTGCGGCAGGCGATCGGGAGAATTCCCGAGGAAAATCACAGCTTTAGTGCCTGAAGTGTGAAAGTGGCCCATTCCCTACCCCTAACATCCCTTGCCTTGATGAAAATAAAATTCACCGTCACAAAAATGTCCACATTGATTGTGAAGTCAGAACCTTTGATTATATTTTTGTGTTAATATTTTGATGATCTAGACATGACAAACATTTGTTCAATTATAAATAGGCCTCCAAGTTGTCTAATTATAAGAAAGAAATATTGATTTATTAAAACAAAATGTTGAACTGGTCACACAGCTTCATTGAACTGAACATTTCAAAGGCTATGCATGTTTCTCAGTTATTTTTAAATCAAAGAACATGTTGAGGGCAGATAAGTTGTCTTTGTGGAATTTAATGTTTTTATAAATGTGGTTTTATGCAAACCAACAGCCATGATTGGATTAGGTTGTGATCTGAATACAATTTCCAGTTATTTTAATGTAAATTTCAAAAACTCTGGGCCATGAAATTCACAGTCTTTCCGCCGGCCATTAAGGCCCATTTCGGGAGAAAGAAATGGTGGCCACCTCACTTCCACCCGCCTCTGGCGCGGGACTCGGCGGCCGCCATTTTGGTGAGGGCCATGACGCTGCCGTTGGCAGTGCTGGCCCCAGAAATGTAAATCAGCAGAGTGTGACATCAGTCGCCGTGCAACGCCTGACTTGACGCCACGTCTGCAGACTTCGACCTTTTTGCTGAGTTTATTGCCGGGTCCTAAGCACACTCAGAAATGCGTGCATGAAGCAGTCCCGCAGAGATGCTGTCAGCGCTTCTTAAAGGGATACACACATCTTTCAAGTAAGTTTGGATTTAAGCTTTTGGACTTTATTTTTTTAATATATTATTGAAGTAGTGGCTTGGTGCAATAGATGTTAAAAGTTTTTAAAGTATGCAGGGAGTGCTGCTGAACGCTTGCAAGGCTTTGGATGGTAAAGGAAGGTCTCTGAGAAGACAGGAAATGCTGGAAATACTCAGCAGGTCAGCCAGCATCCATGGAGATAGAAACAGACCTGCTGAGTATTTCCAGTATTTTCTGCTTTTATTTCAGATTTTCAGCATCCGCTCACAGAGGAAAGATGAAGATGCAGAAGAGGAAGAAGCGGAATAAAGGATGCAATCCAGACAGCTTCTTTCTGGCCGGGATATCCGGGATGGAATCATCCACTTGTAGTACTAGTGACCACAACCCCAATTCCCCTTTCAACATTTGTCCCACACCTTACCTTCCCTCTGTTACTGACCACCACAGCATCCTCTTTGCTACAATGCTGAAATAAAAGCCACCACAAAGCAAACTTTCCAATTCAACTTTATCCATATATGCATCCAATCTGACATCAAGAAATCAATGAATCACCCTTGTGCATTCCCTCAGTGACTGTCTTGTGTGTGCCTTTGTCTATTCTACTGACGTCACGCAGTGCTACCCCAGTGGCTGCAGCATGTCTGGTGGAAGGCTGCTGACTTTCAGTGGAGGACACTGCAGATGGCTTTGCCATTTTTTTTCTTTATTTCTTTTCTTCTTCTCTCCTCTCCCTCTCTTGGTCAACCATTGGCTGGGCAGGCTGGATTTCTTGGGTGCGTGAAATGAGGAAGGCACAAGGGTAGGGTTGTGGTGAGGGGAGTGGGGGTAAAGCAAGAGGTGCATGCTTACACCATGTGCAGCTTGTAAATCAGAAGAGATTGTGGGGTGTGAGAAGGAGGATAATGTATGAGGATACCAGCATCTTGTATCCTTTCAGCCCCGCCGCTGGCCAAGGGCTCAGCCATGCCCCTGCCAAGAATGGCCTGCACCGTCTCCTCCAAGGGGGTAAGGTGAAGCTAGGAATGGGAGGTGTGCCTCATGTTTGGTACAGATTGTTGGTAGGTGAGTGATGTGGGGGGCTCATGCACTGATCAGTGTATGAGGCTAGTGGTGCAGTTGGTAGGAGACGGCTTTTGAAGATGCATTCACTTACCTTGAACACTGGTCTGAGGTCATGAAGCTTTTTTGGGCACTGGAGCCAGGTTGGGGGGTGACACTGCTGGCAGTGACGGCCTCGATGATCTGGTCCCACATCCTTCTTTCTGGAGGGCCTCCTGGGCCCTGTGGGTAGAGGAATCTCTTGCAGTGTTGACCCCTGCTCAAAGCTGGAGTGCTGTGTGCGAGACCCTGGGTGTCCCTTTCACTGGCTTATTGAGCCATTTGCATTAGTGCCAAAGCACTTTTACCATTTTTTTAGGTGAGGAAGGCAGTTCAGGTTCAAGAGCTGAAGACTGCCATTTGGGAATTATTTTTAATGTTTATTTTTTTTCAGCAGGCAGTTGAGCTCTAAGGGCTAAAAACTACGGGGGTGAAATTTGGTACCTTTGCCCCTCCTGTTAGCACCCCCCGGCGGGCACTAATGGAGCGCAAATGGCTTTGTGACCGGGCGCGGCGCTGACATCAACCGGTGGTGCTACGGCATCGTACCCCGATCTCCTTCGCCCGGAGATCGTAATGTCATTGCCGTGTGCATCGCCCCGGTAGCACCCCGGACCCGAAATTGACTTCCACCCCCTGCAGCAGCGCCGGGCGAAAACACCGACAGCTGCAGGAGGCATGCATCGGGCAGCCGGCCGCTTCGGGGGCGATGATTAAAGGTGAGGTGGCCGAGGTAAGTAAAAAAAAAACTTACCTTTTTTTGTTCCAGTTTTTTTCGCGGGTTCCTGCCCGCGATCGAGCAGCCCGGCACTCTGCTTGAGTGCCGGGCTGATCGCGTGGGATCGCAGGGATCGCGGGGGATTGCGGGGATCGTGGGGGATCACGGGGGATCGCGGCTGCCTTGGTGGTCCAGGTAGGTACTTTTTATATTGCAGAGCCTGCAGCGATGGCCCTTCCCTTTAAGGGAGGGAAGGAGCCTTTGAACGCGGCAGCGCTGCACGGCCCAGTGTGCAGCACTGCTGAAGTCTCTGTCCCGCCTGCTGCCGATTGTGCTCCAAGAAGGAAGTGGAGCGCTTGATTTAGCGTTCCACTTCCTTCTTGGAGCGCAAACGGCGAATTTTTGAAAAGTTTGAAATCGTTGGCGTCTGGCGCTAACTTTTCAAACTTTGAAAAATTAGCGCCCCAAACGGGGTAATAGTGAATTTCTCCCCCTTTCTATTTTGAAATGAGTTTGAATTTTTTTTTCATTTTACAAGGCTGTTCTCCTTTAAGGGACCAACACTGCTTTCTAAAATGGCGGCCTTGCTTTAAGACAACGCTGCTCTTGTTTCAGGGACTCTACGGCCACACTACATTGGGGCTCCTGCTGAGAGTAGCGCCAGAAAACCAGTCTTGCATGGTAGGTTTAGCGCTGCGCTAATTTAAATTAGCAGGCAGCAGCAAGATACCGGTGCACTATGATTTCGGGCGGCTGTTAACTTCCGCCCGTAGTGGCACCGGCAGGTTTCCGGCCTACTGCAATATCTAAACCTTGGTGTTTTTTTCCTGGCAGCAGAATATGTTCATTTGAACTGGAAAGTATGTTCCTGTTTGTGATGCCAATACTTATGTCTCAGTTCACCCTTCTCGCTAGGAATATCAATGTTCTTCTAATTTCTGTTGTTCATTCTAGTTTACCTGTAGCTGCTAATCAGCTTCTTGACAATGTTTTTGAAAAAGTTTCCAGGTAAGAATTTGCTTAAACCAATCAGCAATTAAAAGAAACAAAGACTTGAATTAATATAGCGCCTTTCACGACCTCAGGACGTCCCAAAGTGTTTTACAGCCAATTAAGTACTTTTGAAATGTAGTCTGTTGTAATGTAGGAAACCTGGCAGCCAATGTGCGCACAGCAAGCTCCCACAAACAGCAATGTGATAATGACCAGATAATCTGTTTTCACTGATGTTGATTGAGTGTTAAATATTGGCCAGGACACGGGGGATAACTCCCCTGCTCTTCTTCGAAATAGTGCCGTGGGATCTTTTATGTCCCCCTGAGAAGGCAGACGGGACCTCAGTGTCAGCCTAGATTTTCATGCTCAAGTCAGACAGCTGTGAACTGTAAGACAGCTCTCAGCAATCCCAGTGAAAACGTGGCTGCTGCTACATATACATCATTGGGGAAGAAAGGTTTTATATTGTTGCTCAAAGACTTAGAGTTCCATTTTGACTCAGCAAAGCGAGATGACGGCCCGTCTGGGGACGGTAGCAGGAAGGCTCGGTCAATTTTAACGGCTAAGCCTTATTAGCATATCACTCACCGACTAAAACGGCTGGGAAGTGGGTGGGAGTTGACTGTCTGGCCATTAAAATTCCGCCTGTGATCAGGGGAACTGGGCAATTGATCTTGGTGGGGAATCTGGTTGGGAGAGGGTGGGGAAGCCTGGGGCAGGAGAGGCCAAAAGTTTCCTTATGGGGCCCGGAGGACAACGGCTTGCTCCTCTTTACCCACAAGGATACGAAAAAGAAAATTACAAACTTACCTTTGCTGGGCCTCTTCTGGCCCTGGCTGTTGTTCCTGGCTGGTTTGGCCTGGCAGGGAAGCTACCACAGCTCCCTCACTCAGGCCCTCAGATTAAAATAGCAGATGAGGTCCCGATTACGTCATCGGAGCCTGATCTGAAAATTTGAAGAAGACCCCGCCCGTTTGGGACTGGTGTCCTTGCTGCCTGCAATTTAAAATTGTAGTCGACCAGTTTGGGGGATGAGGGGGGTAGCGGGGGAGGGGGGAAGGAGTGGGTAAGTCTCCCATTCCATTTTAACGGCCCTCCATTGCCTAGCTTATGCCAGGTTGGGGGCGGTGGGGGGGGGGGGCGAAGTGGTGGAGGGAGTTAAAGCTGACCCATTGATTTCTGTTCCTATTATCTGCCGCCTTAACCAGTCACTGACGAGGAAGACAAACATCTTTATTTAAGCTAAATTCTTGGAAGTGTGACCTTCTTAATTACAATTGATATTCTTTTACTGTGGAGAACTATGAAGTTAATTTGCCTTTAATTTCAAATTCAAATAACAATTTAAAAATAATTATATACCTATGAATAATAAGGCTATGAGACACAGCAAGATGTGTAGCTGTATCCTTGAGATAATTTTATTTAAAAACTCAAATGTCAGTCCTATTTGAAGTCTTATAATAAATGCGATTAGATGTGACATATCATACGAATGCTGTATTACAAACAAAATGAGCGTTTTAAACTAGAATTATCACGCTGATTTTGCACGGCTCCACTGGTGAGGCAGAGCATCCCCTGGGGAGAGCACATCAGCTATGCAGGCTAACAAACCAAGTTTGCAAAATACTGCACTTCGCGCAAAGGGAGGCTGAACTGATGGCCAGTGCCAGCTTCATTGTATCTGCAGCAATCACATCCTGCGACAAAATTCACATGCTTTAGTAGCGCCCCACCCTCAACACTCAACTCATCAATAGAAAATACAAGAGACAACACTGTGGAAAGGAGGAATCATCCAGACAGGGCACAGACTACAGGCTGTAGCTGATACCATCCATGTGGGCATCAGAGTCCCTCATCTTAACCCCACAGTTTACATGAACAGAAAAGGCTTCCATTCGATTAGTATTCAGGTGGCGCCAGACCACTGAAACACCATACTGTAATTAACTAGGAAGCACCCATGGTTACATAGAACATACAGCACAGAAACAGGCCATTCGATCCAACTAGTCTGTGCTGCTGTTTATACTCCACGTGAGTCTCCTCCCATTCCATTGACCTCATCTCATCCTGTCAGCATAACTTTCAATTCCCTTTTCTCTCATGTACTCGTCTAGTTTCCTTTTGAAAGCATCTAAGCTATTTCTGAAGCTACGGGGGTGATTTTGCCAATGGGGGCACGTTGGAGGCGGGACTGCTGCTTGTCGGGTTTTAGTCCCGCCTCCATCGACTTGTGGCCAACCCACGCTATTTTCCCTTGATTGACCTTGTTAAGCCCGCCCAGCGGGCTTAGCAGGCCAATTAAGGGGAAGCCGGTTACAGAGAACGTCAGCGTATGACGTTTCATCTGTCAAACACTGACATTCTCTGTTGTTTGGTGAGTTCTTGTACTCAAGGCTCACCAAACCTCTTTTGTCAGCAGAAAGCAGATGGCTGTTGCATCGGAGAATGCAGCAGCCAATCTGTTATCTCTGCCATTGAGATGCCGGAGCCTCCGCATCCCCAACGATTGAAGCCTGCAAGGTAAGGAAACCTTTTCTATCATTTTTCACTCACCTCACATACTTACCTCTCCACACTTGTACCCATCACTCACCTCCACAGTGCACTTTTGGACCCCGCAGACCCCCGCAGACCTACTGCTCGCCTCGGTGACCCAGGCGGGGTTTGCCGACGTCGGGAAGCCCGCACCTCTGCTGGAAAAATGGGGATAATCCTCTTAACTGCCTGTTA
Source organism: Squalus acanthias (assembly GCA_030390025.1). Lineage (NCBI taxonomy): Eukaryota > Metazoa > Chordata > Chondrichthyes > Squaliformes > Squalidae > Squalus > Squalus acanthias. The sequence continues at coordinate 78,559,367 of CM059436.1, read as the reverse complement.
ACTAGCTGTTAACAGGCAGTTAAGTGGCTGTAATCCCCTTCCCACCTCCAGGAGACGGGACCCAGCGCGAGTCGGATACCCGCCTCCTGGGAAGATGGCATGGAGGCGGGTTGAGGGCGGGATGGGTACCCACCCCCAGATTCTGCCATTTTCCCGGCAGTCCCAAACCAGTCTCAAACCAGTGTCCTGATCTTAAACAAAGGCAATTACAATGGCATGAGGGCAGAATTGGCTAAAGTGGACTGGAAAAATAAATTAAAAGGTAAGACAGTTAAAATGCAGTGGCGGACATTTAAGGAGATATTTTCTAACTCTCAACAAAAATATATTCCAGTGAGAAATAAGGATTTTAAGAGAAGGGAGCACTATCCGTGGCTAACTAAGGAAGTAAAGGATGGTATCAAATTGAAAACGAAGGCATACAATGTTGCCAAGATTGGTGGGAGGCCAGAGGATTGGGAATTTTTTAAAAACCAGCAAGGGATGACGAAAAAAATAATAAAGAGAGAGAAGATGAATTATGAGAGTAAACTGGCAAGAAATGTTAAAACAGAAAGTAAGAGCTTCTACAGGTATATAAAAAGGAAGAGAGTAGCTAAAGTAAACGTTGGTCCCTTAGAGGATCGGAATGGGGAATTAATAATGGGGAATGGGGAAATGGCAGAGACTCTGAACAAATATTTTGTATCTGTCTTCACAGTAGACGACACTAACAACATCCCAATAATGGATACTCAAGGGGCCACAGGGAGGGGGAAACTAAAGACAATCACTATCACTAAGGAAAAAGTACTTGGTAAAATAATGGGACTAAAAGACAACAAGTCCCCTGGACCAGATGGCCTGCATCCCATGGTCTTAAAAGAAGTGGCTGCAGAGATAGTGGATGCATTGATTGCAATATACCAAAATTCCCTGGACTCTGGAGAGGTCCCAGCGGATTGGAAAACTGCAAATGTAACACCCCTATTAAGAAAGAAGGGAGACAGAAAGCAGGAAACTATAGACCAGTTAGCATAACATCTGTTGTTGGGAAAATGCTGGAGTTCTTCATTAAGGAAGCAGTAGCAGGGCATTTGGAAAATCATAATGCAGTCAAGCAGAGTCAGCATGGTTTTATGAGCTCCTCTTCCCTGAAAACGGAAGGAGGAGGCCTCCTCAGCAAACCAAGGCAGCTTGGCTGCAAATTGCTGCAGAGGTGAGCTCGAGGTCTGTGTGCAGACGCACATGGGTTCAGTGTGGAAAGAGGTTTCATGATCTGCTGAGATCACCTAAAGTGTGGCTTCTGTGTTCTGGGAAATGGAAGTTCAAGAGTGAGGGCTCAGGGTGATTTCCATGTAAAATGTTGGTGGTGACACTGAGCGCAAACCCCCGTTTATTGGGCAGATGATGCCTGGGGTTTTGAGAATGTCGGACTTATATTCATCTCCATGTGCCAGCCACCTGTGGTTGAAGAGTAAGCTTACGCGAATCTGGCATGGAGATATCTGTGGGTGTAAGGGTATAAAAGAGTAGGGGCCAGACTCTTGTTCATCCTAAGAAGGCCACCCTGCATTCCTGCTCTTCATCCTCCTCCCACTCCTCCAAAAAGCATAGATAGAGAGGGATTCAAAACAGAAAGCTCACTGTCTCCTCTGTGAAATGTATGAAAGGGAAATGGAGCACAAGACAGGAAGGATAACATAGCAGCAGGCTTCTTAATGAAAGGAACCCCTAGAAAAGTACTGAAAATGGTTGTTGAACAGCAAATTTACAGCATTTGTAAGTTCCAGTGAAGTATACCTTTAAATCCGCTTCCGCCAACTGGCAACCACCTAGCAACACTGGACGCTGCTCACACGCAGGAGTTCCAAGTGATAAAAACATCAGGAAATCTGACATTTGGCATCAGGACAACATTTAACTGCAATTTAAAAGTGGGCATCAGTATTTGGTTGGCTACTTCCAGACCCTGCTGTCTCTTCTGGTAGAAAATCACAAGTCGCATTACACCACAGCTCTGCCTCATTTCCTGACACTGCCCACCTCAAAACTGCACAAAATCAGATGGTAAAAGACCAGAAAATCCAACCCACTGTGTCTGGCATTTGCTGCTTCTGTCTTGCAGATAATTGTGATGTTGCCTGGTGCTCCATGATTCACCACAGCTGTATAAATCCCAACCAGTAATGGCGAAAGATCAGAGGCGCGTTGCAGCACATTCAACAACAATCCTTGTTGGATGTTCAGTACGGTCAAGAACATAAGAAATAGGAGCAGGAGTAGGCCATACGGCCCCTCAAACCTGCTCCTCCATTCAATAAGATCATGGCTGATCTTCTACCTCGACTCCACTATCCCTTGATCCCATTCGTGTCCAAAAATCTATCGCTTTCATCCTTGAATATACTCAATGATTGAGCATCCACAGCCATCTGAGGTAGTGAATTCCAAAGATTCACAACCCTCTGAATGAAGGAATTTCTCGTCATCTCAGTCCTAAATGGCCGACTCTTTATCCTGAGACTATGACCTCTAGTTCTAGACTATTCAGCCAGGGTAAACAAACTCTCAGCATCTACCCTGTCAAGCCCTCTAAGAATTTTATAGTTTCAATAAAATTACCTTTCATTCTTCTGAACTCCAGAGAATACAAGCCCATTCTACTCAATTTCTCCTCATAGGACAACCCGCTCATCCCAGGAATCAATCTAGTAGGTCTTCTGATTAACTGCCTTCTGAAGACTGGCCCATACAGTAGAGGAACACCATAGGCTGGGACCCTGGGCAGCCGTTTGCTGCCATCTCCAAGTGCCCGTCCTCACTTATAATGGGTGCTTCAGCGGTGCTCTCTTCACAAATTCACCATCTAAATGATGCTGTTTGTGACGTGTGGCGTATGTGGCGTGACTTGCTGTGAAGTCCGCTGCCACCAGATAAAAGCATCTCACCTTGGGAAAATACTACAGGGAGTTTTGTTACAATGGTTTCAGGATGGAACGCCTCTTTCTGGTGGGAAACCGTGCTGGCATGTTAATTCCCCGCCCGCAGCAGAATGAGGCCATGGCGGTTCTAATCACTGGGCTTCATTAGCGTGGCCGTAGTGGGCAGAAAGTAGTTACAGGTCTGTGGAAAATCACACAGGTTCCAAGGGCATCTGACAGTATGGAAGGGGGGAGGAGTCCAGGGCAGGGGACGCCTAAACTTTCCTTTTCGGGACCAAAGGAGCACTTCTGCTCCTCCTGACCCCACAAAGGAAAGTAAAAAGCTTACCTGTTTGGGCCTCTTCATCTTCCCAGCAGGTCCTGATTCTCTTCAGCCTGGTGGGAAAGCTACAGCAACTGCTCTGCTCAGGCCTGAGTTTAAAATTGCATTGTGGCGCAATAATGTCATCGGACCCCAATCTGCATATTTAAAGAAGAACCCCGTTCGCTTTGGACGAGAGGCTTAGTGTTAATCTCCCCCAGAGCTGCAGGAGTATAGTTCTGATTCTCAGGTCTGCATTCCCTACTTCCTGCTGTGAGTGTGGGATCAGTGAATTTGCACTTATATGCAAATGTGTTTACAGTATGAATGAAAACTTACTTCACTTGAAGTAAATGGTATTTTTCTCAATTATATCTTCAACGTCTTTGTTTCCTTCTCCATCCCATTTTTGTCCAAGTCCTTTTCATATGTAAATTCGAAGCATTCCGTGTACATACTCTTTCATTTTTTGGAACGTTCACTCTTTTACTCTGTGGGTCCTACCATCATTAAGTAGAGGGAAGTTGGGCTTGTGCCAGTTGGAAAAGAGAGGTTATTTCCTCCACCTTAATATTGCACCTGCAATGAATAAAAGAAAGTCATGCATTTATATAGCGCCTTTCACGACCTCAGGATGTCCCAAAGCGCTTTATAGCCAATGAAGTACTTTTGAAGTGTAGTCACTGTTGTAATGTAGGAAATGCGTCAGCCAATTTGCGCACAGCAAGCTCCCACAAACAGCAGTGTGATAATGACCAGATAATCTGTTTTATCGATGTTGGTTGAGGGATAAACATTGGAACACTGGTCTAACACACTATGCGGTAGATCTTGACTTTGAGCGATCGCGTAAAAGAGGTGATAGCGAATCGGCAGCCCGTTTTACATCTCTCCTGATTTTTATCCCGATTTTTATTTCCATTGTGGAAATAAAACTCGGGAGAGGTGTAAAACGAGCTGCCGACTCGCCATCACCCATTTTACACTATCGCACAAAGTCAAGATCTACCCCCATGTATATCAGAAAAGGATCGCCCCATCCTTCCCAACCTCTCGTCCATCTTACTGTAGGGCTATAGGATCGAGGGTTTGAATACAAAATTAATAAGGTACATTTATACACAAAATTAAGTTCAAGGCTTTTATTTTGCTGTCTCATTTGTTAGAATATGGTGAGTTATCATTAATTTATACATGACTTATTAAAATTATGATTTTATGTTAAGGTGGTTCAGTGGGCATGCATATCTAAAGCAATAGCAAAATACTGCGGATGCTGGAAATCTGAAATAACAGCAGAAAATACTGGAAACACTCAGCAGGCCAGGCAGCATCCGTGGAGAGAGAAACAGAGTTAACGTTTCAGGTCTGCGACCCTTCGTCAGAACTGGAAAAAGTTAGAGATGTAACAGGTTTTAAGCAGGTGCAGAGGCAGGGAAAGGGGGGTGGGGAGGAAGGAACAAAAGGGACGGTCTGTGCTCGGCTGGAAGGCAGGAGAGCTTAAATGTGATTTCAAATAAAACTGTTGGACTATAACCTGGTGTTGTGCGACTTCTCACTTTTGTCCACCCCAGTCAACACCGGCATCTCCGCATTGTGAAGTGAAGGCAATGAAAACAGGTTTCTTCTAACATGCCAAGGTATGTAGGGAGGAGTCTGTAAACTCAGGCCATAGGCTAATGACAGATGTGGAAAAGCTCCCAAAAATACAAAAATGACAGTTGCCACAATTAATCAATAATTTTCCCCCTTCAAGTATTTATCCAATTCCCTTTTGAAAGTTATTATTGAATCTGCTTCCACCACCCATTCAGGCAGTGCATTCCAGATCACAGCAACTCGCTGCATAAAAATGTTTTTCCTCATGTCGCCTCTGGTTCTTTTACCAATTACCTTCAATCTGTGTCCTCTGGTTATCGACTCTTCTGCCACTGGAAACAGTTTCTCCTTATTTACTCTATCAAAACCCTTCAGGAGAACAACCCCAGTTTTTCTAGTCTTTCTACATAACTGAAGCCTTTCATCCCTGCTACCATTCTGGTAAATATCCTCTGCACCCTCTCTAAGGCATTGACATCCTTCCTAAAGTGGGTCATGTCTGTTTGCAACACCAAATTTCTGATTGGTCCCCTTGGCAGACAAGACCAGATTTCTGCTTGGTCCCCTTAGAGGACAAGACACACCCAACAGTTTGTCTGGATGTGTAATTTGATCCTACCTGCTGGAGTAATTAAGATCTTTGCAATGTGTAATTTGATCCATTGTTTGTGACAGACAGGCTCCAGAGCTCACAATGCTAACACTATTGCTTTCAGAGAACAGACAGGGCTCACCCTCCCGGGCTAGGAGCACTCACAGTGCTCACACTGCCGAGTTCAGGTAGGAAGGCGTAAGGCCATGGAGGGATTTTAACCTAAGGATGAGAATTTTAAAATCAAGGTGTTGGTGGACAATGTTACCCCTGTTTTTTTGGGGGTGCGCGGTCCCTTTAACGGGCTCGGCAGCCCATTCAAAATTTCACGCATGCACAAAATCTCCCATTCAAAAGCCGGTAAGCGGCCTGTGCGGGACCTCCAGACAGCTGTGTGGCCGCACAGTTTAGCAGGAATGTAGTCGGTGGACCATGAGCCAATGTAGGTCAACGAGCACAGGGGTGATGGGTGAATGAGACTTGCTGTGTGCGAGGATACGTGTAGCAGAGTTTTGGATGACCTCAAATTCTTTGAGGGTGGAAGATGCGAGACTGGCCAGGAAAACATTGGAATAGCCGAGTCCTGCAAATAACACACAAATGTAATATTATGCATGTTGTAGGACCAACACAGAATCAATGTTCCCTCTAATTTTGTTTGGCATTGCGTGGTCCCTTTAAGGGTTTTTATATTGAAAAGCCGGCAAGATCGGCTGCACGGGTTCCCTGGAGCGCTGTGCGGCCGCTTACAAGGAACATTGCACAGAATACGCTCTCATTTTTAAAAATTCATTTATTTATTGCCTATCCCCACTTGCCCTTGAGAGGGTGGCCGTGAGCTGCCTTCTTGAACTGCTGCAGTCTAGGGGGGTGCGGGGTGGAGGAGAGAGAGAACATGGTGCCGGTGTAAAGGGGGTCCCATCTGGATCACGTTCTTACTCTCATCCACAGCCTCCTTTAGACCTAGATCACGTTCCTCCCCCCTCCCCACTGTTCGCACTATTCTCTCGCCCCCCCCCCAACAAGTTCCTGACCTTCTCTCCTCAAGTTCCTGACCTTCTCTCCCCCCACCCCAAGTTCCTGACCTTCTCCCCCCACCCCGAGTTCCTGACCTTCTCCACCTCTCCCCCAAATTCATGACCTTCTCACCCCGAGTTCCTGACATTTTCTCCCCCCTCCCCGGGTTCCTGACCTTCTCTCTACTCTGAGTTCCTGACCTTCCCCCCTCTCTCCGAGATCCTCTCCCCCCCTTCGACCCCTTTCCCCTCCCTCCCTTCGATCCCCTTTCCCCTCCCCCCTTCAATCCCCTCTCTTCTCTCTCCCCTTCAAACCCCTCTCACTTCCCTCCCTTCGATCCCCTCTCCCCTCCCTCCCTTCAATCCCCTCTCTTCTCTCTCCCCTTCAATCCCCTCCCCCTTCCCTCCCTTCGATCCCCTCTCCCCTCTCTCCCTTCGATCCCCTCTCCCCTCCCTCCCTTCGATCCTCTCTCCCCTCCCTCCTTTCGATCCCCTCTCCCCTCCCTCCCTTCGATCCCCTCTCCCCTCCACCACTTCGATCCCCTCTCCCCTCCCTCCCTTCGATCCCCTCTCCCCTCCCTCCTTTCGATCCCCTCTCCCCTCCCTCCCTTCGATCCCCTCTCCCCTCCACCACTTCGATCCCCTCTCCCCTCCCTCCCTTCAATCCCCTCTCCCCTCCCTCCCTTCGGCCCCCTCTCCCCTCCCTCCCTTCGGCCCCCTCTCCCCTCCATCACTTCGGCCCCCTCTCCCCTCCACCACTTCGATCCCCTCTCCTCTCTCCCACTCTTCGATCCCCCTCCCTCCCTCCCCCCACTGCACTGTTTGGTGTTGCGCATGCACGACCAGATTGAGTGCGCATGCACAGTGCCAAACTGGCGCGCGTGCACAGAGGGAATCATAAAACGCCATGCAAATAATCATTCCGCCTAAAGTGTGGTGCCCAGTATAACTTCCTTGCTTTTGTACTCTATGCCTCTATTTATAAAGCCAAGGATCCCGTATCCATTTTGAACAGCCTTCTAAACTTGTCCTGCCACCTTCAAAGACTTGTATACGTGCACCCCCAGGTCTCTCTGTTCCTGCACCCCCTTTAAAATTGTACCATTTAGTTTATATTGCCGTTCCTTATCCTTTCTACCAAAATAAATCACTAAACACTTCTCTGCATTAAATTTCATCTGCCATGTGTCTGCCCATTTCACCAGCCTGTCTATGTCCTCCTGGAGTCAGTTGCTATCCTCCTCACTATTTACTACATTTCCGAGTTTCGTGTCAGCAGCAAACTTTGAAATTCTGCCCTTTATACTCAAGTCCATGTCATTAATATATATCAAAAACCTTGTTCCATTCAAGTCTAGAGCCTCCTTATAATTATCATTTATCAGGAAATTACAGTTTACCTCCACCTGGTCTTGGCCGACAGAGTTGGAAAGGCCAGTAATCCACCTTTTCTTAAACTTAATGAGCACTGCACCATTGCAAAATGAAACCCAAATCTAGGCTACCAGCCAGAATATTGATTTTCTTTGTTGTAAGTGGTTATTGACTTTTAAGTGTTTTTTAAAATTTTGCTGTACTTATTGACCCTGGAGTAGACTATAATTAAATCAGGGCAAGTTGTATTTATATAGCGCCTTTAACGTAGTAAAACGTCCCAAGGCGCTTCACTGGAATGTCAGAAAACAAAGTTTGACACCGAACCACATAGGAGAAATTAGGCAGATGACCACAAACTTGGTCAAAGAGGTAGGTTTTAAGGAGCGTCTTCAAGGAGGAAAGAGAGGTGGAGAGGTTTAGGGAGGAAGTTCCAGAGCTTAGGTCCTAAACAGATGAAGACGCGCCCTCAAATGGTTGAACGATTATAATCAGGGATGCTCAAGAGGCCAGAATAAGAGGAGCGCAGATAACTCGGGGAGTTTTGGGGCTGTAGGAGATTACAGAGATAGGGAGAGGCGAGGCCATGGAGGGACATGAAAACAAGGATGAGAATTTTAAAATCGAGGTGTTGCTTAACCGGGAGCCAATGTAGGACAGCGAGCACAGGGGTGATGGGTGAACGGGACTTGGTGCGAGTTAGAACATGGGCAACGGAGTTTTGGATGACCTCAAGTTTATGTAGGGTAGAAGGTGGGAGGCCAGCCAGGAGTGCGTTGGAATAGTCAAGTCTCGAGGTAACAAAGGCATGGATGAGGGTTTCAGTAGCAGATGAGCTGAGGCAGGAGCGGAGACGGGAGGTGTTACGGAGGTGGAAATGGGCGGTCTTAGTTATGCTGTGGATATGTGGTCGGAAGCTCATTTCAGGGTCAAATATGACACCAAGGTTGCGAACAGTCTGGTTCAACCTCAGACAGATGCTAGGGAGAGGGATGGAGTCGGTGGCTAGGGAACGGAGTTTGAAGCGAGGACCGAAGACAATGGCTTCAGTCTTCCCAATATTTAGTTGGAGGAAATTTTTGCTCATCAAGTACTGGATGTCAGACAAGCAGTCTGGCAATTTAGAGACCGTGGAGGGGTCGAGAGAAGTGTTAGTGAGGTAGAGCTGGGTATCATCAGCATACATGTGGAAACTGACGCTGTGTTTTCGGATGATGTCGCCGAGGGGCAGCATGAAGATGAGAAATAGGAGGGGGCCAAGGATAGATCCTTAGGGACACCAGAGGTAACGATGCAGGAGCGGGAAAAGAAGCCAGTGCAGGTGATGTTACGGCTCCACTTTCCAAGTATAGCAAACTTGTTCCATAAACTGCGTTTGTGTGAAAACTCTGCACATTACCACTGGCTGGGTTGAAAATTGAGGTCAGACATAGTTGAGCAAATATTTTAAAGTTGAATTGTATTTTATCTTGTTCATCTTTTTTATTTGTCCCCTATGTTCAGATATACCTCCCCCTGCCCCCCGGCCTCCTATGTAAAGGGGCGCATCCAATTTTTTTAATTTAAAAAATGACCAATCTGTTATTTGCCTATCCTTCCCAGTGGGCCCCCCTTGCACCTTCCTGGAGAGCTAATATGCCTCATCTCTTTCAATGCAACAGCCCCAGTGTTAATGTAGCTTACCTTCTGAGCCAGAGAAATGAAATTGCTGGTGTAGGAAGTTCCCACTGCCATTTCCACTCCCTTGGCGCTATTAGCCTTGTGTGGGGCAGGCAGAGTTTCGACCCCTTTCAAGGTCATCCAGGAATCCCTGGAGTCAGTGGGTATCTGGCACAGGAGCAGAGCTAAGGTTGAAGGATGGAGGGGTCAAAGTCCAGCTTTGGTCCACAGAGACAAAAATAATGGCCTAGAAATTCGGGTGGCCGGCTTGCCGCGGGGGTAAGGATCGCGCGCGCTCTTACCCACCGTGCCTGCCGTTGTGTTTCGGGCCCACAGGAACTTCGGGTCCCGGGCCTCTCCCTAGTGCCGGCGCAACAGTGCTTGCATGTTCCAGGGGCGCAGTTAGTGCGATGCGACCCCTGTCAAATCTGTGAATTGAAATCGGCCCCAAAAGAACAGCTAAACCTCAAATAAATTTTTTTAAAAACCATCACATTAATAAAATAACTATAGTTAAATAAATTAACCACTTTAAACAAAAATTTAAATTTTTGAAAAAATTAAAATACTTTTTAAAAGTTATAAAAATAAACTTACCTTTCTTTAAAGTCTCTAAAAAATATAAACCTGTTGAAAAAATTTTAAAATTATACTTAATTAACTACTTACCTTGTTCAAAAGGGGTCTTACGCCTCCTTTTTACTAGCGTAGAATTTTCAATACTTACCCTCGCGTTGAAACCTGATAAAAAACCTAAGTGTGCTGTGTGCGCGCAGCCTCTAGTGCGCACACGGTTCACCTAGGAACCGCCCCCTTCGCCATACCGGAAGTGCCGGTTTCCCGCGCATGCGCAGTGCATGCAGGAAACCGGCACTTCGGGAATGAATACGGGTGAGTACACAGTCCGTACTCACCCGAGAACGGACGAATTTTTGGGCCAATAGTTGGCGGATCTGGGGGCCACCAGACTCAAAACCACAACATGATCGCAATCCCAGGAGCCATCCATCTACCCTATTTCCTGGAATAGATCTTGGATGTTAGAATGTAACAGGATGTCAGTCATGGCAGCTTCCAGGACATTAAAGTGGAGGATGCTCCGCTTAACGTCCTATACTATCAGCACATGAGTAACATCCTTTCAATTTTTTTAAGGAACAATATGGCTTGATGGGGCCTGAATGCACCCTCAGGAATCTATCCGTATCAAAGAGGCTATACTGCTTCAATCTCTGCTGCTGCTGCAGCTCAGTGCCAAATTGCACATAGCAGGGTGCATATTTTAGCAGAGCCTTGTTGACATTTTGGATGCATTGGTGCACTGAGGAATAGCTTATTCCTGTCAAATCCTCCATAAAAGCTTGAAAGGATCCTAAAGTGTAAAAATTCAGGTCACTTTAGGAGTCACAGACAGAAATGTGCTTGTGGTGTATTAACCCTCCAATTGGATGCTCAGTACCCTTCTTCCTGGGTAACTTACAGGTGTTGCATACATTGCTCTCCATATCCACGCAGTTATTCCTGAGGCAAGAGACAGATTGCTATGGTTCAAGGTCTGTGAGGGTTCTATGCCGTCTCTGCTGCCTTCCAGCTCTCTGTCTTGTACACATATGCATTAATTGCAAGCAAACAGTGGCAATGTGCTGGAGTATCAAACCCAAGCAATGTGAGGCTACCTCCCACTAGCTGGAGTAAGGCTGGGAACTAAGTCCTCTGTTATACAGCTGAAGCCAATTATGTCCACACTAAATGTACACCCACACAAAGTTCCAGCACGAATTCCTGGATAATGATTAGGAATAGCAACCATTCCTGATTCCCCGCTTTTTTCCAGGAACACTGAGGCTAATGGTAACTAAAATTGGCTTACTCAGTGCAGATGAAGGATTGCACTTTGAACCTTTCTGGTTTGGTTCCTTGAGTGCCACTCCACACGATCGATGATTAGCGCTGTGTGCTTGGCCAACTGTTTCAGTTAATCACACCTCCTTCTATTGCCCATTCATTCTTCTATGAAGAAACCATACCTTCTCCAATGACCTTGTAGTCCTTCCATGCATCCTCAGTCTTACACTTCTCAGTGAGTTTCTTGGTCGTTTAAAATTCAGCATTTTTTTATTCTATTACTTTTCTCATTAGAAATTCTACTTCCTGGTTCGTGAAATGCTCATTTTCTGATTGTCTTTTCATTTTTGCCTGCCCTTCACAATTTTGTACTTTCCCACATATTTATAAGGTCAAGAATGGCAGCTGCAGCCAATTATAAGTGCATTTGCATAGGCCTTCTACAAACAAAGACCTAACACATGCGTTATTCTTCCACACATCTGAGCAGTTTTATTGCATACAGAAAAGACAGTGATGTCTCCTGTAGTTCAAGTGGGGCTGACCACTAGTGCAGTTAAGTCCTTAGTCTTGCACTTTTAACCAAACTTAGTTTGAAACTTAATGCATACTTTGATTCACCTTGGATTTTTAAATGGTAAACTGATGGAGCTACACCTTAAAAAGTTTACTTGCTTACTGAGGTCTTGTTGCTTGGAAACCTTAAATGCTATTAGTGATAGGAGACATTTGTATTCAGCGAAGTGTTCAGATTTGACATTTCAAGAGACATCTGAATGAAACAGTTTAATTATCTGTGAAGCTGCAAAAAAAATTATTAACTACAATAGCATAATTTCTTGATATTTTGCAAGATTCTTGATAACTGAGGACATTTAGATGCGCTGGAACAAGTTAGTTTTGTAATTGCATTGCATTGCAAAGTAGTTCCATAATCTGTTGCCAGCAGCTATTTTGAAAAAAATTCCCTGGCAACCAGACTAAGATAAAATAATACAACTAAACTTTATCTACACTGCAACAGTACAGGAATCTTGACTTCCAAATTCCATTTCAGAAACATGTCACAAATCAAGTTGAAAATGCATTCCAATTGCAACCAGAGTTTGTGAAATGTGATTTCTTGAGAAACAGCATATATATACAACAGCACAACATGGCTTCCGGTAAGAACTGTACTGCATATGGCTTTATTATTATATACATCAGTAGTCCACCAGGTGGCTCTATTACACTTCTCCCTCCTTATTGAAGAAGTTAATCATAGCAAATAATCATTGTACACGACTTGCATGATATACACAATTCTTGGTATACCTTTCTCAAATGGAACCCATTTTATGTTTCCAAGTTCTACTATAGAATTCTGTAACACAAACAAAAGATATGAACTTATTTTCCATATTTACAGATTAAACTTAACCACTGGTTTCTGTTTCGAAGAGGATACCTTCTTCCTTGAACAAAACTTTCAGATCTTGTTGTAGGACTTTGACTCATTCTAGGCTGAGCCTGCAGAGAAATTTTCTCCAAGGGCTGACCTTGATCTACATTTGGACTCTCTGCACTTTCAGACTGTTTGTCTGCCTGACTCACGCTCAGACTTAAATTCGGACTTTGTCTTGGACTTGTTTCTGGTACGTCTGATGTAGAATTTGCTACTGGCACTCTACTTGTAACAAGAATATCTGACTCATCAGAATAAATTTAATCATCCCAACTTTCAATCCTTCCACATCTGTAGGTAAGATATGATCAATGTGAACAAACCTAACCTTTCCATGATCAAACATCTTGACCAAATATATACGAGGGCCATATATCTTTACTACTCTTCCTGGTAACCACTTTAACCATTTATGGTGATTGTTCTTCACTCTAACCTTCTGGTTCAACTTCATACTTCATTCTCTAACTCTATCTTTATCATGACTATCTTTCTGCCTTGATTGTTTATCTTCTACGGACTGTGCCAAGTTTGGCTTTAACGAGAACCTGGTTCGTGGCTGTCGTTTGAGAAACAACTCTGCTGGTTTTCTACCAGTAGTGGTATGAGGAGTATTCTGAAAGGTAATCAGAAAATTTGCCAGTTTGTGGTCCAATGACAACTGGCGTTTCTTTGGATTTGGATCCAACATTTGCTTGATAAGGGCACGTTTGACAATTTGTACTGTGTGCTCTGCTGCACCATTTGAAGCAGGGTGGTACGGTGGAACTTTGGTATGTTGCACACTGTTTCTGCTCATGAATTGTGTGAACACTTCTGAACAAAATTGCGGCCCATTATCAGACACAATTTCTTCTGGGAGGCTGGTTGAAGAAAACAATCTTTGCAAATTATCTAGTGTTTTGCTTGTTGTTATTATCCGCATCGGAAACACGTCTACCCATTTCGAGTGACTATCTATCACTATGAACAATTGCTGTCCTTCTAGCTCAGCAAAATCTACATGTAACCTTTGCCACACTCTGGGAGGCTATTTCCATGGCTGTAATAGTACTGATGGTGGTTTCTTGCTCACCAATTGACATGTTTTACACTGACTGACTATGTACTCTATCTCTTTATCTAAACCTGGCCACCATAAGTAACTGCATGCAAAACTCTTGGTCAAGCACATTCCCAGGTGCTGGTCATGAAGATCTCCTAACAATTTAGACCTGAACCTATTTGGGATAACCACTCTTGCTCCCCACATGATACAATCTTTATCCACTGACAATTCATTGCTATGAACGAAGTATGGATGGATATCTTCCTCTGATACCTGGTTTGGCCATCCATTTGCTATGTAATCATACACCTTTGACATAATTGGGTCACATTTGGTTGGCCTACCAATCTCTTCAGTTGTGACTGGCAGCTCATCAATGTATGAGAAATAGAACACTTCTTCCTTATTGGGTGTAACTTGTGATGGGGATGGCAACCTGGACATAGCATGAGCAGCACTGTTATCAGCTGATCGTCTGTACTCAATGTCATACGTATACGCTGACAAAATCAAAGCCCATCTCTGCATTCGGCCTGCAGCTAAGGTTGGAACTGGGGACATTGGATGGAGGATTGCTGTCAGGGGCTTATGGTCAGTAACTATCATAAACTTACGACCAAACAAGTATTTGTGAAACTTCTTGACCCCAAAAATCAATGACAAATCTTCCATAGAAACATAGAAACATTGAAGATAGGAGCAGGAGTAGGCCATTCGGCCCCTCGAGCCTGCTCCGCCATTCAATGCGATCATGGCTGATCATCCAAATTCAGTACCCTGTCCCTGCTTTCTCCCAATATCCCTTGATCCCCTTAGCCTTAAGAAATATATCTAACTCCTTCTTGAATATATTTAATGAATTGGACTCAACTGTCTTCTGTGGTAGAGAATTCCACAGGTTCACCACTCTCTTGGTGAAGAAATTCCTCCTCATCTCAGTCCTAAATGGCTTACCCCTTATCCTTAGACTGTGACCCCTGGTTCTGGACTCCCCCACCATCGGGAACATCCTTCCTGCATCTAATCTGTCTAGTCCTGTTAGAATTTTATAAGTTTCAATGAGATCCCCTCTCATTCTTCTAAACTCTAGTGAATACAAGCCCAATCGACCCAATCTCTCTTCATACGTCATTCCTGCCATCCCAGGTATCAGTCTGGTGAATCTTCGCTGCACTCTCTCCATGGCAAAAACATCCTTCCTCGGATAAGGCGACCAAAACTGCACACAATACTCAAGGTGTGGTCTCACCAAGGCCCTGTACAACTGCAGCAAGACATCTTTGCTCCTGTACTCGAATCCTCTCGCTATGAAGGCCAACATACCATTTGCCTTCTTAACCGCCTGCTGCACCTGCATGCTTACCTTCATCGACTGGTGCACAAGGACACCCAGGACTCGTAGCACTTCCCCTTTTCCCAATCTATTGCCATTCAGATAATAATCTGCCTTCCTGTTTTTGCCACCAAAGTGGATAACCTCGCATTTATCCACATTATACTGCATCTGCCATGCATCTGCCCAATCTCCCTTTCGATCTGCGCATAATTCCGTTCACTGGCACTGAGAGTGCGTGAAGCAAAAGCAATTGGTCTCTCCTCCCCACTATCTGGTACATGAGAGATCACTGCCCCAACTCCGTACGGAGAGGCGTCACATGCTAGCTTGATCTCCTTAGATACATCATAATGAACTAACATGGTACTCTCTACTAACTGGCTTTTATACTCTTTGAATTCTTTTGACCATTTCCAAGGGAACTGTTTTCTCAACAGCTCATTCAGTGGATGTAACAATGTAGCCAAGTTTGGGAGGGACTATCCGTAATAATTCAAAAGACCCAAAAATGATCAAAGTTCAGAGATATTCGTGGGAGTGGGTGCATTTCTGATTGCATCTAGCTTTCCCTTGGTTGGATGTAAACCATCTTTGTCTACTCTGTGCCCTAAGTACTCCACTGAGTTTTGAAACAACTCACACTTGTGAGCTGTCACTCATACTCTGTGCTTCTCTAGCCGTTTGAGCACTTCATTCAACACCTCATCATGGATTTGCCTGTTTGGTGCTGAAATGAGTATGTCATCCAAATAACACACTACCCCTTCAATCCCTTGCAAAATTTGGTTCATCACCCCCTAGAATATGTTGTGGGCAGAAGACACTCCAAAAGGTAGCCTATTGAACTGATAGCGGCCTTGGTGAGTATTTATAGTCAAGCATGACTTGGACTCTTCATCTAACTCAAATTGTAGGTAGGCGTTTGTTAGATCTAACTTCGAAAAGATCTGGCCACCTGTCAGCGTTGTGAACAAATCTTCCACATTTGGCAACGTATTGGGTAGATTACACTCTAGAACAGGGTTTATGGTTACCTTATAATCACCACACAACCTTACCTTACCATCTGACTTAGGTACAACAACAATGGTTGTAGCCCAATTATTCAGATCTACCTTAGAGATAATGTTCTCACTTTCTGAGTTCTTGCTCAACTTTCTCCTTGAGTGTGTATGGTACAGGACGTGGCTTGCAGTAAACTGGTCTTGCGTCCTTCTGCACTCTGACACTCACCTTGAAGTCTTGGATCGGACTGCCCGTTTCGCTGAACACCTTCGGATACTGCTTGATGACATCATCTTTCGATGCAAATTTCGCTTCTACACGAGAAATCTCATTCCAATCCAGCTTCTGTGATCCCAACCAATTTCTACCTATCAAGGCAGTCTTGTCTCCTGCCACTACTGTGAGAGGCAAGCTCTGACACTGATCCTTGTATTTCACTGGTGTGGTGACACTTCCTACTGCAGGGATTTGCTCTCCTGAGTAGCCTCGCAGATCTACCTTCGATTTCTCTAGTCGATAATCACGCAACTTGTCGCGATATAGCGATTCCGGTACTACACTCACGGATGCACCAGTGTCGATTTCCATGGGTATCCTGGTTCCTGCGACATCTACTTGGACGATACCTCGCGAATCGTTGTTAGATACCTTCGTGCTCCTGATGACGTGAATCTCCAGAAACTCCTCGTCCTGCTGCTTCTCTTCAACGGCATGTAGTGTCTGCCGATTTCTACTTCTAGCATTGCCAGTTGGTTTACTCTTCTGTCGGCAAGCATTCGCAAGATGCCCAGTTTTCTTGTAGCCAAGCTGTTCCAGTACAGCTACAACACTGGCATCTATCCGACAATGTGGAAAACTGCCCAGGTATGTCCAGCCCACAAGAAGCAGGACAAATTCAATCCAGCCAATTACCGCCCCATCAGTCTACTCTCAATCATCAGCAAAGCAATGGAAGGTGTCATCAACAGTGCTATCAAGCGGCACTTACTCACCAATAACCTGCTCACTGATGCTCAGTTTGGGTTCCGCCAAGACCACTCAGCTCCCGACCTCATTACAGCCTTGGTCCAAACATGGACAAAGGAGCAGAATTTCAGAGGTGAGGTGAGAGTGCCTGCCCTTGACATCAAGGCAGCATTTGACCGAGTGTGGCATCAAGGAGCCCTAGTAAAACTGAAGTCAATGGGAATCGGGGGGAAAACTGTCCACTGGCTGGAGTCATACCTAGCACAAAGGAAGATGGTTGTGGTGGTTGAAGGTCAATCATCACAGCCCCAGGACATCGCTGCAGGAGTTCCTCAGGGCAGTGTCCTAGGCCCAACCATCCTCAGCTGCTTCATCAATGACCTTCCCTCCAAAATAAGGTCAGAAATGGGGATGTTCGCTGATGACTGCACAGTGTTCAGCGCCATTCACAACTCCTCAGATAATGAGGCAGTCCATGCCCGCATGCAACAAGACCTGGACGACATTCGGGCTTGGGCTGATTAGTGGCAGATAACATTCACGCCACACAAGTGCCAGGCAATGATTATCTCCAACAAGCGAGAGTCTAACCACCGCCCCTCGACATTACCATCGCCGAATCCCCCACCATCAACATCCTGGGGGTCACCATTGACCAGAAACTTAACTGGACCAGCCACATAAATACTGTGGCAACAAGAGCAGGTCAGAGGCTGGGTATTCTGCGGCGAGTGTCTCACCTCCTGACTCCCCAAAGCCTTGCCACCATCTACAAGGCACAAGTAAGGAGTGTGATGGAATACTCTCCACTTGCCTGGATGAGTGCAGCTCTAACAACACTCAAGAAACTCTTCACCATCCAGGACAAAGCAGCCCGCTTGATTGGCACCCCATCCACCACCTTAAACATTCACTCCCTCCACCACCGGCGTACCGTGGCTGCAGTGTGTACCATCTACAAGATGCACTGCAGCAACTCGCCAAGGCTTCTTCGGCAGCACCTCCCAAACCTGCGACCTCTTCCATCTAGAAGGACAAGGGCAGCAGGCACATGAGAACACCACCACCTGCAAGTTCCCCTCCAAGTCACACACCATCCTGACTTGGAAATATATCGTCGATCCTTCATCATCACTGGGTCAAAATCCTGGAACTCCCCACCTAACAGCACTGTGGGAGTACCTTCACCACACGGACTGCAGCGGTTCAAGAAGGTGGCTCACCACCACCTTCTCAAGGGCAATTAGGGATGGGCAATAAATGCTGGCCTTGCCAGCGACACCCATATCCCATAAACAAATTTAAAAAAAGAAACACTCTGCCTTCACATATGGACAGCTTTGAGCGATGTGTTGTCCCAGGCACCGATAGCACAACTTTAAGGCACTGTTACCTTGGCCAGTTGCTGAGGCCTTGGAGCCCAACTGCCTTTTACTTTAAGCCTGCAGCCGATTCACCTCTGTTGTCTGACGAGTGAAAATGGCATGGAACTCTCGGCAGTAGCGGTCAGCCATATCCATCGACATAGCTGTCTGGCAAGCAAATCAAAAGTCAAGTTAGGGGTTGTCAACAATTTACTTCTGATACGTTCATTTTTTAACCCACAAACAAAGTGGTCACGCAAAGCTCGGTCCTGAAAGTTTCTGAAATGACAGTGAGTGGGTAGCTTTTTTAAAGGTACAATGTACTCACTGATACCCTCGTCATTTAATTGATCACGTGTTCAGCAATTTCCAGGGGCTCAGGACTGTAGTGCTGTTCTAACTTGGTTAGGATCTCCTTCAGTGGTGTGTCCTTCGGCTTGGTGGGAACAAGCAAATTTTTCAGGGTGTCGTACACCTCGGGAATCTGCTTCAGTCAAAAAAATATCCCGTTTCATTTCTAAAACCACCCGGTTACGGTTTACATCATCGGGGACTTCGACAATACTATTCACCATGAAAAACATTTCTAGCTGCTCCACATACACTCCAAAAGTCTCTCGGTCATGATGGAACTCACCCAAGCGCCCTATTATTCCCATAGGCATGGCCATCTGGACTCTGGCAACGTCAACAGTTTAGCCACATGTGCTTGAAATTTACCTCGGATTTTTAAATTTTTCTGCAAAACGAAGAACCTCTAACAGTCCCTCCGTCGGTTGGCAAGATTATCCTCCAACAAAAATTTCAGCTAGAGAATCCGCAATCGCATCCTCATCGCCAATTCTGTAATATGTTGAGACACAGCATATATATACAACAGCACATGTTGGCTTCCGATAAGAACTGTACTGCATATGGCTTTATTATTATATACATCACGGTGGCATAGTGGTTAGCACTGTTACCTCACAGCACCAGGGACCCGGGTTCGAATCCAGCCACGGGTGACTGTTTGTGTGGAGTTTGCACATTCTCCCTGTGTCTGCGTGGGTTTCCTCCGGGTGCTCCGGTTTCCTCCCACAGTCCAAAGATGTGCGGGTTAGGTTAATTTGGCTATGATAAATTGACCCTTAGTGTTAGGGGGATTAAATACGTGGGGTTACGAGGATAGGGTGGGATATGTGTCGGTGAAGGCTCAATGGGCCGAAATGGCCTCTATCTGCACTGTGGGGATTCTGTGATCAGTAGTCCACCAGGTGGTTCTATTACATTAAACATTTCTTCTGCCAATTCTTCCCCCTTCTGTGCTATAGGTGCTGACGGGTGCTGGGATATGCTTACGTGTGGTGCTAGTAATTCTCTGGTGCCTTGTTCCAAATGGCTAGTCCTTGCGTGTGAGCCTAAGTGGTGAGTGTCAGCAGACTGGTCAATAAAAGATAACAGCACAGCCGAGGTTGATCCTGCCCTGCCCTTGTATTCACACACATACTGGAAAGTAGCAGGTGTCACTGTTTCTCAATCAGGATATATCCCCGGCTGATCTCCTCCATAGCCGGTAAACAAAATGGCCCGTATTTTCCGATCGCAGGTCTCTCGCGGGCGGAGGCCTGCGATCTGGAAAAATCTGCGCCCTTACCTGAGGGCACACGCTTCCGCTCCTGGGCCTCACCAAACTTGAAGTGCGCAGGGCCCACGTATCCCAGGGGCGCATGTAGTTCACAGCGTCCCTGGGATCACGTGGGCCATGGGGAGCCAGTCACAGAAGGGAATCTCCCTTCATACATTTGACAGGAAGACCTGTCAAATATATGAATGGCGATCAATGAAAAAACATAGTAAAACTTTAAATAAATTTTTAAAAAACTCACATTTTTAAAATGACTTGAAATTACAATAAATTCAGTATTTTAAACAAAATTTATTTTTTGAAAAAAATAATTAAAGTTTTTTACAGGGCTAAAAATAAACTTACCTTTTTTTAAAGTATTTTTAAATGATAAATCAGTGAAAAAAAATATTACTTTTTACTTTTTCTCCAAAAAGCGGAACTATCCGCCCGCAGAGGCCCTTCTCCAGGGCAGCCGGAGGATCTGTCAAGACCTTTCTTGACAGATCGGAAATGCTGGTTTTCAGCGCATGCGCTGTGCATGCCTAAAACCGGCATTTCCAATGTCCCTACGGGTGGGTACACAGCGCATAGCCACCTGTAGGGATCGGAATATCCAGGCCATTAAATTAAAGTGACAGCATTTTAAAAATAACCCTAGTGGATAATGGAAAGCGGCAGATAATTTTGGAATACCCAAATTTTGTTCTGGCACATATATGGGAATAAAGGGAGTTAAGTAGCGTGCAAATAACAAATATGCTTTTATTTACCAAAAAAGGAAATGAAATACAAATAACACAAACACCTGCGCAATGAGACATTGACTTATGCTAGGCTTTGTCCATTGTAAATTCTGGAGGATAATTGTACTGTGGACAATGGCGCTTTCACTGTGTACAGCAACTTGCAACCCGATAGCCTACAGCAAATAATATAATTGTTATATTTCTGCAGGCTCTTTAAGTGGAAGGGGGGAAACATTGCATCAAAAAATGAGTTCTTTTTTCTACAGTGTCAAAAATAGACATTTTTTTCCATTGTTGAACTGGGTACTCGTGTTGCATAGAAACAGGCCATTTGGCCTACCTGGTCCATGACAGTGTTCATGCTCCGCTCAAGCCAGTGTTTAACCTTTGGGTATATTTACTCATCTGGGCTCATTTGGGATGCGGGAGACACAGAGCTGGAGTTTGATACTGGGGCGGTTTGGGGTCGTGTCATCCACTTTTCGTGTTATCCACCCGACTGCAATTGGATGTGGGAGATTGATGCGATTTTCACCTAATTGGGCAATTGAGTTCCAGCATGTGGGAACCCATGAACCAATTAGTGTTTTCAGTCTGAAAGTCACCTCTGATGATGTCATCATTGCTGCTGCATTGAAGGTCTGCAAAGACTGCCTGGCCTTTGCTGTGAGAGGACCTGGATGCAAAATGAGCAGCAGCAGCCCTAAGTCTGCTCCCAGATATTCTTGCACGACCACTCCCAGATATGTCTATTATTCCTCCTCCTCCTCCTCCTCTTCCTCCTCCTCCTCCTCCTACTACTACTACTACTACTACTACTACTACTACTACTACTACCTTCATCACATCTCCGTTGTAATAGTGGACCTGCAGCTGATAGTCAGCTATCCAAATGTGCTCCCGCCAGGTTTCACATTCATGGTTCAGAACAGGCGTGCTTCACGTAGAAAAAGGGTTAAAATCACAAAGGCCTTTCAAAATGGCATTATAGAGGCAATTTAGTGCTTGTTAAGGGCCTTAACAGCCTATCCCGCCTCTTGGAGGCGGGACGGAGTCGGGACCAGCGGACACGATTTAATGAAAATTGCGTCGAGGCGGGATGGAGGAGGGCTTGTGCCCGCCTGCCAGTTTTCGCAATTTTAACCCCCCACACGCCTCCAAACCCGCCTCCACGGGTCAATGAAAATCCAGCCCACAGAGTCGATTGATCGATATAGGCAGCACTTCCTAATTTGGATTCGATTTTCATGGCAAAGATGTGAGCGAGACATTTTTCTTCAGAATTTGGACTATTGATTAGCTACAAGAACAGCCTGTTGCCAGCCACTCCAAACTCTTAAATAAAAAAGTTTTAAACCCTCCCATTTCCAAAATGAACAGCAGAAACAGGAAGACAGAAGAATAAAGGTGAGTTGCATATTTGAATCTTAAAATGAAGTGAAACAAAAAGTTAAGGGGAAATTTGAACTCTTCCCCGATCAGCAGGAAAAGAGCGGGGGAGCAGTTAAAATGGAGCGGCTCCATTTCCTGCTCCGTTCCCACCAATTTCTCCCTTTAACGTCTCTGATTTTGGTGATGGGAACCTCATTAATTAATGCAAATCAGGGTCCCATGACGTACATGCTATCTCAATGGAATTGTAATCTGCTAATGATGGAGTGTCCACTGTGGCTGCCCTGCCAGGTAAAGCTGTCAGCAAGCCAGCGAGGCCATCTACGGTAAGTTAAAAAAAACATTCCTCAGTGGGGGCAGGAGGAGCTACAAAGAAAGTGCGGGCCTCTGCTGTCCAGGTATTTCGCCCACCTACACCTCCCTCGCTGTGAAACCCTTTGCAACAGCTCCACCGCCCCCCCCCCCCCCCACCACCCCATGAGGTGTACAAAATTATGAGGGGCATAGACAGGGTAGATAGAAAGGAACTTTTCCCCTTAGTAGAGGTGTCAATAACCAGGGGGCATAGTTTCAAGGTACGGGGCAGGAGGTTTAGAGGGGATTCGAGGAAAAACTTTTTCACCCAGAGGGTGGTTGGAATCTGGAACTCACAGCCTGAAAGGGCGGTAGAGGCAGGAACCCTCACAACATTCAAGAAGCATTTAGATGAGCACTTGAAACGCCATAGCATACAAGGCTATGGACCAAGTGCTGGAAATGGGATTAGAATAGACAGGGCTTGATGGCCAGTGCGGACACGATGGGCCGAAGGGCCTCTTTCTGTGCTGTATAACTCTATGACCCCCGCCCCATCGGACATACCTTCCTGCCAGAAGTCTTCCCTGATGTTCACCACCGTCTCCCCCCATCTTGCCGGCCCTGCTGCCACTTTCCACCCAAAATGGGAAAACAGCGTTCAAATGAGTATCCAGCAGGTAAAATTTGCTGGGCCACTGACTAAGACGCCCGTGCGGGATTGCCGTTCACTCTCGCTGGGAGTTAAAATCGGCACTATAGAATTTGCCATCCCTATAGCTTGACAAATGGATTCAGTGGTGAGTTGAACCATACAGTCCAGGACAATCACAGTTTCGATCCTCGGGTCTTTCTGTTCATCCACACCTTTCAGTATCTTTTCATTAAGGATATACCCCCATTCCTTGTTTTCTGCCAAAAAGTATTACCTCACACTCATCTACATTAAGTTGCATCTGCCACCCATGTGCCCATTCCACTAACCTATGTCTTTCTGAAGGCATTTAACAGTCCCCCTTGCTGTATGCCAAACCCCCTACTTTCGTGTCAACAGCAAAATTTAAGATTGCACTCGCTATACCCAAGTCTAAATCATCTATATACCCCAAACAAAAGTGAATCCAGCATCAACTGGGTGCTGGCCATGGCTCAGTGGGTAGCACTCTCGCCTGAGTCAGTGGGTTCAAGTTCCACTCCAGGGACTTAAGCATAAAATCTAGGCTGGCACTCCAGTGCAGCAGTGAGAGAGTCCTGCACTGTCAGACGTGCCGTCTTTCAGATCAGATGTTAAACCAAGGCCCCATCTGCCCTCTCAGGTAGATGTAAAAGATTCCATGGTACTATTTTGAAGAAGAGCAGTGAAGTTGTCTCCTCAGTGTTCTGGCCAATATTTATCACTCAACCAACATCACTAAAACAGATTGGCCTAGAAATTCGTAGACTTACTGGGCTCGATTTTAACAGCCCTGAGGAGGCGGGTTTGGAGGCGGGTCTGTTGGGAAAATCGGGAAAAATGGCTTCAGACACCCAACCCGCCTCCATCCCGCCCCCACCCGATTTTCATGAGTGTCTATTTAGCTGCTCCCAAACTGACCTGTCTCCAACCGGTGGGACAGGTAGTTAAGGCAGTTAACAGCCTGTTAACTGCCTTGCTAATCCTATTTTCATAGTGGTTTCCCATTTTCCTGCTTCTGGCTCCTGTTTCCCGACTAGTCAGAAACAGGCCAGGATCAAGGAAACGAGTTGCTGGAGGACATGATTTGTATGAATTGGTGGAACGCTTTAAAAGCGCCCCTAAAACATGGTTGACAATCAAATGCAACAACCTTGCTGTTGTAGGTATGGGATAACATTTTGCACATCTACTGACCTCCTGAATGTTCAAGCTGACACCCATCGGCAGTGTGTCATGAATGGAATAATTTCAGGCCACTTTGAATGTGCGCTTGCAAGATTATAACCTCAAATGAAATCTATAGCAAGGGGATGGGAAATATTTATGCCCTCTCATCCTGGTCCTCATAATCGGGGGAGTAGAAGCCGCGTGGCTCAGTGCAGATCTTCCTGGGAAGAGGAGTAGGAGGAGGATGAGGGAAGCCTTGCTGTTGTGACCAATGCAGCATCCCTCCAGTTCACTGCTGCCCGTCAACCAGGGTATACACACTGCCATGCCACACTACCATAAGCTTACTCTTCGACCATAGGTGGCCACCATATGGCTCTGTAATTGCAGGCGACACTTGTCCAACGTCATACTTCATCTCTGCTATACCCTATTATTTCCTATCACTTTTACCATCAGCATTACAAATGTAAGTCGCCCTGAGCCCTCAATGCACTTTTGCCATTTCCCAGAACACAGGCCACACAATCAACTGTTTGCCATAATTTATCTTTAACACATGACAAAAATACCAACAACAGTCAGAAAAAAAAGAAACATCACCCAAGTGAGTCCCCTTGTGACTATAGGTGCTTAATCTTTCTCTTACACGTACTTCTATGTGGTGCTGAAGGGATATTTACTAGTCCTAGCCCCTTTAGGGCTACCCCGGATCAGGAGTATTTCTCAGACGTTCACTTTCAACTAAAGTTTGAGGTAGCCGAATCCTAAAGATGCTTAATTGGGTCTAAAAGTCCGGGCTATCTCTCCCTAAAGGAAAGGAACAACCCGAGAATGTTACCATCCTCCAGATAGTGCTTTTAATAAGTTTAGCTAGACTGTAATGTCCCGGGTATTATGAGGGTCCGGAAAACTCCCTCAGAATTCTGCAACTCTTCACCAAAGAGTGTACAGAGATTGAGTTCACGAGTTTTTGATACAGAAGCCTTATGTGAGACAATTCTAAAAATATACAGATTTATTAAAGAACCAACATGCAAATTACAGTTGGTGAATCAATCAATCACAACTTTAACAATTCTAAAAAGAGAAAACATACTATCTTTTTAACAGAGAATCTTACTTTTAAATCTTAACTTCACTACAGTCTTACAGTTCTTAAAGGTTTCTATACAGGATATCCATCAATATCAAATACCTTTGATCCCCAAGGTACAAAGAGTGGTAGACTACAGAGCCGCCTCTGAAGCCGAGAATCGCTTTGCCCGATTAAAGCGAGTCTGCTATCTCATTTGAGAGTTCAATTTTTATACCCTTTTCCAGTGGTATTTCCTTTAAGGTTTTCTGCTGTTGCAAGTTAATTATCCCTAGTCATCTTTCTGCCAACCTCTGCAATTCTCCACTGCTACATCAACTTGTAGCATTATACAATCTTGTCTCATCTCCAGGTGTTCTGAGTTTACCATATAAAAATGGTGTGATGGCAGGTGTTCCTTACTTTATGTCATCTTTATGAGGGCAGATGTTCCTTATCTTATGTGCCATCTTTACAAAGTGTAAATTAGAACACCTTATCCAGGGTGAACCATTGTTTTGTTCCCAAAAGTCAGCCTGTCGGAGCCATGCACCTTCTGTTTCAATAAGGTTATTTATTCAGGGTCAACAACTGTCTTATCTCAATAGCCAGAATGCTTTCATAGCTATTTCATAGTTCAGTTTCTAAATTTCCAAACTCTCTTTCTCTCTCCATGGATGCTGCCTGGCCTGCTGAGTTTTTCCAGCGTTTTCTGTTGTTATTTCAGATTTCCAGCATCCGCAGTATTTTGCTATCGTCTAAATTTCCAAACCCAGTTTGTCATGTTTTAATAAGGCCAGAATTCTTTCATAAGATAATGTATTTTTCTGAATAGGTTATATGGCTTATTCCTTCACAGTGCTTCCCCTGTGGCGTCAGCAGATGTAGAGGCACCTTGCTGACTAGGATGCTGCGCTTCCTCTGGGTTTGGGAGCCTGGGAGGGCTTTTCAACAGCCTACTCTTCCTGCAGCTGTGCAGGGGCAAGAACGGCCATCTCAGTTGTCTCTGCAAAGTACGTCTCTGACCGAGGGCTCCGCAGTGGCATGGTCGTGCGAGCGCTTTGAGTGGAGCCTACACTTCCTTCTGTCCTGCCAACAACATCCCTCTCATGGGTCAGCTACACCTCAGTGCTGGCAAGTGGCAGGAGAGCACCTTGCTGCACTTCAGGAGGACCATAAGGACCCATATCTGCACTGGCAGTCCTCCTCAAAAGGACGTCCATGAAGCTCTGGTCTCTCTGCTCAATAGCTGCCCATCGCTCCTCCAGAGATGCCATTCTATTCTGAACAGTCACCATGTGTTCCTGACTCTGTTGACTTATTTCCTCCATGGCCATAGCCATCCTTTCCACTGAGGTAGCCATCCTTTCCACTGTGGTAGCCATTCTTTCCACTGTGGTAGCCATCCTTTCCACGGAGGTTGCCATCCTATCCATGGTGGTGTGTTCATGCGCCATTGCCTCCACCACGGCTGTGCTGATGTTAGAGATGAACTCTTCCATTCTCTCCACACTCGCACTAACCCTGGATGCAAACCCTTCCAGAGACACCTGCACTTGTTCCTGTGTTTCACAAACCGCTCTTTTTCTGGATGGCCCCAGAGGCACAGCGTCTGCATGCAGCTCAGCAGAGCTAGGAGAGTCCTGCGACCTCTGCCGAGGACTCTCCACTGCTGTCGCTGCCTCCACCATCAGCATATTGATGTAGCAGACACTTCCTTTTGAGCAGATGATACAAAGCGATTCTCTATGAACATCATATTGCATTGCTTTCTGAGAGGGATGAAACTCTATTATGTCACCAGCTTCCTCTAGTGTGCCCGTCTCTCCATTGCCCACTTCCAGGTCCTCACCACCTCCAACAATCTTGTTTGCTGCCTCCTCAGCACTGATCAATGTTGCAAGGGTAGGTGTTCCTCCTCCAGTCAGTGCTCTCTCCCTCTTATTGTGGGCTATCTTTTCCTGCAAGGAGGGACACAAGCGGTGTTTCAGCCACAGTGATGGAGTGAGTGTGATTAATCCCTACCACAGAAGCTTTGAGTGAGACGAAGATGAGGTAAGGTGCCAAGAGGAAGGTAGCTCCCTGTGGGTTGTTAGTTGTTGTCACTGCATGACAGGGAGAGCGAGTCTAAAGGGTGCATAGGCAGGATGCTGAAGGGATTCAGTGCAGAGACAAAGATGGATAGGAAAGGGTGCAAGAGAAGTAAGACTAAGGTGGCATGTGAAGGAAGAGGCTTACAAGGCAGAGTGCTGGTGATGAGAAGAGAAGGGAAGTAGAGTGAAGGCAAGTGAGATGGGATATTCACTTTTGATGTTCTCACAAGATCATTAAACCTTTTGCGGCACTGGATCCATGACCATGCATAAATGGACCTTGTGCTCACCTCCTGAGCAATGCGCAGCCAGGCTGCCTTGGTCTGCTGAGGAGGCTTCCTCCGGCCATCAGGAGGGAAGAGAATCTCCCTGCACCCTCTGACAGCATCGACAAGAACTTGGAGAGACTCATCATTAAAATGAGGAGCTGCCTTGCCTCTGGAAGAAGTCATAGCTTTGAAAAGAAGTGCAGGAAACCACAATGGAAAGGCTCAGGCTGGATGGCAGCTTTAAAAGCAGCTGCTATTGTGATGTCATCAGAGGCGGCCAGCCGACCCGATCCCACTCATTGGACCAGCCAGCGCGCCTCCATGAAATTAACAACTCTGCAGCTGTTCCCGCCGGAAGCGGCTCCCGAATCTGCCCACCACGCAACCCGACTCCAACCCGCCTCAGGAATTAAAATCGAGCCCACTGCTAGCCGTTAAGGCCCATTTCAGGAAAAAAAATTGCGGCCGCCTCACGTCTACCCGCCTCTGGTGCGGGACTCAGTGGCTACCATTTTGGTAAGGGCAATAGCACTGCTGTTCGCAGCACTGGCCCATGAAATATAAATCAACAGAGTGTGACGTCAGTTAACGCCACGTCTGCAAATTTCGATCTTTTCGCTGAGTTTACCACCGGGTCCTAAGCACGCTCAGGAAAGCGTGAGTGAACATAGAACATAGAACATAGAACAGTACAGCACAGTACAGGCCCTTCGGCCCTCGATGTTGTGCCGAGCATTGTCCGAGACCAAGATCAAGCTATCACACTCCCTGTCACTCTGGTGTGCTCCATGTGCTTATCCAATAACCGCTTGAAAGTTCCTAAAGTGTCCGACTCCACTATCACAGCAGGCAGTCCATTCCACACCCCAACCACTCTCTGAGTAAAGAATCTACCTCGGACATCCCTTCTATATCTCCCCCCATGCACCTTATAGCTATGCCCCCTTGTAACAGCTGCCTCTACCCGAGGAAATAGTCTCTGAACATCCACTCTATCTATCCCCCTCATCATCTTATAAACCTCTATTAAGTCGCCTCTCATCCTCCTCCGCTCTAAAGAGAAAAGCCCCAACTCCCTCAATCTTTCCTCATAAGACCTCCCCCCCAAACCAGGCAGCATCCTGGTAAATCTCCTTTGCACTCTTTCCAATGCTTCCACGTCCTTCCTATAGTGAGGTGACCAGAACTGCACACAATATTCCAAATGTGGTCTCACCAAGGTCCTGTACAGTTGCAGCATAACCTCACAGTTCTTAAACTCAAACCCTCTGTTAATAAACGCCAACACACCATAGGCCTTCTTTACTGCTCTATCCACTTGAGTGGCAACCTTCAGAGATCTGTGGATATGAACCCCCAGATCCCTCTGCTCCTCCACGTTCCTCAGAACCCTGCCGTTGACCCTGTAATCCTTATTCACATTTGCCCTACCAAAATGAATCGCCTCGCACTTATCAGGGTTAAATTCCATCTGCCATTTTTCGGCCCAGCTCTGCATCCTATCAATGTCTCTTTGCAGCCTACAACTGCCCTCCACCTCATCCACTACTCCACCAATCTTGGTGTCATCAGCAAATTTACTGATCCACCCTTCAGTCCCCTCCTCCAAGTCATTGATAAAAATCACAAACAGCAGAGGACCCAGCACCGACCCCTGTGGCACACCGCTGGTAACTGGTCTCCAGTCCGAAAATGTTCCATCCACCACCACCCTCTGCCTTCTATGAGATATGATGCGGAGATGCCGGTGTTGGACTGGGGTGGACAAAATTGAGAGGTCGCACAACACCAGGTTATAGTCCAACAGTTTTATTTGAAATCACAAGCTTTCGGAGCTATCGATTTGCTCCTTCCTCAGGTGTCAGGATGATTTAATTTATTGGTCTGCAATTGTAAAGTACACATGCTCTGTTTTCCATCTATATATGCTTTGGAGATTCTGTATCTAATTTACTTCACCTGAGGAAGGAGCAAATCGATAGCTCCGAAAGCTTGTGATTTCAAATAAAACTGTTGGACTATAACCTGGTGTTGTGCGACCTCTCAATTCTATGAGATAGCCAGTTACTTATCCAATTGGCCAAATTTCCCTCTATCCCACAACTCCTTACTTTCTTCATGAGACGACCATGGGGAACCTTATCAAACGCCTTACTAAAATCCATGTATACGACATCAACTGCTCTACCTTCATCTACACACTTAGTTACCTCCTCAAAGAATTCAATCAAATTTGTTAGGCAAGACTTACCCTTCACGAATCCGTGTTGACTATCCCTGATTAAGTTGCCCCTTTCCAAATGGTCATAAATCCTATCCCTCAGGACCTTTTCCATTATTTTACCAACCACCGAAGTAAGACTAACCGGCCTATAATTACCAGGGTCATTCCTATTTCCTTTCTTGAAGAGAGGAACAACATTCGCCACTCTCCAGTCCTCTGGCACCATCCCCGTGGACAGTGAGGACCCAAAGATCAAAGCCAGAGGCTCTGCAATCTCCTCCCTTGCCTCCCAAAGAATCCTAGGATATATCCCATCTGGCCCAGGGGACTTATCGACCCTCAGGTTCTTCAAAATTGCTAAAACATCTTCCCTCAGAACATCTACCAGCAGGCCTACAGAGACGCTGTAAGAACTTCTTAAAAAGGCGCTCACAGCTTTCAGGTAAGTTTGGATTTAAGCATTTGGACTGTTTTTTAAATATTTTATTGAAGTAGTGGCTTGGTGCAATAGATGTTAAAAGTTTTTAAAGTGTGCAGGGAGTGCTGCTGGATGCTTGCAAGGCTTTGGATGGTAAAGGAAGGCCTCTGAGAAGAAAGTAAATGCTGGAAATACTCAGCAGGTCAGGCAGCATCTGTGGAGAGAGAAACAGAGTTTATGTATCAAGTCGAGATGCTGCCTGATCTGCTGAGCATTTCCAGCATTTTCTACTTTTATTTCAGATTTCTAGCATCCGCTTGCAGAGGAAAGATGAAGATGCAGAAGAGGAGGATGCAGAAGAGCAAGTAGCGGAGGGAAGGATACAATCCAGACAGCCTCCTTCCAGCTGGGATATCTGGGATGGAATCACCTGTCTGCGGTACCAGTGACCACAACCCTAATTCTCCTTTCAACATTTGTCCCACACCTTACCTTCCCTCTGTTACTGACCATCGCAGCATCCTCTTGGCCACAGTGCTGAAATAAAAGCCACCACAAAGCAAACTTTCCAATCCAACTTTATACATCTATCCATCCAATGTGACATCAAGAAATCAACTAATCACCCTTATGCATTCCCTTAGTGACTGGCTTGTATGTGCCTTTGCCAATCCTACTGCTGTCACGCAGTGCTACCCCAGTGGCTGCAGCATGGCTGGTGGAAGGCTGCTGAATCTCAGTGGGGGCACTGCAGATGGCTTTGCAGGAAAACCTCTAGGAGCTGGTGGCTGGGAGTGTCAAATCGAGTGATTCTTCTTCTTCTTCTTCTTCTTCTCCTCCTTCTCCTTCTCCCTCCATTGGCTGGGCTAACTGGATTTCTTGGGTGTGTGAAATGAGGAAGGCACAAGGGTAGCATTGTGGTGAGGGGACGGTGGGAATGCAAGAGGTGCATACTTACACTATGTGCACCTTGTAAATCAGAAGATGTTGTGGGATGAGGGGGTAGTGGGATGTGAGAAGGAAGATAACATATGAGGATACCGGATATCTTGCCAAGGGCTCAGCAATGTCACTGCCAAGAATGGCCAACACCGTCTCTTGCAAGGGGTGAGGTGAAGCTAGGAATGGGAGATGTGCCTCATGTTTGATACAGATTGTTGGTAGGTGAGTGATGTGGGGGTCATGCATCGAGCAGTGCCTATGAGGCTAGTGGTGCAGTTGGTATGAGATGACTTTTGAGGATGCATTCACTGACCTTGACCAGTGGTCTGAGGTCATGAAGCTTCTTTGGGCACTGGAGCCAGTCGGGGGGTGACACTGCTGGCAGTGACGGCCTCGATGATCTGGTCCCACATCCTTCTTTCTGGAGGGCCTCCTGGCCCCTGTGGGTAGAGGACCTCTCTTGCAGTGTTGACCCCCTGTATAAAGCTGGAGTGCTGCGTATGAGTCCCTGGGTGCCCCTTCCCTGGCTTGCTGAGCCATTTGTGTTAGTGCTGAAGCACTTTTAGCATTTTTTTAGGTGCAGAAGACAATTCAGCTTTAAGGGCTGAAGACTGCCATTTGGGAACTATTTTTAATATTTTTTTTCAGAAGGCAGTTGAGCTCTAAGGGATAAAAACTGCCTGTTTTTAAATGATTATTTTTCATTTTAGAAGGCTGTTCCCCTTTAAGGGACCGACACTGCTTCCTAAAATGACAGCCTTGCTTTAAGACAACGCTGTTCTTCCTTCAGCGACACTATGGCCACACTACATTGGGCCTCCTGCTGAGAGTAGCGCTGGAAAAAAAGGGTTGCACGGTAGGTTGAGCGCTGCACTAATTTAAATTAGCAGGCAGCACCAAAATACTGGTGCTGCCTGCGCTTTGATTTTGGGCGGCCGTTAACTTCTGCCCATGGCGGCACCAGCGGGTTTCTGGCCTACTTCTATTTCTAAGCCATTACCTGGTTGTTATCACATTGCTATTTGTACTTCCTGTCCATCAAGCCCTTCTGCACGTCTCCCCTGGAACACGCCAGTTAATCCTGGCGGGCTCACAAGTGGATGGCTTACTAACAGCTGCAGCTCCACCATAAAAAATGAGTTTTCAACAATGATCATTTGCAGGTGGCAGAACTTTCTTTTCTCAGGTTTGGGAGAACTTTTATCAGGCCTACTCATTTTGGAAGTTTTGAAGCTGAGATTCATCTCCACTGTGGCCCCCTGGGAAATCCCTCTCCCCACCTTGACTGAGCGCTTCCTCAACTGAGGTATATATCTGCAGCATGGGAACCATTTATTTCCTTTCCTCCTGGACCTCAGATTCGGACGAAGACCAGCCGCGGCAGCAGCAGAACCCGGAACAACAGCAGCACCAAAAGCAGGAGCAACAACAGGAGCGCCAACCTGCTGCTCACCCACCTGAAGCTGCACAGGCCAGAAGGCGCCAGCGCAGGGAAGGACGTCGCCGCAGGAGATACCCCCAAAACAGGGTTTACAGACAGAGGATGAGCTACCTCAACATGACTGAGCAGCAGTGCCAAAGGAGGCTCAGACTTTCGCGAGAGGTAGTGGGTGACATCTGCGCAATGCTGTAGCAAGACCTGGAGCCCAGAGGAGCGGGTTGACATCCCTTACCAGTGGCCATCAAAGTCACCACCGCACTCAACTTTTTTGCTTCAGGCTCATTCCAGGGATCAACAGCAGACATCAGCAGCATCTCCCAGGCGGCCGCACACACTTGCATCACGCAGGTAACCGATGCCCTCTTTGCCAATGCGCACAATTACATCAACTTCTCCAAGGATCAATCAAGTGTAACCACGTGTGCGGTTGGGTTTGCTAATCTGGCAGGCTTTCCAAGGGTGCAGGGCATTATAGACTGCACACATGTGGTCCTTAAGGCACCCCATCACAATCCAGGTATTTTTGTCAACCGCAAGGGCTTCCACTCCCTCAACATGCAGCTGGTGTGTAACCACAATAAGGAAATTTTTCATGTTTGCGCCAAGTACCCTGGCAGTTGCCATGACTCCTTCATCCTGCAGCAGTCTAGTGTGCCTCCGCTCTTCAGTCCGCCAGACCAACTTTACGGATGGCTACTTGGAGACAAGGGCTATCCCCTGAAGACGCGTCTAATGACGCCGTTGAGGAGGCCATCCAACGAAGCTGAGGAGCGCTACAACTCCAGCCACATTTCGACAAGATCCATTATCGAGCAAACCATCGGCTTGCTGAAGATGTGATTCAGATGCCTTGATAGATCAGGTGGAGCCCTGCAGTACTCAGCAGCCAGGGTCTCCAGAATTGTCGTGGTCTGATGTGCACTTCACAACATGGCATAGCATCGTGGCTTGCAGCTGCCTGAGGTACAAGTGGCTCATCGCATAGCCTCCTCAGATGAGGATGAGGAGGAGGAGGATGAGGAGGAGGAGGAGAGCAACAACAAACAGCTTGTGGAAGTGCATCAACCAGCGGCAACAGCACACGAGAACATTGCTGCCCAGGATGCAAGGGATGCACTGATCTTGGCCAGATTTTCTTAGGCTGCCCAATCAAACACATTTGGCTCGCACCTTCTTACCACACCATCGACAATGGACAAGAACCTACGGCTTCCTAAATCTCTGACCACCATACTGACAATTCCAAGTCTCCCTGAGGCCTCAATGTGGAAGTCCCATTTGCGAAATGACACAGCCCACAACTTCAGCAGTTTGCCATCAAGTCATTTTATAACATTAATTCACGAATGGCATTTCACAATTAAACACAACAGAACACCCAAGTGACTACCCTTGTGACTTGTTGTGCTTTATCTTCCTATTATGCATGCTCCTACGTGGTGCTTCCCCTGTGGCTTCAGCAGATGTGGAGGCCCCTTGCTCACTTTCATGCTGCTCCTGCCTCGACACCTTTGGCGGGCGTCCTCGGGGTTGCGAGCCTGTGAGGGCTCGCCAACAGTCTGCTGCTCCTGTGGCTGTGCAGGGGATGAGACGCGCATCTCAGTTGGGTGAGGACTCTGGTGGGGCTCTGACCGAGGGTTCCGCAGTGGCATGGACGTGTGAGTGCTTGTAGAGGTGCCCCCACTTCCTTGTTGTCTGCCACCAACATCCCTCTCATGGGTCAGGCCCACTTCAGAACTAGCAAGTGGCTTGACATCACCTTGCTGCACTTCAGGGGGGCCATGAGGACCCGTTTCTGCACTGGAAGTCCTACTCCAGAGGACTTCCATGAAGCTATGGTTTCTCTGCTCAATAGCTGTCCATCGCTCCTCCAGAGATGTCAGTCTATTCTGAACAATGACCATGTTTTCAACAGTCTGGCGACTTAGCTCCTCCATGGCCATAGCCATCCTCTCCTCGACCGTAGCCATCCTTTCCACGGAGGTTGCCATCCTTTCTGTGGTGATGCGTTCATGCGCCAATGCCTCCAAAAAGGCTCTGCTCATGCTAGCGATGGACTCCTCCATCCGCTCCACACTCGCAGCGACCCTGGAGACAAAACCTGCCAGAGACTCCTGCACCTCTTCCTGGAGTTCCAGCTCCACTCTCCTTCTAGATGGACCTGGAGGCACAGGATCGATATGCAGCTGAGCCAAGCTGGGAGCGCCCTGCGCCCTCCGACGAGGACACTCCACTGCTGGCCCTGTCTCCACCATCTGCTGATGCTAACTTGTGAGCTGTGATACACCAGGTGACAACACTACTCTATGTCCCGAAGGTCCCACCGAGGTGTGAGTGTCTGCGCTGGTGCTGGGTGTGCTTAATTCTGGTGACGCTACGCCCTCAGAGGTTGCAGCTTCCTCTGAGGAGTCTTGTGGCTCAGGCTGTACCTCCTGGACAGTGGGGAGGGGGGCTGTCAATGGTCCTGTGGGGGAGTAAAGGAAAGAGTTAGACATCTGAGATAAACGTTGCATGCACATGGAATTGTGCAGATGATCATAAGTCAATCTGTAAGAGCATCAGAATCAATATCAGTCACTCATGCAATGTCAATGAGAGAGATGAAAAACTATTCTGTCACCAGCTTGCTCTGATGCGCCCGTCTATCCGTCCCCCACTTACACATCCTCCTCGACTCCCACGATCTCGAGGGCCACCTCCTCAGCGCTGGTGAGCTGGGCTATTGAGGGTGGCCCTCCTCCTGTCTTCACCCTTTCCCTCTTATTGTGGGCTCTCTTTTCCTGCAATGAGGGACACAAGTAGAGTTTGAGTGAGAATGAAGGAGTGAGTGTAGAGAATCCATAGCATAGATGCTTAGAAGGAGACAAAGATGGAGTGAGGTCCCAAGACCAAGGGCCCTCCATGTGTGTTGTAAGTTGTTTTCATAGCATAACAGTGATAGGGAGTGTGAGGGCTGCGTAGTCAAATAGTTAAGTGAATGTGAACATACAGAGAGAGAGGGAATGGTTAAGGGTGCAGGGATGTAAGGGTCAAGTGGGATGTGGAGGAGGAGGTTGACAATGAAGAGTGCTGGGGATGAGAGGCGATGGGGAGCAGATTGAGGGTCATGGTGATGTAATACTCACTTTTCCTGTGCAGAGAAGGTCATGAAACCTCTTTCTGCACTGCAGCCAGGTTCTGCTGCACATTGAAATGGCACTGACCTCCTGTGCCACTTGCAGCCACACAGCTTTGGTCTGCTGGGGAGGCTTTTTCCTCCCAGATGAAGGAAACAGCACTTCCTTCTGAGCTCTTGCTCCCTCCACCAGAGCTTAGAGGAAGTCCTCATCAAAGCGGGGTGCACACTTGGACCTTGAGCTTGCCAGGTTTGCACCACTAATCCTTGAGAAGTCTCAGCAAAAAAGTTGTAAGGCACAAAATGAACCAAGGCTGCTTGCAGGCCTTAAATGCAGCTGCATAGATGACGTCATCAGAGGCGAGTTTCAGGACCAAAAGACTCATTGGGCCAGGGGTTCCCACACGCTGGAAATCAAGTGACCAATTAGGGCAAAATCGCTCAATTGTCCCACCTCACGTCGGAGGCGGGGGCGGGGGCGGGACCCGCTGACCAGCTGACCTGCCCCCAACCTGCCCTCAATGACAAAATTCAGTCCTCAGTGTCTCCGCTTCCACCACTTCCGTCGGCAGCGAATTCCAGGTCCTCACCACTCACTGCGTAAAAAAGATTTTCCTCACGCCCCCCCTGTATCTCTTGCCCAAAATCTTAAATCTGTGTCCCCTGTAAGGGGTTCGCGTGGCTCTGTGCTTAGCCTGGGTGCTAGTGCAGGGTTAAGCCTTGTTGCCTGTTCTGGTCTCCAGCCAGCCTGGTAATACTAGACACCTGTGAGTGGTTCAACCCACTCGCCCTTACGGTTCTGACACTGGACTTAGGTGCGAGAGCAATAATGCAGAGAAAACTCAGGTAGACCCGGTTGAATAGTGCGAAATGGAAAATCTTTATTGCATATTATTCAAGATTACGAAATACATGTCATAAGCACAGATTAATGACAGTACAAACTTACATACATTTATGCAACTAGGTTTAGGGAAACAAGGAGCGCACGACACATCGTAAAAGGGGACACACATTATAATTATCCTTAAAACATAAACCCTCCCCTATCAATACCTGTCCTAATCTAGATCTGTAGGATCGAGACTCATGCTCACCACTCGTGATAACTCGGAGAATTCCGAAACGCTGCTCGGATGTTTTCACCACAGCACCTGACTATTCACGTGTTGATCAGGGTTCCCTGTACCCCACTTGTTTACTCGCTTTGCTCCGGCTAGCAGGCTGGACCGTCTGCTGTCATGAAGATCTGTGTTGACCTCGGAACTCTGATAAAACTCAAAGAAGAGTCTTTCTGGACCGACACCAGTTGTCGGTAGAACTCGAAGAAAAGTCTTCCAGGGCCAGTAGTGGAGTAGCCGATAGAATTCGAAGAAGTGGTTAATCGATTTTCGGGCGCGGTCGGGGTTTACTGACCGCGGCGGCACGTGTAGTCGTCTTCTTCTCTTCTCATCTCATCTCATCTCATCTCCTCTCGGGCCTTCGGTTCCAACACCGTTTACCGACTTCTCGGGATGGTGCGCCCGCTCACAGGCCTTCGCAGACCAGCTCTCCACAGATCTTCGCGGCAAGCCACGAGGTTGACTCCCGGAAAATCAACGGATCAGAGAAGCGAGTCAAAGGAATAAGAGAAAAATGGACGTTTGGACACTACAGTTATAGTACTGTAATTCCTTATCTCCCGCCCAATCTTAATGTCCATCTTTTGTCATGTTTTGGCGCTCAAACTTCTTGTATGGGGTGGTACTTGTCGTTAATGGGTTTCGGTGATACTTGTAACTGTCTGAGTACCCGTTAATATTTCTCCCCTTGTGGGACCGGCTAGGAGTCTCCCTGGAGGGGTTTTGGGGGCCTCCGAATTCTTGCTGTGAGTACCCGCGAACGGCTCTCTCATCGTAGAGCCGTGGGGAATTTGCGTATCAATGTCTTTTGGATGGGCCCCTTGATTGCCCAGTACAATAGCTCTCATTTGTGCATGGAAAAACCCGATTCCAGCACTTATATTCCTGGCTTGGGTGTTAAAATGCAAAACGATCTCGTCTTGTCTTATCTCAATATGCTGAGTCCTGTCCGATCTTGCTGAAATGTTTATTGAAACGCCATCTTGTCTGCCTGCTGAAAGTCTAGAACCTTCTGCCACGAGGCGTGGCGGCCATTTTACAGGCTGCTTGTGTCCGTTTTGAAGCCTGACAGCATTTTGCTGAAATAAAGCTGTGTTTACGAAACTGTATGTCTCTTTCTCATTATTTTTAAATCGTGATAATTTGCGAATTCTACACCCCTAGTCCTTGTACCATCAACTAGTGGGAACAGCCTTTCCCCATCTAGCCTATCCAAACCGATCATAATCTTGTACACCTCTATCAAATCACCCCTCAACCTCCTTTGCTCGAATGAAAACAAATCCAGTTTCTCCAACCTGTCCTTGTAGCTAAGATCTCCCATCCCTGGAACCATTCTGGTAAATCTCCTCTGCACCCTCTCAAGGGTCTTCACATGTACTGCATTCCCTTTATCTGTCCAAATCAGTCACAGTGGCACAAAAGGTTTAGTGCCGTGCTCATTTCCACTTCTCTCTGACAGTAGGTCTAGTTCTGACATTGGCGGTATCCTCGCTACAGTGGGCAATTTTTAGTCCGAACAGACTGCCTCGTACGACCTCAAACAGGAAGCAAAGAGTTGGAATAAATGGGTCTTTTTCCGAGTGGCAGGCAGTGACTAGTGGGGTACCGCAGGGTTCGGTGCTAGGACCCCAGTTATTCACAATATATATTAATGATCTAGACGAGGGAACTAGATGTAATATCTCCAAGTTTGCAGATGACACAAAGTTGGGTGGGCATGTGTGTTGTGAGGAGGATGCAGAGAAACTCCAGTATGATTTGGACAAGTTGGGTGAGTGGGCAGATGCATGGCAGATGCAGTATAATGTGGATAAATGCAAGGTTATCCACTTTGGTGGCAAAAACAGGAAGGCAGATTATTATCTGAACGGCAATAGATTGGGAAAAGGGGAAGTGCAACGAGACCTGGGAGTCCTTGTGCACCAGTCGTTGAAGGTAAGCATGCAGGTGCAGCAGGCGGTTAAGAAGGCAAATGGTATGTTGGCCTTCATAGCGACAGGATTTGAGTACAGGAGCAAGGATGTCTTGCTGCAGTTGTACAGGGCCTTAGTGAGACCACACCTTGAGTATTGTGTGCAGTTTTGGTCGCCTTATCTGAGGAAGGATGTTCTTGCCATGGAGGGAGTG
Organism: Squalus acanthias; assembly: GCA_030390025.1. Classification (NCBI taxonomy): domain Eukaryota; kingdom Metazoa; phylum Chordata; class Chondrichthyes; order Squaliformes; family Squalidae; genus Squalus; species Squalus acanthias. The sequence goes on along the minus strand of CM059436.1, from coordinate 78,520,179 downwards.
CAGCGAAGATTCACCAGACTGATACCTGGGATGGCAGGAATGACGTATGAAGAGAGATTGGGACGATTGGGCTTGTATTCGCTAGAGTTTAGAAGAATGAGAGGGGACTCATTGAAACTTATAAAATTCTAACAGGACTAGACAGACTAGATGCAGGAAGGATGTTCCCGATGGCAGGGGAGTCCAGAACCAGGGGTCACAGTCTAAGGATAAGGGGTAAGCCATTTAGGACTGAGATGAGGAGGAATTTCTTCACCCAGAGAGTGGTGAACCTGTGGAATTCTCTACCACAGAAGGCAGTTGAGGCCAAATCATTAAATATATTCAAGAAGGAGTTAGATATATTTCTTAAGGCTAAAGGGATCAAGGGATATGGGGAGAAAGCAGGGACAGGGTACTGAATTTGGATGATCAGCCATGATCTCATTAAATGGCGGAGCAGGCTCGAGGGGCCGAATGGCCTACTCCTGCTCCTATCTTCTATGTTTCTATGTTTCTAAACATCTCAGGCCATGGCGAATGCTAATTCTAATCTTCATTCAGCAGATTATGTAATTATGAGATGCCTGATAAAATAACCATGCAGCAAAATTCACCAAAGGATTCCTCTTTGACCAATTCCATGAGATTTCCCCAGCTCCGCTCACTCCTCAAACTGTATCTTCTCCCTCTGGTGCAGTTACAGCAACTTCAGTTGTGGGAAATGAATGTGATGTGTGCATCAAGTAAATCCTGAGTAAATTTGCCCATTTCCTATTAATTGCTGCTTAGATTAATTAGTTACCAAGCACATAAAAACTTTCAATGCCAGATCGTTGTGTTAATGTGTTTTACACCCAATTAGTCCCAGAGCAATTTTAGAACATGTGAAAAAGTTAGTGCCCATTCTGCTAATGCTGACTAATAAAATGACTACACTTTAAATGACAAATAAATGCTACCACTAGCAGTCGGAGCAAATTAAACTTATGGGGTATATGGAATAAACTGCCAATTTGTAACTGAGTTCAGTTCAAACATTCAAATGAGAAATTCTTGATTTAACAGGGATTAGAAGATTTTGGCCTCGATTTTATTAATGGAGTCGGGTTGAGTGCGGGTCCGCTGCTCGGCGGCTTTCCGACCCGCTCCTGGCTGCCGCCTCCCATCAGTTACTATTTTGGGTTGATTGGCCTCGTTTCGGCCGCCGTGCGGGTCCCGCCAGGCAATTGCTTGCAGGCTGTCAGTATCTCGCGTCTGATGACGCGTTGTTTGAATGGAAATTTAAAGGGGCCATGTCAATGGGATGGATTGGTGCTGTATTATATAGAAAGGGGAGTTGACAGCGTCTGTTCTGAACAAAATTTAATAAATTAAATTGCTGGTCATATTATTCCAGAAAGATATTTATGATTTTTTTCTATATCAATTTATTATCTGACTATGAAATGAAAAAGATGCCAGATTTGTTCCAATCATTGGCTTAGTAATATTAATGCTTTTTTCTCTTAAAGGTGCTGGCTGCTGCAGGAACGGCAGCCCCAATAACTAAGGCTGCACCCAGGTTCAATGAGGGCTCTCTCCATGCTCTTGTTGAGGGAGTTAGAGGACGTCAGGAGGTCCTCTTCCCTGGAAATGGAAGGAGGAGGCCTCCTCAGCAAACCAAGGCAGCTTGGCTGCCAATTGCTGAGGAGGTGAGTTTGAGGTCTGTGTGCAGACGCACATGGGTTCAGTGTCGAAAAAGGTTTAATGATCTGCTGAGATCATCTAAAGTGTGGCCTCTGTGTTCTGAGAAATGGAAGTTCAAGAGTGAGGGCTCAGGGTGATTTCCATGTAGAATGTTGGTGGTGACACTGAGCGTAAACCACCGTTTATTGGACAGATGGGATTTTGAGAATGTCGGACTTATATTCATCTCCATGTGCCAGCCACCTGTGGTTGAAGTGTAAGCTTACGCGAATCTGGCATGGATGAGTGCATCCCTTGCCTGACGGCCAGCAATGTGGTCACCTGCTGCTGGATTGGCCACATCCGGCCCCGCAAGGCGTCACTCCCTGTCCTCCTCCTCGTCCTCCTCCTCGTCCTCTTCCTCGTCCTCTTCCTTGTCCTCTTCATCTTCCTCCAAAGAGGCTGTGTGCTGAGCCATTTGTTCACCTGGCAGCACTAAGCCGCGCTGCTCTTCCTCCGAATCTGACGACCAGGATGAGAGGATGTAAATGGTTCCCATCCTGTTGTTACAGATTTCAGTTGAGGCAAGAAGCTTGCAAGTGCACACTCAAAGTGGCCTGAAATTATTCCAATCAGTTCAAACAGCAGATGTGTGTCAGCTTGACCAGTCACAAGGTCAGTAGATTTGCAAAATCTTATGCCAAACCACCAACAACAAAGTTGTTGCATTTGAATGCCAGCTATGTTACAGGAGCGCTTTTAAAGTTCTGCACCAATAATGACTACAGATCATGTCCTCCACCAACTCGTCTCCTTGCAGCAGGACTGTTTCTGACAAGACGGGAAACAGGAGCCAGTGGCATGAAAATGGGAAACCTCTATCAAAATAGGATTATCAAGGCAGTTAACAGGCTCTTAACTGCCTTAACTACCTGTCCCACCGGTTGGAGTCGGGTCAGTTTGGGAGCAGCTAAACAGACACTCACGAAAATCGCGTGGGGGCGGGATGGAGGCGGGCTGGGTGTCTGAAGCCATTTTTTACGATTTTAGCAGCTGATAAGCCTCCAAACCCGCCTCCTCAGGGCTGTTAAAATCAAGCCCAAACCCGCCTCCTCAGGACTGTTAAAATCGAGCCCTTTAAGTTTGACACTAAGGCAGGAAAGAGAAGAAAAATCCTGAAACTCATCTTAAATGATTAGGCAAACTTGATATATTAAATGTTCTTTGTCATTCTTAGCTTTACATGTTATTTTGCTGTGTATTTTGAATCATAATATGGTCTAAGGACAATATGAGTTGTGCTCTGGAAACCCACTGCAACAAATCACAACACCTCAATCCTGATCTATTTTTAAATGTCTTGTTTACCGTCACAATCAGTTTAACCATCAAATTTTCCCAAATTAGTCTATTATTTACCATCAAATTCACTGAGAACAGTCTTCTGGAGCTGACAGCTATTGTGGTTGCATTGTCAACTGGAAGTGCTGACTTTAAACACTGCATAAATAAATGCACTTATGTGAATCACAGGAAAATGAAAGCTATAAAGCAAGAGCTTACTGAAATCAGGCCTCCAAGATATCGGCTTGCTGAAAAAGAAAAGATCCAGTGAAGACTGGGTAGCACATTTTCCTTCCACCTCAGGAATCTGGGAGTGATTATAATCCAGACTGGATGACCTCAGGATATCTGGGTGTAACAATTAATCAGTCACTGGAAAAACTTCCATCAGGCAGCATTGTATCCGAGGTGGTAAAGCCCTCTCCTGATCCTGCTCCTGAAAGACACAGCGACAGGCAGGGTATTTGACACCTTTTAGGTGCCTAAACACAAAAACAACAATTTGTATTTAGATAGCACCCTTTAATGTAGTAAAACATCCCAAGGCACTTCACAGGAGTGTTATCAAACAAAATATGACACCGAGCCACATAAGGAGATATTAGGGCAGATGACCAAAAGCTTGGTCAAAGGGGTAGGTTTTAAGGAACGTCTTAAAGGAGGAAAGAGAGGTGGAGAGGCGGAGATGTTTAGGGAGGGAATTCCAGAGCTTAGGGCCTTGGCAGCTGAATGTATGGCCGCCAATGATGGAGTCATTAAAATCAGGGATGCTGAAGAGGCCAGAATTGGAGGAGCGCAGATATCTCGAAGGTTTGGGGGGCTGAAGGAGATTACAGAGATAGGGAGGGGCGATGCCATGGAGGGATTTGAAAACAAGGATGAGAATGCAGCAGCCATGGAAGTAGAGCTTTGGACATCCAAATAGCAAGAGAGTACAGTTCATGTACTGGGTTATGTCAGAGCTTTGAGGTGTATTGCTGGACTGCCAGAAGGCAATCTTCAGGTCAATGGGCTGTATGACCACCACAGCTACCTTGCACAGGTTCTCTGGGACATGCTGAAATGCATTCTGAGTGAATCAGATAATTTATTCATTGTTTAGGACTCCAAAATTTTTTTAATGAATACTTGATTCTGGCAATGGGCTCATTGTAATGCTCCTCTGCCCAGTCCATTGTCAAGTTGACTAGTGTTGAAGAGGAACAATGGAATCTGCCATGAGCCCCATCCATTTGTTTTGCTGTCTCCATGGAACACAGCTAGTAAATGCTTCCTCTCCCTCCAATTTGGGCGCCAGCATTGACCTGCTGAAGGCCTCAGTCTGAGCCGAGGCTTTCAGTGGAAGATGCATTGAATCTTCGGGACTCTTCTACCCCTTTAATTTGCCTCCCGCCTCTTTTGGTGCGAAAGCAGCAGCGGTCCTGCCACTTGGATATTCCTGTTGGCTGCTAGCGAGCTCCCGCTTGCTGGCAATAATCCCGTCAGGAACCCACCAGGAATGCCAAATTACCCCTGGGCTGGGGCCAAGAAATCAAGCCCACAAACTCTGCATGCAAGCAAATTTCTCTTTAATAATATTTCCTACATTACAACCGTGACTACACTTCAAAAGTACTTCATTTTCTTTAAAGTGCTGGAGAGCACTTTGGGACGTCCTGAGGCCATGCTAGATGCTGTATAAATGGAAGTTCTATCCTTCTTAAATGCTTTTTCTGCATGCTGTGTTCTGATTTTTTTTGTACTGCATGCTCTGTGTGCTTTGTTCATCAGGAGGATTTTTTTTTAATCTAGTGGTTATACTACTTTTGTTCAGCAATTATATTTTTAATATGCTTCTTTTTGGCACTCGCAACAAGCATCTCTGTGCACGTATCAGGAGAAATGATTTCAAAGCTGTGGAAAAGATAGAAAACAGAAAAACTATTTAAAAAAATATATCAAGGACATAGAGTACTAAACAAAGATCCTTTCATAAGTCTATAGACACTGATGTTGAAGCAGAATTAGCATGGGCACCAGCTGTGGCAGACTAGTATTCTTCCCTTTGTTGTGGCAAGCCATATGACTGAACATTTCCCAGCCATGTTTAAAGATTCCAAAATTGCTGTAAGAAAAACCAAAATGGAAGGCTTGATTGTAAGTGCCATTTGCAGATGGAGTTGCAAAAATCCACGCTGGAAAATCACAATACTTCATAATTGAAACTGATGAAAGGAATGATCAGACCTACAGTCAGTCAGACAGAATTATAGGCAGAATAAAGAAAGAAAATGCAAAGTGGAGTGGAAAGGCACAAACTTAAAAGAGATGAAAAGGCGGACCTAGCCCAGATTATTTTGGACAGAAAAGTTGATATAAAACAGCAGACCAGCCGTGAGAAGTATTTAGATATGAGATGGGTCGGGGTACAGGCTAAAAAATCTTCCAATCAGGAGTAAAGGGGTTGTATCAAAGGTTAGAGTTCTGTGGATGAAAAGAAGATTAGGTCAAAAGTAAATCGGCTGGTTTTAACCCTACCGGGCCGGTGGAATCAGGACAAGTGGGCAGTTCAAATTGCCCAGGCTAATTACCCGCCATCAAGCTGCCCAGATGCTGCTGACCGCGATTTTTACACAGGCTTCTGAAGTGGCGACTAGGCCGCCCACCTATAGCTGGGTGGAGCCTTCTTTAAATATGCAGATCGAGGTCCAATAATGCCATCATGCTCTGACTTCAATGTTAACTCAGGCCTGAGCAGGGACGTTGAGATGTGCCTGGAAGATGAAGAGGCCCAAACAGCTACGTTTTTTACTTACCTTTGTGAAGCCAGAAAGGAGTGCTCATCCAGGCCCCACAAGAGAATTTTAGGCCTCCTCCTGGTCTTCGCTCCCGTGAGACCCTCCAAGAACCCCCTTCTCCATTCTTACCTGAGTGCCGGCAGGCAGCCATGGGCCGTTCAATTTTCCGGAGACTGGCAAGCACTTCCCACCCGTTCTGGGAAATTTAGGTGAACACTTGTTGGAGAAAAATATTAAAGGATTTGGGAAAAGTGTAGGGAAATAGAATTTGAGTAGGTAGCTCCAATGTGGAGCTAGCACAGGCATGATGGGCTGAATTGTATTCCTCTGTGCTGAAATTTCCATGATTGTACACTGAAATGATTGCCAATTGTGATTAACTATTGAATGCTCAAGGATCTTTGCGAGTTCTTTTAATGTTCGGCGATGGAAAAGAAAATCGGGCGGGCTGTATAATACACAGTTGATCCAATATCGCCAGTTTTACACCATTCTCCAAAAGTTAAAATGACCCCCTTTGAGTCTGCACCTTTACAAGTTTTTAGAGGCGAAAGGGAAGCATCCACCACATACATCTTGTTTTACTTAATGCAGTAAGATTGCATGCAGTCGTCACTGAGGTAACGGAAAGGATAAAGAACCCTCTCAAATATTATTGAGAACCGTTGAGATGAAGCCAACATAATGACGGCGGAAAATTGTGTGCTGTCTAGGTGCAGAACTGTTAACATTCACTGTTTGTCTCTTGCACCACCTTCTTGTTATAAAAAATGCTTGCAAAGGTTTTGGTGAAAACATCCATAAGAAAAAGCAGAGTGGTAAAATGTAATTTGGCCCAGCAAGCTCATCCTGCTAATACTGTACCCTATTTCTATCATTATAGCATCCAGCTGCATCCAATCTCTATCTGTCGATATCTACTACAGTACTACTTTCAGAAGAATGCAAAACAAACACAGACATCTATTGAAATTCAGAAGTATACTAACACCAAGGAACATATACTACTGATGCCCTGTTGGACAAGATTTCTGACTTTGCATTAAGTGTCAAGAAGTTAGCTTAAAGAGTGACCTGCATTAAGGTTTAACTTTGAGTGCACAAATTTTAAAAATGCAAAAGACAAGGATCTTCAAATACATTGAGACTGGACCTTGTCCACCTGAGTTTCATGTTCCTAGAGTATGTCCTTCCAAACATCTTTGGTTTGACTTGTTGTTTCAACCAGGGAACCCAGTTCTCTGTACTCTGCACAATGAGTTTCAACCTTTATTTGGAAAGCCAATGCAACTTTATCTGGCCTCAGTCCATTCAAGAACGACTTTTATTGAGTTTGGTTAAAAAACAATACTCTGGCTTGAATTTTGTTAACAATTACAAAATACTAGGGTATATTTTCCAGTCCTGACACTGATGTGCAGGATCTCAGCACAGCACGCTTTGCGCGCAACTGAAATTTTGCAGGTGGGCCACACACATTTTTCCAAAATTGACTTAATTAAGTCTTCATAGTGATCTCCTGGGCCAGATTGGGCTTGACGGAAGGAGCTTATTATCAGCAGGGATGAGGAAATTATGTATATCTCCAACTTTTAAAGGGATGCAGCTGCTATTTAAGGGAATTATATTTCCTTCCTTCCAGCCAGTAAGTAAATCAGTGATCAGAAAATTTTAAAATTTGGGTGACTGGAGATCATTGCAAAACACTTCCCTTTCCAGGTTATGCATTGCATATGCTTCTGCAAGAAATATGGGAAAGGAAGATTTGGGTCTTCAGGGCACCCATCCCACAGAAGATGTATGCAACAAGTTAATGCTTTGTACAACATCCAAAGGACAGGGAGCAGATGAGAAAAAAAGCTTAACAGCCTCAAGCAGTCTACCAAGGTAAGGCTAATTGGTCTTTCACTATATCAATTTGATTGGTAAAGTATGCTCAGTATGAGGACTTTCTTCTCTACCCACTGCACCATGACTAAGGCTGAACGCTAAGCCTTTAGAAAACATTAAAGGGTCAATCTTCCTTCCTCCCCTCCTCAGCCTGGGAATAAGCCAGGTGCGCTCCACCTGACCTAATCCGGCTGGTTTAGATCATTACTCTAGGCTCAATGCACACAAGGTGCAGGCCTGTCTCCTGGCATTATACCCGAGACATTCACATGTAGTTGTGCTTAGATTTGTACACATGGATGTGAAAGTGAGGGAAGATCTGGTGTATGTGAACCTGCCTCACACCTTTCATTTCATCTTCCTTTTTCCTCTAAATAAAACAACAAAAAATAACTTCCAATATTTTAATGGTAGCAATCAAAAATGATGCGACCAAAAATTTGGGGAATTTTTTTTTAAATTTAAGAATATTTATGGGATCCACTGTTAAAGTACAGTTTCACAAATTATCATTTGAAAAGTACAGCTGGACCACTTTAAATCTGTAAACTGCTGTCAGCCCAGCACTGGTCTGATCCTCATTGCTCATTGCATGTAGACACAATTAGCCCATAGAGTATTCCTACAAGAAAATGAACAAACTGTTCTTCTGCTCATTATCAATGATTTAAATGAAGCTCTTGCACATTTGGCTGGCTTAATTTATTATTTGGATTTTCAAAAGGCATTCGATAAGATGCCACACAAGAGGTTGTTACACAAGATTAGGGCTCATGGGATTGAGGGTAATATACTAGCTTGGATTGAGGATTGGCTAACGGATAGAAAACAGAGAGTAGGAATAAATGAGTCATTTTTGAATTGGCAGGCTGTAACTAGTGGGGTGCCGCAAGCATCAGCACTGGGGCCTCAGCTATTTACAATCTACATCAATGACTTAGAAGAGGAGATCGAGTGTAATGTATCCAAGTTTGCTGATGATACAAAGCTAGGTGGGAAAGTAAGCTGTGAGAAGGACTCAAAGAGGCTGCAAAGAGATATAGACAGGTTAAGAGAGTGGGCAAGGAGGTGGCAGATGGCGTATAATGTGGGGAAATGTGAAACTACCCACTTTGGCAGGAAGAATAGAAAAGCAGAATTTTTTTTCAAAGTGAGAGACTAGTAAATGTTGGTGTACAGAGGGATTTGGGTGTCCTTGTACATGCATCACAGAAAGTTAACATGCAGGTACAGCAAGAAATAAGGAAGGTGAATGGTATGTTAACCTTTATTGCATGGGGGTTGAAGTATAAGAGTAAGGAAGTATTGCTGCAATTATATAGGTCTTTGGTGAGACTACACCTGGAGTACTGTGTACAGTTTTGTTCTCCTTACCTAAGGAAGGATCTACTTGCCTTAGAGGCGGTGCAACAAAGGTTCACTAGATTGATTCCTGGGATGAGAGGGTTGTCCTAAGAGGAGAGATTGAGTAGAATGGGCCTATATTCTCTGGAGTTTAGAAGAATAAGAGGTGATCTCATTGAAATGTATAAAATTCTTAGAGGGCTTGACAGGGTAGATGCTGAGGAGCTGTTTCCCCTGGCTGGAGAGTCTAGAACTAGGGGCACAGTCTCAGGATAAGGGGTCAGCCATTTAGGAGATGAGGAGAAATTTCTTCACTGAGAGGGTTGTGAATCTTTGGAATTCTCTACCCCAAAGGGCTGTGGATGCTCAGTTGTTGAGTATATTTAATACTGAGATCCACAGATTTTTGGCCACTAAGGGAATCGAGGGATATGGGAGTAGGGCAGGAAAGTGGAGTTGAAGTAAAAGATCAGCCATGATCTTATTGAACGGCGGAGCAGGCTCAAGGGGCCATATGGCCTTCTCCTGCTCCTATTTCTTATGTTCTTAAAAGGTAACTGGAACCTCACTCTCTCTGTGTAAATCATGCGGGGCTACCACTCCCCATTCCACGCTGGTATCACCAGCCAATCAAACAGAAAATATACCCCACTTGCTCTAGGACACTCTCAGGATAAAATGTTAGAAACAGCATCTGGAAAAGAGAAATGTGCCCAGGGGCAAGTTCTTGAGCTTGGTTGACCAGTTCCCTACACTTTGAGGAATTCAACCAATCAAGAAGCACAGGGAAAGGTATTAATGTATGAATTTATGATGACACCAAAAAATTGCTATGGCAACAAGGAACTGACTAACTCATGGAAACAAACTTGCTTCAGGGTTAATTGTTCTGATATTGGGAATGCCCGCTCAGTGAAGTAAATGGGACAAAAGACAAAAGTTGCTGGAAAGACAATACCATCCATTCTGTGCTGTACGTGACATTCAACAAGACTGAGATGTGTGACAGCTTTAAACCCTCAGTGAATGTGCTTAATCTGTGATACTCCCATGATAAATATTAAAATGCAACTTAGAAACGACATAGGATTACTTAGGATATACGGCACAGAAACAGGCCATTCGGCCCAATCAGTCCATGCCGGTGTTTATGCTCCACTCGAGCCTCCTCCCGTCTTTCCTCATCTAAATCTAGCAGCATAACCCTCTATTCCCTTCTCCCTCATATGCTTGTCTAGCCTCCCCTGACTGACATTTACTGGTTCCTTGCAAAAACTTTTGTATCCTTCAATTAGCTTTCAAAGCTATACCCAAATCAAAATTAGAAGGAACAAAATATATTTTCTACATCTGATAACTTCTGCTGTCCCCAATCCATATTCCATTTATAAAATAAACTGGGGGATATGATTTTTTAAAAACACTAATGCCTCACTGTCACCTCCATACTCAGACGTGCCTGTCTGACATCAAGTCATGGATGAGTCACAATTTCCTTCAATAGTACATTGGGCAGACCAGCTCCCACCAACTCCACCCCCCTTGCTTAGGCTGAATTAGATGGTGCAAAACCTTGACGTCCTTTGAACCCAACATCCTATGCGTCACTAAGTCCGCTTATTTCCACCTCCACAACTAAAACCTTTATCCATGCTTTTGTTACCTCTACACTTGGCTTCCTTCAACAGTCGCCCATCTTCCATCTCTATAAACTCAAACTTGTCCAAAACTCAACCGCCCTTATCTTGCCTCACACAAATCCTGCTCACCTATCACCTCCAATACCTCATCTGACTGTTGGTTTTTGTGTGTATATCCCTCCCCATTTTTTGACCACGCCATTGGTGGCAGAGCCTTTGGCTGCCACAGCCCTCTTTGGAACTCCCTCTACTTCTTAAAAAACCTTCTCAAAACCCATCTTTTTGTCCAAGCATCCAGTGCAGTAACCCCTCCTATTCTTTTCCTCCATGCTTGGTGTCTGTTCCTTTATGTCCATTTATGAAGCACCTTGGGATGTTTGTTGACATTAAAGGTGCTTTTTAAATGCCAACTGAGGGCTCGAGCACAGCAGAGTGAGCTTGTAACTGAGTGCGCTGGGAACAAAGTGAGGACTTTGGTGAGTGGGAATACAGTGATAAGTAGTGGGTAGGAAGTACAGGTTTCAAACTGAAATTTAAGCTTAGCCTTTTATTAAAGTTAAAAAAAATCTGCAAGTCAGTTGGCAGTTAACAGTCAGTCAAATGTAAGCACGTCACTAGCCAGATGTTGATTAAATACTGAGTGGGAGGGGGGGCAAACTGACCAGTTGAAACTGGTTTGTGTCTGAAAGGTATTTATTTATTCGAGGGTATACCTGCCAAAAGCACAGCAGAGTGAGCTGGTAAAGTGAGGACGTTACAAAACAGGAATTTGGCCAGAGTGGGAATTAAGTGCAGAACGGGAATGAAATGCTAAGTAAATTAATCAAGGGACAAAAGCAAAAAAAAAGAGAGACGGGGGAATTCGAGGATTTAATTGAAGGGAGTTGGTTTCTTTTTCTCCCAAAGGTCTCTTTTTAAAACAACCTGCAAGCGTCACATTTTTTTGATAAAGCTCCTGTGAAGCGCCTAGGGACGTTTTACTACATTAAAAGGCACTATGTAAAGGCAAGTTGTTGTTGTTTAAAGCTGCACGAAGATGGAATATTTTGTGTGTTGCAGAAGTTGTGAAATGCTTGCCTTCCAGGTTCAGATTTTGGAGTTTCATCTGCAACAACTGGAAGCTGCTCGATGCTGAAGTGGTCAGCCTTAGTGAGCGACTGACCACGCATCAAAATATTAGGAAGAGAGAAGTTTTTATAGGTGAGACTGCTGCTGAAAGTTGGTGTTAAATGAAGTGGGCCCCTGCTTCGTGCCACTAGCACTCTTGAAGGTTACAGCTCTATTCTGCACTTTTGCACCCCATTTAATGCCAAAAGAACTTATTAGCATTAATATTTTGGTATTATTTTAATGCCCACCACCTAAATAGGGTTGTTACGAGCACTTAATACTAGTTTGTGCTGTTTATTATTGGGTGTGGTAAATTCTGCTTTGGTATTTTAATTGCAGTATGTGTTGATTTGAATTGTCATAAGAAACAAAGGGGGAAAAATTTGGTTGCTTTGTGCCTCCCGTTAGTGCCCTGAAGGGCGCTAATGGGGCGCAAAGCAACTAGCGCCCATGCACGGCGATGTTTGCGCTGCTCGCAAAATTGACCAGACATTTTGCAGCAGCACTAAACACTACCGCCACGATCTCCTGCGCCTGCAGATCGTGACGCCAGTCGATCGTGCAACTCCCCGGTAGCGTCCTGGACCGCATATTGAGTGGCGCCCCCTGCCTTACCGCCTGCCGCTAGCAACGACAGGTTGAGGGGAGCGTTTTGCAGTCGGGAAGGGACTAGGGGAGCGCTATTTAAAGACGACCGCTTCCTGCCTTTTTTTGTCGGCGATATTTTTGCACCACGCATTCTGAGAGAGATAGAGAGACTTCTGGAGAGATTCAACGCTGTGTGAAGGAGTTTTGGGTACTGAGCAGCACTTTGCAGGTTCATTTTGATTTGACCTTCCTTGCATCGATTTAGAAGAGACATTGGGGGCTGCACTCTGAGCTCTTTCCCTGGGTCTCTCCATTGTTCTTTCCAGCAGATTTGATGCATAAGTCTCTCCAGGCCGAGATTCAAGGCTGCAATGAGCAGGGTGTGGATGGAGAGCAAGATTGACCCTCCCCTTTAAGAACTGGCCAGCGCCAGTGTGTCTGTGTTCCATTGCTGACTGACATCACATGAGCTTCGCCAGCGCTCTGAGGTAGCGCCTCGCTCCTCAGCGTTAGCGCCTTAAGAGAGGTGTGTAGCACCTGATTTAGCGCTCCAATCACCTCCAGGGACGATAGAAGCCAAGTTTGCAGTCAGAGGCGATAATTAGCGCCAGGCGCTAAACTTTGCGCCCGGTCGATAATTGCGCCCCAAGCGGGGCGATACCGAACTTCTCCCCCAAAGAGTAGTAAAACATTCACAACCACTCGCACTAACTGCCCTGAGGGCAGTAAAAGGAAAAGAAGACTTGCATTTATATAACATCATTCACACCCTCAGGACATCCAAAAGTGTTTCACAACCAATTGATTACTTTTTGAAGTGCAATCAGTGGTGTAATGTAGGCAAACACGGCAGCCAATTTGCCCACAGCAAGGTCCCCTGAACAGCAATAATCTAAATGAGCAGATAATCGTGTTTTAGTGATGCTGGTTGAGGGATAAATGTTGGCCAGGAGCTCCCCAGTTCTTCACATAGTGGGTCGGCCAAGAAGCAAATATCCTGCCGCTAACGGTAAAGTAGTGCATGTAAAAGCTAAGTCTATGCAGGGAGGTGCTTCCTGGCTTGTGCACATCTTGAATTGTGAGCTGTAGAAACAATCTTCAATCAGCACTGCTCGTTCCTGTGGCAGCCAACGTAAGAGCAGCTCTCAATTTCTATGCCACTGGTTGGTTCCAGGATCCAGAGAGGATAAGCTTGGCCACTGTTGGCCTGTCACTTACCAGTAACTCATCAATATGAACATCTGTTGATATCCCTTTGTATTTGCAGAACAGTACAGGCAACTAGATGTTTTAATTCATATCAATATTAATTTAATTGTAATCTGTATTATTATGCGTGTGTGTCCAAAATGCCTCTGTGCCTTTTAATGCAGTTTATGTATACAATTGTGATGTGTGAAAAACTGTATTTATGTGCAATTCAAAGGAAATGGCTGCCATGAAGTGAATTTACTGTAGTTATGTATATCATGGTCTTGTGCTAAGGATATTCTCTTTTAAAGTTCTTGCAGTCCAGCTGCCACCCTTCTTGTAGCACCTATATGGCCCTAAGCAAAGTCACAAATAGCATTGTCTATGATGTTTTATCCCTCCTCATCTTCCTTAGCACCATTCAATATGATTGGCCATGGCATCCTCCTCCAAAGCCTCTCCACCATTGTCCAGTTACATAGAACTGCCTTTGCATTGTTCCATTCCTACCTATCTGAACATAACTAGCACTTCTCCAGCAATGGTTCTCTCCCTCCCTTGCAATGTCATCTTGGGGTTCCCCAAGGACCAATCCTCAGTCCCCACCTCTACCCTATCTGTGTGCTGCCTCTCAGCAAAATCTTCCACAAGCATGAAGTCAGCTTTCACCTGTGCACTGATGATACCCAGCTTTACCTCTTCACCATCACTCTTGACCCCTCAATGCTGCCAGACTGCATGTCCAACATTAAGCCTTCGATGAGTTACAATCTCCTTCAACTCAACATCAAGATAATCAAAAACATCATCTTCAGACCCTGTCACAAAACTCCACTCCTTTTCCGCTGACAAAGGGGGCTCATCCTCTTGACCCTGGGAGGTGCCAGCAATTGCACCAGTGGGCCTTTCACCTGTGAAGATAGCACATGCAGCAACGGAAAGCAAATGAATATCAATGTAGAGTCCTGACGGTTTGAACTTCATTACCTGGATGCTGCGATATTTGCCATTGAAGTACTGCACTCAGCACATTGTATATACATAGGCATGCACATACCTTTGTGGAATTGTGGGCCCTCTCAGGGTCAAGAGGATGAGAGACCTAATCTTGGAAATATGTTATGATCGCTATATACAATTAGGCAGGAGTCTTCAGATAGCAAGATCTTCTACTGGAGGCTGGTGGGGTGGAAGGTGAGGACAAGGGGAACCCTATCGTGGTTCTGGGAGGGAGGGGAAGGGGTGAGAGCAGAAGAGCGGGAAATAGAATGGACACGGTCGAGGGCCATGTCAACCACGGTAGTTGGGAATCCTCAGTTGAGGAAAAAGGGAAACATATCGGAAGCACTAGTATGGAAGGTAGCATCGTTAGAGCAGATGTGACGGGGACAGAGGAACTGGGAGAATGGAATAGAGTCCTTACAGGAAGCGGGGTGGGAGGAAGTGTAGTCCAGGTAGCTGTGGGAGTCAATGGGCTTACAGTGGATGTATGTCGATAGCCTATTCCCAGAAATGGAGACAGAGAAGTCGAGGAAGGGAAGGGAAGAGTCAGAGATTGACCATGTGAAGGTGAGGGAAGGGTGGAAATTGGAAGCAAAGTGAATTACATTTTCTAGTTCAGGACAAGAGCAGGATATGGCACTGATACAGTCATCAATGTACCGGAAAAAGAGGTGAGGGAGGGGACCTGAGTAGGACTGGAACAAAGAATGTTCCACATATCTCACAAAAAGGCAGGCATAGCTAGGACCCATGCAGGTTCCCATAGCAACACCTTTAATTTGGAGGAAGTGAGTGGAATCAAAGGAGAAGTTGTTCAATGTGAGAACAAGTTCAGTCAGGCGGAGGAGGGTGGTGGTGGATGGGGACTGGTTGGGCCTCTCTTCAAGGAAGAAGCGGAGGGCCCTCAGGCCGTCCTGGTGGGGGAGAAGGTGTAGAGGGATTGGACATCCATAGTGAAAAGGAGACGATTGGGGCCAGGTAACTGGAAACTGTTAAAGTGGTGGAGGGCGTTGGAAGAGTCGCGGATGTAGGTGGGAAGAGACTGGACAAGGGGAGAAAAAATAGAGGCACCTTCCTGTGCAAGCGCAAGAGATGCAACATCTGCCCCTTTACCTCCTCCCTTCCCACTGTCCAGGGCCCCAAACACTCCTTCCAGGTGAAACAGTGATTTACTTGTACTTCTTGCAATTTAGTATACTGTATTTGCTGCTCACGATGCGGTCTCCTCTACATTGGGGAGACCAAACGCAGATTGGGTGACCGCTTTGCGGAACACCTCCGTTCAGCCCATAAGCGTGACCCCGAGCTTCCAGTCGCCTGTCACTTTAATTCTCCACTCACTCCCACTCTGACCTCTCCGTCCTCGACCTCTTACACTGTTCCAACGAAGCTCAACGTAAGCTCGAGGAACAGCACCTCATCTTTCGATTAGGCACTTCTCAGCCTTCTGGACTCAACATCGAGTTCAACAATTACAGACCATAACCTCTGCCCTTATTTTTTCACGTGGCAGCTGTTGATGATTCTGCCATTCCCATTTACACCTCATCTAGACTCATCTTTTGTTTCTTTACTTGTCCCATTACCATCTCCTTTTGCCTTGCACCATCATCCCTTTTGTCTTTTAATCTCTCCTGCCTTCCATCCTATCACAGACCTTCCCTTTTGTTCTTTCCTCCCCTCCCCCCTTTCCCTGCCCCACACTTGCTTAAAAATCTGTTACATCTCTAACTTTTTCCAGTTCTGACGAAAGGTCAACGACCTAAAACGTTAACTCTGTTTCTCGCTCCACAGATGCTGCCTGACCTGCTGAGGATTTCCAGCATTTTCTGTTTTTATTTAAAAATTACAATACTTGGCTTAGCAAAAATAAATTAGATATAATACAGAAATGTAATAATATGATGCAAAATGGATCCTTTATCACATAAGGGTGGCGCTTGGCCTTGGTGATGTTAACATCTGTAGAGCCAAAAAGAGCCCTGCTCCTTTTGAGGATTGCAGTTTCCCATTTGGACAGCTTTCCTTATGCTTAGCTGGATTATAGCAATCACAAATTTACTCTCTCTGCAGCTTGCTTAATGTTGCAAGTGATGCACATCGTAGCTGCTATGTGCACATTAAGTGGCTGCTAAGCCACTTCCGAATTGTGAAACTGGTACTATCAGAGGTAATTTTGAATTGGCCAGATTTCCAGCGTTAACACTAATGCCAAAGTAGTGAAAGATTGGTCCCAGCGGAAGAAAAGTGCGATTTCACATGGAAGAATTTTAGTGTTAATAAACCGGAAAAATAGGGATATTAACACTCAATAACTGAAAGTGGAAAACACACGTGTGCAACTAGCTTCTGTTATAATTTCTATAATGGTTTGCATAGTTGTAAAAATGCTGTTTAAGGTTATGAACTGAAAGCAAACTCCTGCTCTTTTGTAATTCTTTATCAGCTTAAACATTCTTCATTACATTATTTTGTGGAACTAGAGGGACCAATTCTAGGATATACTTATTAAAGAAAAATGTCAGCGTTATCCAGGACAACCAAATTTAGCGGATGGTGCATCGTGCTTATCTGACAAATATATATGATCCTGAAAGCTACTGTCTAAATCAAATTTAGTGTTAACAAAGATATCAAAGAAACCACTGAGCTGCCTTACTGCTGAACTAATGCAGAAAGCGGGTGCATCAAGTCCAGTTTATATAAATTTAGCACTTTCATTAATTAGATCTCTGCCCCTTGCAGCTTTCAATATTGTATTTTGTGACAGTTTGGTTTGGATGCCAGATCAGTCATCCTTAGCTGCCAGGCTGTTTTACCCTGCAGGTACTGTTCGCCTCACAGTATAGCGTCTGAGAAAATATGTTATAACATATGGTATCCAGGTGCTGAAACCTACAAACAGTGGCACCAACCTAAAAGAATGTTGTTAAGTACTTCATTTTCTTAAAAAGTCCCAGGGTTATTAATTAACTTATTGTTTATTACTATGAAAGAGAAAATTCATATAAGATCATACATAAAGTGGACTAAGATTTCTGTTTGCTTACACGTAAAATGATTGCAACAGTATAATGAATAGTTGTCATACTGAGGGGCTCAGGTAACACGCTATCGGTGATTGGGAGGGTCAGCCCTGCAGATGTCTCTATACGTAGTCAATATTAATTCTTTCACTGACATGCCGGGTTGTGCCTGAGAAATGCAAGTTGGAATTCCTCCTTGACAGTTTCCCTTCCCAAACTCCACAAAGGCCTCAATGCATCTGATACAAAGGAAAACAGAATTGAAAACATTAACTCAAATATTTGATTTCAGATCTCCTAGTTAACAGTACTTTACTCTAGTGCTGTAGCTACCAGGGTACCCTTCCAATTCATTTGCACAGCTTCATTCACAATCGGTTGTTCACACACATTTTCACGTGCATAAGTATAATCTCCATCATCTTCATTCAATAGTTTCTGTGTAAATGTGTCCCACTGGAACTCTCATTGCATCTGGAATTTTTCTGCTCTGTCATGTTTTGGGCCTTCCTTTCACTCTCTAATGTTGGCATCTGCTCTTTTGCTGCCTTGCCCATTTTTTTCTTGTGACACATCAGCCTAAATTATTGACTTAGATACCAGTTGAATATTTTCTTTTCCTCTAAACCTCCTTGATAGGTTCTCCAGCCATCTACAAGGAGAATTTTCTCTGAATATCTTGCATTAGATCCATTCTTTATCAATTTCCTTTATCATCATCTTTAATCAATCCTATATTGCATCTGTTATTTGTAACACCGTAGTGCAGTTACAGGTTCAGTGAAAGATCATATCTTTATTATGTTGGTTCTCTCATGCTCAGTGCCCATAAGGAAGTCTTTGTTTCCTAAACTGGATAAACACCCAACATCTGGTAATGTAGTTGTTATATTTTTGAGTCTTATGCTAGATATTCTACTCTGGTTCCACACCACCAACCATTTCCATAAGCAGATCTTGCATCCCCTATGAACTAGAACATATCATTACCTACCCAATATCTGGTAAATGATTCCGAGACCCTGGGAATGAACAGAGAATTCTTGCCACTGTACTCCAGTTTAGAATGTAGCATGTGCTGCCACATGACCCTCCTCACCTTCGGTAGGTGGATTGACTATACACTCAAATTAAGATGGGCTATAAGCCAACACGCAATTTATTTAACCTAGAGTAAGCAAACGAACAGTAATCAGTACAAAATTGTGTATTTACAGTATTTTTTAAAATATTATTCACAATATGCCAAAACAATAAAGACATTTTTCCTGAGCTATTTCTCAATATAAAATTGGACCTTTGTAAATGATTGCTCACCTTTCACGTGGTGAAACCTTACTTACTCACTTAACATAGTCTCTCTGCTGGCTTTAGACCGACAAGTAATCTGGCCACTTATAGCCCGAAATGAGCCAAAACCAGAAAGTTCCAGCCACAGAGTTGTCCGGTAAAGAACTACTGCCAATCATGGGTAATAATAACAGATAACCAAGACCAACATACAATACATCGGATTACAGTCATTTACAGCGTATCTATTCCTCCTCAAATACAGAAATGCAAAGCTATTTTAACCATGCCTGCCATGTTCTCATTGGGTGGGCAGGGTTAAAATCTGGCCTACAGTTTCTGGGTTCCAGGAGACAAGGTTCTCTTGCTGAAACTGCTATGAAATTGTTGAGGGTAAAACAGTTTTATAAAATCCAGGAATTGTAACACTTACTAATAGAAAAACATTTCCTGCCTCTCTGGCATCTTCATGTCATCTTCATTCACTTTATAATATTAATCTTCATTCCAAGCTCTTATGCTTCTCTGCAATACATTCTAACAGGGCACAAATAGCTACTGGAAGCAAGGATTATCCATTAGTAATAAGATGCAATTTAGCTAAAGATTACAGATGAATGGCCAGTTAATTTGCTTTGGTATAATTGGATGAGTTACAACTGTTGGCTAGGAAACTGAGCAAGCACCCTGCTCTTCTTTGAATTGTGCCATAAGACTGTTAGGGCTGGATTTTCATTGACCCGTGGAGGCGGGTTTGGAGGCATGTGGGGGGTTAAAATTGCGAAAACTGGCGGATGGGCACAAGTCCGCCTCCATCCCGCCTCCTCGCAATTTTCATGAAATCGTGTCTGCTGGTCCCGACTCCGTCCCGCCTTTAAGAGGCGGGATAGGCTGTTAAGGCCCTTAACAAGCACTAAATTGGCTCTATAATGCCATTTTGAAAGGCCTTTGTGATTTTAACCCTTGTTCTACGTGAAGCACGCCTTTTCTGAACCACGATTGTGAAACCTGGCGGGAGCACATTTCGAAAGCTGACTATCAGCTGCAGGTCCACTATTACAATGGAGAAGTAGTAGTAAGAAAAATATCTGGGATGCTGCTCATGTCTCGCTCTCTCTCTCTCTCTCTCTCAGCAGACCTTTGCATCCAGGTCCTCTCACAGCAAAGGCCAGGCAGTCTTTGCAGACCTTCAATGCAGCAGCAATAATGACATCATCAAAGGCGACTTTCAGACTGAAAACACTGATTGGGTCATGGGTTCCCACATGCTGGAACTCAATTGCCCAATTAGGTGAAAATCGCATCAATCTCCCACATCCAATTGCAGTCGGGTGGATAACACAAAAAGTGGATAACACAACCCCAACCCGTCCCAGTATCAAAATCCAGCCCTATGTCCAACTGCAACCACAGTAATGGGCAGAAGGGGCCTTAATTTACTTCTCATCCAAAGGACAGCATCTCTGACAATGCAACACTCCTTCAGTAAGACATTCAAGTGTCAGCTTAAACATGAGCTCAATCTCCGAGCATGAACCCTGAACCCATAAAATGTTGACCCAGAGCTGAGACTGCTACCAACTGACCCAAGCTAACATATAATAATGAAATACAGAAATTATATGCTTTACAGATAGCATATATCATGCTGAGTCACTGTTTGTGATCACTGGGACAGATAAAATATTGGTTTGATAGTGAGGGTTTGATATGTGGGAAAATCATAGTCAGTTGCTAGTTTAATCCATTGTAAAATATCCAGATCCAAACAGTATCTATTCCCTCAATCATATCACCATGAAGTCTGTGCTTCTCCAGGGAAAAAAAGCCCCAATTCCCAGAGCCTATCCTTAAAACTAAGACCCCTATGACTAAGTATCATTCTGGTGACCCTCTTCTGGACACTTTTCAGAACCTCAATATCCCCCATCATGTGAAGGGAACAAAATTGGGTACAATATGCTCATTTATAAGGCAAGTATCATACTTCTAGTTTTATATTTAACTGTCCTAGGGTACATCCAAACACCCTATTCAATTTCCCTGTAATGTTTTATGAAATATAACTTTCAGACTCCTTCTCCTGCTCCACAGCCTTAAATGGATAACCCTGCATGGTATATATGGGCCTGGAATTACTCCTGCCCAAATGCATCACATTGCATTTATCCACATTGTAGGACATGTGTCACACCGGGCCTATTACCCCAGTGTATCTAGATCAGCCTGTAGTCGTATTTATTTAATCTAAAGTCCTAACTCCCAGACGCATCTTTGTTTCATTATCAAACTTGAAATTGTTCCCTCAATGCTTTGAACCAAGTCATTAATAAACATAGTAAAGAGCAACGCTCCTAACCTAGATCTCTGCAGGATTCTACTAGTGTCTGGACCCTTTACAGAGCTGCAACTGTTACGAACTGCCCTCTACCTAAGCAAATGCAACCAATTCAGTACTCATCTTAAAATCTGCTTGCCAATCTTACAGGATGCAACCTTACTTAGCAGCCTTCTGTGTGGCACTTCATTGAAGGAATTTTCAAAATCAAGCTATACAATATCTATTGGACTACCATCATTCACCAACTTCCAAAAGCTGCACTGAGATTTCCTAAAACTTCTGCTCTTTCCAAGTGATGGTACAGCATATTTCTAACAATGTTCTTTGTATCTGGCAGATTACTTCTTGGGGTGAATTTGTCTACGAATATCACTATTAAGCCATCTGGGTTTCATTTGACCTCATATCCAGCTTTTAATGCAGGGGAGATAAATGGTTTACCTGTCCATAAGTATGGCTTTAAAACCACTCCATTTTTCATCTGTACTACAGTTATCCCTTTCTAGTAACATTCACCTTATTTGTCAAGTCAGTCGTGCTGATAAACTAGTAACTTTTTCTGTAATTATTTTGTGCTTGTGAGATACTGCTCTGAAATTAGATGGTACAGAACTTTAAGCCAACGTTAAATAAGTTGTTATAAATTATCTTATTATTGATGCAGTGATCATTCAATGTGTTCATAAGAACATAAGACGTAAGAGATAGGAGCAGGAGTAGGCCATACGGCCCCTCGAGCCTGCTCTGCCATTCAATAAGATCATGGCTGATCTTCTACCTCAACTCCACCTTCCTGCACTATCCCCATATCCCTTGATTCCCTTCGTATCCAAAAATCTATCGATCTCTGTCTTGAATAGAATCATAGAATGGTTACAGCACAGAAGGAAGCCATTCGGCCCATTGAGCCCGTGCTGGCCCTCTGCAAGAGCACTTCAACTAGTCCCACACCCCTGCCCTTTCCCCATAGCCCAGCAATTTTTTTTCCTTCAGGTTCTTATCCAATTCCCTTTTGAAAGCCACAATTGAATCTGCTTCCAACTCCCTTTCAGGCAGTGCATTCCAGATCATAACCACTCGCTGCGTAAAAAGGTTTCTCCTCATGTCACCTTTGGTTCTTCTGCCAATCACCTTAAATCTATGTCCTCTGGTTCTCGACCCTTCCGCCAATGGGAACAGTTTCTCTCTATCTACTCTGTCTAGACCCCTCATGCTTTTGAACACCTCTATCAAATCTCCTGTGTACTCAACGACTGAGCATCCACAGCCCTCTGGGGTAGAGAATTCCAAAGATTCACAACCCTTTGATTGAAGAAATTTCTCCTCATCTCAGTCCTAAATGGGCGACCCCTTATTCTGAGATTGTGACCCCCTAGTTCTAGACTCTCCAGCCAGGGGAAACATCCTCCCAGCATCTACCCTGTCAAGCCCCGTAAGAGTTTTATACATTTCAACTAGATCACTTCTCATTCTTCTAAATTCGAGGGAATATAGGCCTGGTCTACTCAATCTCTCCTCATAGGACAATCCCCCTTTCTTTCAGAATTATGTTTAAGTGTTTCTACTCGTTTCAAATTACAAATTCTGGATTTAAATATTGAAGCTTCTGGAAAATGTAGCTATTGTTTAATTAAACTTTCCAGGGAAATATTCCAACTGATAATGCCTTTACATCTTTCTAAGGAAGTAATTAAGTGCAAGACTACTCAGAATATGTTGAATTCCTACACTCTGTGCTCCACTATTATTGGATCTCTGCACTATAGATTTTTGTTTATATTTAAAGTTTCTTGAAAGAATATTTCTGTTGTCATGGCAATACTTCAAAAATGACAGCCAGAAAAATAATCCAATGGACATAGAACATGTTATATGAATGATTCATCTTTTATTGTTCTATATTATCTGGAATTATAAAATATTCCAGCATTTCTAACTATTTACTTTGTTCATAATTAATATATACTTATAGATATTCTCAAATATTGATAGTTTTGTGGTACTTTTGAGGATAAAAGTCTCGTACAGACCTTTGAACAGATATGACTTGCACCAGAAGGCTGCAAAGTAGCTCATAAGCCAGGAATTTTCCCACTCAGCCACTGTAACTTCATCAAAAATGCGACAGAAACCCTGTTTATGAACGTAAACAGGGTTTCCAACTCACTTCTGGTGAAGTTACAGTGGTGGAGTGGAAGGAGCTTTGAGAAAATCCCTGGCCATAAGGTACTGCTCCTCCATCTTGCGTGCAGCACCTCTTTATCTTTGTATTAGGTACTTTGCAGATCTCTGGCCTTAAGCTTGGCTTTAATCATTTCAGACCTTCGCTTTAACTCTCACTTTCTTGACATGCAGGAGACGCTGACGATGTGGAATGGGTGTGTTAGTGATTCTGGGGAGAGGGCAGGGAGATGGGTTGGTGCTTGGGGCAGGGTGGGTGTGGACTCTCCCATGTGGGGACCCTCCCTACCCCCTCCCCTCCCTCAGAACATCATGCTGATGGTGCAGTCTGCACCCTTGTTGCCAACCTGTTTTTTTCTTCTGAAGCTGCTGGATTTGCACTTTGTCAGCTTTTCCTATTTCCATTTCAGACCTGCCTTAACCCCACTCCCCAGCTATTCACTCGTTATTGGTGACTCTTAAACATCTTTCATTTCTTTTACTCAGCTTCTTCCTGCTGTCTCATGTTCATATCACTTAAGCCATTTAACCATCTCCTGTTTTCCATTTAAGTACTTTACAGGTCATTCTACTTCCTCCCTCATGTGTATATATGTTTTATTTTCCTTCCCCTTCCCTTTGTTCAACACGGTGGCATAGTGGTTAGCACCGGTGTCTCACAGCGCCAGGGACCCGGGTTCGAATCTGACCTTGGGTGACTGTCTGTGTGGAGTTTGCACATTCTCCCCGTGTCTGCGTGGGTGTGCTCCGGTTTCCTCCCACAGTCCAAAAATGTGCGGGTTAGGTTGATTTGGCTATGATAAATTGACCCTTAGTGTTAGGGGGGATTAAATATGTGGGGTTATGGGGATAGGATAGGATGGGATATGTTAGGGGGAATTAAATACGTGGGGTTACGGGGGTAGGGTGGGATACGTGTACTGTGGGGATTAAAGCAGGGACTGGATTTGGATGATCAGCCATGATCGTATTGAATGGTGGAGCAGGCTCGACGGGCCGAATGGCCTGCTCCTAGATTCTATGTTCTGTTCCTTTTTTTAAATTCCCGTCTGAAAAAAATTCCAGGTTTGAAATATTATCTTGTCTGTTTTCTCCCCAGATGCTTACTGACCTGCTGCGTGTTTCCAGCACTTGGTTTTTGTTTCAGCGTTTGCAGTTTTTTGCTTCCTATTTATGACACACCAATTATGTGTAGGCCCTACAAATTCTACTCAGGCGTCACAGCTGTAGGAATAGCAATCTTTTCTGTAGACTGTGTTCTGAATTTGTCAGAAATAGTAGAAGCAATGTAATATATTTTCATTAATTACCTTAAACCAACAGTTAAAAACATTTCTGTGAGCAGCTGACGAGTTTTGTCACCCTAGAGTTGATTATTCTGTCAGTTTTAAATATGGTATGCTGTGAAAATGCCTCTCTCTCAAGAATACAAAGCCAGCGATCATTAAAACATTCTGGTCTGCCTCTCACATGTCATTCAATACATATAATGCAATCACTAAAGGGATCGATTCTAGACTGCCAGCTTTTTATCTTACCGAGCAATCCCAGCCTGTTTTGAGATTGATGCTGAGTGAATCACACAAGATCCAAGTATGCCTTCTTTTTAGAAACTCCTGTGTGAGCTATACTGGATCACATATACTTAATTTGGATTTTGAGGAGTTATCACCTAAAATTTGAAGAAATATCCCAATATGAAGCATAACTGAATGTTTGGATATATCAAAGGTGAAAACATCTATATGGAGTGAAAAAAATGTACTTGAAAAGTTGTTTGCAGCAAAATAACAAAAAAAAAAAGAGGTTGCAGTGCAGAAATAATAGGTTTAGATGAAGAGGGGTGGGAGGAGGCTCATGTGGAGCATAAATAGCATAGACCAGTTGGGCCGAATGGTCTGTTTCTGTGCTGTAGACTCTATGGTCGCGATTTCGCCTATCGAGTCGGGTCTGGTGCGGCCGGGGTCGATGGCAGGGTGCGACCCCACTGCTGGCTCCATCACGCTCTGTGAAAGGATTTTAAGTTGATTGGGCTTGTTAAGCCCACCCAGCACGTTTCTCGGCCAATTGAAGGAAGCGGGTCTGATGACGTCATTTGATGACGCACCATCAGCCGATTTCCTTAAAGGGACCATGCACAAATTGATTTTGGACAGTTCTGCTGTCAGTGTTCTGCAGCATTGAGATGCTGCAAACACTGACAAGCACTGCACAGAGGTGCACGGCTGCACCCAGGCTCTCCCATGACTCCCTCCATATGCTTATGGAGGGAGTCACAGCACGCAGGGAGGTCCTCTTCCCTTCCCATGGGCAGAAGCGACCTCCCCAGGAGATCAACACAGCCTGGTTGAACATTGCACAGGAGGGCACAAGCAGGGATGTCATTGGGAGGACCAGGCTGCAGTGGCGCAAATCTTTCAATAATCTCAGTAGATCACGAAATGTTACTGCAAAGCCACACTCAACCTTATCCTGCTGTGCCACTCATCACATCTCGATCACTCTGCCTTCCATGCACTACTCCTGCACATCCTTACTCACACCAACTTACCTTGCACCTCCACCCATCCCTCTCTAGCTACATTATCACTTCCCCATCTCACTAGCCACCCCTCACACTCACCCTCATCCTAGTGCAAGCATACCAACTAACAACACACAAGGGTAGGCACTTGGGTGTTTTAGCCAATGTTCATGTGAAGTTTCTGTTAATGTGCTGTCAAACATTGAAATCTTTATTTTCAACACTTTGCATTCTTGGACAGATTTGTGTGCACCTTTGGAAGTGGCTTAGTGATTTGCAGTGAATGGTGAGACATAACGGTACCCCCCGCAATGGTGATAAGTGTGAAAGGAATGGCTTGGACATTGTAGGGATGCTTTATGGTGATGGTGTGGGGTGGTGCCAACCTGGCGCAACATGTGGCAACCAGGGTGTACAGCGTCAAGTGAAGTAAATCTGGCTATGGTGAGGCCATCCCCGGTGTCCTGGGCAGCAATGTGGTCGGGTGCTGATGCCCTCTGTCCTGTGCAGCATCAGTTGATTGTGGAGAAGGTTAGTGGTGTTGTTGTTGGTTCTGCTGGTGTTGGGGTTGATCGTGGTCAGATTCTGAGGACCAAGGTGAGAGAGTGCAAACCGTACCCATGCTGATGGAATAGATGGCAGTTGAGGTTGAGATGACAGAGCAATCTGTCAATGGTGAAAGAGGTTCTTCCAGTGAGGTGACACTGGATGGAGAGTTTGCTCCAAACACTTGCAGTCTGCATAAAGC
Organism: Squalus acanthias; assembly: GCA_030390025.1. NCBI lineage: Eukaryota > Metazoa > Chordata > Chondrichthyes > Squaliformes > Squalidae > Squalus > Squalus acanthias. The sequence goes on along the minus strand of CM059436.1, from coordinate 78,493,536 downwards.
TCAATCTATGTTCCAAATGGAGTAAGTAACAGCTTCTGTGCTTGGAAAGTGAACAGCTGTGAGGTGGGAGCTTTTATCGTACATTTCAAGCTGTCAACTAATCAGCTGTTTCAAAGTCCATTCAACTTCTGCCTCAGGTTAACAGATGTGGTCCACGAGTAGCGTGGACCCCGTGGGCGAGCAGTTAAAGTTAAAAGGTAAGGTTAAAAACAGTATTAAGGGTCTGTCAACAAGCCAATAAATGCTTTAATTGGATCGCTCACCTCTGCAGGTCGGGTCCGATCCGAGATCACAGACGTGCCATTGGGAAAGGCACGTTGCAGCGAGATGACAGCTTGTTCCCAACCCACTGTCAAAAAAATCAAATTTCCCACCCAACCATTCTGGCCATAGTTTTGCCTCTTTGTGAGCCACATGCCCGTATATTACAGAAAGTTTCTTGAGCCTATTTTCCTCCATGGGTAAATGTTTACAAAAAAGTAGATGTGAGTAAACAAGAGAATACCTGTTTTTCTCTATAATTAATAGCCCATTAATGAAATGGGGAACTGCATGGGTAATTCTTAACCTAACTCCCCCAGTGGGAAACTGACTGGATCAGATCGGTTTCCCACCGAGCGAGTTAGGTTAAAATTACCCACATGATATCTGAGATTGTAATTTTGTTAGTGGGTCATTAATTATTCTGAAATACTGGCATTTTCCATTAAAACAGCAATTTAATTCCCTGCTTACTAACATCTTCCGCAAGCACAATGCAATCAAAATATGCAGTATACAATTCCCCACTGTTCATTTAATATTAGTTTCGTCACACAGCCTTGAACTCTAATATAAACCCTAAAAACTATTCAAGCTGCTGTATGCAGCTCCCTCTATTGGGTAATGGCAACACCAAGTGTAGTATTAAGCCATAAAGACTACAATGTCCCACATTCACCACCTGTCTGTGATAAGCTCTTATCCATGGAAGCAGTTGGAGTGGTACAATTGACCTCAGCAACCTTGGGCTAAGAGAGGGTAAAAATATCACTCAAGGTTGCTACCAGTGAAAATGTGTGTGATTTGTTTAAAACACAGTAAAATATGAATTTTTGAATTATATCTGAAGTAACCTTGACAAGAAAACAGCATAAGCTAATTATAAAAAAGGGCTTGTATATATTTATTATACGATAATGTCAAACACACGACGCGTTATAAAGAACCTACCCTGCTTCTCTTACCAGCCTCAGTCTCAGATATGCTCCCACTCCTGAACTTAGCCCAAGGAATGTCTCTGTTCCAGTCGTCAGCTCCAGGAACATCTCTGCTCTTACCCTCAGCCCCAGGTATGTCTCCATTCCTATCCTCAGTTCCGGGTACATGTCCCTGGCTTCAGCACCAGGAACGTCCATGTTGCCATCACAGGTCATGATTCCATTCACATGCACAGTCCCAGAAATGCCTTGTTAACTCCAGGAATGCCATCACTTTTGTTGTCAGTACATGGAATGCCTTTACTCCTGTCATCAGTACTCAGAATGCCTCTGCTCCAACTGTTAGTGCTCGGAAATCTCCCGCTCCTACCCTCAACCACACAACATCGCTGCTTCCAGTCTCAGAACCAGGAATACCTTTGATCCCAGTCTTCGTCTGAAGAATGATTCCACAACCTGTCTCACTCCAAAAAATGCAATCACTTGTTGCCTCAGTCCCAGGAATGTCTCTGCCCACTTAAGCCTTGGATAATACCACTCCCAATGTTCAGAGAACTAAGGCAGCTCAATCTCTCTGTTTCAACTTGGATCTCACATGCCACTTGTTGTTGCTTGAGCTCTTACTTTGCCTGACTGTACTGTTCCTTAGCATCACATTCCACTCCTTCCGATTGTTCCACTCCCCAACTTGTACCCTGGACTACAAATTTGCAATGCCTTGGGAGATCCACTAGTAATGAACTTTATTAGCAAAATCGAATATGTTGATTTAAAACCAACACCATCATTATAAAGGTTTTCAGTTTGGCTTTTGTTTACTTTATCCACATGTGTAATAGTATCTGCTACAGTGATCTCTCCTAACCTCTCAAACATTTTGACCACTGCCAAAACATTCACAAATAACCTTCATATGATAGGCCAGCAAGGCACCTTTGCTCTTGGGCAATAAAACTTATACATTCTTGCTACAACTGTCTCTCTACTTCTTTCCTACTCTCTATTGTTGTGGTAAATGGCTGTTTTTCAGACTGGAGGATGGTAGACGGTGGGATTCCCCAAGGGTCAGTGCTGGGGCCATTGCTTTTTTTGATATATATATAAATGACCTGGATATTGGAATACAGAGTAGAATTTCTAAATTTGCCAATGACACCAAACTTGGGGGTGTGGCAAACAGTGAAGATGATACAAATCGACTGCAACAGGACATAGATAGGCTAGCAGAATGGGCAGACAGGTGGCAGATGGAATTTAATACAAAGAATTGTGAGGTCATGCATTTTGGCAGAAGGAACAGGGAGAGGCAATATACACTTAATGGCACAGTTTTAAAGAGTGTGCAGGGACAGAGGGACCTGGGAGTTAATGTGCATAGGTCCCTGAAGGTGGCAGGACATATTGAGAGGGTGGTTAGCAAAGCATATGGGATCTTGGGCTTCATAAATAGAGGTATTGAGTACAAAAGTAGAGAAGTTATGCTGAACCTTTATAAAGCGCTGGTTAGGCCACAACTGGAGTATTGCGTCGAGTTCTGGTCACAACACTTTAGGAAGGATGTGAAGGCCCTTGAGAGGGTGCAGAGGAGATTTACCAGAATGGTTCCGGGGATGGGAGATCTTAGTTACAAAGACAGGTTGGAGAAGCTGGATTTGTTTTCATTAGAGCAAAGGATGTTGAGGGGTGATTTGATGAAGGTGTAGAAGATTATGACAGGTTTGGATAGGCTAGACAGAGAAAGGCTTTTCCCACAAGTTGATGGTACAAAGACTAGGGGACACAGATTTAAAGTTTTGGGCAAGAGATACAGGGGGGACGTGAGGAAAATCTTTTTTACGCAGCAAGTGGTGAGGACCTGGAACTCGCTGCCAACGGAAGTGGTGGAAGCAGAGACAATCAGGGGAGACTAGATAGGCACTTGAGGGAAATAAACTTGCAGAGCTACGGGGATAGAGCGGGGGAATGGGACTGACTGGTTTGTTCTGCCGTGTGCCGGCGCAGACTCGATGGGCTGAATGGCCTCCTTCTATGCCGTTATGACTCTATGACTATGACTATGACTCTATTCTGATGTCAGTCTCACAGTTTTCAACTTTCACCCTTTTTCTTTCTCTCTCTCTCTCTGGCTGCTATACTCTCTTTATTTTGGTGTCTGCTTCACTCTGACTCTTTTTCTCATTGTTTCTCTCACTTTTCCTATAATTCTGTCCTCCCCTCTGCCTCATCTCTCTTCTATGCTTCCAGTGCCTCAGTGTGGCTCAGAAAAATGTTCCTTCTCTGATGTACCCTAAAGCTATCCCTTACTTTATTTCAGGCCTCAGGTATAAAGAAAGAAAGACTTGCATTTATATAGCGCCTTGCATGACCACCGGACGTCCCAAAGCACTTTACAGTGAATGAAGTATTTTTTGAAGTGTAGTCACTGTTGTAATGTAGGAAATGCAGAAAGGTATTCAGGAAGATGGAAGGGAACATACACAGGGTTGTAGGTGGGGATAGGGGAGATGCTATATGTTTGGTTGAGCAAGAAATTGGGGCTGAGAAGGACTGTGGCTGGGAGGAAGTAAGTGGTTGATGGATAGAAAGAAGCATTCAAGGTGGCCTGAACGTGGGAGCATAAAAAGGAAAGAGTGTGAGAGCACTGAGATACAGAAACACTGAGATTCAGGTCTGGGCTCTGAAGGACTTTGTGAGTGGCAGCTCTCGCAGTGAGGGCCTGATGCATCGGTTGTGTTGTGAAGCCTGGATGCACTTTGGAGCAGGGGACTCAAAGTATTTGGAGTATGGGGTCGGAGCACTTAAGGCACATTCTGAAGACTGGCAGAACACTGGAATCTGTGGGTAGTCAGCAAAGAGGTTTGGGGCTTTGGAAACCCAGAGCAAAAAGAGGCTGGGAGCACTGGGGTTGGGTGGGGGGGGGGGTTGGCGTGCGGTTAAGGTGAGTTATTGCATCGTGGGAAGATGGGGTGGTGGGAGCACTGAGGTGGAAAAAGGAATTGGAAGCACTGAGGAAATGATCAAGGTATTCTGTCTTTTCTGTGTACAGATGCTGATTGACCTGCTGTGTATTTCCAGCCATTTTCAGTTTTCAAGCTTTTGCTTTGGTTTAGCCCCACCAAAAAATAAATCTCAGTTTCGTGCCCCGTTAGTTTATAGTCATAGTACTGCCAAGGCTCTTTTGCTCTTCCTTCGCTTTTCGAGTGCTCCCCCCACACTTTTGCCTCTCTCCCCCCTCAAACTATATTTCTCTCTTTTACTCCTCACTCTCTCTTGTTCTCCTCCTTCATTTCTTGCTCTTCCCTTTCAAATCATGCTTTCTCTTGCTGTCGTTTATCATGTCTCAACCATTTGCTGTTGCTCTTTACATCGCTCTTTTTCACTCTTCTTTACTTATTACTGTTGTTCACACATGCCCTGCTCTCTTTTGCTATCCTTTACCTCTCATTCTTTCTCACTATCCTTTTTGTTACTTGGGTGGTCTGCCTTGTTGCTGATTTTTTTTTTAATCCTATCAGTATTAGTTGGAAAAATCGTAGAGTGTTGAATGGGATCAAGTTGGAGTGAGTACGTAAAAAGACTTAACTTTTATTTTGAGGCAAATGAACTAGCAACAGATAAAGGTGAGCAGTTATGCTTGCTATCTGCAGACCTGCAACATGTACATTGATTAAAATTCTGATTGCCCATCCCCAACTTAAAGATAAAACGTTTGAGGAATTAGACCACAAGGACATTTGAGTACATAGCCGCTCGTTATTGTGGTTCAAGTTTAACCAGAGGAGACAAAGGGATGATGAAAATGCTTTTCACTTTATTTGTGGTCCCTGTCTGATTAGAAGATATTGAACATGAAATTGAATTGGACATTGGGGCTGCAGTAACTATTAGGTCATCAAAGGTTTATGAAGAAAACTTTCAGAAAATTGACCTACAAAAAAAATGATATTTTACTGAAAAGTTATTCCCAGTCCTTAGGGGAAAATAAACGTCCAAGTAAAATATGGAAATCAAGCAAAACAATTGTCTGCAATTGGAGTTAAGAGTGAAGGTCCCTCAGTGATGGGCCGAGATTGGTTTCATAGCCTGAACCAATATTAAGAAGATTACCACTCAAAGACCCATGGACACACTGATGGAAGAGTATATGTCCTTTATTCAGTCCGAAACTTGGTACAGCAAATGGTATCCAGGTATACTTTACTGTGAGGAAGAGAAAAAGCCCCAAAAACCATCAGCCCGTAGCAGTACCCTATGCTCTAAAGAAAAGAATATCAGCAGAATTAGATTGCATGGAGCATGAGGATAATTTTGAGAATTGCCCACAATGACTGGGCAATTCGACAATGCCTGCAGTAAAACTTGAACAGAATGGTTCGGACACAGTTTCTGAAAGTGAAAGCACTGAGACCAGCACCACAGAACGCCCTGATGTAAAAACTGATGACAGTCTGTTGTGTGGCTTCAAAGAATTGCTCAATCCAGAGGGCAAGAAGCGATGTGGCCAGAAGTTGTGGCTTGGGACCAGTTCATACTAGCCAATATCCAGTGATGTTGCTTTTGACCAGATTAATCAGAGCAAACTACTGATAAGATCTTTGGACCATTCATGAATGCTGTAGAGGGGCCTACATTTCACACCATCCTGTGTAGATTTTGGAAGGCAGGCATAAAATGTGGTTCCTGATAAGCCTGAAATACAAAAAACACAGGAACTATTCCAAAGAGTGAGCAGCATCCTGAACGAACTCATACCACAGATGTTTCAACAATTAATGAAGCAGTTCACTGGCTGACAATAAATACTACGCTTGTATTCCCTTGAGCATAGAAGATTAAGGGGTAATCTAATTGAGGTGTTTAAGATGATTAGGGTAGATTGAAAGAAACTATTTTCTCTGGTGGGAAAGTCCAGAACAAAGGGTGCAGCACCTTAAAATTAGAGCTAGGCCTTTCGAGGGTGTTGTCAGAAAGCACTTCTTCACACAAAGGGTAGTGGGAATCTGGAACTCTCTCCCCCAAAAAGCTGTTGAGGCTGGGGGTCAATTGAAAATTTCAAAACTGCGATTTATAGATTTTTTGTTAGGGAAGGATATTAAGGGTTACGGACTGCTACCAAAATTTAAAGCTCTAGTGAGACTAGTGAAAGTTCTACTGGTGTGAACGTTAGCCATAGATGGAATAAACGCTTTCTCTAAGTGCTGCCATTTTTGGAATCTGAAACAAAAAAACAGACAATGCTGGGAATAAAGGACAGATCAGTCAGCATTTGTAAAGAGAAAAAATAGGTTAACATTTTAGGCTTCACCATTTCAGACTCTGATAAGAGGTTACACCCAAAATGTTAACTCGTTTTTTTTCTCTTTACAGATACAGACTGATGTACTGTGATCTATGAATAAAGTGTAGACAATGGGACACAGTATGACTGTGCACTGTGTGACTGAGGAAGTATCTGACAACTCACTAATGAGTTGTGAAGGTTTTTCTTATGAGTTTAAAAGATGACAGCATACAAGTGCAACAAGACAAAATGTCCTTAGATGCACACATGATGCTATTTTCTAGCCCCACTACAAGATTCACACAGTTTTTTTTAATTTCAAAAATGTACTTTATTCATGCTGCTTCCTCTTCCATTGACTCTGTGTGCTGGGGAGGAGGCTGAGGGCTGGTTGCCGGGGTTTGGTCATTGCTGCAATGTCGTTTCCACTGAGGGCCTCTGCGGTGGGAGCGGTGTTGGTCTCCTTTGAGGCGGCCTTGTTGACGGGTCCTTTAATTGCCTGCGCATAGCTACCGCTGCGCTTTGGGCAGGCCTTGTAGAGATGGCCTGTCTCCCTGCACAAGTTGCAGCACTTGCTTTCTTTGCAATCCTTCATCTGATGGCTTTCCTGCTTGCAATTCCGGCAAATGGTGGCAGTGCAGTTGGCCGCCATGTGCCTGGATTTCCCGCAGGTTTGGCACACCTTGGGTTGTCCCGCATACACCATGTAGCCCTGACTTCCACCGATGGCAAAGCTGGAGGGGCGGGGTGGTGCAGGATGGCTCCTTTGGTGTCCACTTTCAGCTTTACTTTGATCTGGTGTTTGCTCGTTCAGATCCCAAACAGCTCATTGATGTTAATACTGTTCCCGACGTCATCGACGTATCTGCCGAGGAACGTCAGCACATCGATGACAGGGATGTGCGGGTTGTACATGTGTTCAGTGACAATCCGGTTTCTTTGTGTTGGGAGCGTGAATAAAGGCTCCACAGTCACAATTGAAAGCAATGCTTCATTCCCCTTTTCCTTCACTGTCTGCAAAAATTTCAGGCATCCTGCGGTGTTTCTAAACGTTACACCGAAATATCCACTGATGGGGGAAATCCTGCAGAGTGAAGATGTCTGCAACTTGGAATCCACAGCATCTAATTAGGATCCTCTTCACAAAGAGGGGGTGGTCTATTGGCGTTTGTCCTTCCACCTTCTTGACTGTCACTCGGACAGTATTCCGGACCCCCTGGCTCGCTGCTCGGTTGGCCGCCATCACGTAAGCGTTTCCCTCATCTCTGATTGGCGTTAGGCCAAAGCCAGCATGAAGATCCACCAATAGCAGAGAGAGTTTGCTTTTCAAAAGGCGTTAGGCCGAAGCCAGCGTGAAGAGCCACCCAAACTGGAAAAACAAGTATCGCAACTCAAGGTCACTTTTTTAAAATTCGTTTATGGGATGTGGGCGTCGCTGGCAAGGCCAGCATTTATTGCCCATCTCTAATTGCCCTTGAGAAGGTGGTGGTGAGCCGATTTTTTGAACCGCTGCAGTCTGTGTGGTGAAGGTACTCCCACAATACTGTTAGGTAGGGAGTTCCAGGATTTTGACCCAGCGATGATGAAGAATCGGCGATATACTTCTAAGTCAGGATGGTGTGTGACTTGGAGGTGGTGGTGTTCCCATGCGCCTGCTGCCCTTGTCCTTCTAGGTGGTAGAGGTCGCGGGCTTGGGAGGTGCTGCCGAAGAAGCCTTGGCGAGTTGCTGCCATCTTGTAGATGGTACACACTGCAGCCACGGTACACCGGTGGTGGAGGGAGTGAATGTTTAAGGTGGTGGATGGGGTGCCAATCAAGCGGGCTGCTTTGTCCTGGATGGTGTCAAGCTTCTTGAGTGTTGCTGGAGCTGCACTCATCCAGGCAAGTGGAGAGTATTCCATCACACTCCTTACTTGTGCTTTGTAGATGGTGGAAAGGCTTTGGGGAGTCAGGAGGTGAGACACTCACTGCAGAATACCTAGCTTCTGACCTGCTCTTGTTGCCACGGTATTTATGTGGTTGGTCCAGTTAAGTTTCTGGTCAATGGTGACCCCCAGGATGTTGATGGTGGGGGATTCGGCAATGGTAATACCATTGAATGTCAAGGGGAGGTGGTTAGATTCTCACTTATTGGAGATAGTCATTGCCTGGCACTTCTGTGGCGCAAATGTTACTTGCCACTTGTCTGCCCAAGCCTGAAAGTCATCCAGGTCTTGTTGCATGCGGGCATGGACTGCTTCATTATCTGAGGAGTTGTGAATGGCGCTGAACACCGTGCAGTCATCAGCGAACATCCCCATTTCTGACCTTATGTTGGAGGGAAAGTCATTGATGAAGCAGCTGAAGATGGTTGGACTTAGGATACTGCGCTGAGGAACTCCTGCAGCGATGTCCTGGGGCTGTGATGATTGACCTTCAACCACCACAACCATCTTCCCTTGTGGTAGGTATGACTCCAGCCAGTGGAGTGTTTTCCCCCCGATTCCCATTGACTTCAGTTTTACTAGGGCTCCTTGATGCCACACTCGGTCAAATGCTGCCTTGATGTCAAGTGCAGTCACTCTGACCTCACCTCTTTTGTCCATGTTTGGAGCAAGGCTGTAATGAGATCAGGAGCCGAGTGGTCTTGGCGGAACCTAAACTGGGCATCCGAGAGCAGGTTATTGGTGAGTAAGTGTCGCTTGATAGCACTTTTGATGACACCTTCCATCACTTTGCTGATGATTGAGAGTAGACTGATGGGGCGGTAATTGGCCGGGTTGGATTTGTCCTGCTTTTTGTGGACAGGACATAACTGGGCAGTTTTCCACATTGTCGGATAGATGCCAGTGTTGTAGCTGTACTGGAACACAAGTCTTCAGCACGATAGCCGGAATGTTGTCAGGGCCCATAGCCTTTGCTGTATCCAGTGCACTCAGCCATTTCTTGATATCACGTAGAGTGAATCGAATTGGCTGAAGACTGGCATCTGTGATGGTGGGGACCTCAGGAGTAGGCCAATATGGATCATCTGCTTGGCATTTCTGGCTGAAGCTGGTTGCAAATGCTTCAGCCTTGTCTTTTGCACTCATGTGCTAGGCTCCACCATCATCGAGGATGGGGATGTTCATGAAGCCTCTTCTGCCCGTTAGTTGTTTAATGGTCCACCACCATTCACAACTGGATGTGGCAGGACTGCAGAGCTTTGAACTGATCCGTTCATTGTGGGATCGCTTACCTCTGTCTATAGCATGCTGCTTCTGATCATGCATGTAGTCCTGTGTTACAGCTTCCCCAGGTTGGTACCTCATTTTTAGGTATGCCTGGTGCTGCTTCTGGCATGCTCTTCTACACTCCTTATTGAACCAGGGTTGCTCCCCTGGATTGATGGTAATGGTAGAGCCACGAGGTTACAGATTCTGGTGCTGCTGATGGCCCACGACACCTCATGGATGCCCAGTTTTGAGCTGCTAGATCTGTTCTGAATCTATCCCATTTAGCATGGTGGTAGTGCCACACAACACGAGGGAGTGTGTTCTCAGTGTGAAGACAGGACTTCGTCTCCACACTGGCTGTGCGGTGGTCACTGCTACCAATACTGTCATGGACAGATGCATCTGTGACAGGTAGATTGGTGAGGACGAGGTCAAGTAAGTTTTTCCCTCATGTTGGTTCTCTCTCCACCTGTCGCAGGCCCAGACTGGCAGTTATGTCCTTCAGGACTCGGCCAGTAGTGGTGCTACCGAGCCACTCTTGGTGATGGACATTGAAGTCCCCTACCCAGAGTACATTCTGTGCCCTTGCTACACTCAGTGCTTCTTCCAAGTGGTGTTCAACATGGAGGAGTACTGATTCCTCAGCTGAGGGAGGGCAGTAGATGGTAATCAGCAGGCGGTTTCCTTGCCCCTGCTTGACCTGAAGCTATGAGACTTCATGGGGTCTGGAATTAATGTTGAGGACTCCCAGGGCCACTCCTTCCCAACTGTATACCACTGTGCCACCACCCCTGGTGGGTCTGTCCTGCCGGTGGGACAGGACATACCCAGGGATGGTGATGGAGGAGTTTGGGACATTGGCTGAAAGGTATGATTCTGTGAGTATGACTATGTCAGGCTGTTGTTTTACTAGTCTGTGGGACAACTTTCCCAATTTTGGCACAAGTCCCCAGATGTTGGTGAGGAGGACGTTGCAGGGTTGACTGGGTTGGGTGTGCCGTTGTCGTGTCCATAGCATGTGCCGAGGTCAATGCCAGGTGGTCCGTCCAGTTTCATTTTTTAAATTGTTTTTCATAGCGGTTTGTTACAACTGAGTGGCATGCTAGGTCATTTCAGAGGGCAGTTAAGAGTCAACCACATTGCTGTGGGTCTGGAGTCACATATAGGCCGGACCAGGTAAGGACGGCAGATTTCTGTCTTTAAAGGACATTAGTGAACCAGATGGGTTTTTACAACAATCCGATAGTTTCATGTACTAGTAATTATTCCAGATTTATTTAATTAACTGAATTTCAATTCCCCAGCTGCCGTGGTGGGATTTGAACTCACGTCTCTGGATCATTAGTCCAGGCCTCTGGATTACTGGCCCAGTCACATTACCACTATGCTACCATTCCCATGTTTACAAATAATTGGGTTGTCTTAAAACAGACGGTTCACAATAGCATAAGAACAAGTACTCACACTTGATCTTAGCCATATTTGCATATATTGGTGATTCATTGTACGTGAAGCAAAGTGGAACACATCTGACAGATGCGATAAGAATTGTATATAGTGTAATCCACTTTTAAACCTTTTTAAATGCTATGGCTGTTTTAATTTTAACCCTACTATTCGCACAATCATTATGAACATGCAGTCCCCATGCTTAATCACAGCATTAACGCATTATAATATTAGAAAATGAATTTTAAAGAATCAGAACCAGACTAAAATAAACAAACTTGCCATTTTTAGCCATTTTTTGCATCCTAAGCATCAAGAGGTCAGGCTTCAGCCTGTTAAGATTCCACATGGATCCTTGACTATTTGCAGTATTCATAGATGATATAGAGGAAGGTACTTGTATCCATCTATTAAAATATAAAATCTGATTTCCTAGTAATCAGCTGTTGGTTTCCACTGAATAAAATTGCAGTGATTACAGAGGAAAGAACTTGCATTTACAAAGTGCCTTATCATGTTCTCTGGGTGCCTCAAAACATTTCACAATCAATGAATTACTTTTGAAGTGTAGTCACTTTTGCTCCGTAGGTAAATGTGGCCGCCAATTTGCGCACAGCAAGGTCCCTGTGACAAAAGTGGGTATTGTTTGTTTACCTTTTTTAGTGGCTGCCTCTTTAAATTCAGAGGTCGCACAACACCAGGTTATAGTCCAACAGTTTTATTTTAAATCACAAGCTTTCGGAGTTACAACTCCTTCGTCGGGTGAAGTGAGGGGATACAGAATCGTCAAAGCATATATAGGTAGAGAACAATGCATGTGTAACTTACAATTGCAGACAACTTTAAATTCAGGCAGAGTACATAAGCAGTTCAAGAACTAACCGCAGTTTAGTTTCCTGTTACAATGTTACAAGTGTCAATAGTTACAGGCTGGAGAGAAGAATTCTTCAAGTAATGAACACTGTGTGATTGTTTCAGTTTGTATATGACTTGCAGTTCCTTTTTAAAAATCTGAGTGCTGGGATAATAAAAAGCCAGAAACTCCCAGTAACTCTTTTCTGGCCTATAAAAGATCTGTTCTGTTCAACTAAAAAGAGTCAGTTTGAAAAGAACTGATCAATTTAAAACTGCTGAAAGAGAGCAAAATCAGTTTGAAATTCCAAGAAACAATTTAGATTAATTAGTGATAATTTCTAGGAAAATAAACACTATTGTTTAAAAGTTATTTACAACTGATTAACTTAGAGATGCAATTATTTTATTATTTTGTCCACTAGATGATTATATAATATATATTTCTAGTAGACATCCTTTTATAAAGAAAGACTTGCATTTATATAGCGCCTTTCACGACCACTGGACGTCTCAAAGCGCTTTACAGCCAATTAAGTACTTTTGGAGTGTAGTCACTGTTGTAATGTGGGAAACACAGCAGCCAATTTGCATACTGCAAGCTCCCACAAATAGCAATGTGATAACAATCAGATAATCTGTTCTGGTGATGTTGATTGAGGGATAAATATTGGCCAGGACACTGGGGATAACTCCCCTGCTCTTCCTCAAAATAGTGCCATGGGATCTTTTACATCCACCTGAGAGGACAGACAGCACCTCCAACAGTGCAAACACTCCCCTGGAGTGTCAGCCTAGATTTATGTGCTCAAGTCCCTGGAGTGGGACTTGAACCCACAACTCTTCTAACTCAGAGCACAGGTGTGCTACCTACTGAGCCACAGCTATTCATTAAAGGATGTCTACCGTAAGTACATATTATACAACACTTATGTGCTCGTTTGTCTTTTGTTTAATAAACTCATTTGATACTTCAAAATTAAAATGAGAATGTGATGCTCTACTGCATTCAAAGACTGGAGTGAGACCTTATGGAGGCATAAGTCCAGTTTGCCAAGCAGGCTACACTTCGTTTCTCAGGCAGGTTATCAAAAATGTAACTTACATAGAATGACATAGAGTCTACAGCACAGAAACATGCCATTTGGCCCAACTGCTCCACATGAGCCTCTTTCCACGCCTCTTCATCTAACCCTATCAGAATATCCTTCTATTCCTTTCTCCCTCATGTGCTTATCCAGCTTCTCCTTAAACGCATCTATGCTGTTCGCCTCAACTCCTCCTTGTGGTAGCAAGCTCCAAATTCCTACCACTCTCTGGATAAAGATGTTTCTCCTGAATTCCCTATTGGATTTATTGGTGACTCTTATATTTATGGCCCCTAGTTTTGGTCTCCCTAGAAGTGGAAACATCTTCTCTATGTCTACCTTATCAAACCCCTTCAAAATTTAAAGACCTTTATTAGGTCACCCTTCAGCCTTCTCTTTTCTAGAGAAAAGAGCCCCAACCTGTTCAGTCCTTCCTATCTATATATCTAAAGGTAGGATAGACACAAAGTGATCTAAGATACAAGAGCTAAAATATTTCAGGATAAGAAAGTTATAAACTATCCCAAAAGTTAACAGTCTCACATAAATCATCATAATCATTAATACTTTAGTGTGGACATCATTGCATATCAATGACATGGAGTGTACTGAGTATCGCTGACCATGACACAAACTGCCGGTGGTGAGGAGGGAATAGTAATCAAAATAACAAACATATGTCCATACCCCATGAATTCTCCAGTGGGTCAATTGGCTAGTGTGGAGCTAAGCCGTACAAATCAAAGTCTGTACTGAACTAGCTGATCTCAGCCAACGTATCAGTAAGGGTAATACAGTTGAGTTGGGCCAGGAAGGGAAAAATTATCAACCAGTGCTTCCACGTCTGATTGTTAACCAATGTCTCTCTCGATGTGGGAATCCTCCCCTGCACCATTTGGGAATTGGGGTGGAGAGATTTGCATGGAGCAGTGGTGTCAAATGTGGTGCTGAGCCACTTCTCAGACACCCAGGGTGTGTGTAACTTCTGCGGCCTAGAGGAAACTGTATACCATACAGAGGTGGAGTGTGCAGCCCCTGTTTTACTATCTAAAGGGGCTGCTTCTCAACTTCTGGCTAAACTTCAGCCCCACACTTCTGATCTTTGGCCATCTGGTAGGGAGAAAGGTGGGCAAGTCGGAGAACCTTCTCATGGGTCTGCTCCTGGGAATGGTAAAAACAGCTATTCATGGGGAGGGTATCTCTGGCTGTCTGCCTCTCTTGCACGGCCTTGTCCATGCCCAGTGACCCTGGAGAGGGAACATATGTCTGCTGGTATGCTCGAGGCCTCCAGCGACCAGTGGACACTGCAGGACATACACTGTTTTATCGACAGTGATAATATTATGATTTTAGTTTCAATGTAAGCTTCTTCAGTTCTGATTGTACTTCATGTTCAGAATATTATATTAGTGATGAAGGAACACTTGGAGGGGGGCTGTTTTTCCGGTTAGTGACACTGGGGTAAACTAGTGTCACCTTTATTAGTTCAATCCAATGACTCTTATGGGAAACTGTGCACGTGTGGACATTGGGTGAGGATAGGATTAAGATCAGCTGTAATGCATAGAATTTTGCACCTCTCAGTGACCAACACCTAGAGACAAATTCATCCAATCTTGTACATTATTTAGTAATCAACACATTGACAAAAATGAACCAGGATACCTCTCGGTAATCTATTTCATTTCCTGCTTTTTGCCAGTTCTGACGAAGGGTCTTCGACCTGAAACGTTAACTCTGTTTCTCTCTCCACGGATGCTGCCTGGCTTGCTGAGTTTTTCCAGCGTTTTCTGTTGTTATTTCGGATTTCCAGCATCCGCAGTATTTTGCTATCGTACCTCTAGGTATTGGCCACTATGTGGTGTACAAAAGTGGACCAGGATGTCTCACTCTAATTTATATTTTTTTTACAAATGAGACAGCCTATTGGTTCTTCATAATGCCATTGCAATGACCCATCTAAGACTGGGAATTCACCATGTAAGGAATTGTGGCCATGATCCTGTGTCCTATTGCAAGTGGCCTAGCATGTTGAAGCAATAACCAATTGCATCATTGGACATGTTCAGAACTGACATTGATATTTAGAAATTCTATGAAATCATTAACAGCAGTACTATTTATCTTGAGCTGCATTGTTGCCTCCATAGTACTAAAAGGCTGGAATGCAAATAGAAAATGTGCTTAAAAAGTGCCAACATTTCCTGGGGAACCATACCCCCATCTCTCCTACAAAATAAATGTTGCCCCTTTAGTATTCACATTCCCTTTCTAAACCCATCAAAGTGAAACAACACATTTTTGTTTAGTTTTTCCCTGTAACACTCGTGATGAATATTGAGTAAACTTGCACCATAAGCAATGGGAAGCTCATGCCCCAATGCACTTGAAGTGTAACTACTTGTTTTCATGTCATAAGTTTTCAGTTTTCACAGGGAAAAACATGAATTGCAGAATGTAATCCCTCAGACTAGTACAATTCTGGAATTCCATGTAATGAAAATGGAATTTAAGATATTCATTAACTATAAAGCAGTAGTCCTGGCCATAGGCTTATATTCAGATTTGTTTTTAAGTTATTGCTCACTTTTTGAGTTGCCACCTTTTTCCAGCTTTTCTGAAGCAGCTGGTCAGCTTTTGCCATATTTTTAGGTTGGCATGTATAAATTCTCCTCCAACATTGACAACTTAAACAGCACTGTTTGTAAACGCAGAATGCAATGAAGTTTTTGTGTTACAATGATGTCAGGCTCATTGGAAAACAGCACGGGATCATTTCCAATGGGCAGTCTTGGTGCGAATACCGAAGGCGTTTGAAACGATCAGGTTAACGTCTGCCTTAAAAATGATGCAGGTTCAACGCGCACCAAAACATTGCCCTTAGGAAAATTTCTCTCACATCACTTGTGCATAGCAGTCTGACAGAAGAAGCCCAAACCTTTGGTACTCCTTTATTTTCCAAAATGGAGAAAAATCCCCCATTGTCCCTCTAATAAGTTTACAAAAAATGCATTCCCTTTCAATATTAGGGAATAACGGATTAGGAAGAGAAAATGTTAAATCAAGAAGAAACAGGACGTTCTGGATCAGATATTCGGTTTGATTAAGTGGTGCAATACTTATTTGCAACACAAGGAAAGCAACAGAACGCTCATCGCACATGACGGTCCTGAATCCACAACGATACTGATTTTTTTTACATGTAAGACATGACGTACGTATTTCCCAGTAATAGTGGTCACATGTCATTTGAGGGGACTGTCCAATTGGCTTTCCTTTACTTCCCATCTCTGACTGCAGGGTTCCCACCGACTGGAGGATTTACAGTGAGAATTAATTAACCTTGGTCGTGCACGCGCATCTCCTGCACAGAGCTGTATTATCTTCATCTTTAATGCATGCTTTGCCCCGACCCACCCCTCTCCCTCTCCTCCTGTCCCTGTGGCGCGTGCAGCCTGAGTGAAGTGAAGCTTGCACTGGGATCGTAGGCTGGGCGCGCGGGGCGGGGAGGACGGGCGGGCGCGCGGCGCGGCTGTGGAACCTTAGCCCGGGAGTGGAACGTGGCGGAGCGGAGTGAAGCGAAGCGCGTGCTCCGGCTCCGGACCGACAGGCAGGACAGCGGGCGCTTCTCTCTCTCCAGCAAGTCTTGACACATTTGCAGCGGAGAGGCGAGCGAGTGATTTTGTTTTCCTTCTTCATTTTTTTTCTGTTGTTGGTTTTGGTTGTTTTATATATATATATAAAATAGTCTCTTGTGTGAGATTCCACGGGAAGTACAGTCTCCCCCCCACTGATTAGGGGAGACTCGAGATTGAGGACAGTTGAACTGGACAAACCCTTATCGCCACAGCAACCACCACACATCCACCGAGCACTGGAGAGTCCGCCCACATCTTCTCTTCCTGTCTGTTTGATGTAAGAAATTACTTTTTTTATGTATATATACATGCATATATGCATACATGTATTACTCCCCCCCTTCCTGACGCGGTGTCATTTGAAGCTGTTTAATGAAAAAGCAGTGGATGCGGGCTGGGTGTGCGCCCGTTCTTATTTCTGAGTGAATTCTGCTGAGCTGAATGCAAACACGAGAACAGCGCTGTGCTGACAGGTAGGAAGACAGCTCCCCGTCACTGACAGGGCAGGAGCCGGCCACAGGAACTACCGAATCTTTTCCTTCCAGACTGTAGCAATATTTGTGTTGCTGCTCTCGCTGTCGAGGGCAGTAAAAGTGCAGCAGACACCATACGGTGTTATATTGATTTTACGTTGTGACAAAGCAAAAAGATTCCAATTGTTCTCTCCTCTTCCAATTTTTTTTGTTGTTGCACGGAAATGTTTGCAATAATTCGCACGTAAACGTTTCACGAAGCACACCAAAAGTGTCACAAGCTGCTTTGAGAGGACCTCTTTGGGAGATAATGGAGCGAACTTGCTGCAAAATGGTTGGTTTCAGTATAGGTTAGATGGCATATAGATTTAAAAGAAGCCGGTTTGCACAGTCTTCTAAGACAGGGAACCCCTGTCAAGTTTACGGTACAACCAATATTTTGGTTTCCGAGTCCTATTGTGCAAACCCACGCTTGATGTTGATACAATTTTGTATTGACAAAGGATAGGAATTGATTTTGCCTGCCTTTACCCCAACCTCCGTAGCAGTGTTTTTACACCACAGTTGCTTAAAGTCTAATATTTAATTCCCTAGCCAAAGTTAGCGCTATTTGGAATGCGCTTTTGTATCTGAGAATTTTACATGATCAAAATAGAGAGTAAAATTGTGACAAGTTTACCTTTGAATATTGCTTTGAAATATTACTTGTAGAATTCATATTTAAAGTAACTTACATTGTTTGTGAAAGGAAGCATTTTGTGCAATTTGCTTTTCTGACATTATAAAAATTCATTTTAATTCATAAGTTCTGAGAAAGCAGTTTGCTGTTTTAATTACTGGATTTAGAAATGTGCGCTGTTTTCTTGACTGTAAGCAATTCTGCAAGTTTTTATATGTACGTTCCCAGTGATACTTTCATTAGCTTGGTGCGCTACAATACGAGTCGTGTTTAATGGTTCCCTATTTTCTTTTGGAGTAATGGTGATGTATCAGCCCAAGAAGTGGTGCAATCAATTTGTGAAATATTCTTTTTCTCTAACTTAACCATCTTCGGAAAAACAGTTTTTCATGCCGAAATATGTGTTAGGATTGGAAAAATAAGGTGAATTTGTTCAAAAAATGTAAGGAACATTTGAATGTTTTCCATGGCAAATCTTAAAGGGATCTTGAAACATTCACTATAAAAACAAGTTTGAGTTGATGTTTTTATTAAATGGAAGCGCCTTTTATAATAATTGAAAATTTCACAAGCTATTGAAATGTAATATTGCCAAAACACCCTTCATTTTCAGGTTTACCTTCAGAACAGTTACCAATATGGAGTTTGTGCCTATACACTTGTCATTGAAACTATTCTTTGTGATGGTGGGCACAACCAAAATCAAATTGTTTTTAGATGTTTTATGGACGTATTTTAATTTGTGAGAGCAAGTCAAAAAAGTTTGCAATTCTACATTTTAAAAAACATTCTGAAGTTTTCAGTTAAGCCACAATTCCAGAGCAAAATTGAAGATATTAACCAGAACAACTAAAGAAATACAGTCATGTAAATATTACCTCCCTGGCTACCCAATTACATACTCTTTTGAAAAACAATTAAGTTTCAACTGCTAATAGTGATTTTGGATATAATGAACAGTCTTTTTATAGTCAAAAAGAATTCCAGTGAACCAGTTTACTTACTGTGTCCGAGATCTGCACACTGACTGAATATGTTAATTACACTTTTTAACGTTCAGTCTATTTTGAAAATACATAAGAGTTAAATTTAAATAAATGTTGAACAGAAAAAAATTAAAGCAGCTTTTGAGTAGCAGGTGTTTTTTTGCTCAGTAAATAATAGTGTAGGTTGGCATGAATACCTTCAGGCCCTCTGTCTGACTGTAATATCCCTATCATGCTCCAGAGATGACATATGATTAGAGTAGCATTCCTGCTGTATTTATTTTTACTATTTACTGTAATGAATTGAGTTAATTATAAATTTAACACACAGCATTTTCTCCCACTCCTGTCTCGCTCACTTTCCCGAACCCCTCTTTCTCTCCCCCCACCCTTCTCTCTCTCCCCCCCACCCCTTCTCTCTCTCCCCCCCACCCCTTCTCTCTCTTCCCCCCCACCCCTTCTCTCTCTTC